>CM057459.1:234650000-236125000 GCA_016271365.2 Neoceratodus forsteri | reverse complement strand
CAGGCATCCAGGGGGTGTGCTACTGACATGGAACCCCAGGGGTCCCTTAATGGCCGGGGGTTTGGGGGGGTGCTAGTGGGTGCCAGAGGAACAGCATAGTGCTGTTGCCATGGTGCTATGAGGCTGCATCTGATGGTGCCAGCCATCAGATGCCAGTTATGACAGCTCCAAGCTGCTGGAAGTCAGCTATGCCACTGCATGTCCTGGAATCGTAATTGCGGGTTGCGACAGTGGGCCTTTGAGAATTGGGCAAAGTTGCTGTTGCAACCCACAGCTGCACCAGGCATTGTGGGCTGCAGCATATGTGTGGTCGTATCTTGCAATTGTTCCAGTCCATAGACACAATGGTGTAGGTGCCCTCCTCGAATAGCAATGGACGTATGGTATGGCATAAGTCGCGGGATACACTATGGGGATTGGTGTATCCCACCTTACACCACATAGCCCATTTGGAATCAGGTCCTTAGTCTTCAAGAGCCTACCGGAGTGTGTGTGTGTGTGTGTGTGTGTGTTATGATAGCGGGTATTGCTAACAAATGGTAACTACAGTAGGTTTAATTAACCAAATAAAAACAGCACAGATGGCAACTGCAAGTGAAATTATAAGCAATATACTATACACCTTAGCATAGACTAGTTTTTTGTACTTTTTGATGGATGACATAGTATAGGTTGGGGTAATTGGCTAGGTGGACTGAGCATCTTGTGCATAGGGGTAGGGGAGTTATAGAACATGGTACAGTTGAAGCCTTTGATGTTTCTGGCTTACTTGTCAATTATTGGTAGGCAAGTTTAGCTGTTTAAGGTAGCTGGTATTAAGATCTTGGATCCAATCATTTTGTGGGTTCTTGGTACCTATAGTAAGTTTTGGTTTTTGGATCTCAGAACTGAAGAGTTGTTGGGTTTGCTTAGGTCACAGAGGTACTCTGGGTATATCCCATGCATGTAAACATAAAGAACAGATTGGTATAGAGGTACATCAGTGGGTGGGTCGGAAGCAGAAATTCAGTACAAGGGCCTACGGGCAGACTAGATGGGCCAGGCAACCCTTACATGCTGACAATTTCTATGTTTCCATGTATGAAATCGGCCCACTCACCCAGACAATAATGTTGTGTAAATATGTTTTTTACTTCAAAAAATCAGTTTTATTGACTTTTCAGTACATCAGATGCAGCACATAAATCAAACGTTTTGGATAAAGCTCCTTCATCAGTCTAGTGACTGTATCTATTTATTCAAATAAAAAATAATATACAGGTTTAAACTAAGTAGTATTATATATTTTTATATACAGTATATTCACATTACATGGAAAAAATGCAAATTAGATCCAATAGCTGATTTATCTCACCAGAATAATTACTTAGCACACTCCTTAGTTTTCAGCATCTGTTAATGACTTAAAAAACAAAATTAGATTATAAAGCTTCATTGTGCTCTTACTGCTTAAAAAGACTATAAGCTTGGCAGTGAAATAGTTTTCAGACTCTTATAGCGTTACTTGCCTGTGGCACACAAGCCCTTCTTTTGTTTTGTAACAGACTATTATTTTATAGATTTTTCTAAATAATCGAAAGAGGAAAACATAGGTTTTAGTATCCTACTCATGTAGTAACCGATACATTTCTAATCAGCAATGTGGCCTGGTTCAGTATTTATTTTACAGTTTCAGTATTATAGCCCCTTTAAAAGGATTTAGTAAAATATCTGCTCATTCTTTTATATTATATTTCATTTATAGTAACAACACATATTCCAGAGCCGTTTCCTTACTTTATAAAGTATCACTGTATTTCATATATTGGTTAGTATGTAGGAATTGATTTTTTACCTTATCAGGTTCTTGTGTCCTGTTTCAATTAAATGTTCTACAGGGTAACAAATCAAAAATAGAACCTCATTTTAGGTTCTTGTACCTATGTTTGGTTTCAGTATAATTTATAGCCTGCCATGTTTTAACTTCCAGCACTTTGTTTCCTTTTTTATTCAAAGAGTTCTACTCTATAAAAAGTTTCTACTTACTTACTTAGTTTTTGGAACGACGTGTGACCTCCTGCTTTCTCTTCAGTAATGAAGGTGCCACACCTGCTCCACGCAGTTGAAATTATGCCATTGTGGCCAGAATCGGGTGATAGGCAACACATGAAGTCACCTGAAGTAAAATTACATTGGAGACAAACGCTGAAGTGCTTTGCACCTGATCTTTTTCCATTGTGCCAAGGTTTGCTGGACTGGATTACACTTCTCTAGTATATCCCACACATGAACATGTAAATCAGGATTGTCATAGCAGTTAAAATGAAAAAGAAACTGCTTCATACAAAGTACCTCTCATCAACAATTAAGTGTTCATTTCATGTTTATTGATAAACACGGTGTATTAATAGTGCATTCAAGAAACAAAAACTTACTGAGCACATCATAACAGGGCCAGACTGTCAAAGCCTCAGACAGCTGGCCCAGTGGCTTGGAGAGAAGATGTGGTGTGTGTCTCACCTCCTGCCATGCCAGCAACCCATGTTTGGGAGTGGACTCAGGTCATTTGGGGTCAGCCAGGGAGGGAGAGGATTGAGCATCTGGTGGACTGCTTTCCTTTCCCAAGGAGGGTGGGTTGTTGTTCTTGCTGAATGACTGCCACCAGGTGGAGGTCAAGAGGTACTGCAGGTCTGTGATGCAATGATGGGAGGGTGCTGTGGGACTCTACAGTGTACCTGCACCTTCATGTGCACACACTGGCATATGCATCCCAGTGATGGGAGGGAAAAAAATGGGAAAGGGATGCTAGCATGCTTCATGAAGCCCTGGCTGTACCCCTGACTACAGCACTGCCACAGGCTATCTGGATTATTCACTGGAGGGGTGGCCCTCCCCTCCCTGGCCATACCACAGGTGGGAATCTGTGGGAGAATACACCTTGGGGTGGATCCTTGTCAGACAGCCACACTGTCATGTGTGGACTCAAGCCCTCTCAAGTGAAAGAGATGAAGCTCCACTTGCTAGTCACCCCCTAGAGAAAAGAAATATGGAAAACAAAAAAAAAGCCTCAGACCATGGGCAAAACATTGGGCGTCTGACTCACTGACATCTGGGAGTTTTGGTAGGGCATCTGTGAGGAGGTCCGCAGGCCACAGGCCATGCTGATCAACAGAAAGTAGGTAAATGTAAAAGTAGGGCAGGAAATACACTGTAAGTTGCTGGAAGGGGATTGTAGCTGATCTCTATTTAGGGTCAGCTTGTAAAATAGAGCAGTTTAGGGGAGTCCTACAGAGGGCAGAAAGGATATTTTCTGGGACTATCCCACAAGGGTATCATAGGCTAGGGAGTGCAGATAGTCCATATCTTGGGTCAACTTACATTCATATTGAGCATAAAAAAGAGGTGGGGGTAGGAGAACTGAGGGGATTTGGGGGCTGTTGTAAACATCCCCAGGTGGTTGATATATGGAGGTACCTACCTGGTGGGTTACGTGAGGTAAGAGGTGGGAGGATTTGGGGTAATAGGAGCATGTACAGGCATCAGGACAGTAGGAAGAGGGTGGTGTACTGTAATGGTCATGGGGCAGCAGTCTTCCTGAGGATGATGTGGATAACGGGGGGCTGTCCAGTGTGCAGGAGCCTGAAGCATCCAAGTGCAGAAGTAAGACAGCTCAGATGGGAACTGGGAACGATGGAGTGGAGAGTAAGAGAAGCAGGGCATAAGAGAAAAAGATGGATGGGGAGGCCCAGGGGAGTGAGGTCAGCAAGCAGGGGAACGTGTAGATGGGATCACCCAGGATCTGGGGGATAGCCCTCACTAACAGGGCCAGGGAACCCAGGAAGGAGGACTGACAAGTGGTAAGAGGAAGGGGTAGGACTGTGGAGACTACATAAGGAGTGGGAGCACTCAAAATTGTGCCTTTAAAAATAGATTTCACCCACTATCTGCAAGTGAGGAGGGAGGACACAGGAGGTGGTGAGAGTGGTGGGAAGAGAGGCTGGGATAAGATAAAAAGGTTGGGGCAAGTGGGGAAGGAATGGGAGAGTTAGACTGTAAAACATAGTAAAGTTGGGTGGGGAAGAGGAAACGTGGAGAGTGGAGTAGGAGATGGGGAGGGAGGTGGAGGGGAGAGGAAGAGAGTGGAAGGAGACAGTGTGTGTGTGTGTGTGTGTGTGTGTCCAGAAGGGGAAGGACATGAAGGGGTGGGAAAACAAAATGAAGGGGTGAGTAAGGCTGTGGAGGTATCGGGCAGGAAGGGCTTGGAAAAAAGAAGGGAAGGATATCAACCAGGAAAGAGAGGGAGCAGATAGAAGGAGGAAAAGCTTGTATGACAGTCAAAGAAGGAAGGGATGGAGGCTAGAATGGAGGGGCAGTAAAGTGGCAGTCTTAGGAGACTCCATAACTAAGGGTATTTACTGGGGAAGGAAGGGGGCCTAAATACAGGTAGGAAGGTTGTTTGCATGCCAGTGATGACAGCGGAGAGGGTGTGCCCAAGAAATGGGGAGTTGGTGTGGGGTATTAGAGGAAAACCAGTCATAGTTATGCCCTAGGTACCAACAACTGAGCCAGGGAGGAGGTGACGGTAGTGCAAGAAAGATTCAGGGGGATAAGGAGGATCTGCAGGGAGGTAGCCATATAGTTGCCATTCTTAGAGGTGTTGCCAAAACCAAGAGTCAGCACTGTCAGGAAGAAAGCAGGCTAGAAGCATTCAATGACTGGCAGAAGGAATGGTACAAGAAGGAAGGGTTCAACAGTATTGGGGACTGGGGAAGAACTGGTCAAATAAAACACCCTTTTGTACCAGACAGACTGTACCTCAGCAGTGGGATCTCAAGATTCCTCAGGGATGAGCTGGGGGGCGGTCATAACTCACAGACATAAACTACTGAGGGGTAAAATGGGCCTGCAAGCCCCGAGGCTCTGTAAGGAGGAGGTCATCAGACCTCCTCCATACTAGTAGAGGGCTACTGGAGGATGAAGGAGGGAAAGTTAATGAGTCAGAAGAAGTGGGTGGAGGGGAACAAGCAATGATAAATAATGAGAGTCAGATGGGAGGGAAGGGAAGGAGGCTCAAACTGTAGGTGGAAGGTGGTGTTCTTGAATGCATGAAGTCTTGGAAACAAGATGGATACCTGCTGGCATTGTTAGCAGAGAGGAAGTAGACATCACAGCAGTCATTGTGACATGGACCACACCAAACCATGACTGGGACCTCTCATTCCCTGTTTATAAATCATACAGGAGAGACAAGATGGTTGGAAAAGGGGAGGGGTGGTGGTTTACATCAGGAAGAATATAAAGTGTACAAGGAAGGAGTCAGAGGAGGGGAGGGTGGAAGCAATGTTGATTTGGTTGCTGTCTAATAGAGAGAGGAAAGTGAGGTGGGGGTGTTGTTGACAGAAGATCGAACCAGGAGGAGGAAAGAGACAGGGAATTGAACTTACAAATATTGACAGCTGTAGGGAAGGGAGTGGTGGCATTAATGGGAGATTTCAACTTGCCAAGGTAGACCAGAAGGTACTAGCCATAACCTGCACTAGGAATCAGGTGATCCCAGATGTGCTGTAAAGTGAGTTCCTGATTCAGGGTATCACAAAACCCAACCAGTGAGGGGGCAATCCTTTATCTGGTGCTGACTGATGGGGAGCGCCATCAGGATATGATGGTGGAGGAACCTTTGGGCAGAAGTGACCATCTCACAGTGTGGTTGCAGTTGGACATGGCAGGGAAAAGGCCCCCACTAAGACCACTGTTCCAGTAATATGGGTGTGACCAGTGGTGTGCCACAGGGATCAGTTCTAGGCCCAGTGCTATTCAATATTTTCATCTCAGACATGCAGATTTGCTCCAGGAACATACTTTTGAAATTTGTAGACAATACAAAATTAGGTGGTAGGGTGGATTCCGACTATAATATGGACTTATTAGTAAACAACCTCTCAGTATTAGAGCATTGGGCACAGAAAAACAAAATGACATTCAATACAGACAAATATTCTGTTCTCCACTTAGGTTACAATAATCCCAAACAAATTTTTACACTATACGATATTATCATTAAATCTTCAATATGTGAAAGAGACTTGGGCATTCTGATAGATGACAAATTATCCTCCTCCAATCACTGTAATCATGTAGCTAAAACAGCTAATTCACTACTTAGGCGCATTAACCGTACGTTTATATCTAAGACAGAGGAATGTATTATTCCATTGTTTAAAGCATACATCAGACCATATACAGATTATGAGTCCCCAGTGTAGAGTCCATACATGGTCAAGGACATTCAAGTGATTTAAAGAGTTCAGAGAAGGGCAACAAAAATGGTTCCCCATTTAGCAACACTACCATATCCAGACAGTCTTCAAAATACAGGCCTACAATCACTGGAGTTTAGGCGCTCCAGAGGTGATCTTCTGTTCTTATATAAAATTCTCAAATCGCTCTCTCTGATGGACAAATGTGGTATTGTTAAAACACAAAGAAAAATAGTACATAGACTTCACAATTAACAACTAATGGTGTGTAAAGCAAAAACAAACAGGAGTCTTCTTTTCTTCTCGGTAAGAACACCAAGGCTCTGGAACCAGCTACCACAAGAGCTAGTAGACTGTAATACATTTGAATCCTTTAAAAAGGGCGTAGATCATTGGCTATCCAAAAACTACAACAAAGTGTAATTTCCCACAAATGTGGGGGACAATCAAGATAGGGTTCATGGTTTCCTCACTTACCTAGTAAACCTAGTAAAATCCTGGGTTTTAAAAAGGCGTACTTCAGAAAGATGGGTGAGTTGCTAAGGAGTCACCTGGCAAACATCCGAGTGGATATGGGGTGGACCAAGGTGGTATATCATCAAGGGGGAAAAACAGTTGCCACAAAAGAGTGTGTTAGCCTCAAGGGTAAAAACTCAAGGTCCAAAGCACCCAGCTGGTTTGGTACTGAGGTTGCCCAGCCAGTATGAGACAAGAAGTCAGCCTAAAAGAAATTCAGGACAACAAAGAGAGTGGAAGACAGAGGATTACCTGAAGATGGCTAGCATAGCAGGTAAGGTTGTACAGCAGGCTAAAGCTCAGAAGGAACTGAAGCTATCTGAGGGAATTAAGGGGGAGAAGGCCTTTTTTCACCATATTATTGAGAAAAGGGACAGGAAAAATTGGATTGTTACACTCAGAAAAGGGTAGAGGTTGGTGGAGAAGAATGGGGGGCAAAGCAGAGGCGCTGAATGAGAACTTCTGTTCTATCTTTACCAGGGAGAAAGATGGACCTGCGTACTAGCAGGAGTGGGGGAAGGGCTTGGGAGTACAGATGCTGTGATAGAGGTGAATAGAATGAAGATAGGCCTGTCAGCATTAAGAGGTTGACAAATTCCCATGCCTGGACAGTATACATCCAGGAGTGCTGAGGGAACTGGTGCAGGAGCTTGCACATCCTTTGGCTATCCTACTCAATAATTCACTGGAGTCCAGCATAGTATCACAGGACTGGAGAATGGCACATGTAGTGCTCCTCTCTAAGACCGATACCAAGGACAACAGGAGGGATTACAGACTGGTCAGTCTGACCTCAATCGCGTGCAAAATCATGGAAACCATACTTAAGGGAAAGTTAGTAAATTATCTGGATGAACATGGTCTCCAGGATGTGAGGCAGTGTGGGATTATGGCAAGGAGGTCTTGACAAATGAAGCTGATTGACTTATTTAACTGAGTCTCTTAAACAGTGGACCAGGGCCAAGCTGTAGACATTCTTACCAGGACTTCAGTAAGGCTTTTGACTCTGTACCCCACAAGAAGTTGATCAGGAGGTTGGTGGATCTCGGGGTCAGAGAGAAGATGACTAGATGGGTAAAAAAATGGCTAAGGGGCAGAACCCGGAGAATAGTGGTGGGGAGTGATCTGTCAACTATCAGGGAGGTCACCAGTGGGGTCCCACATGGCTTGGTGCTCAAACCGGTGCTCTTCGATGTCTTTATAAATGATATTGGGGATGAGATCAAGAACAAAATTTGCCTAGTTGTGGCTGACACCAAGCTCTGGGGGAAGGTGGACACTGCAGAAGGGAACAAGGCCAAAAGGAGGATGTGAGGAAACTAGGGAAGTGGTCCAGGATTTAGCAGCTTGGCTTCAATACAATGAAATGCAAAGTTATGCACATTAGAACCAAGAACCCCAGGACTAAGTACAACCTGGGAGGGGTCTGGTTATCTGCATCAGAAGAGGACAATGATCAGGGAGTGATGAGTACTAGTGACCTAAAGCATTCCATGTAGGGTAGGAAAGCAGCAGCAAAGGCAAATAAAATGTTGGGCTGCATTGTCAGAGGGATCAGCAGCAGGCAAGAGGAGGTAATACTGCCCTTGCACAAGTCATTAGTGAGGCCACATCTGGAGTATTGTGTACAGTACTGGTGCCCACACCATAAAAAGGGCATCAACCTGCTGGAGACATTCCAGAGGAGGGCAATGAAGATGATCATGGGCCGGCAGGGTGGATCGAACGAGGAGTGGTTGGAAGCCCTGAACATGTACTCCCTGGAGGAGAGAAGAGAGAGAGAGGGGACATTATTGAGACCTTCAAGTATTTGAAAGGAAAAAATAGGGCTGATAAAGAGGGTCTTTTTAAGCTTAGTGGAAAGAGAAACATAAGAGGTCACAGTCTCAAGTTGGAGGGTGGGTAGTTTAAGAGGGAGGCTAGGAGAAACTTCTTCACAGAGATGGTGGTGGTAGGTTGGAATGTGATTCCAGAAGATGTGGTTTTGTTGAAGCTGGTGGGCAGCTTCAACCAAGGCTGGTACAGAGTCAAGAGGAAAATAAGGGTCAATGGAGAGACAGACAGATGAGAAGGGAGGACTGGGAGGAAAAGGTCAGTAGCATAAGGTGAAGACCCTGCAATGCAAGCAGACTAGATAGTCCAGCTAGCTTTATTCTGCTGGCTTCTTCATATCTTCGTACGTTCATATAGTGGTACAATAGAGGTGTGTGGAATGCAATGTCAATTCTGATTCTGAATAGCTTTTTGGAATTTTGCAGCAGATTCGGTGAAATTCTGTCCATTGACCACAGAGTACTTTTTTTGCATGTGGATTGGAATTCTGCAGTTGTGTATAACCGTGGATTAGTATTTTGACTGTGTATTTTGAAGGCACAAAATAAATGTGCTGGAGTAGAATTTCTGCAGGTGTGATATGGTGGTCTATGCAATCCGTGGAATACGAGTTAATCAGTAAATTCAATTTCTGCAGATCCAGCAGATGTGTTTGCATTGTAGTTTAATTTCTGAGTGTGTGAGAGTTGGAAAGAGGGAAAGAGACTAAGAGATTGTGAGACTGACTCATTTACATGTTAAATAATATATTTTTGAGGTGGCTGCTGCTGAGATCCTTTCCATGAAGAGTCCAACTGCACATTTCATGCTGAAGGAGACCAGTATCCTTGTCACAAAAGTGGCAAAAAATGCTGTAAAACTGTTTGCCCAAAAAGCTGCCATTTACCCAAAAAAAAAAAATATGGTCCAAAATTACACCTACACCCATGCTAAAGATGCCCAAGCCACCTAGCCAATGCTAGAAGTAGCCTAACCAATCTGAATGACCAACCCATCAGAGTCAAAGAAGCTCTGATCATCAAAACACTTCAACTGTGCCATGTTCTACAGCTGCCCCTACCTCTATGCTCAAAATGCTCAAGTCAACTAGTCAAGGCTAAAAATCCTTCTCTAAGTTTTGATAATAGGGTAAGGCCCAATAAGCACAAGTGCCTGTTTTTGGGACCAACCTGGAAACACTGGGTTGTTAAGTGGCTTGCTTAGGGTCACACAGTATGCATGTGGAGGTTGTGGGAAAGAAACCCAGGTCAGTTGGATGTACCAAGCTCATTTGGAGCTCATCACTCTAACCTCTAGGCTATACTGCTAGCCCAAGTGACCTTATTCTCACTTCTACCCAAACTGCTGGTCAGTAGGGTCTTTTACCAGTATGTTATTAACCACTGCTTAATTGATTACTCTAAGTGTGGTCCTCATTCTGTACTACTAACCGAGGTTTCCCTCCGGCAAAGCATCAAGAAATTCAGTGAACAGGTTTATCTTTTTGATGTAGTTTGCCAGGACTGGTATCATACAGTAATTTTCTCTGCCCCACCGTGAAGCCTGGGACTTTTTAAGCACTCTTTCTGGCAGTTTTCAATACCCCCCCCCCCACGATGCTCTAGAGTACTTAATCACTTCTACCACCAGTTTACCTCTGAAATGGCCTCTATTGAAGATAATAAAGCCTTGGGTGCTATCTGCAAGCCCACGATGTAAGCTGACTTGCCAGTTTTATATCCTCCACAATCACTGTATCTCTTCTAGAAGAAATTCTAAGAGGCATTTCTTCTAGTCTTAACTTACTTCAGCTACTGTTAACCCTCATAAATTCTGGTGGACAATTAAATTAATTCAGAAAGAAGGTGGCAGTAAGGCATTACCAATATCAGTGAACTTTGATAAAGTGGTAATCTCAGACAAACAGAAAATGATTGATGTACTTAATTCACATTTCTCAAAGACTGGTGTAGCTTTTGATTCTTCCCAACGTACTTTACCAGTTCAGCCATAGCCCCTCCTTAATTTGACTCCAAAACATATTCATATTTCATGTTAAATCTGTGCCATGTACTTCTAAAAATTGTCCTGAATCTTTATACATTCCTTTTTTTTATTTTATTTAGCTTTTTGGTCCCCACTGCCCTCTCCCGCCAACTGGAGACAGGGACACACATGCATTTTACAAATTTTCCTCCCTGACCCCTCCCCCGAGGCCCTGGCACATGGCCATGTGAGCATGTGGAGGCATGCTGCACATACCATGGTACCAGTACAGCCCCTTCCACCTCCTGATACTTTGCCACCCCCTCTTCACCTACACTACCCACTGGACCTCCACCCGGTGGGAGCGGAACTATGGGAAGGCACCAACCCACCCTCAGGAGAGGAGAGCTGCCGGCTGGCATGCTCAATCCTGGTCCACCTTCCCCCCCACACTGGCACCCTGACAACCTGAGGTCATTCCTGAAATTGGATCAATGGCATGGCGTGAGGTGTGGTGGCTAGCGCATCAACCCTTAGCACCACCAGGCCAGTTAATCTCTCTACATTCTTAATCTGTTAGCAGCCTATGGGTTAAGCATTTCACTGAATATGAGGTTAAGAAAGTATAGGCTGGTCTTAGTTGTAAGAAGAGCCCTGACCTGGATATGATACATCCTTTCCTCCTTAAACTGACTGCTGCTGTCATAACTAAGCACCTCAAGTACTTATTTAATCTGTTTGTCAATGAGAGGATACTACCAGAGGACTGGAAAATAGCATCAATAACCCATATCTTTGTAGGTGGCCCTGTCTTTGACCCTAACTGCTAATGTTCAGTTTTGTATTTTGTCTGCCCTCTTGAAAATTATAGAAAAGACTTCTCCCTACTCAGCTACTGCATTATATGAACTTTTACAAGCTTCTCTCACAGTATCAATCAGGATTTAATGTGGGTCATAGTACTGCTCATGCAGTTACTAAAGTTGTGATTTGCAAATGGTGTTCTCATCTCATTTGACAATAAGGAGGTGTTCTCAGCTGTATTCCTCAGCCTCACAAAAGCATTTGACACTGTTGTCTGTAATGTTCTGATCAACAGACTATTTATGGTTGGTCTAAATGTCCATGTGCTTCTGCGGTTCAGAAGCTATATCTCAGGAAAGCTCCAATTTGCACTTCTAACCTTATATCAGATTTCTCAACCATTAATGAAGGTGTCCTACAGACCTCAGCATGGGCCTTTTCTGTTCTTGATCTACATCAGTCACCTCTCCAGTTCAGTTCTTAAGTCCACTATTTTGGTCAATGCTAATGACGGTATTCATAGGAGGTGTTCAAGTCAGTAAGGTAATTTGCCCATAACCTTTTGCCATATCTTAACGGTCATAGCATTTTATGTTCCTACTTTAATAATATGCATCTAGATTATTCTTAAACTTTTTCATGTCCTCACTCTGAAGAAGTACAGTACCTCATTTGGTAGCTCATTTTAATTACTACTATTCTTTGGGTTATCCATTTCCCTCTTATTGCAGTTCAAACGTTTTCTTCCTTTAGCTGGTAACTATGGATTCTAATATAATACTGTGTTTTTTTCTTCTGCAGACCCAAACAATTGGCTAATTCCATATCATGTAAAGCTCTATATATAAGGCATATATCCCCTCTCATCCTTCTGTTCTCCAGAGTAAAAATATCCACTCTCTTTAGTCTCTCCTCATATGTTCTGTCCCCTATACCAGATATCTTTTTTTATTGATCTTCTCTGGACATACACCAACTGATTTATACTCATCCTTGTCTGTGGAGACCAAAACTGATTATTATGTTCCAGGTGGAGCCTCACCAGCACACTGCACAAGGGAATCAGAACTCTGCTCTCCATATTATCAATGTTCTTCCTTATACATCCTAGTATCCTATAGCATTTCTGTGATATTTCAGTACATTGCTTCTCAGACTTCAAATGTGATGTTGTCAGCATTCCCAAGTCCTTTTCCATGCTGATATCTTGAATTTCCTTTCCTAGTAATACATTTTTATCTATTTTGTTTTTGTTTCCCAGGTGCATAACTGCACATTTATCAACATTAAAATCCAATTCAAGTGTCTTTGCCAAATTGTTCAAATCTTTAGCCCTTGTTTTAGTTAGTATGTAGCATCATCTGAGTCTACCACTGCCCCTATTTTACTGTTACCAGCATTTTTGCCAACCACACTGCACTATAACATTTCTTTGATGATACATATAGGTTAAATAATGTGGGGCCCAGCACAGAGCCCTGAAGTACTCTGCTTGTCACTTTGCTCCACTCTGATTTATGTCCTCTTATGATGACCTGTTGCCTTCTGTCCTGTAGCCATGATCTTATCCAGTTAGTCAGCCTCATGTTTACAGTACAAGTCACATTAAACTGTTCCTCCAAAGAGCTGTTAATAGCATTTCTGACTGAGTTGTGTAAGTGTTGCTGGATCCAGCACAAAGTCCTACCCAAACTGTTTCTTAAAAGTTAAACTCAGTTTTGCATTGCATTTTGACTGGACTGCTGATGCATTCCAGCTGAGCTGTAAAAACATTTTAAAAAACACTGCTCTTGAGCTGGTTAAACATTAAAAAGCAATGCAATGTGAGTTACAAATGCACTGCCAATTGTAAAACAAGCATTTGTCAATGCCGAATGTTGATTGCGTTGGTCTGTTGAGCTCACTCAGTGGCCTTCTGTCACTGGCTCAGTCTGTTTGTCCTGGTGCTGCAGGCTGCACTTTTGTAGTGGGCTGCTGCCTGCATTGGCACCTTGTTCTGCTGAGGAAGAAATCTGCAGCTGTCCCGACAGAGCTCCATTGAGGTGGCTCACTCCCCCTCTCTCACTCGCTCAATCTGTTACTCCTGGTGCTGCACACTGCCCTTTTGTACTGGGCTCCTGCCTGTGTTGGTGGCTTTTTGTACCCACAAAGAAATCCACAGCTGTCCTGACATAGCTCCACTGAGGTCGCTCACTCCCCCTGTCTTACTTAATCAGTCTGGTTCTCCCGGCGCTGCAGACTGCCCTTTTGTACTGGGCTCCTGCCTCTGTTGGTGCCTTTTTCTGCCCACAGAGAAATCTGCAACAGTCCCGACAAAGCTGCATTGAGCTTGCTCACTCCCCCTTCCCTCACTTTCTCATTCTGTTCTGCCAGCACTGCAGGCGGCCCTTTTCTACTGGGCTCCTGCCTGCATTGCTGCCTTCTTATGCCCATAAAGAAATTTGCAGCAGTTACAATGCAGCTCTGTTAAGCTCATTCACTCGCTCATTCTTTTTTTTTTTTAAGCCTTCTTTATTGACATTTTTGTTTTTCACTGATCATTAGACAGACATACACAAACACCCAGGTTACCCCTGGGCCCCCCACCCCAAAACTGAGTGAGGGAAACTATGTACAGCTTTTAACTATATACATACACAGCTACCTTGCACAACCCTCAATCACCCTCTCCATATCCATATTCAATAACAATATATAGGACAACCTCTGCCTAGAATAGTACATTTATATTTCAGAGTTTAGAACTCAGGTTTACTCTGCATAGTTATAAACCATGCATCTCCCAATGGTAGCCCTTAGGGTAGTGCCCTGCAGCTGCATCCCTAGGGAAAGGAGAGAGTCCACGCCCCCACCCACACTTAGCTGACTCTGTGGTTTCCTATAACATATCCAAATAATATCTGGTCAGTGCATATATTAAGAGTAATCCAATAGGACACACTCCAGTTATAACCTCTACTCCCCATCTATAGGTCTTTAACTACGTACCGTCAGACAGACAGGCCTGTGCCTGGGAGAATTTAGACTGCAAAGTATAGACCGCCTCCAAGGTCCTCCATCTCTTATCATAGATTCCTTTTCATCCGTTCCGAAGCATTTGTCTTCTAAGCCTACTCAGCGTTTTCAGCAAATCTCCCACTCACTGGTCATATGAATAAATGAGATCATTTTTCCAATGCTTCAAGACAAATGCTTTGACTAAAGAGGACATTAGAGAAATGTGACCTTTAATAACTGTACTCGGAATATCAGTCATGTCCCCCAACACACAGATCTTTGGAACAATAAAGTCCTTATAGTTCACCGCGGGGTTCATATTGTGTCTAATTTGCTCCCAAACTGGATAGATTTTGGAACAGTACCACATAACATGGAATAAGTCCCCTGAGTTTGCACCACATCTAAAACATAGGTCTGTCTGTCTGAGGCCCCTAGCACATAGCTTAGCAGGGGTATAGTATATATTAGAAACTACAAAAAATTGCATGATCCTATATTTAGGAATAGGAACATACCTACTACTCCTCCAAACCTCTTTCCAGTCAGGCCCTTGGGGGAAAATGTCCTTTTTATTTTCCCAATATGAAACTTTTACAATAGCATCTCCGCTCAGAAAATCTAATAGTAGCTTATAAATCCTAGACAGGGGTCTTTTAGAATAGTTAACATCTTTAACGTTGTCCCACATAAACGGGGGGTCCAGGCCTCCAACTCTCCCTCTCTCCACTCTGCGTATCATATTAGTAACCTGTATTTTCTTAAAGAAGTTGATTTTCTTACAGTGATCAGAAAAGACTACCTTATCCCCTCTTAAAAAATCTACCCATTTCAAGTTAAGCAATTGAGTGGCCCAATGCCTCCTAATTATCTGCCCCCCAATGTGCATATTTGGATTACCCAAAACAGGCTGCTCCCTAGAGCCCTTCTGGGCTTTCCTTTGATTTGGGGACAAGAAAGTCCACCAAGCTGTCAGTGACTTACCGATTGGGGTTTGCTTTCCTCCCTCTGGTAAATCAACTGGATTGAAAAACAGTACTGCTTCTGGGGAAATGTCCAGCTCTCTAAGGATCTGTCTCTCGACTTGTAGCCAAGTTGGGATATATCCCCCCTCCTCCACCGATCTGACCCATTGCCCCATTATCCCTAATTGTTCAGCTACATAGTACAGATGTAAGTCTGGAACTTTAAGACCTCCCATATTATAGGGTAGTCATAATATATTGTACTTTCTCCTAGGGGATTTAGCATTCCATAAAAAGTTAGAAATAAGCTTTTGTGCTTTGATAAACCAGCATTTTGGAACGTTATATGGGGATAGATGTATTGGATACAAAAGTCTAGGTAATAGGTTCATTTTAATCAAACCTAGTCTCGCTGTCCAGTTTAGCGGGAGTTTATTCCATCTGACCATATCCGTTTTAATTACCGACATTATCTCACCTAGGTTTGCTTCAAGACCCTCATCCTCGTTGGTTGTGATCCAAATGCCTAAATATTTGATCTTTTTAGGGGACCACTTCAATTGCAGAGGTTCAAAGTCCACCTTGCAAGTGAATACAGTGAGGGGGAGAACCTGTGTCTTATTCAGGTTTAGCTTGTAATTCGATACCCTGGAAAATCTCTCAATTATCTCCAACGCCCTCTTGAAACTCTTTGCTGGTTCCTGAAGGTGTAGCAAGATGTCGTCTGCAAAGACAGAGACTTTCATTTCTGTCTCTCCAATGACAATCCCCTGTATCACCGAGTCCATCTGGATCACCCATAGAAGGGGTTCCAAATAGATGTTAAATAGAATTGGTGATAGGGGGCATTCCTGTCTAGTCCCATTATCCAGACAGATTTCTTTTGACAAACAGCCATTACATAGAACCCTAGCTGTGAGAGCAGTGTATACATTTTTTATGCCTCTAAGAAGGCCTTCCAGGAATCCCATAGCTCTCATAGTTGCAAATAGGAAATTATGAGAAACCCTATCGAAGGCCTTCTCGGCATCTAATGCAATTAACGCCATGGGTGAGTTAGAGTTCGAGGCCTTATGTAGTATATGGTGGAGTTTCCTAAGTGCATCATGAACCCCTCTACCTGACATAAACCCTACTTGTTCTTGATTTATTAGCCTTGGGGCAATTTTCAAAATTATATTGGCCAATATCTTTGTCAATAACTTCAGGTCCTGATTGATCAGGGCAATAGGTCTATAACTCCCAGGGGATTCTTTGGGCTTGTCCGGCTTTGGGATGAGTGTGATATAGGCCTGATGTAGCGCCGGGTGTGGAACCCCTTCTTGCATAATATTTGAAAATAATTCCTTTAACAGAGGCAATATAGTTGTAACATGAGTTTTATAAAATTGTGCCGTTAGACCATCGGGTCCTGGTGTCTTACCTTTCGGGAGTGAATTGATTACCTCTGATATTCCAGAATCCAAAATAGAGGCAGCTAGCCACTGAGCTTTTTCTGGATCCAATTTTGGAAGAGATATACCCTCCAAAAAATCCATAATATCTCCTTCCCTGACCAAAACACCCCCCGATAAATCTCCGCGAAGTAGGCCGTGAAGGCATCAGCCATTTTCTGGGGCTCTGTTATTATATCCCTCTGGAAGCTTATCATTGGGATCACACGAGCTGCCTCCCATTCTTTTATTCTATTTGCCAGAAGCCTTCCGGGAGTATCCCCCTGCATTAGATAATTAGCCTGAATCTTTTCTGCCCACTGATCCAACTTACCATAGAGAATGCTTGCCATCTCATCTCTTAATTCCTTAAGCTCTACGTCCAGCCTCTCAGGAGTACCCTCTAAGGGAGCCAGTGAGTCGATAGCACCCAGAATAAACTCTTCCCTCTCTCTTCTCATACTATTCCTTCTAGCTGTAAATCTCTGAGCTAAACCTGAGTATAAAACTTTACAGGTGGGCCATTTTAACCTCGTGTCTGATAGTGTAGGAAGTTGGGTCTGAATGATCTCCACTAATGCCTGCTCTAAACTCAGTAATATATTTTCATCTACTAATAAAGAATCATCGAGTCTCCATCTGTATGGTTTCCTTGGGAGAGTTTCCATCGTTCAAGTCAATTGGACTGGAGAGTGGTCAGATAATATTCTAGTATGAGTGATCAGCTCCCTCACCCCCTGGATCGCTTCTTTATTAACTAAAAAAATCGATTCTTGAATGAGTTTTGTGTGCCCCTGAGTAGAAAGTCATGGTGTGGACTCCCTTGCTACATACCCTAATTGGGTCCACCAACGCTGCCACCTCCAGTAGTCTGGCCATAGCTACCTGTGCAGTAGATGGAGGCCGCACCGAGGAGGGCTTTTTAGCCACTCTATTATTAGAGCAAAGGTTCCAGTCTCCTGCTAGGATTAGAGGATGAGGGGAAAATAGGGCTTCCACTGAAGCAAAAAAGTCTGGGTTAGGTGGAGTGGGAGCATATATAGAGGCAATCGATATTAATTTACCCATAATGGTTCCTGTAATGTAGATCCCTCGATAGTCTTCCCTAGTTTTAACCTGCAGGACCATAAACAGACAGTCTTTTCCAATCAGGACCGCTACCCCCCCCCGAGGCTTTAGCATTTCCATCTCCAAAAACCTGACCTACCCACAACTTCTTTAAGAGACCCAGCTCATCCTTTAGTAGATGGGTCTCCTGCAAAGCAATGATTTGCACTCCCAGCTGGTGGATATGTTTTAATATCACCATTCTCTTCCTTCTCCCTCTGAGGCCTTTAACATTCCAAATGATAATTTTAATATTGATCATGCAATTTTGTTAATACCCCTGCTTCTCACTCCATCAGAATCTGCCTTGTGATATATGTGGGTCGTGGACTCTCTCCCCTCCATCTCCCAATAATCCCACCTCCCCAATCCCCGATCCTTTGATCGTCTCCTAGCCAAATAGATACGTAGATGAGCCATCTACTGAGCGGACCCCCAGACCCACGAGGATCCTTACCACCAACTCTATATCTACTTAATTCCCTTAAAAATATGCCCCTCCCCCCTCACACCCTCTTTAGCTTACCCTCATAAGTATGACCTTAGGTACACCCTCTTATGTTATACAAATAGAAGGAGAAAAATTAGCAATTGCATCCTGGGTATGGCAAATACCAATGGTCCCCATGGCGAAGAAAAAAAAAAGGATAAAATATCCCCTTGTGAAATGTCAGCTTCTTGTCCCAGAGGAATCCTAAATTAAATCTTATCCCTTTAACTCTGAGGTAGAGATCGAGTACATATTGTAGGCCTACGATTACACCTGGATTAAATTGCCACAAAAACATACTATAATTAGTAAGTCCTCAGTTCCGAGTGAGAATAATCTGTCCCACCTATTTATCCTGGCCCATATTAGAATGCTAAAGGAAATATCGGAACATAACAGCCCCAACCCCCCCCCCAGTCCTGGAGGAGATGCTGCAGAGAGAAAAAGAAAAAAAAAATTTTCTTCCATTCCATTCCCTTCTTGTCTCCCTCCTTGTCTTCCTTTTACTCTTCTTCGTCTCTCCTTTCTTCCTTGTCCCGACCTCTCCCTCTTATATAAAGTTCTCCGATTCATTTCTTCCCTATTGTCCAGCTAGCACTGACATGTCCAGATCCCAAGAAATTACAATATCTGGTCAGAGCCTTCCTTAATAGGCCATTTTCAGGTCGCGGATTTAAACAGGTCTGGGAGCTCCCGTCACAATCCCTCTGCCGCATCCTTCGCCGTTAGGTACCTCTGGTCCCTGGACTGTTACTTCACCACTAAAGTGGCAGGGTGCTGCATCCTAAACTTCACTCCAGCCAGACTGAGCTTTTTCTTTATTTCCCCATACTCCTTCTGCTTCTTCTGGATCACCGGAGTCTGGTCCTGAAATACCAACAAGGACGCACCATTCTACTGAAGGTTTTTTAGTGCTCTGGCTTTATTTAAAACATGGGACTTCTCCTTAAAATTTAAGAATCGCATAATAATGACTCCGGCCTGTCCCCTGGTGGGGCTACCTCTCTGAGGGACTGATGGGCTCTCTCCAAGTTGTATGAATCCCCATATGGTGTTGAGCCTAAAAGCTTCAATAACAAATCTTGGATAAATGTGATGCAATCTGCACCCTCCGATCTCTCTGGGAGACCCACCAGGATTAAATTATTCCTCTGACTACGAGATTCCTGATCCTCCACTCGATCCTCCAGTCTTCTGACTTGCTTTCGGAGGGCCACCAAATCCTGATCATGCAAGAGGGTTTTCCGTTCCTGAGAGGCCATACGCGCCTCCACATCTCCTATTCTTTGCGCTAGAGCATTCAGTGTTGGCTTTACCAAAGAGAAATCAGCCACAAGTCCCCAAGTAAATTTTTAATTTCCACAATGTCTTCAGGGGATGCCTGACCTCCTCCTGCCACTTCCAAACCAGGCCCCTGGTCATCCGACACAGGCGATGGGGGTTTTGGGCATTTCATTGCCGGCACTCGTGCATCCAGGCTCTCGGGAGTTTCATACTCCATCACGGGTGTCTTGGTCAGCCCCGCGAGCCTCCGTGCTTCGGTGACGAAAAAGATCTCCACTTCCGAGTCAAGCGGTTCTTTAAGGGAGGATAGAAAACTCCGGTAAGCTAAGCATCCTATTTCCACTACTCCGCAGGATCAAAAATAACTTTATCTTTGAAATATTTCAGGTAGGGCCCGGGAGCTCCACTCAGCACCTCCTTCCCCGATTAGCTCATCACGTGATCTCGGCTCACTCACTCATTCTGATTTTCCGGCCACTGCAGGCTGCCCTTTTGTACTGGGCCCCTGCATGCATTGCTACCTTTTTCTGCCCACAAACAATTCGGCAGCAGTCTCAACAGAGCCCCTTTGAGCTCACTGACTCCCCCTTCCTCACTCACTCATTCTGTGTCTCCTGGCGCTGCAGGCTACCCTTTTGTACTGGTCTTCTGCCTGCATTGGTGGCTTTTTCTGGCCAGAAATAAATCTGAAGCAGTCCCGACACAGCTCCACTGAGCTCACTCACTCCTCCTTTGTCACTCTCGCATTCCATTTCTGCCGGCACTCCAAGCTGGCCTTTTGTAGTGGGCTCCTGCATGATTTGCCACATTTTCTGCCCACAAAGAAATCTACAGCAGTCACACTAGAGCTCCGTTGAGCTCACTCAGTACCGCTCTGTCACTCGCTCATTCTGTTTCTTTTGGTGCTGCAGACTGCATTTTTGTACGGGGCTCCTGGCTTTGTTGGCACCTTTGTCTGTCCACAAAGAAATCCGCAACTGTCCTGACAGAGCTCCGTTGAGGTCGCTCAGTCTCCCTCTCTCATTGCTCATTCTGTTTGTCCTGGCGCTGCAAGCTGCCCTTTTGTACGGGGCTCCTGCCTGCATTGGCTCCTTTTTCTGCCCCCAAAGAAATCCCAGCAGTCCTGATAGAGCTCTGTTGAGCTCACTAAGTCGCCTTGTCTCACTCGCTCGTACTGTTTCTCCCAGCGCTGCAGGCTGGCCTTTTATACTGGGCCTCTGCCTGTATTGATGCCTTTTTCTGCCCACAAAGAAATCTGCAGCAGTCCTGACAGCGCTTCAGTGAGTTCACTCACTCCCCCTCCCTCACTCACTCTCTAGTTCTGATTCTCCCAGTGCTGCAGGCTGCCCTTTTGTAGTGGGCTCTTCTATTGGGGCCTTTGTCTGCCCACAAACAAATCTGCAGCAGTCCCTACAGAGCTCAGTTGAGCTCGGTCACTCCCCCCCTCACTCGGTCTGTCTTAATCTGTCCCAAACACTGATTTCTCAGAGTGACTGTGCTATTGTCTAGCAGAAGTGCAAAAACATATTTTAGCGAGGATGTGAAAAATGACAGCTGTAGTGTTCATAAGGAGTTATGAAAAAATGCCACTGTTGAAAATGTGGCGTGACAATATTACACATTTGCAAAGTTACAAGGGTGTGTGGAAACAGTTCAACGCATGCTTGTAACAGTCATGTTATGGAGTTTCGTCACCAAATTTTCAACATAGGGATTTTATGACCTCTGCTCATGAACAGTGCCGCTGTCATTTTCTTAATCTGTCCCGAACTCTGACTTCCCACAGTGACCACGTTATTCTGCACCAGAACTGTGAAAACACATTTCTGTCAGGATGTGAAAAATGACAGCTGTGCTGCTTATAAGGAGGTGTGAAAAAATGGCACTGTTGAAAATCTGGTGTGACAATATTACAAAGCTGCGAAGTTACAAGGGTGCGTGGAAAGTGCGCAACACACACTTGTAACACAGTCAATTGATGGGCTATCATCACCAAATTTTCAACATAGGCATTTTAGGACCTCTGCTCAGGAACAGTATCATTGTAATTTTCTTGATCTGTCCCGGATAGTGATTTCCCAGAGCGACCGCTCTATTCTGCACCGGATATGTGAAATCAGTTTCAGCCAGGATGGGAAAAATGACAGCTGCACTGTTCATAAGTAGGTCTGGGGAAATGGCAATGTTGAAAATCTGGAGGGAAAATATTATAAATTCGCGAAGTTACGAGCATGCGTGCCAACTGTGCAACGCACGCTTGTAACACAGTCATTTGATGGAGTATCATTACCAAATTTTCAACATAGGCATTTTAGGACCTCTACTCATGAACAGTGTCACTGTCATTTTCTTAATCTTTCCTGAACACTGATTTCCCATAGCGACCATGCTATTCTGTGCCAGAACTACGAAAACACATTTTGGCTAGGATGTGAACAATGACAGCTGTACTGCTCACAAGGAGGTGTGAGAAAATGCCAATGTTGAAAATCTGGTGAAAATGTGTAAATTCTATGATTCACGAGCTTATGTAGCAACTGCTGGCGCACTCGTAAAACAGTCATTTTTTGGATTTTTCCCACCAAATTTGCAACATAGGCTTTTTGAGAGCCCACCTCATGAACACTGGCACTGTTGTTTTGTTACTTGGCCCTGAAGGGTGATTCCGTGCGGTGACCGCAAAACCACCTTTCAGAGCCGATTAATGCCATGACAGTTCAAGAATTCATGAGGAGGGGTCCCAAAAACCCCATGTTGAAAATTTGGTGAAAAAAGTCCCAAAAATGCCCGAGATATGCACTAAAGTTGAAAAAAAACTATTTATTACATTATACAGCTTACCGGCATTTCCTCAGTTCGCGGTTGGCTTTGAAGAGTGAAGACGTATTCCCGGATCACCGAAGATCATTGTGCCAGACTCCGGAGGTAAGTTTGGGGTGAAGGGGGTGTGGGGAGGTGGGGTTCGCAGTGGGTGTGTGCTGGTTGTGGGAGGGGGGCCTGGGAGAGCTACGAGGGACCATTTCCTTCTTTACAGGTTGAAAAAAATAAGACATCGGGGGACCATTTTCTTGTTTAACAGGCATTTTGGCATGCTGGGGTGGGCTCCCAGCTTGTCACCTGTGTGGGTGGGTGGGTGCATTAGCCAACAGGGGATTGGGCACCCCCGTTGGCAAACAAGGACAAGGGAAGGGGAGCTGCAGGAGCCGAGGGGGATTGGGCACCCCCTCGGCTATAAATGGAAGGGGTGTATCATTATGCTGGCGAAGTTGGGCACCCCCATCGGCGGGAACAAAGGGGTGTATCATTATGCTGGCCAGGGGACTGGGCACCCTGTCAGCAGGAACAACACCTGGGGGCGTTACAGAATGCTGATGGGGGTGGACTCCCTGTCGGCAAGTAAACATGGTGGGGTTATATTGTTTGTGAACACGGTGGCAACCCATCACCATGTTCACAAACAATATCAGGGGTTTCACATCCTGCCATGCAATGACGGGTCGCTTCCTCATTGCAGAGGATGGCTGATGCTGCAAAGACAAGGCGGCCCCTGATTGCAGTGGCTACTTTTTTAGAAGGTTGTGGCACACGGGTTGAACTAGTGTCAGCAGCAGCATGCCATGGCATTGGGGGATGGGGGACAAGTCTTTGCAGGCTGTGGGGGCATTGGGCACAACAGTGCCATGCCTCCATAACCTGATTGTGCAGAAAGCTGACGCAACATGTTTCTTGTGCATGCGTGCAATGAACATAAAAAACTATGCTAAACCAACCCATTTGTGAAACAGTTTAATGCAACTTGTACTGTAGTTCCAGTTCCCTTAACTTCATATGTGGCACACTATCAAATGCTTTACTGTAGTGCAGGGGCCCAATTCTCAAAGCCCCCTGAATGGTGCAAGGGGCCTGTGCCACAAGGAATGGCACAAGGTGTGGCTTGCACCAAAAGATTCTCCAGGAGCAATTCTTAAAAGCAGCCTGCATCACACACAGGCTGTGTGTACCAAAGGGTGCTTGCACCATCCTTGCAGTGCAAAATGGGCTTCAGCATGACACTAGGAGGCTTGCAGCAGATGCAGGTTGCCATATCCCCTAATTCAGGATTCTCTAAATTATCCCAGATGGCAAATTTCTAAGTACCGTTACAGCAGCTGCAGCTGGTCTAAAGGTACTTAGAAGTGTGTCCTCTGGGAGGGTTTAGATCCTTGCACAACTCATAGAGCCCTTCCTAGGTGGGAGGGAACACATGCCACAGGTCTCCCATCCATGACCTCACCCATACTGGAACATACACCTGTCTCTGGTGGTCAAGTGGACCCCCTTCCTATCCCCAATCTCCCCTTCAATATAACTATATCTGTCCCTGGAGGTCTAGCAGACCCTCCTTCCTATCCTTGATCTCCCCATTAAATATTCATAAATTGGTCCCTGGTGGTCCCACGGACCCCTGCCATATCCCCGCTCTCCCCCATTAAATATTAATAAATCATTCCCTGGTGGTCTAGCAGCCACCCTCCCTATCCCAGTCTCCCATATTAAATAGTCATAAATCAGTCCCTAGTGGTCAAGTGGATCCCCTTCCCCATCACCAATCTGCCTATATAAAGCAGAATATATTAGTTCATGGTGGTCTAATGGACCCCCACCCCCACCCTGGCAGGCAGTGCCCCTCCACCCCACTGCTCCCATCCTTGAGCCAGTGACCAGTACAGCACTCCACTCTCCACAAGAGCCAGCTACTGACTGAGTTGTCAAGGAGTGAATGCTGTAGAATCAGCGGTTACAGTACACGCTGCTTGACAGCTCAGTTAGCAGACAGCCATAGTGGAGAGTGGAGGGCTGTGCCATCTCTGGATTGGGGATGGGATGTCGTAGCAGTGTGGTTGGGCAGGTACCTTCCCTGTTACCAAGGTCAAACCTACAGGCTTTTAGTTTTTATGGTTGGATTTCCTTCCCTTTGTAAAGAGCGGCATCACATTTTCCTCTCTCCAACCACTGACTACCTCCCCCTGTATCTATTGAGTGTTGGAATAGAAACATAGAAACATAGAATTTGACTGGAGATAAGGACCTCTTGGCCCATCTAGTCTACCCATTTCCCTACCTGATGGGTAAGCTGCAGATTCTAGTTAATTAACAGCTTACTTCCTCCTGCCCCCCCACTAGAATTGCCTTATGCGTGTCCCATGCATTCATGAATTCTACCACTGTTCTTGACTCCACAACCTCCTCAGGAAGGCTGTTCCATGCATCCACAACCCTCTCTGTGAAAAAATACTTTCTAATATTACCTCTTAGCCATCCCCCCTCTATCTTAAGATTGTGCCCCCTTGTTCTTGCTCATCTCTCCTTCTGAAAGATACTACCCTCTTGTACTTTGTTAATTCCCTTGAGATACTTGAACGTTTCTATCATGTCACCCCCCTTTCCTCAAGGGTATGCATATTAAGCTGCTTTAGTGTCTCCTCATATATCTTCTGGTGCAGACCCTGCACCATTTTGGTTGCTTTCCTCTGAGCAGCCTCTACTCTGTCTATGTCATTGCGGAGATGGGGTCTCAAGAATTGAATGCAGTACTTCAGATGGGGTCTCACTAACCATCTGTACAGAGGGGTAACAACTTCATGTTTCCTACTGTTGATGCCTCTCCCTATGCATCCCAGTAACCCCCCAGCCCTTCTTACTGCCTTCTCACATTGCTTACCCACATTTAGGTCATCTGATATAATTACTCCTAGGTCTCTTTCGATTTTTGTTGTTGTTATTAACTCCCCCCCATAGTGTACTCTTCCCCTGGGTTTTTGTTTCCCAGATGCATTACCTTGCACTTCTTTGCATTGAATCTGAGCTGCCACATATTTGACCATTCCTCCCAGCCTTGTCAAGTCCCTTTCATTCTTTACACCCCACCTTGTGTATCAACCCTGTTGCAGATCTTTGTGTCATCTGCAAAGAGACATACCTTTCCTTCCAGGTGCTCTCCAATGTCACTTATAAAGACATTAAAGAGGACCGGTCCCAGTACCGAACCCTGCGGTACCCAGCTAGTTACCCTCCTTTCTTCACTGTGGTCTCCATTTACTATTACCCTTTGTGTCTTGTTGTCCAGACAGTTTTTCATCCAGGCTATCACCTTGGGACCCACTCCAGGGCTGGCTAACTTGTATATTAATCTTTTGTGTGAGACTGTGTCAAATGCCTTGCTAAAATCTAGGTAGGCCATATCCACAGCCCCTCTCTGGTCTACTACTTTGGTCACCCAGTCAAAGAAATCTATTAGATTCATCTGACATGACCTTCCTGCTGTGAAACCATGCTGCCTTGGGTCCTGTGCCCCACTGGCCTCTAGGTACTCAAAAATGCTTTCTTTCAGAAGTGGTTCCATCATTTCCCTACCGCTGAATTCAAACTACCTGGTCTGTAGTTTCCTGCCTTTCCTCTGCTCCCACTTTTGTGAAGTGGAATCACATTTTCCCTCCTCCAGTCCTCAGGTACCACCCCATCCTGCCATGATTTGTTAAAGAGAGTAGTCAGTCGTGTTACTAGTTCTACCCTTAGTTCTTTTAGAATTCTTGGCTGAATCCCATCAGACCCCATTGCTTTTTCCATCCTCAGTTTCAAGAGTTCTTTCAAAACCCTTTCTTCTGTGAATGTACCGGTATCAACCCCCCTATTCAGAGTTTCTCCCTTGTTTGGTTTAGGTACCTCCCCCTCCTCTTCTGTTGTGAATATTGAGCAGAAATATTCATTCAGCATCCCTGTTTTTTCACTGTCACCCTCTGCCCACATTCCTTCCCCTTTATTAAGTCTCTGTATCCCTCCCTTGGTCTTTCTTTGCTCATTAATGTACCTATAAAAGGTTTTGTCCCCCTTTTTAACAGAATTGGCTATCTTTTCCTCAGTCTGTGCCTTTTCTATTTTGTCTGCCTTTCCTTCCTCATTCTGCTTTAACTGATAAAGTTCTCTGTCCTGCTCCTTATGTGTTTCCTTATATTTCCTGAATGCTATCCTTTTTCCTTAACCATCCCTGCCACCTCTGTTGAGAACCATAGTGTTTTTTTCCTTCATTTTGTTTTGTTGATTTGCTTCACATAAATGCTTGTTGCCTCTGCGATGGCTGTTTTGATTATTCCCCATTGTTCTTCCACCCCTCCTTCTTGCTCATTTGCTAGTGCTTTTCTGAGGCACTCTCTCATTTTCCCAAAGTCAGCCTTCCTAAAGTCCAATACTTTTGTTTTTGTATGGCTTGACTCTATGGCTGTGTTTATTGTGAACCACACTGTTTGGTGGTCATTTGTTCCTAGATGGCTACCCACTTGTAAATCTGAGATCCTTTCTCCTTCCCCATTTGAGAGTACCTGGTCTAAGATTGTTGCCTCCTGCATGGGTTCTAACACTAGCTGTCTGAGGCATGCCCCCTGTAGGGCATCAAGAATGACCCTGTTCTTGGATGTGCCTGCAGCAAAGGTACTCCAGTTAACATCTGGCATATTCAGGTCCCCCATCTACAATATCTCCCCTTTTTCTGCCATTTTAAGGATGCCTTCTATCATTTCCTTGTCCGTTTCCTCCCCCTGAGATGGGGGTCTGTACACAACCCCCATGCAGATTGTGGTGCCATTTCCTGTCTCCAAGGTGACCCATAGTGACTCATCAACTTCCTGTTTACTCTTTAGTTCTGTTGCCTTAATCCCTTTCCTTATATAGAGAGCTATTTATGATGGGGCCTGAGATTTCATCATATAGTTTTTCCAACATTTTTGGGTGGATATCAACAGTGTCTAACCCCTTATTTTGGTATATTGTTATTCTTTGCTTCTTCTCCAAATCTCTTAGAACTGTTATCTCCCACCTTCAGTCAGAATTCCACAGGAAAGAGAATGCCCTCCTGGATTTACACTTCTTATTCAATACTAACAAAAAAAATCACCATAGTTTTCACTATTCTCCAGAAGTAAACACTGGGCCACTGGTTCTCCTACTCATCCCCTGTCAACAACTAGAATAATGTAATAGCAACCATACATAACAAGGCTGTGTTTCCACTGAGGGGCTGAGATTACATCATAGGTACATCAAGAGCAAGGCTAATATTGACATATTTAAAGAAAGAAACATTTATTTAAAAAAAGGCACAAAATACACCTCCTCATTTAAGCCCAAAGGTTGGGTAAAATTTAAAGACACTATCCACTGAGTTCCTTTTGCATAAGTGAATTCAATCTGTAGTTGTGGGACATATTACAATCCCAAACAAACTCTGGGCAGAGCCAAGACTGCTGCTTCAGAGTGGTGAGCCCACGTGAAACAATACTCTGTGCTCCCACTGTAGCTGATGTCATACTTACGCGATACTCGCACATGCGCAGTGACCAATAATTGCACATGCGTGTGAAGGAGCTTGCCATGCCCAAGATGGCTGCTGTGACAAAAGTGCACATGTGCAATTACTGTTGACTGCTCATGCTGCGATACTCATGTATGTGCAAAGAGCTCATGATGGCCATCTTGGGTACAGCAGGTGCTTTTTTTTCACCCACAACTGCGGAAGTGATGGGCACGAAAAAAAGAGTGTGTCCTTGAAGGGGAGGGGCTACTGTGGCCACAGAGGGTAGGGACAATGGAGAAACAATGCTATAGCTAGAGGTGGGTGAAATTATAAAATTCTGAATTCTCAGAATTTTCATGAAATTTTGCAAGATTTTTCAGAATTTTCCAATATTTGTAATTGGCTATAACTCCGCTCATGTTTAATCTATGCATCTGAAATGTGACATGCTTATTATCTAGAAAAGGCCCTAAAAGAATGCTAAGCTTCATGACATTTGGATGTAGGGAGAGGAAGTTAAAGGGGCTCAAAGTCTTGCAATTTAATATATTCTGAAAATATTTCTATGCTTAGAATGTAGTCACTTTTGGAGCTAGATAATTGAAAATTTACATGCATACTTTCTTGGAAGATTCATAGAAACTGCAAAACAGAAGTTGTGAGGTTTAGCTATGACCTGCCTCCAGACATGACTTTCAGGGGCTCGCTTCCAAACCCAGGTCGTCAGCATGGCAGAATGACATTCTGATGTTGGACCGTGGTGGTTACCTTAAAACCTAATATTTGGAGTCAATGAACTTAACAGCATTGATGATATTCTGTTCTCTAGCTTTAAACTTATAGGGGCTAAAAATTCAGAAGTTTATGTAATTGCAAAATATAATAAAAACATTTCTGAAAGTTCGGAGGATTTTACCTCAGTCCCCTTTAAAGCTAGAGATCTGAAACTTGACACATATATATATGGGCATGGGTAATGTGAGATACCAAACTAGGTGCAATTTGCACAAACATTTTTAGTTTATGTAGTTGTTATCTGTAATTTTAAAATTCCCAAATGTTTGGAGGCTTATAAATCATTCACTGTTAAAGACAGAGATCTGAAACTTAACACACTTCAGTATGAGCACTGTGCAAGCCAATGTTCCAAAGTTGGTGAACTTTGGAGAAATATGTTTTAAATTGGGTGAAAATAACCAAAATCACAATGTTGGTGAAATTTCAGAAAATTGTCATGGACATTCCATGACATTTCATGGAAGCAAAATCAGCATTTCACCAGAATTCCTCCTGCAGAAGAAAACATTCACCCATCTCTAACTACAGCACTGCCCACACCACTGTGGAAGGCCACAGTGGCATAAACTGGACACGAACTTCTAAAGTCCCTACTCTCCTAGCAATACATCTTTAGGTGTCCACCCATGCAGCTGTAAAAAGGAGACCAGATCCAGATTAGAGCTGTGAAGTGTCAGAAAGTCCACACTAAGGTAATTACACATATTTCAATTTGAAACTGCAATAATATGCTACTGGATGTACACTATCTTAGGTCTCACAATACCTCCAATATAATGCCTGTTACATGGGCACCAGGAAATCTATCTGTCTATCTTCTGTCCCTTGATAAAGCCTTAACAGGTGAAACCAGGTCAGGTCAGACACCAGCTGGGAATTTGTTAAGCTCTTTATTTTCCTGCATAGCACAGCCAGGTATTGTGATACTTTTAATTTACATTAAATGCTTGCATTTACACTGCTTCCTGGTGCCATGTTTTTCTGCCTTGAATCTATCTATATGTCTCTCTGTCTGTCTGTCTGTCTGTCTGTCTATCTATCTATCTATCTATCTATCTATCTATCTATCTATCTATCTGTCTGTCTGTCTGTCTCTCTGTCTGTCTTTTTGTCTATCTGTCTGTCTGTCTGTCTGTCTATCTATCTATCTATCTATCGATCTATCTATCTATCATTCCACCACTTTACATCATTGGCAATGCTGCCAACATCCCCAAAAGTGACAGGAACAATGCCAACTGATGGCATTGCTCCCGTCAGAGAAAGTATTTTTCTGCAGGGGGCTTCACCCTCCACACCCCCTATCTCTAAATATACAACTCCGAGTTGTTTTGGGGGCATGAGCGGAACACTGGGAGTCATGGTGCCATTGTACAGCACACCAACACAGTAACCTGGTGAGATTCGGCACTGTGGTGGTGTTCACTGTGAAATTGTCAATGTTGTGGGGTGATACAGCTATCTATCTATCTATCTATCTATCTATCTATCTATCTATCTATCTACCTATCTATCTATCTATCTATCTAGATATATATAGATACATATATTATCACAAAAGGTGCAGCACAGGATATAAACTGTCTAATGTCAACCCTTCTATTGCCATGGTGATGTCATGTTGATAACATTGTCTGTATTTACCATAAAGGAGCACAATACAGGCTCCATTTGTTTTTAAACCTAATTTTGTAACTACAGTTTCTTCATGTTGTATCATTACTTGTTGACTAATGTTTAAGCTATATACTGACCTGTTCTTTACCTATTGTATAGGTACTGCCTTCTGATTTCTATCAAATCTCATGATGCAGCTACATTTATGCTTTTCTCTTTACTGGATACCAATACAAAAACAAATCAGATTTAGATGGAGAAGTTGAAAGAGACTGGGGTTACAGCTCTTAACCACTGTTAAATGGTGGAGAATTAAAATGGATAATATGTCTTCTTTTGTCCACACCATCCTATGATCCCATATACAGTAACAAAGGGTCCAGATTTTCAAATGCATGTGCAGCACTCATGTCAAGCCCTTATCCACAACACTTTGAATATGGTGGTGCGCCAATGGCATTTGCACAACTGCACCTGATTTTAGTAAGTCAGATGCAATCATGACAGTTTACCCATTTACAGCAGCTTGCGCCAAATATTTGGTGCAAGCCCCATGAAAAGGGTACTCAGGACTAACACAAGCTGGAGCAGCAAAAAGCTGGTCTAACTTGTGGCAATCAGTGCAAGGGGCAGAAAATCCCAATTGCCAGCTGGTTGAATGCCACAAACTCTGTTTGCCCTATGTACAGCACACCCAGCACTTGTGGCATTCGCAACCGTTAGGGAATCTGGCCCAAAGTGTCTGTTCTTTTTTTTGTGTTACATGAAATGGAAAATAAATAGATTACAATGATTGCTGACTATGGTCTGGAGGCTATGCATGATCTGATAACACAAAAAGCAGTGCACTTGCACAGTTAGTGCTGCCGGTGGGGGAAGCATAACTACAAACAAAAAAGACAGTGCACATATAGTCAAACTTTACTTCTGTAAGATACTTATTTAAATAACATATCCATAGAAAGAGACCCAGCTAAAAAGACTGATACCCCATGCTTTGGCTCAAGCTGAGCTTTTGTCAGGGGGTTGTGGCTAGCAAGAAAATCCTGCAGGGAGCATTTATTATGTACAGCACAAGCCAAGTTGGATAAAGGCATTATAAATGTTGTGAATGAGCTGACCTAGGATGATACATCCTTGTCAGCCCCTATACTGGGATGTTATCCCAGGACAGCAGGGATCCTGCTGATGTTGCTACAAATTATAAAAGTTTAATGTTAAATATGTCCACTCTGCAACATTAACCTTTAGATATTTTATTTTTCTAATACCATTACCTTGAGAAAGTCCAGAATAGGGTGAAACGTTGATGTACAGTGAGATCATCTACAGTACCAGTGAACTAACTTTTCTTCAATGAGAATTTAAAATATTGTGCATAAAAAGAATATCCTTGTGATAGTGTGAGTCACTTCCCACACTTGTTCTGCCTTGATGTGTCAGTGTCAGTGGCTCAGTGTCTGTAGCTCAGTAAATAGCTCACTCGCCTCTGAGGCGGGGAGATCAGAGGGCTGTGGGTTCAGTTCCCACATTTGGCACTTGGGTTAATATCCCAATACTGACACTATAGTGCAGCATGAGGGGGGTGCTGCACTTCTGAGGTGCCATCTTTCAGATGAGACGTTAAACCGAGGTCCCATCTTCCTGGATTGCTGGTAGTTCAAATGGATGCTAAAGATTCCATGGCACTTATCAAAAAAGAGTAGGGGAATTTTTATTATTATTATAACATCAAAAACAAAATAATTACAAACATTTTTAAGTCACACAAAATAATATACAAATCATATAGTAAACAAAAGCAAAAAAATTACAGTCATACATTATTAGATAAGTGCGAAAGAACTATGTATAAATGTCCCCCCCACCCCACACACACACTACATAAAGAGTAGTGGATTTTTATTGGAACAAATAATAATACAAAAATGGTTTTACATCATACAATTCATAATAAAGAAGATCAACAAAAACTGAAAAAGCATTGCATCATAAAGCACCCAAGCATACCCCCAAAAGAATAGGGAATTGTTTAATGAAAGCTAAAAACAAATTTACAAAATTGCAATTCATCATACAAATTCATAAAAGAAAATCAGAAACAGAAAATAAAAAGTATTACAGCATGCATGAACCAAAAGAGTAGGGGAATGCTATTTTAGAAATGCTATTAACAAAATAACTACATAATGATGTTAAAACACATCAAAGAATATACAAAGTATGAGAAAATCAGAAAAGTATGTTGGGCAAATGCATCATTACAGTACTGTCTAGGAAAACCATAAACAAAGAGACATCCTAAGCATGAAAAGACCCCCCGCCCTTATTGGAAGAGTAGGGAATTCATTAAATAGAAATTTCAAAAATCAAATAAACATGTAGTAGTGTAAATACACATAAAGGAAAAAGTTAACAAATGTTACAGACATATAACATTGAAGACACTGTCATAAAGCTGTGAAACACAAACATATCTTAATCCTGAAAAGATCTCAACCCCCACCACCAAAAAAAGTATGGGATATTGAGTTAGAAACAACAAAGCATATACACAATAGTGTTTAGTCACACAAAGGAGCATACATATCAGAAAAAAAATAAAGTAGTCAAACAACTTTTTCTCAAAGTGCAGTGATATGAAGCTGAGAACTCCCATCAATCCTAAAAAGGAAAGGAGCCTCACTCTCCACCCCAAATGCAAGGAGCACATCCAAGGAGAAAATAACAAAAGGATGTTTGAAACATAAGGACTGGTCACTATAATCATATGAGAGACCACGTCACAAAAAGGAAAACTAATAACAGCTAGTCGATATTCATCTCAAACAGAAATGTCCACATGTCCATTTTTTCTCATTCAGACTACTTTTAGTACATTCTTGATATTTAATAGTACCAAGATTGTTTCTAACTGTATCTTACAATTGTTCTGGTGGCTAGTCCTTTTGTTGTAAAGTAAGCTGACATCTTGCTTGCCAAATCCAATACTTAATACATGTGACAATTACTCGCAAGGTCCCAACGTCTATTTGAGTTTATGGGTAGGAAATATCCCATAATATAAAGCATCAGGAGTGTCTAACCAACGCAGGAACCAAAACCATGTACCATAAACTAGAGACCAAAAGGAATGAACAAAATAGCAGTGAAAAAACAAATGATCCATTGTCTCAGGTACTTCCTCACAACCTATTCTCAGACAATTACTGTCTGAAATCTCTTTGTGTTTATGGTTATTTTTAACAGAAAGCTTCCCATGTACACACAACCAACTGTTATCCGGCATCAGAGGAGATATCCTGTGTTCCAATAACAAGGCTGCAATACATTGAACCTCTCTGACTGATGTAGACATGTAATCTGGCAATTGTGAGAAGAATTTATGTTGTACATCAGCATAAAACTGTTTCCTATTCATTGATTTAATCGTGCTCAAGCTGACTTTCCATACTTACAATTTACTGATACACTCTTTAAAATATAACAACATTCCCTTGAATTGACTCTATCTAGGAATTACATCAAATGTCTCCCACATTTGTAAAACCTGCTGAAAATTATCCCTTACCCATGGGCTCCATATCATTAGCTTCTCCTGAAGTAAATGTATAACATTAGAAAATAAAAAAGATGCTATGGTAAAGTGAGACGGGGTTAATCAATTTTAATCCTCCTGTGCTAATATCTAAGTATAATATACCTCTCTTAATGGGGTTCAACCTACTGCCCCATATCGCTTGAAAGAAACAACTATATAATCTTGTTTCAATTTGTTTTGGTGGTGGAAATATATAACTTAAATTAAGAAATGCTGGTAATAAAAAGGTGTGAATCATAAATACCCTCTTTTTTTTGCTCATCCTTCATCTATTCCATTTAGCTACTCTGTCCAAGGCAATATTCAATAAATATTCCCAGTTGTATAATGCAACATTAGGGACCCCCAAAGAAGATACCCAAGATTTTAATCCCTGTATTAGTTTTCGGTATATTGCATATATGAGTATTATGGGAAAAATATCTACCCACAGTAAGGCATGAGCTTTTTTAAAATTAATCATTGATCCTGAAATGACAGAAGACTCTTCCAACAGTTGACCCAGAGGGACTGATGAATGCACATCTGCCAATACAATACTGAGATAATCTGCATACCCCAATGTTTTTATTTCAGAGTCCTGACTGTATACTGATAATCTTTATATGTCTGGGTGCAAATGTATTCTCCTAATTAATGGATCCAATGACAGTATATAAAGAAGTGGACTCAGAGGACACCCTTGTCGTACTCCTATGTTAATCGGGCATTCTTTCCCTAACCTTCTGTTTAGATAAGGTCTCACCTGTGCTTGGGCATAACACAATCTAATCCAATCTATAAATTCTAATGGGAAACCATATTGTGCCAGACAGGTCCATAAGTACTGATGTGAGACTTGGTCAAAGGCTTTAGACTGATCAAGGTTAACTACATATCCTGAGATCTCTCCAGTATCTCCCTTCTCAAATATTTCCCTCAATAGGATCAGAAGATCAGAAATCTTCTTGTCCTGGAAGACAGCACATCTGTGAATAATGAACAATTGACTCCAAAGCTGATGACAATCTATTACTGAGCAATTTAGTCAGAATTTTGAAAATGAATTTAATAATGAAAGTGGTCTCCAATTAGCCAGGTTATCTTTAGGGCTCCTTTTATTTATTTATTTATTTATTTAGATTTTGTTTACCGGGTAAGCCAACTGAGACCGATGGTCCCTTTTTCAGGAGCGACCCGGAGTTAGTTACAGAAAAGGACATATTGAAAAGCAGTTAAATACAGTATACAGTAGTTACATTAGTTACAATTGTTACACAGTATTACATTTGCTATATTTATACAGGGGTAGTAATCTGGTTCACAAGCAGACTCACATATTACATACAGTGCGCATGTATTCACACATTATGTACAAAAATGTACAATATTTACATCAGTGAACATTGGAAGCAGTGTATAGGGAAGTAACCAGTTTATGTATGATTTTCCATATTAGAATTCCATGACAAATTGAAGGGATTGTTCAAAGCAGTGCAGCAGTCAAACGAAAATGGCATGGGGTGCTAGCGGTTACAGCCACAGAGACTAAGGTTGAGAAGATATAGTTTGAGTCCATTTTTGAACTGGGTAAGGGTGGTTGAGTTCGTCAAGCTAGGTGGTAGGGAGTTCCATAGGTGGGGGGCGGCAAATTTGAAAGAACGATTGCCGTAGCTGGAGCACATCCTAGGGATGTCGAGGAGGTGGTTTGCAGTTGATCTCAGGGTTTGGGTATATCTTTTGGGAGAGAGTAGTCCTCCAAGGTGGGGAGGGAGACCGAGATTAGTGAACTTGAAAGTTAGGCAAGCAACAGGATAGGCTACTTTGTGCCAGAGAGTGGGCCAGTTAAGTTCCTTTAGGGCCTCACAATGATGTCTCCTAGGCGAGGAGTTTGTGGCAAAGCGAGCCACTCGGTTATATAGTACGGAAAGTTTATTGTATTCCGACTCTCAGAGGAACTGCAGCAGTGGGGCTCCATATAGGATGGATGGGAGAAGATTGCAGCAGGCAATTGCATGGCGTGCAGTAGAGGATAGATAGTTTCCCAGACGGTAAAGGAGACCAATCTTTTGATGGGTGGACCTGGTTATGGAATCAATATGGGATCGGTAGGTCATATCCTGGTCTAGATGGATCCCAAGATATTTAAAACTGGGCATGACCTCAACTCTTTTTCCTTGGCTGGTGCTGATCTGGAGAAACTGGCATCTGTCTGAGCCCAGTCGTCTAGAGCCAAACAGTACGGCTTTAGTTTTTTCACCATTGAGAATAAGGGAGTTTGCAGAGAACCAGGCCTCAAGAGTGGAGAGGCTATCCTGAAGTTTTGTTGAGATGACGCTAGGTTGGGAGTCACTGCAGTATATGACAGTGTCATCAGCATACAGAATGAGATTGCTGTGAGGGCAGTTTCCCTCTATGTCATTGAGGAAGAGTGAGAAGAGCAGAGGGCCCAGGATTGAGCCCTGGGGTACCCCGGCAGAGACTGATCTGGGTCCAGACTGCATACCCTTCCAGTGGACTTTTTGGGAGCGGTCACTCAGGTAGCTCTTAAACCAGGAATGGGAGAGGCGATCCAGTCCTAGGAGCAGGAGTTTAGAGAGGAGGAGATTATGGTTAACCAAGTCAAAGGCCTTGGATAGGTCAATGAAGAGGGCGCCCGTTGGGGAGCCTTGGTCCATATGGGAGAGGATGTCCGTGGTGAGCCGGATGAGCGCAGTGTCAGTGCCATGACCCTTTCTAAAGCCATGCTGGACATCGGCCATGAGTAAGTGCTGCTCAAGGTAGTCTTGTAGCTGGTTTGAGACTAGTCTTTCCTGAATCTTCCCAAGGGGACTGAGAAGGGAGATTGGTCTGTAATTTCCCAATTTGTCTCGGGGCCCACTTTTGTGGACAGGTACGATGGTCGCTACTTTCCACATTTTTGGGACCAGGCCATCCTGAAGTGACCTATTTATGAGCAAGGTGACAGGATGGGCAATGGCCAGGGCGGCAGCCCTCAGAAGGCAAGGCTCAAGTTGGTCATGTTCTATGGAGGAAGAAGGGTTAATTTTGCATAAGAGAGGTAGTACCTCTGTCTGTTTGACCAGTTTTAGGTGGAATTGAGGTCGAGGGTGAAGCCATGTGTCCCCTGAGTAAGGGTTTGGCCTGGGGAGGACCGAGGAGGGAGACACACTCAGGGTAGAGAAAGAGGCACAGAATGCCTCAGCAATTACCGCTGGGTCCTTAGTCAGAGAGTCCCCACCATGATGGAGTCCATTTGACTAGTTGAGAGCCCTTGATAAGTTGGTTAATGTGTCCCCAGAATTTTTGGGATCCCTAGGTGCCTAGTTTGCAGGTCATTTAGGTATTGAGACTTGGCTTTTTTGAGGATTTCTTGCACTGGTTTCTCAGCTCTCTGTACTTTTCCCAGTCTATTGGGCTGCCAGAGGATTTGAAAGTACCCCATGCTCTGTCCCGAGGAGCATAGTATGCTTGAGCACGGGCTCAGCCATTTATGACATTTTCCCTGTACCCTGAGCTTTTTTAACGGGGCATGCATATTCGATGCAGACAAAAAGATCTGGGTGAAGTATTCAAGTGCCTTGTCGAGTGTGGGGAGAGAGATGATAGGGGCCCAGTCAGTGTGTCACAAATGGGAGCAGAAATCGGCAGGTACAAACCTACTGTAATTTCTCGCTTCAAAGACCTTTGCAGCAATTTTTGGAGGCTTTTTGGACCAAATGCAGAAAGTAGGCGAGTGATCACTCAAGGAGTCAGCCATAATCCCAGCTGACAGTATATGGCCCGGGCATCTTTATGAATTAAGAGAAGAAGTCCCTGGTACATTGATTGAGGCATCACCTTACTGGACAAGATCTTGTTATACACTGTCATCAGCTTAGACCACATATATTCAAGTAATATTTTATAAACAACATTTGGCAAACCATCAGGTCCTGGTGCCATCCCTACCTGTAACTGTCCTATAACAGATCTGAGCTCTTGTAATGTGATCTCTTTAGTAAGCATCTTTTTAACAGTATGAGATAGTTGAGGTAAGCTACCCCTATGTAACCAATGTACAGTATTCCCATGGAGTTCATGAGCTGTCCCAAATAATTGCTGTAAATAAATCTCAACCGCGGTCATGATGTTCGAGTCACCAGTAATAGCACGGCCGTTCAATGTCAATAATGAGATATATTTTTTATTAGATTGTGAGATGCAGTTTTCATATGGATTAGCCTGTGTTTGATTACCCTTAACTCAATATCATTGCTCAAATTCAATAGACTTATTTCTATCATATTGTAAATTAATAATTTCCCTTTTAATACAAGCAATTTGCTCTGAAAAATCATGCCAACCCTCAATTTGTAAAAAAATCAACAAAGAAAGCTGAGCTTGCAATTTACCATATTTTTTATTCTTGAATACCCCCAGCAAAAGACTTGTGCTTTTGCAATACTTTGTTAAATCTATCTTCGTTTGTTCCCACCAATTAATCATATTATTATATAAACATACAATGGAAAGTCTAGCATTAATCGTATCCAAAAAAACACTTTTTATATCAGGTATGTCTAATAAGGAAGTATTACATCTCCAATACCCCTTCCCCAATGTTAGTTCCGGGGAATAGAATAGAGTGATGTCCAACAATAGATGGTCAGAAGTTGCCACCGGGTGCATCCTAGAATTTTGGATAGGAAGGTACGGTGAAATAAACCAATAATCTATCCTGGTTTTAAGACAACTCCTAAGATAGGTGTACTGCACAGTTGAATGAATGGTGTGAAAAACATGAATCAAATTAGTTTGAGAAATAATACGATTCAGCAATGCTGCATCACAAAATATTTTCTCCATCTGAACACCACAGTCCCTTTTGAATCTGCTGCAATTAAAATCCCCGCCTCATAAGACTACACGTGCCATTAGTAACAGGGGCTGTAAGGCATTAAAGAACTTTGTGCAGTTTGCTCTTTCCTGCGGAGCATAAATATTTAATAAACAAAAGGCTTGTTACTCTATCACAAAATCCATCAACATAGTCCTACTCAGTATGATGCTCTGGGTTCTAGTAACAGCTATCATGTCGTTAGCAAGGCAGATCCCAACCTCACTACAAGTATCAAGTCCCACTGACCAATAGGAGGAACCCTTGATCCATTCAGCTTTTGCTTTCTGACTCTCAGTGCACGAAAAAAGCCACGTATCTTGGAAGAGGACAATATCAAAAGTCTGAAAAAGGAAATACTGAAAAGTCGATTTCCGTTTCTTTTCAGACTTTAAACTATTCACATTAAGCGATGCCAACCATAAGGAAAAATCCTTCAGGAGGTACTAGCATCAGTCACTTTCTTCTTTCTTAAATTATATCTAGTCCCCAAATGGCACTTTTTCTTAACTTTCCCTGCTAATTGGGAATCTTGTTCCACATGATCAGAAACTTCCCCCACACAGGAGGAATTATCTGACATTCCAGCTAAATCATCACCCATCTCAGAGTCACCCCATTGTAAGACCTCAAATTTATTCTGCAGAGGAAGTTCTACAATCGGTTGCACAGGCACTGAATGGGATTTAGAGACCACAGTAGTAAAAGCAACATCTGAGGAGGAGGGAGCTAGGGATGTGGGCATGGCAGAGTCAAAGGGAACTGTCTTATTCTGCTGACTGGAGAGTATTACAACTTCTTCCCCTCCCATAGGAGACTCTATGTTCTGATCTATCACAGATGTCACAGAAGAGGAACGTAAAACCAGATCTCTATGTGGCAACAACAGTGGCTGCTCCTCCTGTACACTAATGGGGGGGGACCTTAGCTTCCCATGCAGGTATAGAGGTAGCTGCTATAGGCTGCGCAGGTGGGGGGGAGCAGTACTCTGTTGTTTGGGGAAGGGGGGTGAACCCCACTGTCCTTTCTAGTAGGCTGATTGATATAGAAATCTTGTTGAGCAAAATCTCCATTCCCATTATTATGAGAAGCCCATTGACAAGAAAAAATTGAGTGACCTACGTCATCATATAAGTGACAAACAGGGGGATCCATACATCCTGAGCTGGTATTCCCCTGTCTGCCACAATGCAAACATCTGTGAGTCTCACAAGAGTTACTGAGGTGTCTCAGTGAACTACACTTATAACATTGTCTGGGTTGTCCCTGGTAAAAAGCACCCTTTTGTCTTTCCCCAGATAAAAGCAATTGGGTAAATGTTTAATCCCAAAATCATCTTGTTGAAGCTGAATTTTAACTGTCCATCCCCCTGTCCAAAAACCCTCCTCATCCAATATAGGTTCAGGAGTATCCTTAGCATCACACTTTGTTCCCAGCCAGTAAAGAATATCTGTAACATTTACCCCTTCATTTCTAAAGAGGATAGTAATGACTTTAAAAGTTGGCTTCGTAAGTGCAATAGTTTGAAAAGGGGCCCATAAGGGGGTACGCTTATGAGTATTATACAGAAGCCAAAACCTATCCAACAATGAGGAAGAATTAAAACTTAAATCAAAAGAGGATTCCCCCGGAGCATGAATTAATTCGTACACCTCAGAAGGTGTAAAACCCATGTCTTGTTTAATTAAACATTTCCCCACATAAGCTCTGTCTGGAGGCAGTTCTAAACCACCCATGAATCTTAATCGGACAGCAAATCATCTTTTAGCATGTTCTAAAGGCTTTTTCAACAAGCTAGCATAAGTAACTCTGTCATTCACAGGCATTTTCCCATCCAAAAGCATATTTCCAGCAGTAAGTAAATCGTGCCCTTCAGTATCAGCAACAGTATTATGTTGGGAGATACTACAGCAGACAAGTCTTCACCAAGGACAGCATTTGAATACAAAACCAGGGAGTAAGAAATACCTTGAGAGTCTCAGGCCCCCTGCAGTGGGGCAACACCTGTCGACCATCCCGTATCCAATGTGCAACCACAGGCAGTGTCCTTCTGTTCAGTTCGCATGTCCACTTTTCGTACAAGCTGCTCGTCTTGCCTTGCCGAAATGCTGGGAATCCTGTCATCTGCACCATCAGTCCCTATTCCTGAAGCTCTGGCGTTCACAGTGTGAGATGGCAACACGACCGGGGATGAACCTGAACACAGTTTTAGCATTCCACTCCTCCCCTCTAGAAAACTGTGTAAGATTAACTCCATTTCCATCACTATACTGCAAAGCTTCAGCCTCACACTGGAAAACACTAATAGAGGAGTGCTCAACTACACAGCGAGTCAGAACCAAGGGTACATTTAGAGAGTGAGTCAACGTATCTGCTGAAAGCTGTTCCATAGGAAGACCGTAAGTTTGTTCCACAAGTTTCAATGGCGATGTTAGATCCTCTGTTAGCAAAGCTGCAGCACCTTCATTTCTGTAAAGATGTGTTGAACGGACCTCTGAACTATGAGCAGACAGTTGCAAAATCTCAGAGTTTTTGTCAGATACTGACGAGGTCTCAGCCTCAAAGACGCTGTGCTGGCCATCATGCAGGGGACTCAAACCAGCCATCTTCTCCACAGCCAGAGTGACTTCTGGCTCCTCCATCTTGGATGTAAAGTCTCCCCTTCAGAAGAATAGGGGAATTTCCCCCGTGTCCTGGCCAGATTTCTTCCATTCATTAAAAAAATACCACCAACAGCCTAATCTGGTTCAATTTCAATTGCTTACCATCCACATCCCCTTCCCCCCAGTCGCCCCTGAAAAAGGGACTTCTAGGCCCAGTGGGCTTACCAGGTCAACAAAATTCAATAAATAGATTTTTTTCAACCCCTTGCTGGGCAGTATATTGTTGTCACAGGCATTAGCTATGAAAACAGCCATTTAGTCACCCATTCATACAGAGGAAGGGAGTAGCCGTGGCAGCCTTCATCTTTGTTTGGGGGATATGTGAAAATATGGGAAAGGGGGAAATACTATTAAATTATACTACTGAACAGTAAGAAAATTCTTAACAAAAAAAAACTATAGCAAAGTAATTTTTGCAGTCCAAAACACAAAAGAAAAGGAAATTCAAAGTTAAGGTTCAAACACCTGTGACCCATGTTCACACCATTGTTTACAAAACTAACTTCATGTGTTATTTATTTTTATTTCATTTTAGTTTTTGTTGACCAGGTAAGTGCACTATACAAATCCTGTCCATTTTCAGGCATGACCCGGGGGAGGGGGATAGAGATGAATGCCAACTGACCTTGAACCAGATGAAGCTGTTGGTGGTATTTTTAGTGAATAAGGGAAAGTTGGCTAGGACACCGGGGAAATTCCCCAACTCTTTTCAGAGGGGGAACCTCTGTATAAGATGGCGGATGTCCCTGTGCCTGCTGTGGAAGAAGCTATGGAGGTGGGAGATCTAGTCTCGGCTCCCACCTCGTCTCTTGTGGAGACTGCCAGTGGAATTCTTGTGGATGTACAACAGAATTGTGATGTTATGCAATCTAGATTGCTTGCCCTGCCGACAGTGCCCGCACCTCAGTTATTTGACCCAGACATGGAATCTTGTTTTCTGCCTTCAGATGTTGTACTGGAGGATTTTTCCTCCTCTGATCATGAAGTGGCTTGTAATGCAGAGAAGGTGTTGCATGAATGCCTGGCTGATGCTGAATGCAGGTTTGCACTCCCTAAAAGTAAACTCTGCCAAGAACTTCAATCCCTGAAAGAACTTACAACTCAACAGCCTGTTACTTCTCCCCCTGTTGTGCCGAAAGTGTCAGATGGACATGTTATGGAGACTCACCTGTCGGATGCCATCCCGGAGTGTTCTGAGGCCCTGAGTGCATTTGTTGTTGAGGCTGCTCCCTCTGACTCCTGTTTGTTAGAGGAGGATGGTGTCCATGGAATGGAGATTGCTACCGCGCCTCCATTGCTGCCGGCACCACAGGTCTTGGATTCCTGCATGGCTTCCCTGGTCAGTGGACACGGCTCTACGGGGTGCTGGCTGGGTACAGGAACTGGTTGCAGGAAGATGGATTTCCGGTCCATCTCCTATGCGGTCCCCCAGTCCTGCTGATTTCCCTGAGCTACAGAGTTTGGCAGACAAGGCTGCAGTCTCTCCTGACCCCTTGAGCTTACCGAAGGAACTGGCTTTGACACAAAACCCTACTTTGGCACATCTATTGGGACCAGAATCACTGGCTTTTTCTCTTGCTACATCTCAAGGGGCTACAGGTACTGTTTCGAAGCAAATTGTGTCACACAAGACTGTGCCGAGTCGCTCATTTTCTTCTTTGTTCAAGTTTCTGATTCAAGCAGCAAAAAGACACAATGCAGTACATTTAGTTTATGGGGGGGGGGGTTACCTGAGCTCCCTGATCGTGTATATGTTGCTCGTACGCTTCGTAAAGACTCATTGAAGTTTTTTTCTCATGAAATCTATGCGATGATTCATATTTCTGGTGAATCATCTTTTGATGTAAGCTTTCAAACAGCTTGTGGTTTGGAACATTGCTGGATGAAGTACTCTGCTTTGCAGAACACTGCTCTTTGGACCCCGTTCCAGGTAATCTCTCTTTCACAACCCACTTTTAAAACCATTACCGTGTTGTTCCGAAATGAGGGTGTTGATGTGGCTGATGTTATCTATTGGTTGAAACAGCGCTGTAACGTCCAGGGTCAAGAGGAGGCCATCCTGGATACAGAAAATATTTGGACGGGGGTTGGAAGTTTAGGGTTTTATTGCACACTACTGAGTCAGGTCCTGTACACTTGCCTAATTCTTTCTTTATTGGCCGGGATAGAGGGGTTCTATTTTACCCGGGTCAGCCTAAGGCTTGTTACCAGTGTGGTGACCCCACACATCTCTGTAATGTGTGTGACAAACTGAAGTGCAATACATGTGGTGAATTGGGTCACATGGGGGCACATTGTGTGAACGAGTGTAAATGCAACCTTTGTGATGAACTGGGACATACATTTCAGAATTGTCACTGGGCTGCTCATAATCAGGAGTCTCATGATGGTGGGGTTGATCAGCGTTTTATTATTACGCAAGCACAGAAGGCTCATATTCCTGCCACATCGGCAGTCCTGCCCTTGGAGGTTTTACAGACTTCTGAGCTGGTCTCTGTGTCTGTTGAAGTACCAGGTACAGAGGGCCCAATGGTCTCCCTTTCTGAGAGTACTCTGGTTCAGACCTTAGATATCTCTCAGCCTGCCCAGCCTGTTCCATCGATTCCTGACCCTCTTCCCAGTCCTAGCAATATGCCTCCTCCTCCTCAGGTATCTGCCACTGTTGGCTGTCAGAGGTCCATGAGGAACACGTCCCGGGTACTATCTTCCCTTCCGGTGGTACTTGAGTCTTCTTCTGTGTCTTTGTCTAACCCTTTTGAGCTACTCCGATCTGTCTCAGATGATGCTCGAGGCGAGTCAGACTCTTCCTCCATTGCTTCATCTCTCCCTGATGGACCTGCTGAATCTGAGTTCCAACTAGGTTCTGGTCTTTTTCAGAAGTGGAAGGCTAGGGTGAAACTTAAAGGGGAAAAGGTAGTTGGGAAAAGGAAATTGTGATGAGTTTTTCAGACTTATTTAACTACTATGTCTCGTTTTACTTGTCATACTATTAATGTAAATAGTGTGATGCGAGTGACAAAGAGACGACTAGTTTTTTCTTTTTTACGACTTTTGCTATTGGGAATTTTTTTATTGCAAGATACCCAATTCCATACCACACAGGAAATCTGACATGCACAGAAAGACTGGTTGCAGGGACCTTCCTTTTGGTCCATTGGCCAAGATTCCTGTTCAGGTCTGGGGATTCTTATTAATGTCCCGGGGTTCCGTTTATTAAAACTGTATGATGTGGCTCCGGGTAGAGCAGTCATTCTAGATTTTTGATTGGGCCCTGTCCCTATCGGGTGATTAATCTTTATGCCCCTCAGACCAAAATGGTGCATATAGCTTTACTTTCTTTACTCTGTCCCTTTTTGCATACTTCCTTTCAAGTTATTTTTTCTGGTGATTTTAATTGTGGATTGAGTCTCCAAGATAAGAGTTCTTTTGCAACTACTAGAAAGTTGTTTTGTGATTCTCAGGAATTAGGGAAATTGGTCTGTACTGCCCATTTAACTGATGCTTATTTGTCCTTTACAAAACAACATACCCCTACATTTCAGAAGGGTAAATTGGCAACGCAAATTGATTTTGTGTTTTTGTCTCGTACTTTAAATATTGCTTCTGCTAAGGTACAAGCTGTTGCATTTTCAGACCATAAGTTGTTGTCTGTTGGTTTGGGGCCTGTTGCTCCCTTTCATAAGGGACCTGGACATTAGAAATTTAACACCTCCCTGTTACAAGTCCCAGCCTTTATGCAGTCTCTGTTGTCATTTCTTCTGGCCCATAAATCTGTTTTTATTTGTTATACGGACCCTATTCAGTGGTGGTTGGACACTAAGCATGATTTAGTTATTTTCTTGAAAAATTATAGCTGTCAGAAATGTAGACGGGAGTACTTGGATTATTTGTAAAAGAGGTTTCATCTTCAGTCCTTACTAACTATTGCATATACGATGGGGCATGACCTTTCTCACCAAGTAAAATTGATACAGGATGATATGTTGAATTTCCAAACCAGGCAATCACGACAACTTTATTATCAACAAAAATTTGGTACGGCTGGAACACATGATGTTGTATGCCCCTTTGAGGCAAATTCCCGTCAAATTTCCCAGAAAACTATGACATGTTTAGTTAATTCTGTAGGTGATTTATGCACTTCTCAATCAGATATTTGTCGAATTGTAACAGACCATACGTTGGCATTATTTTCTTCTCCTCCAGTAGTAGCTGTTGATTCTGCAAGTTTATATAATGACCTTGTAATCCCAATCCCTTCACAGACTCTTCTGGACCAAGTTAGCTTACCTATATCAGAGCTGGATTTGAAATTGGCCATTTCCTCTTTACCTTTACAGAGGACTCCTGGTCTGGATGGTCTACTGGCTGCCTTGTATAATGTGATGGGCGACCACTTGGTTTCAGAATTGACGATAGTATTTAACTCCATAGTAACACGCAAAATTCTTCCTTTGGATTTTAAGAAGGGTACTTTGATTTATATATATAAACAAAATGGGGATTTACATTCCCTTGAAAATTGGTGCCCTTTAAGTATGTTGAATACTGATTTTAAGGTATTAATGAAAATAATTGCTAAGCATCTCGTGAGAATAGCAGAGGTGGTTTTGCATCCTGCACAGTCATGTTCGGTACCCACTAGAAGAATCTCAGACCATCTGATTCTTCTTTGGGAATTGTTTTCTCATGGTCATGCCAATGAGGTTTCGGGATTAGTGGTTTCTGTGGACCAGAAAGCAGCTTTTGATTCGGTTAACCATGATTTCTTATGGGAAGCACTTTGTTTGTCGCATGTACCGGCAGTCTTAATTCACTGGATTTGTGTTTTCTATCGAACAGCCACTGTTGTACCAGTAGTTAATGGTTGGGTGGGACCAATGATCCCCATCAAGAGAAGGGTTCACCAAGGGTGCCCATTGAGCCCTACATTGTATGTTTTTTTTCTGGACATTTTGCTTCATCGGTTGAATGCCCATTCTCAGATTCATGCTATTTCTAGCGCTGTCCTACACTCGCCTTATAAAGCTATTGCGTATGCTGATGATGTTTGCTTTCTTGTAGCTTATGAGCCCTCTGTGGTTATCTCTCTTCAGGTTTGTTCTACTTTTGGTATATTTTCTGGTGTAGTCTTGAATTATGATAAATGTGTGGGAGTCCGGTTAGGCTCTACTTTAGCACCTTTAGACCATATTGGTCCTTTACGTATGGTGGAAGGCCCTATTCATATGTTGGGGGTTTATTTTGGGCAGTGGACTCTGATTTTTATAATTGGGATGTTAAATCAAAACAGGGTAAACTTAAGGTGGCCTACTGGAATAGAGGACAACTTGGGAAAAAGAAAAGTGTTTTTCTGATTAAATCTTATTTGATACCAACTTTCCTTTATTTGAGTTATATATTCCCTATTCCTAAACAATTAGAAACTACAGTCCTTAGCTTGTTTTTCAAGCATTTTGGGGAGTAGGCTGAACCCAGTTAAAGGAATGTGACATACTTGCCTATTTCAGAGGGCGGTTTGCTTATGATTAATCCCCTGTTATTTTTTACCTATATTTTCCTTACAGCAAACCTCAAGCCCTTGTTGATTAATACCCAAAGAGGGTGGGAACCTTGGTTTTACAATTCTTGTCGATTATGGTTTTGCCAATGGGAAAGTAATACCCTGTCTGTGGTACGACATAATGTTGGTATACCAGTATACATTAAGCATATTTTCTTACGTCTGAAACAATGGAAGATATTGGCCCAGATGTTATTGCCTTCCTCTCATAAAGTATTATATCAGACTTTACTTTCAACAGTATGTGCTGTACAGACACCCTTTGATAAATGCCCCAGCCAATATATCCCCTCACTTTTGTTTTTGTTATGTTGTAAGAGGGTACCTGTTCATATGTGGGACTTTCATTGGCTATCTTGCCATGAAAGAATTAACGTGAAGGCAAATCATAAACATAAGCAATTCCAAGACCGAATGTGCTTGAGACTGTTATGTTTAACACAACCTGAAACTATATCTCATTTTTTTTTTAATGTTCTTTTATTCAGACTTGATGGTCTCTTTTGGCATATACCTGGAAACTTCCCTTGTTTCAGACGGTTTCCTATTTGAATATTGTTTATGGAGTTTTTTCCCTCAGTGGTCCTTCTGGTATATTGACACTTTGAATCTGGTGTTTGTTGTTATAAAGTGGAATATATGGATAGCTAGGTGTTTGTTTATATTACAACAAAAAGAATGCATGTATATTGAGTTGGAAAAAAAAATTGTACAAGATTTAAAGAATATCTAGCTGCAAGAAAGTACTTCTTTATCTGAGTCGCAACTTTTGGAACTCTCGAAGGCCCTTCCTTGGGTAACAGACTCCGATTTTGCTGTGACATGAATGTATACATATTAGTTACCCAGTGTTTTTCCTTCTTTTTGTTCTGGAACTTGTTTTTGTGTATTTCTGTACAATTTCTGTTACAATAAAACTTTCCCCTACTCTTTCGATAAGTGCCATGGGATCTTTAACATCCACCTGAACTACCACCAATCCAGGCAGATGGGACCTCGGTTAAGCATCTCATCCGAAAGACATGTATGCCTATGTGTTAAAAACAACACAGTGTTAGAGTCCAATGATTTGTGAACTTAAAAACATTGCCAGACCAACTCATTGGTGTAACACTATAATATGAACTGTACTGTAATTCTTCCGTAATAATAATAATACCATATGAAATGAAGTACACCCAAAGGTATGTAATAGGGATGTAACTGCACTGCGATGCTCTGGTGGCATTTATAGTGTCATTTATAAACTATAAGTGCAAAGCAGGAGTGGTTTGTATTTTTCTCAAGAACTCAAAAATGCCATTACAGCCTTACTTATAAATTTAAGATGTATTAAGTTTGTTATACTTTTTTTTCGATTTCATCTCTCTGTGACTGGTACAGTGCAAGTTTACTTCAACTTTTGGTGAATGAGACTGCAGTGGCATTGAAATGCATTCTGTATAGCCTTATTACAAGTGAGCTTCTACATGAGAACTAACCAATAACTATTTATGTAGAAACTCACAGTAAAAAAGGCAACAAATGTCTGGAGTCTGTACAGAAACTAACGGTCTAAAAATTATAAAAGAGTTGGATGTGAAGGTGAAGGATGGCACATACAATTAACAAGCAGTGCAGTAAACATGGATCACATGTCTTTCAATCCTAAAACTAAATATCAGAGCTCAGATAAGGCTGGAAAATCTATAAGCTTAGGTATATTGAGGGAGGAGGCTGTAAATTGAAGCTCCATGGTGGATTCCCCATTGGGGTCCCCAGTTAGGAACAGCTTTGGACACATGTTTGAGATGTCATCATCTTAAACGCTAACAAAATATACATTTAAAATACACTGATTATCATTTCTTTTCCAGTTTAATTGCAAACTCAAGCATTGTTTTAAAAATTGCTTTAATATAGTTTTTTTTATAAACTAGATAGATAGGTATATAGGTGTTTTGTTGTATGGTAGAAAAGCTGTGGTCTTTAATGTTCATCCCTCCTAGCAGTTGTATCTTGTTATGTTATTCTTCTGCTGCCATCTGGGGACAAGTGACCATCAAACAGTGTGGTTCACGTTAAACTCAGCTACAGAGTCAAGCCATACAAAAGTGAGGGTACTGGACTTTAGGAGGGCTGACTTTGGCAAGATGGGAGAGTGCCTCAGAAAAGCACTAGCAAACAGGCTAGAAGGAGGTTTGGAGCAACAATGGGGAATTATCAAAACTGCCATCACAGAGGCAACAAGCCCTTTGTGTGAAGCAAATGAACAAATCAAAACAAAAGAAAAAGCCACTATGGTTCTCAAAAGAGGTGGCTGTGAAAGTCAGGAAGAAAAATATAGCATTCCGGAAGTATAAGGAAACACAGAAGGAGCAGGACAGAGAGCTGTACCAGTTAATGCAGAAGGAAGCAGGGAGGGAAGTCAGAATAGCAAAGGCCCAAACTGAGGAAAAGATAGCCAACTCAGTTAAGAAGGGGGATAAACCCTTTTATAGGTACATCAGCGAGCATAGAAAGACAAAGGGAGGGATAGTGAGGCTGAATAGAATGAACAGTGGGTGGGCAGAGGGGGACAGTGAAAAAGCAGGAATACTGAATGAATATTTCTGCTCAGTATTCACAAAAGAGGAGGGGGAAGTGCCTAATCCAATTAACAGAAGCACTCTTGATAGGGGGGTCGATCCCAGTCCTTTCACAGAAGAAAGGGTTCTGCAAGAACTCCTAAAACTGAAGGTGGACAAAGCAATGGGTCCTGATGGAATTCACCCCAGAATTCTAAAAGAATTAAGGAGGAACTAGTGAAACCACTGGCTACTCTTTTTAATAAATCATGGGAGGATGGTGTGGTACCCGAGGACTGGAGGAAGGCAGCTGTGATTCCCTTCACAAAAGTGGGTCCAAGACAGAGGCAGGAAACTACAGACCTGTCAGTCTGACCTCTGTGGTAGGGAAAGTGATGGAGTCACTTCTGAAGGAAAGAATAGTTGAGTACCTAGAGGTCAGTGGAGCACAGGACCCAAGGCAGCATGGGTTCTCAGCGGAAAGGTCATGTCAGATGAATCTAATAGATTTCTTTGACTGGGTGACCAAAGTAGTAGACCAGGGAGGGGCTGTGGACATGGCCTACCTAGACTTTAGCAAGGCATTTGACACAGTCCCACACAAAACATTAATAGTTAAATTAACCAGCCTAGGAGTGGGACCCAGGGTGGTAGCCTGGGTAAAACATTGGCTGGACAACAGGACACAGAAGGTAATTGTAAATGGAGTCCATTCTGAAGTAAGTGGGGTTACTAGTGGGGTACCGCAGGGTTCAGTATTGGGTCCAGTCCTTTTTAATGTCTTCATCAGTGACATTGCAGAGGGACTGGAAGGAAAAGTATGCCTTTTTGCAGATGACACAAAAATCTGCAACAGGGTTGATACACAAGGAGGCGTGGAAAGAATGAAAAGGGACTTGGCAAGGTTGGAGGAATGGACAGAAGTATGGCAGCTAGGATTCAATGCAAAGAAGTGCAAAATAATGCACCTGGGAAAGAAGAACCCAGGGAAGAATACACAATGGGTGGGAGGTAGTAACAACAACAAAAATGGAAAGGGACCTGGGGGTAATCATATCAGATGACCTTAAAGTTAACAAGCAATGTGAGAAGGCAGTAGGGAGGGCTGGGGGATACTGGGATGTATAGGGAGAGGCATCACCAGCAGAAAACAAGAAGTTGTTATCCTCTGTACAGACAGTTGGTGAGACCCCATCTGGAGTACTGTGTCCAGTTCTGGAGACCCCATCTCCAGCAAGGACATAGACAGGATAGAGGCAGTCAGAGGAGGGCAACTAAAATGGAGCAGGGTCTGCAAGAGAAGCCGTATGAGGAGAGACTAAAGGAGCTTAATATGTATACCCTTGAGGAAATAAGGAGAGGGGGACATGATAGAAACTTTTAAGTACCTCAGTGGAATCAACAAAGTCCAAGAGGGTAGCATTTTCAGAAAAGAGATTTGCAAGAACAAGGGACACAATTTAAAGATAGAAGGAGGGCAGTTCAGGGGCAATGTGAGGAAGTATTATTTCACAGAGAGGGTAGTGGATGCATGGAACAGCCTTCCTGAGGAGGTTGTGGGGTCTAAAACTGTGGGAGAATTCAAGAATGCATGGGACAGACATAAGGCAATTCTTGTGGGGGGTAGGAAGAAATAGGCTGTTGGTTAACTGGGATCTGCAGCCTATCCTGTAGGTAGGGAAATGGGCAGACTAGATGGGCCTAGCGGTGCTTATCTGCCGTCAAAGTCTATGTTTCTATGTTTCTATGCTGGGACTCATTCTGTTTGCATCTAAAGCACTACATTTGCTTGAATTCAGTTGCTTCACAGACCCGCAACTCTCTGAGTGAAGTTATGCTTCCTTAATTCAGTTTTTACCCTCTTTCTTCAACTTGCAGTCCAAGTTGCATTGTTCTCCTCTTCTTTGACTGAAAGCATACAGCCTGCAGTACAATTCACATTAGAACGTCACACTAATAAGTTAGTATAGCATTGTTTTGTAAAGCTGGTGATGCTTTGGCAACTCACATTGCATTGTTTTTCAGCACTGAAATGTTTTTTGCAACTTAACTAGAATGCATCTTCAGTTTGGTCATAATGCAATACAAACCTGAGTTGTAACGTTTAAATAACAGTTTTTATAAGTCTTTGACCTGGATCAAACAACACTTACAGTATTTAATTCAATGAGAAATGCAAAGGCAGCTCTTTGGTTGGAAAGTTCAATGCAATTTATAATGTACCATATTTTATTCTTCCTTTCCAATACCCTTCTTTATTTTAAATACATGAATCACGTGCCATCTCATACAATCTGTTGATAGGAAGAGAAGATGTCCAGTTGCTGTACTCTCTGCTCATATTTAATACTCTCTATTACCTAATTATCATTGTTACTCTCATCTGAACCTTTTCAAATTGTGTAATTCAACTCATGAAGTGCCTTGCCTGGAACTGTGCACAACACTTCAAGTGAGGCCTCATCAGTGGTTTGTACAGTGACAACGCTGCTTGCCGTGATTTGCTTTCTAGCTTTCTGCTCCCTTGCTGACTGAATCCAAGCATTCTATTGTCCTCCTTAAGTGTTGTTGTGCACATTTGCAGCAGCTACAGGGTCCAACACTATCTATGGTGGCCCCTATTTTGGCTTCCTATTCTACAGTATTGTGAAAAGTTTCACCTTGTTTATTATGTATGTTCTTGATCTGTTTGTTGCACCCAAATGTGTATAGTATTCTACACTTTTCTACATATATCCAAAACAGTTTTAAAAGATAATTTGTCTCATCTTAATTTTGTGTTATGACATATAATATAATCCTGCTAGGGTCTCATTTAATGGACAGACTAGTTAATGGATGAAAGTTAAATACTGAGCAGGCTGTGTGCTGGTTGGGATTTGAATTTACATTTGGGGAATACACAGCTCTAAGTGTTAATAATTATCCATAGAGCATTTCACTGAGCTAATCAATGTAGCCTGACAGTTTAACCCCAAAGGTCTCAATATACTAATACTCTTGACTATAACTTCTCCTAGTGTGTCAGGAAAAGTTTCCTATAGTGAATTCATGTGAGGTCAAATAAGCAATCACTAAATAGGTTTTTGTAAGAGAAATTGTAAAATGCCTGAACTTCAGTCTAAGTTATTTTATACATGCTCAATTAATATTTGTAGTGAGCCAGCATTCATAAATACACAAACACACACACACACACGTGCATATCTTTAGGGAGGAAAAAGGATAATTGGTCCATTGAGTTCCTCCCTCCCACCTGCTCAGTGGGAATACCCCATCACACGCTACCTTTTTGCAAGACTAAGCACTCCACACTGGACTCAGAAATCATCAAGCTTCTCTACTTAAAGTGCATCATATATTGTAGTTCAGTGCAGGACAGCTGTCAGTTCAGTGGGTCCCCAGAAAGGGACAATACCCATAGACAACTAGGAGGTGAGGTTGGGAGTGGAAGGGAGGGTCAGTGGAGGATGCAAAGTCCCAGATAGGGAAGTGTAACACTGGGAAATGTAGTACAAGTCTCGTCATGACTATGCTGTGGTTGACAGAGAGGGGCAGTAGGTCTGGAGGGACAGGATGGGGACAAGAGTGGAAAAAGTCAACTAGGCAATAGCAATGGGAGGCAGGGGGAGAAAGGAGTCAGGATAAAATGTGGACACAAGAAGAGTAGGAAAATATTTGGGAGTACAGCAGGACAGGGAAGGAGATTATATAAAAGACCAGACACTGGAAAGGTGGGTAGAGAAAGGATCCAAGGACCAGGCAGCTCTGGGGTCAGAAAGGAGGAAGGAGGGAGGTAGCTCACACAATTAAGGATGGTGGGGTAGGAAAATAAGATGAAAAACCAAGCCCTCAGAACTACAAAAATTAGCAGCACGCACCAGTATGATCGCTGGCTGACTGACTAAGGTTATAAGTATTGGATGGCCTGGTGCTACCTGACAGGACCAGTGTGCTCTATTTTGTCTCTGTGCATAGGTTAAATGCTGTAGGTTGATGACTGTAACATTCACACCCCTTCTCTCTGTAACTGTGGAATGGTAATTCTATTGTGATGCACCACTACTTATATCTTTTTGTATTGTGTATTGTGTGCCATCTTGATGTCCTGGGTCATGCCTGAAAAATGCCCACTGGACCAGCGTACCTACCCATTCAACAAATACATACATAAATAAATAAATATAATGTTGCTTCCATGAAAAAGTCCTTTTTTATTGCAGGTAAAAAGTGTAGAAAAAATAAAAATGTAGAAGTGTAGAATTTATGACAAATGCCAGTTCATGAGCAACAAAGCTTTCCTGGAGCTTCAAGGCATGCTACCTCTTTGTCAGAGAGTGAAAGCCAAACCCCACTAGTACAGGTGATAAGGTATAGTGGAAGAGAAGGGGGCAGCACCAGGTTAAACAAGCCCAAGATGGAGGTGGCAAAGAGGGACAAGCCACGGTATCACAACCAGAACAAAGGTGGTGGGGCCACAACCAGGAAGAAAGGAAACAGAGTCCCTGTGCTACAGGACTCTATAGTAATGCGGGCAGAGTTGCCAATGAGAGACTGGACAACACAAAAGGAGTGTACAGTAGTATGCTTCCCAAGTATGATGGGTGAAAACATCATGCCAATATTGTACTCATTAACCCTGGGTGGGGAGCCTCATGTGGTTGTTTACCTGGGAACTAATGACTTGCAGGGATACAGGGTGGAGCTGCTGCAAGCAGGATTCAGGTTGCTTGGGAAGAAACTTAAGGAGTGTACAAAATTAGTTGCCTTTTTAGAAGTGCTGGTGGCACTCAAAGTTGCTACTGCAAGCAAGCTGACAGAATATCAGACTGCAATAAATGTCTCAAAGAGTGGTGTAGGGAGGAAGGCTATGAGTACATAGAGGACTGGGGAGAAGTCTGGGAGGTGAAAACATTGTACACAGCAGACTGGCTGGATCTAAGCAGTGGGGGACTGGGAGATTGAGGGTAAAACAAAGGCATATATACAGCACACTTAAAACTAACAAGGGGATTTCTGTAGGGCAAAGGCCCTAAGTTTTCCCATGGAGGTGCTGGCAGACCCCCAGGTTGTTTGCATAGTGGGATGGAGGGCCTTTGTGTGAGCACACTGGGAGGGAGGGCCTTGGAACATGATAGTGGGAGTTATGTGAAGGGTTGGAAGGGGTAGGGGCAAAATGGATGGAGAAAGATATGTGGGAAAGGTGGAAGAGGGTGTCAAGGGGAGAAACTCAAATGAGCCTGCATGAATTAAATTGGAGCAGTGGCTGAGTGATAAGGAAAATAGTGAGGAGGAGATAGGGAGTGAAAGGGAGATGACAGTCATCATGGAAGGAGTTTTTTTTTCATTAATGATAGATGTTTGGGGAACAAAATGGATGACCGCCAAGCCTTGGAGATGGAGGCCTACATGGATCCAGTGGAAATCACAGAGACCAAGGCAGCCCCAAGCTATGATTGGGATCTCTCTATCATTATGGTTCACCTTTCAAAAGAAGAATAGAGAAAAGTTAGTGCCTTGATTGGATTCAGTATGGCGAGAAACTGATAAAGATAGAGAGGATCTGAACCCATATGAGTGAGATGCATCCCTGTTACTTAGTCCTGGGGAAGGGGGAGGAGAGTGAGTTGCAGGATTGTTCTGAAGTGGGGTGGTAACCAGGGATACAGGGCGGTGGTAAATTGGGGATAAAAGTTCTCTCCTTACCATGGTATGTACATCCCACAGATGAGGATGAAAAGCATGGTATAATGCTATATTAATTAGAGGGTTGACCCTTCTTGCATCTTAATAGGAATGCAGTTTGCCATGCAACTTTTGCATCTGTAAAGCTAGATCCCTAATCTTATAGGCCAGCAGTCTTGGGGAACTGTATTCAAATGTCTAGGCTGGGATGAAATTATGTTGTACCATGCAAGTATGTTAGGGTGTACCCAGGTGCCCCAGTTTGTTAGGGAATTCAAGGAACCACTATGCAGATTCCAAACAACACTATAAGCAGCAGTTCCACAACTGTATTGCTAAGGTTACATTTTCCAAGTTCTTAGGTGCTAATGAGGAAAAAGAACATCATTAATTTCACAGAAGGTTAAGGGTATGGGACACAGGGGAGTCTGATGAAAGAGTTTAAGTTATTGAGTGTCTTGCATTGGAATAAACCATGCCTGAGCTGCTTGTTACTGCAGCAAATGTATTGACATTCCTAAATGTTAGTTAATAATCTCAGAATGAGCATACAGTATTGTAATAGAAAGACAAAGAAAAAACATTCCACAGGACAGTATTACCTGAGAGAATGCAAACATATTTCTGGGAGTATGGTTTGTCAAACATACTTGTTTGATTTTGTTTGTCAGCAAACGAGAGAGGCTGTAGCCTGTCCCAAGATTTCTAATGGTGTGCGATTATTCAGGGCTACTTTCCTAAGCTCTCCCCCAGCCAAAAATTAGTTGGGCACCAGAAATTTGTAATGAGTGAACACATTTGTTAAGCAGTTAAACAGGAGTGAAGTCCTCAACTTGAACGTAGAAAGGCATAACTATGAAACATATATAAAAAGTTAGGAAGCCCACAGTTATGTTTCGGAGGGTAGGGAGAATCAAGTCCATGTTGCCATGCGGTAGTTTCCCAACCCCCCAAAAAAGACCAATCAGCACTAAGGAAATTGGCCAGCCAGTATGCCCTGGTGATGCTGGGGCTTATTCTGAATCATTTTCCTGTAGTCTGTCATTCTGGGCCATTTCAATTCTGCATCTCTGAGCTGAGAAGTATTGAGGCATTAAGGATGGTGGAACAAACCATAACAATTAATAAGCAGTAACATAAGGGTTAAACATTCAGCTCAACTAAAGAAAGAGCTGTATGTAAAATATGTGAACAGTTTATTGATGCCTCTTTAACATCTTGGGAAGAGGAGAGAAGCAGGCCCAAGACACCAAGGAGGGCATTTTCAACCCACCAGACAGGAGAGACAATGTACGTGGATCTTACCTGACAAGTCAGTGGTCCGGGCTCTTCTTCCTTAGAGTGATTGGGTCCTCAGTCCCAGATGATGTCAGTATGGGGAGCAGTATCTCTGCTGTGTGATCTGCCCAGAGAAAGTTCTCTTCAGTGCCAGTATTTGGGTCCTTGGAGTTGGATGGTCTTGTGGGTTTAGCAGAGGTTAGTGTTGGTTCAGACTTTAGGAAAGCATATCTGTTTGAGGCTCAGTGGAGTTGCAGGCTGTGTAATGAAACTTGAGATCCTGAGTTTCTTCTGTACCTTCATGATCGGTGGTAATCAGTCTTAGTTTCCCATTTAGTGGAGCCCTGGTGTCTTTGTCTGCCCCTGTTCAATTTGACTAATTGCTAGGATGAATCTGTGGGTGCCTGGGATTTTGTATCCTAGGTCTGAAGCTCAGGTGTTTTCTGCAGTTTGGATTCAGGTTGATGGAGGGTGCCCATAGGTGTTGCAGGCTTAGCAGAGCAGCATCTTGCTCCAAGAAATTGTTCCATGGCTTCTGGGGTAGAAAAGGCTTGTTGCACCCCGTTAATGGAAATATTAAGCATCAATGAGTATCACATGTCATACTGAAAGCCCATTTGGGCTAGTCTTTTATGGACTAATTTAAAAGCTCTACATCTATTAGGCAACTCCACTGAGAAATCTTGGGAGAACCTGATTGTGTGGCCTTGCCAGAACAAAGAGCTCCTTCCCATGCCAGGCAGAGGATATTGTCTTTGACAGGGAACTGGAGAAGTTTTGCTATTATAGGCCAGAGAAGTTGTCCAGGTTGGGGTCTTGGGGTCAGGCTATGACGTGCCCTTTCAAACTCAATGGGTGGGCAGTCTGGTGCATTAATAAATATTGGGATTATGGCCTGCAGAAAATGGACCATGTTTTGCTCTTCGGCATCTTCCAGAAAGCTGAAGAGCCTCATATTATTTCTCCTGGTTCTGTATTCCAGGTCGTCGACTTTTTCAAGGAGATAGTTGATGGTAGCTTGATGTTCCCATGCCAGGGCAAGAGGTTGTCCTATCATTTGTTCAACAGTAGTCTGGCAATTTTCTACTGCAGTGATTCTGCTCCCAAGTTGTTTCAAATCTATTTTTGTCTCTGTGGTGGTTAGTTTAATTCAACTGTATCATGCAGGACTTGAGAGATCATGCTCATTAAATACTGCAGGGCTGTGACTGCCAGAGTTGGGGAACTCATCCTAGCATCAATTTGGTAGGATGGCACAGCATTTTGAAAATGGAACCATGTCCCAGTCGAGTCAGGTGATATCTTTGGTAGCACAGCAGGTATTCCCACTAAAGTTTTGTATCGATCTGCTTCAAAAGTGTTGAGCTTTTTAGTATTCCAGGTAAAAAGTAGTTTTGGGGCGTCCTGCTGTCAGCCTGTATAAGATGTGGTTGACAGGATACAGCAGTAAAGAGTTAAGCTGCCATCTTCTTTGGTGGTTGGCCATGCCCCCCCGCCTCTTATGGAGAATGTTATTGTCTGTCTCCACCCCTTAGGCCCATTGTGACCTTTTCTATCCAACAAAATTTAAGTTGGGAGTCAATGCCATAATCATCACTCTCTATAATATGCTTTGACAGAGCATTATTGATAGTTCTCCTTCCTATGACTCTGACGTGCTCCCCCATTTTTAGCTTAAACATACGTTTTGTTTTGCCAAAATAATATGCCTGGCAACTTCGTGTAGTCAAGTATATAACCCCAAACTAGAACAGTTCACAGACTGTCACATATCAAACTCTCTACATGTGTTACTAATATACTAACATACTAAAATGCCAGCAGAATAGGTCTAACAGTCTTTCGCGTCTGCTCATTTGGTCAGCCACCACCCTAGGAGCTGACCTTGCTGCCCCCCTCACCTTCTCTGTCTTCTCCCTTCCCAGTTTTGGATATTCTCATTGCATTGGATTTTGCTTCCAGAACCCTTCTCCTGTACCTGTCCCACCCCCTCTTGAACCCCTCCACCATCTCTGCCTCCACCAGCCCCCTGGGCAGCGCATTCCATGGCTCCACCACACTCTCAGTGAAGTAGCACCTCCTCCTTTCTCCCCTGAATCTTCCCCCTCCAGCTTCCACCCATGCCCTCTAGTTGCCCCCTCCTCCTTCCTTCTAAGCACCCTGACTGCTCCACCCTTATTTACCCCCTTCAGGTACCTGAAGACTTCTATCATGTCCGTCCGGTCCCTTCTCTCTTCCAATGTGTACATATTTAGCTCTTTAAGCCTCTCCTCATAGGTCCTGTCCCCCAGGCCCAAAATCATTTTGGTTGCCCTCCTCTGGACCCTCTCCAGGAGTTTAATGTCCCTCTTTAAGTGTGGCCTCCAAAACTGCATGCAGTACTCGAGGTGCGGCCTCACCAAGCAGTTATACAGAGGGAGTATCACTTCCCTCCTTCTGAAGGTGATCCCCTTAGCGATGCATCCCAGCATCCTGTTGGCCTTGGCTGCTGCCCGCCTACAAGTCTCCAAGTTGTTCATCTTGACATCCGCCACCACCCCCAGGTCCCTCTCAGCCATCGAGACTTGTAGCATTCCCCCACTGGGTGTACACTTGGCCCAGTTTCTGGCCCCCAGGTGCAGTATCTTTCATTTCCCTGCATTGAACAGTGTTCACTGATGTAAAGCTGGTCTGTTTTGTCACTATCCTGCAATATGTGCAGTGGCCACACTGGAAGCAGCCCTTGGTGTGCTCTGGTAGTCACCGTCCTAGGGGTTTCAGTATTGGGTGAAGGGAATGTGCCACATGATCTGAAATATTGTGCTCATTTTCTAAACCATGCATGATAACTGGTTGACTTCTCCCTCTAATAATAATTCTGTGGCAAACATGTGCCAACTTTTGACAAATATATCTCACTGATCTACAGCTGGGTGATAGGCTGTAATAAACTTCAAAACATTATCCTTCTCAGTTGTTCTCTCTCCATATCTGAGCAAATATTGACATTCTATCTGGTCCACAAGTCTTGTAGCCTCTGTTTACAAACCATTACTGTTCCCCTAAAGCTACATCTTTGTTTAATTTCTTCTGCTTTTTGTTTGAAGTCTGAGGGATCACTGTAGTTCAAGTCTCATAAAATGAGACTTTAGAATGTTCCTGATGGTGTGGCGTGGGTGACAGTTAGAGGCATGTAAAACAGTATTATGCTTGGTGTTTTTATTAAGTCAGTCTTAATCATGTCATCCTGTTTTTTGATGACTTAAGTATAAAAAGCTGACTCCATTTAAATCTTAATACACTGTATATCTCAAATTTTGACTGGTTGAATGAAGAAAATGTAAAAACTGTGTAAGTTCCTCAGTTGCTCTACGTCACACAATTAGGACATCATCAATGCAGTATCTCCACAGGTATATCTGGTCAAAGTTTGGGTTCACATTACGGTCATAAAAGGTCTCTTTTTACTGATCTCCCAAATAAAGGGTCACATAATTGGTGGTAAAGGTAGCCCCCATAGCTGTTCCTTAATTAGATAATAATGTTTCCTTTTGAATGTTAAAAAAATTACATTTTAAAACATATTTTGGTAAAGCAATCAGTAATTCCTTGTGTGGACCACCTAAATTCGTGGCTGTGTCCAATCATGCACGTATGCAAAACGCTTGAACATCCATCAAATGGAATGCTAGTGTAAAGTGATTCAATGTCAGTAGAAACAAGGAGCTACTCAGTGTCCATTTGGAGATCCCTCACAATACTCATCTCTGTTGTATCACTCACATATGAAGGCAAAGTTGGTACTATGTCCTTAATGGAAGAATCCATATACTGTGAAGTTGGCTCCAATAGGGACCCAATATTCACTACAATTGGGCATCTGGGGGTCTGCCAAACTTTTTTGGACCTTAGGTAACACATACATGGGGGCATGTAGTGGGTGGTCTATCTTTAGGAAATCAAGGGTATTTAGTGAAATAATAACATTTTCCAGAGCTGCGTCTGGAAAGGTATCAATCTCCCATTTGAAATCTTGCACTGGATCCTTTTGTAGGAGTTCATAGATGTCCACATTTAACAACTGGCAAACAACCTCCTTTATGTAGTCCACAGTACTGAGGACCACCACTGATCATTCTTTATCGACTGATTTAATTGTCAGGTGAGGATTCTTTTACAATTCCTCCAGAGCTTTTTTCTCTTCAATAGAGATGTTGACAAATGCAGAACTGTTGTCATTCTTGAATAAGGTATCAAAGTCCTGTAAGCAAGCCCTTTGGAAAAGCACAACCATGGTGTTAGTAAGGTTTAAATGTCAATGTAGGTTTAAACTCCCATGTTTGTTTCTTTTGGAGTTTGACTGGCTGATTTCCCACTCAGGATTTGGTGCTTGTGATTGTGCTCTATATAAACACATTTTCCGGTGGTTGAAGATGTGTTTGATGTTTAATTTGTGAGTGAATTTTTTTCAAGTCCAAGTACAAGACACATGTACCTGGCTTAACATAGGTACAGTATAAAGCTGAGGCCTTTATTCAGAACTTCAGCTTGAGCTTGTGTTAACATAATTGATGACAAGTTAGTAACTTTCACTTTGTTCTTGGCCTGTTTCTGATTTCTGCATACTGTTTGATTTTTGCCTTCTTTAGTGCCTACCTGCCATCTGCTTCTTTTGTGTGCATGCTGAACGTAACCAGCCTGTCCTATCTCCTCAGCTGGTTGCTCTGTGCTGAGGTGCCGACTTCTAAAAAAATCTCCCCCAGACTCAGTTTCTGATTTGGAAGTAGATAAAAAGTACTTGCTACTTTCTTTAAGGATTTGTTTCAACTAGAGTTGTGCGGAATGGGAAAATTCTGAATTAATGGAATTTTGATGAAATTTCATGAATTTTTGTGAAATTTCAATGGAATTTTGTAGAAGTTTTAAAATGTAGTAATTTGGTCATGACTTCACCATCAGGTGAGCTAGAGCTGTACAATTTGGCAAGTCCAGTGCTTTGGTGGAAGGCCAATGACCTGTCAAATATCATGACATTCTGATTGACAGTTTCAAAATTATAGGTGCTCAAATTCTGTCATTTTATTTTTGTGTAAAATTTCATGAACATTTTTATCTGCATATACCTTAGCTGCCTATTGGGTAAGAGATCTTAAATTTGACATGATTCCTTGATGGTAGGTGTTCTAACAATGTACCAGATTTTATGACATATGATGCGTCATCTCAAAATTATATGTGCTCAAAATCTGTCACTTTATTTTTTTGTGGGAAATTTCATGAAACAAAAATTCATCTACATATACTGTAACTCAGGCAGCTTTAGAGCTAGACATGTGTAAATTAGCATACATAATCTTTTTGTAATGCTTATAGAATGATGTAAATATGGAGATAATTGGATTAGAGATATTTAAGTTACAAGGGTTCAAAACATTACTATGCAAAAATTTGCAAAATTTTGTGAAAACTCTAAAAAATGTGGATGTTTCTAACTTCTCCACTCTTGCAGCCATAGACTTAACATTTTACATGTATATCCATAGTCGGTGTATCCTGGTGTCTAACACAACTGGGTAATTGGTTTAGCAGTTTTAAATTTGCAGTAGAAAAAAAAATATTGGTAACATTTTCTCAAATTTTTATGGTAGCAGATATTTAGAACATCTGGGTTTGAGAGAGGAGGGCAGAGAGAAGAGATGTAGGCAGTACTGAAGAGCTTCAATAGTTAGGAGGTGAGAGGGGAAAAGGGAGGAGTAGATGAGAAAAAGAGAGAGGAAGAAAGAGAGGGAGGGAGTGGGTAGTGAGACAGGAGGGGTGGTGGTGGAGGAGGGATGAAAGAATGGGCAGATAGTGGAAGGCAAGTGAAAGGGTAGGGAGCAGAAGGGAGGAGTTTGTGAGGAAAGGAGAGAGGGAGAGAGAGGGAGTGGTTAGTGAGAAAGGAGGGATAGGGATGGTGAAGGACAGATGAAAGGATGGGCAGGTAGTGGAAGAGCAGTGTGGGGGAAGGAAGCAGAGGGAAGAGGGATAGGAGGGATGGCTGGGAGGAGGCAAAGAGGAATAAGCTGGGAGGAAGGTGGGTAGGGGTAATGTTAGGAATGGAGGTGCATAAGAAGGGGTAGAGGACAAAAGGAGAAGAAAGGGTGTGACGGAGGTGGAAGAAGACATGTTAGAGTGGGAGAGTAGCAAAGTAGTGAGGACAGGCAATGCAGTTGATGAGGTGGCTGAGTCTACAATCGTTCTTTGAAGAGGAGGGTTGTGGTATTATCAACCTTAGTGAACAAAGAAAAGTAGCTTTAGCTGGTTATCTTTAAAATAGGAGTTGGATGAGGGAACAGTCGAGATTGATTTTTGGTGAAGCAACTTTAGGCAGCTAATGTAAAGAGGAGCAAGTTGAGAGGTCCTTCTGGTGACACAATGTTATAAGGAGCCAATAGGAAAAAGGGGAGGTAGACTAGAACTGTGTTTGGTCAGATAATGATATATAGCTAAATACCCAGATAGGGTAGGAGGGTGGGGGTGGGCAGGGAGTCGCCAAAGGCATCGGGGTTTATTCAGCTTTTAAACGGAGCTCAGTTCATTAGGTTTAAATAGCTGTTTTGTTTTAAAATTGATTGTATGATTTCAAATTAGAAGCCAGGTATCCGATATTAAATTAAATGTACTACAGCCAGGATGAGAGATTAAATATTTTCCTGGCAAACAGACACAGGAGCTTCTTGGTTAATCCAGAGAGGCAGAGAAATGGTGCCAAGTTTAAATTTGCTGCAGGGTTCTTGCCTGTACCTGTGTGAAGTTAGGGCGGTGGCCATGGAGCAGCTCCAATCAGGCACGTTGGCCTAGGCAAAGTAGGGCAGCTGAGAAAAAAACAGAGGATTTAAGTTAAAAGTAAGATGGTGGAGGGAGGAGCAGTGAAGGAATACAGGAGGCAGGGTGGAGTAGGATGCGGGGGCTGGATTAAGTCATGAGAGGACTGTAGACAAAACAAAAATGGCAGACAGCTAAGGTGGAGTAGAAAGGGTGTGGGAGGAATAAACAGCAGTGGGAGATGAAAAGAGAAGAGCTAGGGTGGAAATCAGAGGGTGGGGGGAGAGTAGGAACAGCAGCAGGAGAGTTGCTAAGACCGGAAATTATGGTGGGGCCCAGTGAAGCAGTCAACTAGGAGGCAGAAGGTGAGGGAGTGAATGCAGACCTGAGCTGGAGGGAGCCAGTCTGAGAGCTAAGGCAGAAAACAGAGCAAAGAAGGGCAGAGTCGGAACAGAGCAGAGCTACTTCTTAAAACAGATCAGTTTTGCCCAAGGCAACAGAATTAATTTAAATTGGTAAAAACACTACACAGAATGCAGTAATGTTTTAACACAGCAGTAAAAAGGAGTAAACAAAAATAAACAGTTTAAAGGAAAAAAAAAAAACAAATAAAGCTAAAAATGTAAAGAAAACAAAATCCAAACAACAGTAATAAGAATTAGTCACTAAACATATGGAGCCCACTATTCTTAAATTATTCAGCTTTTAAATGGAGCCCAGTCTGTGGAGCTTAAATAACTGTTTTGTTTTAAAATTGATTTTATGATATTAAATTAGAAGCCAGGTGTCTGATATTAAATTTAATGTACTACAACCAGGATGAGAGATTAAATATGTTTCTGGCAAACAGAGACAGGAGCTTCTCGGGTGAAACCGGAGAGGCAAAGAAATGGTACCAAGTCTGAATCTGCTGCAGGGCTCTTGTCCATTCCTGTGTGAGGTTAGGGCAGCGGCCGTGGAGCAGCTCCAGTCTGGCACGGTGGCCCAGGCGAAGTAAGGCAGCTGTGTGAGGTTAGGGCGGCAGCCGTGGAGCAGCTCTGGTCAGACATGGTTGCTCAGGGCTGGCAGTATAGCCTAGAGGTTAGAGTAATGAGCTATGAATGAGCTTTGTACATCCAGCATACCAGACCTTGGTTTGAATCTCACAACCTCCACTTGCATACTGTGTAACTCTGAGCAAGTCACTTAACCACCCGATGCTCCAGGTTGCCCCTGAAAACAGGCACTTGTGCCTAGTGGGTCTTATCCAGTTACCTAAGACTAAAATAAAAATAAAAATAAACAAAAAAATATATATATATAAAAGTAGGGCAGCTGTGTGAGGTTAAGTCACCACGATTAGGGCGCTGTCTTTAGGGTGCAATGGATCTGGGTACCCAGGACTTTAGGGCACAGTCCACTTTGCCACCTCCACCACGAGATTCATGGGGTGGAGGTGGTTATATATTTTTTAGAGGGGTTGTGGGGGCACAGCCCCCTGCAACAGGGGGGCCTGGGGGTGAAGCCCCCTGTTAAAACACCACACACATCAGTGGCACACTCTCTGTTTCCTAGCACCCTTCTTCCATGTGGCATAATGCCAGCATCCTAAAGGACATTGCAGTCATTGACAACGCACAGTCATAGGTGAACCCATTTCAAGTACCTGTTGCCTGTGAAATTCCATAATTCATTGCAAAATTCCACTATGTGTCAGTGTGGCTCAGTTGGTAGCACATCCGCCTCTGGACCAGAAGGTCGTGAGTTCTTGTCCCACACTTGGATTGGACTTGCACCTAAAAATCGCTGGCATCCAAGTGCAGTATTGGGGGGTGCTGTCCTTCGGATGAGATGTTAAACCGAGGTCCCTTCTGCCCATCTTGGTGTTGTCCTGGTGGGTGTCCAGGTGGAAGTAAAAGAACCCAGAGCACTCTTTGCAAAGAGTAGGGAACATTCCCGGTGTCCTGGCCAACATTCCCCTTCCCATAAACCATTTCTTGCAATTATCCAGGCTGTGTGTGGGTGATGATGTGCGATATGGCTGCCACCACACATTCAGTCACTTCACTACCAGTCTAGCATTGCATGTAAAGCGCTTTGGATGTATGAAAAGCGCTATATAAATGCTGATTCTTCTTCTTCTTCTTCTTCTATTCACAGGTAACATTTCATACTTTGTGGGCAAATTCCACACTTCGCAGTTTGAAGTTCACACTTTGCATGCGTGAATTAATCTATGAATTGCACTAAATTTGCATATTAATTCACAGGGCAAAGTTTCCCAACTTTGCCCATCTCTGTAGACAAGTCACATAATCTTCATCTTCTTAACCTCTGTGAAGTATCTCACTTTTGGCAAACTAACTGGTTGCTCTTAAGTCTTCTCTGTGCAGTGAAAATGGCAGCTATATTCTTTCCCCTTCTTGTTCTGCATTGTATAGTGCGTAGAGATACAGTTTTTATGACATGTATGGTTTATTTCAACCCCATGAGCATCATCAATGGCAATGAATGCATTTAACAGTCAGTCTCTATTCCCAGTCATTACACAAGTGGTGGATTTGTAATGCACCACCAGGAAAAGGACGGCTCTGATCCATGCTGTGATCTATGCAAATATCAAGCAAATTAGCAAAAACAGCATGGTGCCAGCTCTCCAGAACTGCGTAAAAAGGGTTTATTAATACCAAGTTGAATATAAAAAAAAACACAGCATAATGTGACCTCAGACTGGCACCCCAGTTACAAGCAAACACTCTGACAGATTTATACCATTGTGTTTCCCTGTGGAGTACCCATTCACTGCTACGTTGCTGTTTAAATGGTGTGGTATTATGAATTAATGAGCAAGCAGTGATGAGTGATGAGTAATTCCTAACTGATATTTCATGTTATTTTAAAATTTTGAAGAAAACAGGTACATCTTGAAAAGGGTCTGTGACCCAATGATGTAACAAAACCATCTTTACCTGTATAAAAATAAACTTTTACTACTTTTACTACTATCATAGGAATCATCGGGAGTTACAAGTCAATAGCTTGCGCCAATATAACTTGCCATTGTTCAATGGGTTTTAATACACGTTGTGTATTTATCTAGACTTATCTTAAAGGTATCCATGGTATTAGTGGAAACCACATCATCTGCTAAGATATTCCATTGGTCATCCACCCTCTGGTTTATCCAGGTGCCTCTTTTATTGGTCTTATAGATTTCACCACTGAGCTGATAGTTGTGTACTCTGTTAGTCCTACTGGAATATCTAGATTGTAATCCTACACATTCCCATAAATCCATATTCCTGAATGCCAAATATACTAAACATAGGTCACCTAACAGCCTACAATATTCTAAACTAAACATACCCAGTTCATGTAGTATAGTTTCATAGTTAAAATCCTGAGTTTGTATACACTTCTTGTCATTATCCTTTGTACTTGTTCAAGTCTTTTTATGACCCTCATATGATGTGGGCTCCAGACCTGAGCACAAAACTCCATTAGAATAAACATTAAAAAAACTTATAAGATAACTTTTAGTATATGTAAGACATAACTTACACGATAACTTCAGATATATAAATTAACAAATGCAAAGTAACACAGGTGAGATCCTAACAAAACAACACACAAATGTTAACTATTATCAAAATATTAACAAATATGCCACCAAATGATATTAACGGAATACATAATACATAAAATAATTTACAGACTGATTTTGATTAATAAAAATGCATTATTCCTTCTACATAGAAGCTGCTATGCTTGCTTTTGAAGTGCAGAAATAACATCATATGATCAGGCCTTGTAGGAATGCAGGTCTACACAACTACTCAGAGCCAGCCTAATGATAAATTTGTCTTGCAGTATCCTGGGTGGTAAAAATGAACACTTTAATAGGAATCTGAATTTAAGTAATATAGAGAAAAATAGAGAAAGGCAGACAATTATGAATAAAAATGTATAAGTCAGTTCTTTACCTTGGAAACCAGCAGTGTAGCAGTAATAATTATTCCTTCACAAAAAAGGTCTTTGACTGTGATAGTAATACAGAACTAAACCTGAATACAATTAAAAAATTGAATCACGTATATTCAGTGATTAAGGTGTGGCCATGAACTGACTGAAACTATACAACTTTTATTTACACTGTACAAGTTAGTGATGAGACAACAGCTAAAAGTAGTAAAACTGTGAGTTATAAAAGTCCCACTTTTAATGAGTATTGATGTCTGCATGTTTTCTGTTATGTCTTTTTGTATTTAATCTATGCAACAAATAAAGATTCAGAGTAAGCTTTACAATTGCCTCTTTTTTCTGAGGAAAACCAATTGCTGTTTGGGTTCAATAGCTGGATCGCGTGTTATGCAAGGACATTGTGATGTCATCAGCCATTTTTCCATTTTCTCTCCCAAAATTCAAGTATTCCTTTGTTGCAGGCCTGTTGTGGGAATATCAGTAGATAATGTATCTGGAGTAAGACTATTAAGCAATAATCCATGACACAGTGTGAGTTGTAGGATTTATCCATGCCTTTTGTTGTGTATCACGAGGCCGCAGGTCAAGTGACAAAAACCACATCAGAAGTAGGTAAATCCCACAACAACCCACACCCTGGAATGGTTTACTGTGGTTATTCCATGGAGGGATTATAAAATAAAGATGTTTTTTAATTATGTGCTATATTTAATTTTTTTGTTGTAAGTTTATAGAACTAACCCTCCATCATACATGATATAGTACCTTATTTCTGGACAGAATTTGGTTGAAGAAGCTGTGCCTCAAATGAGATTCTGTTTTGTTTTCTTCTCTCATTTGAGGCTCTTTCCAATGAGGTTCTGTTTCTATATTTTAAAATTGTTATTTTTTTTTCCCCTACAGGGATTGAAGACAGCGAACAATATGAAAAATAAGAGGGGTCATGGGAGAAAGTTAGACAGAGTGATGTGAGTGACTGGGAGAGAGATTAGCATGAGCAGCTTTCGAGTAACAGCAGAGAGGGAAATGTGCAATGAAGTTGCAAGCGGATAATAGGTTTGAGGATTTCTTGTGTTTTTGTTTTTTTAAGTAGTGGCAAAAGGATGTGACAGTTTGGCTCTCTTTTTTGTGAACGTGCAATCAATAGTGTACTTCTCATTTGAAACTGCAGTTGGGAGAGACAGTTCTGCAGAAGAGAAAGTGGCTGTAGAAAAACAGAGCACAGTTTGGTTTTTTGCAGACACCAGCACTTTTGACTAAGAAATGGTCAGTGCAATCTAGGGTGGCAGCTGAGAGAGAGGTGGGAGCAATTGAGCCCCTTTTTGCATCTTTGGGGTTTGTAGTTTCTCTAAATGGGGAAAAAATGGCAGCGGGTTTGTTTTGATTTTTTCCAAGAGGCGGGTATACTGATACAGTTTGTTGTGCTGCTGCCACCCCGACAGACTGGCACTTTTTGCATGGGTTGTCATAGACTTTACTCACACTCAAAAGTGCCAGTCAGCCAATCAGGATGCAGGATTCTCAATGCTGGCTCCATGTCAGTTCATCCCAGATGACACAGCACTGTCAAAATCCATGCAGGAAACACCACTACAAAGAAAGCAGCGCTGAGTAAAAAGAGCTAGTGCTAGCTATGTTGCCTAACCACAGAGCACAAACTCAAATGGGGGGTCTGGTACACTCCCACTCACCCAGCCAAATCTCTCCCCACACCAGAAACAAACATATAATTCACACAATGTTATGTGGGGGGGCTTTGCCCACCCTCCATACCTCCTAAGTAAAATTTATATATATACATCCTCCAAGATACACCATAGGTTAAATAAAGTACCATAAGGTGGAAGACTTGATCTCAGTCCAATGGCCATCCCACAGACTCATGGCCTGTCTCTATGACCACCACACCACAGAGCCAGCTGGTTAACTCATTGCACAACCTGATTCTTAAAGTTCTGGGCCTGATTGAAATGAGCTCCCTCTATAGCACTGTAATGGCCATGCTATAGTTCCCTGGAGCTCTTTTCGCTCACTCACTCTATTTTTTTTATGACATGGTTTTTACTGCACTGTAACTGATATGCACATTTGACATGCTACCCTCAATACCTATTTTATAATGGAGACTAAAACAAAGGTGGGAATTAATGCTGTGTGGAATATAAAATTCTGCAGGCAGAATTCAGGTGGAATTATTATTCTAATTCCATGGAATTCTGCAGAAATCCCATGAAAATTCAATGGAACTTTGCCAAAATTTGAACTTAATTATTTTAATCTAATTTCAAAAATATTCATCCAAATGTTACCAAATCAGGTAGGCATTCAAGTCTATACAATATGTAAAAGTTTACCAGGTTTCAGATTCTTAGCTTTAAAAGGGGCTGAGTTATAGTAGGTGACTAAAAATTTCATCAAAATTAAACTCTTTGGGTGGAGACAACTGCCACTGAAGATAATCAAGCTTCTTGTCAGCTGTCTCTCATGGAACATTTTAAACTCCTTTTTATGTTAAAACATTCTATTTTCTCACCTGAAGTGAGTGGTGCAGTAGCATTTAGGATCCTTGTTCAGTAGTACAAGTCTGGTTCAGTTTTATCCTGGGGAATCCTTAAAAAACAGGTCATGAAGGTGACAAAAAGTGTGGTGGGACCTAGCAGGACTGGGAAGAAGGTGGCAGGAGCAGTACAGCAGCAAAGAATTTAATGCTCAAGGATGTGATGCAGTCTGTTAAAGTCCTTGACTTCAGAGTGCTGGCTATGGACACTAAAGTCCAGGATTTCAATTCTAGACTCATGGTTTGTGACACACAATGTCTCATGGTCATGACTAAAGGAAAAGATGTAGCTGGATCAGCTCTGCTGGAGATCATGATGCCTGCTGGCCTTCCCTAAAGAAAATAAAATAATCTGGGAAGGATTCTCAAAGCATGGTGCAGGACTTTCAGCAAGTCCTGTGAAATGGTACTTAGCTTCTGGTGGTAGGCCAAACCCATTTGCCACAACTGTACCCGAGTTTACAGCCTTGGGCGCAGTTGCAACTGTTTACACTATTTATGGCAGCCTGTGCCAATCATCTGGTGCAAAGCTACGTAAAAAAACCCATGGGATTGCCACAAGCTAGGTCACAAAAAGTTGCACACAAGACAGAAAATCCTGATCACCAGCCAGGAGAATGCCTCAAGCCCCATGCACCATATGTTCGACACATCAGGGGCTTGTGGAATTCTTGGAGGTTTGAAAATCCATCCCTCTGGTTCTGGCTTGAAACACTAGAGAACTGGACCCGGGCAGTAAACTTTTGCATTCTGGGTCTATCAGAGCCTATGGAAAGGGAACATCCCATAGACTTTGCTGGACAATGACTGGGGGGAATTGCCTCATCTGGAACTGAACCCTGTAGCCTACAAAGAATACCATATTTCCCCAAGGAAACTTCATGAAAACTCAACAGGCCCAATGACCTTAATGACAGCAGGGGACTATGAAAGTGAAAGAGTGCTCACCGTGGTTAGACAAATTGGGCCTATTGAACTACAGGATCACATAAAACTTTTGCTTTACCCAAATCTGTGTTGTGAAACTCAAGACAGAAGAAAATCTTTTGATGCCCTCAGGTCTACTTTGAAATCACTTTGGATAATGCATGCCTTGTAATATCCTGTTTGTCTCAAATTCTGGGAAGCATTATCAATTTAATGATCCAAAGAGACTGGGAACTTAATTGCTAAAATTAAATTGGATGTTGGTATGCAAGAAATGCTGGACTCAGACTTAGATTAAATGACCATGTTGGGCTTCAAGAATATTGTGAGTATGGGTTTGTTTGGGAAGGGAGGGCTAGTTATTATGCGGAGTAAGACACTGGCACCATAGTGAATGAGTTACATGCTCATGTGGGGTATATCCTCTATTGTGAAAGGCATAGAACGCTGTACTGATATATACTAAACCAATCTTTAATACATGGATTTGAATTATATGTGTATAAGGAGAGATAGATACTGTCCAAGATGGTGCCGACCACATGGCAGCCCGCTCATAGATCCTCCCTCCTGTCGCATCTTGGTAGCTTAGATGGGTTACTATAAATCACTCTGGATTACCTGAAAGTTAAAATCAGGTTGTTTAAGTTCATATGCAAAGTTTTCTAAAACAATAAATGATCTTGAACTGCCGTTGTTCACTTTTAAGGTTTGGACTGATTTATGGACTGCCCCCTTTTTGTTTATTTCCCTGTGTGTGAACAGGCAGGCTGTATAGGTCTCTTTTCAATACATTAGTATGTGCTTGGTAGTTTCACTAATTTGAATGTGAGGATTCCTTGAGGGAAGAGCTGGGGAAAGCACCTAACATTCTGTGGGTAAAACTACTGCAGGTTATCAGACCAATGGCTGAATTATGAAGCCAGAGACTTTCTGTGTACAATTATTTTTGTGTTTAGGTCTACTCATTTGTGTCAACTTGTTGGGTTATGTGGTTAATTATATGACTGAGAAAGGATAGCTTTCTATCTCTACCCCCCATGGGATGTATCAAACTGGGGATATGGTAATTTATCTGAAGTTAAAAATTGAGGTACTAATTGTTCTGCTACTACATGTAGCTGCCTGGTAAATATTTTTAAGGTTGTGCCTTTTAAAACCTGTAAGAACAAAATTTAAAAAATGAATTTTCACTTATTTCTATCTAATTTTAAAATTTCATGTCCAAATTTACTTGGTTATACTTGGTTTGTCAAGACAAAGTAGGCTGTCAGCCCATTTAATTGTCTACCACTCCTAGTGAGGTTATTGACTCTGCTTCTTCAGTTTTAACATTTAAAGAACCATACGTCATGGATATGTATACTGAGTTTTAGGTTTCAAACTTTAAAGGGGATGTGTTATTGGCAGCCAGACATGTTGCCAAATTTAAGTTATTTCAGTATAATTGTAAAAGCACTCATCTAAATGTCACATAATTTGGCAAATATACAACCTACAAAAGAACCCCAGAACAAATGCACTGAGCCATGGGTGTGAGAAGGAGTAGGAGAAACTGTTTGCTGGAAGGTGGGTGAGTGTTTGAAATTGGCTGAGGTTTGTACCTTAACTGCAGGTATCACATTTCAACAGAGGATTAGTGAGGGTTGAAATTCAAATGTGTGCCTAACAGACCTTCAGCTGTCCCAATTTTGTGTGAGCAGGACTAGGAGAAACTGTCTTCTGGAAGGTGCGTGAGTGTTTGAAATTGGCTGAGGTTTGTATCTCAACTGCAGGTATCACATTTCAACAGGGGATTAGTGAGGGTTGAAATTCAAATGTGTGCCTAACAGACCTTCAGTTGGTGTCCTCGTTTTGTGTGAGCAAGAGTAGGAGAAACTGTTTGCTGGAAGGTGAGTGTTTGAAATTAGCTGAGGTTTGTACCTTAACTGCAGGTATCATATTTCAACAGGGGATTAGTGAGAGTTGAAATTCAAATGTGTGCCTAACAGTCCTTCAGTTGGTATTCCCTATTTTGTGTGAGCAGAAATGGGAGAAACTGTTTGCTGGAAGGTCAGTGAGTGTTGCAAATTGTCTGAGGTTTGTATCCTAACTGCAGGTATCACATTTCAACAGGGGATTAGTGAGGGTTGAAATTCAAATGCATGCCTAACAAACCTTCAGTTGGTTTCCCCATTTTGTGTGAGTAGGACTAGGAGAATCTGTTTGCTGGTATATTGAACTATAGCTGTGTGTTTACCCTGTAGTTTACGGAAGTATGTGTTTTTTTTACCTGACTGTTTTTGTAGACACAGTGTACCAAAGGTGCTGCCCCCCACCCACCCCATTCCCCAACCACCCCCAGGTGCACTGCCTTTACAGTGAATGGCCAAGCCACACCTACTTAAAGAGGCAGGAGAGGTTTGGCAGCACACGCAGTAACCTAGCTGATATATAGGCAGAATTTCGGAGGGTGTAGCCAGTAACTAGATCCAAAGAGCACATATAAGAGGAGGAGAGAAAGCTGCAAGTCCCTACAGAAGGAGAGACAGTAAGAGTTTTGGGGCGGTGCTGCAGGTTTACAGCCCTTATAGAAATACAGATGCAGTTGTGAAGAGCTGGGGAATATTTGGAGACTAAGACAAGGGGAATGTGGAGGCCAGGGCAAGGAGGCAGGTGGGGGAAGGGGGAGTGGAGAGGTAGGGATGACTAGGATTGGGGGCACATGGAGGATGGGAGGGTTGTGAGCTGCATTGGGTGTTGGGCAGCACTGTTTCTGGGAACCTGGTGGAAGGTGGGGGGTTGTTCAGTGTGCAGGATGTTCAAACAATTTACACTGGAGATAGAGAGTTTGAAACAGGAACTGGGGGGAGGGAACAGGTATGAGGGGTTGAGGAGGAGATTGAGCATAGGGGAAGGGAGGGTTCCAATGCAAGATAGACCAGACTGCCATGGGCAGGAAGGGGGCACTTGGCCAGGGGGCCCAAGTCCACAGGGTACCGAAAGTGCCAAAAGGGAGAATTGGCAGGTGATAGGGAACACGGGTAGACAGAAAGGAAGTAGGAAAGGCATTCAGGGTAAGCAGAGGCAGGAAGGGATTTTAGGGGAGGGCAGTGGCAGGAGGTTTGAGACAACAAACAGGTTCGCAGTACTGGTTGATGAAACAGAGCAGGAGGTTGGGGAAGCCACCATAGAACAAGAGTCAGGTGACCAGGAGGAAAGGGGGAAATATGGGGTACAAGGAGAGAGGGAAGATGGTGGTGTAAAAGCAGGGGGGGCAGGGAAGTAGGTCAAGTTGGCACAAGCACACTAAACAAAGGGGAGGAAGGCCAAAACATGTTGAGAGGGGGTGAGGAGGAGGCACAATGCAGGGGGTAGTGGGAGGACATAAAATTAGTGGAGGGGGATTGGTTGGGGAAGGGAGCATGCACAGAAAGGACGGAAGAGGAGGAGAGCAGGTGGAGGTGCAACTGGAGGAGAAAGATGGGAGGCAGAATATGAAAGCAGAGGACACTGAGGAAAAGGGACTCATAGGAGGGCAAACCATGGAGGGAGTGCAAGGGATGGAGGAGAGAGTACTTGTATTAGGGGATTCTATGTTCGGGGGGGTGAGATGGGGAGGTAAGGGAGCAAGGAAGAGCCAAACCTGGGTGGAGTGTGTGCCAGATATGACAGTGGGGAGAGTAGGTCAGTGCATTCAGAAATGTGTGGAGAAGGTGGGAGGGAAGCTTCATATCATTATGCACCTAGGAACAAATGACCTAGAGGGAAGTACAGTGGAAGAAGTGCAGGAGAGGTTCAGGGAAGTGGGTGGTATCTACAATTAGGTGGGAAGCTCAGTGATGTTCTCCAAGGTACTCCTGGTACCTAGGGCAAGCACAGCAAGAAAGCCAGGAATATAGGTGTTTAATGGGTGGCTGATGGATTGGTGTGCAGAAATGGAGTATGGGGTAGTAGGGAAGTGGAGTGAGACATGGAACAATAAGAGGTTTTATGCCAAAGATAGGCTGCATCTCAACATCGAGGGTAAAAGAGCATTCACACAGGGTCTGGAGAAGTACATGAAAAACAGCATAGATTTAAACAAAGGTGGGGGAGGAGCTGAGTCGGACAGCAGGGAGGAGACACCTTCCAGAGGAGACTGGGAGGCCTCACCCCCAGAGAGGAAGAAGGAGAATGAAGGGAAGTTACCAAGACAAAAGTGGAAGATGGAGAGATGTGAAGAGGAGGGGCAGGACACAAGGTGGACTGTAGTATCCTTGACTGCAAGGAGCTTAGCAAACAAGGTGGCAGAGTTACAGGCAATGATGGTGGAGGGGAAGTAGATATTGCTGCCATCTCAGAGACCTGGGCCACCCAATACCATGACTGGGATCTCACAGTCCCAGGATACAAGGTGTTCTGCAGGGACTGGGAGTGGGGATGGGTGGCTATTTATGTCAGAGAGGGGATACTGTGTACCAGGGAGGAAGGGGACGAGGGGAGGCCAGAAGCCATATGGGTATTGCCTCCAAAGCCCTGAAGGTAAGAAGCTCAGGATGGAGGTGGTGTACAGGCCACCCTCACAGAGTGAAGAGGTGGAGAGGGAGCTATGGGAACAAATCAGAAAGGTCAGTGGCAAAGGGAATACAGTTATAGTGGGATACTTCAACCTACCTTGGGTTCACTGGCAGACAGTAACTACAGTACAAGTCAGGGAACAGGTGCTGCTGGAGGCTATCCAAGACAGTTACCTAATGCAAGGGGTGATGGATCCTACTAGGGAGGGGAACATACTGGACTTGGTGCTAACAAATGTAGACCAAGTCCAGGATGTGGTAGTACAGGACCATCTAGCAGGAAGTGACCACTGTTCAGTGTAGTTGCTCCTCAACACAGGGATGGAGTTGGCTAAGACCAGGACAAGAGTGTTGGACTTCAGGAAGGCAGATTTTGCCAGAATGGGCAGCATCCTAGAGGGGTATTTAGCTGAAATTAACCCAGGGATGGATGGTGAACAGAAGTGGCAATCTTTAGGAAAGGGCTAAATGGGGCTATGAACATGTGTGCCAAATCTCAGAGTAAGCAGTCCAGGACAAAAAACCTAGTTGGCTCAGCAAGGAGGTGGAGGGGAAGGTGAGGGAAAAAAGATTGGCTTTCATTAAGTTCAAAAAATCTGGGTGTGAGGAGGATATAGAACTGTTCTCAACGGCATCTAGGGAGGTGACCAGGTCAGTCAGGGCAGCCAAGGCAGCAAAGGAGCTGAAGTTGGCTTAAGGGATCAGCGAGGAGGGAAAAGGGTTCTTTCAATACATAAGGGAGAAGAGGAGTTGTAGGGATTACATTGTTAGAATCAAGTGAGAGGAAGGATGGGCAGAACAAGGGGAAGATCAGGCAGAGGCACTCAATGAGTATTTCTGCTTGATGTTCACAAAAGAAAGGGATGACCCAATACCACAGGGGAAAGAAGGCAAGGGTGGAGAGGGGCAGAGATAACAGATGAGGTTATCCAAGAGGATAGAGTTCTGAATGGCCTTAAAGCCTTGTGGGTGGACAAGGCACCAGGACTGGATGGTGTACACCCAAGGGTCCTGAAGGAACTGGCAGAGTTGTTGGCAGGCCCTCTGACAGACCTTTGCAACACCTCCTTGGAGATGGGGAATGTACCCAGTGACTGGAGGATAGCTCAAGTGGTGACCCTTCACAAGAGTGGACCCAAGGACCAACCAGGTAACTACAGACCGGTGAGTTTGACTTCCATAGTGAGGAAGTTGATGGAGACTATTCTGAAGGAGAGGTTAATAACCTTTCTTGATAATAATTGCTTGCAGGGTTTGTTACGGGAAGATCTTGCTAAACTAACCTTATTGACTTCTTTGACTGGGTCACTAGAGCGGTTGATGAAGGCCACACTGTGGATGTTCTGTATCTGGACTTCAGCAAGCTTTCAACTATGTGCCACACAGGAGGTTAATGAGCAAGCTGAGGGACATGGGGCAGGGGGAAAACTGTTGGGGTGGGTTGAGAGCTGGCTGCAGAGCAGACAGCAGAAGGTAGTTGTAAGGGGGAAGACATCCAAGCCATGGCCAGTAATGAGTGGAGAGCCACAGGGTTCAGTGCTGGGCCCTGTCTTGTTCAATGTCTTCATTGGAGACATTGCAGAGGGGTCAAGAGTAATATCATCCTGTTCATGGATGGCACTAAGATTTGTACAAAAGTGGACAATGAGGAAGAGAGGTAGGCACTCAGAGAGGATCTAGCTAAACTCGAACTTTGGTCTAGGAAGTGGCAGTTGGGATTTAGCACTCAGAATTGCAAGATCATGCACCTTGGAGCCAGAAATCCCAGGAACAGCTACTGGCTGGGGGGGGTGCAGGTAATGGCTTCAGAGGAGGAAAAGGACCTGGGGGTAATAGTCACCAGTGACATGAAGGTATCAGCACAGTGTAGGAGGGCGGCAGCAAGGGCAAATAGGATGCTGGGGTGCATTACCAGAGGGATCACCTCTCGAAAGGGGGAGGACATCCTGCCATTGTATAGATCACTGGTGAGGCCACACTTGGATTACTGAGTACAGTACTAGTGCCCATACCTCAAAAAGGATGTGAGATTATTGGAGCGGGTGCAGCATAGGGCTACAAAAATGATCATGAGACTAGGGGAGTTGTCATATGAGGAAAGGTTGAAGAAGCTCAACATGTACTCATTGGAAGACAGAAGGGTAAGAGGGGACATGATAGAGACCTTTAAGTACTTGAAAGGCATACGCAAAGTCAGGGAGGGAGGGAGGATTGTTCCACTTAAAGGGTGAAAGGGTCACTAGGGTGCAGAGTCTGAAGCTGGAAGGGGAAGGTTTAGGAGGGAGATGAGGAGGCACTACTTCACAGAGTGGTGGTGGGTTGGAATGCACTACCAGAGGACTTAATTGCTCAAAGGACAGTGGATAGCTATAAGCGGGGTTGGGCTAGAGTCTAGGGCAGGGTTAGTATAGACAAAAACACAAAGGGGGGAATGGACCGGGAAAGAGGAGAAAGAGAGGGGTTTATGTGGGGGTGGGGCAGTTGTAGTGATATGAAACTGAGCTGCACAATCGGGCAGACTTGATAGACCTGTGGGCCTTTTTCTGCCAGCAATTTTGTATGTTCGCATCCCAGATGATATTGGCCATACAGCCAAATTTGAAAGAAAGCACAAATTGCACATACCCCCATTAATGCAAAGCAAGTTGGGAAGCATCTGCAAATGCCAGTGAATTAATTTGGACTGGCTCAACTTTCAGCAAAATTGCATGGTGTCACAAGACCATACAATACAATCAGCAAAGGCTAAGAACAGCAGACACAGACACGTGTTTCATCCTCATTTGGACTCATCAGTGTGCTGTATCTGTATCGCAGCCCAGGGAGAGGGCCAGTGTATCGGGGATCTTATTTGTTTGGGCCATGAGCAGCCCAAAGTAGAGAGAAAAGAAAACTACAGAAGAACCCCAGAGCAAATTCACTGGGGCATGGGTTATCCCAGAGAATATTGGCCATACAGCCAAATTTTAAAGAAAACACAAATTGCACATACCCCAATAATGCAAAGCATCATGGGAAGCATATGCAAATACCCATGAATTAATTTGAACTGGCTCAACTTCAAGCAAAATTGCATGGTGCCACAGGGCCACACAATGAGGCTTGTGGCACCATGCAATGCTAAAAAGTAGTCAAGATTAATTCATGGGTATTTACTTTACTGCACATGAATGATTCATATGTCAATTTATGTTTTCTTTAAAATATACAACCTATATATGTGTGTCACATTTCAAATTCCTAGATTTAAAGCAGACTAAGTTATAGGCAGCCAAACATTTTCCCAACATTTAAATATCAGTTATTTCCATCTAATTTTAAAACAACTTATTCAAATTTCACCAAACTCGAAATATTAAAACCATGTTTTTGTGTGCCATAATTCACATGGCTAGCTTTAAGAGAGTCCAAAATATAAATAGACTTGCCTTGCTTTAAAGGGAAATTAAATAATTAATTTCATTTGAAAGTAAGTAAATTACAAAATGATAAACTTTTGCAATGTTACAACTAGTGAGTGAGTTAGTTAGTTAGTTGGCTGGTTAGTTAGTTAGTTAGTTGATTAGGTGATAACTGGGTGGGTGCAGTGGTCCCAGGGCATATCTTCAGGAATGATCTAGGCCATCATGATGGTACATAATGGGTTTGGCAAAACTACATACACAGACAAGACAGGTAACATACTGTATGCAGGATGAGATACAACTAGAAAATACAATACAAAAACACAGTGGCATTAAATTTGGCAGGTTCATAGACCATAAAAGGAGACTGCAGTTGCCAATTTTATTAATCTCTTATTTAAAGGATGACCATGTTATAAGATGCAAGAAAATTGCAAAATAACATCAGTACCTAACGTCAAAAACCTTAGCTCTTTGTGAAAATTATGGAATTTCATGACAGTTATATGAAACCCATATCTATGACTATTTCTCAGTTATGCACTTGACCCCTCATACAGGGGAAATGAAAAGGCTAGTGAGAGTGGTATTAAGGCTGGATTCATGGGAGACTCCACTATAAAAGCAGTAGGTTTGTTGAAGGGGACCTCATCACATAACACTGGCTGGCACTCCATGCCTTAGTGGATTGTGCAGAGTGTAGGCGCACACCCCGGACCACCACTGGCACATAGCTGCTTGGAGGGGAATTTCAGGTCCTTTATACTAATGCACATAATGGTCACCATGCACAAACTATACATGGGACACATGGAACCCACCCACACTGCCTGGCACCTGTGCACAGGCACGGGCAGGCAAGCATTCACAAATGCCAGCCATGCTACCCCTCCCCCACCTTGGTGTGCAGCTTCACAGAGGAGGATTGTGGGTGCAGGGAGATGGAGCGCAGGGCAGAGGTGTGCATCCAAAAGGATGCCCATCCTGTGTCTCATATTAAATTCCTTCTGCACATGGGCAGGGGATACTGGGATGGCACATGCCCCACCAAGCTTAAACACTGGGCATTTGCCCAAACAGTCACCCCCCCCCACCCAGGCAGCATAGTGATTGGGGCAACATTACAGCAGGGGTCCTGATGTCGGTGTCACTAGCGGGTGACTGTTGGTGGAACATGTAAGCACACAAGGACTGTATGGCCATAAAAAAGTGTTTAAAGAAAGCAAATCAAAAACAGGCAGGGTAGAAAATAGCTATGATGGGAATGGTGCAATGCAGTGGCTGTGGGGTGACAGTTTTAAGGGAGACTTTCTGGAGACTGCAATGCTGCTGCAACTGTATGCACCTCTTTGGGCTGATGAGGGAGGTTGCTTTACTCCAGACTGAGTTGGCTAGGATTCAAAAGACCTCCTCCTCCATCCAGGGACCACCAAGTCAGCAACCATTACATCAAAGGATGCCAAGGATGAGGAGTGGCTGGACTATGGTAGGCTCAGGAAGGGTGAAGGTGGTAGGTCGGAGGCACATCCCCCATATGGTACCACAGCACTATTTCTATGCTGCTCTGCTTGAACTGTGCAAGAAGGCACCTACAGTAGTGACCAGGGAGCATGGAAGGATGTGGAGGTCCTCCACAGTGGAGACTCCAAGGAGGGTTGCAGAGAACCCTAGAGAAGGAAGAAGCAGCTTTTGGTGGAGGATTCCATGTAAGGGAGAGAGATTTTGGGATAGGGTGGGATGGAGAGAAGTAGGTTAGGTGCCTACCTGGAGCCACGGCTCAGAGGGATGGACTGTAGATCCACAGGATCACTTGGGCAGCAGGACAGGAGGAAGAGCTGGATGTCATTGTCCACCTGGGGTCAAATGACTTGGCTAGGAACAAGGCCAGGAAAGTGTAGGAGGAGTTCAGGGAGTTGGGGAGGGGCCTTAGGTAGGTAATATGTTCAATGGTCTTTTCTGAGGTGTTGCCTGTCAATGGCAGGGGGGAGGACAGGGTACTCTGTACCAGGTTCTTCAACTTATAGTTGAAGGAGTGGCTCGGGGAGGAGGGGTTTGGCTACATTGGGGACTGGGATCCCACATGGAGGAATATAGGCCTATACAGGGAAGATGACCTGTATCAACCTGGAAGGAAAACCATTGTACTCAGGGAACAGTTTAAATGCTACTTTGGCAAGCATTTAAGCTAGTCGAAGGGGGTGGCAGAAGAAAGGAGGGAGACATAAACTGCCCGCCCCCTCACAAGCTGAAGTACTCAGTAGGGAAAACTATAAGGAAGGGGAATCCCCAAGGGTACCAAATAACAGGAAAAGCTGAATGGTAGAAATGAAGTCGGATGGGAATGAAGACAGAAGGGGTAAGGAAGAGTAGGTAAAAAGGAAAAATGGGGGCTGGCAAGATGGGTGGTTGCAGAATTTGGAAGGCCATTTGCACAAATTCTTGAAGTCTGGGAAATAAAATCCCTGACCTAGTGGCCATCATGGGAGCGACTATCCTGGACAATGTCACCATTACGGTGTCATGGTGCAATGAGAACCATGACTGGGATATAGCCATATCAGGCTACACTCTGTTCAGGAAGGAGAGGGTGGATAAGAAAGGGGAGGGATGCTTCTTTATGTGAGGGATAGCATAAAAGCAACAGAGATACAGAGAATACAGGGTTGGGCAGAGGCACTGTGGGTCACCCTAGAGGTAGGAAATGATGCTGCTGTTCACACTGGCATGATCTACGGACCTCCAGCATGGGGGGTGGATAAGGTTCTGGTGGAAGCCATTCAAAAGATGGCAGTTACGGTGGAGGTGCTGCTGGTGGGGACTATAATCTGCTGGATGTAGATTGGAACATTCCAGCTGCAGCTTCAGGTAGGAGCAGGGACGTCTTGAACTCCTTGAAAGGGGGCATTCCTCAGGCAACTACTAACAGAGCCCACTCATGAGGGAGCAATATTAGACCTTGTACTCTCTGATGAGGGTAGTGTTGCAGATGTCATGGTGGGTGGCTACCGGGGGACCAGTGATCATTGTACAGTGTGGTTCAATATAAGTACTGTGGCAGAATTGGACCACACAAAAGTGAGGTTCCAGGACTTCAGGAGGGCCAACTTTACAAAAATGGTGGAATGCCTCAGTGATGCCCTGGAAGGGGGGGAACAGTGGGTGAAACTAAAAGGGGCCATAGTGAAGGCAACAAATCTCTGCGTCTGTCAAGTAAGCAAAAGCAAGAGGAAAAAGAGATTGCTATGCTTCTGAAAGAGATGAATAAGAAGGTAAGGGCAAAAAAGTTAGCATCCAGGAGGAATAAGGAGACACAGAGGGAGGAGGATATGGAGGTGTATGAGGAGAAGCATTGAGAGACAGGGGAAAGCAGTCAGGAGTGCAAATGCACAAACAGAGGAGAAAATAGCCAAAGTAGTAAAGGAAGGGGAAAATACATTTTTCAGGTAAGTAAGCAAAAGGAGAAAGATCAGGGGAGGGATTATAAGGCTAAGGAGGGAAGGGGGAAATGTGAGGAGGGAGGAAATATTTTTGTTCAATGTTCACAGAGGAAGGGGAAGGGGAGGGACCACAGATAAGAGACAGGAGTTTCGAAGGAAGGGAGGTGGACACTAGTACATTTACAGAGGAAAGAGTCCTGAAGGAACTCACAAATCTGAAAGGGACATGGCAGTGGGGCCAGACAGAATACATCCAAGTATATTGAAGGAGCGCAGAAAGGTGCTGGCTGCACCGCTGAGAGTCCTGTTCAACCACTTACTGGAGGCGGGAGCGGTTCCAGAGTACTGGAGGAGGGCAGATGTCCCACTTCACAAAAGTAGTAGCAGGGAGAAGGCTGGCAATTACAGGTCAGAAGAAACTAGAATCAGTGCACCCACCTACTAATACAGCTCCAAATGCACTACATGGCATCCTTGGACACCAGTATGTCTTGAGTCAAGAAAAGTCGTATTACTTGCACACTTTTATTGTAGTTCATCTTGACACAAAAATCACAAGTAAAACATAGAAATAGCAAGCAGAAAGCTGGTAGCAGGCAGTAGGAGTAAATGGCAGTCCCAAAAATGTGGCAACAGTTACACCAGGAAATCTGGTAAGAAGTCCTTATGTTTCTATATAAATGTTTTTCATGTTATTCTAGTTTCTTTTGCTCTATAATTTATTGGTGCACCATCTTGAAAATATAAATGTATAGCAGAGTGCCATTTGTTGCTTTCTTGGACAATTACAGGCCAGTCAGCCTGACTTTGATGGTGGGAAAATTTATGGAATCACGACTGAAGGAAAGGATTGTAGAATATCTTGAATTCAGCAGCTTACAGGATCCAAGGTAGCATGGATTCACTGGAGGGAGGTAATGTCAAACAAATCTGATATATTTCTTTGACTGGGTGACCAGTGAATTAGATCAGGGTTCAGAGATAGATGTGAGCTACCTAGATTTCAGTAAGACCTTTGACACTGTTCCACATGGGAAACTCATAAACAAGCTTGGCAGCCTGGGAATGGGTCCAACTGTGGTAAATTGGATAAGGAATTGGCTGCGGGATAGGTGACAGAGGGTGGTAGTAAACAGAGTTCACTCTGAGGAATGGAGGGTGACCAATTGGGTGCAACAAGGATCAGTACTGGGACCGGTCTTCTTTAGTACCTTTATTAGTTACATTGCAGAGGGGTTAGCAAGGAAGGTATGTTTTTTTGCAGATGAGACTAAGATCTGCAATAGGGTAGCCACTCCATGGGGTGGAAAAAATGATCAGGGATCTAAGAAAACTTGAGGAGTGGTCACAAGTGTGGCAACTTATTTTCAATGCAAAGAAGTGCAAAATCATGCGCTTGGGGCACAGAAACACAGTGGTGGAGCACAAGAAGACGGGAGTGGTTCTGATGACCACCACATAGGAAAGAGACCTGGAGGTAGTCATATCTGATGGACCAGGACCACTTTGAAAATGAGTTTGCTCAATGGTGCTAATGCCTGGTTAAATAAAGTTGATTGATTGATTGATTGATGACCTAAAGGTGCCCAAACAGTGTGAAAAGGCAGTGGGATGCTAGTGTGCATAGGGAGGGGTATCACTAGCAGAAAGAGGGAGATGGTGATACTATTCTGTAAATCATTAATGAGACCTCATCTAGAGTACTGTGTCCAGTTTTGGAGACCACATCTCTTGAAGGACATAGACAGAATAGAGGCAGTCCAGAGGAGGGCAACTAAAATGTTGCAAGGTCTGTACCAAAAGCCCTACAAGTAGAGACTAAAATACCTCAATATGTACACTGTGGAGGAAAGGACGGATAGTGGGATATGATAGAGACTTTCAGATACCTCATGGGTATAAATAAGGTACAAGAGAGAAGCATTTTTCAAGAAAAAAAGGATGCTCAAGAACAAGGAGTCATGCTATGAAGCAGGAGTGGGGTAGAGATAGGGAAAATGTGAGGAAGTACTTCTTCACAGTGGTGGATGACTGGAATAGCCTCCCAGCAGAAGTTGGGGGGGAAAACTGTAATGGGATTCAAGAAATGCATGTGATAAGCATAAGGGAACCTTAATGGTTAGGGAAGAGAGGGTGAAGCTGGAGATTGAGTAGGGTCTGCAATATTACAGGAAGTAGGGAAAATGGTCAGAATAGATGGGTCAAGCAGATCTTATCTGCATTCGAACTCTGTTTCTATGTTTCTAGATGTAAAGGTGTCTACCATAATGCTAGGAGCCTGGGTAATTAAATTAGCAAGCTCCAGGCTATGATGGCAGACACTGAGCTAGACCTAGTGGCCATCACAGAAACTTGGGCCTAAGAAAATAGCAATTGGGACCTGACACTCCCAGAGTACTTGATGTTCAGGAAAGATAGAGAAAAGGGTTGAGGAAAAGGTGTATGGACAGCTTTTTTTTTTGTTTTAACTTGTTTTAGTTTTAGTTAAATAGAGATATAACAAGAAAGACTGTATAGTTTTAAGTTCGAAGTGCATTTGTTCTGCCCGTTTAGCGTGTCTGTTACATTCTGGTCTAAGTTCGACATGTCATTGGTCGGCTTACTTGTTATTTTATGAATTCTGCTTAATATTGGATCACATTTTAAATAAGTATTAACAATGCTAAACAGTGCTGTATCAGAGTTGGAAGACTGGTTTACCATCATTCAGATCTAGCTACCTATTTGTCCCCCACCAAGTCACCTGAGGATCCTAAAGGAGCTCCAGGAGGAACTGGCCAAACCTCTGGCTAAGCTGTTCGGTGGATCACTAGAAACAGGTATGGTTCCAGAGGAGTGGAGGAGGGCAGAAGTGGTACCCTTGCACAAAAGTGGTGGCAAGGTGGAGGCAGGAAACTACTGACTGGTCAGTTTGACCTCAATAGTAGGCAAAATGATGGAAACCCTACTTAAGGAAAAGCTGGTGGACTACCTAGAGACAAGGGAACTACTGGACCCAAGGCAACATGGAGTCACTGTAGGGAGGTCATGACAGACCAGCTTGATTGATTTCTTTGAGTGGGTGACAAAGGGAATAGACCAGGGCAGAGTGGTAGGTGTGGCCTATCTGGACTTCAGGAAGGCCTTCAACACAGTCCCACATGGGAGACTAATCTACAAGCTGGTAAATCTGGGGTGGGGACAGAGGTGGTCACATAGGTTAGAAACTGGTTGAGTAATGGAACACAAAGAGTAGTGGTAAATGGGGTTAGCTCATAGGAGGGATGGGTAACAAGTAGCATACCTAAGGGATCAGTGCTGGGAACAGTGCTCTTCACTGTCTTCATAAGCAATAACGCAGAGAGTCTAGAAGGGAGGGTTAGCCTGTTTTCGGATAATACAAAGCTATGTAACAGGGTAGATACACAGGAAAGTATAGAAAAAAATGACGAGGGATCTGAAGGGGCTAGAAAACTGGTCCAAGGAATGGCAGATGGGTTTCAATGCAAAAAAGTGCAAGATTGTGCAACTTGGGAGAGGGAATCCTAGCACTGAGTATGAACTAGACAGGGTAACACTGGAGGCCACCACTGAGGAAAGGGATTTAGGGATTAGCCATAGAAGACAACCTCAAAGTGGCTAAACAGTACAACAAATCATTTGGAAAGGCTAACAGAATATTAGGGTGCATAGAGAGGGGTATAACAAGTAGAAGGAGAGAAGTGGTGGTACCATTGTACAACTCCCTAGTAAGGCCTCATCTGCAGTACTGTGTTCAATTCTGGAGTCACTATCTCCAAAAAGACATAGGCAAGATGGAGACAGTGCAGAGGAGGGTGACAAAAATGGTGTCTGGGATGCACCATAGGTTGTATGAGGAAAGACTCAGAGCTCTAAATATGCACTCCCTGGAGGAAATGAGAGAGAGGAGGAACATGATAGAGACCTTCAAATATCTAAAGGGAATGAACTGGGTACCAGAGGGGAGCATCTTTCACATGCAGGGAAATAGAAGAACAAGGGGGCACAGCATGATACTAAAAGGTGGAAAACGTAGAAGGAACTTGAGGAAATTCTACCTCACTGAAAGGTTGGTGGATAGATGGAACAGTCTCCCCCAGGAAGTGGTGGGGGTGGCCATGGTTCAGGAATTCAAGAATGTGTGGGGTAGGCACATGGGAATTATCAAGCTTGGGGTGGGGGGTGCTTGTAGCGTCTTGGGTACCTTAAACATTAGAAAGAGGGATAAGGTAGACTGAATGGGCCACAAGGCCCTTATCTGCTGACAACATCTATGTATCTATGTTATTCCACCAAGTGTTCTGGGTGCGGTGAGAGCTTGTTTTGCTGGAAAGACTTTTACTGTATTGTCTCATTGATGAGGGATCTGATCATCATTGCATTGATGGTGGTGGTCAGGATGTATGAAGATTTGGTCCTGCCTACATACTGCTGCCCAGAACACCAGGAATTGTGGAGTGAGCTTTTCTGGGTTAGCTCTCCCCTCGGTGTGTGCTGTGGGTTGACTGCCAGAGGGTTGTTGGTGATGTGGGCAGGTTACGTTCCACGGGTCAGCTGCCGGAGGGTGGTTGGAAGTGCAGGTAGGGCTGAGGAGGTGTGCTGACTCAGGGGGGCTCCCTTGCCAGGCTGTATTCAAACTATGATTAGAATAATTATTTATATAGTTTAAATTTTTACAGAGTTGTTTTAAGGGATATAGTTTGCTGATTTTATTGAACTGACTAATCATATGTGTTTATTGTCTAGTGATGTTTGTGAGGGCGCCCTAAGCCTTGGGGGAAGGACATCGAAAATATAAATAAAATAGACTTGGTCAAGGACAAGTTAGGGTAGACAGCACAGGAGGCATGGAAGAGAGATGGGGGCAATAAAGGAGGCCATTCTCAAATAGAGATGGATGAAGTTGGAAAACTTCACTTCTTTAATCTGTAAATTCCAAGGAATTTTGCGAATTCCACATTGTGAAGTTCTGCCACGAAGTGTGGAATTTTGCCACTGAGCTGTGGAATTTTGCCAATATTCTACCATTCACGGGTGAAATTCTGTACTCTGCAGTGAAACTTCACCATTTCGAAGTTTCTGAATGTGGGAAAAACTTTGTGGATCTCCACAGAGGCGAATTTCATCCGCTTTGCGGCAAATTCACCTGTGAATTTTAACTTCTCCCCATCTCTATTCTTAAGGCATCCAAGTTATGTATGACAAAGGTAACCAAAAGGAACAAGTACAAGAGACAATTATGGTCCTCTGTAGCAGTTTGGAAAGTGGCGAGAGCCAAGGAAAAGGCTTTCTTTAAGTACAAAGTAAAGCAGGGGTAGGAAGAATGGGGAAAATACATTTTGAAAAACAAGGAGGCAAAGACAGTGGTTAGGGAGCTAAAAGCAAACACTGAGCTGTGGATTGCAGAGGGAGCTAAGAGTGGGGAAAAACAATTCTTCCAGTATAGCTGGAGAATCATTTAACCATCCATGATATCTATGATCCTCTCCAGTCAGGATATCAGAAGGAGACTGTCCTGGTTCAGGTGCTCAATGATCTCCTGATAGTGAGGGATTGGAAGAGCCGTTCCATCTTGGTTCTTTTTGATCTCTCTACAGTATTTGACATGTGGACCATGGGGTGCTGCTTGAGCATCTGTGGTTCATCTGTGGCCTGTCTGATGGTTCCATTCTTTTCTCATTGGCAGATCCCAGAGGGTGGTGTCTGGGGTGTATTCCTTTGACTCATTCTCTCTGCCATGTGGGGTGCTGCAGGGTTCAGTGTTGTCACCCATGTTGTTCACGGTGTATATGCTGCCATTGGGAGACATTGTAAGATGGCATGGGCTGGTTTTTTTACTGCTATGCACATAATACCCAGCTCTATCTGTCTTTTGTGCCTGAACTAGATCATGCGGTCTCGGTGTTTAACAACAGCCTTGATGAGATCCAGGACTGGTTGACTATCAGCTGGTTAAGTTGAATCCTGACAAGACTGAGGTGTTACTAGTGGACCCAGGTCACCGAATAGAAGGGTCGGTGGCTGGTCAGGGCTCCGGGATTTGGTTTGTGGGCCGACAGCTGCTGACCTCTGAACAGGTGCAGAATCTGGGTGTTATTTTTTACGACAGGCTCACATTAAGTTTTCAGGTGTCGGCCATCATCAAACCCTCTTTATACCATCGGAGGAATATCACCCAGATTAAGCACCTTGTTCTGCCTTGTGACCTTCCAACTCTGGTCCATGCCTTTGTGACTTCCTGCCTTGATTACTTTAACTCCCTGTACCTAGAGCTGCCAGGAGTTGATATCTGCCTGCATCTGGTGCAGAACACTGCTGCCAGGTTGCTGACTGGGTTGTTCTGATCCAGCCATATTGCATCTGTGCTGCATGGATTGTACTGGCTACCAGTTCACTGGTGGGTCACCTTCATGGTCAGTTTGCTGGACCTCTGGTTCTGCCATTGAGCAAGCAACAGCCTAAATGGAGAGCTCCTGCTTCACCAGGGTTAATAATTCCCTTATTTTCACACTTTGAGAGCTTCAAAAACAAAAATAATGCTTGCAAAGGAGAAGGGGAATTATAAGAGAACCATGCCCACCATGGAAAAAGTACAAACTACTCTGGACGGATCCTGATACAGGGTTCTACCTCAAGAATGGAGCCGAAGCCCTTCCCCCATGCCCCAAAGCATATTGAGCATGGAGATGGAAAGGGAGGAGGAGAAGAAAACTAAATCAAATTTCGACATCCTTTTAAAAGAAATTAAGGCACTCAGAAAAGAAAACAAGGTAGACTTTCAGAAAGTACGTACTAAACTTGCTGATGTTGATGGACGCCTGCACCAGATGGATGACAGAGTCAGGCAACTCGAGACAGACAGTGAGAAATATGGCACAGCTTTAAACACTCTCCTAGATTACACAGTAGTGTTGCAAGAAAAATGTACTGACCTTGAGGCAAGATCTAAGAAAGGAAATCTCCGACTCTCAGGACTACCAGAGGGAGCAGAAACTGGCAATATGGCCCTTTTCCTCCAGGATCTGTTTCGAGATATACTGGACCTCCCAACAACTAAGGAGGTTCGTATAGAGAGAGCGCACCGCTCCATCCAACCAAAGCCAGAAGACTCGCATGCCTGTCCTAACCCAGTAATTATAAAGTTTGCCAGTTATATGTTGAAAAAAACAAGTCCTGAGGCAAGCTTGGAGAAAGGGAGAGTTACTATACAATGGCACCCGACTATACCTGGATCAGAACTATCTTCCCAAAATTCAGCATCTCAGGATGAAGTACAACTTGATAATGAAGGCCTTGAGGAACAAGCGGATTGAATTTCAAACTCCCTACCCAGATCTTATTAAAATCTTTTGGGAGGATGGAGTGCAAACTTACTCTACACCACAGGAGGCAGAAGAGACACTCAGAGCAAGAGATGTCCCACTCAAAAAGAGACCCGCACCCTCAACCATATACAGAGACAGGAACTTTTCTACCTTGGAGAGGCTGCAAAGGGACCAGAGTAGATCTGCATGACGTGTGATATCACAGTGTACCCTGAAAGACATCCATTCTATGCTGCAAAAACCAGCGGCCAATCAAGACAGAGAAGGGCATAATGGAGCAGTGTCTTGAAAAAGAGATTGACAGGGAATAGAAAAAAAGATTTGGTGGAGATGAGAGGGAGAACGCTCACCATGAGTCAAACAAGCAAACAAACTGTGAAAGAGGTAAGGGGGGGATTAAACAAAGTATGCAGTCCCCCACAGAAGAAGACAAGATCTGAATGCTGTGGGGATGATAAGGTGGGCAAAGGCCTACTGATCATGCCGGAGGGACATGGACAATTGCACAAAAGTGTGGGGGGGCAGACTATACTTAAAGGGTGGAATCTCTGAAGGGACACATATAAGGGAAGGTAAATGAGAATTGGTATAGTTGATTGTATATCAAGACCTTTACTATGGGTTAAAATATTAATAAGGGGTAAAATAGGAGACTGGGGGCTGGGAGTGGTGTGCTGTGGCTACAAAATGAATGATGAAGATTGATTGGCACCGGGAAGGGGGGCAGAGGTGGACAAAGACCTGGGCTATGAACAGAGCAGGGTTTTTGCATATATAGCCCTGGGGGGATGGAGGAGGAAAAGAGGAAACAAACACATCTAAGTGTAGCTCCTGTGAGGTATTTAGTTGAACTGCAGCTTGCTTGGTGATACAGCAAGCACTAGTCCCTGTAGTGACCCCTCTAGAGAGGGGTGTAGACCACAATACATCTCTGAAGGAGGAATGTGTCTCCTGACAGAGATATGGAATGCCAAACGAGGCTCCCCAACCCTGGAAGTAAAAATAATAAAGTTCATGTTAGGTTAGAGTTTATATCTACAATTTATTACTGGTTACTGTTTATGGTACATTATTCTGTGTCTCAAGAGATCCCGATGGAGGGAGGAAGGGTAAGAGAAGCAATTTATAAGATGATGGGGTAGTGTGCTGTACAACAGAGTAAGCATTGGAGGTGCAATCATGGATTCTTTTTTTTTTTATTATTTATTATGCTTTTTCCCCCCACTTCCATCTGCTTGGCACCTCAGCCCAGTCATGGACCTCGGCTTCATCCTCCACATATGACCGCATCCCTCCAATATCCACTGGCTTGCCCCCCAGTGTGGTGTTTGTAGCACTGACCCCTAACAGTGCCGCAATGACAGGACTAGGTAGGAGGGCTGATCTGGAGACTAATCGAAGCTGAGGTGGGCTTCATTAAGGGTGGCCGGCAGTAAGTATTTTTTTCTGTGTGTTTCTTGGGGTGGGGACATGCAATGACTTCCTGCTTCAGCCCCACCCCCTGAAGCACTCTAATGCCAGTCGCTGTGGTAACCTCAGTCTCTGCCAGGGATCCATCAAGCACCAGACATTCTTCCCACCCTCTCCCCGGAGAAGGAGATCAGTCCTTGGGATGCTCCATCCTTCTCCCCCCAACCGGCCCTCCAATAGCCCGGGTCCACTCCTGAACCTGAGTCGCTGGCATCGCATGCAGAAATCCAACCACTGCATTGATGAACTGGCACACAATCATGGATTTTAACATTATTACATACAGTGTGAATGGACTGACAAATCCAAATAAACGGAAAAAGGTGATGGCCTACATAAAGCAGGTGAAGGTAGATTTTGTACTACTACTACTACAAGAAATGCATCTTTTCCATGAGGAACATCAGAAGTTAACAGGATTTGGGTAGAGGGAGGTGTGCTATTCATTCTACAAAAAAGGGAAGAGATGGGGAGTAGCAGTTTTGATCCCACAGCATATCCCATTTGAAATAACAGACAGAGTAAGAGACACAGAGGGGAGATAATGTCATTTTGAAAGGTATGCTAAATGGTCAGATGCTTACTTTGGTGTTGGTTTATGCCCCCCCAGACTCGCCCTATGAACTGTACAGAAAAATATTGATGCTAATAATTGAAAAGGCTGAAGGGAGGCTTATTTGTGCAGGAGACTGGAATATCACATTAGACATAGGGCTAGACATTACATCCAAGATACCTAGGAGGTCTCATAAGACAGCCAGACAGGTAAAAGCACTCTTAACTAGAGTGGGAATACAAGACATCTGGAGATTTCTGGAAGGTACTACACAGGGATACACATATTACTCCACCACCCATCATATCTATTCCAGACTAGATTATTTTTTTTATCAAGGAAAACAGTGGCACAGGCTAAGAAATGTGCAATAGGACCCATGGTCTTATCAGACCATTCCCCTCTTACATTACATATCGCCTTATGGGTCCTAAAGAAGCAGACCTTTTGGAGATTGAACTTCTCCCTCTTAAATGATCCTAAGGGACCGGAGCAAATCCCACTTTTTATAAAACAACAATTCAGGATAACTCAGGTTCAGAAGTAAGTAGGGGAGTGTTATGGGACACAATAAAAGCAATGTTAAGAGGGAAGCTCATAGCCATTGTAGTAGCAAGAAAAAGACAAAGACAGGAAAAACAGAAAAACCTAGAAACCAGAATTCAGGATTTAGAGAAACAGCAGCAGGTAAGGCGGGACCGGAGGAGGGAAAAAGAGTTACAGAAACTCAAAAAAGACCTAAACCAACACCTAGACCAAAAATTTAAATGCAACCTGCAATTTTTAAAACAAAAACATTATGAAGGCAAATTGCATTCATTAAGACTACTGGCTACGAGCAAGGAGAGAAAGGGCCCAAATAACCCGTATAGTACACCCACATACTAGAATTAAAGCTAGTCAAGTTTTACCTATATTATCAGAAACTCAGAATCTATCTTTAATGAGGCCAGTCTCAAGGGCAGAGATTCAAACTGTGATAAGCTATAGTAAAACTGGGAAGTGCCCAGGTACTGACGATTCCCCATGGAATTCTATAAAAAAAATTTGTGGAAGCTGTGATACCTTTATTACAATCAACCTATCAAGAGATTATGGGTGGAGACTCACTTGCCACCATCTTGGATACAGGCAGTGATATCAGTTATACCCAAGTCCGTCAAGGACCCCACATTACGTGAATCATATAGACCCATCTCAGTGCTTAATGTGGATTATAAATTATTCACCACAATTCTAGCTAAAAGACTAGAACATATTATTCCCCACCATTGTGCCAAGAGACCAGATGGAATTTGTGGCAGGGAGACAAGCAACTGACAGTGTCCGTCACACCGTCCATATAATAGATTCCCTGAATAACACCAAAACCCAAGCTGTGATAATTAGTCTTGATGCTGAAAAGCATTCAACAAGGTAGACTGGGAATTTTTGTATCAAGTCCTTGTCAGGCTTGGGTTCTCAAAGGGGTTTGTAGATGCAATTAAAATAATATATACAGGGCACCAGGCCTATGTCAGGACAAATGGCACTCATTCACAGGTATTCAATTTGGGGAGGGGTACGAGATGGGGTGCCCTCTATACCTCCTAATATTTGCAGCATACATAGATTCGTTGGCTCAGCAGATCAAACTTGCCCAACAATACAGGGTGTCACATTGGGGGGTCGGGAACATAAGATAGCATTATATGAGGATGGTGTCCTACTATATTTAAGTAATCCAGAGACTTTCCTACCTAGGGTATTCTAGGATTTAGAGAAATTCTCAGCCCTATCAGCATATACACTTAATTCGACCAAAACAGAAGTATTAAAATTTCACTATACTCCAGCCCCCACCCCCCCTTCCTGACAGAGATTTCAGATGAAGTAGGATATGATCACCATAAAATATTTAGGTATAATATTGAGAGGGACAAATGAATATATATATAGAGAGAATTATGTTCCTCTAATTAAGCAAGTGAAGGAAAACTTAAAAAGATAGTTAATCCTCTCCCTACCAATACATGCCCAACTACAGGTAGTAAAAATGAATCTTTTACCAAGGTTTTTGTATTTCTTTCAATGTGCACCAACACCACTGACATCCCAATGGTTTAATGAGACACAGAGAAAGATTTTAAAATTTGTATGGGCTAATAGAAAACTGAGGGTAAGATGAATGCTTCTCCTTACAGGAAAACAAAGGGGAGGTCAGGCTCTACCTGACCTATATGAATATTGGATAGCAACCCAAATCAAATGGGCACTCTTATGGGGGTTGCAGACAGTAGAGGCTCACTGGCTAGACACAGAGAGAGGTATAGGTACAGATCGGCCACTTATATCACTGTTGTTTGACTCCCCCCAGAGAAGACCCCAGTTACAGAACCCATACATGGCAGTCCAAGTTACAATACAGGCATGGCACCAGTTTAGGAAATATACACAGGTGAGAGCAGACCTATGGAGATAATTATGGTTTGCTGGAGCTGTGGATTTTCCCCCAGGAGAGGAGGATGGAAGGTACAAAAGACAAGCCAGACAGGGAGTGCAATGTCTAGCACAAATACTGAAAGGGGACTGCATACTGTTATTCATAGAGGGCTCAGCAGTATTTGGTTGGATGGAGGGAGATGTGCTCCATTATCACCAGATTAAGACATATATACAGATCAAGATATGTCATTTTACAGTAAAAAATATACCAAATACACAGAGTCACACATTAGCCAACCTGTTAGCATTAGAGTCCCTGAAAGGAGCCATGTCACATATCTATTCCTTCTTAAATGTCCACAGATCAGATATGGCAGACCATATTAAAGATAAATGGGAAAGGGAGGGAGTCTTTAAACTCATGAGTAAGGAATGGAAGAAAGTATGGAGATTTACAGGGAGGGTGACATCCTCTCCTCTGTGGCGGGTGTATATGTGGAAGGTACAAACTAGACTTTTCATCACACCACAAATACAAGCTAAGTGGGATCTAGAAACAACCTTGGGATGTTGGAGAGAGTGTGGGGAAAGGGAGGCTAACCATTCCCACATAATCTATTTATGTCCTAGAATTGATGTTTTTAAACAAGAGGTGAAAAGTGAGGTGGTACATTTGTTTGACATTCCGGGTACACTCTTGATACAAAATATAGAGGGGGTGCAAGGACCTAACTCTCTTTATTTGTGGTACATATGTGTGGCAGCCTACAACAAGGTGATCACCAGGAGTTGACTAAAACCAGATGCTCTAACAATTGTTGAATGGAAGAAACGTATAAAGGACATACAAGAAATGGAACAATTAACACATCAAGTGCAGAATAAAATAGAGAAGTTCACTGAACGTTGGTCCAGATGATCCCTTCTTATGGAGCAATAATATACAGGGTAATTTTTTACGCTGTTTATTGGGACAAAATGGAGTGAGAATGTAATCCCCCCGCTCCCTAATCAGAATTGTACCATGCTATATGTACTAAAAAGTATATTATCAAGATGGAATCGATGTAAACATGTGAATTTCATATAGTGGAAACTTGTTCACAATAAAGAAAGTATAAAAAAAAAAGGTTGGTTTGCTGACCTATAAAGCCACATGTGGACTGGGTGAGAGCTACCTGCAAGACCTCCTTCATTCCTACTGCCTCCTCTGACAGCTCCACTCCACTGATAAGGGATTGCTAGAGGTTTCCAGGGTTTGGCTGAAGACATCTGGGGCTCATGCGTATGAATTTGTGGCCCCTACCCAGCAGAACTCTCCACCTCATTGGATACGAGTATGCCTCACTTTGGAGGGCTTTAAACCTGCTTTATTTTATTTTATTTGGAAATATTTGGAAACAACCTTTGAGTTAGAACTTTTTTACAAAGGTTCCACATCATGGACATAAGGCATACATATCAGACAGGTTTTCAATTACAGGGCAATTACTTACAATCATTTAACAATACAGGTACAATAATATTCTCCTATAGGCATGACACAGATACAAAAATGTGGAAAGCATAATTATAGGATAAGAGGACTAAAGTGCATAAATAATTAAGAGTAGCCCCGGAGGAGCCTTGTCTGATATAGACTTAAGAGAGATAAGAAATAATATATTAATTACAAATGGGGGGAGAGAAGCAAAATGAGAGAGAGAGAGACAGAGAAGTGGTAAAGAGAGTATTGGAGAGTGGGGGAGAGGAGGAAAGGATGTGGTATAAATGAAGGAGGGGCTTGGGAGGGAAAAGGAGAAAGAGAGAGGGAGGGTCAAGAGGGAGGGAGGAGCATAGTGTAATGAGGGGGATGGAGAGAATGGAGAGGGGAGAGAGAGAGAGTGAGTGAGAGAGATAGGTAGAGGGTGTTGAGGTAAAGAGAGGGAGAGGGAGTTAGGGATAGAGGGGGACATGGAGGGAAGGAGGGAGCGAGAGAGCAGGGGGAGTGGTAATACAGAAAAAGAGAGGGGGAGAGGGGGAGAGGGATGTGGTGGGTGATAAAGAAAGAAGTAGTGGAGGAGTACACAACCCAGGGGAGCATGATTATAGAGGAGCATTGGTAGCACTAGGGGACGAGATCAGTGAGTGAAGAAGGGGAGTCTGGGTATAGTGGTGAGGAGGATACCATAAGAGCTTGGGGGGCACTATTCTAGAGGATGTGCTTGGTTCAACTAAGGCATTCACAGATGCTCTTGCTTGACAGAAACTGCTTACATTCTGTCTTCAATCTTGGGATGTTGACTGAGTTAAGTGCGGCTGATGGAGCCTCAATGTGACACAGAGGTGCATGGAAGGAGAAGGAGCATTGTTTCAAGGCAGTCCTCTGAAAGGAAACATAGAGTGGGTTGAGCTCAGCACCTCTGGTGCTTTACTGAGACTTGTCTACTGTAAACAGATTGGAGATACAAGGTGGGGTTGGGCCAAGTAAGGCCTTCTTCCCTAGGAGGCAAGTTTGGTATCTTATTCTGTTCCTGAGGGATAGCAGGTTGAATTTCTCATTAAGTGTGCAGGTATGCTTGAGGCAGTCCACATTTAGCAGCAGTCTTCACTCCTTGTTCAGGGCTGTGACCACCCTCTTGACTGCCAAATCTTCAGCCAAATAATAAACTTCCAGACCATAGCAACTATGGATAGAATAGAGCTGGAGATGGAGAGCTGAAGTGCATTAGGCGTAAGGCTTTTCCGGTGTCTGAACAGAATGCCAAGTTTGGTATTCATCGCCTTCACCACAGTGTCTATGTGTTGCACATAGGATAGGGTGTCATTGATCATGACTCACAAGTACTTGAAGGAGTTTACCTGTTCTAGTTGGACCGACCTGTTGTTCATGATTGTCAGAAAGGGTTGCCGCCTCTTAAGCTGGGAGCTGGAGAGAAGCATAGCTTTAGTTTTTTTATAGTTTAATAATAACCTATGGGAGCAGAACCAGTTCTCATGTTGTCAGAAGGTGGTCTGTAGTTCAGCCTGTAGCTGCTCAATGTGGGAGTGCCTGCTTAGTATGACCGCATCGTCTACATATAAAATAATTTTACGAGAAGTCCTCTGGGAGACCATTCAGAAATAAACTGAACAGTAGGAGTCCCAAGACAGAACCTCAGGGAACACCCAAGGAAACTCCCTTAGAGTTGGACATTGAGTGACCAATTTTTACTCTTTGGGATCTGGAATTAAGATAATCCTTGAACCATAGGGCAGCACTGGGGGCAATGCCTAGTGTTCGCAGTTGAAACAGGAGGAGGGGGTAACTGACCATATCAAAGACCTTTGTTAGGTCTATAAAGATAGAGATAACCAGTTTTCCCTCATCCAGAGCCATGTGTACATAATTAGAGTAGTCCACCAGAGCTGTAGCAGTACTGTGGTTTTTCCTGAAACCATGTTGCTGGTGGCATTGCAGCTGGTACTTCTGGATAAATTCAGTAACTTGGTCTGCCACTATCGTCTCCAGTGCTTTGGAGAGGGGAGAGAGGATAGAGATGGGCCTGTAGTTTGCATTGCTAGTCCTGTCACTTCCCATGAGCATGGGGGTCACCAGTGCTTGCTTCCAGAGTGAAGGAAATTTTGCCAGAGTAAGTAATTTGTCAAATATTTTGGAGATTGGCACTATTAGTACATCAATAACAGGAGCCATAATCTTCATATCAAGGTTATCACTGCCCATTCTTGTTTTCCCCAAGACTTTTTTCACATACCTCAGGACTTCCTTGTCAGTGACTTTCTTAAAATAGAAGTTAGGGTGATGCTGAGGTGTAGGAATGTTATAAAGGTCTGTGCCACAAGGTTTAAGATAGTAAGCCAGCAAGACTGATGATAGGTCAGTGAACGCAGAATTGAGCTCTTCAGCAATTGTGTTGGGGTCCATAGTATTAAAGCCATTTATATTGAGTAATAAAGGTTGCTTTTTTCATCCTTCCCATTGAGATTGTTTAGATTTTCATAGAACTGCCTCCCATCCCACCAGTTACTTCCTAATTGATTCTTGTAGTGATTGGCCTTGGCACTTCAAATAAGTTGAGTGCATTTGTTTCTGGTGGCCTTATACGTTTGCATATCACTTTAAAAATGTATTTATTCAGACATGCCTTTCCTAATTGTAATTATTGACTGAGTTTATATTCTGTAATTTTATGCCTGAAAACTTATTTATTGAATTTTAATGTGCAAGCACCATGATCATTTGGAATAGCGCCTTTTTAAAAATAAGGTGAATTGAATTTAATTGAATTAGGGAAAAAAAGATGAATGAAGGGTGAATTATTAGGCTTTCTAAGGGGGGCAGGGTGATAGAGGAGGATGTGCAAAAGGCTGCTTTCCTTAATGAGTACTTTTGCTCTGTCTTCACAAGGGAAGACAGCAGGCCTTGCCAGAGAGTTACATCAAAGCGACGACAAAGGGAGTCCCAGAGATGAGACAGACAGAATTGACTTGGAAAAAGGTTCAGAAAGGGCTAGCAGCCCTAAAGATAGATAATGCCCAGCAACCACAGGGGATGCATCTGAGGGTGCTCAGGGAACTGGCACTGGAACTGGCTGAATCCATGATTGGACTTTTCAGTAACTCACTACAGATGAGGGGGTATTGTTCTGAAGGACTGAAAGGTGGTAGACATAGCTCCACTCCATAAGGAGGGGGGAAAAGGAACAAGAAGGCAACTACTAACCTGTGAGTATTACCAATGTAACAAAGAAGCTTATGGAGTCACTGGTCAAAGAGTATCTTGTGGACTACCTGGAGAGCAAATGTCTCCAGGGTAGTAAACAGCACTGGTTTGTGGCAATGTCGTCTTGTCAGACTAATCTAATAGTTTTCTTTGACTGGATAACTAGGGCACTGGATAAGATCCATGCAATGGATCTACTCTAGTTCATCTTTGGCAAGACTTTCAACTCAGTGCCTCACAGACAATTGCTGAAGAAGATGAAGGATCTGGGTGTGGCTAGGGACTCTGTAGGATGGGTAAGTAACTGGCTAAAGGGGAAGCAGCAAAGGTTTATGGTAAACAGGGTTAAGTCAGAGGAAAGGGAGATCATGAGTGGGGTACAACAGGGATCTCTCTGGGGCCTGGTCCTCTTCAGTATGTTCATCAGTGACATTGGAGAAGGAATCAGGACAGATTGTGTCTCTTCACAGATGATACTAAGCTCTGTGTGAGGGTGGATAACAGTGAGAGAATCAGGGAAATGCAGAGTGACCTGCAATTGCTAGAGAGGTGGTATAAGGTTTGACAATTGAAGTTCAATACCAAAAACTGCAAGGTGATGCCCCTGGAGAAAACCCCAGGACAGAGTGCAAGATGGATGCGGTAGGATATAGCACAACTGCTGAGGAACAATACCTAGAAGTTTTCATTAGTGGCTGCCTCAAACAATCAAGCCACTGAAGCCTGCAATATAGTAAGGCACATAGGATACTGGGATATATGAGGAGGGGTATTGACAGGAGGAGAAAAAATGTAATACTACCTCTTACAGATAATTGGTGAGATCACACCTAGAGTACTGCACCCAGTTCTTGAGTTCTCACTTTAGAAAATAAAGACAGCTTGAGATGGTGCAGCACAGTGTGACAAAGATGATTCAGAGCAAATGGGACAAGCCTTACAAGGAGATTAACAAGGCACTGAACATGTACTTACTGGAGGCCAGATGGGAAAGAGAAGATATGAGAGAGACCTTTAATTTTCTGAAAGGAATAAACACAGTGAACTGTACGGAATTACTTGTCATAATTAACAGTTCAAGGTCATGAAAGCATGACTGGAAACTGACAGGAGGGAGGTTCAAGAGGCATATGAAGAAGAATTATTTTACCGAAAGGGTGGTAGAACTCTAGGACAGTCTACCAGATGAGGTGGTTAGTGCCAATACCATTAATGGTTTCAAGCATGGTTGGGACAGAGTAAAAGGTATAGTAGTTACTCAGGGCAACAGTAACAGGGAGAGTAACGGGGGATGGAGTGGAAGGGCTAGAACCCTGTATGGACATTTGGTACTGGGGTTAGGTAAAGAACCATGGGCAGATCAAATGAACCATCAGTCTTTTTCTGCCATCATTGTCTATGTTTCTATGTTTCTAACTAAGCACTGCACGTAGAGGAATTAGTTGACTGTTGTGCATATTGGGATATGGAGTACAGTTGCAATAACTGACATTGTAAGATATTTCCTGGAACTTCTGTGATATCTCTAGAGAAATTTCTTGCCTGCCTGCAGTGCCACATAGGTCCACTAGAGAGAATGTCTAAAAATATTGCAAAATATCTGGAAATAACTGACAATGTCTTTTGCTGCAACTGTACACGTCCTGAGGAGATGAGGAGGCTATTTATTGAATGATGTTCATAAGAGAAACAATTTCCAGTAAGACCTTCTCCAAAACCATCATGGTTCTGGAGCCAGGCTGTGTAAAATGAAAGTGGAATCAATTACAGAGGCTAACGTTTTCTAGGAGTCTTGAAAAAGGAAGAGCTTTCTTTTTCTGGCAAGTTAGAGGACATTCTGGAACAAGGAATGCTTGCATACTCAAGATGTGTTGCATTTGTAGCAAGAGGGGGGGAGTACTGGTCTTGTCAAGGTGGGACATGAAGTCTAGGTGATTCAAATAAACAGAGCTTGGAGAGGCAGCTAGTGCAGGGGGTCAACAGTTGCAGGATTAAGATGCATGGTTTTACTAAGAAATGGACAGCTGAGATGGGTAACACAAGTAGAGTGGACCTTCCAGTTGGAACAAGAAATCACAGGGTGTTAATAATTCCAATAGAAAGTCATGTTCTACAAGAATCATGACCAGTAAACTGACCATCCAGAGAGTCCAATTTACTTGGAAGTCTAAGACTCAGAGGAACTTAGAATGATGCAGTGGATGGAGAAAATGTCTGGGGTGGGATATTCAGGCTGCACCAAAAACATGCGCATAGAGGGAGCAGGCATAAGTCCAGTGTGCCATGGTGCAACAGGCACAATATTCAAACCATGTGCAGGACAAGGTGCGCCTGCGCGATGTGGCTGAATATCGCACCCGATGCGCTATAGCACAATGAGGGATGCGCAATGGAGCAGGGTCAATGTGCAATAGCACCCCTAGGAATGCGCAGGGACAAGGACAGCAAGCAGGGGAGCAGCAGCCATGGATGAGCCATGCACTGACGGGCATGCACCAGGACAGACAGACCAACCCCTCCCCAGCCCCCCAGGACAAGGCCCCATGAGCTGGACAACCAGATGGGTGCAGGACGGATCACTGGCCCATGTCCCAGCGCTGAACCAACAGCAGATGTGACCCAGCAGTCCCCACCCAATGGGCAAGATGCCCCTACTCCATCCCCTGGCCAACAGAGACAGGAACACATGGATGTCAGGCCCCACCTATGCCATGGCACCCCACCAATGCTGACCACCCCCAGTGTGGTGAGCCTGAAACACCAAGCCCAGAAGCATGACCAAACAGTGAATGGCACTGAAGGCATACCCCATCACCGTGCCAAGTATCCAGTCACCCCAGGGTGCAATGCACATGTACCACAACCCCACCGTGATGACCCTCCGCATGTGGTGACACCATCCAGTGATGCCACCACAACCCACACAAGGCCCTCCAGTATGGCCCCCACAGAGGCACAGCAATGTGGGTGACCCTGCACCAGTACTGAGGGACTCCACATGTGAGAAGGGCTTCCCCAGATGCCACCACCAGCAGGAAGGCACTCCAAACACAGGACCTGAGCACAGTACACCACCCAGGCACACACCTCGTCACAACACTGGCCCCACCATGGCATGCACCACACAGGAGGCAACACAGGGCACACACAATGCTCCCCCATCTCAGTCCCATGGGTACCCCGGCAAACAACCACACAAAGCAGTGCAACATATGCTGCCATTGTGAAGCCCATGGTGCCATGTACCTGCGGCCTGCCCACCACCATGGTACCAGTGAGTCGGCTATGTGGCGGTCACCCCATGTGCCTGATGGCAGGCTCAAGGGTCTGTGACCAGGCCACTGTCTGCACGCAGCAGGACTCCATGTGACAGCTAGCAGACCACAGGCACTGCCCCAGTTACCATGGACTGCATGGAGGGGGAAGACAAAGGCACCACCTACAGTTGCAACAGGGAAAGACGTGCAGTAGTCCAGGGCCAGGATGCCAGCTACAAGTGCGCCATGCCTGGCAGGTGGCAGGTATGAACTGCCCCTGAAGGCATGCCAGCAGTCAAGCATGCAGTGGTGGGGTCAGCACAACCATGCATACCTCAGTCGCGCATGGTGGTGGTGTAGCAGCAATGGTCACAGCCACACAGGCATGGCACACACCGACAGGGGTAGCTGGGACATGGCACATGCACCCCAGCCTGCTGCACACAGGCAAACTTTGCACAGGGCACACCACATAGTCCTCGGACAGAGCCCATGACCCCAACCCACACCAGTGGAGGAGCCCCACCAGACACACCCACAGCCAGGCCAGCACCACCCCACAGTAGCCATGCACACCACTGCAGCAAGGCTACATGTGCTCACCACAAATCGGAGACTGACATGGACATAGATATAAAAGTATATATTAATAAACAACACAACAGCAACAAAAAACATGTACAGATATTTACAATGGGTGAGGCGATGTGCAAGGATGCAAAAAGGGGGAGGGGAAAGGGCATCGGAGAATGGGAAAGGCAAAGGTGGGGGACCTGGGGTTGTGGGGTACAGTCTGGGGAGGGATGGAGTGTAGTCAAGTGCTGCAGGCCCTACCAGTGGCCCTGGTCCACTCTCTCCTCCCTGTGGTGCCTGTGGTGCCGCTGATGGTCACCCCTGTCCATCCTCTCCAGCAGTTTCACCATAGTTTGGGTGACCTGCTGGATCTCCTGGAGGGTCTGCTCCATGGCCACCCAGCATGGTCCACCTAGGACAAGTGAGCAGAAACAGTATGAGTGATTGGCCTGACCAATGCAGCCCACCCAATGTGCATGGTGTGCAGCAGTGGTCTGCACCCCTGGGATGGCATGCGACCACCCACAGTGAGTGCACCCACATGATCCACCTACCCGGGCACCCGCAGCCATGCAAACCGCTGCACACCATCACCACCCATGCACCGCACAGCACCATCCTTGTCATCCTGCATCATGGTAATGCAGTGGGAAGGCAGTGGCACAGCCAGACACTGAGTGCACCCACAGCCCACCTGCAACACCCACCCACATGTGCAGTCCCACAGGATGGTGCAGAGGGCACCACGGGACGTGCATGGCTGGAGTGCCCTTGTGCAGAGGGTCCATGCCTCACCACCACTCCTGCAACCCACCATGCACAGGTGTATAGGGAATCATGGTACTCACCTGCATCCTGGTCAGCAGGGCGCTGCTAATCCCTGGCACCACCACTGTGCCTTGCCTGCATGGCCACATCTCCGGTGTTGTCCTGCCCATGATGCTCCTGGGCAATCCGGGCCCTATGGTGGTCCTCCAGGCCTAGGGAGGGAAACATGGAGACAGGATCATCAGTACATGTCTGATCCACAGCCCTCCACTACCAGTGCATGTGCCCGCACAGCCTGTCTGGGTCACAGTGGCTCAGGGTGGACATGATGCACCCCCACAACTGACAACACAGGTGCTGCCCCCCTTGCAGCACGGTCTGCCGAACCCTGTGCCCTGAGGACAGTCGGATATGACTAGTGATTGTGAAGGAGCACCTACCTGACCGTGGCATGGCTTCCCACTGGGAACGTGCCTGCAGTCTCCCCAAGTGGTCGGGGTCATGCAGTTGGAGGTCCCTGTAGTGGTGCCAACACTGCTCCCCAGTTTGACTGCTCCCAGTGGCCTCCTCAAGGCCTTTGGTGACCTCCTGCCACACCTCAGTGCGAGGCCTCAGGAGGGGTACCTGCCCAAACAGGGCACCCACATGGGGCTCCACAACAGCCACCAGGTTCACTAGCTCAATCACACTCCACACAGGAGCTCTGGTGCGCATAATCATACAGCCTCTGCTGAGCTCAAAATGGCAACTGGTAGCACATGTGTCCCACTTGCTGAGGCAGTGCGGTACTGTGCTGCCATTTGCAATCATGCTGGCACCAGACTGTGCAGTGGGGGGGCAGCCATGTGGCCGAATGGCACCTTGAAGGCAAAGGGCAGCTACAGGGTCAAGGGTCTGTCCGCACACGGAGTGCCACTGTGCTATTGGAAGGCCCCTGTATGGTGCGTGGTAGGGTGCATGTGTGTGATGCCACCTAGTGCCTACTGTGCAGAGGCACCATGGTGCCCACGGCGTACCATGGCATGTGTGCCCATTTGACATACTGTGCATGAGCGCTACAGGCACAGTACTGGCTGTGCACTGTACTGCCTCCCAAGCACTGAGCATATGCTGCGCTGCTAGCGTATGTGTCAGCACACATGGTGTAGGGCCGATTGTGCATGTCACAGTGGTGCACCACAACTTGAGCATGCACAACACCATCGCGCAAGGTGCAGTCACGCGATATTCAGCCAGGATATGCAAATCAGCTCATGAGCCATTCCACAGCTCATCCACTGCATTTGCATCCCATTAAAGTTGTGCATGCCCTCATTTGCATGTGAAGTGCTGTAAAAGCGACATGGAAATGCACAGGCCATGGATTGGTATTGCAGCCTTTTGAGGTAGGTGCCATGCTGTGGAGAAGTGGGGACAGTGGTCTGGGGGGCTGTATGGGACTGCACAGTCCATGGTAACACCTGTCCTTCTCCAGAAGGCACAAGCATGACTGAATGTGAGGAGGATGAGGAGCAGGGGAGGGTGAGGAAGCATTGGCCCAACTTCACCAAGGCGGAACCAGATGCCCTGTTTAAGGCCTACCTCGACAGGGAACCACTGCTCAGTGGACATTGGGGCACACCACAGGCCCGTGCGGTGGTGTGGGGTGAGGTGGCACGTGTGGTCAACCAGCAGGGCAGCCACCAGTATCCCATGCAAGAAGAAGGTTGGCATGGACAGGAGGAGGATTAAGGACAAAGTGGCCGCCATCAGGGCAGAGTGTCCAGCTACTGGTGGGGGCCAGCAGGACGTGCCTGTCCTGACGCCACTGGAGGAGCAGGTGGCTGGCAGCATGCAGCATTGTGCCATAGAGGGTGTTCCTGGTGGAGGCTTCCAGATGGGCGGCAGCCCATCACTACATGGTAGAACCAGTGCTGGCAGTGTGTAGGAGGCGGGGCGTGGGCTCCTGGGCCAGGCGGAACCACTAATGGTACTGTGTTCCTTTACAGCTCCTGAGCATCTGCATGGGGCAGCAGTGGTGAATGTGTCCACTGAGGGGGCTGCCCTGGAACCGGTGGAGCACCCATCCACCTCCACAGGTGTCCCAGGGACCGACCGTCTGCAGCCCTGCACAGCTGTCTGGACTGATGCCTGTGGTGTGGGTGTGGATGAAGCTCTGGCTGTGTTCCAGCATGACACTAGTCATGGCGTCCTGTGTGTTGAGACACAGATCGGGGCTGACTCCAGTACCGATGATGATGTGACACACGTCCCGGACAGTGAATTTGGTGGGTCACAGGGAGATCCACGAATGGCATCTGCCTAGGCAGCAGTGCGGGCAGCGCTGGCATAGTTGCCTGCCCAACAGCCCCTTGTCCTGGCTATGTCTGCGGCATCCAGTGGGGAAGCACTGGTGTGTGGATGTGGTAGTGGGGTTGGTGGTGCGCTGCAGCCACACTGGTGGTGCCCGGCAATTGGCGGCTGAAGGGGCAGTGGTAGCAGCTGGACTCTGTTGATGTGGGGACGGGGCAGGGGGAAGCAGCAGTGCACCATGTGATGACATACCCGAGGATGGCGCCGCTGTGTGGCGCCCACCGCTGAGGGGTGCTGTGCTGCTGGGTCAGGAACATCATGGGGGCCAGCATGCTGTCCATGAAGATGACCCCTTGGATGACCACAGCAGTCTATTGCAGGCCTCTGTGGATCAGCAGGTGTGGCTCGTGGAAGAGGTGCATGCACTCTGTGTGGAGCTGCGCCAGGCAGAGGAGCAGTGCAGCAGGGACCATGCCCTGCTCCTGGCAGAGTTATCTCAACAGCGGGCAGATGTGACCGCAGCCATCGACAGGCACACCACTGTGATGGTGACTGCCATGGCTACGCTGGCCGACTGGCTGTGTGCCCGGCCACCGCACACCCTGCAGAGTGCAATGTCCATTCTCGGCATCAGGTTACCCCTGCCATTTTGATGCCAAGTTCGGCTGTAGGCATACCAAGCACGCCTGGTATGGGCATGTTTGGTGGCCTGCAGACACCTGCGCAGACATGGTCACGTTCATGCAGCATCACCCCTGGAGGACCATTGGTGCCACCCCATGAGGCCACTGGTCAGCCTGTTAAGGCTGGCAGGTCTTGGCAGGGCCACCCACGCATCCATGGTGGCTGTGCTACTGTGCTGCATTACTGATCCTTCCCCCTCCATGACCATTGTCTGCTGCTGCCCAGTGTGCACTGTGGTGTTCTGTGTGCACACATGGGTGTGGTGCCCTGTCCTGCACTCACACAGTCCCTGTGCATGCCCTCCTGTCTGCTGGCCACTGTGGCATGTGCATGATGATGCCAGCATAGCACTGACCGCCACTGTGCAATGGTGCTCAGTGTCTGAGACACGCACAGTGCCAGCCACTGGGTGTGGTTGTGTTAGGTCCTGTGTGGGTGTGGGGAGGGCCTGTGGGGGTGGGTGTGCATGTGGTCCTGTGGGCATGGGTTGGGATGTGTGTGCCTGTGTGTGCATGCTGCGTGCAGCCCTGCTGTTCCCTGCCATTGTGTACAGGCCTCCACCCAGTCCCATGCCCCTGCTGCTGACCTTCTCTGATGTCTGCCCCTGCCTATCTGTCAGCTGTGCCTTTGCCCCTGGTACCTGCACGTGGCCCTGTTGACCTACCTGTGTGGTCCAAAGTGATGTCCCAGTGCTGCTGTGCCATCCGGGCCAGCCGGGGATCCCTTCACCCAGGGGGTGGCTGTCCAACACCAGCTGGACCAGCATCCTCATCGTCCTCACTGCTGTCCTCTACCTTGACCTCAATGGCTATCCCCACAGTTAGTGGCCATGTTGTGCAGGATACAGCATGCCAGGAATAGCCCACAGGCCTTTAAGGGGCTGTACTGTAGGGCACCACCTGATGTATGCAGGCAACGGAACTGTGCCTTCAGCAGCCTGAGCACCCGCTTGATGATATTCTGTGTTGTGGCATGTGCCTCATTGTACTGTTGCTGCACTGGGGTTGAAGGGTGCCGGTATGGTGTGAGCAGCAAGGGTCGCAGAGGGTACCCACTGTCACCTGTGTGTAGAGGGGTATCATTAGCATGGTGGTCTGTGACACTGTGCCACTGACCTTCTAGGCTGTTCCCCATGGCACCCCTGCCTGTGCCCCACACCCCCCATCTGCACCCTTTGTCCGGCATGCACTGCATACTCACCTACCAGATGGCCAGTGGGGATGTCCCCACTCTTGAACCTATGGCACAGTGCAGACTGGTGCCAGATGAAGGCCAGATGAAGGCATTGTGTGCTCCCCCAGGTTGCGTGGCACAGACATTGATTTTGCGTCCCTTGGCATCACACACCACCTGGCAGTTGACACTCGGGTATCCCTTTCAGTTGATATATGCCACCCTCTCCAGGCCAGGTGGCATGTGGATGCCAACATGGGTGCAGTCTATGGCCCCAAGCATGCCAGGCAACTGTGCTACCCTGTGGAACTCCTGCATGTTTGCTGTGCACTCCGCCTGTGTGCTAGGGAAATGGATGTACTCCACAGCATATAGCAGCAGTGCGCTGAGGAATTTTGTGAGTAGGCATGATACGGCCAACTGGGTTATGCCTGTCATGTCCCCTGTTGGTCTCTGGAAGGTGCCCGTGGTGAGCAGGCACATGACAGCTGTGATCTTTGTCTCCACAGACAGCGCATGGCTCCGTTGTGTGGGTGCCTGCATCTCTCACTGTACAACTCACAGAGCCGCCTCAGAATAGCCCAGTTCAGTTGATACCAGCCCACAATCTCAATGTCACTGTACAGCTTGAAGCTGACGTGGGCACGGTACAGCCTGTTCTGGGCATACCACCGACAGGCCCTTCCACGACCGCGCCTCCCTGCTGCCTGCCTCCTCACACCCCTCATTACTGCCTCCATCTGGAAGGTGGCACTGGCCATGTTCCTAGTTGGTGCCCCCCCAGGCAGCTGTCTACCTGGTCCCCCCCAACTGTGTGCTGCTGGTACTGCCCCTACACCAGGTGCACCCCTGGCACTTCACCACTATATGCCCTGCCTCTGCCCCACTGCTCTCCTTCCTCTGTGGCATGCTCAGGCCCTCACACACACACATGCACATTCACACTCACACTCACTCACTCACATACACACTCACTTGCACACGCCTCCAGTGGCTTCCATCCACCTTTTGGCCACACCTGCCCCCTGCTTCTTTGCGGCTCCCTTCTGCTCTGTCTCCACACACCCCCACTATGGCTCCTCTGTAGTGCATTCATCCACCCCCTCACTTGCTCCCTTTTCTATTCACTCTGTTACACGAGGTCCCTGCACCCTAATTGGTACCCTCAGAGACACAAAGAAACCTTGAGGTGTAGAGAATGCTTAGCACTGTCTCCCAGTTCGTATTGGTAAGAACTGCTTAAGGCAACTGTGATTTATTATTTTGGTGGTAATAAACTTGTTTATTACTCTAATGCAACATGTTTGTGATTACTTGCATTCCCAATATCATCAAGAATCTGAAAGTGAAGTTTGGACCTCCTAACAGCTCATTTCCGCTTTCACGCAACTTCGCTTGTTCCGCTGTTGCACACGTTGCTTGCTGTTGAATATCGCACTGTGCACATTATTCCTGGTACCGCCCCCTTGTACTTGTGCATGCATTCATTACTATTGCACTGAAGCACATTGGGTTTTGTACTATGTATCCGATGCCACTGAATATCTCACTTTGGCACATGTCCACTCTTGCGAGGGTGCATCCGTATTGCACATGGTGCACCTGCTTTGAATATCCCACCTCTGGAGCACAAAGGAGGAATTTTGGCTAGTCTACTGGGACAGATCTAATTGGAAAATAATTAGGTAACTCTTTTTATGAGGGAGTGTGTCACTGTAAAGAACAAGATGGATATTATGGGAACCATTTGTTCCACTGAGCCTCACCCAGCAAGGATGTATGCGCTCAGCTTATCTTGGACTGTGGAGCCACCTCTAATTTAGCCAATAGAGCTCATCTCTGTTACTAGAAATGTTTCTATCTTACTGTAACCATAGTAATTATCATAGGAATGTAATGCACAAGCCTTATACCTCGGAGACCTCAGGAGAGACCCCAAGAGACACAAAGAAATCTCGAGGTGTAGAGAACGCTTAGCACTGGCTCCCGGTTCATATTGGTAAGAACTGCTTTGGGCAACTGTGATTTATTCTTTTGGTAGTAATAAATCTGTTTATTACTCTAATGCAACGTGTTTGTGATTACTTGCATTCTCAATAACGTCAAGAATCTGAAAGTGAGGTTTAGACCTCCTAACAAATTGGCGACCGTGTGCAGGCCATATTTGGTGTTTGTAAATTTTCACTTGTTGCTTAAATTTTTTCCCTTTCCCACGGGGACAGTAGGTGTACATTCCCGTGTCACCTCTCCCATTTTAAAACCAGTTTGTAGTAACTTGCAAAGTCTGGCTGTCTTTTCGGGTGTGGTCGATGTCGTCTCGACCCACTCCATAGCAGTTTTGAATTGCAAGCCTACAACTTATACAGTAGCCCAGCTGTGTATAAAGTGCTCGTGCTGTGGATCAATATGCAACACGCCGCCCTTTTCACAGTTTGAATTTTCGTTCCTTCCCACACAATGGCCACTGTATCAAATATCTGCGCAGAACTGAGACTCGATGTCTCGAACTTCCTTGCCTGCCATGGAGGATGGGCTGACTTCACGTGAGACACAAGTCAATCCGAAAACCCTATACTGGGGATTTCAACCCAGTACACGGAGACGGGACAATCAGCCAATAAGCATCAAGCTAAAGGGTTGATGGTCGCGGCTCTCTACGCTGCTCTGGAAGCCTCCGAAGCGAGGTTTCGAACCCTTGATCTGCAGATTTCATCTCTTAAGCAATAGATGGGTTTGCAAGAAACAGAATGTATAAGACTGTAGCAGAACATGAAGTCCGAACTCCAAACTCTGCGGGATGAAAAGGATTCACTATTGCATCATTCAGCTCAAGCTGGAGAACAGGAACTGTGTATGTTGAAGCAGGAGTGTGAAAGTTTGAGACAGGATAAGAGTCAGGCATTGCAAATGAATGATTTGCTGAGTGCTGCTAATGCTCAGTTGAGTGATGAAATGGATGAGCTGCAGAACGAGATAAACCAGGTCCATAATGACTTAGAAGTGTCTATCAGGGACAATCACAAATTGAGCACCATGTATAGAGCGTTGCAAAAGCAAAAGCAAGATGAGTTTGATATGGTTGTTGCAAGTGTGAGTCACAATGAATGTAGAACTAAGATGGTGAAACTGCGCCATCAGCGAGAGGTTCTGGCTGGACATGTTAAGGCAATGGGAGGCGTAGCCCCTGCTTTACATACGTCATCAGAAGGGGAGTTGTTCAATGATGACATTTCACAGTACAACACCCAGTCACACCCCTACTATGGCCCAGAGACCCCACCCAGCCATCCACAACATGGCGGGTCCCCACCCCCAACTCCCCATGTCATACGTCGTTGACGTTGTGATGCTCATCATGGGCGATGGTAACATGGCGGCCCCCATGATGGGGGGAAGCAGGCCCAGACCTAGTCCCTATGGTCTGGTAGCCGTTATTAATGTGGAAGACAGGCATGAGATAAAAACCACGATTGAAACTGCAATAAGCAATGTACCCCTTCCTGAGAAGAGTAAATGGGCTATTAAAACCCAGATTAGGCAGCTTCTGCAAGAGGCTGGCACTCAGAAAGGTATTGTCCACACTGCAGCCGAGGCTGCAGCTCGGGCCGCCCTGGATGGCACTCGAGACAATCTACCTCTGCCTGATTGACCCAGTAATCCCCTACAAATGGTCTACTCTGTTCAGCAAATTGCTGACAGCATCGGTCGGATGAATCTGTCCAACAACCTCAGCTGTCACTTGGAAAAGGTGCATTCTAAATGCGAGATGCTTAGCCTCGCTGCAGAATATCATGTCCAAATACTACGCCAGAACATTGATCCTAGTTTGTGGGCCAAAATCCCCAATGCTGTTCACCAGGATGGGAATGCTACCTTTGATGAGGTTGCAGCTGAGCTCATTTCTGCTCACAGCCCAGGTGTAGCAGGAGTGATGCTTGCATACCTTGTGAAGCAGAATGCAAAGGAAAGTCCAGCGACTTACCACCAGAGACTCTGGATGGCCTACCGAGCAGGAATGCACTTGGCACAAGAAGCTGCAGATGTAGATCTGATCGAGTATAAGACCTTGTTCCTTAGGAACATGATTACAGCAGTAAGAGAAAAGGTAGAGCCAACCACCTACCCCAATATGGATAGGTTTGCTGACATCCTTCAGAAAACTGAAAGAGTGTACCAACTCTATATCCATGATCTGGGCTCTGGTTCCAAAAAGGTAGCCACTGTGGAGCCCACTCCAGAGGCCACAATGCACTACACAGTGGAAGGGCAGGTCCAACGCCAACAGGCCCAACATCAGCAAGCCCCTCCAGCTGATAATCAACACCCCAACAGGCCTATCAACAGCAATCACAACAGCAGCAACAATGGTGTGGGAACTGGAACTGGCATAAGAATAGAAAGCATAAGGGTAGAGGTAAACCACAACAGCAAAGAACAGAAGAGAATCAGAAATTACGAGAGCTCCTGGGACAAGTACGCTCTGTAGCGGATGCTGTTCCCGCACAGGCTCTACGGCAGTACAACCGGCAACCCAGGCCCTAACTTGTCATGGGGACACTGGCAGTACAGGCCCCCAGGCCCATGCATGCCTGAACCCAGAGGCTCCTCCCTATATAGCATCAGTGCAGCATGGTGAAGTGATTCACATGCATCAGGCCCAATCTCTACATGCTTTCAGCAGCACAGATTGACAATTACAGGCCCCAGTCCAGATTGTAAACAAGCTAGTCTTGGATACAAATGGAAGGCCCTGCACTGAGGCCAAGGTCGGGGGCCACCTACTAGTAGTTTTGTTAGATACAGGTGCAGCTGTATCTGTGTTACATGATGAACACCCTGACACATCCCCTTGGTCCACTGGATAGAGGACCAACATGTCAGGAGTTGATGGTACTAGGCTACCTGCATACCATTCTCTACCCCTACCGGTAGAGCTAGGCCATCTAAAGGCCTCACACACTTTCCAACTAATGGTACTGCATGATCATTCTAGTATCATAGGGATTGACTTTCTTGCACCACACGGCTGTGTGGTGGACCTAGCTAACATGCTACTGATACAGATTCAGGGTCAATATCATACCATTTTGATTCCTGATTCACATGTTGTGGCAACTATATCTGCCAATGACAAAGAGTATGATGTCATAGATTTGTTTAAGAATCATGAACTCTTCCTGAAGCTCCTCTCTATTTTGCAATGACACTTGGAACCATTTGTAATCAACAAGCATGACTGTGGTAGAATGTACACTGTCATCGAAGTGCCAGGGCCAGCACATGAGAGGCAAAGGCAATATCCTTTCCCAGCTGAGGCCTTGCCTTCCCTCAGAGAAACAATCAAGTCACTCCTCAAGCAAGGAGTAATCAGAACTTGTGTTTCCACTGCCAGCTACCCAGTGTGGCCCGTGAAGAAACCCACAGGTGCTTGGAGACTTACTATTAACTACAGGAAACTGAATCAGGTCACCCCGAGTTGTTCTCCAACTGTGGTATCAGCACCAGATGTGCTACGACTTCTGACCCCTGATTTAAAGTGGTTCAGTTCCCTGGACATCTCCAATGGTTTCTGGTCATTGCCATTGGCCCTTAAGAGTCAATATAAGTTTGCCTTCACCTTTGAATGAAGACAGTACACGTAGACTTGCCTGCCACAAGCATTCCATAACAGTCCATCCCTGTTCCATCTCCTCATGGTGGATGCCCTCAAGAGTTTCTCTACTCCCAATGTCTCTTGCAATATGTGGACGACCTCTTGCTAGCAACAGCCACACAGGAACAACATTTGGATCTCTTGGATGAACTACTGACTCTCATTCAGAGAGCAGGCCTGAAATTCAGTCCAGCAAAAGTACAATTGTGTCAGAAGGAAGTACTCTTTCTGGGTCTAAAAATAACTGACCAAGGTCGAAGCCCTACCTGGATGAAGGTACAGGGATTGCAAGACTTGCCATTACCCACCAGCGTGGCAACTCTTCGAAGGTTTCTAGGTATGGTGAATTATTCAAGAAATTTTATTCATAATTTTGCTCAGAAAGCTGCTCCTCTGTATGAGTTACTCAAAAAGGATGTACCATGGACTTGGGGCCTATTCACACCCAGGCTGTGATGTCACTGAAGCAGACCTTGGCCTCTGCCCCAGCTCTGGTCAACCCCAATACAGCACTACCATTCCATCTTGAATGTGCCACCTCCGACATTGCCATGTCAGCAGTGCTGTCTCAGAAGGTGCATGGCACCTTGAGACCCATTGCATATGCCTCACAGCTCTTGACCACAGTGGAACAGAAGTACATCCTTTGTGGAAGGAACCTTCTGGCCACCTACTGGGCTGTCAAGCACTTCCTGTATATCATTGGGTACTCACCACTGATTATTAACACCAACCACACCCCAACTACTTTTTTCTGCTCTCAGATAGAGTGAAGGATGGGTCAGTCTCTAATACCAGACTGACACACTGGTCACTTCTTCTCCAGGACAGAGACATACAGGTACAACACACTAAAGCTCCATCTATGTTAGCTCATGGCCTCCTTTTCCAGGGAGAACCCCATGACTGTTTACTACAGTCACCTGATCCTCCAGATCCAGGTACTTTCCTCCCTGCCACACCACAAATACTTGACAACACTTCTTTGTGCCATATCTTTACTGATGGTTCAGCATCCTACTGTCAGGGAAAACAAATTGCAGGGATGGGCATTCTAGTAGTCTACCCTTATGGGAACACTGTCAAAATATCTAAGCGCTGTAGTGTAGCATCATCACAATATGCAGAGATGGCAGTGGTGGCCTGTGCCCTCGAGTTCATCCAGCATGGAACCGAGGATACCATCATTCTTACAGACTCTAACTGGGTTTGTTGTTCTCTTACAGAATTTCTTCCCTTCTGGCAGAAGAACTCCTTCCTCTCCTCTTCTCTGATGGCAGCCCAGTGAAATGCAAGGAATTGGTAATATACATACATTCACTGGCACAAAAATTTGCACACAAACTCTATGTACACAGAGTCAAAGCTCGCTCTCTCCATGACCCCTACCATGCCTTCACTGACACAGCAGACACCTTAGCTAAGGAAGGGGCCCAGGGGGGATGTCTGGATGATGGACCATCCAGAGACCAATGCAGCTGTACAGATTGCAGCACTCAGGAAGAAACCTGAACCTTTTTCCCCCCCTTGGACCTCTCTGCAGCCCAGCATTTTGACACTGAACTTAAAGAGGTGTTCAGATTCCTTGACAAAGGTATCAAAGAGAAACTTCCCACACATAATCCCTATAGGAGGTGTGAAGGTAAGCTACGCTTGTCACCAGATGACAAGCTCATCTGGTTTCAACCAGATGACTCCACCACTAAGTTGTGGGCGGTTCCCAGACACTTAATATCTGAATTCTTGCACCAAGTGGATGACACCTCCACTGGTGGACACCAGGGAGTAGAAAATACTCTCCAAAGACTCAAGACCACTGCCTGGTGACCTGGTATTACCAAATATGCTAAACAATACATAGACAACTGTTTCATGTGTGCGCAAAACAACCCCATCCCTATCAAACGAAATGCCAAACTCTTACCACAATGACATTCTGGCCCTTGGCATGCCATACAGATTGATTTCATTTGTCCCCTGACCAACACCAGCAGAAATAACAAGCATGTTCTTGTAGTAACTGATCTCTTCTCTAAGTGGGTAGAAACTTTCCCCACTAAGACATGCACTGTGAAAACTACTGCCAAAATCCTGGTGGAACAGATTTTCTCCAGGTGGGGTCTACCTCTAAAGGTCGACTCTGACAAAGGAACCAGTTTTACAGGTGAGTTGATGAAAGAATCCCTTGAACTCCTTGGAGTTTAGCAGAAGTTCCACATACCCTGCCACCCCAATCCTCAGGTCAAGTAGAGACAGCCAACAGATGGATTAAGCAAATGCTTTCCAAATTCATTGAGGACAATCCCAAAATTGGAATTCCCTATTGAAGTTACTCCTTATGGCAATTAGGGGTACACCCTCAGCCACCACCCAGCTTACACCCTTTGAGGTGATGACTGGCAGACAGATGAGATTACCTGAACACCTGTTGTTTGACCTGCACACCCCCACTGCAGACTGTGTGTCTGTGGAAAAATATGTGGAAAAACTCAGAAAAGACCTCATACACACACACTTGTATGCTGCCAACTACATGGGCAAGGCCCAGCAACATTCCAAAATACAGTTTGACAAACATGCACAAGAAGTGGATTGGCAAGTTGGAGATAAGGTAATGGTACTTCGATTTGCACATCCCACCCACTCCTTCTCCAACAAGTGGGAAGGCCCATACCTCATTATCAACAAGCTCAGTCCAGCAGTCTATCAAGTTAGACTCCTGCATAACAACAAGTTGACTGACAAATGGTCACATGCCAACCAGCTGAAACTGTATAAAGGAGCTTAAATTACTTTTCCTCACCCCATTGGGTGGAATAGTACTAACATGCTAATCTTTGATCTTCCTTTTCAGATACACTGACAAGATGGCTATCTTGTTCCATTATCTCCTCCTCTCAGGAGTTATCCCCTGCATCCAAGACATGGTACCAGACCTCCTATGACACCTCTATCCTCCAGCACCTCCTCCAGAGGGAGTATCCATCAATATACCAGATAGTATGATCACTGTCCAGGAAGGTTCCGATGCTTACCTCACTGCCTTGGTTGTTGCTCCTGATAAATCTACCCTTCAAATTGAGCGGCAAACCACATCACAAGGACAAATTCTCCCTGTGGCCAAACTCTCCAAAGGAACTTTCCAAGGTTGGCCCAATACTAAATTATCCCCAAATGGTTCACTGTCCTTGTTACAAATTGCATTAAGACATTCTGGTTTGTACAACATAACTGCCTTAATTGATCCTTCATACTGTAATTCTTTGTCCAGAGATGTTGCTCAAAAATTTTGTGCTATACACCGCATGGCTTCTGCAGCCATGTACCTCTCTGTTACCACCCACTGATAAATAGCTTTTGGAATGTCCAAAGCATACCCCCGTTCCCCATAGTGGTCTAACAGCCACTGCCCTCCCAGGTTCTTTGGTTAATAACTTACAGTTTATGCATATACCTGTTTTGTTTAATCTTACTTACTGGAATATGAAAGAATTTGGTATGTGTCACAATACTAACACATCAGCATTTTATAGTACATTATTGCTTGATAGTTTAGCTGCATTTCAGATTCATACAGAAGACCCTATTGCTGGGGTACATTCTACTGAACATAGAGGCAACTTCAGGAGGAAGCCCTCTCCTGATGATCTAACTGGTAAAAGTAAAACACGTGAAGTTGACAGTTCTGATGTTACAGGTGCGACAGGTACTGTCACAGGCCTTTTTGGTACGGTTATGTCTATCTGGAATAAAGCAGACATTGCTGCTATCAAAGCTCATTCTGCCAAATTCTCCACTGGTTTGGTCGACAACATATTACCCCTATTATTGCATGGTGTGGATGGCCTTAGTCAGGAAGAAAGATACACTGTATACAACATGCATGACATTGCTAAGGCATTCACTGATTCAAAAGATAAGATTAATGCACTCATACAACAGAACAACACAGAAGCAGATAAACAATACATTGCTAGAGAAATACTTTGTTCTGCCTATGCCTCCCACATTATCACTACCATTAACAACCTCTTCTGTGATCTGGAATCTGGAAGAATACCTGACATTATACATGATAGACGCATCTCCAAATGGTATTGTCCACGATGTAAAACCACTAGCTGTGTTTCCATGTGTATGCAACAAACTTTAACTATACCTCTTTCTACAGCTAGGAATTTGGGGTTTGTGACCAGACACCCTAATACTGGTCCTTGTTTCACTGCTAAGAAGTGTTCAATAACAGATACAATGTTTGTTTCTTTCACTGTCTCTTTGCCACGCTTTAATCCCACTACAGCTTTGTCCGACAAGCTTGCACTGGTGCACTCCATTGGGCATTTGGATCAAGACATGTACAAAGAATGCCTTCATCTACCTCGTCTACTGGTTTACCATCCTTTCCTGGATGCTTGGGCGGTTCCGCACACAGACTGCTGTGCGAAAAAGCAATATATTTACTTGTGCCGATGTGATGTATTTGATGTTATTCAACTTGTTTGTGGTTATTTTCCAGACAGCATTGACTGGACTTTCACCATGGATGATGACATCATGGCAAATGGCACCAACTCCTTTGACTCAACCTGAGCTCTGGATAAGCTCTACCAATCATATCATGTGGAGGTTCATCACCTGTCAACATGGATTTCGAAGACGACCTACACCTACCCTGTCCAGTTGCAAAAGTGGAGACTCCCTACTGTGCGCTCAAAGTGTAATTCTGATGGAGAGTACTGTGTGGTCACCAACTACAAGTCCTATACCTATGGATCTGTTACATGTGCTATTGATTACCCCAATTTCTGTTTTGTCCACCACCAGAAGACTGTCATTGGACATACTGTTATAACCCTCGTTCCCCTCCTAGATGCAGACGTTATTGATGATAATCCCATTATCTGCTCACACTATCAGAATAATTGCCATATTTTAATGTACACATAGACCCACTCACATTTACAATAAAATCACTTTTAGACAGAAAGGACCCACACCTCATCCACATCAGCAATAATATGACCAAAGCCAATGAAGCTGTTCTCTCATTAATTAATGATGGTGACATGAATAACGCATTGACTAACACCTGGTTAGAGATTACTTTTAAAGATTTTGTGATTATACAAGCATTTTTAATCTTCATTTTGATTATTATGCTCTGCTGCCTATGGCGCACACTGCGCCAACACCTTGAGCAGCTCGAGTTCCTTTACAAAGCTCACACATCGGGTTTGTAAATGACAACTGCTCCTGTCCTTTCCCTAGAGATTTGCCTGCGTTGCCTTTGAGGTAACAAGATGGGGAATGTTACACAAGGTCCCTGCACCCTAATTCGTACCCTCAGAAGTACACCATAGACAGCTAGCACTTAAATACATGTTATACTAACATAAAGGGCTAAGGGCATCTACCGTACAAGAGTAGATGTCAGGATATGAATGCATATTGTTGTAATACGCTTTGCTTGCTAATACACATATTCTGCTATGTATTTTCTGTACATTCCTTACTTGTAAGGTGCCAAGACACCTGTGTCCTTGGAGTAATTATAATATGTAAGACGCATTGCCACCTTTTGGTGATTTGTACCACTACACTGAGTTATGTAAGACTCTGTATAAGAACTCTTTTGTTCTCAAACTGATGACTTTACAGAATTGTATAATGTTATCTTGGACCATGGAGCCACCTCTAATTTAGTCAATAGGGCTCATCTCTGTAACTAGAAATGTTTCTATCTTACGGTAACCATAGTAATTATCATAGGTATATAATGTAATGCACAAGCCTTATACCTCTGAGACCTCAGAAGAGACCCCAAGAGACACAAAGAAACCTTGAGGTGTAGAGAATGCTTAGCACTGTCTCCCGGTTCGTATTGGTAAGAACTGCTTAAGGCAACTGTGATTTATTCTTTTGGTGGTAATAAACTTGTTTATTATTCTAATGCAACATGTTTGTGATTACTTGCATTCCCAATATCATCAAGAATCTGAAAGTGAAGTTTAGAACTCCTAACAGCTCATTCCCACTTTCACTCAACTTCGCTTGCTCCGCTGTTGCACACATTGCCTGCTGTTGAATATCGCACTGTGCACATTATTCCTGGTACCACCCCCTTGTACTTGTGCATGCATTCATTACTATTGCACTGAAGCACATTGGGTTTTGTGCTATGTATCCGATGTCACTGAATATCTCACTTTGGCATATGTCCACTCTTGCGAGGGTGCATCCGTATTGCACATGGTGCACCTGCTCTGAATATCCCACCTCTGGAGCACAAAGGAGGAATTTTGGCTAGTCTACTGGGACAGATCTAATTGGAAAATAATTAGGTAACTCTTTTTATGAGGGAGTGTGTCACTGTAAAGAACAAGATGGATATTATGGGAACCATTTGTTCCACTGAGCCTCACCCACATAAATGCATGCGCTCAGCAAATGAATGAACTCTGCGGTAATCAAAGGAGTCACATTTTATTGTGGGTTACAAAACCAGAACATGTACACACGTGACCAAGAACCCCAGTGCTTTGAACAATGTCTGGGTTCTTCCTCAGTGGGTATTGCCAAAGGAAAAAGACTGTTATCATTTAAAGTATAAGCTTAAAGTGACAGCACATAGTAGCAGTTGCACTATTCAGTATTTCAGGTAGATACCTAAAGTGTCAGTACCTCAAAAATAGTACATCAAAATAATAATAATAATATGTTAGTAATAACAACACATCAATAGCAACTTTTCTTAGCTACCCTTATTAATTATTAAAATACCAGCACCTAAAAAATATACAAAGTGGGCCCGATATTCAAACTACGCCCAAAAAGTGAGCAACAGCAGGAGCAAGCACAAGTCAATTGTGCATATGTGCAACAGACGCGATATTCAAACATGGAGCAAGATAAACTGCGCAAGCAGCCAACGTCTGAATATTGCACAAACTGCGCCATAGCGCAACCAGGAAGGGGAAGCTGAGCAGAAATGATGCGCCATAGCGCAACAAGGCTAGCCCAGCTGAGCAGTCCAGAGGTGCCATAGCACAAGCAAAGCCCCCCCAGCAGATCAATGGAACTGCACAAACAGGGAAGCAGGCTGGGGCCCACCACCAGCCATGCCACACATGGGCACAGGAACACACTGCAGAACTAACAATACACCCGCACACCCCAAGTACAGCATCACTGGGGAAGGGCTGGATCATCCACCGGCCCATGGGGACAAGCCAACAAAGCACAGCAGGGCCATGTTGCCTCAGCACACCCACTGGCAGGCTGAGACTGCCACACACAGGGGGTCGACAACCACAGTGCACATCAGCCCCCTCTTCTGCACAGCACACCCTGCACTGTGACCCCAGGACACCACCCATGTGCAGTGACTGTCACTGCAGTAAACACCATGCATCCCCCCGGCACACTGCAACCTCATGTAGCACAGAACCATACAAGCCAGATCCACCCTGGGCACCCAGCAGTGGGCGGCAGAAGATGGCAAGACCAACTGAAAGTCATTCCCACACCAGAGACACCTCCCCATGCACACACATGCACACACACACACACACACACACACACATACCCAGGACCATACCACCCCAGATGCCATGCACACCACTGCAACTGAGCAACCATAGCAAGCTACAAATCAGAGACCACCACAGTATTCATAACAAAATATATATATATTGGAAAGATATGTACAACACCAAGACCAATAACATAACTATATACATATATGTACAAGACGGGGTAGGTGTACAAGGTAGGGTGGGTAAGGGTAGGGGTGAACAACTGGGAGAGGGAGAGGCAGGGTGGGAGGGATGAATGAAGTGGGAAGGGAAGCGCATTCAGCGCCTGGCAGGCTGGTCTCCTGCTGCCTGTTGATGTTCCCGTCTCCTCTGGCATCGCCTGACCCCATGGCGTTGCATGTCTCTGAGGAGGTCATGTGTAGCGACTGACACCTGCGTCAGCCGCTAGAGGGCACAGTCCATCTGCCGTAGGATGCTGAGACCTAGGAAAAGGGAACACAGTCAATGGCTGTGACTGTCCACAACCCTGAACACCACCCATCCTGCAAGGCATAGCAGCCAAGTGCCCGCATCTGTGATGGTATGCACCACCCACAGTGACCATGCACATGACATGCCCAACCAGGCAGCACCAGCTATGTGCACCACTGCACACACACTGCCCATGTCCATCACAGCACAAACAAGGCTGTCAAGTGACGTGGCAAGTGTGGTGGGATGCCAGTTCCACAGCCATGTGCCCAGTGCATGCATGGACCACCAGTGACGACACACAGACGCAGCAGTGACACTGGACAGTGATGACTGTCGCCTGTGTCGGCATGGTTGTGTTGTCCATGGCTGGTGGTCATGCCACCTCCAGCATGCAATAGCATCCATGATGTAATGACACTCACACTCATCAAGCAGCTGTGGCTGCTGCTGCTGCTGCCACTGTGGCCCACCCATCACGCCTCCTCCAGCTGCCACCTGGGCCCCACCACGGCCCTCCTCAGCCTGGGCCTGCATCCTCTCCACCAGGCCTGTGGGTGACAAATGTTGAGAAAAACATCAGTGTGACCCCAAAGCAGACTGCCCCCTTCCCCAGTGAGTGTGCCTGCCCACACAGCCAGACCCATGCATCGCACACCTGCACACACTGACACAGCCAACCATGGCAGAGCCATCCCCCATGCACCACCACCAAAACAGTCACACCCCTATGGAGAATACAGGTGCATAGATGGTACACCCACTTGGCCTAGGCACAATGCCCCTCCTGGCACATGACCTGAGGCATTGCAGCATGCCCGGCTCCCTCCTGTGGAGGTCACTATATCTGTGCCTGCACTGTTCAGCAGACCAGCACCACCCTGTGACCCTCTCCAGTTCAGTGGCCACCTGCAGCCACACATGGGTGTGGGCCATGGTGAGGGGCTGATCCCCAAACAGTGCCCCAAAGTGGGGCTCAACCACTGCCACCAGGTTGGCTACCTCCAACTGACTCCACTGGGGAGCTCTCCTGAGTGCCATTACTGTGGTCGTAGAGCATGCAATATGGTGCCCGCAGCGCGGCAACCCCACGTGGAAATGTTGTGCAATAGACCACCATAGGTTCCAATCGCGCTGTTCATATAGCGCTGTCGGTTCACATAGCACTGTCATCAAACAGTGCAACAGAGCCGTACACATGGCAGCCGAACAGCGCCGGGGGCAAAGGTCGGACACCAGGTCAGGGTCTATGACGCAAGGCCACGCACAGCACCATCTGATGCCTACGCATCCTGTGCGACTGGTCACCCGCGTGCCAGTGCCACAGTGGACTATTGCGCAGTAGTGCCACAGTGCCATATGGTGCCCAGTGCTGTAGCGCCACTGGCACAATGGTGGCCATGGCCTGAATTGCCGATCGTGCACAGCACGTCATCAGCATGGCAGACACCTGCGTAAGCTACCTGGGCATGCGCAATGCAGTGTACCACACAGTCACAGACCTGCGCCATTGGCTCAGCCGGCTCAACCGTATTGCACAAAGTGCAATGGCGCGATATTCAGCCGACACATGCAAATCATCTCATCAGCCATTCAAAGGTGCAGTGGCGCGATTTGCATCTTATTACAGTTGCTCCACTCCTAATTTGCATGCATTGCGCTATAAATGTGCGACATTGGGCTGCGCTGGCCAGATTCGGTTACTGCAGGTGAGAGGTGGGTTGCATGCTGTGTGATGTTCTGGACAATGGTCATGGGATAACGCTGTAGACTGCACAGTGACAGGTGTCCACTTCCACCCATACAGATCGACATGACCAAGCAGAGCCAATGTGAGAGTGAGGATGGTGGGTGGAGGAGGAGGCCCAACTTCACCACAGCGGAGACAGAGGCCCTCTTCTAGGCCTACCTGGAGGAGGAGCCACTACTGAGTGGACGGCGGGGCACCCCTCAGGTCCATGTGGCTGCATGGGAGGGGGTAGCTCGGGCAGTGAACCTGCACGGAAGCCACCAGCGCTCCTTGCAGGAATGCAAAAAGAAGATGGGGACAGACCGCAGGAGGGTGAAGGAGAAGGTGGCAGCCCTCAGGGTGGCACGTGCTGGCACAGGTGGGGGCCAGCCAGCAGTGGTGGAGCTGACCCCAGCTGAGGACCAACTGGCTGCATCAATGCAGTGGAGTGCTATTGAGGGAGTACCAGGAGGTGGATTCCAGACAGGTGGAAGCCCATCACTGCACGGTATGACATGGTGGTGGTGTTGGAGGGGGAAGGTTGTTCACATGCACTCACATGTCCTGTCTTTCTGTTACAGATCCTGTTCATCATCAGGGGACGGTGGTGGGTCCAGGCAGTGAGGAAGACCTGCTGGACATGGAGGAGGGTCCATCCACCTCTGTCACCAGCCAGCATGCACTGCACCAGGGTGCACGCCGGGCTGCCAACTCTGGTGTCGGTAAGTTGGGTGTGGGGGTTGCACAGCCTGTGTCTCAGCAGTCTGGCATGCAAGCATGCCAGCATGCTGAGACTGTGGCTGTAGCACGTACCTGCACCATTGATGATGCAAGGACTGCAATGGGCAGTGACATGTGTGTGTCCCATGACAGACACACAGCAGGCCAGCACATGCCCCTGGGCCTAGCTGGTTCCAACATGTGTGCCAGCATGTCGGCACAGTCCCAGGCTGTGCCTGTCAGCACCGGTGGGGCAGCACTGGTGGCTGTGTAGGTGTCTGTCACTGTTGCGGCCACAGCAGTGGAACGAGTGGTCCCTGGGGCACAGCGGTTGGAGGGGCAGCAGCAGCAGCAGTCACCCACCAGGTCTGGGGGTACAGTGTCCAGTGGTGGCACAAGCCAACCACCCTTTGATATGCCCATTCCTGGTCCTGGTGAACAGCGCCCACCCTCAAGGGGTGTTGAGCATCAGGACCTTCCATACCCTGGGGGACAGGATGCCATTGTGGCAGAGTACCCATTTGAAGAGCACACCCACCTGCTGTGGGAATCAGTACAGCAGCAAAGGCGGGTTGCAACGTCCGTGGAGGCACTGTGTGTGGCTGTGGAGTGGCACAGCAGGGACTGTGCTCTGGACCGTGCAGAGATGGTCCATATGCAGATGGATGTGACCGCCGCCATTGACAGGCAGACCCAGGCATTGGTCGCTGTTGTGGCTGCATTGGGCACACAAGCAGGTGCCCCTGTACCACGCACCCCATACAGTACACTCTCCACTCCCCATTCCCGGTGTCATGCGACACCAAGCCTGTCAACGCCAGGTTCTGCTGTGGGCATCCTGAGCACCCCTGGTGCAGGTATGTTTGGTATACTACAGACCCCACTGCGGACAAGGTCGCGATCGTGCAATGGGACCCCTGGTGGTCCATCAGTGCCACCCCATGTGGCCCCTGCTCAGCCTGCCAGTGCTGTTGGGTCACGGCGGGGCCACACACGCATCTGCGGTGGCCATGGAATGGTGCAACATGACTGACCTGTCTCCCAGTGCGGGCCCTGTCTGGTGCTGCCCTGTGTGCACTGTGCGTCATGGTGGGCAGTGCACTTGTGGGTGCCCTGCACATCACGCCGATATACGGACCACCTGCACACCATCCCGACTGCTGTCCACAGGTGCATGTGCATGATGATGCCTGCATTGTACTGTACACCAAGGTGCAAGGGTGCCCAGCATCTGACACACAAACTTGGACAGTACAGGTGGTGGGTGTGGTCTGTTAATCTGTGTGTTTGCCATGTCTGTACCTGCTCTGCTGTGCACCTGCCCATGTATGCTTTGTGCCCGGTGTGTGTGTGTGTGTGTGTCCATATGACTGTTCGCCCTTCCCTGATGGTGTGTTTGTGTGCCTGGTCCCTTCCACTCCCTTTGCCATCATGACCCCTGGTGTGTTACTCCGTGTGCCTATGGATTGCGCCAGGACAGTGTTGGTTGCACATGGCCCCTTGACTTACCTGTGTCATGCATAATGCTCCTCCTTGATGGTGTTCCAGTGCAGCTGGGCCTGCCGGATCAGTCGGGGGTCCCGCCGTCCAAGGGGGGGCTGCTCATCACCATCATCACTGGCGCCGCTGGCGTCCCCATCGCTGTCCCCCTCCTCAACCTGAATGGCTATCCCACAGTCTTTGGCCATGTTGTGCAGGACACAACAGGCAGGAATATCCACAGGCCTTTGAGGGGCTGTACTGTAGGCACCGCGGAGGTGTCTAGGCATCGGAAGCGTGCCTTGAGCATCCCAAACACCCGCTTGATGATGTTGCGTGTGGCGGCATGTGCCTCATTATAGCGTTGCTGTGATGGGGTCATGGGGCGCCGGTATGGTGTGAGCAGCCAGGGACGGAGTGGGTATCCGTTGTCACCTGTGTGGAGATGGTGGAGATGAGTATCATGTTCAGGTCCATATTGCCAATATCCCTGTGTGCCACTACCATAGCACCTTGGCATTCCCACCCTTGCCCCTCGTTTGCAATTCCTACATGCGTACTCACCCACTAGATGGCCTGTGGGGATGTCCCCACTCTCGAATCGATGGCACAGCATGGACTGATACCATATAAAGGCATCATGTGCTCCACCAGGGTGTGTGGCACAGACATTGATTATGCGCCCAGTGGCATCACACACCACCTGGCAGTTGACACTAGAATAGCCCTTCCTGTTCCATTATGCAGCCCCATCAGGGCCAGGTGGCGTGTGTATGGCCACATGGGTGCAGTCTATGGCCCCTAGCATGCCAGGCATACGTGCTACCCTGTGGAACTCCTGCATGTTTGCTGTACGCTCTGCCGCGGTGCTGGGGAAATGGATGTGCTCCGCAGCATGTGGCAGCAGTGCACTGAGGAATTGGGTGAGGATGCACGATGTGGCCAACTGTGTGATGCCTGTGGTGTCCCCTGTCGGCCTCTGGAAGGTGCCCATGGTGAGCAGGCACATGCAGGCTGTCACCTTGGTCTCCACCGACAGAGCCTGACTCCGTCGTGAGGGTGCCCGCATCACATCACTGCACAGCTCACAGAGCCGTCTCAGTATTGCCCTGTTCAGGTGGTACCGGCCCATGATCTCTACATCTGTGTACAGCTCAAAGCTGATGCGGGCACGGTACTGCCTGTTGGGGGCGTACCGCCGATGGGCCCTTCCACGGCCACGTCCCCCTGCAGCATGCATTCTAACCCCCTCATTACAGCTTCCATGTGGAAGCTGGCACTGTCCATCTCCCTGGCTTGTGACCCCCCCGGCTGATGTTGCTCTGTTACCCCCGCTGTCCTGACTGCTACCTCCACTGCACCTGGTACACCTACTGGCCTCTGCAATCTGTGGCCCCATACACCTTCCCTTGCCCCTCTTCTGTCCTGTGCAGTCCCTGGCCTGCACTGTATGTTACTCTGGCCTCTCTGTCTCTTTGCCTCATGTGTCTTCCCTGTCGCATTTTTCGCCTCTTCCTTGAGCCTTTTATTTTGGCTCATTTCCGCTGAAGGAACTTCAGCTGTTCGGCTCTTGCGCATTGCGCAGAATCTTTAAACTGCTCGCATTGCGCTCTTTATGCATGGATCCACCCTTGAGTTGTGCATGCCTTCATTTTCATTACGCTGTTTCTCAGCCTGTTTCCGGTGGCTCAACTGCCTCCTGCTGAATATCGCAGAATGACGCACTTTTGGACTTGCGCATGCGCAGCCCTATTGCGCATGGCACAACCCTTTTGAATATCCGGCCCAGTGCACAGATGGTTGAAGTAAAGAACATAATACATAAATAATTAGCAAGACTGGAATTAAACTAGAAAAAGATAGAAATAGACAAACAGCATATTACTAAACAAATAACAGATATAAATAACAGATGTGAAAAATTCCAGATATGAAGCCTAAATCCTAAATACACTACAAGAATAAATAAGAAATTCATACATATCCAAAAGTACAAAAGTGGCTTAATGTCCCAGTCATCATTCAAACATGTAGGATAGAGGGCTGTTAGTTCAAAAATTTATATTTCAGTCCTCAAAAGTTGTGCAACTTTATTATTTCCTCAAATAGGTCTCCTGATATGTAGTAAACATGTAAAATGGAAAACATCTGTATCAGAATTGTGAAATTGTCACCAATGTATCCCCACTAGAGTATCAGAATTAGGATTTTTAACAGCCCTGATATGCTTTTGAATCCTGTCTTTAACAGGTCTGGTAGTACAACCTACATATAAAGAAGAATTAAGAAAGGCTTTAAACCCTAGGGCCCAGATATTCAAACTGCGCCAGGCTGTGGCGCAAGCTTGGGCGCAGATCAACTTGGCTGTGCAGGGGTGTGGACTGGCAATATTCAACAGAGCTGCACCATGGCACAGCATCATTAAATATCACACCTTGGTCACCCGCAGTGTGCATGATGCAGTGGCACTGCGCCAGTGCAAGTGGCCAGAGTGGAGCATGGGGATGTGCTAGCGCAAGTTCCATTGCACTATGCACAGCAACCGCTATATTCAAAACTTGACATGCAAATGGGGCCATAATGTATGCAAGGCACACATGGGGCCATTTGCATGTCATTATAGCCCCATTTGCATGCAAGTGCGCCCAACCCCAACGACTTGCACCTGGCACCCTGCCTGGCAGCAGCCATCGGGGACCGACGCCCCCTGCAGCCAGCAATGTGCTCCACAGCCTGATCGCGGGCATCTGTATATAAAAAAAAAATTCCATCCAATATCCCTGGTGGTCCAGTGGACCGCTATCTGCCCGATCACAGGCATTTGTAATTAATAATAGAAATATTTCCTATATCCCTGGTGGTCCAGTGGACTGCTATCTGGCCGAACATGGGCATTTGTAATTAATAATAGAAATATTTCCTATATCCCTGGTGGTCCAGTGGACCACTGACTGAACGCAGGCATTTGTAATTAAAAATAGAAATATTTCCTATATCCCTGGTGGTCCAGTGTAAGGGTGTCAGTTGCACAGGCCATGGACGGTCTGACAAGGGTGCCATGCACACAGTGCAGGCCCCATTTACCACTGCACACAGGCATCCAGTGCACAGAGTACAACACATAAACCACAGACAGTGACTGATCTCCATTCCCACACCATAGGCGGTTCACCTCTGCACACACACACACACACACACACACACACACACACACACACATGCTCATGCGTGCACCACCCCTGATGCCATGCACACCACTGCAGCTGAGCACCTGTAGCCCACTGCAAATCAGAGACCACCACAGCTGTCATAACAGAATGCATATATTTAAAAGATGTAAAGAAAAACTATATACAATTATTTACAAGAGGGGGAAGGGCCACATAACAGGTAGGGGCGGGTAAGGAGCAGGGGCGAACATATGGGAGAGGGAAGAAGGGGTGTGAGGGTGGGTCAAAGGGGGGAAGGTGGTAGTCGGGGCAAGGGGACATCAACAGCTCCCCTGGTCCTCCTCTTCATGGCGCCAATGTGTGTTCCTCCATCTCCTCCTCACCCAGTGCTGGTGTATACTCTGAAGGAGCTGCAAGGTCTCCCTTGCCACCTGGAGCAGCTCGTATAGACTCTGCTGGATTTCCAGGAGTCATCGTCCACCTAGGATGAGGGAGCAGAGTCAATAGGTGTGACTGTCCATTCCCCTGCAGCCCACCCATTGTGCATGGCATAAAGCCATGTGCCACGCCCCTGTGATTGTGTGCGACCACGCTCAGTGACCGTGTCCACAAGACCTGCCCACCCAGGCAGCCACAGCCATGTGGACCACTGCACACACCCACCGCCCATGTCCTGCACAGCACCACTATGGCCATACAGTGACTTGGCTACGCGGTGTGAAGGCAGTGCCACAGCCATGTGCCTGGTGCACGCATGGACCACCATTGATGTGCTCCCAGACATGCAGTGTCACTGGATAGTGCTGACTGTAACAAGTTGCATGCATGGCAGTGGTGTCAATGGATGATGGCCATGCCCCACTGCCTGCCCAGTTATACAGCATGCAATAGTAATCATGGATGTAAGGCACTCACCATCATCAGGCTGGTCCACGTGCTGCGGACCACCATCACCCTCCTGTCCTGCTGCTCCTCCATGTGGCGCCTCCGGTCCCTGTTCCACCGGCATTCTTCTGGCCCTAAGGTGCAAACACGGAGAGAGGATCATCAGTACAATACAGTATCAAAGTCCCCCCGCCCCCATGTGTGTGCAATCCCACACAGCCATACCCATCCACCCCACACCCCGATACCACCACCACGGCCAACACTGGATGGGCCCCCCCATGTACCGGACACATGCAACCATGATACCCGTATGGACGATAAAAGTGTAAGGATTTTGCAGCTACCTGGCTGTGGCACCGTGCCCCTCCTAGCATGTACCCACAGATGGGCAAGCAGGTCTGGGTCCCTGTGCCTCAGGTCCCCATAACAGTGGCGGCACTGCTCCGCCATTCACCCTCTTCCAAGGCGTCAGCCACCTCCTGCCAGACTGCACTCCTGGCCCTGCCCAGGGGTGCCTCTCCAAACAAAGCCACAGCATGGGGCTCAACTATAGCAACCAGGTTGGCAAGCTCAACCTGGCTCCAAATGACTGCACACCTCCACGCCATCTCTGCTGTCTGGTTTAATCAAAATGGTGCTTTGCAGCACGGTCCAGCCACATGCAGATGCTGTGCGGTACAGTGCTGCCATTCCCTATTGCGCTGTCACTGAACAGCACGATAGTGGTGCACCCATGCCTGACGCATGGTGCCTAGGGGCAAAGGTTGGGCACAGGGTCAAGGGTCTCTGGCGCACAGACGGCCACAGTGCTATTGGAACCCAATGAGTGTAGTGCAATTGCGTGCATGTGTGCCACCTCCTGTAGTGGCCTACAGCGATGTTGCCCCAGTGTGCCTGTGATGCCCAGTACCACAGCACCATATTTGTGAGCAGCGCTGTAGAGCCATGATGGCCATGCCCTACATTGCCTCCCATGCACAGCACATCAGCAGCGCGGCAGGCTCCTGCATCATCAACCCGGGCATGGGCAGTTAGGTGTGTACTGCGCATGTCACAGAACTGCACCCTTGGCTCAGCACGTTCAACACAATTGTGCAAAGTGCAACAACGCGATATTCAGCTGGCATACGCAAATCATCTAATCAGCCATTCAATGGTGCAGTCACTGCATTTGCATCCACTTAAAGATGCACCTCACCTCATTTGCATGGGTTGCACTATAAAAATGCGACATTGGGCTGCACTGGCCATAGTCAGTTACTGCAGTCTATTGCGGTGAGTTGCATACTGTTTGGGAGTGTGGACTGTGGTGTTTGGGACATGCATGAAACTGCACAGTCACTGGTAGCACCTGTCATTCTAACAGGATGAATCATGACTGATCATGTGGTGGAGGAAGAGGAACAGAGTTGTGGGAGGAAGAGGAGGCCAAACTTTACAAAGGCTGAGACAGATGCCCTGTTTGAGGCCTACCTTGACCAGGAGCCACTTCTCAGCGGGCGCCAGGGAACACCACAGGCCCATGCTGCTGCATGGGAGGAGGTGGCGTGTGCTGTCAACCTGCATGGCAGCCGCCAGCGCTCCATGCAGGAGTGCAAAAAGAAGATGGGCACGGACAGGCGGAGGATTAAAGAGAAGGTGGCTGCCATCAGGGCAGGACGGTCTTCGACCGGTGGGGGACAGCCGGAAGTGCAACGCCTGATCCCACAGGAAGAGCGGGTTGCTGGCAGCATGCAGCGTTGCACCATTGAGGGTGTTCTGGGTGCTGGATTCCAAACGGGTGGTAGAGCTTCCCTTAATGGTAGGTCATGGTCTGTCTATTGGGGGGGGGGACAGGGTAGGTCACATGCAGTAATGCTACTTTTTTTCCCTTACAGCTCCTGAGCATCTGCATAGGTCAGCAGTGGTGGGCTTCTCCACTGAGGCCAGTAACATGGAGATGGAGGAGGGCCCGTCCACCTCCACAAGAATACGGGGGTCAGGGCAACAGTGGGCCTGCCTGGACATCCAGACTGATGTTGGTGGAGCATGTGTGGAGGAGGTCCTGCCCATGTCCCAGCGTGCCAGCGTCCATGGATGCCAGCATGCTGAGACTAGGGCTGGTGCCGGATCCATCACCGATGAAGATGGCACTAACGTCATGAGCACAGCAGGAGACATCGCGGCCATGGCTGTGGGTGGTGCCACCGTGGAGTCCTGCATGTCATCACAGTCCCAGCCTATACCTGTCTACACCAGTGGGGCAGCACTGGTGTGTGTCCAGGACAGTGGGACTGTTGTGGCCACTGCGGTGGCACCACTGAGCCCTGGAGAGTGGCAGCCAGAGGCCATGGGGGTACAGTGTCAGAGGGCAGTGTCAGTGCACCACCTGTGGACATGCCCAGGCCTGGTCATGGTGTGCAGCGCCCACCCTCAAGGGGTGATGAGCATCAGGGCCGCGAACACCCTGATAGACAGCATGCCGATCAGGCAGATGACCTCTTAGATAAGCACACTCACATATTGCAAGCATCAGTCAATAAGCAGATGAGGCTTGTGATGGTGGATGTACTGAGTGTGGCTCTGCGCCAGGCAGAGAAGCGGTGCAGCAGAGACACCGCTCTGATCCTGGCAGGGATGGACCGGTTGTGGGAGGATGTGTCCATTGCCATTGACAGGCAGACACAGGCATTCACAGCTGTCATGGCCACAATGGGCACACATTTATTTGCCTATGCATCACAGACACCATGCAGTGCAATGTCCACCCCCGTTCCCGATGTCGTGTGACACCATCCTTGTCGACACCGGGTTCAGCTGTGGGCATCCCGAGCACGCCTGACGCAGGCATGTTCAGTGTGCTGCAGAACCCTGCACGAGCACAGTCGCATTCACACAGTGGAACCCCTGGGGGACCATCGGTGTCACTCCATGAGGCCAGTGGTCAGCCTGTTACTGCTGGCGGGTCTCGGCAGGGCCGCCCATGCATCCATGGCAGCTGTGGCACTGTGGCGCATGACTGACCTGTCTCCCAGCATGGCTACTGTCTGATGCTGCCCTGTGTGCATTGTGTCATTCAGTGGGCAATGCACTGGTGGGGTACCTGGCCCTGCACGCTCACGCACATTCCATCTGCACACCCTCCCGACTGCTGTCCGCTGTGCGGTATGTACATGATGATGCCTGCATTGTGCTGTACACCACTGTGCAATGGTGTCCAGCATCTGACACATGCACAATGACAGGCAGTGGGCATGGTGGTCTGTGGATATGTGTGTGGCTAGGGGTTGCGGTCTGGGTCGGCATGCATCCTACCCTTTGTGCATGTCTTGTGAGGTGCGTGTGTGTGTGTGTGTGTGTGTGTGTGTGTGTGTGTGTGTGTGTATGAACGCGTACCACGTTAAACCTCGCCCATCCCTGGCGGTGTGTGCGGTTCCATGCTTGGCCACTTCCCTTGACAGCATGCACCCCTGGTGTGTGTCCATGTGTGTTTGTGGGTTGTGCCTTTGCCATTGGTGGTTGCACATGGCCCTATGACCCACCTGGATTGGCTGAAGTGCTCCTATGTGATGGTGTCCCGGTGCAGCGGTGCCAGACGGAGCAGTTGGGGTTCCCGTCGCCCAAGGGGGGGCTGCCCATCACCATCATCACTGGCATCCTCATCGTCCCCATCGCTGTTCCCCTCTTTGACCTGTATGGCTATCCCACAGTTATTGGCCATGTTGTGCAGGATGCAACAGGCCGGGAATAGCCCACAGGCCTTTGAGGCTGTACTGTAGGGCACCGCGGGTGTCCAGGCAACAGAAATGTCCGCAGCACCGAACACCCTTTCGATGACATCGTGTGGTGGCATGTGCCTCATTGTAGCGTTGCTGCGATGGGGTACTGAGCCGCCCGGTATGAGGTGTGAGCAGCCAGGGACAGGTGGGTATCCACTGTCACCTGTGTGAGGGTGGAGAGGTTGGTTTGGTGATCGCATCGCCCCACCTTGGGCCATGTAGGCCACTACCCATGTCACCTCTGACCATGCCCCTTTCAAGCTCTATATTTGTCCAGGTGATTTGCATACTCACCCACTAAGTGGCCAGTGAGGATGTCCCCACTCTTGAATCTGTGGCACAGTGCTGACTGGTGCCAGATGAAGGCATCATGTGCTCCCCCAGGGTGCGTGGCACAGACATTGATTATGCACCCCCTGGCATCACACACCACCTGGCAGTTGATGCTTGCATAGCCCTTCTGATTGATATATGCAGCCCCCTCAGGGCCAGGTGGTGTGCGGATGGCCACATGGGTGCCATCTATTGCCCCTAGCATGCCAAGCATTTGTGCTACCCTGTGGAACTCCTGTATGTTTTCTGTGCACTCTACTGGTGTACTGGGGAAATGAATGTACTCCTCAGCATGTGGCAGCAGTGTGCTGAGGAATTGGGTGAGGTGGCATGACGCAGCTGTCTGGGTTATACCTGTGATGTCCCTTGTTGGTCTCTGGAAGGTACCCATGGTGAACAAGCACATGCAAGCTGTCACTTTAGTCTCCACTGACAGAGCATGGCTCCGTCATGTGGGTGCCTGCATCACATCACTGCACAGCTCACAGAGCCACCTCAGAATTGCCCGATTCAGGTGGTACCAGCCCACGATCTCAGTATCGCTGTACAGCTCGAAGCAGGTGCAGGCTTGGTACTGCCTGTTGGGGGCATACCACCGACGGGCCCTTCCATGGCTGTGCCGCCCTGCTGCCTGCCTTCTCACCCCCCTCATTACTGCCTCCATCTGGATGGTGGCACTGGCCATGTCCCTGACTTGTGTTTCCTCCTGGCAGCTGTTTTTGTGTTCCCCCCGCTGTCCTGGCTGCTACTTCCCCTGCACCGGGAACACCTTCTTGTGATGGTCTCAGTGCTGTGTGGCACTTCCCCCTTCTGCACTAGCTGTGGCTGTGGCTCCCCACACCTTCCCTGTGCCTGTGGGTTCAGGATGCCCTTTTTCTGTCCTGTCCTGTGTGTCCCTCTTGCCCTGTTTTTCTGCCTATCAGTCAGCCACATGTGCCTTCCCTGTAGCGTTCTTGCACCTCTCCCTTGTTCCTTTTTATTTTGACTCATTTCTGCTATTGCGCAAATTCTGCTTGCCCCCCTATTGTGCATGGCACACGTTGTTCAATATTGCACTGCGCCATTTATGCATGGTTCATCCCCCTTCAGTTGCACATGCATTCATTATCATTGTGCTCTTGCTCAGCGTGATTTGGGGGGCGCATCTGCCTCCCACTGAATATCGCAGAATGGTGCATTATCAGACTTGCGCTGGAGCAACCCTACTGTGCCTGGCACAACCCTTTTGAATATCTGGGCCCTTGTGTAAATGCGGAGATAAAAATGCCAAGATAATATAGAAACATAGAATTTGCCAGTAGATAATGATCGCTCGGCCCACCTAGTCTGTCCATTTTTCCCTGCCTATAGTATCACTGCAGATCTTACTTGATCTAAAGTCCATTAACCCCCCTTCCCTTTCCCTTTCCTTTATGCCTATCCAATGCATTATTGAACTCTATCATTGTTTATGCCTCCAACACTTCCACATGAAGACTGTTCTGGGAATCCACCACTCTTTCTGTGAAGAAGTACTTCCTCACATCTGTCTTGAATCTACCCCCCTCCAGCTTCTTATCGTGCTCCTTGTCCTTGAGCACCCTTTTTCTGAAAGATACTTCCCCATTGTACCTTGTTTACCTTATGAAGTATTTAAAGGTCTCTATCATGCCCCCCTCCATTCTTCCAGGGTGTACATACTTAGGTTCATTAATCTCTCCTAATAGAGTTTCTGATGCAGACCCTGCACCATTTCAATTGCCTTCTACTGGACCACTTTCTCTCTGTTTATGTCCATTCTGAGATGTGGTCTCCAGAACTGGGCACAGTCCTCTTGGTGGGGTTTTACCAGCGATCTGTACAGAGGCAACACCACCTCCTGCTTTCTGCTGGTGATGCCCTTTCTGTACACCCCAATATCCAACTCACCCTCACAACTGCCTTGTCACACTGTCTGGCTACCTTTCAGCCATCTGATATGATCATTGCCAACCTCCTCTTTCCTGTTTGGTGGCTGCCAGTACCACCCCACCACTCCAACGTGTACTGTACCCCTGGGGGTCTGTGTCCCAATTGCATTATTTTGTACCTTTTCACATTGAAATCCAGCTGCCATACTCTTGACCACTCCTTGAGCATTCCCGGGTCACTGGTCATCCTTTCCACACACTCCCGAGTGTCCACCCTATTGTAGAGTTTGGTGTCATTTGCAAAGAGGCAGACCTTCCCTTCCAACTCCAATGCAATGTCACTTATTAAGACATTAAAGAGGACTGGCCCAAGCACTGATCCCTGAGGCACCCCACTGGTCACCCTACCTTTTTTACTGGGTTTACAAGCTTCAGACCCACTCCTAAGCCACCCAGCTTGCTTACTAGCCTCCTATTTGGAATAGTGTTAAAAGCCTTACGGAAATCTAGGTAAGCCACTTTCACTGCTCCACCCTGACTGAAGTCTTTGGTCACCCAGTCAAAGAAATCTATCAGATTCATTTGATATTACCTCCCATTCCCCATGAATCCATGCTGCTTCGGGTCTTGTAACTCATTCAGTTCAAGATATTCCACAATACTCCACAATCCTTTCTTTCAGCAGTGACTCCTTTAATTTTCCTACCATTGAAGTCAGGTTGACTGGCCTATAATTGCCAACCTCTTTCTGGCTACCACTTTTGTGAAATGGGACTCCATCTGACCTCCTCCAGTCCTCTGGGACCACTCCTGTTTCCAATGAACTGTTAAACAGGACTGTCAGAGGCACAACCAGTGCTTCCTTGAGCTCACACAATACCTTTAAGTGGACCCAATCTGGATCCATTGGTTTGTCCACTTTCAGATTTGTTAGCCCCTTCTATACTTCCTCCTCCAAAAATGGACTAGTGTCTACCTCCCTCCCTTCAATGCTTTTGCTGCATTGTTGTAACCCTCTCCCCAACTCTTTCCTATATGAACACTGAACAAAAGTATTTGTTCAGGATGTCTGCCTGTTTCTGTTCCCCCTCTGCACAGCCTTCCCTTCCCTTCCTAACCTTACAATCCCACTTCTAGTCTTCCTATTTTGCATAGATTCCTAAAAAATGTCTTGTCCCCTATTGTTACTGCCTTGGCTATTCTCCTTTCAGTTTGCACCTTTGTGCTCTTTACTGCTTTCCCTGCTTCCCTCTGTTTCCCCTGATACACTTTCCTATCCTCCTCCCACCACATCTCCTTGTACCTTCTGAATGCTACCCTCTTAGCTTTTATCTTTTCTGCAACCTCTTTCGAGAGCCATAGTGGTCTCTTAGTTCTCTTTCTTTTGCTTCCTTGCTTGACACAGTGTTTTGCTGCCTTCATTATGGCCTTTTTTAGTTCTTCAGGTTTTTTTTTAGTTTCAGTTTTTAGTGTAGGGGTCCTTCAGGGTACCAAACTGCGGCCTTTGTTCTTTTATTTGATGATTAATGATTTAAAAACTGTGGGTGAGTGAATTAAATATGTGGATGATACAACTTTTGTAGATATTTTTGAATGCAGAAAGGATAGTAAAATGCAACAGGATATAAATGAAACAGAAAGATGGTACAAAGAAAATGTTATGGAGATAAACCATGCTAAGACAAAAGAAATTTGGTTTATGAAAAAAAAACATGTCGGGGTACCTTTATTATTTGGAGAGGTAGAAATTGAAGTTGTAAATCAAGTTAGGTTTTTAGGGCTAATGATTCAGAGTGTTGTTAAATGGGGTGAAAAAGTAAATAATGATTTAGAAGGCAAATACACAATTTTTTAACAATGTTAAGAAGGTCTGGGGTGAGTAAACAAGATTTGGTTTATTATTATAGTACAGTGATTCAGCCAGTACTTGAGTATGGAGCTTTTGCTTGACATTAAAGCTTGAACATCAAAGTACATGATGCTAACATACTAACATACTAAAATGCCAGCAGAATAGGACTAACGGTCTTTCGCATCTGCTCATTTGGTCAGCCCCCACCCTGGGAGCTGACCTTGCTGCCCTCCTCGCCTTCTCTGGCTTCTCCCATCCCAGTTCTGGATATTCTCACTGCATTGGATTTTACTTCCAGAACCCTTCCCCTGTACCTGTCCCACCTCCTCTTGAACCCCTCCACCATCTCTGCCTCCACCGGCCCCCTAGGCAGTGCATTCCATGGCTCCACCACCCTCTCAGTGAAGTAGCGCCTCCTCCTTTCTCCCCTGAATCTTCCCCCCCAGCTTCCACCCATGCCCTCTAGTGGCCCCCTCCTCCTTCCTTCGAAGCACCCTGACTGTTCCTCCCTATTTACCCCATTCATGTACTGAGGCCTCTATCATGTCCCCTGGTCCCTTCTCTCTTCCAATGTGTATATATTTAGCTCTTCGAGCCTCTCCTCATAGGTCCTGTCCCCCAAGCCCCAAATCATTTTGGTTGCCCTCTTCTGGACCCTCTCCAGGAGTTTAATGTCCCTCTTTAAGTGTGGCCTCTGAAACTGCACGCAATACTCGAGGTGCAGCCTCACCAAGCAGTTATACAGAGGGAGTATCACTTCCCTCCTTCTGGAGGTGATCCCCTCCAGCGATGCATGCCAGCATCCTGTTGGCCTTGGCTGCTGCCCTCCTACAAGTCTCTGAGTTGTTCATCTTGACATCCACCACCACCCCCTGGTCCCTCTCAGCCATCGAGACTTGTAGCATCCCCCCCCCAGGGTGTACACTAGGCCCAGGTTTCTGGCCCCCAGGTGCAATACCTTGCATTTCCCTGCATTGAACCTCAGCTTCCACTTTCTAGACCATCTTTCCAGAGCCTCCAGGTCCCCCTGTAGGGCCATCCTCCCCTCCTCCCCATCCACCACTGCCCCTCGTTTTGAGTCATCCACAAAGAGACTCAACATTGGAATGTATTCAAACATTGGAATGTATTCAAAAAGGGCACTTAGAATGGTCCAAGGAAAGGAGGTGGAATATGAATGGGGAGGCTATGAAGGAGTGAAAAATTGAATCCTTTTATGAACATAGAGAAAGAATCAGTAAAGGTATGTTTTTACAGATACATAATGAAAACCATAAGTTACATAAACTTTTAGCTCTGATTGAAATATCATGTTATACGTTAAGGAACCAGATAAAGTAGAGTAAGCCAAAAAAAAAGAACAAGACCGTATGTGAGATCTTTTTTTATATATTATATGGGTGTTGTACCCCCTTCCATTTCTCCCTTTAAAAGTGGGTATAGATTTGTAGTGGCATCAAACAAGATCTTTGTAAGAAGGGATAAACAAAAAAAAAAGTAGCTCAATTAGATTGCATCTGTATGATAAATTGGTATTTTTAGTGAATAGGTTTTTATGACATTTTTTTAAAGTATACCTCTGTTTAAAAATGCTTCTTTTTTAATTAGATAGATGGTGAACTGTATTAGTTGCAGGATTTTAAAAATCTTTTTATGATAAACTATGGACGTATGTTCTCTTTTTTGGCATATTGTATTCAGTTTCAACTTGCCATTGGGTATGTTGAAATAGTGTGTTCACATAAATGAAACTAAAGAACCGTATCCCTCAAATTTGTAAGAAACAATAATAAAAAAGTGAAAAAGTTATGAATGAGTGAAAAAAATAAAATAAATAAAACTAAGTCCCTTCTCAAAAATAAAAACAAAAAAGGAAGTGTGGTGTGCAAAAAGTATCCAGCCAAAAATCAAGAGCAATGTGCTGAAAACACAGTTTACTGAGTCACCAAAGGAGAACAGACTGTTCGGTCAAGGTCTGTCCTCCTTTGGTGGATCAATAAACTACTGTGTATTTCAACATGACACTTGATTTTCAGCTTTTTTTTTTTTGTACACCACACTTCCCTTTTTTATTTTCAGTTGTTTTGTTTTTGTGGTTGCAGCAGCCTCTTTACTCTGGAGTGCCTTTAATTTTTTTTGTTTGTTTAGGTTTCTCAAAAATAAACCGTGAATGCACTGGGACTTGTTTTTTTGTGTACATCTTTTTTTTTGGGGGGGGGTTGTGATGAACATAGGAAGTAAGACATAACACATTAAGTTCTTATAGAGAAGTTGTAACAGTGATTAATAAAATTACACAGACATTTCTGTCTTTTGAAGAATTGTATACATAACCCACCAAACATTAAGATGAGGACAATTTAAGGTTTCTCTACATCCTATAATTCCAAAAAAGGTGGCACTAAGAAAACCGACTGGAGCCACACCGTAACTAATACTGTGAGCAAAAAGTAAGTCAGGCATCACAGTCATGCCAGAAAGAAGCCCAAATACAGTGGCTTACAATTTATTCATTTATTTAACTTACGATAAAACAGCAGCAACACTCCCAGTAATGTCAATATTCCGTGTAATACTCTACCTTGACAAAGCCCTCCCTACCTGCCCCAGTCCTCCAATGCCCTAGCTTCTACCTATGTAGGGTTATTGCCCAGGAAGCCATACCCTACCTGGTCAGAGCATTAAAGAGCAATAGTCCCAGAGACGACTCCCTGGACCCCAGCATTCTCTGTCTGGTACTGGATCAGGTCCTTGCCCCATTCACCAGCCTTCTCAACAAATCCCTATGCCTGGGGCAATTCCCAACTGCATGGAAAACCACCATTGTTACTCCCATTCACAAAGGTGGTGACAGGTCCTCTGCTGGGAGCTACCGACCTATCTCCATCCTCCCACCCCTCTCCAAAGCCCTAGAAAAACTGGTTGCCATGCAAATCACTGAATACCTGACCAAACAAAACATCCTCTGCCCTGAACAGCATGGTTTCTGTGCAGGACATAGTACCGGCACTGCACTAGTTGAATTCTCAACTTTTCTACACTCCTCCCTGGACTCTGGCACCATAGCCGGGGCAGTGTTCATCGACCTCTCAAAGGCTTTTGACATTGTCTCCAACCCCCTCCTGCTGGATGCCCTCTGCCACACTGGCTTCTCTACTGGGCCTCTTGCCTGGTGCACCAGCTACCTATCTGCCCACTCCCAATGTGTCAAAATTAATAGGACACTTTCCAAAACTTGTCCATCCAGTCAGGGGTTCCTCAGGGCTCCATCCTGGGATCCCTACTCTTCTCACTCTACCTTAACACCCTGCCCAGTGCATGTACTGGAAAAAATTCTGCTATATGCTGATGATGCCATCATCTTTGCCACCCACCGTAACCCTATCTCCCTCCAGGACTCCCTACAACTATCCTATAATGATGCCGAAACCTGGTTTAAAGAGCACAGACTGGTTATTAATCTCAAAAAAACAAAAACAATGCTCTTTGCCCACCCCCAAAACAAAGCCAGCAACTTCCCACTCCATATCCTCCCCTGCTCCAAACAACCACTAGAGCAAATCCACTCCAACAAGTACCTTGGGGTCTCCTTTGACTCAACCCTCACCTACCACACCCACATTGATGCACTAGCCTCGGCCACTAATGTGCGGCTAGGTATCTTATACCACTATAAAAACTGTCTCCCCCCGCTGTCCTCTGTCTAGCGGTTACATAATCTATATTATCCCTTGTTGTCTATGGCCTACCAGTATACAGTGCTGCTGACATGACTGCCCTCAATAAAATTTGCCTCATCCTAAATAAGGCATGCAAGCTAATCACTGGGGCCCCCAGGCTCACGCATTCATGCCAGCTCTATGACAGGGTGATACTACTGAATCTAGATGAATGTCTACAATACCAAACCTGCCTAATAACAAAAACAACTCTTCTCGGGCTATCAGACCCTGGGCTAACAGCCTCCCTCCACCAACCACAACCCTTGGTCTGTACACAGACCTCCTGCAAGGCCACTTTTCTGGTCCCAAGATCCAGGACCTCACAAGGACAGAGGTCCTTCTGCTATAGAGCTCCATCCTGGTACAACTCACTCCCTGCCCCCATTTCTGATGCCCCCACGATCTCCAAATTCAAAACTGTACTTCGAAGCCAACTATTTAATACACGTAGCTGCACCTGTCTATGATTGAGGTATAGCTCTCTGTACCCTGACAATGCCCACCGGGCGGCAAACACACCTCACCTCATTTATTCCTCACCCGCTCTGTTTGAACTGCTATTATAATACTGCTTGCTGGTACCTTGTGCAAGAATGTGCCACTGTAACTTACTGCCTTATCTGTTTAAATGCTGTGCTCATGTGCCTGCTAACTATGTAACCCATTTGATATAACCAAAAGTCTGCTATGTATTTGTCCTCAATGTGACGAGGTACCTTTGGAAATGAGCCTCTGGCTCAAAGGTTGTAAACCGATGTATACATAAATACATAAATAAATAAATAAATAAAATTAATAAATCATAAGCCACCGTATTTGGGCTTCTTTCTGGCATGACTGTGATGCCTGACTTACCTTTTTATCTATACCCTAACAGTTCAGAACCTTGCAGATGAACAGTGACAACCCCTACTGGGGAAGATATCAGTCCATGAAATACTGTAGGACTGATTTTGCAAACAAAAAAAGACAAATAAATGCCTTCACCCAGACAGTTATGGAGACAAGTTCTTAAACACTTTTAAATATTTTGTTCTACCTCTTTTTCTTTGGGTGTGCAACAAGATACTGTTTGGCAAGTCTGTTCTCCCTGTAAAAGATATGATTTAATATCTGTGTTCCCCAAACCTGGGAAAATCCCTGAACCATGTGCTTCACATCACCCAGTATCTGTGGTGAATACAGATTTTAAGCTGTTTCCATTTCTCCTGGCCCTAGCCCCCCCTTACTTCCCACATTACTTGCTCTAGACCAAACCAGTTTTGTGAGATGTAGACAAACATCTGACAGAGTAAAATGTGCCCTTCATATCATACGTGAGGTACAGAAGACTGGAACTCCTTTGCTTTTGGCAAGCCTGGACATGGAAAAAGCTTTTGACTGAGTGCTGGAGGGCTTTTTCTACATCACACTTCTTGTCTTCAGTTTCCTCATGAGCTTCTGTGACCTACTGTCTAGCCTATATCATGGCCTAGATCTAGGGTTGGGACAAATGGGCTTCTCTTTTGAGCTACAACAGGGTCCCAGGGAGGGTTGCCATGAGTCTTCCCTTCTGCTTGCTCCATGTTTGTAGCCCCTGATACACTATTTATTACAAGCTGTGGATGTTGTTGGAGTGTAGGTGGGGGTAATCAAGCATTATCTGTTATTACATGCAACTAACATCTTCTTACACTTAATAATACAGAAATATCTTATCTGGCTGTACTGGAAAACTTACTCTATTATGACACATTTTCTTGGCACAGGACTAACCTCAGAAAATCAAAGGTTTTAACATTCAGTTGGTCAATTCCCCCCATCCTCCAGCCAAGTTATCCTCTACATTGGTCACAATTGGTAGTAAAATATTTGGGCATTGATCTACCAATGGATCCAGAGCAATTATTTGAACAAAACTACTCTCTCCTCTCTGCTCAGCTGACTCTTGAATTTGATAGATGGCATTTTTTTCTGATGACATTTAGCAGGAGGATTGAGGCTATCCAGATAATATTCCTTAACCATTTCATGTTTATTTTCAGTCCTTCACTCTGATTATCCCACAAGTGCAAGGGAACATATGGTGTCAAAAGACATCCTGGTTCAGTTTGTTGGGGAAGACCCTTCACATCAGATATCCTACCCTACAACTTCTCAAGATATGGTGGGGGCTGGGTCTCCCAAACTTCATGGAATATAATACTATGCTGAGACTCTGATCTATTTCTCACTTATTGAGCCACACGCCTCCTCAAATTTGGGTTTCACTCAAACTTGACTATTTTTCTGATACAATGATAAACGGTTGGTTGTTCAAGGAGAGCAAACAAAAAAAAAGACTGATGTATGCACTCCAATCCCTACATAGCAGTCCTGAAGGGCATATGATGGAATCCAAATAGAGTTAAAATATTTTTTGTTGCTTCATCTTCCCCAAACGTCTCATCCGTGATTTTTCCCTGCTCGATTGAACAGTAGATTTTGTATATGCAAAAACAGGGTTTGAAATTTTCATTTTGATTTTTCTCCCAGTTTAGTTTCCAGTCCTTCAAGAATCTTTGTTCACAATATACCCATGTTAGAGCAGAACAATATAGATGTTTCCAAGCTAAAGTCTGCATACTGAGCCATGAACTTTAATTTTCTACTTCAGGATAAGTTCCCAGCCCTTTGTTAAAACATATGTGAGTGGCTCTTACACAAAGTGTTCCAGTATACAGAATCTCGTCCTTATACCAAATCTCCAGATTCAGATTCAGATTGGTTTTTATTAAAGATCATGTATAAAACATACAGTTTGCAACATGTATAAATATTTAAAAATAACAACAGATATTTTAAAAACAATTATCTTATTTTTCTAAAATAGTAAACATTTCACATGCAAAGTTAGCTACAGCAAAGTAGTTCAATTTTTTATCAGAGAACAATAATTCTCCACAAAGTGCTTCAGTATACAAAATCTCCTTTTGGCACCAAATCTTGTTGCAATCCAATCTGAAAGAGAATTAAATGCCCACTTAAAATGGGAACAATAATTATCAGTCGTGATTGCCCCTAAAACTGGAACAAATATTTTACAACTCAACATAGGGTTATATTTTCACTGGAGTTGAGAGAATATTCATAGAAATAGCCAATAGATCCTTCTTACTAAGTAATGCAGGTAGATAGAGACATGACAGTGACACCAGAATGCTGGTGGAAGTGCAGTGAGAGTAAAGCTACACTCTCACGTATACATTGAGATCACTCCATAATTAGACCATGCTTCCTAGATCTAGAAACTGCACTTGCCAGGATTTTTATCCCCCAGGTTGCTATCACTGTACAACTTCTCTGCTTTTACTATTTCCTGCATATTTAAGGAATGAGACATCCACATATTTTGTAGGTCTCATCTTTATTGCAGATGGGGGGACATTTTCAAAGGAGATGCACCACACATCTAAAGAAATGCTCCACAGTGAAATATTCAAAGGGAGGAGATGTGCTGCGCACCTCCAGCTGTGCCCAAGTGCAGCGATAATGTATGCAGTGCATCTCCAGGGAGTGTGCCCACACATATGCAGCACATCCCCATATTCAGCCAAGATGTGCAGTGTATCTGCCCATGCATCTCAGAGATGTGCCCGCACAAACTTAGGCATGGAAGAACCATGCCCAAGTCATGGTCACCCAAAGGCGGGCTGCTATACTACACACAGCAGGACAGCAGCCACCTGCCCCTGCATCCCGGTGGCCCCCCATCCCTGATCCACCATCCCAGTGATATAACTGTACTAAAACAAAAAACAAAGTGCCCTGGTAGTTCAGTGGACCCCCCCTATCCAGCAACCCCAATTGCAGTAACAGACCCCACACCCATATTTCAGAGTGTAGTGCCCCCCCATCCTGGTCCCCATTTGAAATAACTTTGTGAATGACAGCTTACAGTACACACTGCAAGCCCATTAGTCAACAGTGTCAACTAATGGGCTTGTAGTGATTAGTGAATGCTGTCATTCATTGACAGTATAGCCAGCAGGCAGCCATGGAGGTGTGTGGAGGGCTGTGCTGCTTGATGGCTGATTGGCCATGCTGGGACAGGGGGAGTGGGGTGGGATGTGAGTGCCTGAGTTGGTGGTAGGATGAGGGGGCCACTACACTATGAAAAAGGCTGGGGAAATTATTTTATATTTATTAGAATGGGGATCGGGACAGAGAGGGGGGCCACTACAGTATGAAAAGGGTTGGAGGTATGATTATCTTTCAAACAGGGATTGGGACGGGAGGGGGAACCACTACACTATGGAACAGGGATGGGATTTGACATCATACGGCACTGAGCAGGGGTAAAGACTGCCTGGGGCATCCTGCCAGGCTCATCCCTGCAGAAGGAAATCAAATGCAGCCATAATGAGCATGCAAATGATTTTTTGCACCTTGCATGCCTAATGGCAGCATTTGCATTTTCCTGGCTGAATATCTAGAATTTAGGCCTGGCACATCTGGGGATGTGCCATGCATCCCTATTCCAGGTATTCAGGCCATCCCCCAGGATTCACTGGCACATTGTCAGTGGCCCCCATTTGTGCCACCCACTAGCATTGCTATATTCAGATGAGATGAATGATTGCACATCTGGTTTGAATATAGCATTTTTTTGTGTTGGCCCATTTATTTGGACGACACATCTAGATGTGCCAGCCATCCCCTGGGCTTTGAAAATGGGGGCTGGCATGTGTATGAAAAAGTGCTGTCTATCTCCCATCAGCTACAGAATAAGGGGTGCTAGCTGCACATTCAAGCAGACTTGATAGATCTCTAGGCCTTTATCTGCTGGCAAATTGCGTATGTTTGTATGTTCATATTACCACTATATCAGAATGGAGGAGCCAGGTAAAAGAGATGTGTAAAATGAAGAAAACCATGTACTCCTTACAAAATAGAGAGGCACAGTTCAGGGAGAGCTGGATTCAATTGCTTATCTAAAGTATGAAAAACTGCCCTAATTTTTGACTGTAATAGACACCAGGATGTCCCCGTTGTACTGTAAGATGTCTATACTATCTGTACAGACCCTTCAATTCTCCCCTTCTCCTTCTCCTTCTCCTCCCTCTGCACCAAGGAGTCACTGACTGAGACCCTCTCATAATTATAATTTATGGCATGGTATAGATCACCCTGACAGCACTCCTACTAGCAGATGTAACAAATGCTTGAGTTTAAGTGTTACAAGTTGGTTATTTTGTTTCTTTAATTAATTGTCTGTGTGATAACTGTTGCTAAGGGGCTGTATTAGATTGGACTCTGGAATGTTTCCTTTGAGTTGCCAACTATCATAAGGTGCAGCCAGTGCTGAGTTAAACTCAGTATTTAAGCAGCACTTACTGTAGATATGTGGTTATTCCATGAAGATGTAAAAAGACTAGTACGTGTAACTATGTATAATTTTTAATGTATTCTTTATGTATGCATGTCTGTTGTCTTCTATACTTCAATAAACATGATAGCTACACACAGACACAGACACACACACACACACACACACACACACACACACACATTCATTGCAAGACACTGTGTTAATGCACCCATTTAGGTTCAACTTAACACCTCAAAAGTAGGTAAATGTGGCATTAGGGTTTCCAACCCTAACTCCCCACCTCACCCCACCAAACAGCAAAAGACATCCATCATCATTATGGTCCAGCATTTCTGCAGCTATGGATACCCGTGTGTACTTTAACACATACACACCCTTCCCTGTCTGCAGAAGCGCAGACACTGCAGGGGCTTGTTCTTCTGCAACTACAGATACAAATTCACACTACCCAAAACAAATGACAACAATTAATGTCTGTATATTTTACAGTAAGCAACTGTTTATGTGTCTGCAGACAAGTACAGTTGTAATTTGGGTACTGTATCTATTGCAGCAGAAGCATAAACTCTGGATCTGCATACGCTTTTGCAAAAAGAGCCAGGTGGACATGTCTCACAATGCTCAATTGTACAGTTATGACTATAGATACATTCAGATATTTCTAGGTATTTTGCAATATATTTAAAGAGATTCTCTCTGGTGGCTTGTAGCAGTACTGCAGACAGGCAGGAATTTTTTTTAAGAGATATCACAGAAAATTAAGGAAATATCTGTTCATGTGTTTGACTGCAACTGTACCTGTGTCATCAGAATTGAGGCCTCCACAGGGACCTGCACTTCAGGAAACAGAAGTTGTTCACTAATCTAGTCATCCTGGATGTGTGTATATATATATATATATATATAGCTACAGAAGTGCAGAATCCACAGTGGCCTGTGCTTCTGCAGCTAGAAGTGGATGTGTATGTCTTGCATTATGTACATTTATCTGTGTCTACAGATTTACAGGCTATACATGGGCCTGCAGTTCTGCAGACAGAAGTAGGTATCTATGTCTTACACTGTACAACTGTATATGTAACTGCAGAAGCATAGACCCTACAGGGGCATATGCTTCTGAAGAGAGAAGTACTGTTGTGATCTATGTATTGTACTTTTGTATATATGGGGGTGTAGAAGCACAGACCCTACAGGGGCCTCTGTTTTTCCAGTCATACATGGCTGTGTATGCCTTACACTATGCAATTTTCCAGTATGAGTGTCTACAAGATTGCAGCCTCCAAAGGGGACTGTGCTTCTTCAGACAAAAGTATTCATGTAGCTTGTGAAGCAAGGATTTGTGTCTGTGGGTGCAGTAACAGTGGTCCTATATCCATAGGGGTCTGCACTTCTGCAGACAGAAGTCAGTGTTAAGGCTGGACAAAATTAGAAAATTCTAGTTTCATGGAATGTTCATGTAATTCCATGACATTCCACAAAATTTTGTGAAATTTCATAAACGTTTGCAGAATTTTCTGAAATTCTTTAATTGATCATACATGATCAATAATACAGCTGGAGATCTAGAATTTGGCAGGAGTATTTTTTGGGATGGGGCCCTAAATGGATGCTAAGCTTCAAGGCATTTGTCTGAGGGTCAGGAAAGTTATAAGAGACTCAAAGTCTGGCAATGTATTATTCATTTGAAAATTTCTGAAAATATTTTTATGCTTACAACTTAGCCACCTTTGGAGCTAGATAACTGAACATGTTTATGCATACATTCCTGCAACAGTCATGATAACTGCTAAATAGAGAGGTACAGTAATTAGTTGTGTGAATTGTAAGTTACATGAGTTCAAAATTTCACAATCTAATTATTTGTTAAATCATGTGAACATTTTCAAAATATTTGAATAATTATTTCTCCAACAGCTGTTGCAGGTACTATATACATTCAAGATGTGGCATGCATACCAAAGTACTGTACTTATGTCCTGGAATCTAATTAAGTTGGATACATCTGGTTTAGTATGTTAAAATGCATTGCAGGCACTTTAGAAATTACTGATTGGGAACATTTGCTCATAAACTCGTGAACGCATAATAGGCAACACCATTAGAATTCCACACATGGAATTTAACTTTCACAAAGTACTTATCAGCACTGAGTCCCATTATCTGCTGTAGCATCAGGGCACTTCAGTACCCCTCTAGTACTCCTGTGACAGTGATGCCCAGCATCATACTCCATCATGACTAAAGATATCTGGATACTTCAGCCACAGTGATCTAAGTCACAACTAGTTGCAGGATTTGGCATCACTTGGTGCACTGTTTTCAAATAGTAAACATGTGCATTGTTATATTCAGGGTTGGTAAAGACTCAGCAGGTAGCATTGTACAGAAACAATACTGCACATGCATGTGCTTTCACAAGTCATTAAGTCAGTGAGCTTTAGAGGTTATCTGGCACATTACATGAATTCTAGGTAGTGCATTGTGATGTCCATGACTGTACTCCATGGTTTGTCACTCAAGCTAGTGGCCTGACACTTGACACCACTATGCTTTTACTATGGAGCCTTCCATAAATGTTACCTTATTGCCACTTTACTGTTTTTAACCTTCCTCTATAGTGGCATCTCAAGTGTATGACTGGGTAAAATGCCTACCAGGTCCATGTTTTCTAAGCAGCACAATCTAAACCATGCTGTAGGAACCGTGAAATGCATGTATAGTGACAGGGGTAGAATAGCAAGTATCAACTATCAATACCCCTGTAGCCATCCAGGCACCGGTGGGAGTACTTAAGTAAGACAAAAAATGCCGAAGCTGGTCAAGCTGCTTCTGTGGTGGAGTGGGTTAAATCAGAGGCAGCTCAACCAGCAGAGATTTGGAGATGAGGGTTCTGTTCTCCAGAGGTATCCTTTTTTTGATCTACTCCCCATCCCAAGTGTGCTGTTTAATTTTGGCTTCCTCCCCAATGTTGTGATTTTTCTCATGATCTGCACCCCCCTGGGAGTTGGTTATAAAAATTAGGGGGAGTGCAGGGGGCAAAGCTCCCCATGTGGGTGGGGGTGGGGGGCATAGCCCCCACAAAAATAAAGTATACAGTTTATTATTTTTAAATGGCAGCAGTCATCAGTGTGGTTTCTGACCATTACCACTGGTGCTCTTTTGTTTTTCTGTGGTTCTACCAGGCACTTTTCTTGACAGCACTGTTTAAACTGTACTGTTATTGACAGCGCTGTTCTTGTTGGTGTGTTTTTTAACCTAGTGCCATAAAATGTATAGACATGGCTTCAACAAAAGTATCACAGTATTCCACAATTTCAAAAATGCTTGTGAAATCCAACTGAGCTAATCTCCTATCAAAGAGCCCAGGACATTGATTGGTGTAAACACAAGGTAATCAACTGCCCCAGGGACCTCCAACGATACAAGGAGCTTCAAAATAAGTGTACCAAAGCTATCTGGTTGGCCAAAACTGAGCACTACCAGGCTAACTTCCATGATAACACAAATAAACCTTCCAAATTCTAGAAAGTTGTCCAGTCCCTCTTTTCCCCTTCCACCAAGCCCCCCACTCCTACCGGTAGGCTAAATCTATCAGACATCTCAGATCCTATGACTGTCACTGACTACTTTAACTCCCATTTTATGTCCTGCACTGCAATGCTCCAAATGGCCCTCCTGATGCACATGTAATCCTCCAGTTGCCCCCCCTCCCTGGATGACACAGGCCCACCTCCACTCCCTGTTTCCCCTTCCTCTACTACTCCAGCTCCCTCTCCTTCTGCCTCCTTCTTCTTCACCCACATCTCCCCTGCTGCTGCCTTACAAGCCCTTCAGTCCATCAACCCTGCTAAAGGCTCCACCCCAGATGGCCTGGACCCTAAGATCCTCTCTCTGTCTGCTCATGCCATCTCCTATCCTATATCCATCTTGCTAAACCTCTCCTTTATCTCTTCCACTGTTCCTACAGCTTGGAAACATGCTACAACTCTACCACTCCCTAAAGGGTGAGATCCCTCCTCTCCTAGTAACTACCACCCTATCTCTCTCCTTCCTACTCTGGCTAAGCTCCAGGAGCACATAGTACTTAAACAACTCTCCTCCTACATTAGTGACTCCTCCTCCTTTCTCACTCCAATCCAAGCTGGCTTTAGAAAACACCACTCCACCACCACTTCCCTGTTACGGCTGACTGACACTATTGCCACGGGCATGGACAAAGGCCTCATGACCTCAACTATTTTTATTAACCTGGCTAAGGCCTTCGACACGGTCTCCCACCCTATACTCCTGTCCTGTCTCAGGACCACTGGTCTTTTCCCTAATGCGATTGAATGGTTCAGGTCCCAACTGTCAGGCAGAACACAATCTGTCCATATAGCTGATGCCATCTCCTCTTCCCTCCCCATTATCATGGGAGTTCCCCAGGGATTGGTACTTGGGCCTCTCCTTTTTTCAATCTTCCTCAACGACTTCCCTCAGCTTTGTTGATCATTTAACATACACATGTATGCCGATGACACAGTACTGTTCACAACTGGCAATTCAGTCCCTGATATCACCACCAAGCTCCAGCTGGATTTCAACAATGTGAAAAACAGGCTAAGTGAGCACCACCTCTTCCTAAACTCAAAGAAAACAGTCTCTATGACTTTCAGTAATACATAGACTTTGACTTTGATGGCAGATAAGGATCGCTTGGTCCATCTAGTCTGCCCAAGGAGGCAGAGGTTGGCAAGGCTCCCCTCCTTACCCACCCTTTACACCATTGATGGGACTGTATTAGAAGACACCTCTTCCTTCCACTACCTCAGAGTTTGGCTAGGTAGGAACCTAAACTTCTCTGTCCACATTGATGCTAGTCTAAAGAAACTCCAGCCTAAGCTAGGGGCCCTCTATCATAACAGGGGTAGTATCCCTCCTCCGGCTAGGCACAAACTTGTACATAAAATGATACTGTTAATGTTCAACTATTGTAATGTTGTATATGGATCTGCCCCTCAATCCTCCTTATCCAGGCTGGAACCTGTCTTTAACTCCTGCAGGTTTGCCTTGGATGCCCCTGCTCTGACACATAACTGCACTCTTTATCGCTCTCTAAATTTTACCTCACTTGTAGACAGGAGAACATTGCATGCGGCAAACTTTACCTCTAAATCCTGGCTAGGCTCGCTCCCCTCTTACCTCTCCACCTCCTTATCTGTCCCTCACCCCTCCAAATACACCCTTCAATCTGATGACTCTCGCTCTCCAAATATACCTTACAGAAGTACTACATCCGGCCAAATGGCATTCTCCCATCACCTACCTAAGCTCTGGAACCAACTACTGACCCAAATCTGCCACTCCTCTTCAGCCTATTCTCTCTCTCTCTCTCTTTCTCTACATCCCTAGCAAACTACCTAGTGACAAACTGCAACTGCACCTAGCCAAAAGGGCCCTGCCTAGCTGTTGGTCTATACCACCTCCTTCCTCCAGCTGGGCCAAATATTCCCCCAACCCAAACCCCTCTTGCTATTCTAGCACTTTCTGTAACCTAGCACTTTCTTTCACCTCTCCTGTTCCACCCTTCCCTGAATATCTTTTACTATACCTCCTGTCAGTTCTGTCTCAAATGTATCCTAGTCTAGAATGTTATTAGCTATTGTTGGTTGTAATCCATACAATCTGTCTATGTGCTGTTAAGCTTTTTTCCTGATGTATGTATCCTGTTGTATTATTTATCATTCCCACTCCCCTTCCACCAGGATGTACCATGAGACAAGCTCTTGTTGCTCAGTGTAACCTTCCTGGTGAAACATTTTAATAAATAAATAAATAAACTTTAATTACTGATGTTATGTTGGAATCTTTGGTTTCTTATAAACTGGCCTGCCTCTGAGCAACAGATTAGAGAATTGACATACACAGCCTCTTATTTTTTCCATGATTGATTTTCTCCCAGCTGGCACCTTGTATCTCAGGAATATACTTTGTTCACAGGGTTATACCCTGATCAGACTGAACTCAGCCATCATTCGGTGGGCAGCCAAGCATTTCTCCAACTTTATTTTTCCTTCTATTTCCCCTGGTGGAGGCAGTGTCTCTGTCAGCCTCACAGAACCACAGCCTGCCTTTCCAGCAGGAGCAAGTTCCCAGGTCCAGCTACAGGAGTTACTGTGCTGGTGGAATCAGCCAACAACCCACCCTGACCAAGATTTGCTGCTGAGCAGCAGCTGTATCGGCCATGGCCTGCCTTCTGGCCTGACTTCCTGGGCTTGCTTCTAAACCCAGGTTGCCAGCATGGTAACACAATGTGTGCTGCTTGGCTACGGGTGGCCTCAAAGTCTAATATTTAGGATCACTGAACCTAACACAATTGGTGGCATTCCATTCTCTAGTTTTAAAGTTTTAGAGGTTTAAAACTTGGTAGCTTGCATCAAAATGTCATTTTAAAATTTCCTAAAGTATGGAGGCTTATAACTCGGTCATCCTTAAAAGCAGATATAGGAAACTTGGTACACATTTGCATGGACAATGGTGGCATCAGTATACTAAATGTGGTGCAATGTGGACAAATGCTGTGTACATTAGACAGCAATAACTGAAATCACAATCTTGGTGAAATTTTGTGAATGTGATATGAAAATGTAATGACATACAGATGTAGTTTAGCTGCCATATTGGTCCTTGTGAGAAGAAATCCAGAAGCAAATGGTTTGATACCATTTATTGGACCAACACTGATGTTACAAAAAGAACAAAGTGCCTAAGCTTTTGGACAAGGAAGGATTTAGTTGATCTGAAAGCTTAGGCAGTTTGTTCTTTTTGTAACATCAATGTTGGTCCAATAAAAGGTATCAAACCATTTGAGGATGGAAATTTAATGAAATTTTGTGGAAGCAAAATTGGACTATCACCAGAATTTTGCTGGTGGAAGATGCATTTCGCTCAGCCCTAGTCAGTGTGTATGTTTTATACCTGCAGCTGCAGAAGCACAGGCCCTACACATGCCCGTACTCCTACAGGCAAAAGTAAGGTTGCAATTTAGATATCATAGATTTCTGTAGTGAAAAGTCAGTGTGTGTGTCTTGCAATGTACAGTATATGAGTAAAGAGAAGATCTTTCTTCACTACATGTTTACCTGTTGCATGTGCAGGCAACACTACCCCATCCTACCCCAGGAACAATAGCATCATCCCCCCCAGCCTCAGCCTATGTAGCTGACTCAATGAGCTGCTCCTGAACTCAGCATATTGGCACAGGATCACAATGCACTAGCCATTTGGCCAAACGATGGCCCTTCACAAAACATTTGTTTTAAACTGTTTTTTGACATTTTGACCCACATCATGAACTTGGTGGCTAGAATATGTTAAATCCCACCAAAAAGGTGGCTTCATAGAGCAACTGTAAAATTCCATTTTGACCTGTATTTTGAAAATTCCTACCATTATTGTTCATTAGGAAGGAGCATGAAAACAGTATTTTCAAAATTCAGGACTTAAATATTGTCAGATGGCCAAGTCATGAGTAAAAGTATATGAGACACAAAAACAAATCACATATTTATATTGCAAGCCAGTATTACACTACTGTACATAATGTGCTGCCTAAAAATTCTAAGATTACAAATAAAAATCTTCAACTGTTTAAAAACAAGAATTTTAATTTTGCACAAAAAATTATTGGGTTGTGATCAAATAATTATTTGTCTACATATCAAAATCTCCTCCCAGACCAAGAACTGTTTTTTTAGTTTGCATGATAAATTCATGGGTGGCACTTAAATGTGCAGCCAAAGATGTAATCTTGCAGAAAAAAACAAGCATTTGTTTTGTGCATAAAAAAAATCTTGGGTCACACTTAAATGTGCAACCAAAGAATTAATCTGGCAGAAAAAGAAGGGATGTTTGGTGCAGCACATGAAAAATTCTTTAGTTGTATTTAAATGTGACACTAAAAATTGTAATACAGTCACGTTATGAGTAGAAGTATGTGAGACAAGAACATTGAATTCTTATATTAAAGATTTAAGTGTGACACAAGAATGTTTGATGCACACAAAATGCTAGTGTCTCAAATTTTAGCTTGAGACTTTAGTGTTGCACTTAAATGTGAGCCAATAATTTGTAGATCTTGACACAAAAATCAGCCATCTTGCTAATCTGACAGCCAAAGGACATTTTTTATTTCTACATTTGGACCACACAACATGAACTTGGATGCTAGAATGTGAGACAAAGTTACTGTGAAATCACCTTTTCAACTGTACATGAAAATTCCCACCATCCTTGTTTATGAGGTATGGTCACCTAAACAGTATATTCAAATGTTGTGACTGAAATATTGTAAAATGACCAAGTTATGAGTAAAAGTATGTGAAATGTCACAAAGGAATTATTGTGCTGCATATTTAAGTGCAACACAAGTATTTTTCATGAACACCAAAAATGGAATTTTTGGGTCACACAGTTAAGTGCAATCTAAGAATTCAATTTTTGGTGCTCGCTGAAAATTTTAGTGTTGCAAATTTTAGTGTTGCACTTTAGTGTCATACTTAAATGTGCAATATGAAAATTCATGACTTTTGACAATTAAATTGTCCATTTCAATAAACTGACAGCCAATGACCCAAAAAGGTATTTCTGGCTCTTTTTTTAAACAGCAGACAACAGCCTCTTGCTGAAGGGTTTCTGTTTTGCAAAATACTTATGTTTTTTTTCAAATACCTCTTTTTTATGTATTTTCAATTTTTTTGCCCAGAAAAAAACTAAACAAAATTGCAGACATCATGAAACAAACATTTTTCCTCATGACATGAAAAACACTAATTTTGTGCAATTAAAATGGCCAGGGAAAGGTAAATGTTTGTGTCATATCAGAGGGATACCCTAAAACCCTGCTGAGCATGCACAGAAGCCACATATCTAAACCTTACAACTCTAGATGCAAACAATATTTTTGTCATAAAACCTACTAAAGACACACTCTTGGCACAAGCTTCTCCAGCCCTGAAAGTTTTTGAACAAAATTCCATATCATCTATGCTGCAAGTGAGAGCAAACAAAATGGTCAAAGAGGGCCAAAAGTGATACATTTTGTGTATTTGCAATGTATCCTGATCTCAAAATCCAGATCAATGACCATCACGAAACCTCCCACATCTCGAGAACATGCTGCCCAGACAACTCATGCCAAATTTGGGGCAATTTTATTGAATGCTACTAAAGTTGTTAAGGTGCAAAGGTTAGGGTTTAACACTGAGACCTCCCCTGAACCCTACCTACTTGCTCTACTGCACAAGTATAATACATGGAAAGATAGACTGCTAGATAGATAGACAGATAGATAGATAGATAGACAGACAGACAGACAGACAGATGGACAGACAGCAGATGGATGGATGGATAGATAGATAGATAGATAGATAGATAGATAGATAGATAGATAGAAGATAGATACAGTAGATAAGTAGCACATAGTGCTGCAGCATATCACAAAATGTTGCAGTATACTGCAGGGAATAGTGTAATTGAATGGCAATTAAGCCTGTTTGTCATGCAGTATTTTGTGACATGTCACTGTTTGTGTGTGTGCGTGTATATGTGTGTGTGTGTGTATATATATATATATATATATATATATATATATATATGTATGTATATATTAGAGCAAAAACTCTGTTTAATGCATTGAATTAGGGATGTTCCACAGTAACAAAAGAAATTCGGTGTTAGTGTTGGAAATCCACCCTTTGACCCCCGTCCACACCCCCAACTGGCATCGGGTGCACATTGGGGTTGTCGGCCCTAACTCTCACCCATCAAATGTGTGAAGAAGCAGAGGCATAGGAGAATGGGGTGAGAGTTAGACTGATACCAACGCACACCCTGATGCCGGTTGTGGGTGTGGTTGGGGGGTCAAAGGGGGGGCTTTCAACCATAACACCAAATTTCCTCACTTTTGTTGCTGTGGAACAACCCTAACTAATGCATTCAACAGCATTTTTTTTGCCTCTAATTTCCCATCTTTTTCAGAATGCTAATGAGAAATAGTGAATGTAATGCGACGGCGGGAGTGCGGGGCCTGCCACGTGATGTCTTGTCACATAGTAGCATGGTGCCCACAAATGCAAATGGTAATGCTCATGGTGACACAAAGTGAAGCAGAAAGATAAACAGTACTGTAGACACAAATGGTTAAAATAACGCAAACGCAAGTGCAAATGAAAACGCAAAGGGTAACACACATGGTGCCGTAGACAGGAACTGTAAGTGAAACAGGTACGGAACCATAAGCAGAAGTGGTAAGGATAACAATAATGTAAGGGCACAGGCTGGTTTTCCTCAAAAGCTGCATAGAGAAAGACAGTGAGTACAAAGAATGTATGCATAATAATGGGTCTCGGAGCAGAAAATGAGGAGTTGGAATACTAAATTGCTTATATCTCAGGAACCACACAACGTAGAAAAAAAATGTAAAAGTCATATGATGTATGAATTTCCTGGCTAGTTTTGTACCTAGCATTTATTAGAGGGCTAAGCATTTTTCTGACAAAAAGTCCGTATCTCGCACTGTTTCTGAGATACGGCCCTGAAAGGTGCGGCCAACGCCGTAATGTTATCCTATGGGAAAAAAAGAGAAGTTCAGAGTGTGATAACTTTGGCTCCCTGTAATATTTTTTCACCTAACCACTGAAAGACAAATCTGTGGAATGCTGGTTTTCTTCCCTCCAAATTTCAGCCTTAAAGACCAAACCGTTATTTTGCAGCAGGGCAGCAAAGGATTCCTGTAATGTGGTGGATGCCGTAATGTTGTCCTAAGGGAAAAAGTGTCAACTTTGGAGTATCGTAACTTTTCCACCCTGTAATATTTTTTCACCAAAAGACTGAAAGGCACACCTGTGAGATGTTGGCTGTGTTCCTTCCCAATTTCAGCCCAAAAGACCAAATTGTTCTTTTGTAGCAGGGTGTCAAAAATTGCTGTCATTTTGCACAAGCCTGGAAAAGTAGTGTCGCAATTTGCGAAAGCTTTCGCAAAAATTTGTGACACTTTCATGAGTGCGACACTACTTTGCAAAAGTACTTTTTCCAGACTCTTGAAAAACATATTTCTAGGGTGTTTAATCTCAAAATAAAGACATGTCTAGCATCCTCAGGGTCCGACTAGGTAAACACAAAAAGAATTGTGTTGCTAGAGGGTCCCAAATTTAAATGCCAAGCATTTTTCTGATCACCAACTGGAAACAAAATGGTGGATTTGCGAAAGTAAAAGGGCCATCTGCAAAAGTAAAAACTGCATTTGCGAAAGTGTTGAACTTTTTGTTAACTTTTCCCATTGACTTATAATGGGAAACTGTTTTTTGAATAACATTTGAACCATTTATTATTTTTTCACAAAATTTTCAAAAAGCACATTGAGGACCCTGGCCGCACGTTCCCTGAAGATTTAGGACCGGTCGTGCAAACCGTGCAACCTGTAGAGACAACCAAAGAATTGCAAAAAAGTGTAAATGTGCACACAGATCATGCTTAATAACTCTGCAGTCATATATCTGAACAGTACAAAAGTTGGCAGATCCCAAGATGTATGGTTCTTGATGGTGTGTTCCAAATTTCAGGCAAATTTGTTTAACAGTTGCAGAGTTATTAAGGTGCAAAATTTTAGGTTTAACATGTAAATGGCTCCTCGACCCTAACTATGGTAGCACTACTGTTCTACCATAATATATATATATATATATAATATATATATATATATATATATATATATCATTTATTGCAAAAAAACTCTGTTAATGCATCAGTTAGGATTCCTATTACAGTGACAAAAGTATGGAAATTAAGCATTAGAGTTCCCCAATCCTACCACCCCTCCCTCCACACACCAACAGGCATTGGGGAGTGTCTTGGGGCTGTCGGCCCTAACTATCATCCCATTCCATGTGTAAACAGCAGACAAGGTACAGTACAGGAGAATGAGGTGAGAGTTAGCCCTGACAACCCCAAGACACACCCCAATGCCTGTTGGTGTGTGAAGGGTGGGGTGGTAGGGCTGTAAACTCTAATGCCAAATTTCCATATTTTTGTCACTGTAACAGGATCCCTAACTGATGCATTAACATAGCTATTTGCAATGAATTTCCCTTCTTTTTGAGATAATATAATAGTATCTGTATTTTATTGTGGGAAAGCCGGGTTCTTTGTACCCTGCGCTCCATTCTCTCCATAGATGTGCATATGTATGTAGGTGTGGAAGTGAGGGACCCTCTGGGGGGAAAATGGCTATGTTGAAAATTTGGGATCAAAAGATTGAAAAGTAGCAAAGTTATGCGTGTGTGTAGAATAAATTCAATGGACACACATAACTTGAGCATTTTCAGGAATGTTTTCACCAAACTTTCAACATGGCCTTTTGGGGACCCCACCTCATAAACAGTGGCACTGTCATTTCATTAATCTGTCCCAAAAGTTGATTTCACACAGCGACTCCACCATTCTGCACCACAGGTGCTAAAACATGTTTTGTGCAGGATGTGAAAAATGACAGCTGTACTGCTCATGAGGAGGTTTAAAACAATAGCAATGTAGAAAATCTGGAGTTAAAATAGTGCCACTCAAGCCTAACTATAGGTGTGCAACTGCACACCTATAACATATTTATAATTCTAATGTCTGCATTAATGTAGTTTTTTGGAAAGAATTTCCCTACTTTTTGTGATAGTGGAACTGTATTCTCATTTGCACAGATCCCTTTGGAACCTGCACCAAATGAGATAAATACAATATTGGAGACAGTCCTGATGCAGTGCATGGCCCCAGCAGACCCCAGCACACATGTCAATACCTTGTGGGTTAGGTTCCCTGATCCACTACTAGGTGTGGTGTCTGCACCAAAACACTTCTCTGTGCCTGCCCAGGCTATGACTGGTGCTGCATGCTGTAGCACCTGTCCCATCAGCCTTGTCCCAGTAAACCGGCTCACTAAGTTCACACCTGAACTCAGCTCACTGGCACGGTAAAGCAACGTGTTCCCCAGTGCTTGCACAGGTGCAAAAAACACATTTTGGACAGGATGTGAAAAATGGTATGGTATGGTATGGTAACATTTTATCTATACTGTGATACAGCCATTAGGGTTCCGAAAATCCCTGTTCACAAGGCTTACCTGTTTATATTATGCAAAATTATTACAACTATACATTTATAACAATACAGGTTACAGAAAAGTGCAACACAATACATCAGAGTTTACAAACTCATCAATAATAGGCATATTAGCATTTTTAGATTTACATTAATTTCACCTATTACAACAACAATGAAAACTAAGTTTGTGATTCAGGCCATTTTAAAAAATATAATCAGTAGTTGTTAGTTCATGTAAAAAAAGAGGAAGACAATTCCAGCTTTTAGCTACTCGATATTGAAGGGTCATTTCACTAAACTGATTTTTTTATTTTGGTATTAATAAATCTCTAGCACCAGTTTTTCTTAAATTTAAACCTTGTTTTGGTTTTTGTAATTTGTTTTTTAAGTTATCTAAGGATTGATTTTTAAATATATTACGAACCTGATTTAACCAGATTCCCCTAGCCTGTAAGTCTAATGGAATCCAACCCAAATCCATATACATAGTGCAATGATGAGTTTTAAAATCACACCTTAACACAAATCTTACAAGCTTATTATAAAGTATATCCAAGTTATTTAAATGTTTTCTTGCTGTATGTCTGTAAATATGACTTCCATAGTCAATAACCGGCATTATTAATTGTTAGATCATAATCAATCTTGTTTCTCTTGTCATACAATTTGATATTCGTCTCATAGCTCCAATCTTAACATGTGTTTTCTTTATTAAATTTGTTATATGATATTGGAAAGTAAGACATTGATCTATATGTACCCCTAAATATTTATATGTTTCAGTTTGTTCTAAAAACTTACCCTCTTGTGTCTTTATATTTAATTTTGAAATTCCCTTTAAGTCCAATGCCAATGACATAACCTATGTCTTTTTACTATTAACTAATAAACCCAGAGACGAAAAGTGACCTTGCATGATGCTAAAGTCACTCTGTAAGTTTAGTTCTACTTCACTTATAGTTTTTTCCTCTGCTACTAAAACCGTATCGTCTGCGTATGGACGAATTTTTGAATGTTCAGTTTTCTTTGGTAAGTTATTTAAATAGACTATGAACAGAAGGGTGCCCAGGATAGATCCCTGGGGAACCCCTCTTGTTACATAGTCCGTTCTTGACTGGTGTCCATTTAGGACAATGAATTATGATCTTTTATCAAGGTATGATATAAACCAATTACAGGTCTCTTTTCCACCCCTATTTTCATTAATGAGTTTATCAAAATACTATAGTTTACTAAATCAAATGGTTTAGATAGGTCCACGTATACCGCATCCGCAGACTTTGCTTCCCCAAGAGGGGTTGCTATAAGATCCAAAAAGTCAGTGAGTGCGGTAGCCATGGACCTACCCTGCCTAAAACCATACTGTTGTTGAGTCAATTTATTATATTTTTCCAAGTAGTCCGTTAACTGATCATGGACAATTTTTTCAAATAACTTGGATACTGTGGACAGCAAGGCTATTGGACAGTAATTTGAAACATCCTTTAGATCCCCTCCCTTATCTATTGGTATCACTTTGGCTAATTTCCAACTAGAGGGAAACTGTCCCTCTCTTAGACTCTAGTTAAAAATGTCCCTTAGTATAGGTGACAATTCCATAGCAGCCTCTTTTAATAATTTATTATCTATTCTATCTGGACCACTTGCTTTATTTATTTTTAATCTATTTATGCTTTTTAGAACTCCTTTGTTTATCACTCTCTTAAACCTGAAATTGGGTTCTTTCTCATCTTGGGGACTCTCACCCTTTACTTCATTCAAGGTATTAGTTTTAGTTATGAAATCTAATTTCAGATTGGGGAGATTTATGAAATAATCATTCAAAATTTCTGCAGCTTTATTTGTATCAAACACTTTTCCATTCTGACTCAATTTTATTTCACTTTGCTTACTATTTGGATTCATAAGTTTTTTTTATAACAGACCAATAAGCACCTGGATTTGTTGATTCTTTAATCCACTGTTTATAATAACGAGCTTTTGATTTCCTGATTTCCTGTATTACTTGATTCCTTAACCTTTTGTATTGTTCCCAAATGTCACTGTTTAATGTTTTATTTGCTTTTTTCCAATAATGATTTCTAATCCTAATCATTTTCTTTATTTTTAGTTAGCCATGGTAAATGTTTTTTCCTATGATTTATTTTTATATGGAGCAAATTTATCACAAGCATTAATAAACATTGTTGTAAATTCCAATACAGCCTCATTTAAATCTGAGATAAGAAAAATCCTATAACAAGGGAGTCTCTGAAGATACTTTCTAAATGATAAACTATTAAATTTTGAATAACATCTTTTAGATATTTGCGATTCTGATTTTATGGGAATAGAATTTTTAATTGTAGAGAATACACACTTAACTATATTATGGTCTCCTAAACTGGGGGCACATACACTTTTCTCCAAAATTGTCAATTCAGGTAAAACAAACATCAAATCCAAAATATTACCTTTACTTAATAAGGAACCTTTACTTGTAGGTGTATCTATGATTTGTATCAGGTTTAAACAGCTCATTGATTTTTCCAACTTTTGACCCCTGGGACAACCCCAGGCTGCATTGAAATCACCAGCCAGAACTACCTGTAGTTGACCCAGGTGTTCCATTAAAACATGTGAAAATTTGTCAAAATGGATAGGGTTTATTTTAGGTGGAGAGTAAACTACTCCAATAACCAATTTTAATTCTTATATCTCAATTAACAGGCATTCAATGCCCTCAATTGGCCCAGAGAACAACATTTTGGAGTTACCAATTGAATGATTTATATACACCAAAACTCCTCCCCCCCATGTTCCCCTATCCTTCCTAAAGTGGTAGAAGTCCCTTAATTCTATTTCTTTATATTCAATTCCCTTTTTTAACCAGGTTTCTATTAGCATTATTATGTCCAGCTCTTCATGTTCTACCCAGGATCTAAAATAGTCCATTTTATTTATCATACTTCGAGCATTATCTAAGACCATTTTAATTACAGGACCTAGGTTCAATTCAATATCTCCACAGAGAGCCAAGGATGATAACAATGCCCGGTTACTTGAACAGATATACCCTGTTTGGATTACCATGTCCTTAACACAAAGTTCTTCTCTGATGAGGTTGAAAGGGTTTCGTCGTGAGGTCAGTTTAGCTGTTTGTAACTTAAAATTATTAAAACAATTTACATAAGCACTTGATCTTTTCATCAAAACATCAATTCTCATGATAACAAGTAGCTGAATGACACAGACCAAACCCACTATCAACCCGATCATCTTGGATGACAACATCTTTTTCATTTTACAGCTGTGTCCATAAACAAAGAAAATAATCTATAGATGCCTGTTTATAAAAGTAAAAAACAATCAGAACATTAAAAATTTTTATTTAGGTAACAGTACCTTACATAAGTCAATGTTACCAAAATCTATACCCCCAAACTGGAGACTTATTTAAGCATTAAACATCTTATTTAAGGTTACCATATACTGCTATATAAGTGTTTATTAAGATATGTTTAGCAATTATGGTAAACTTAACTAATAATATACTCTCAGGAGTAACTCCTCTATTGCTAATTACTATCAGAGATAATGCAAAAGATCAACAATATATTTAGAATAAATACTTTCTCATTTAATACATAGAAACATAGAAACATAGAATTTGATGGCAGATAAGGACTGCTTGGCCCACCCAGTCTGCCCATTCCCCTACCCGATGGATAAGCTGCAGATTCTAGTTAACCAGCAGCCTACTTCTTCCTACCCCCATGACTGTCCCATGCATGCTTGAATTCCACCACTGTTTTTGACTCCACAACCTCCTCTGGAAGGCTGTTCCATGCATCCACAACCCTCTCTGTGAAAAAATGCTTCCTTAAATTACCTCTGAGCCGCCCCCCTTCTATCTTCAAATTGTGCCCCCTTGTTCTTGCACACCTCTTTTTTTGAAAGATGCTACCCTCTTGGACTTTGTTGATTCCCTTGAGGTACTTGAAAGTTTCTATCATGTCCCCCCTCTCCCTCCTTTCCTCGAGGCTATACATATTAAGCTCCTTAAGGCTCACTTCATATGTCTTCCAGTGCAGACCCTGCACCATTTTAGTTGCCCTCCTCTGGACAGCTTCCATCCTGTCTATGTCTTTGCGGAGATTGGGTCTCCAGAACTGCATGAAGTACTCCAGATGTGGTCTCACCAGCTGTCTGTACAGAGGGATAATAACTTCTTGTTTTCTGCTGGTGATGCCTCTCCCTATGCATCCCAGTATCCCCCCAGCCCTCCTTGCTGCCCTCTCACATTGCTTGCCCACCTTTAGGTCATCTGATATGACTACCCCCAGGTCCCTTTCCATTTTTGTTGTTGTTAGTATCACCCTCCATTGTGTACTCTTCCCCTAGGTTTTTGTTTCCCAGGTGCATTACCTTGCACTTCTTAGCACTGAATCTAAGCTGCCATACATTTGACCATTCCTCTAACCTTGCCAAGTCCCTTCTCATCCTTTCCACCCCACCTTGTGCATCAACTCTGTTGCAGATCTTTGTGTCATCTGCAAAGAGACATACTTTTCCTTCCAGTCCCTCTGCAATGTCGCTTATAAAGACATTGAAGAGGACCGGTCCTAATACTGAACCCTGTGGTACCCCACTGCTAACCCCCTTTTTTCTGAGTGGACTCCATTTACTATTACTCTCTGTGTCCTATTCGCCAGCCAATTCTTTACCCAGGCTGTCATCTTGGGACCCACTCCCAGGCTGGCTAACTTGTATATTAATCTTTTGTGTGGGACTGTGTCAAATGCCTTGCTAAAGTCTAGGTAGGCCATGTCCACAGCCCCTCCCTGATCTACTACTTTGGTCACCCAGTCAAAGAAATCTATCAGATTTGTCTGGCATGACCTTCCCGCTGTGAATCCATGCTGCCTTGGGTCCTGTGCCCCTCTGGCCTCTAGATACACAACAATTCTTTCCTTCAGAAGTGATTCCATCATTTTCCCTACCACTGAGGTTAAACTAACAGGTCTGTAGTTTCCTGCTTCTGCCTTGCTCCCACTTTTGTGAAGGAGAATCACATCTGCCCTCCTCCAGTCCTCAGGTACCACCCATCCTCCCATGATTTGTTAAAGAGGGTAGTCAGTGGTGTCACTAGTTCTATCCTTAGTTCTTTTAGAATTCTGGGATGAATCCCATCAGGCCCCATTGCTTTGTCCACCTTCAGTTTTAAGAGCTCATTCAGAACTCTTTCTTCTGTAAATGGGCTGGTATCAACTTCTGTATCCAGAGTGTTTCTACTGTTTGTTTTAGGTACCTCCCCTCTTCCTTTGTAAATACTGAGCAAAATATTTGTTTAGTATCTCTGCCTTTCACAGTCACCTCTGCCCACCCTCCCTCCCTTTATTAAGCCTCACTATCCTCCCTTGGTCTTCCTTCACTCTCTGATGTAATTATAAAGGTTTATCCCCTTCTTAATTGAGTTGGCTATCTTTTCCTCGGTTTGGGCCTTTGCTGTTCTGACTGCCTTTCCAGCTTCCTTTTGCTTTAACTGATACAGTTCTCTGTCCTGTTCCTTCTGTGATTCCTTGTACTTCCTGAATGCTTTCTTTTCTCTTGAACCTTCACTGCCACTTCCTTTGAGAACCATAGTGGTTTCTTACCTCATTTCATTTTTTTATTTGCTTTACACAAGGCTTGTTACCTCTGTGATGGCAGTTTTATTATTCCCATTGTTCTTCCACCCTCCTTCCTGCCCATTTGCTAGTGCATTCCTTAGGCACTCACCCATTTTAACAAAGTCAAGCCTCCTAAAATCCAGTACCTTTGTCTTTGTATGGCTTGACTCTAATGCTGTGTTTATTAGTGAACTATACTGTTCGATGGTCGCTAGTTCCCAGATGGCTACCCACTTCTACATCTGTGATCCTCTCTTCATCTCCATTTGAGAGAACCAGGTCTAAGATTGCTCCCTCTCGAGTGGGCTCCAATACTAGTTGTCTAAGGCATGCCCCCTGTAGGGCATCCAGAATAACCCCACTCTTAGAAGTGGCTGCTGCAACTGCACTCCAGTTAACATCTGGCATATTCAGATCACCCATCAGCAATATCTCCCTTTTATCTGCCATTCTAAGTATACTTTCTATCATTTCCTTGTCCATTTCCTCCCCCTGAGAGGGGGGTCTGTATACAACCCCTGTGCGGATTGTGGTGCCATTGCCTGCCTCCAAATTGACCCACAGTGCTTCTTCTCCTCCTTGTTTACCCTTTTGTTCTGTTGCTTTGATTTCTTCTCTTATGTAGAGAGCTACTCCTCCTCCTCTTTTACCCTCCCTGCCCCTCCTGTAGATAGTGTATCCTGGTATGTTTATGTCCCAGTCATGGTTCTGTGTGTACCATGTTTCTGTGACTACCACAATATCCAGATCTTCCTCCTCCATCAAGGCCACTAATTCAGGAAGCTTGTTACCCAGACTATGGGCATTGGTACTCATTGCTTTCCATTTATTGATGGCTTTACCTTCTGTAGCAGCAACCCCCACTGACCTTTCTACCTTGGTCTTTTTCTCATTTAGTAGCCTGTTTTGTAGGGGGAGGCTGGGATTTTCCTTCTGCTTATCAATGCCTCCCCCCTTGACTAGTTTAAAGGCTTGCCAATGAAGCATTTAAACCGATTGCCCAAAAGACTTGTTCCCTTCCTGGACAGATGCAGACCATCCTGCCAGTATAGGCTGGTGTCCCTCAGGTGGAACCCCAGTCCCCAATGAAGCCAAACCCTGTGCTCCACACCATTTTTTCAACCATTTGTTAAACTGCATGGTGCAAAGTACCCTCGCCTCACTCATGCCACTGACAGGCAGCACCTCTGAGAAGGATACTGTGTGTGCTACTTGTCTTAGCCCCTCCCCAACTCTACAAAGTCCTTTTGCACTGCTCTAATCTCATGATGAACCAAGTCATTTGTCCCTAGGTGGACAATGATGTCCAGCTCAGACTCCTGTGCAACTGTTCTCGTGATCCTAAGGATGCGCTTCCTGTCCCTCCAAGCCATGGCACCAGGCAGGCACCTTACTTCAGTTTTCCCTGCTCCCCCCAGTTCTATCCCCCTAATAATTGAGTCCCCCACCAGGAGCTGCTTTCTTTCCCTGTGGTGCCCTCTGCCTCCTTCCTGAGGGCCTCCCTTGTGACAGTTGTCTGCACCCTCCTTAGTCTCCTCTGTGGGTGCATCCATAGGGGAACTATGCTCCCCCAGAATGGTGTATGAATTGTGGAGTGTAACAACTGACTGGGTGTGCCTCTGTTCCACCACCTTACCTTCCCTGAGCCCACTGTGGTCCAACTGCTGTGCTTTCTTCGCAACCTCTGAGGTAGTGGTGGTGGCTCTGGTGCTCCCTGGATGGGGGAGGTTGCCTTGCCACTGTCCAGTGCGGCCTGAAGATGGGCAACTTCCTCCCTCAGGGCAGATAGTTGTCTGCAAACAGGGCAGCATCTCAGCCTCCAGAAAGACTCCCGGAAGACTGCTGCCCCACAGCCATTACATTGTACTACTCCCCACATAACTGTCTACCTTGTTTATTTTTTTTGTGTGTGTGTGTGTGTGTGTGTGTGTGTGTGAGATTGGTGCGTTATATAGAAATATATGTATTTATATAATGTGTATGCTTATATTGTCAGTGCAGTGTGCTAGACAGGATATGACAGTGATGTGTACCTTGCCCTCTTGAGGAAATGATGTCAGGTATAAATGAACTATTTCCAGGGGTTGGGCCTAAACTGTGCCCTCATGAAACAATCAGATAAACGCTCTGACCTACCAATGCGATGAGTGCCTTCCTGTCAGCAAGATGCCATACACGACAATTTGTAATACTGCTTCAAACCAATTTGACAGAGAAAATACCCTGCTAATCAAACAGAGAAAAATCCAAACATCCAAGTCAGACACAGGTAAACCTCCCTAGCCCCAAAAGAGCCTGGTGACTTGTGCTCTGAAAACAGTCAGCCCCAAAACACGTCAGCTGTGCAGAAGGGCAGACACAGAAAACAGTATTTAGCCTATGTGGGTTTAAACTCTTCCTGCACTGAAAACCTTAACACTTGTAACACAAGTTCACTTAACACTTGTAACACAATACTCTAAGCTTCTTCTAAAGTCAATCTGTAATCTCAGATACTTTAAATAATAGTTTTTGTTCTGTTACCCCCATTTTATAAGTTTCCAGATTACCTGCTTTTTAAAATGTTACAAACTTATTCCCGTTTCTCTTCCGAGTGGCGGTCGCACCACTCATGCTCGCGCAGTAGCAGCGCAAGCCTTTTATGTTGTTACTGACCCTCCTCCTCCACTGATGAAATTAACAAAAGTCCCACCAAGCACAGCTGATGACACTCTCCAAATGACAGCTATACTGTGCATGAGGTGGTGTGAAACAATGGGTATGTTGAAAATCTGGAGTCAATATATTGTAAATTACCAAAGTTATGAGCCTGTGTAGAAACTGTGCAATGCATGTTCATGTAACAGCCATTTTTAGGAATTTCTTTCACCAAATTTTCAACATGGACTTTCTGGGACACAACCTCATAAACACTGGCACTGTCATTTTGTTAATCGGTCCTGAAAGGTGATTTTGCACAGTGACCATGAAGTCACCTTCCTGGTTCGATGGCAAATGACAAAGATATCAACATAAGTTCCAAACGCCACTGAAATACATTATACAGGACTTACCTTTATTCCTCAATTCACAGTTCAGCTTTGAAGAGTGTAGATGTGTCTCGGTACACAGAAGATAACTTCATATGACCTCTGGTGGTAAGTATAGGGTGGGGGTGTGTGGGTTGGTGGGTGCTCAGTGAGAGGGTCAGCATGGGAGAGGGGAATGGGGTGACAATGAGGGATCATTTTCTTTTTTTTCAAGTTTCAAAACAAAAAGACATTGAATGACTTTTTTTAGGTGGGCATCCCAGTGTTGGATTATTATAAACAAATAAAATAAACAAGTTAATACACTGCCACAGGGGATCAGGGCCCTCGGTGTGCAAAGAACAGTTTAAGGCACAGCAGTCAGGATGGGGGCTGTGAGGACAGTAGCCCCCTTCACTGCCAAAGCAGTCACGACACAGCAGAGGTTGCACTATATGACACAGCTGTCATTTGTTAAAGGACAACTGTGTCATATAGTGCTGCCAGCTGTTAACTGGCAAACACATGATATGGCAGTAAGGATTGCACTACAGTATATGACACAGCTGTCATTTGGTAAAGACAGCAGTGTCATATAATGCAAATAGCTGTTAACCCCAAATACATTAAACATAAGGCTGTATATTTTACCGATTTCAGAATCTATGCCCTGAAATGGTGCTGCTGTGAAAATCTCCAATTGTGTACAATTTGTAGCAGCAAGCTCCCTGACTTGCTCTCCTACTGCAGAGACTTTTCAGATCTTCCTGGTGCCAACATTGGTTGGCCCAGTCCTCGTGCATACATTCATAAGCCCCCCCCAAGCAATGTGGGACACTTGAGAACCCACTCCCAGTGTCTCTGAATACTTTTATTATTTCATCCCCCAGCAGTGTGGGACACTGGGGACCCCACTCCCAGTGTCTACAAATAATCTTATTTCACCCTCCCACAGCAATGTGGGACACTGGGGAGCCCACTCCCAGTGTCCTGAAACAGTTTCATTAAACTTCCTGAAAAAAAAAGTCCCACAATGTCTTTTTTTTTGGAAACCTGAAAAAAGAAAACCCTCCCACTGAGCAGCCACCTCTCTTACCCTACACTTACCACCTGGAGGTCATATGATATCTTCTGTGGACAGAGACATGTCTGCAGTCTTCAAAGCTGAACAGTGAACTGAGGAATAAAGCATAGTGCAGTATAATTTATACGGCACTTACCTTTATTCCTCAGTTCATGGTTCAGCTTTGAAGAGTAGGGATGTGTCCCAGTTCACAGAAGATGACAGCATACTACAACCAGAGGTAAGTATAGGGTAAGGGAAGGGGTGTTGCTCAGTGGGAGGGTCAGGATGGGGAAGGGAACAATGGCAATGATGAGGGGCTGTTTTCTTTATTTCAGGTTTAAATAAAAAAAGACATCAGGGGACATTTTATTTTTTTACAGGTATACATAAAAAAATTAATTTCGGGACACTGGGGGTGGGCTTCCCAGTGTCCCACTTGGCCTTGGTCTTGTTGGGTCCATTGGTTAGGGAGCATGATGACTGTTTTTTTGAGGTGCAGCTTATATCCAGAAATCTGCCCAAATGTTCTGAGTAGGTTTATGGCTGCTGGTGTGGATTTGAAGGGGTCTTACAGGTGAAGGAGGATGTCATCAGCATATGCTGAGATCTTATATCAGTGTTGTCCAGCCCATATCCCTGTTATCTCCTCACATTGTAGGATTCTTCAGGTCAAGGGTTCTATGTATAGGTTAAATAGAAAGGGGGAGAGGGGGCAGCCTTGATGCATTTCCCTGTACAGGCAGAAGGGTTCTGAGTTGATGCCATTACATCTAATAAAGGCTGTAGAGGAGGAGTGCAGTAATTTAACCCATTCTGTGAAGGGACTAGGGAATCCATAATGTTGCAGAGTCAGGTTTTGAAAGTGCCAGGAGACTCTGTCAAATGCCTTCTCTGTGTCTAGGGATATCAGTATGGCTGGGTGTCCAGAGTCCCTGGCTGCCACCATTAGGTGTGACTGTTTCCACTTATGGTCAGAGGACAGTCACCCTTGCATGAAGCCTACTTGCTCGGGTCCAATTAGGGAGTCTCATACTGAAGTCATTCTAAGTGCTAGAATTTTGGTAAAGATTGTTATGTCTGTGTTGAGATGGGCCGGTAGCTCTCTACACTTTCTGGGTTCTTTCCTGGTTTGTGTATGAGGGTGATGGCTGCTTGTTGCAGTGAGGGTTCCAAGGTAAGGTGTGTGTGGCCATAGTTGAAAAGTATGCTTAGGGGCTCTACAAGGGAGTCCCCTAGGGCTTTGTAGAAGTTCAGTGAGAATCCATCTGGGCCTGGTGCCTTATCTAAGGGGAGGTCCGATATAACTGGTTTGGACTTTCAATTGCGAAATAGACACCCTAGTTTATTCAGATGCCCTGTGGGCAGCTTGGGCAGGGTCACCGCTTCAAGGAATTGTTTGATGTAGTCCTCATGGGTAGTGGCTCTTCTTTATATAGGGATTCAAAATATTTTGTGAAGACCACTGCAACTTCTCTAGGCTGGCTAAGCAGGTTTCCGTGTTTTGAGGGTTGGATGCCATGAATGATATTCATGGATTCTCTCTGTTTCAGTCTCAGGGCCAGGTGACTACTGGCTTTCTCCCCCAATCAATGAATTTGTTTTTTGTGTGGAAGATCAAGAATTCCACATTTTCTTTTAGCAGTTCTTCATATTTTGCCCTGAGTGAGTTGAATTGTAGCCAGTTCTCCTCTGTGGAGGATCTGGCCATTATTTTCTCTTTGGATCTTATCTTCCTGAGCAGTGTGTTCATCTCATGTTCCGGTTTTCTTTTCCTAATAGCAGCTATATGGATTAGTTCCCCCCGATGGTGTATTTGTATGCCTTCCATACATGTGAGTAGTTTGTTACTGAGTCTTTGTTTTCTCTGAAGAAATTCTTAGAGAACCCTTAAGTCTATCTATTAGTTTTTGTTCTTTGAGAATGCAGTTATTGATTCTCCATGTTCGGTCTTTATCCTGCATGTTGAGTGTGGAGGAGAGGAACACTGGGGCATGGTCCGACACCACTTTAGCTAATATTTCACATCTGGATGTTTTTGTGAAAATGTTTGGGGTGGTAAGGAAGTAGTCCAAGCATGAGGAAAAGTTATGCACCGGAGACCGGAACATATAGTTCCTGTTCCCTGGGTGGAGCACTCTCTACGTCTCCGTGAGCCTTAGAGTATGCTGTAGTTTTTTCAGTGCCCTTTGGTTGGAGATTAAACCTGTTCTGTTGTGTAAGGATCTGTCTATGGTGGTGTCCTGGACCAAGTTCCAGTCCCCTGCCAAGATTATGGGCAATGAGATGAACTTAGCAAGTTCTGTGAGGAGAGAGGTAAAGATTTTGGGGTCATCTTGTTAGGGCCATATACAGATGCTAGTTTGAGTTTTGACCCATCTAGTGTCCTGTGTAGGATTATGAAGCACCCATTTGGGTCTGCTACTTGTTTGTGTAGTTGGAAGGGGGTGTTACAATGGATCAGAATAGCTGTGCCCCCTTTTCTGTTGTCCTACCCCACTGGGTATGCTTGTCCTATCCACTTTCTGTACCACAAGTTGGCCTTGGGGGATGGGGTGTGGGTTTTCTGCAGGAAGGCAATGTTGGACCTCTTCTGTCCCAGGTGCCTAAGTATTTGATACCTTTTTCTCCTGCATTTGCACTCCTTTGACATTACAGGTTAGGGCAGTGAAATTGGGGTTAGCCATCTTGGTTGATATACTGTTTGCTAAGTGTAAGCTGGTGTGGGTTTTGTGCAAAGGGTAGTCTGGGGTTGTGCTCTCTGAGGCCCCCTTCATGCCCCCTGGGCCTGGACCAGTAGCAATGGCCCAAGTGGATGTCTCCACTATCTGTGGCACTGCCATATGAAGTAAGGCATTCTGTGATACTTAAGGAGCATGGCTGTAACAAGGACTTTGGAGCTTGCAAGTTAGGCAATACACTACTAATCGCTACACTACTAAAACCACTAGGTCTAACATAACATACTACAAAAAGTACTGGTCTGCATGATAGTAGTAAAAAAGAACCAACTTCAAAAGGAAGGGCTCACTGGGGCCTATACCCAGTCCCAATGGGTATCAGGGCCAGAGCAGGCTGGAGCAAGCCCTGTTCATGCTGTGTCCATGAAAGACCCTCATGATTGATGTTCTCTATCTCCTGCTCTGATCTAGAGGGCAACATTTTAATTAAACCATCACTACAAGTATACTCTTCTGTACCAGTCCTGCTGTTCTGTCAAGTGTTTGTAGTGAAAATGAGAGATATAAAGGTTTTACAACTGCCCCCGGGGCTGCCTTGTGTCTATGGTTCCTGCCACAGCAGAAGCTTCTCGTGCAAGAGGCTACCCATCCTTCTCCCTTCTCCCTCCTCCCCCCAATTGTCATTCACTTTTGTTAGTTGGCTTTGATTGGTGGAGGGCCAATTGTCCCCCCTCAGTATGGTGGCCTGTGATGATGAAGTGTGTGTCTCTGTGTGGCCCCTATCCTGCCTGCTGCACTGGTAGTGGTTATGGGGTTGCCCAGAAGTCTCCATCCTGGTTCTTGCAGTGTGAGAAGCTAATAATGGAGGACCTTGTGGAGCCCATTCACCATCCCACCCTCTGTCCCATGTCTCCCCTTGTCATGTAAGCCCTCACCTCCCCCAATGGCATGTGTAATTTAGTAGACCTCTACTTAAGCAGTGTCCTTCCTCCTCCCTCCCTCTCCCCCCAAGACATGGTTTCGTAGTCCACCACACAAAGCAATAGGGGTGCCTTTTAAGCAACTGACTGGACTGCATTCTCCATGGCCAGGGCTCTAGACTGTAAGTCTTGCCACCACCACCACCACTGAGTAATGGAGTCTACTACGAGTGGTGCAATTCCCATGTGTGTGGCTGAAAGAGGGGTATCCAGAGTACTCTATCAGATCCCTTCCCTGATTGGTTCATCCCCTTTCCCATTCACCCTTCCGACACACTCACACACCCTCCTTCTGGTGTTCTCAAGCCAAAAGCCTTCCACTGTAATTTTCCCTGTCTCTCTGCCTCCCTCCCCCCAGATGCGGTCCCTTAATCTGCAGTACAGTGCAATGGAGACAGCACTAATCACTTAGTTTGTTACCATACGGGAAGTCAGTAACTGTCCCAGCCATTATCCATGCAGAAATCCTTGGGAGGTTGCATCCCCCAGTGAGTGGAGTCCAGCTTGGAAAGTCTCATGTCTTCACTTTCTGCAGGCAGGTTGGGCCAACATGGAGAAAGAAGAAAATAGGGAACTGACCTGTTCTGAGTTCTCCTATTGTGCCGTGTCCTGTATGGGGATTAAACAGCTGTGAGAGGTAGGCTTGTGTTGCAGATTAAATTCCTGCCCTTGCTACCGGTTCTGGCTCCCATCATAGCATGTTCGATCTGTGCAGGGAGCTTGTGTTTCCAGTGATAGGAGGGGTGTTGTTTAGCTGTGCTTGGCTGTGTGAAATCCCCAATCATTGTCTGCAACATTTTGGCACAAATGTGCACAGTCCACCTGCCCATTTCACCTCACAGGTATGCCGGCAGGATGGTTGACACTTCTCCTCAACCATATGCTACTTGGCAGGCTGTGTCTCACTGTGTGGTGTCAAGGGAGTGGGCCACCAGGGTCCTGGGACAGGATCCATAAATCATGGGATGCCTGGCAGGAAGGAGTTGTTGTTCTGTGGGGAGGAAGACAAAACAGTCCCGCCTAATCGCCATCTAAGCAGTTACAGCAGCCTCTAGTGGTATAAGCCCCATCGATTGTCCCATCCAAATGATTACCTAACACATGATCTTTTGTTCATTTCAGACTTCTGTCCCATGTCATACAGGAGTGGGAGACAAGGGCAGATCCACTATTGTTCTTGCCGGGTGTGCCAGTATTTAACATTGGTGATTGCCACAGAACTTAAAGCAACTTACTGTGAATCATGCAGTTGTTTTTTTCCTCCTTGGGGGACGTGCCTATTCCCTCTGTGGTGTTACTTCTGGGATGAAGGGAACACTCATGGTAGATATTTGTAGAGTTCCTGGGGGCTATTTCAGTGCTGATGAATTCTTTAAGACCCAGTGGAGTGGTGACAATCAGATTAGCAGGGCACATGATTCTGAATGGGATTTTTGCCTGGTGGAGATACTTATTATGTCTTGGTAGGCTCGTTGCCTATCTCATACTGCTGGGGTTACATCGCTAAATATATAAAATCTCTGGCTATTCCATTGTAATGCTGACTTGTTCCGCACCTTGCCCATAATATGTAGTTTGTCCTGGAAGTGCATGCAGTGGACAATAATAGCCCTAGACTTTTCCCCTTGCTTCAGTGGAGGGTGAGCCAAATGGTGGGCTCTGTCTATCGAGTAACCTGGTCCATGCTCTGGGGCCCACTCCACTACCCGCAGCAACTTTTGAATGAAGGTCATAAGATAATCCCCTTCTGCTTTTTCTTGAATCCCCACCATGACTAAGTTGTTGCTCCATAGCCTGCCCTCCTGGTCCTCCAATCGGGCTTCCATTTTTGTTATTTTCCCCCTGAGTTCCTGGATCTCTTTTGTCTCCTTTTGCTGGCGGTCTTCCATCAAGCTTACCTATGCCTCAGCATCAGCAAGCCGGACTCTCATGTTTTCCAGGGTTGATTAAACAGTTCTGAAGTCAGCTGCCAGGTCACAGAGAATAATTTTTACAGCGGCTATTTCAGCAAAGAAGCGATCCAATTTATCCTACAGTGTTTCATGGGGTTTCGTATCTGCTGAATCGCTGGGCTGGATGTCTGTTTTTAGTATTTTGGGAGCTTGATTGTGTGGTAGTGGAGTGGTGTGGCAGGATGAGAATGTCAACATAAAATAAAAAAGAACATTTATTCTTTTTACTCTGTCCTATTCTCTTAAACTTTTCTGTCTATCCTTAATTTCTTGTCAGGATGGCCAACCTGACAATTCTGTTCTCCTATCTGTGCTATACCTTTAATCTCTTGCCATTCTAGCCATCAAAACTGCCATAAGAAGTTAAAAGCAGATCCCCTTTAAAGCCTTCTGCTATATAAATTCTGTGGAAGATTTTGAATCCCCCAAGAAACAAGAGTGCTTCCAATACCAGAGCAGATTGCCATATAGCCCCATTTTAAAGCGAGTCTTTGCAAGACTGGAAGGTGAGCAAGCAGGCTGTTGCAAGGGAGAAAGTAAACTCTCCTTGCAGCCACTCACTGTAGATCTCTCTTTGCTGCCTGAAAAACAAAGAGAGTAAATAAAAAATTAAAATAAGTACTGCAGCATTAGTGCAGACTGTTCCTGTGTATAAAAACAGGATTTGGGGTGTTTGACTTGTTATTGTGTTGTTTAAAGCTACCAAGAAGTGAAGTACAGTATGGGGAGTGAAATAGTTCAATGTTTGCTGACTGCTGAAATGGCAGGGCTGTCATGGGGAGTGGGGGTGGAGAAATGTAAAACATAAAAATATGTTTAAATACAGTTCTAGCACCATAAATTAAGGATAATAATAATACTAGGCTCTTTTTGGAATGTATGCAGAGAATAAAATGTGTTCAAATGAAGTAAAGGTATAAGTAGAAAAACTAAGCCAAGTAACAAATTTAAAGGATAAATAAACAAGGCTGAATAGTGATAGAGCTACTCTGGCGTCACAGAATAAATAGAGGGAGAGCGCGCCCCTACTCTGTTTTTATCTGGGAAGGTTAGAGTCCTCTATAAATAAGTTTGATTTTTTTGGTTTCTTTACCTGAAATGGTGGCACATAGCAAGAGATAGCTTCTATAGAACTGTCAGCCCAGAAAATGGCTGCTAATATAGAAGTGGTGTGGAGATGTCATTGAAAGGGGAGGGGCTTAAAAGGTTCTTGATGATGCTTTCACCACCAATTAAGGTTCCTCTAAGTTAAAATGAGTACCTATAGAGTATTACTAATATTGTGTTGAAAAAATACATAACAGGCTTTAGATTTAGAGAATGTGAAGCCTAATCTTAAGTTCCAGAGTAGAGGAATAAGGTTTTTTGGTGTAATTGATAGTCACATGTCAATGATGTCATGATTTTTGTGTTATATTAATCTCCCCACTAGGAAGCTAATTCAGGTGTGCTGGTCAGTTTCTTCTGACCAAGCAAGGGAGAGGAGGTGTGAGTCCCTACACACCAGAGTGGAGAGAAATATTGAATATACAGAGAAGAGCAGGGAGTCTGAGAAAAGACTAGCCTGTTTATCTTGTTTTGTTTGTTGTTATTTTGGTGTGAAAGTTTAAACACCCATTTCTTTTCTGTAAATATTTTTTGAACAGTTAATTTTTATTATCATTTTTGGAAAATAAAATGATAAACACTACACCAGTGTTTTTTATGCACTTGATTTAAGGACTGGTGTCTGTTATTGAACCCACACACTTACACTGGTGTCAGAAGTGGGATTCAACCTGGTGCATCAAGGCTGCCTGGGAGGCATAGCAGGGGTGTTGCAGCATAAACACCCTAGCAGATGCAAGAGAGTGAACAGTTAGATCAAAGTGTACTGCATCTCATGAGGTCAGTGAGAAGGAAGACTGGAGAGCCTTTGTTACCAGGATTGAACCCTGGGACACGACCCAAAATGAAGAAAGCTGAGGATGAAGAAGAAGAGGTACTGGCTTCAGCACCAAAGTCACAAGCCAGACAGGTACCTCCAACACCTGATGATGCAAATGAACTGTTAAAGTGGCTATGTATGCACCAGCTTGAGATAGAGAACCACAGGGAGGAAGACTGAAGACAGAGGGACGAAGACTGAAGACTACAGGTGGAGGAAAGAAGAAGACAGGACCAGAAATGGAACGACACCTTGAAGGCCATCCAAGAGATGTCACAAGCACAGGCAGATCAAACCGTGCCTAGAGACATTAAGCTAACCAAATTAATGGAAAGCGATGACATCGAAGCGTATCTCATTATCTTCAAGAGGGTGGCTTAGACTTGCAACTGGCCCCAGGACCAGTGGGTAATAAGATTGGTACCCTACTTGTCTGGGAAGGCACAGCTGGTATACAGCCAATTGAGTGTGACAGATGCTGTCACCTATGCCAAAGTGAAATTAGAAACATTGCGGAGATATAACATCAGCACAGAAACATATCATCAGCGGTTCCGTTCGCATATGTTCAATTATGACACTTTCAGGGAAACCTATGCAAGAGTAAAGGATTATTGTGCTAAATGGTTGCAACCAACTACCAAAACTGTTGACCAGATAATGGAGCTCATCACCATTGAGCAGTTTATCCAGGTTTTGGCTTTTGATGTTCAAGTCTGGGTGAAAGAGCACAAGCCTGAAACAGCAGAGGAGACCATAAAATTGGCTGAGGATTACCTAGCTGCCAGGACTTCCCAACCCAGAAGACAGCAAGGTAATCAAGGAATTTCTGCAACACCAGTAAGATCTTTTTATTCTTAAAATATACAGACCCAGAATCAGAGACAATATGCAAGAAGGGATAGAGGGGGTAGAATCGCGTATTCAGAACTGATTTGCCATGGCTGCCTTGGGAAAGGTCATATTGTAAGAAACTGCCCCAATAAAAGACAGGAGCCAACACATCTGGCTCTAGCAAACATTGGCTATGTTGAGACAGTGGGTATAGGTGATCAACAGACCTTGGGATTAATAGACCCTGGGAGCAGACAAACCCTGGTAAGAGCTGACTTAGCCCCTGATTGTACAGTAAACCAGCAGGACACCACTGTTCGATGTGTCCATGGTGATATCCACCAGTATCACACTGCCCATATTGAATTAAAAATAAACAATGCTTGTTGTAAAGTGTTTGTCAGTCTGGTACCTAGATTATCAGTCCCTGTCATCATTGGGCAAGATTTTCCCACCTTTGCTGCCTTGATGAGCAACCATCAGACATTTACAGAGCCAGTTAATGTGGTTACAAGAGCCCAAGCAAAAGCCCAACTGGGCTCTGTGTTTCCTTTTGAAGATAACTATTTTGAGACTGTGGACAAAGGGAAGACGTCTCGAAAGGAAAGAAGAAGGGAGAAAAAGTTGTGGAGAGAACAGCATACTGCTGGAATATTAAACAGGTTACCAGGATTATCTAGTAAAAACTTCTATGAGAAGCAATTAGCAGAGGAGTCATTGCAACCTTTATTTTTGCAGGTGTCTACAGGAAAACAAGGACAATCATATTTTATACAGAAAAATAAAATGTTGTATAGAATTGCTGTAGATGTAAAAAATGGTTCTGAGACTGAACAACTGATGGTGCCCCACAAGTACAGAGAGCAGATGATGTTCCTAGCTCATGACATTCCCATGGCTGGCCATGAGGGGAGGGACACGACTGTTCAAAGAATCCTGTCTAGGTTTTGTTGGCCAGGTATCCACCAAGGTGTAGCTGCTTACTGTAGAACTTGTGCACAATGTCAGCTGGTAGAACAAGGGGGGGGAAGAAAGACCTGGTACCTTTGCAGCCCATTCCATATGTTACGACACCTTTCAATCGAGTAGCAATGAATGTGGTAGGGCCTTTGCTTAAAAGCTTGAAGGGCAATCAGTATATCTTGGTTATCTGTGATTATGCTACCCGGTACCCCAAGGCTATCCCAATGAGGATGGTAACAGCTCCTTCGAGTGGCAGAAGAACTGGCCAAGGTATTCAGCAGGATGGGGATTCCCAGGGAGATATTGACAGATCTTGGCAGTAATTTTACCTCGTTCATGTTAACTGAATTATACAGATTGTTGGGGGTGACAGCACTCAGAACCTCAATTTACCATCCACAAATGGATGGATTAGTGGAGCGCTTTAATAAAACTCTGAAGAAAATGTTCCAGAAGTATGTACATGAGGAGGGTAGAGACTAGGACAAATTTCTCCCCAACCTTTTGTTTGCTTATAGGGAGGTGCCCCAAGCCACCACGGGATTTTCACCATTCTCCTTGTTATATGGGTGCAATCCAAGAGGACCATTAGATGTGGTCAGGGAACATTGGGAAGTTGGAAAAACTGTTGGGCATACCAATGTTATTGATTACATGTTGTCACTCAGAAAAAGGTTAATAAAATATGTAACTCTGACCCACGAGAATGTGGACCAGAAACAGGAGGTCTAAAAAGCCAGGCAAGATATGGAACTTAAAAATAAACAGTTTGTATCTGGGGAGAAAGTACTATTGTTGTTACCCACCACCGAGAATAAGTTGTTGATGCGGTGGCAAGGCCCCTATGTCATTGTCCAACAAACAGTCATAGTAAATTATGAGATAGAGATGCCGGGACATAAACCACAAAAACGAGCATGTCATGTTAATTTGTTAAGGAAATGGGAGGAGAAATCAAAACGGATGTAATTTGCTATATACAGCCAGAACAAGAAAAAACAGAGCTGGGTATAGCATATGAGCATCTAGAGCCATTGCATAAAGAGATACCCATTCAGATCAACCCAGACTTAACACCAGCACAGCACCAAGAGATTGATAGTCTCTTAACCTATTACAAAAGTACATTTACTAAAGCCCTGGGAAGAGCGAAGGGGGTGGTCCATGAAATCAAACTGTCACAGACCAGGCCCATACACCAGAAACCATATAGGCTTCCTGAAAAGGTCAGACAGGAGGTAGTGGAGGAAGTAAAAAGGATGGAGCAAGCCAAGGTTATTGTACCATCACGTAGTCCATGGTCATCACCCCTGGTAGTTGTTAATAAGAAAGAAGGCGGAGTGAGGTTATGCTTGGATTTTAGATGCATAAATGCTGTTTCATAGCTTAGCGGGTAACCCATGCCACAGATAGATGATTTGTAGGACCAAATCAGATCTGCTCAGTACATCAGTACCCTTGATTTAACAAAAGGGTACTGGCAGATCCCCTTTGCACCTCAGGCACAAGAAATAACAGCTTTCTGCACACCACTTGGCTTATACCACTTTACAACAATGCCATTTGGATCGCATGGGGCTCATGCCACCTTTCAAAGGACATGGATCATGTATTGAGGTCCCATAAACCATGTAGTGCAGCATATCTGGCTGATGTGGTGATCTACAGTCCAGATTGGGAAACCCATTTGGTACACTTGAGTGCAGTCATCCAAAGCCTTAAAGATGCTGGTTTGACTAGTAACCCAACCAAGTGTGCCATTGCAAAAAATAAAACCCATTATCTTGGTTTCATTATTGGCAATGGAACCATAAAACCTGAAATCACCAAGGTGGAAGCTGTGGCAAACAGTCCTGTGCCTAGTACAAAAAAACATGTATGTTCATTCTTAGGCCTCACCAGTTACTATCACCGGATTATTCCGGATTTCTGTACCATAGCCATCCCCCTTACAAACCTCACTAAGAATTGTTTTCCCACAAAGGCTAAATGGACAGCTGACTGTGGCAAGGCTTTTAGACAAATAAAGGCTATTCTATGCTCTGCCCCAGTTCTTCACAGTCCAGATTTCTCCAGACCTTTTGAGGTTCAGACAGAAGCCTCTGACACAGGCATTGGAGCAGTTCTTACACAGCAGGACAAACATGGAGAGCATCCCATCCTTTTTCTAAGTAGGAAGCTCCATGAAAGGGAAAGGAGGTACTCAACAGTAGAAAAAGAGTGCCTGGCCATGAAATGGGCCATTGATGCTTTAAAATACTATCTTTGGGGGAATGAATTCACAATAGTGACAGATCACAATCCACTGTGTTGGCTGAACCTCATGAAAGATAAAAACATGAGAATCATGAGGTGGTATCTGTCTTTACAGCCCTATAAATTTACGGTGACACATAGGGCAGGGTTCCAGCATAAAAATGCGGATTTCTTGTCCATGTTTGGTGCGGACAACACTGTTTCAGGAAATGATTGATGTTCTGTATATAATGTTATTATGATTGCTACAAACTGTAAAATGTATGCCTCAGTTTCTATTTGTACACACCTCAGGGAATAGTAAATAATTGGAACAATATTGTTTGGATATATAATTACCTAAGTTACATTTTGGTAATTGTTCCATTTGTTTAAGGGTCCCTGAGGGGAACTTCTGAAGTGGGTGGTCGGAAGTTCCAACCCTTCCTAGGGCTATAGGACTGGGCATCATAATAATGTTGCCCTCTTGAATGGGAAGGAATGTGGCAGGATAAGAATGTCAACATAAAATTATAAAAAAAAACATTTATTCTTTTCACTCTGTCCTATTCTCTTAAACTTTTCTGTCTATGCTTAATTTCTTGTCAGGGTGGCCAACCTGACAATTCTGTTCTTCTATCTGTGCTATACCTTTAAACTGTTGTCATTCTAGCCATCAAAACTGCCACATGAAGTTAAAAGCAGATCCCCTTTAAAGCCTCCTGGTATGTAAATTCTGTGGAAGATTTTGAATCCCCGAGAAACAAGAGTGTTTCTAACACCAGAGCAGATTGCCAAATAGCCCAATTTTAAAGCTAGTCTCTGCAAGACTGGAAGATGAGCAAGCAGGTTGTTGCAAGGGAGAAAGTAAACTTTCCCTGCAGCCGCTCACTGTAGATCTCGCTCTGCTGCCTAAAAAACAAAGAGATTAAATAAAAAGTTAAAATAAGTACTGTAGCGTAAGTGCAGACTGTTCCTGAGTATAAAAACATGATTTGCGGTGTTTGACTTGTTATTGTGTTGTTTAAAGCTACTAAGAAGTGAAGTACAGTATGGGGAGTGAAACAGTTCAATGTTTGCTGACTTCTGAAATGGCAGAGCTGTCATGGGGTGGGAGTGGAGAAATGTAAAACATAAAAATATGTTTAAGTACAGTTCTAGCACAGTAAATTAAGGATAATAATAATACTAGGCTATTTTTGGAATGTATGCAGAGAATAAAAACGTGTTCAAATGAAGTAAAGGTATAAGTACAAAAACTAAGCCAAGTAACACTTTTAAGGGATAAATAAACAAGGCTGAATAGTGATAGAGCTACTCAGGCTTCACAGAATAAATAGAGGGGGAGCGTGCCCCTACTCTGTTTTTATCTAGGAAGGTTAGAGTCCTCTCTAAAAAAATGTGATTTTCTTGGTTTCTTTACCTGAAATGGTGACAGGTAGCAAGAGATGGCTTCTATAGAGCTGGCAGCCCAGAAAATGGCTGCTAATATAGAAGTGGTGTGGTGATGTCATTGAAAGGGGAGGGGCTAAAAAGGTTCTTGATGATGCTTTCACCACCAATTAAGGTTCCTCTAAGTTAAAATGAGTACCTATAGAGTATTACTAATATTATGTTGAAAAAAGACATAATAAGCTTTAGATTTAGATAATTTGAAGCCTAATCTTAAGTTCCAGAGTAGAGGAATACTTTTTGGTATAATTGATAGTCACATGTCAATGATGTCATGATTTTTGTGCTATATTAACCTCCCCACCAGGAGGCTAATTCAGGTGTGCTAGTCAGTTTCTTCTGACCAAGCAAGGGAGAGGAGGTGTGAGTGCCTACACACCAGAGTGGAGAAAATATTGAATATACAGAGAAGAGCAGGGAGTCCGAGGAAAGACTAGCCTGATTATTTTTTTGTTGATTGTTATGTTGGTGTGAAAGTTTAAACACCCACTTCTTTTCTGTAAATATTTTTTGAACGGTTAATTTTTGTTATACGTTTTGGAAAATAAAATGATAAACGCTACACTAGCATTTTTTATGCACTTAATTTAAGGACTGGTGTCTGTTATTGAACCCACACGCTTACAAGGGGGTGACGAGTTTGTCTCCATTTGTTGTCCATTAGCCATCTCTGTTCAATCTAGAAGGTGTATATTTCATTAGATACTGAGTTAAGCTAATGAAATATAACCAGCAGGCAATTTTAGTTTTAGTTTTTGATGGTTTTTGCCATGTTTTAAAATATCAGGTCTCAGAGCCGAAGGAGAAGCGTCCAATCACCAAGAGCGCATCATGTGACCCTCCTTTATTTAATAATTTAAAAAGTACTTAACAATGGGACCTAAAAACCACAAAAGCATGCACCTTAGACCAACCTCTATATAACCTGAAAGTTTCAGATTTCAAAGCCTCCTGTTTTTTCAGTTATCGGGTGGCAAAAAAGTCTTAAAATGTTCAAAAAAGGAGACTTTAGCGGTTTGTTGCACCTCTGTAACTTTGTCTGCCTTGAACCAATCTACATCAGGAGATCCTGGCATGGATGCTGTGCTTTTCAAATTTCTTGTAAATCAGTTGAATGGGGGCAAAGTTATTAAGTTGCAAAAATTTGGGTTTAACACAGAAGTGCTTTTACAACCCTAATATACTGGCGCAACCACACCTGCATAATATATCTGGAACACCACCTAAAATACAATTTCTTAAAAGAAGACCCAATCTTTGGTGAATTGATCCAGTGGCATATTTTACATGGTGTTCAAAAATTAGATTACTGTCTAATACTATTCTGAAAACATCTAAAGCTTGTAACTATCTCAGTATGTTCTCCTTTCAGATCTAACACCGGTGTGTCTACTACTCTATGTTTAAGCATGCCAGTAAAAATCATTACTTTTGCTTTGTTTGGTATTTATTATCATTTTGCGTGACATAAATGATGCTACTGCTGTGCTATCCCTCATGATCGCATGCCTGCTTGCTCCATTCACAGATAGATACTGCACATACAGTACAAGCAGCTTATGGAGTGGGGAGAGTTAGAGCACACAGTGAGAGGAAAGCTGACTGACTAGCTGTGATTTATTACCGCTAGTACCCCCCCCACATCAAGGTAAGAGGTCATGAGGGAGGACAGCAATAAGATCTTATGATGTGAAAAATTGGGGAAGTTAGGCTGATTTTTCTCTCTCTCTCTGGGGCACTGGGAAATGGGTGTGAGTGTTTTTTTTTTTATGTTTAGGTTGAATACTGATTACTGTGAATCATGGGCCATGAAAGGAAGTGTCCTAGATATTAAGGAAATTCATTATTTGTGATGTTTAGAAAATGTAATTTAGTCCATGCACAGCCCAATTCCCAAACCCAGGGTGAAAAATATTATGCCTGGGTCCCACACCCTTTACACCCTCATGCTCACTCCAATGACAGATGATTTCATTGTTATTGTGATATTGCTGTATTGCACTAACATGTAATAATGGGTACCCACCATGCAAGCATGGATACTAGGGCTTATGCTTGCTATGTCATATACACTAATTTTAGTGTTATCTACTTAATTTCTGTCATATGCAGTGTCACATATATTCATTTGGCTTATAGTTCCATTATACCTGATGTGCTTATGTGTTACTGTTATGCATTTGCTTATATAAGGTATGTGTTTAGAATCATGGATATTATGTATGCATTCACTAATATTCTTTTTTTTTTTTTTTTAATTTTCATCTTTATCCTCCTCCTTCCTACCTCCGGTGCCCCCTCCTTCTGTCCGCTCATGTCCCCCGGTACCTACCTTAGGGATCTTCCCCTAGAGTGCCCATCCTCTTCTCCTCGCACAGTGGGGTCTGTCCTGTAGGTGGTCTGGATGGACTTAGGGCAGCCTTCATCTAGGGCTGCCAGAGGGGATTTTCCAGTTTTCTCCCCTTACGTCCCCACTCCCCCTAGGATGCCCTGCGCTAGGGACGTATGTCCCCGAGTGGTAGCTTGCATAATACGCAGACCCCATGTGCTTTCGACATCCCCCACTCCCGGCTCCGACAAGCGAAGCCGCCTCCATCCTTTTCCACTGCCGGTGCTTCCACCGGCCACGAGCGAAAGCAGAGCGCAATGCGCTCTTGGTAACTCACCCTAGGGAGGAGAGCATCCGCTGGGATGCTCAATCCTCCTCTCCCTTATCGACTCCCCGCCACCCGAGTCCGCCCTCGAACTCGGGTCACCGGCGCAGCGTGAGGTGTGGCATCCAGTGCCTCAACCCTCAGCGCCACTGGGCCGGCACTAATATTCTGTTTTAATCATGCATTCATGTTGTATGTGCTTTGGGTCTGTTGTCATAATCATATCTTTTTATGAAAGTATCATTCCACATTTATTTCTGTGTATTCTGCATTTCCTTTGTTATTAGTTTATAGCTGAAAATGCCCTTTCTTTGTTCTAAGCTGCTTGCTAACTCTACATGTTTCCTGTATATGATTAAATCCAAGACTCCTTATATCTTTTGGACAACAGGGACTGTTTAATGAATCTAGAATGTATTTATCAATAGTATTTAATTGCTTGCACAGCCAGCCTCCTCGGAGAGAGAGAGACTATGCCAGAGGGCTGGGGGAACTAACTCCCTTGTGACTGCTTTGCTTCACTTGTAATGGTGTGAGTATTTGTAATAAACTGTTTTATTACATTCTATTTGTTTTTACGTTCTTTGTCCTGCATCACCATCCAAGAACCTGAAGTGCGATCTCTTCACACATAACAGAAGTTTCTTGAAAATCTATAAAGAGCTGCAGTAATTTTCCTGCATAACCTATCCTGAGTGAAGTGGAACAGAAACACACTGGACGCTGCAAGAATGCAATGCAGTGTCACAGAGTACTGCATGACAAAAGGGATTAACTGCCTATGGGTTGATTTTGTTTCCTGCAGTAACCCTGCTGCAGAATTCTGCAGTATTGCATTGCACTGCATCCTGGTGACTCCACTATAGCTGTGTCCTGGCTTTGAACAGTGCCATCCACTTATTTTGCAACAAATTCATTAACATTTGTAACTCACATGCTCCAATTAAAAACACCAGACAGCAACAATCAGTATTCTCCTGGGTCAGTGATAGGACTAAGACCACAATAAGGATAAGGGATAGAGCTTGGATAATGGCACATAGATTAAATATAGAAAGTGAATGGGCAAATTTTCAGTCACTTCAAAACAGGCATGAAACATTAGTAAAGAAAGCAAAATAGGAAAATTATAAAAATCAATTATGAATATGTTAGTAAAGCCAATGAGCTTTGGAAGTCATTACAAAGTCTGGACTCTTCTACTCAGTCCAGCACTTTAAAATGCACTGGCAATGGAGAATGTGCTCTGACTTGATCAATGAATATACTAAACTACCGAACACTTTATTTATAAATATTCATTGCAAAAGGAAGAGGGAGATGGGTGACAAAAGGCTGTAATGGGGGTGGAGGGTGGCCATGAGATTAGCCTTGGGCACCAGGTGAAGGGTTAGGGTTATTTTTACACTTCTATCCTCTCTTCACAAGTCAATTTACAAATACAGAATATTAAAAAACCCACATATGTGGGGCTCTGAATATAATATTCAGCCCAAATATTTGGGAAAAGGTATTTGCACAGCCCTAGTGGGGAATTAATCAATTATGTGGGTGTCCCATTAGTGCCATGATGTAGGTTATGATATAGGGTTCTCCCATTAGAAGGATACCAAATAACCAGTTTAGTAACGGGAGTAGAGACAAACATGTTCAATCAAAAACTGTCCTGGTGCATGTTTTGTCATCCATACATGTTGGATGATGAATTATTTGTTTCACGTTAAAGCCTCAGTGCAATGAAGATGGGCCAACAATCTTACCCTACCTTTTTTCACTATACTGTAAATGATTCCAGGCATCTTCCAGTTTTATGTGGTGGTAGAAGTTTGTAGTTCTATCAAAATCTGAATATTTTATACATTTTTAATTTAGATTTTTCTCATAAAAAATGACGGCAACCACATTTGGTTTAGAAATACTACTGAGGATTGGGTTAGGGTTAGGACGGAGAAAATAAAAAAGCACCTCATGATGGGCAAACTAATATTTTTACTTGTAGCTGAAACTAGATTGTTAGAAAACCATATTTTCTTACACTGCTGCTTTAATGTGTTGAAAGCTTCTTAGTTTTTAACTGTATGACCCAGATAGTTAGCACTGAAATCTTTCATCAGTAGGGGTACCTGCTTCCCACATACAATTTAAAAAAATGATAAAAGTTGCAAATTCAGTGGGTTATGTAACACTTAGGTGTGTGAGCTTGGGAGTCAGCAGTAGGCAGGAAGTGCTGCTCCCAGATGTACCCCACACCAGTAGATGACTCACACTATGTTTTGATGAGACATGCTTGCAAGCATGCAGCCTAGTCTCTTGATTGCCTCAGCCTATAGGAGATACACTGCTTCTGATGTATGGATAAAACCAAACTTCCCATCTTCTCATCTCCTTTCTAAAAAGTTGGTAGTTTTCTAACATAGCTTTATTTTTTATCTCCTCACATACCCAAGTCTCTGATAGTCTAATGTCATCATTGCCCACAGTTTGCGTCTATATTTGAAATTCTTCAGTCTTATTAATCAAGCTACAAGCATTTAGGTGAAGACATTTATACGTTCCAGTTCAGTTGGACCTAGATTAGCTTTAATATTCCCACCTAGTAGCAGCAATAAAATGGTTCCTTCAAGTTAGTTTTGATATTTGCATTTTAGTTTAAAGCTACTTTATTTTGATATAGGCATGTTTTATTTGTGAGGGACATTCTTTTTATTATAATAATCTCATTTAAATAATTTGCTATAGAGTTGAATTTGGATAGCAAGGCAAACCTACTGGCATTACTCTTTAAATTGCTGGTTTGTCTCTGAGCAACAGAAAACTCCATTTAGTAGTTTGGCTGCTACCATAGCCAGGACCAGAAAGAACATTACAGGTACCTGCATGTATACACATGTGTAGATTTATGGAGCCCATGATTCACAAGGGGGTTGAAATATACTTCTAGTGCTGGATATTTACTAGACAGTTGGAGCTGGAATATAGTCATTATAGCTTAGTTTAGGTTCTGGAGGCTTGCATGGTGAAAGTATAACAATATAGTGAGAAGCATACCTGGCAAGTTACATTAGGCCCTATGCACTATTGTGTGGAGCGGCTACAAGCCACATATCTATGGCACATAGCCATTCTGCACCCATTGTCCCCCTGTGCCAGATTCACAAATGGGACATGCAGCCCTTAGGCACCAAATCCCCTGTCCGTGTGGACAGCAATGTGCTGGGGTGGAAGGGGAATGTCTGCATTGTGCACCACGCACAATGGAGCACAGTGTGATGCACAGGGAGGCACAGTGGTAAAAGGATACATCATGGGGAACCCTGCCATAATGGCTGCATGTGGCCATACCCATGCATCCACAGGGTTCCTCCGGCACAGCAACCAGACTTCATCCCCCGCACTCCAACACATGGAGCCCCCCATCCCAGCACCCCAGAGAACCCCTAAAGGTGCATGCCTCACCCCCAGTGCAGGTGGTGGGGGGTGTTCTTGAGCATTGCCACCAGCTGCTCATGGACAGAGCACCTCCTGCCAGGTCTGGGAGAGGTGTGGTCTGTGCAGCAGGGGGTGTCGAGGATATGTTTGTCATCCAGGGGCTAGTGCCTCACTGAGTGTGAGGGGGCCACATCTAGGGATGGTGCCCCTACTGTGTTCATGGGATGCAGGCAGGCATCGGGGTCTGTGGTGGGTGCAGACCCTGTGCTGGGGTGGGGGGCAACAGTGCTCCATTTAGTGGAGGATGCCTCCAGGGCAGGCATGGTGGGAGCCATTCCACTGCCGCCAGCCACATGCACAGTCTGCAGGTGCCTCTGTGGCTCCCATGTCCTGTGCCATTCTGAACTGGGGATCCACTCTGAGTCCCAGTAAGGCCATTGGATTGGCCACCTGTCTGGGACCACAGCTCTACCCCATCTGCCCCACGTGAACCTGCGTCCTGAGGGGTGGGGCTGCAAAAAGGTGGCCAGCGATTGTGCATGCTGCCTGTGTGCACCTGTCTGCAGGTGCGGAGCTCCACAGGTGGGATACACACCTCTGGCATGTACTTCCTGCCCCAATGTACACAGGGGCCAATAAACATAAAGAATCTGAGTATTAGGAATGTATCAAGCTGTCTCATGAGCAGCTGAACATGCAAGGCCCAGCAGAAGGGATACACCTAGGGTCAGATTTTCAGAAGCTTTTGGGGCTAAGTCCCATTCTGCAGCCACCGGTGCAGAAAAAAAATCTATGTGTGGGTGGCATTTCCTATTTTCTGCATAGGTGGCTGTGCAGCTGCAGGGGCTTCAATTAGCTCTAGGGATACCCAGGACAACCCCATTTGACACATTCTATGTGTTCTGTGAGCATGTCTGAACCTGGCTGTCCACTTATGAGACCTGTTTTGGACTTCAGTGCATGATCTGTGGGAGTCCATGGCACCCACTGGACTCCTTCCCCTCTTGTGGGTGATGCTACAGCTCATATTAGCAAGTGTAGAATATTGGTTCAGTTGCACCAAAAATCAGCTACAAGTTGTTGTAAATCATGGATTTAGAGGTAAGTGAAAGCTGTGATTTCTGCCTTAGCAGAACTTCAATGAAATATCATAACTTCAGCCTGAAGTTTCTGTACTTCCACCTGTGGCAGATCAGACATCTTTGAACTCTGTTTGGGCACATTTTCACTCTGTCCTGTTTATGAGATACTTTCCCAAATTCCCTGTGGTGTCTAGTGCCCCTCTGCTGGTTGCCAATCACCTCCTGATGTATAATAAATTAATTCCCTATTGATTCGCGGTCCCTCCCCCACCCAATCACCGTCCGAATACCTAAAAAACAATTCCTGGTGTCTAGTGCCCCCCACCAGTGCTGATCACTGCATGATTTATAATAAATTAATTCCTCAGTGGCTAGTGGTCCCTCTTTCCACCTGATCACCTTCCCCATATTTAAAAAAAAATCACTGGTGGCTAGCAGTCCCTCCCCCACACAATCACCCACCCAACCAGGACATCATGCCCTGGTGTCCAGTGTAACCCCTATCCCAATCCGCCATATAGTAAAAAAAAAAAAATAACACTGCTCTGTTGAGGTCTACTGAACCCCTCTCACTATCTCTGATCCCCAGCTCCCTAGATATCAGGGAAGAGTAATTTACTGTAGGGGGCAGGGCACGTGGAATTTCTGCGAAAGTGTGACTTTCACATCAGTTCCATCAGTGAAAGTTTTTTTTTCACACACCTTTGCATGAAGTCATTTATAAGTGGCTCCATGATGGAAAATAATGTGCATGTGGAAAAACCTTGTGGAGCTGCAAAGTTTTTCTGCATGTGCACCGATTTCCCAGGGCTTTCAAAATCCGGCCCCGGGAGGTAGAATTTCTTGCCAGGTGCTGACTCCTAAACTGACACCTCCAAGTGAGGCACACTTCTACTCTGGGACTTGTGTGGAGGATCATTTTGAAAAGGGCTGCTTCAGTTGATAGAACTGGATTTTGAAGATAGGCTTGGGGGAGATCCTGTTGGCTTGGTTTGCTCTTATTGGTCCAGGCAAGGCCAGGTGATGCCTGATAGATTTGCTGGAGCTGACAGGCTGACATTTTAAAGTCTCTTTTTGTTCTTACTGGGCCCCTGGAGGTATGCAGGAAAAACAGGGCTCCTGCTCATACCTCTTGTAACCCTTAGCTTTGGCAGATGGCAGCGAGTGGTTGCAATGCTGCAGAGGCCTGACTGGCCTTTGTTTTGACTGGTAAAGTTCCTCAATGCTTTCTTTTCATTTTATAAAATGATTAAGGTCAGTGATGATGTTTATAATTCTTCCCCCATTATGATCAGATCACACTGGCAATTAACATGCAAGTAAGCAAGATGATAGCTGAAACAGGAAATGTATCACAGTGTGGATGATTGCACAATGGTTTGATTCTCTATGGTTTGTCACACTTAGCACATGGTTCATCACTTGTGAAGTAAAACTTGAAAATCTCTGTAAACATTTGAGTCAGTTATCTACCAAGCAGACTGCCAATGTTCAACATAAACAAACTTGTAGCCTTAGTTGACATTAAGCTTTTTTTACAGCAGTAGCATAATGCAATAATTACTAGTTACAAAAATACATTTGTACAATCAAGGTCAAAAAATAACATAGAGATAGTGCATTTGAATAGAGGAAATCAGGATTTACTTGACATTTAAGGTACATTGTTATATAATTGACTAATCAGTGGCATGATTTCATGCATTATCGGTCTGGAGTGCTTGAGTGTTGGGGCATAAGGAGGAAGTATGGAGGTAATTAGTCTGGAGAATCACACTGCCTTCCTTCTTCTAGCAACATTGTTTATCTATTGTTTGTTTTGTCACAAATGTGTTTTATAACCTTTTCCAATATGTAGAATTATTTTGACTTCTGTAACTCGCCTGAGTCATGCCTGAAGGCATTGTATTGTCTAGCACAGCCGTCCAGTAAACAACTAAATAAATAGGAAATTAAGCAATATTATTTGACAGGGTGGGATATGGTGCTATACCGGACCACCCAGGGACACAATGAGGCCCGACGCTGCAGGCGGAGGGCCTTATAGCCCCTGGAAGGTCCGGTATAGCACAATACCCCCCACCCTGTAGGGTATTATTGCGCTTAGAAAATGGGCACTGTAAAACAAAATCAGTTTAGTAAAAAATGTTTATACAAAATTAGTTTTAACTATGTTTTGAAATACAATAGTCCCTCCACCTGTATTTCAAGTCTGTGGAGTTTGTTTTTGAGATAGAGACTTTTGTCCTTCTAGAGCTTCTGTGGTTGGGGCCTTTACTCCTGGCTGTCATGGTTATTACTTCCCTCATGCATGTGTTTTTGGGAGCAGCTGGAGACTGGAGTTAGCATTTTATTTTTAACATTGCTAGAAGTAGTTTGTTTTAGTTTGCAGGAAGAAATGAGTTGATCAGTAGCTGAGAAACAGAGAGCCCCAGCAGAGAGAGCATGCTATCACTGGTAGCACCCGATCACCTATTGCTGTAAGTTGAGAACAGGTGGCTTTGTATTTTCAATTTATTTATGATACGTAGCCAGTGCACAGCAAGCAGTGTGGCAGGCAAGCAGTACTGCTGAGTGTGGTTGCTATGGTGAGGCACGCACTACGCGCACTGCCCGCCACAAGTTATGTGAAGTTGATTGGTCTGCGGCTTCTTGTTTTTTATTTTTTTAATGCGTAGCTACTATTTAAAGTTCAAATTAGCAGGTCTTTGTAGAGCTACTGTTTATGGTGTGACGTGCGGCCCTCCCCCCTGCAAAGAAAACACAGTGGGAGCAGAGCTGCGGTTTATGAGTGTGGTCCGGGAGTTGACTTGACTTAAAATACAGCTGACAAGGCTAGGGATCAAGGTTTTTTTGTGCCACTTTTGTTTTTAATGGGTTTCTGTTGGAGGGAGAAGTCAGGGACACTGAGCCTGCTCATGGTGGAGGTCATGGACAAATGAGAAGCTGTGAGTGCGATTTGTGGGACTGCGACATTTTGGGGTCCGACTTCAACTCTGGCGATGTGTCCTGCCGGCTTGGAGATTTAAATTGAGATGCCAGCTTTTGGGGTGGGAGAGTGACAAGTATACAGGTGTATGATGATGCCTATGGAGGTTTTATAGTGAATTCAGGTGATCGCTATGAATGTTGGTGAGGAGTTTATTTTTCTTACATTTTAAAATTGCTTTATGATGCCTGATGTCATTGTACAGGATCTGTGGGCAGGGGAAGGCCACAAACTAGACTGCTAAGGAGCGAGAAAAAAATGTCTATTTTTTAAAATTGAACATTCTATTTGAATACTGATATGTGTGATTGGGCTTGTGGCTAGCTGGCACTTTTAATGCCCAGGGTCTGTTGTCTGATAGATTCCCACCTTGCCAGGTCTATCAGCCAATCAGAGCCTGGGATTATCTTAGCCCATTTTCTAAGCATATTTTTATGTTGGCTTTCGCATGTGCAGCCAACATATTGCAGTATTAGCAGATTTGGAGGCACAGCCACTGTTGGGCGAATGCAGGGCAAGCATCAGTAGGTGCGTCTCTCATTCCCCAATCAGCCAGCAGCAGGTGCTGACATCATGCATCCTTAATGTGGCCACCAGATCAATGAAAAGGTGTGCTGCAATGAGAGCAAAGCTCTCATGCAGCAGGACCACAACACGCCTCCCGATGTGCATGCAACAAGGAGGCAGTGACTGCCCCCACCTCCTGTCACATTACCAAAGGGGGATCCCACTCCCCATCGGCATAATGACCATCCTCCCATTTAAAATGCATGCCAAGGGGGTGCCCAATCCCCCTCTGCATCATACGCCCCCCCAACAGTTTTTCTTTGCTGACAGGGGCCCCTATCCCCATCGGCGTTATCCCTGTCCCTTTTTGCTGATGGGGAGCCCACTCCCCATCAGCATAATGCTCTCTCTCCCTTTGTTGTGTGCCAAGGGGGTGCCCAATCCCCTTGACCGGTGTCTTCCCCTTCAGTATGTGCTGACAGGAGTGCCCAATCCCCCATCGACTACAGCATCCCTCCCAAGAAAAACACTTAGGTGGCATGCTGGGAGCCCACCCCAGCGTACAAAATCCCCTGCAAAAAAAAAAAAAAGTCCCTTTTTTTTTTAAAACCTGTAAAAAAGAAAACCATCCCTCATGATCTCCCTGCCCCCCTCCCACTACCCACACCCACCCTCTGTGCACCCTGCTCCCACACCCCCACTCCATACTTACCTCTGGATTCTGGTGCGACGATCTTAGGTGGACCTGGAGCACGTCTGCACTCTTCAAAGCCGACCACGAACTGAAGAAATACCAGTAAGATGTGTTATGGCATAAATGTTTTTTTTTCAACTTTGATGCATATCTCAGACATTTCTGGGAATTTTGGCACCTATTTTCAGCATGGGGTTATTGGGACCCCTCCTCATGAATTCAGGCACTGTCATGGCATTATTCGGTCCCGAAAGGTGATTTCGAGGTCACTGCATGGAATCACCTTTTGGGACTGATTAACAAAACGACAATGCCACTGTTCATGAGGGGGGCTCATGAAAAACCTATGTTGCAAATTTGGTGGGGAAAATCAAAAAAATGGCTGTTTTACGAGCTTGCATTGCACGGTTTCCATGCATGCTCGTAACTTTGTGAATTTGTAATATTTTCACACCAGATGTTCTAACACTGGCATTTTTCCACACCTCCTTATGAACAGTACAGCTGTCATTTTACATATCCTAGCCGAAATGTGTTTTCTCACGTCTGGCGCAGAATATTGCAGTCGCTGTGCAAAATCAGTTTTTGGGACAGTTTGAAGAAATGACAATGACACTGTTCATGAGCGGAAGTCCTAAAATGCCTATGTTAAAAATTTGGTGACAAAATTTCATAACATGACCATGTTACAAGTGTGCATTGCGCAGTTTCCATGCACACTTGTAGCTTCACAAATTTGCAGTATTTTCACTCCAGATTTTCAACACTGCCATTTTTCATACCACCTTATGAACAGTACAGCTGTCATTTTTCACATCCTGCCCTAAATGTGTTTTTGCACCTGTGGTACACAATGGCATGGTCACTGTGCAAAATCAACATTTCGAACAAATTAACAAAATCACAGTGCCACTGTTCATGAGGGGAGGTCCCAAAATGCCTATGTTAAATATGTGGTTAAAAAATCCCAAAAATAATTGGGTTATGGACTTGTGTTGCACAGTTTCTATGCATGCTCAAAACTTCAATTTTTCATATTCTCAGTCCAGATTTTCAACGTTGCCATTTTTTACATCTCCTCATGAACTATACAGTTGTCATTTTTCACATACTACCCAAAATGTGTTTTCATCCCTGTGTTGCCAAATTGCATAGCCGCTGTGCAAAACCACCTTTCAGCTAACAAACTGATAGCTTCGCTTTTCACAAGGTGGGCTCACAAACAGCCCATGTTGAAAATTTGGAGTGAAAATACCAACACACATCTACGGTGTTAGGGTTTCCAACTGTAGCACCCACCCAGTAGAGACTGACAGGCATCAGGGTGTGATTTGGGATCATCAGCTGTAATGCTCAAGCCTTTCCACCTCCACCCTCACCATGCAACCAGTGACAGGCATCGTGGTGTGCCTTGCACTCTTCTGTCACAAAATTCACCCCATTCTCCTATACTGCACTCACCTCAGCATATTTCCTTCTAGAATGGGGTAAGTATAACGTCCAAAGACCCCAAAGCACACCACGGCACTTGTCAGTGTCTACAGGGTAGGGTGAGGTACAATGGCATGAGCGTTATAGCTGATGACCCAAAGGTACACCTCAAAGCCTGTCGGTCTTTACATGGTGTGGGTGGGTTTGGCGTCACTTCAGTACTTTACTGCCATTCCTATTATGCATCTCTAACTCTGGCACTACCAATGCCAGCGAGACAACATTCAGCATTGACAAATGCTTGTTTTTAAATGTCACTTTCAGATATGATTTGAAATAGGGTCAGTTTTTTTTTTTCAGTCATTGAGGTGAAGGTCCATCTACCATGTTCAGTCTGAGTACCTCTAGCTCTAGAGAGTCTATGGTTTGAACATCCTATTACCTTTTGGCAGGAACCAAGGCAGTTATAGAGGAGAATTTTTGGTTTTTCCATTTGAAAAATATCTAGAACTAGTACAGTTTTCTTGTGGCTGTGAGGTTAAACCAGTTTAGTCTGTCATACTGTATGTAGTGAAGAATGACAGACAGAACCTGGATAATGAAGGGGTTAAGAATTGCTATGTAGCTGTGCAGACCATAAAGTATAGCTGAAGGCAGACAGACTAGTGATGGTTATCTTTTGTTTGTAAGGGCATACCGGGATCTCTATCCCCTACACTAACCTTCATTTTTCAAATGGTCATTTTACATAAGTTATGCACACAGAATCATATTACTGTAACATTCCCATTAAAAATACTTTAGATTAGGTCAAATATCTCCCTTTTCTTATCTTTTGGACTTGATTACCCAAGATTTTATGTCAAGAACAATTCTTAGGCTCTTACATTATGGATTGTAATTCTGCATCTCCTTGTACAAAGTATGTTGTCTGCATCACATAATATTCGCTTTAATATTATTAACACTGTCTGTGTGGTGATGAGCAGTAGGGGACCACTCTGGCATGCACACAACCTTGGTTCATGCCTGAGGCCAGGGTATCAGAAGCAGAGTCCAGCAGGGAGGGCTAAGAGTGTCTGAGTGGTCACTCTGCTCTTGGGTGGGAGGATTGACATAAAACTGCTCTAATAGAGACTCCTTATGTTGGAGCCAGGAAGGTTCTGCTAGTGAAACAAGTGGCCATGTGCCATCAGAACCCCAGCGAGCAAGCTACTCCCATGCTTTTCCATGTGGGTTGAAGGGCAGAGAGTAAAGCAACAGAAATAGGCCAGCTTGGCTTCTTAGGATGATGACCTGCATGTGATCAAACAACCAGGCCCTCCTCTATGGTGCACAAACTCTCTATCCCTGGTCCTATATCTGCTGCCTTCCATTAACCATGGAAGGTTGGGGGCTCCGTGGGAAGGGATTGACCCAGAAGCTGGGACCAGAGGTAACACTAGATGAAAGGTGATATGTGATGCTAATGGGAGTGAATCTAGAGGGAAGATGTGTGGGCTGATGTCAAGACTTGAAATATAGGAGTACCAGGACGAGGGAAGGACATCAAAAATAATAAAAATTGTATGATTGTCATCTGTAATTCTGCATTTTTTTCTTGATAAGCTTTGTAATAATAATAAATACTGTATACTTACTATTCTGATTATTATACTTGTCATTCAGTTACTGTTCCTTTCCAACTTCTGACTCAGGACAACTTTGTAAATGTAAATAAGACAGTTACAACATTTTAGATCCTGCCTAAAAAAATACTACTACTAGTACTACTACTACTACTGCTGGTACTACTACAACTAGTGTAGGAAGCAGGGGTTACACCTGGCAAAAAATACCAGAAAAGAATGAATAATTTTCATCTTAATCTAATTCTATACCTTAACCTTCATTTTACAGCTACTGTAGACAGATATAGAAAGGAATGTCTTAAGCCATTGCTAAACAGGCAGAAATTAGTTACCCCATCTACTAGATGGCTGCAGAAAATGTTGTTCCAGATCTCTTCCCCCAAGAACGAGACACACACTCAGTATTGTCTCTTTGGCTGCTCAGTCGGCAATACCTTTTATTAAACAATCCTATCTGTACAAATTTTACACCAAACATATACAATATTGAGTTCCTTTTATTTTCTTTCAACAGTCCTTTGTTTAGAATAACCACTCCCCCCTTTCTCCTTTCTGTCCTGCCGTCATTTTCTTCTGTTTCATTTTATTCTTAATTTTCTTTCTCACCCCTGGGCATCGAACCTGGGGGGGGGGTCTTGCTTCAATCCCTCTAATCCCGGGTGTAAACCCGAGTGCTCTCATACTTTCTTTTGGGGCAGGTCCATTTCCTGCTCCCCCTTTTCTTTTTAAACTTACCAGGGTGCCCATATCCCTTCACCTTCTCTTCTTCCCACTTTTGTTTTCCTGTCACCCACCTCCCCCCCTTTCCTTCGTAACTATTTTCCTCCTTTTTCTTCTTTTTTCTCCCTTAGTTCTTGGGTGGTGGGTGAGCACAAAAAAATGTTCCTGCCTGGCAAAAAGTGGTAGAGCTATCCCGTGCAGACCTATTTAACCCCAGTTTGCTCCACCCTTGCTCTGCCTCCTTTTCTTTCCATTCATCCTCACTCCCCTCCCCTTCGGTTGTCATCCTCCCTCCCATTTTCTTAAGACTCTTCCCACCGACAGATCTCACTTAACCCTGCCCCTTCCTCCTCCCCCGCCCCCCACACTTCAACTCTTTCTTGGGTCCTTGGCCTGGAACAACTGGGGATGCCTTTTATGACAACCCTCCTTGTTCCAGATCCCTTCCCCCAAGAATGAGACACACATTCAATATTGCCTCTTTGGCTGTTCAGTCGGCAATACCTTTTATTAAACATTCCCATCTGTACAAATTGTACACCAAACATACACAATATTGAGTTCCTTTTATTTTCTTTCAACAGACCATTGTTTCGAATAAATCCACCTTTTCTCCTTTCTGTATTTTCATCATTTTCTTCTGTTTTATTTTATTCTTAATTTTCTTTCTCACCCCTGGGCATTGAACCTGGGGGGAGTCTTGTTTCAATCCCTCTAATCCCGGGTGTAAACCTGAGTGCTCTTATAATTTCTTTCGGAGCAGGTCCATTTTCTGCTCCCCCTTTTCTTTTTAAACTTACCAGGGTGTCCATATCCCTTCACTTTCTCTTCTTCCCGCTTTTGTTTTCCCATCACCCACCCTTCTCCCCCCCCTTTTTCCTTTGTAACTAGTTTTCTCCTTTTTCCAATAGCCTGCCTCCAGCTTGTGTTGAACGGAAGGCTTCCTCTTCCTCTATCCCCTCTATTAAAACTTTCTTTCCAACCAACGATCTATGCCTTTTCCTAGCTCGGTGATAAAGATGTGGTTGCCCAATATGGATAAGCGAACTCCGTCCAGCCTGTAGGCCCCGGTATCCTCTCCACCAGTTTGTCATGCCTCACATTCAGACCCCCGTTGACTGCTAAGTACTTTTATACCCTCCTGTTCATTCTCCTCCTGACTTTCCCATAGCCCTATGCTGTCTGGCTTGTCTCCATACCCGCCTAGGCACCATTTCTGATCACATGATGGAGACCTTTGGCCACCATGTTTTCAAAACCTTGACATCTTTCTGTACTCTATTAAAAATCTCCAACCATGGGCCGTGCCCCTAGTCATCCCCCCCAGATGTATTATAAGGAGGTCTGGGTCCTTAGTGTTCCTCCTTATTTCTGTTAGCAACAGCAGCAGCTGTCCCCATCTTATCCCTCGTATACCTTTCCAATTGATATGCACTTCTCTGTGGTCGAAACCCAGTTGCTTTCTGCCTGGTATCTGTGCTGCCTCCCTTTCCGCCCAATAAATGTAGGAATGCCCCACAATCCAAATGTCCTTCCTGCATCTTATATCTATAATACAAAATAAGAGAATTTGAAATGGCCCCTTCTACTCCCCCCCCCCAGCATTACTATCATCCCCTCCTCCGTCTCCTCCCATCTTGCTCCTGTTGGGAGAGAAATAAATTGACGTGATTAGGACATTGCATTTCTTATGTATTTCTTATAGCAATTCAATGTCCAATGCCCCAAGGTTTTTATGTCATCCCCCTGCATCCCTTTAGCTGCCGCTTCTGAGGCTGCCCCAATCAGAAATGAGTGGGATAAAAATCTATCCAGGTTCACCCCCAGTTTTCTGACTGTCTGCTTCAGTACTCCTGACACCTGGCTACCCTTTACCCCTCTCCCATCTTCATGTATAAAAAGCATTCAACTTTTGTTAGGCCTAATCCTCTGGTATTTCTTTGTCAGTTGACATGGGCAAACACCATTGTTCTTTGTGGCCTCCAGAGCAGCCCAGGAACCTTTTCCTGTTTGGTCCGTCTTTGATCTTGATATGTATAACCATGGGGTCTCCCCATCCATTTAGTTACTCGATCATCTTCATTGCTACAAACCACCTGCACACAATTTACAAAATGAATTTAATAACCAATTACTCGTTACCTTAATTCTTTGTAACAGGAACTCTCTGACTGATGTGCCAGACACAGAAAAATTTTCCAGCCTGGCAAAAAGTGGCAGAGCTATCCTGTGCAGACCTATTTAAACCCCAGTTTGCTCCACCCTTGCACTGTCCACTTTTGTTTCCATTCAACCTCGCTCCCCTCCCCTTCTGATGTCATCTCCCTCCCATTTTCTTAAGCCTCCTACCACTGACTGATCTCAGTTAACCTCCCCCCCTTCCGCCCACACTTTATCTCTTTCTTGAGTCCTTGGCCTGGAACAACTGGGGCTGCCTTTTATGCCAACCCTCCTTGTTACTGAAAATACTGCAAGCTTATAAAGACTACAGATACATTTCTAAATACAAGAAATTGAAACAGAAAAAGTAAGGGTCTTAATAAATCGTACCACAATGGGTATCATGTTATACATGCATACATTCATACATATATATATATATATGTACATTTTAAATTAGCTTCTGAAACCTAATAAATTCATTAGTCTAAGTACAGTACATTACTTAGCCTTTAGTTTCCATTAAATGCATGGTTTGTAACTAACCTAATGTAATCTACCTAGCAACAGCCTTACCTAATGACAATAAAACATTTTTACATTAAAATAAATACTTTTTTCAATTTTTTAAACACAATAACCAATGACAGAGCACAGGGTTCTTCAAAATTAATAGGCATTTCCTGGGTGCATTCAAAATCACTCTGCCTTCATTACCAAACTCATGTATAGTAACAGCCTGCATGAAAATAAAACCTTTTAACATTAAAAAAGAGTTTTTCTATTTTATAAGTGCAAAGATATATCTGGGACAAATGTTTTTTGAAAATGAGTGCATGTCCCAGGTGTGTTGAAAGGGCCACAGCTGTTGAGCTTGTGCCTTCCAATTCACCTGATGTGTGGATCAATTTTCTAGAAACGCATGCTTTGCCATGGGTTATTGCTTACAGTACTCAAAATCTTGTTCATGTGGTATCTTTTGCATCAGTAAGACAAGGTGCCAATTTAAAATCAGAGTGGGTGAACAAATTCAGGCCATCAATCAAGGCAATATCAAATATGCCTCAACCATACACATTGAGAAATGTTGAAAATAGGGAGCCAATCACTCTGTCAAGCTTGTAAGTATAGCAAGGCAAAAGAGGGGTGCACTCCTCCACCTGTAAAGGTGCTCAGACCAAGGATATGTACAAAAACAAAGAAAATGAAGATGGCCACACAAGAGGAGCTATTAGGACCCCCTGAGTAAGCCCTGATTAGAGGTGATAAGGAGGGGTGTTAGCTATGTACTGATCATACTATGGCTGCCTTGATATAAAATAATAAAGGTTGCTAACTGCTCCTGGTGTGTGCCCATCTCCATTTTTTTAAAGTTTGTAAGTTTAGAGAGGTTTTCAAAATGCAACAGCAGAAGAGAGTTTGAGGCATGTGTATTGTGGAGAAAATCATTTTGGCTCTAAGCTTTGGGAGCTAATAGGTAACCAGAACTGAACAGAAAAAAAAAATCTAGTGCCTTTTTCTTGTTAGAGCATTAGGTAAATATAATAAACTGTTGACACTGTATCTCTGAGTTCTGTTTAATTTGTCTGTATTGTGCTTACTGGATACACTTTCAGTTTTCTATAGATCTGGTTTTCCAGCTCAGAGTACCAGGTTTTATTTTCATGCAGACATATATCTGTAGTCAGCAATCCCATGTTATGAAAGTCGACCAAGAGCTGCATTTTAATTACTGGAACAGGAAATAAATTGAGCCAGGAATGCCTTAAGATTTAGTCTGTTTACTTAATTGATAACAGCAACTGTATGCATTGTGCTGATCAGCAGTTTTTTTTAGTTGGCAAAAATGCAAAAATAGTTTTGATATTATTTACTGTTAAGTAGAAAAGTGAGATACCATAGGGAAAAATTATTTGAAAAAACTAGATTACTGCACCAGTTAGGGTTCAAGTTACCACCAGAAAAGTATGGAAATGTGGCATTAGGGTTTCCAGCACTAACTCCCCATCCCCACCCACTAAGCAGCAAAAGGAAGAAGCATTAGGTGTTTAGGTCTCCAGAGCCTTGGGGAATCAGTGATGGGGGCTTCCTTTTGTGAAAAAACGACATTATATCTGATATTGCTGATCAGGGAATGGGGTGGGCATTACAATTGACAGCCCTAAGGAAGATCACACTACTGATTCACCAAGACTCTGAAGAACCAAAACCCTAATTTTTTTTCCTTCTGCTACTTGAGGATTGGGGTGGGAAGATAGGGTTGGAAACCATAATGCCATATTTCCATACTTTTCTGGTGGTAACCTGAACCCTAACTGGTGCATTAATAGTTTTTTGCAAAGAATTTCCTTTCTTTTTGAGCTAGTGGAACAGTATACTCATTCAGGCAGGTCTATTCTGTACTTATGTGAAGAGATGCAGACATGCAGGGCCTTCTGAGCTCTGCAACAAGGGAAGACTCCACCTGCTTATGGAAGTGCAGAACCATTTCAGGCCCTGCAGTTCCATGCAGTGACAGATGTGAAGAATTCATGGGACTGTTTGCCGGACTGTGAAGCACAGAGTCCTCTGGTCCCTGTGCATGCATGTTACAGGAGATACAGATGCACAGGGCAAACAATCCATCTGTCAACCAAGGTACAGGTCCTGTGCCACCCAGTGATGCAGAGGTGCAGCACCCTATGCCAAGAGAAGACCTGTCTTCACTATATGGTACCAGGGTCCATGAGGGCAACCCTACAGCTTTCATTCCATGGTTGGGAGGGGGATGTCACATAACTGCACCATCTGAGCACCCTCATGCCATGTAGCTGGGTCACTGAGCTTGTCCCTGAATTCAGTCACCACAAAATCACCTTTTGGCCAGATTTGCATAATTCCTCCAACACTGATCACTTAAAATGGATTCACTTTGATCACTTTCTTGTTTTAAAGCTTGTGTTAAAAGTCTTGTAACCTATGTATATGACTGTTTTGGATGAATTACTGTATTTATGAACTGCACAATTTAACTGATGTTATTAGCCATGTTCCTTTGGTATCATATGTATTGACTACTGTTTGTTAAATGTTGGATGCAATTATAAATGAGAATGTATTCTCAATTTGCCTTCCAATAAATAAATGAATGAATGATCATGCAGTGCAGACCATCACATTTAGCGTAAAAATATTAAAAATGACAAAGTTATGAATAAATGTTTAGAACCCACTGAAATATATTCAACCACATTTACCTGATTTTCTCACATTGCAGTTGCTGGTTCCAGCAGCAAGATGTGACTTCGCTCACAGAGTGGATCTACACCATAGGCCATGTTCCAGTGAATGATAGTATGTGAAGGTTGGGGGTGGAGTGTAGGGGGGTGGATGCAGAATGGGAGGTCAGGGTGGGGTGTGTGGGGGGTCAGATTGGCAAGGGACTGTTTTCACTTTTACAGGTTTAACAAAAAAAATCAATAAATTATTTTCTTTATTCCAGGGGACATATTCCAACACTGGGAATTGGGCACCCCAATGCTGGGCTACTGTAAAGCACTGGGGTGCACACCCTAGTGCTCCAAAGTACATATTGGGAATGGGATGCAGGTGACCTGGAGGGGAGTGGAGGGGTGTCAACAGAAGCCATTCTGTGGGGCACACCAGTTCACTAACCTTAACATTGGGAAGGGGGAGGGACCAGCAACCTGGAGGGGAGGAGGGAGAAAGAAGCACTACTGGCTAGGAAGTATTTTTTCATAGAGAGGATGGTGAATCCGTGGAACAGCCTACCACTGGAGATGGTGGAAGTGAAAACAGTACGGGGATTCAAAAGTGCATGGGATAAGCATAAAGGCACCTTAATGCACAGCAGAGTGGGGGAAAGGCAGTCCATATAAAAGTAGGGATTGCCAAACCAAGTAGGGAAATGGGCAGACTAGGTAGGATGTGTAGTCCTTTTCTGCTGACAGGTTCTATGTTTCTATTGGCAGTGGCCACCCCGGTCCACTTAAGAAAAATTAAAATTAACTAGGTAGATAGACAGACAGACAGACAGATAGATTGATTGATAGATATGATATCACGTATACCATCAGATATAATTTTGGACATCAGGAACAGTTCGTGGAAACAGTTCTCTGTATATTACAGAGAACTGTTTCTGTGAACTGTTCCAGAAGTCTGAAATGGTAGGTGATTTTGTATGTGATTCATTCTGTAAATTCACATTCTTGTAAATTAGCATTTTTGTCATCCAGTCATTAACAATTGCAAGGCCACACACATACACACACTTGCACAAATAGGTTTAGAATTACAAATTTTCAAGGGAGGACTTCCAGTGTTGCACCCAACAATGGCAGCTGTGCAAGGAGGAGCTCCGGAGCCAGCCTAGCCAACTTTCCATGCCATTAACTTACATTTTATTCTAACCTGTTCTACCTAGTAATTAAACATTGTGTGAATGCATATTTTGTTATTTTGGTAATGAACCGTAGTGAGGTTTGCAGCAGATTAAGGACCCTACATGGTCAAGCCATGGATTCAGCAATGATGTCAGAGCCTGTGGATATTACCCTGACATCCCAACTCTCTGCCCACTATCAGCCAAAGAAGTGCTACAAACCTGATTCTCCATTACCATCTCCCTCCAGTCATGAATCAGAATATTCAATATTAGAAGGGGAGTTTGTACTACCGGGGGACCTTAATATGTCTGATGTAGAATGGGGAATCCCAAGGGCAACATTTACCAGGAGTAGGGAAGTACTTGAAGCACTGCAGGTATCACTTCTACAACAACTGGATAAGGAGCCCACAAGGGGGGAAATATACTGCTTGTGGTACTCACAAAAAGGGATAGTGTTGAAGATGTGGTGGCGGGAGACCACCTGGGTACAAGTGATCACAGCACAGTGAGTTTCAGGATACAAGCAGGGAGAATAACTAATAAGACCAGGACCAAAGGTTCTGGACTTCAGTAGGGCAGATTCTGAAAGAATGAGGAAGATTTTCAGAGAAGAAATGGAATGCAAAGTCCAGATAGCGGATGTAGAGGAATTGTGGAAATGTATTAAGGGGGCAGTACTAAAAGCCACAGAACTATGTATAAGAAGGACAATAAAAAAAGAAGGCCTCTTTGGTTTAATAGGTATGATGTAGGGTCATTAAGGGATAGAAGGATAGCATTCGGAAGATATAAGAAAACTCAGAGTAAGATAGAGTTAATTATAAGGAGAGACTGAGACAGGCAGGGAAATTGACTAGGAGAGCAAAGCAGAAACAGAGGAGAGAATTACTAAACATGCCAAGAGAGGAGAGAACCCTTTTTTTTAGATATGTGGGGGAGAAAAGGAGGACAAAACAGGGGACTGTGAAGATGGGAGGGGTACTAATGTTGAGGGGGACTTGGAGAAGGTAGAGTTTCTAAATACTTATTTTGCTCTGTATTCACAGTGGAGGGGGATGGAAGGGACCTGAGTTAAAGAGGAAGGAAGGAGATGAATGTGAGATGGATCAAAGTCCATTAAGTGAAGACAGAGTAAAGGAAGAACTTGGAAAATTGAAGGTAGGTAAGGCAATGTGGCCAGATAGTTTGCATCTGAGAGTTCTTAGGGAGTTGAGAGATGAGCTGGCATCACATCTGGCAAAGTTATTTAACTTATCCCTGGATACAGCAGGAGTTCCGAGTGACTGGAGAACAGTGAAAGTTCATTGGGGGGAGTTGCAGTGAGGAGGTGGGAATTACCGCTTGATCAGCCTAACATCAGTGGTGGGTAAGGTGATGGAGGTGTTAACAAAGGAATGAGTGGTAAAATACTTAATGGACAATAAACTGTTAGATGACAAGCAACATGGCTTCACTAGTGGTAGGTCTTGTCAGACAAATCTGATCAAATTTTTTGACAGGGAAACTAAGGTTGTTGATCGGGGGACAGTTAATGTGGCCTACCTGGACTTCAGTAAGGCCTTTGACTCTGCTTCTCACTGTAGGCTGATAAATAAGACAGAGAGCTTAGGGGTGAGACAGAAAATAACTAGATGGGTGGAAAATTGGCTGAAGGATAGAAGTCAGAGGGTAGTAGTAAATGGTGTACATTCTAGGCTAATGAAGGTGACGAGTGGTGTTCCTCAGGGGTCAGTACTGGGACAAATCCTTTTTAACATATATATCAGGTATATGTCAGAGGAACTTGAAGGGAAAATGTGTCTGTTTGAAGATGATGCAAAGCTATGTAATGCAGTTGACATAGCAGGAAGGGTTGAGGCCATGAGCAGAGACCCGAGCAACCTGGAGAAGTGGTCAGACACATGGCACCTGGGAATCAATGCTAGGAAGTGTGCAATGATGCAGGTGGGGCATAAAAATCCACTGGCTGAGTACTCATTGGGGGGAGAACAGATAAAGAAAACAGAAAAGGAAAGGGATCTGGGGATTATAATCTCAAACAACCTTAAAGTAGGTGACCAATGTAGTAAGGCAGTTGGTAAAGATAATAGAATGATGGCATACACAGGAAGGGGCATAACAAGTAGGAAGAGGGAGGTGCTGATTCATTTGTATATGGTTATGCTCATACATGCTCATACCACACCTGGAGTATGGGGTACAGTTCTGGAGGCCTCATTTACAAAAGGATATAGAGAGGTTGGAGAGGGTTCAGAGAATGGCAACAAAGATGATTCAAGGTATGCAAGAGAAGCCATAAGAGACTAGATGGAGAGAATTAAATCTATACCCACTGGAGATTAAAAGAGAGAGAGGAGACATGATAGAGGCTTTTAAGTACATGAAGGGAATAAATAAAGTAAATGAAGGCAGCTTATTCAAAAGGAAAGTAGAAGTTAAAACAAGTGATCATAATTTAAGATTGGAAGGAGGAAGATTTAAAAGCAATGTAAGGGGATGTTATTTCACTGAGAGGGTAGTGGAACTCTGGAACAGATTACCTGAAGAGGTGGTAGGTGCAGAAATGGTGGAAGGATTCAAGAGGGCGTGGGACAGACATAAGAGGTTGGCTAGTGGGCAGAGGAAAATATCCCTGGGAGGTGGAGACAAGTAGGGGTGGGTGGGAAATGGGAAGACTAGATAAGCCAGGATGGTCCTTTCCTGATGACAAATTACTATGATACTATGATAGAATATTTCTTAGCTGAGCTGACAACTATAAAACTAATTGTTACAACTAGTGCAGAGTACCTCAAAGAAGTTTAAAGCTCCTTAGATACCCTTACACGTTGTGTTTCTGATATCAAAACCTGGGCGAGCTCACTTGAAGATGGCATGGTTCAGGAGGAATGGGCTAATATTGAGCTTAGAAGAAAACGTCAGTGCTTTGAGGATAAAGTCAAAGACGTAGAAAATCATAATTGCTGAAATGATTAAATTGTAGTTGGTATCCCTGAAGACATAGGCAGAGACCTTGTTGAATTTATTAATGATTTGGTTGTCTGTCTCGCTGGTCTCCCAGACTCAGGCTATGTACATTTAATTGAGCGAGCACAGAGATTTACAAGCCTCACCCCCCACCACTGGAAATAAGCTTCGAATGCTCATTTGTAAATTGCAGAATTTTCAGGACAAGGTTAAAATTCAGCAGGCTTCCAAGCACAAGTCACACTTAGTTGGAACTGGCAACGTTATTTTATTTATCTGGATTAAGCCAAGCTGTGAGAGAAAAATGACCTGCCTACAACGAGACTATGGTGAAGCTCTGTGCTGGGCATGTTAAATATGGTATGCTATATCCATCTGGACTACTTGTGTCCCTGTCTTCAGGAGATCATTCATTTGATTCAGTGCCTGCAGCTCTTCAGTAATTGACCCTTCTGCTACCAGTGCTATTTTTACTTGTGTCATCAAACTGCCCACATCTAGTATGGGACACTAGACCAGTTTCTGCATATAATTTAGAATTTAGCAGTCGATTTAGGTGCGTTTGGCATGGCTATTGTATTTTTCTATCCTGAGTCACCATTTCTGTACATAACCTTATCCTGTATACTCATTTAATGAGGGATGATCATATACTTTGCCTACAGTTTAAACTCTACAATTATCTGGTGTTACTGTGAAGATGGCAGTCTATAGTAGATGTTTTATTTTTCAACCTGGCTGAGTGATCGCTGTTAACTAATATTTTAATGTCCACCAATCATGTCTGTGTGTCTGGCCCTGTGCATTTTAACTTTTCAGCAGCCACCATTTCAGGTGACAGTGGTTGACTCCTGTGGTAGACTTTTCTCGAACTTGCATTTGTCTCTGCTTGCAAGATTCTAGATGCCGCTGTTGGCTTACTTTCCCTTGCTACTATTACACTACTGGCTTGGTCTTGGACTCAAATATTATATTATCCACTTTACCTACCTTTAGCATTATGACCTTTAAGCTTATTATCATCTTTATAGTAGAGTCAACAGTGAATTCACCTAAATCTTCAGTTCAAACACTAACTTTAGTTGATCCCTGGACCTTAGAAGCTTTTGTCACAATTAACCTCTTATAAGGGGATCCTTTTTCAATGAACATTTCACTGGTTGCTATTCTGACTTCTTAATTATAATGATCATTTTCTTGATAGCACAGAACTGGCTTTAATACCTTATTCTGCATTAAATAAAAGATCAGCGTGCTATGTCTCTGCTACACTTCATTCTGTTCAACTTATTAAGGCCAGCATAATGTTCTTTATTAGTTACCTTTTTCCTTAGGCAGTATGTTTTAGCTTGCTTTTGGGAGCTATTATCCCTAACAGGTATTCAGTACATTATATCTGAATGTTTAAACAATTGTCATTTGTCATGCTTTTATAAGAGTACTCTGCTTTTGTTATCATAACTTCTTTTGCTGGTACAAAAACATTAACTTCTATTTTTTCTGGGACATGGCATTTCACTCTATTACTTTAGACATTTTATTATTTTTGTTTATTATTATACATTTTTACTGATTGAGATGGATGATATCTTAATATTTTTAGGTGGGGACCTGGCGGGGCTGGCACCACCTTCGCATGGACCACCTGGCAAAGAGTCCACTCTGGTTGGGAAGTATGCTTTTTTGGGCAGGATATTTCCTGCTAGTAGGTGATACAGAGAGAGGGGACATGTGGTAAAGATGGGACTTTTTTCTGTGTGCAAATTTCTGGATGGGGGAGGCCCACTCAGCTGGAGGACAGGTACATGCCCTCTTTCAGGGCCATTATACTCTTACTGGTCTCTTTATATCCTTTGGATCGTCACTCACTATACTTGGTGTAATTCTCTTACCATTCTATGGCTGGTAATCCTATAAAAATCATTAAATGGAATGTTAAAGGGGCTAATTCACCTCAAAAGCGAGCACAAATTCTGTCACATTTAAAACAATATAATCCCTATAGTGTATGTTCAGGAGACCCATTTATGTGATCCAAATATTTCTTTATGTACCCCTAGGTGATGCTACTCCAAGGGCTACTACCCCTGTCTGCCTTCCTAGCAACAGGTTGAGGGGCCTGGGTTCCAAATTGACAAGTAGCAGGGTTTCCCTACCTTCAGTAAACACAATAGTTTGGTGTCTCCTCCCAGAGTACGGTTTGCATGGGTATCTATCTAGACTGGTATAGCCCTCTGGGAAGTGATAACTCCCCACATTCCTTCCTAGTGACAATCAGCAGTAATCAATAGACAGTTTGCAAAAAACATTAATAATATGCTCACAGTTGTCCCACTTACCAACAGGGTCTCTGGTCCTGGTGTGTGCTCTGCAACCTCCTGTAAAGACAGTTTGGTAATACTGCAGGCAAGTTCAACACATTCAATACAAAGAATATCACTTTAAGCCAAGTAATAATTTGCTCACAAACTGGATTCAAAGTAATACAGCAAATTAAGTTTATTAAGGGGACATGAACTGGGAGGGGGAGCAAATCTAGGCAAATGATTAATATTCTGGATTTTGCCAGGTTACTGAACACACAATTAATTTAGTCCCTTTGTTAAACAGTCCCAAAATGACTGGGTACCCATAAATGTCATGCTGGCTGGCAAGATTTGGTGCCCATGGTTGCAGCTGTTGTTGGGGCCCTTGATGAAAAGAAGCAATCAACATTAACAGTGCAAGGCAAAGTAAAATTATTTGTATCTGCGGCCAGCTGGCCTAGTCTACTGAAACCCTTAAAATTAAACTGAAAGCAATTAGGTGGTACCAAAAGATGATCAAGATATTTGTTGCAGGGTGCTACCCTGAATTTACTCACTGTATAAGATATTTTATTTATTTATTTATTGAAGTCTTGGAATTACAACCCGTTGAGTCAAAAAGTCTTTTGCAAAGGCTCCATGTCAAATTTACAAACAGACAGGTTACAACAAAATTACAGGAGATTAATACAGTATATTATACATAGCTACAATTCTACTGGTAATACAGTACATTATACATAAGTGCATCATAAATGAGGGTGGAGTGCATGGCAAAGAAACAAACACGGTGCAAAGATTTAAAACAAACAAGTTATGAAACATTACAATTGCAGATGCCCTGTTGAAATGAAGACCTGATGCTGGAATTTGCTGCACATGGGGAAACTGGGCCATCACCTCTCACCTGCACATCATGGTCTTTCCCTGTAGGTGGCTGCAACCTGTGATGAGTTACTGCACAGGGGCTGGATTCCTGAAGCTGGTCTCTTGCCAGTAAAACTGTAGCTGGCACAAGAACAGATGGAATAGGCCAGGATGGACATGGGTCCAAGTTCAACAGACTGTCTCTGGCAAAGTCCAGTTTATTTGCAGGTGACCCCTCCAGCTGGTAGACAGTTCGGTCACTGGTAAAGGCAGGCTCCTGTCTGGCAATCAGGAGTCCCTGAATGGTAGGCCTTGACCCGCAAAGGGGTTCAGCACATTTATTTTTAGAAGCATCAAACTCTCTGATTTCTCTACTGGCTCCTGGTTGGTTCGCACAGTCAGCTACTTTACTGACCAAACCTCCTACTCTGCAGTAAAGCAGTTCTGGGTGATCAATTCCTCTTTTGGGACCGTGGGGTGCACACCAGAGAAAAACTAGGCCTCTCTCAGACTGGATCCCCACAGAGCCTACAGGCTTCTCTCTCTTGGGTAGTTCAAGATGGAGTTTCAGCAGATCTGCCTGAAGTTTGAACAGTCCCCCTTAAATAAAGGCAAAATTCAAGGAATCCAGTTGGCTGTATAAGCTGTCTGAAACAGTTCTGGTTCTTTAACTGGCTAGATTTTGGGTGCCCAAACTTTGTCCATGATTTTCTCTAAAAGTCCTTAGCACATACCCAAGAGTCTCTGGCGAAATCCAAGTTCGTGATTGGCTAGCTGGGCTGCAAAATGGTAGCTGCAGTTAAAGATTCTGTACAGTTTATGCAGTCCCACAAATTCAGAGTTCTGGTGCAGCCAGACAATCCACTTTATTTATTTTAAACCCTCACAGTCATGTTTCCCCAACAATGGCCTTTTGAATAAGCCCACATTTAGACATTTGTCCCCCCATACATTTGCTGTTGCTGCTGCTGTAATACCACCCCCCTAGGTGGCAGACAGCACCTTATAAATATTAATTAGGGGCTTATGCATATTAATGAGCCCCATCTTAGCCCCATTGCTAAACTCTTGATTTTTAGCCCCAAAATGGCTTCAAAGCCACATGTTTGGGTCACCAGTCCTCAATTGCCTGAGGATGGATGCCGGAATCACTGCAGCACTCCAAGAATGACTGCTAAACCAGTGGTTGGTAAGCATCAAATGTGTTGCTTGTGCATGTGGGATCACCTGCCAGCTCGGGAACCAGCAGAGAGCAACGACAGATTGCGGTTTATATTTAAGCCCAAACTGGGCTAAAATAACTAGCAGGGCTGTTTGGGTACTTTTGGGAGTACCTGGAGGCACCACAAATACTCAGGCTGCAATGGAGGGAGGAACAGGATGCCATCAAGCAATGGGAGGAAACAAGAGATGCTGGGGCAATTAAGGTAAGCCCGTGAGGCGGTGTTACATGTACAAAGAAGTTGTTGGGTATGCCAGGTCTCTGGTGCTGGCCTAAACTCCTGGTGGGCTAGATTTGCTACCTTAGTGGCAAGATCCATGCCTTTTTGTCTATTGGAACACATATCAGACCCAGAGGGCACTTATGTTATACAGTGAAGCCTGCAACGATGAAACACAGTGTCACAGGTTTACTGCATGACAAAAGCAGTTAACTCCCATTGAAATTGCATTGTTTGCTGCAGTAACTTTACTGCAGAATTCTGCAGTGCTGCACTTCATCCTGGTGGGCTTCACTGTACTTAAAGGGGTGTTGGATTGCACCACCATGGTATTAACAAATGTCTATGGCCCTAAGAATGTAGATCCCCTTTTCTTTTCAGCACTGTTAGCCACCTGACAAGTTGGCAACAATATCCATTGATTATAGGAGGTGATTAGAACACAGTCATTTATAGTGACCCAGATTGCTGCCCCGCATTGCAAAAAGGACTCATTTGTGAGCAGAGGGCTCAATGAGATTTGGTGGACTCTCTTGACTGTCTCAACCCATGGAGATCACTTTACCTGACTCTGAGAGAGCACACATACTATTCTATCTCACATGGCACCCTGTACAGATTAAATTTGCTTTTATTAGCACATCCCTGTTGCAGTGCACCTTAGTCATGGAAATTCTCCCATAGGTGGTATCTGATCACTCCCTCATGTCCCAGGCATTGTTTCTTCCTACACAGCCACACCATGATCAGACCTGGAAACTTAAAAATTACATTTTAAAAGACACTACTGTGGTCACCTCCCTAAAGAAATTTATACTTCTTTTTGTAAATATTCAGGTACAGTTTTCTCAGCTTCTACACTCTGAAATGTGTACAAATATGTGGTGATAGTCAAAGTAATCCAAATCCCTCCAAAAGAAAAAAGCAATGTAAGCAGAAATCTCAGGAGCTGCTTGTCAACATTCATGGTATTGAGAAATCGTTATCTAGTACCTCCTCTCCTGACACTTGGAAGCAGCTCACACTGTTGTGGGAGCAGTACCTCAAGCTTAATCGAGATCATGCTGAACAAGCACTCTCTCACACTAAGGTGCATTATGTGGCACAGGGAGAGAACCCTAATAAGCGTCTTGCTTCAAGGCTCAGATACCATGAGGAACAATGTCTTATTTCCTCGATTGTTGACCCTGATCCTTTAGGGTCTGAGAGGGAAGTGGAACAATATTTGACTGATACTCTGTTTCCATCTCTTTCCACAGATCAGCAAGATTATCTTTCTTGTCCTATTAGACTCGCAGAGATTAGCCATGCTAGTAAGTCTCATGTTCTGAATAAGGCCCCTGGCTCAGATAGATTTTTTTCCAATTTCTAGGAAATGTTTCTCAATGAGATTGGGGCCCCTCTTTTAAAAATGTACTTGGATGCTTACAACATGCATCAGTTAGACCCCCTTATGCAGCAGGCTACTTTATCAGTCATAGCTAAACCCGGTAAGGACCCCTCATATATTCAAAATTACAGTGGCAGCCATAGACATGGTCAGATATTTCCTAAAATTTCTGTGATTTCTCTTGAGAAGTTTCTTGCCTGCATGCAGTACCCCTATGGGCCATCAGAGAGAATCTCTTTAGATATAGCACAAAATATCTGAAAATATCTAACGATGTCATGGGTGCAACTGTACTGCCCAATATCTTTAATACATATGGACTTAAAAATGTTGGTGAAAGTTCTAGCAATGAGTCTACAAGTCTGGAATGATCTTGTTGGTCTGAAACAAGAAGGTTTTGTTAGCGGTAGACTATCTTCAGACCATATGCATAAATGTTTCAGCAACTCTAGCAGTGTTGGCTCCCCTGGATGTTGAGAAGACATTTGACCATGTTTCATGGGTTTTTCTTTCGGGGTCTTTTATTTATTTGGGTACCCAGAGAATTTTATCCAATGTAGCCATCTTCTTTATTCTCATCTGTGAGCAAGGGAGTACTGCAACAGGGTTTTTTCCATGGACTTCGTGTTAAATAACAGCACTCAACAGTGCAGTCCCCTATTGCCTTTTTTTTAACTTATATCTGAAGCCCATTATAGTCTGGCTCAAACAAAATTGTACTATTAAAGATATAATGGATGGTGGTAAGTCATGTAAAGCTTCCTACTATGCTGATGATATATTATTGCATATGTAAGCCACCCCCCCCAACTTTTGTAAGGTTCACCTTGGCAAGGCAACAAACCACACGTTGGCAGAAAATAAGCATCACCACTGGTATTAGGGTGAATAATTGGCTCAGGCATCTAGGAGGTGGGGGGTAGTACAAAAAGTAACATTTCTATTTAACCCAGGTCTGGGAGAGAGGTAGGTGGCAGGGGATGGTGTGTCTCCTATAGTTGGGACACCAAGAATATTTCACAAGTCATTCAAAGATGGATTGTCTGCAACCATAAACTTTGGGATTGTATTGTATGGCTTTATTTCTAACAAGATGGACAAAAGAATCTGGCCAGGTGGTGCTTAGGGTTGAGGCACTGGACGTCACACCTCGTGCTACACTGGTGAACTGGGTTTGGCAACCAGCCCAGGACGCTGGGGGTCAGTTGGAAGGGGGAGGAAGGAGCTGGATTGAGTCACCAATAGGCAACTCTCCTCTCCTGGGGTGGGTTGGGCACTGTGCCAACTAGTGGATGGTGTCAGGAAAGGAGGGTGTCATTAGGCGAGTGGCAGAAGCTGTGCCTCACCATGGCTTACCACTTGGACTCTGGTCCTGTTTGCCAGCATCCTCAGGGACAGGACAATGTAGCTATGTAACAAAACATTACTCCCCACTGCCATGAAGAATGATCCTTGATCAGGGAGAAGGAACCTTGGATGGCAGTACACTGCCACCGAGCCCAAGCCGGAGCCAGCTTAAACAGATAATATATATAAAAAAAAGATGGACACATGAAGTGTGGTCACCCAAGGCTTTACTGTTCTGAACAGATGACAACAACTTTTGCGAGCCAAAACCGATTACACTCTGGCAATACTGTAAATCCAACATGAAAACTTTTCCCAAATGACTCATCCATCCCTGTGCTGAGGGATCTCTGGATTTGTAACCAGTGCATACATTGTGGGGGTTGCCATGCACTTAAACTTGAGCACACCTGACGAGATGACATGTGTTAACACCTGCAGAAAAACTGTTCCTATCTTGTAATCAGTTAGATCCATTCTGCACGATGAATGAGGGGCTACTCATACTGGCCAAAGTCAGACTCTCTCTCATTACCTTGTACTCATGGTTTGGTATTCCCATTTTAAGGCATTTGAAAGAACACTTCAGTCCACAATTCTCTCACAAATCCATTGCTTTTAAAGCAAAAAACACACACAGTCTCTTCACTCCAGGCAGCTCTGACAGTCTTTCTGTCTTTCAGGGATGGGATGGGATTCTATTAACCCCAGGAACTGGATGATTAAACTCACCACAACCAGACCACCTTGCTGCCCGCATCAAGTGCTTTGGACTGCAACACAGGCCATCCAACTTCTAGGTGCCTTATGGGGAGGGTTGATCAGGTCCTCCCCTACCAAGAACTAATGTAGGTAGGTTACCACAAGGAAATCCGAGGCATGCTGAAGCAACTTCAGCCATCTACCAACCAACCAGCTTGGGACCCTTCCTCAGTGGCTCAAAGGAACCTCCTGAAGCATGCCCTGACAGAACAGTACTTGTGACCCCTATTTGGATCAGGACCACCAGCCTATCCATCCCCCTAGCCCACTAGGGAAAAGTGGTATCACATAATGTGGGCAAAAGAGTGAACACACATTACAATGAATGGAAAACAATGAATATCGGGATGGTGAAACCTATATTCCGTTACCCCTAGGTGCCACGACCTCAGAGTTTTTTTAATTTTTTTTTTAATTTAGTTGTTTAACCAGGTATAGCACACAGAGTTTGATATTTAATAAAGGGAGGTACAGGGGCAAAAAACTCACAATGGAGAGTGTGGGTGACAAAGCCCCCTGCAGAAAAAGCACAGTCTCCATTTTGGTCCTTGACATTTTCTGTTCGCTGATATGGGCTCACTCTTTTGAAGTCGCCCATATCATGTGGAACCTGGAAAAGCTATCAACCCCTACACTACCCAAGGGGCAACCTATACCAATATACATTTCATGTGTTACTCTGCATACTGCTTTAGAAACATATATAGGACCTTTGATATGCATTTCCCAAACCCCAGTACTACACTCTTTAAACCTGAAAAACAAAATGTCTAACATTTCCCAGTTAAAACATTTTAAAACATTCTGAGTACTTTGCTGATCCCCAACATCCTCTTCTGGTCCTTGTTTCTTCTCCCAGGTGCACCTGTAACAGAAAACATCCTGCAAAAAAGAAACAACCTGCAAAACAACACATACCTGCAAGAGAAAACAGCAAACAAACCTCCCACGAGCAGATTCAATCCAACCCCAAAAACATTTTAAAAGGGTTTTCTACAAAGGGCAGTATAAAAGTACCAAAAATAATGCATATAAAACATTTTTTTTGGGGGTTACCCTGCAAAGTCTTTTGAAGAAGGAAATGTCCCGAGTGCTCAAGGCACTCACATTCAAGAAAGTTACTGTAGGCAGAAGCCAATCCAGAACTGTTTTTGCAACAGGCATGAGGCCTACTGAAAACTTTAGTCCAGATCCAGATGTCCAATGGACAAAAAGAGTAGGGACATCTCTGCTTTAGTAGACAGTCATTGAAACATAAAAAGTATAAGAAAATTTGGCCCTTCCAGTTCCGAAGTGCAGGCTGATTGTTCTGCATCACCTCTCTGAATCTGGTCTGGACGTCTTTTTCCTTTAGCTGAAGATAAGTCTTTGGAATAAGCCCTTCCATGGCACCTGTGGACCTGGTTACTGCTGATCAAGAAAGAAAACTACGGTTACAACATCCCTCGTTGCTCCCAGGGGGGACACTGTACTCCAATCTCTGAATCTTCTTTCTTCGGCAGATTGCCTGCTGAGGGTGGTGGCACACTGACCACAGATTTTGCTCATAGCTGGCTCTTCCAAGTACTTTTAATTATAGTACCACAGGGGATGAGAACCATAGATGATTGTTCCATCTGGGCGAATCATTTTCAGTGAGTGTATTGTCTCTTTGCCCTCATGATCAGTCACTACTACGGATTCCAGGTGGAGGGTTTGGCCCACCTTCCAAGAAATGATCATGCCTTGGCAAACTTGTTCTCTTCCAGCTGGACCAAGGCCTTTCATGTGGTAACAGAGCTTATTTGTAAAATCTCTGGCTTCCAACAACAACCATTCCTCATGCGTGTCCTTAATCTGCTCCCACGTCCATCTAGGCATAAATAGATATTTTATACTAAATTCTCTCTTGGCTCTCCTCCTGACTACTCTATCTTATTTGCTGCTCTTTGGAAAAAATAAGCCCTCAGCCTGACTTGTGGATGGCCAGGTCTGATGTAGCCATGCCTCTCTGTCACACACAGGATAAGTGCAGTTCATTCCTGTGTCTTTCTGTGCCTCTTGCACACTTGAGCCCTTCCCTTCTGCTGAGGGCTCCAAAACTTTTGTGGCTGTGTCATCTGGTAAACCAGTCTTTTCACCAGATGCCTCCACCTCCTCCATAACCTCCATATGTTCTGCCCAGAAACTGGTTACTGATTCAGTCCTTGAGAACATCCACTCTTCACTACTGCTGGAGGCATGGGCCTCCCAGTTGATGAGGTCTTCAAGCTCCTCATCCTCTCCAAGCAGACTTGGACTTGGACAACTTGCCCACGGGTTCTGTGGTTCAAATCTAGCCACTGTCGAACCCCTCTCAGCCTCTTCCTTCAGCTGAGGCACTACAAGCTGCTTGTACGTCTTGCAGGTTGCATTCAGCCACATTTACAAAGAATTCCTGTAAGAAATCCTCTGCTTCCTCCTGCTTTCCTTTGCCATCAATCTGCCTTCCACAGTCATGCTTCTCACTGAGGGTCCATGTGGGAGCTAACTGAATACAGCAGACTATCTCTCCAGATAGTCCACTAGTCATACTCATCCCAAACTTTACTCTGCAATCATGGCAGTGGGGGATGGCTATGACATCCCATCCTATTCTCAAGCATACTGCACACACAGTCACTGGATAACCAGGGAGTGCTATGTAGGGTGGTGCTCACACTCAATCATATTCCTCCTCAAACTTCCTCAATTACTTTACCATTTCTGCTACCCAAGTCTTGACATAAAGTGGATATTGCTGCCACCTACTTGCCGTGTTTGTTTTCTGAAAAAAGACAGTTCCAGAAAATACCATTACCATGTGCACTATATCAGTTCTTTTTACTTGCAAAAAGTCTTTTACTGTCTGCCTGACCACAGTATCTGAGTGACTTGCATTTTACATTGGCTTTGCTATGAAATTGTTTACATTTCTTTACTGTACATTTGCTTGCATTTGCATTAGGTCCCAGCCCCAGCATAGCTGCTGCAATTTTTTTCTGCATCACTCTCTGAATTCAACCTTGCTAACTTCTTTTTTACTGCCCAGAGACTTTTTTTCTTTGCATCAAGGTTTTTTTTCAGTACTTACAAGCATACCTGATTCCAACTTGTTGCTGTGGCCTGCCACCAAGTTGTTGACACTTGCGATGCAGATCGTGAATGGTTGTTATACACCGATCATCATGAATGCCTGCAGTGACAGCCAGAATGGTCGCTTTCACTGGAGAAGCCTGATTTTACTTTTTTAGCACTTTTTAGCACAAAATGATCCACAGTCCACCAAGGCTATGCCTGCTACAGGCCTGATGCCTCACAGGCTCCTTGCAGTCTCCCTCAAACAATTGAGCAGTCCACAGAGCTCCAGCCAGGGGGTAGGACATACACACCAGAGCCAATCACTTGAGATGCAAATGAGCTAATTCTCTCTCTTTCTCTTTCTCTCTCTCTCTCCTTCTCAATGATCCATGAGCTAGGGAAACAAAAATTCAAACTGCAAATTGAACTTTATTTTCTCGGCTGATTTTTCATAGTCTCAACAGTGCTTTCTCAGCAATTCAGTCACATTAAAGCACAGTTCTTTTAGCAACTACATCACTTTATTCCACAAGCACTTGGAAATTTGTAATCTGAAGAAAACAAATGTTTTCTTGCCCAAAAATCACATGCACACTGAAGCTTGCAATTTTGTCAAGTTTAAACATTTTATAAAGCACGTTTCAAGCAGGGTTCACAGTTCTAACAAAGCAGTCTTTGGCATCAAAGTTTTCCATGGAGCACCACAAAGCAGCACATTTTAAAGTGGCATTTTACTTAGCACAAACTCAACTTTTTTCTTCATAACAATCTCTTGGCATGGTGCACCGCCACCAGACAGAATGACCCCAGAAATACCCTCTGCACACAACTTTTTTTGTCTCTCCCCAAATCCTAGGACAAGCACCCAACTTTTGTAACCAACACCCCACAACTTTTGTAAGGCTCACCTTGGCAAGACAACAAACTGCATGTTGGCAGAAAATAAGTAACACCCTTGGCATATGGGTAAATACTTGATTAAGGCATCTAGAAGGTGGGGGGTACAACGAGTAACATTTCTATTTAACCCAGGTCCAGGAGAGAGGTAGGTGGCAGGGGATAGTGTGTCTCCATTCTGTGGGGCACCAAGAAAATTTCACAAGTAACTCACAGATGGATTGTCCGCAACCATAAACTCTGGGATTGTATTGTATGGCTTAATTTTCTAACAAGATGGACAAAAGAAGGGTGGCCCCCCAAAGGCTTTACTGTTCTGAACAGTTGACAACTTTTGCAGGCAAAAACGCTTCATACCCTGGAGTACTTAAAATCCAACATGAACACTTTTCCCAAATGACTTATCCATCCCTGTGCTGGGGGATCTCTGAATATGTAACCAGTGTATGCATTGTGGGGGTTGCCACACACTTAAACTTGAGCACACCTGATGAGATGACATGTGTTAACACCTGCAGGAAAACTGTTCTTATCCTGTAACCAGTTAGATCAACTCTGAACAATGAATGAGAGGCTACTCACTCTGGCCAAAATCAGACTCTCTGCCATAACTTTAGGAAACAAACAGGATTTCCCAGTCCCACTGGGATGCTGGAGACATCCATGCATTCAACACACTAACAGCATATTTTTGTGATGAAAAAAGGTTCTGAGTACCTGTAATCTAGCCAGCTGAGGGTACATACAAAGGTGCTAGATAAACCACAGTCCATCTTCAAATAAACCTTGTACTCACAGTTTGGTATTCACTTTTTAAGGCACTTGAAAGAACACTTCAGTCCACAATTCTCTCACAAATACTTAGCTTTTAAAGTAAAAAAACACAGTCTCTTGACTGTGGGCAACTCTGCCAGTCTTTCCATATTTCAGGGAATTGTCTCAATGGGTCACTGACCTCTCAGTCCCATTTCACTTTTTTTTGTGTGAAAATCTCACCCACTCAGGGCTTCACAAAATCTGATAGCCACCACTTCCCAGGAAACCAGTCTTTGGATCACTGTACTATGGGAGAAACACAAACAGAGGGCCCTTCCCTCTTGAACAGAGTGCCAGCAGACCCTCTTTCCCTCTGAACTCTCAGTGAGCTCCTCTTCCTTCAACCTCCAACTTAGTAGAATACTCTGATAGCTCCAGCATAGCTGTTAGCCAAATGTGGCTTATGCTGATGCAAGAGTTCTGAACAGCATTACTTCATCCTCTGTCCAGCAGAGCCAGTTAGATGTTGATGTGATGTTTTACAGAGAGCATTTAATTCTTCTGAACACTACCCAGATTATCTACCTGCTCTAAAACTGATAGGATTCTAGTAACCCCAGGGACTGGCTGGTTACACATATACAAGGCCTGATTACATCACTGCAGGAGTCCCTGAATGAGATGTCTAATTTTGGTCATTTTTCTAGCTAAAAACTCAATGTATCTAAATCATTAATTTATTCACTTAACCATTATGTATGAAAACATAATATACTCTCCCTAGGGTTAACTTGGTCAGTCACATCTTTAAATTATTTAGGTATAAACCTATGGACTTCATGTCAGAAGATGATAACTGACAATCTTATCTCTTTCATTGATGTTGTTAAACAAGACCTCCAATGCTGAACCTCTTTATTCATTTCTTTATGGGGCAGAGCCAGCAATAAAAAAAATTAATACCTTACCTTGCCTCTTATATCCACTCCAGATCTTCATGTTCCAGTTCAAGTTCAAGGTTATTGCAGGAAAACTCCATTGAGCAAGATCATTCACAAGGAGGTCCTGGAACATGTATACAGACAAGGAAAACAATACATAGGATACAAAAAGAGCATCACAGTAGATAAAATGAAATACAATTTAGGTTCATATGGTACATCGTGCTCGACATAGGGCATAACAAGTTAGATGTAAATTACATTTATCATATGCAACATTAATAATCAAGAGTTAAATTCAAGGTGAGAGAGTAATATCACAGGAGCAAGAATTTGAGGAAAAGCAGCCAGGGAAATAGAAAAATGGATAAAGGGAGTGAGGGGTAGGATATAGGTGGAGAGCAGAAGGGTAGAGCATAGTTTTTAGGAGAAGAATAAAGAAGGGAGGGCAGGTGAGATAAGTGATAAGGGTAGGGGCACAGGAAAGTCTTAGGTTAGCTGAAGAAATCATTATGATTTGTCAAATCAAGTAGGTTATGAACAGGACTATGGCAGGTACCAGTACATTTGGAGGGCATAGAGAAACATATAGATAAGGAAGAGTCGTATTAACAATTACAAGTATTTCTAAATTTAGATGTAGTTAGCTTTTTATAGACATTAACGGAGACAGTACTAGACAGTTTCAGTGTGGCTTGAAGCTGATTCCAAATGGTTGGGAGAACATAGGATATGACCCTTTTGCCAAAGGTAGTGTGAGTCCTAGGCACATCAAGGGCGATAAAATCAGATTTCCTAAGTAAGTATACACTGCAGGAGATAGGGATAAGAAATGTAATATAGCTTGGGAGCTTATTCAGGAGTATTTTAAGAGTCCAAGCACCAACATGGAGCAGACATCGAGTGGTAAGTGATGTCCAACCAACGATGGCATACAGGTCACAATGGTGGGTTCAGTATGAAGAGTTTGTAATGAACCTCAGGGCACGGTGGTAAAGGACATCCAATTTATTTAGGCTTGAGGTTGCAGCTGATGTGTAAATTAGGTCCCTATAATCAAGTAGATGAAGGAATGCGGCTTGTACCAGCCTGGTTCTAATCTCTATCGGAAAAAGGGCCCTGTTTCAGAAGAAAAAGCCTAACCTAAATTTTAGTCTTCTGGAAATGTCATCAATATGGTCATTAAAGGAGAGATTATATCTAACCACAGGCCAAAATACTTGAATTTGGAGGTGACTTCCAATGGTTCACTTAGGGATTTGACGATAAAGTTTTTAGTTATATCAAGTCACCACTAGTCTAGAGCTTAACAATCTACCTTCCCATGAAATGGTTCCATATGTTGCATAATCTACTTTCTTCTTTTTTGTGGCAGAGAAAATGTCCCAGGAGGGCTCACGTTAAACTAGTGACCCCTGAGACTAGTGGTGACTTGGGTGTCCTGGAATTCTTACTCTATTATCACGCTGCTGAGGAAGCTAAATTTCTTCATTGTAATCCTCCCCCTAATTTTCAAGAAGTATCTCATCCACAATGGTTGAACATAGAGGAAGGGTTATACTCGCAGCAGGGTATTGCTCTCTCCTTGTTACTTTATTCCAAAGCCACAACTTTACCTAACTCTTTGAATGACACACCCATTGGTATCACTCTTAATATTTTTGCTCATCTATGTCAAATCATTAAATCCATGATTTTAGCCCCTATTGACCAGCTATTATGGTATAATCGTCACTTAAAATTGCTGGTAAAATAATGAAAAGATCAGAGTGGCACGTCCAAGGAATTAAACATCAATGCCATCTAGTGCATGATGGATGGTGGCTTACATTTTTCAACTTTAAGAATCCTTTCAGGTGCCCCCAAGAGATGCTTACTTTTACTTGTAGCTTCTGCATGCCATTTTTAAGGCTACTGGAGTCAAACCAATGGAGAGGATTAATACCTAGGCTTTGCCTGATTTAACCCAGAGAGCTATGGAACCTCACTCTATTTCTCAATTATACATGCTACTCCACTTTATGATGCCTCATAGATTCAGACGGCCCTTGACTTATTGGCCTGAGTCCTTTTCATGAGCATCCCCAAATAACAATTGGTACTTCATTTGGAAAAATGCTTACAAATGTATTAAAGTAGACAGTTATCATCTAATGCAATTCAAGATCCTCCAAAATATTTACTGTATCCCTGTAAAGCTCTATGCTTGGGGATCCTGGATTCACCTCTATGCCTTAAATATAAATCTGATTCAACCACACTTAAACATAGATTATGGGACTGCTCAGTGCCCAATCCTTGTGGATGCAAGTTTCTAACTCTCTCAATCCTTTATTAGGATTACAAAACTGTTTTTCACCAGAAAGATACTTGTTAGGTGTGGGGTGGACCAATTAATGGGACTTCAAAAATATTATTTCATGATAATCTCCATTGTTATCAAGAAGGTAATCGTACAACTATGAAAGGAACCTAGTTTTCTAACAGTAGTAGAATGGCATGATGAAGTCATGCACGCTCTCTGTTTTGAGAAAATGTGGGCCTCTCTTCACTATAAACTTGACTCCTTTGTTCCCAATAGGAATTGCTTTATACTTTGCTTGAAATTGCTGATGTATTGTGATACAGGATGGTCTTCATTTATAGGACCTTAGTTTGTGTGTTATCAGTTGGGATGTTGCCTCGGAGTGACAGACATGTGCAGGTCTCTTTGATTGAGTGAGTAACAACAGTGGAATGGTGGATAGTCTAGGGAGGGCAGGGGATTCTTTTATGTCATTTGTATTGTTTTTGTTTCTTATGTTGTAGTTCACACAAATTTGGTTGCATATAGCTTGAATTGTATATGATTATTGGTTTTGTAATCGGTTTTCTTTTTTGGTTATGATTTTTCTAATGATCAATAAAGCATATTAAATAATAAAATACATTTCAAGGGACTGTTCTGCAGCACAATGACACACTGTAGTTGCTAGCTGTTAATTGATATGTCAGCCTCCACCTCCGCACTTAACCATATGTGATCGATTAGTACTTTATAAAATGAAGTACAGGAAGAACTTATTTACTAGTTCATTAAGCACTGATTGCAAAATGAAGCTCTTATTATTATTATTATATATCTGGCTGATAATTTTTCTGGAGTTAAGAGTACGCTTACATTTTTAATAAATCATGGAAGCATTAGGCTGCATTCCAAGTGGAAGAGCCTGCATATCTCCTTGTACAGAAGAGTTTTTTTATTTATTTGCTCCAATCACACAAGCAGGTCAATGGGTTATTCTGAAAGCAGGAAAATGAGAATTTGAAACACATTAATTGAAACAAAACAAATAACATCAATCCCCCCTTGCCCCAAACACACAGCCTCTGTTTCCATTCTTGCATGAGGTATTGCTAGTATTAGATACATTTCTTTTAACGGTTTGAAATAAACACCTCTTAGGCTAGGTTTGTTTAGCATGTTTACCACAGATGATCACTGATAGATATCATATATACTTATTACTCTGAAGTTTGCATTAAAGACGTGATCAGGGGGCAGGGATATGTAAAGACTTTTATTCTAGGTGTTACAGCGTTGTGAAACACTTTGCAGAGGTTTTTGTTTCTACACATTTTCCTCCTCAACTGCAATGAATTTTGAGAAAAGCAACACCAGGGAACCATCAGCCTTTAAGTAATAAGGCACAATCATTATCATTATATAAAGTGAGAGAACACAGTCTGCAGTACAACTATAAAATATTTAGCTATGTCTGGCTTGGGGATTTAAAGGGATCAGTGAGGAGTAAGGGTATGTGTCTCACAATTATATTAGACCTGAAAGTACAATTGCTTATTCCTAATTAAGTTGTTTGGCTTTGTTTGACATTTTTATTTATTTATTTTAAAAGTTTCACCAGAAAATCACACTGAGCAGCACAGCTTTTTTCCAGGTGCATCCTGGGGGACAGAGGAAGGGGGAACAACCAAATAATTACAGCAAAGTAACAAATGTAAAAACATAACAGAGAATAAAATAGCTGCAGTATTACATGTTGTTCAACAATTCAAGTTATCAAGCAATTACAGCAAAGTCAACAGGTGTAAACAAAAACATAAGAGAGGAATAAACTAGTTGCAGTATTACACATTGTTCAACATTTCAGACTACAGTATTATACTTTGAAAGTGCAACTTGTAAGTAGGCTGGCAAAATGCCGAGGAATAGATTAGCAGAGGTACAACCAAGTAGGACTGGGAGAGAAATGTGCTCAGCTGACACAGACGCAACATGGAAGCTGCATCCGGTAGTGAACTACTAGATTTGTAGAATGAGATAGGGGTGGGGTTAGAGAAAGGCCAGGCAGATATGAGTGAGAATGCCTAGATGGGGCAGTGAAGCTACGAAGGTAGGGGTAAGAGAGTAGGGAGAGGTAAGAAGGGGGCATAGAATGAAAGGAAACATATAATTGGGGGAAATTAGGATCAGCTGCAAGTAGGGGCAAAGAACTTACATAACAGGGAGGAGAGGGCAAGAGGGGAGTTGGCATGGTGGACAGATGGGGAAGGGAATTCCACAGTTTAGGGAAACAGTGAAAAAATGCAGCCTGGCCAGCAGTGGAGGAACTAGGAGGGACAGCCAAGGTCCAAGAGTCATAGCTTTAAAGGGAGTGGGTGGTTGAGGTGACAGAATGGAGGAGAGATAGGAAGGAAGAGAGCCAGACCAGAATTTAGCTTTGAAGTTGTTGCACTGGGAGTGTGCCTGTCATCAAGAGAGGGGAAAGAGAGATATTGGTAGAAAGCACATGGTGGGTGCAAGGAGGACAGTCAAGGGTGAAGGGACAGAAGGAATGAAAGAGTGTGTCCAGTCTGGGTAGGGGAGTTTTAGGAATGGTACTGTAGTCTAAATCACTGAAGTAAAAAGCTGTGAGGATCATTTTCTGGACCAGGGTGCATCAGGTAGACACGGGAATACATCCATGGTATATGTACAGGGCATCTAGCTTGGGGTGCAGAATTCAGATTTTGAGGATGGCATCCATGTGTTCAGAAAAGTTGAGATGTTAGTCAAACCAAACCCTGAGATACCTAAACAAGGTGGCATCATCCAGTGTAGTCCCATCAAGGGTGTGGAAAGAGGGGAGGGAGGGGAGCTGAGAGAGTCTCTGCTGTGTGCCAAAGGTCATGGAGATGGTCTTCGTTGTGTTCAAGTACAACTGATGTGTGCAAAACCAGAGCTGAACCTTGTCAAAGTCATGCTGAAGTCTGGATGCCACATCTGAGGGAGAGCATCAGAGGTAGACAGGATGGTGTCATCTGCATAGATGTGGATAGAGGTGGAGGAACAGACAGCAGGAAGATCATTTAGTAAGACAGAGAAAAGAAGGGGACCTAGTAAGACCCCTGAGGGATTCCAGTATTGATGGGAAGGGGGGAATAGAAAGTCAGAAATCCAAATGGATTATGTCCTTCCCACAAGGTAGGCATGGAACCACTTTGTGGCAGTGTCTGAAAGCCCAGCTGCAGAGAGCTTGGCAAGAAGGAGGGGGTGGGAGACAGTGTTGAAAGCCTTAGCATTGTTGGCAAAGATGGCAGAGGTGATGAGGCCACAGTTCATCCTGGTAAGAACAGTCAGTAAACCTAGGATGGAGATAGTAGTGGAGTTTTGCTTCTGGATACCAGCCTGGAAAAGGGTATAGAAGTAGGAGGAGTCAAGATAGGAGGAGAGTTGGGATAGTACCGCATGTTCCTGGGGCTTGTCAAGGATTGGGAGAAGAGATATATTGATGGCTGCTAGTTACCTGCAGTAGTGGGGTCACCACCTTTGGGGAGAGGAAGAACAGTGATATGTTTCCAGGCAGCTATAACAGAGGCAAGTGAGAAGGATAGATTCAGAAGAGAGGCAATGGCAGAGATGATGGCAGGAGCAGACAGATAAAGGAGCTTAGAGTCTAAACCATCAGGGGACATACCCTTGGATGGGTTTAGAGCAAGGAGAGCTTTCAGAGTAACAAAGGGGGATACAGGGGAGAAGGAGAAAGTGGAGGGTTGGGGGATGTATCAGTTCAGGAGGTGGAGGGAGGGGGAAGGAGGGGGAGGAAAGAGAGAGGGCCAAAGGTATAAGAGGTAAAGTACAGTATGAATTGAATTCAGGGGCAACTGCTAGGGGTTCCGATAGACTGATGTCTTCAATGCGGAGTATGTGGACAGGGAGCTGGGCAGGAGGGGATAACAGGGCATGAACTACCTTCCAGAATTTGGAAGAAAGGTTTATATTAGTCTGGAAAGTAGTTTGGAAGTATTCAGCCCTGGTAAGCCTTACTACTCCAGTGAATGCATTACTGAGTGCACAGTCTCATTGGTAGTCCACAGGGGATTCAGATGTGTTTTTTTGCCTTCCAGGCCAGGTCATGAACATATAAGCATGCCAGTAGTTCAGGGGTGATCCAGGGGAGGTGGCTTCCATGCACTCTGGCATGCCTAAGAAGGCATAGTGATTCCAAATGGCAAGGAATTTTACTTTGAAATAGTCTTATACTTGATCAATGGAGGTGGCAGTGGAGATGGGGGACCAATCTGTGTTTGACAAGTCCTCAAGAAGAGGGGCAAGGACCAGGGATCTGTATGAATGAGTCAATAAGAGCCTGGGAGGGTATTTAGTCCAGTGAATTTTATGTACCAGGTAGATCAGGTGGAGATCACTTAGAGCATCCGGAGGCTGCTAGCTGCAACTATTCATCTGGATGAGAGGTGAGAGCCCAGACATTGAAGCAATATCACATTACAAAGTGTATTCCCAATAAAGACACTTATTACAGTAGATCAGCTGTGTGATGGCTTTGGAAATATGCAAGTGATCTTGGGGCAGAGACTTCCCTTGTAGTTTTGGGCAGGATGGCACTCAGCTTCGAAGGATGACATATGCTGCACTTTTCATTTTTTTTGGAGTCTCCTTTTGACCACAAACATATTTATAACGAGTTCAGAAACAAGTCACTGCTGGGTACAATATCAGATATGATTTCAGAAATCAGGAACAGCTCTCAGAAAAGAGAACTGTTCCCTATGTCTGAAATCATATGTGATATTGCATGTGATTTATTCTGTAAGACAACATTTTTGGAAATTAGCATTTTTGTAATCCGGTGAAATCATAAAGATTTGTAAGGACACACACAAACATACACATGCTTGCATAAATAGGTTTATAATGACACATTGCTAAAGGACTGTTCTTCAGCACAATAACACCTTGTAGTCACTGGCTGATAACTGATATGTCAGCCTCCTCCTCCTCACTTAATCACATGTGCTTGTTTAGTGCTTCTGAAAAAGTATATGGGAAGAATTTATTATTTGCTACCTCTTTAAGCATGAATTGTGAAATGAAATTCTTGTTATTGTTATGCATCTGGCTGATGATTTTTATGGAGTGAAAGGGTACACTTAACATTTTTAATAAATCATGGAAACACTGGGCTGCATTCCAAGTGAAAGAGCCTGCATAACTCCTTGTACACAAAGGTTTTTTTTATGTATTTGTTCCAAACACATATATGAGTCAGCTGGTTATTCTGAAACAAGGGAATGAGGATATGGAACTCAATAATTGAAACAAAAATTCAATACATCAATCCCCTCATACTACCACCACCATTTGCATCCTTACATCAGGTATTGCTAATATTAAATTAATTTTATATCAAGTTTGGTTTGCCTGTTTACCACAGATGATCACTGACAGATATCGTATATACTTAGTACTCTGTAGTCTGCATAAAAGATGCAATCGGGGGCAGAGATATATGAAGACCTATTACTCCAGCCACGGTGGAGCTGTGAACCTTTTTGCAGAGGTTTTTGTTTCTACAAATTTTCCTCCTCAACTGCAATAAATTCAGAGAAAAGCAATACCAGAGGACCACCAGCATTTAAGTAATAAGGCATAATCATTATTATTATTATTATTATTATATAAAGAGAGAACACAGTCTGCAGTGCAACTGTAAAATATTTAGATATGTCTGGTGTGAGGATATAAAGGACCAGAGAGTACTGAGGGTCTGTGTCTCACAATTATATCAGACCTAAAAATATAACTTCTTTTTCCTAATTAAGTTGCTTGATTTCAACTGTGTAATGGTTTTGTAAGTAAGCAAGTGATCTTGGGGCAGAGACTTCCCTTTTAGTTTTGGGCTGGATGACAGCTTTGAAGGATGTCATATCTTGCACTTTTCATTGTTTTTGAGTCTCCTTTTGACCAGAAGTATATCTATAACGAGTTCAAAAACATATCACTGCAAGCTATGATATCAGGATTTCAGACATTGGGATCAGTTCTCAGAAAGGTGATATCGTATGTGATTCATTCTGTAAGTTGACATTTTTGTAAATTTGCATTTTTGTCATCCAGTCATTAGCATTAATATTTGCAAGGTCTCACATGCACACACACCTGCAGAAATATGTTTATAATGACAAATTTCCAATGGACAGCTCTGCTGCACAATGACAACTTGTAGTCACTGGCTATTAACTGATATGTCAGCCTCTTCCTCCTCACTTGACCACATAAGAATGATTAGTATTTCTAAAAAGATGTAGCAGGAAGAACTTATTTGCTAGCTCATTAAGCACTGATTGCAAAATGAAATTCTTATTGTTATACCAGAGGCTGCCAATTTTTCAGGAGCTAAAAGTAAACTTATGTTTTAAAAAGTTATGGAAGCACTGACCTGCATTCCAAGTGGAAGAGCATGCATGACTCCTTGTACAAACTTTTTTGTTTATTTGCTCTGACTACATACCTGGGTCAGCAGGTTATTCTGAAAACAGAGAATGAGGGTTTGAAACTCAATAATTAAACAAAAATAAAATACATTAACCCCCCAACTACCATTTGCATTCTCGTGTGGGGTATTGCTAATATTAGATTAATTTGTTTTTTAATGGTTTGAAATAAACACCTCCTAGGCTGGGTTTGGTCAGCATGTTTACCACAAATGGTCTCCTTTTGACCAGAAGTATACCTGTAATTAGTTCAAAAACAACTCACTGCCTGAGCAAGTGATGTTTAATTTGCTTCAGAACTTTATAATTTTACATCCCAACTCCTTTCACTTTCCCAATCCGTATTCAACAGAATTGAAACTGTTCTGTGCATGCAGTAAGTTAACTCCAGAGGGACTGCCAGAGCAAACTTGTAAATACTAACCCCACCAATTTTTCAAAAGTAAATTTCTTAAAAAATACAAAACTCTGTATCATCAAACCCACCTAGGAAATCCTTCTCCACCAACCTACAGAACCATACAAAATTTCACAATTTTAAGATTTATAGTTTTTATCTAGAGGAGAGCAAACATTCAGGAAAAAGCACCATTGAAATCAATTGGAAAATTACATATATTCTTTCACACTTTAATATCTCTAAAATTACAGAACCAATTTACATGAGATTTTCAGGGACTACTTACTCTACCTTGGACAACATATTGTGGAAGTTTCATGTCATTCTGTAAAACCGTCTTTCTGCAAGCAGCAAACTAAATGTTAAGTTTAACATAGAACTCACCAACCACCCTAACTATTGGGGAGTTACCATGCCCTATACTGTATAAATCCAGTAGAGTATCATATAAATGAAAATAGATATGAATTTTGAATCTTATGTGCACTGATTTTAATTTGGTTCAGTGTTCAGAAGCTTTTAATTATGTTTTAACTCACTGTCACTTTATTTATTGTTACCACTATCAAAAATGTTTTAATGTGGGTAGTGCACATTCTGATGATGGTTGTTTAATGATTTTTATGGGAAACTACCACTGAAAGACTCTGTGGTGTAAAAGAGGTCTCCTCAGAGGAGAGTGGTTCACATGAAAATGCATGTTATATGCAAAATGTGTTGGGAACTGTTTGGGCTACAGCTGTTGTATTTTAGTGCCCCTTGTGATCTTTAATAACGCTGAATTCTGCCCCCAAAAGCATTGTGCAGACAACTTTAATGAAGCTTAATTCTGCCCCAAAAGCATTGTGTGGCCAAGCGAGGGAGTGGGTGCCTTGTCTATTTGAGCAATAACATTAGGGTACAAGCCATGCCCAATATCACCAATACTAAAGAAGCTTAAATACTTTCAATAAAGCTCTCAATTGGCTGCCATCTCAAAATGCTGTTGATGACAACAGTCTATATACCACCCAGGAAAACAAGGACCTGGATTTGAGCTATTTTACTACCACTTCAGCAAAGCTAAGCAGGGCTGGGAACAGATTATTCTAGGAGACTTTAACACCAACAAACAGTAGCTACTAGAGATAAAATACATGGGGCCAGATATTCAAAACTTTGCCCCGGGCAAAAACCATTAGCGCAGGTTTAGCACGGGATTAGCGCGGTTTTGCTATATTCAAAAGGCCAAATAGCGCTGCCAAACTGCAGTAGCACTGGGCTAACCAGTAATGTATGCAAGGGGCAAAAGGATGGGCAGGGTGCGCAGAGAGACGTGCAAGGGGATATTCAAAGGTTCAGCGCCGCTCTAGGATACATAGCGCAGCCCTTAGCGCGGCGCTAGTTACTGCCTATAAAAGGCTGGTCTAAACACAGGGCAAAACACAGAGGAGGAGGGAGCAGCACAGGAAGTAGGAATGTGTGCAGTCCCAGTAGCAGTGATCCTGCCATTGATGGCAGCTGTAGTGGAGGAGGAGGAGGGAGGTGGAGGAAAGGAGCAGGCACAACATGGGCCTGCGCGAGGCTCAGGAGGCGGTATGCTGCAAACAGGCTGTACGGCCCAGGGTCTCCTTTGAGACCCTGCCTGATGACCACATCATTGGCCGGTACTGGATGAACAGGGGAATGTTGAGGCAGCTCTGTGAACTCGTGCATGAGCAGCTGCAGTCAAACACCAGACGCAGTCATGCCATGACAGTGGAGGAGAAGGTGACAGCAGCAATGTGCTTCCTTGCCACAGGGACGTTCCAACGACCAACGGGGGACGCCATTGGGGTAACACAGTCTGCCACCTCACGCCTCCTGACCCAGTTCCTAGAGGCTCTCCTGCCACATGTTTCGGAATTCATAGTATTCCCCAGCACAGCAGCAGAGCGCAGAGAAACAATGCAGCAGTTCCATCGAAGGCGCACCTACCATCTGTACTGGTGCCATTGACTGCACCCATGTCCCCATCCGTGCACCACCTGGAGATGGCAGTGATGTGTATGTGAACAGGAAGGGGTACCACTCCATCAACTGCCAGGTGGTGTGCAATGCGGCGGGGCGCATCACCAATGTTTATGCACAGTACCCCGGCAGTGCCCACGACGCCTTCATCTGGCACCAGTCTCAGCTGTGTCAGGCCTTTGAGGAGGGCAGAATACCCAGTGGACAACTAGTCAGTGAGTTGTAGCACACAAGGCAAACACACAACAGCATGGATGGGGGCAGGCATTGCAGGCCAGGGAAGGGATGTGGGAGGGCCACAGACAGGTGCAGGACAGCAGCTGACAGACCGCAGTACAGCACTAACAAGTTATATGTTTTGACAGGAGACAGTGCCTATCCCCTGTGGCCCTGGCTGCTCACACCAGTACTCCAACCGGCCACAGTGGCTGAGGAGCTCTACAACGAGGCACATGCCAGAACAAGAAACATTATAGAGAGGGTGTTTGGCATCCTGAAGATGCGATTTAGATGCCTTGACACATCAGGTGGTGCCCTCCAATATACACCTCAGAAGGTATGCCGTATCTTCCTAGCCTGTTGTATGCTGCACAACATGGCAATGAACCGTGGGATACAGGCACCTGAACCTGAGGGACAGTCTGACAGTGAGCCAGAGCCAGTGGTCAGGGGGGATAGTGGAGCAACTGGAGAGGAGGGACCCTCGCATGGCACGCAGGGCCATACAGCACTGGGACAACATCATCAGGATACTGCAACAGACCAGAGGGTAAGTACAGACTGCACAACAACCTGAAGAGTACAAGTGAGCAACAATTTTAATGTGCACAGACTAACATTACAGTGAAAACCAGAATCACAACAGCAAACAAACCCAGTGTAATACAAATAGTGTGTGCATGTGGTGTGACTCCATGATTGTGCAGCACATATGTGGTCAGGATACACACAAACGGTGTAATCATGGTGGGGAGGTGCAATGTGTGCTGTGAGGGTAAGGGGGGGCAACTGTGTTGGTGGGAGTGTGTGTGTGTGTGTGTGTGCATGCGTGTGCACACATCTGCCCATGCATGACAGGGAAGCACCTAGAGTACGCCAGACAGCCTGTGGGCATCACCAGCGACACAACCCACGCATGCGGTGTGCTCCCGTACCATGGGTTAGGGACCCTGGGGTGCTCTGTGCAGAGGACACAGCTGAAGTGGAAGGTGAGGCAGGCACGGGTTGGCCTCCTGCATACCCCCCCGGGGCCGGGTGGAGGCATAGGGGGTATGAATGGCCGCCCAATTGCTGGGTTGCAGGTGGAGTTTGTGATGGCTCGGAACTGGTAACAGTGGCAGCCCCACGCCCGCGGTGTGCCTGCCTGTGTGCCCCTCTGCCATGTGCACCAGAGCCAACAAACCCATGTTGCTGACCAATAGGCACACCCTGCATGACACCACCAATTGCCACCACTGCAGCAGTCAACCCAGAGAAGCCACGGTCTATGGCACCCACCAGGCAGCCAAACCTGTCCTCTGCCTGCTGCTCAGCACGAGCAAAGCCCACTCTGATTGCCTCCTGTATCTGACCCAGCTCATGTCGCAGCTCACACCGCATGGCATGCAGGTCCAGATGGGCCTCCTGCTGTGATGTGACAGCAGCCTGCCGGAGTGGCCGGGCACCGTGGCCTTCATGGACCAGAGGCACAGGACCCACAGCAGCAGCTGGCAGTGGTGCCTGTGGCACTGCACCAACTGCTACAGCCGGCTGCTGCGTACGAGTGGCAGTGGGCTGTGGCACCATACGGACTGGAACCTCAGCAGTTGTCAGACAATGCATGCCTTGCTGTCCTGCAACACCACCCACCACCCACCACCATGTGTTCAGCCACACTGCCGACACCTACAGAAGCACCCTGACCTGTTCCATGGCCTTCAGCAAGCCCCACCTACATCCCTGGCACAGAAATGTCCAGCTGATGTGAATATGTAGAGACATCACTGTCATCTGCACTGGTGACAGTGACCAGCAGTACCTCTCCCACCCCATCACTCTCAGTTGGGGCAACATCCAGGTGCCCACTGTCTCCTAACACCCCTGGTGAGGTGTGCCCCTCCTCCCAAGGCAGTTGCATGCCCTGTCCCTGGGTATGCCCAACATGCATTGGGCCCATACGGCCCTGAGATACACAAAGTCCAGATGTTGTTGGCCGATCGTCCTCAAACTCCTCCACAACCTCGGGAACCTGGCTAGACATCTGTGGATCATGCTGTGGTGGTGCAGGCCTGTCTGAGAGTGCTGAGGAGAGAATAGGGACAGGGTCAGTCATCCATCCATGGACACTGTGGCAAACCACCGCCACTACCACCACCATCACACCATGCAGCCCTCAGGACAGGTACCCACCTCACACAAGCCTGTGACAACATGCACCCACCCACCCCACAGTGACCTTGACCATGCCAGCCATCATTTCTGCAGGATACAGTGCAGCCTGTGCAGGACACCAAAAGCAGGACCATGCACCTTGCCTGCACCACATACAGGGGTTGCACATGTGAATACAGACCTGGCCTTGGAAGTGCAAGGGATGTCTCGCAACCACCACCTGGCACACCTGCCACTGCCACCATCCGCAATGTTGATGCCACCACCGCCATGTGTGGCTCCTGCACATGTTGCTGGTGTTCCTGTGGACCACCACCAGTTCTGGTCCTGTCTCTGTGGCGCTGTGCCATCTCCTACTTTGCACGCCACAGGAGGTCATTCCAACGCTTCCGGACAGCCTCAGTTGATCTCCCACGACCACCAACCACATTCACCGCTGCAGTCACCTCCTCCCAAGCCTGCCACGCAGCAGCATCGGTGGCCCTGTGTGTGCGCAACACATGTTCTCTCACCTTTACCTCATGTGCCAGGGTGTTTAGCTCATCTTGTGAGAATTTAGGTGCACGGATGCGCTCCGGTTGAGCCTGCACACCTATGGGATAGTAAAGAGTGGACAGGTGTCAGTGGCTGCGTCGGTGCTGCACTGCATCACACAGTGGACAGCATGATATCACCCCCTCAGTGCTACAGGCCACATGGACATATCAGATGGCTGCATGTGCCTATACGTTGCACATGCCCACATTGCCACTCTCTGTCCTTCTGGAGTGGTGTGCACATGTCCGCATGACCCCATGACTGTTTGTGGCATGGGGCGCACGTGCTGGTACATTGTACGCCCAGGTGGGGCAGAGGCCATCACTCCACATGCAGGAAGACAAGGCGGTGCACTGTCACGGTACAGCACCAGTGCACCTGGCGTGCGAACACAAATGTGCAAACATTGGCACATGACACATTGAACTGCAGGGGGTATGAGCACAATGCAGTGGACGTATGTTGTCCCACGGTGGTCATACATACCAGGAGTGTACACAGTCTCCAACCGTCCCCCCATTACATAATGTACACATCCCATCAAAATTGCACCCCCTTCCAAACAAGTTGTCAGATGATTCCTCTACACTCTAAAGAGATCATACATGCATGACACAGTCCACAGTGGCCAACACTAACCCAAATACCACAGATTAGATTGATAATTGGTTTGTGACAGGCGGTCGACCAAACTGGACACAACTGTGTACAATGAATATGCCTATCCACACCGATACATACCTGGCTGTTGCTGCCCATCCCCTGTTGCATGTCTCTCTCCATGTTGTTCACTGCTGTATTCCCACCGCAGTTCCACAATACAACACTGGTGGTGCACTGCTTGCCCTTTTATAGCCCGGCCAGGCAATCCTGCCTGTTAGTCATGCAAATGAGCACATAATGATATGTTAATCACACGTTTTGCCCCATGCATACACAAGTACCCTCATTTGCATACAGCCGTTGAATATGGCTCTGAATAGCCCGGTGCTAGCACAGCAGCGCTATTTGAGGGACAGCGCCGCGCTATATGCAGCATGCATGCTCATGTTACCCTTGTCATAGTGAAGTCTAGTGCTGCGCTAACCAGCTTTAGCGCTGCGCTAACCAGCTTCAGCGCGGCGCTACACGCATGTGCGCAATATCAGACCAGGGTGATGGTAGGGGTCATGCATGCGCATTGCAAACACTTCCTGTTAGCGCGGCGCTACGGCATACGTCAGCGCGCTGCACTTCAGTTGTAGTGTGTGTCAGGGTGTATGCACAGTTGTTGCACTGTTGTTCAGTTAATTTGCCCCCTTCCACAGCACAAATATGTCTGGGAGACCTAGGCAAAGGGCAGTGGTGGGCCGTGACAGGCGGTGGGATGCGGTTGAGACTGCCAACCTCGTGCAGTTAACAGAGAGGTGCCATCACCGCCTATTTGGACCTGTGCGGGAGGGTGACTTGCCCGGTACGCAGGTCTGGGCTTCCATTGCCCACAAACTAAGTGCCATCACAGGTATCCCACGTGATGGTGAAAAGTGCCGGCATCATTATGCTGACCTCAGGCGCAGGCAGTGAGCACTGCTTGAACGCTGCAGGGCCATGGTTCATGAGGGGACTGTGCCTGTGCCAGGTAAGGGATGACTGTAGCACGACTGCTGGCATGAGTGGTGGGGCAGTGTGTTCGTGGTGTGCTTATGTGCTTATGTGTTGCTGAGCTACACATGTTGCTCATGGAGTCCATGGAGCCATGTGTGTACTGTGTGGGACAGGGGTAGACTGTGTGCATGGACCCCTGTCATGCTTGGCATGGCTTTGGTGGTGCACTGCACCCGTCTGCCACTGCGTGTGTTGTGATGCACCACTGGGGTACAGGGTGGTCTTTAGCGTACCATGGTGGCTGATATTGTACTGACGATGCTGTACCCTCTTCTCACTGCAGAGCGCTGACAACAAACCACAGGCAGGAGAGACGTGCCACAAGCCAGACAGGGGCCATCATCCGACAGGCACAGGGTGCCTCCACTGGCACAGCATGCAGCAGAGAGCACGGACGGTGAAAGTGGTGTTGTGCATGAGTACTGTGCAATGTTATGCTTTTCCACTATGAGTCTGGCTTTACAGGGCAGGCAGTTGAGCAAGTGTGTATGTAGGCATGCGCCTGTACACGATAGTGTACACTTTGGTGTACTGCATGTCTGTCAACTGTTCCTAGGTACACCAGACGCTTTGGGTCACTGTAGGCCACTGGGGTGTGGCCCTGTTTGAAATGCTGTTGTGTAGGACAGAGGGTCGGACTGGGGTGCAGAAGGCCCACCTGGACAGATGATGCAAGGGCCCACCTGGAACGTCAATAGAGGAGGGCCCAGGTTGACACACTTATATCAATATTCCACTTCATTCTGATACACTAGTTCTGTGTTTGCATCTCACATTTATCAACAGTGTCCCAGATAACCTACTTAATAAGGGAACACGATACTACATGCAAAAGTTTTCAGAGTTCAGAAGGTAACCACTTACTCAACTGAGGGGGGCCCACCTGGGAATGTACAACCTCATTAGAGAGTGGGGAATTATCTGACAGACATCATACCCTTTTGGAAGTGGTTTACCATTTGGGGTTGCTGAGTACAGCATTTATGAGGGGGTGCGGCTGTTTGGGACTGTATGTAGAACATGTGAATGTCTGGCTACACCCCTGCCTGTGGGCTCATGCTCTGATGTGGGGGCCATTGTCCCTAAGAGAGTGCTGTCCCTCTGTCCCTGTAGTGCACACTGTTTGTGCACATGTTATGCAGGTGTGCTGCAGGAGTTGTTCTGTGGTAGCATGGTGTGCTGGTTGTCAGCCCCTATGGCAGATGCTGCTCCCACAGGTGTGTGTGTGCTCACCATGCCTTGACCACAGAGTGACACTGTCCTGTGCATGCCTTTGGCCCACGCTGCAGTGCCACTGGTGGACCAGGCCCAGTGTCTGTGTTTCACATGTGTGTGTCTTCTTGCATGGGTGGTGTCACGGCACTGTGCCATTCTGTACACCACTGTGGGCCCCTCACCCTTCTGTTGCAGCAAGTGGTGTGGCTGGGCATTGGCACTTCCCCTGGTTGTGTACTGCTTGGTTACCTGTCCTGCAGTCCCTACTGTTCAGATGCCAGTGTCATTGTTCTCTGTGGTCATTGTCGAGTCTTTATCTGTGTCACTTGCCACTGTTGCACTTATGTCAGTCACCCACCCACCTGTTCAGGGTTTCCTGTCATCATTTGTACAGCTGCTGTATTATGGCATCGTGGGTGGCAGTTTGGCTGGGTGTCAACAGTTCTTGTGGAGGGCAGCAGTGAGGGTGGGCCACTGTTGGGGGTGTACATGACAGGCATGTGTGGTTACACACGTGGTTGGGGCTGTGGCAATTTCTCCAGTTGGTGTCATCTGTATTTTGTATCATAGCTGTGTGACCGTGGGCAGCATGTCCCACCATGTGTCATCCCATGTGCATATCAGTCAGTGTCCACTTGTCGTTCACATCTCTGGAGGTGGCTGTCTGTTTGCACTGTTACAGTCTGCACGCCACTGTGCTGGCTGGCCTCCACGTTGTTGGGTTTCTCAGCATACTTCCATGCATATCGATGTACACTGGGGTGTTGCATGCTGCCTGTTACGTACTGCCTTGTCCTGCAGGCACATGTTAGTGTGTGTTGTGGTTTGTTACATACTAGCACATAGGCATGGTTGTTGGGGCATGCTGTCCACCATGTGGTGGTACATGGCGCCTTTGTGTCATTATCATGCCGTGATGTGGTCCCCCTTTCTCCTGTAGGTCCACGTAGGTCATCACTGTGGGCCAGCCATCCAGAGGAGGGTGAGGGAACAGAGGAGCTTCTGCGGAGGATAGTGCACCAGCAGCGCACCCTGATTGAACAGCAGGCTGTACTCATATCTGAGACGAGACGTGTTGCAGCTGTCTTAGAGGAACGTCTGCTGGCACCTGCCGCACCTAACCCCTGCATTCTGTGTACCTTATCCTGCTTCCTGTCCCTGGCCCAGTGTCCCTAGCCCTGTTCCTGCCATCCTGTTCCCCATCATTGCTTTGCATTTCCACATCCCTCTCACAACCACATTCTTACCCCATTGTTCTGTTGCTTTATTTACCATTTGACTGTTTGCACTATTACTGTTGTTTTCCCCATTGTTTTCAATCCCTTTGTTACGCCTGCCCTTTCCCCTTCCATTAGGTTTTTCTTGCACCCCATTTGTACAGAAAAGTGTTCTGCTATGTTTTGATTTTTTTTTCTGTATATATGTTCATGTTGTCTTTGCACTTTGTATTTTCACAGTTTACATTATACTTTTTTGAAGTTGACATTCTTGTGTCCTGTGTCTTTTTGGGGTGGACTTGGGATTTGACAGTGTTCTGTGGCGTTCTGATTTCACTTGTGGTTGTAGGTTATTCCATTCCTTTCACTGGTACTGTAGTTGTGTCTGGCTGGGCTCTTCTGCTTTCCTGTGTTCCTGGACAGCTGCTTACACCTCTGTGACACTTTTGTTTTTTGTGAGTTTTTTGCCTGCCCTCTGTCTGATTACTATATTCAGTGCTGTCTTCTCTGCTATATTTAGTGCTGTCTTAATCCTGGGCAATGTTTGCCCTGCACTCCTAGGTCTGTTTGCCTGGCTTCCTTCGTTTGCTATATTCAGCTGGTTTTGCACCGGGCTATTCATTTTGAATATAGCTATGTTTTTGCTCTGGGCACAGTTTGCCCGCCGGGCAGTGCTAATTTAGCCCCGGGGCAAAGTTTTGAATATCTGGCCCATGGTGTCTACCTTACACAGATGGTCAGTCAAACTACTAGGATGAATTACCACACAGGTACCAGCACTCTCATAGTTTGGCTTCTCGTTACTTGCCCTGAGCATTTAAAAAATGTTTCCATACTACTAGACACCCTGAGTGACCATTCTTCAATAACCTGTTCCTGGACAAACAAGGGCCCAAAAGACCCCCCCTTGGCTCGTCAAAAATTGCTCCCTGAGAAAAGGACAGTTGGAACACTTCAAAAGATACCTGAAAGGCACAGACTGGACCCCTTTAGAGGAATGTGCTGATGCCAATCAGGCCCTTGATTAATCACAATCTTGAATAAAGCCTGGGACCTATTTGCCCCTGTCAGAACTTCCAAAATCAAAGCAGCTATTATCCCTTTGCTCAATGGCCCCCTCATTGAACAAATGAAACACCAGGACAACCTCTGGCACAAGGTGAGAGTTACCAGTAATCAGGCAACTTATACTGTGTACAAGACTACTAGAAATAAATGTATCAGATTAGTCAGGAATGCAAAGGCCACCTACTACAGAGAACAACCAAAAAAAAGGTGGGGTAATGGGAAGAAGTTCTGGGACAACATTAACACCCTGACCAGAAGGGAGTCCAGAGTCCCAGCTGATCTCATTGTTACTCCCAAGGGCCAGCTACAACAACTTAAAGACCTAGCAAATGCCTTTAATCAGGCTTTCATGGATCTAAGCTCCATCCTATCCCCAGAAAACCTTGACTTATCACTATCTGGAAGCCCTACACTACCAACTCTCCCCCCACCCTAAATGCCAAACTACCACTCTTCTACTTCAAGCAGATCACTAGGTCCCAGACTATCAAATATGTCAAAAGGGTCCTAGGGGAAAACTAGGATGGGCAGCGACATGTTAGACATGAAGCTAATCACTCTAGTTTTGTACGAACTTGCCCACCCTCTCACTACATTATTTAATATATCCCTTAGAACTGGTATATTCCCTGAGAAGTGGAAGACCACCCTTGTCACCCCAGTCTTCAAAAATGGTGACAAAACCAGTTTGGATAACTAGCGCCCGATCTCCATTTTACCACCCCGCTCAAAAGCCCTAGAAAGAATTGTGTCAGATCAACTCATGGAACACCTGAGAAAATATAATCTTCTTTGCCCTCAGCAGCATGGGTTTTGAAAATCTCACAGTACTATCACAGCACTCACAGACTTTACCTCCCATGTATATGATGCCCTTGACTCTGGAATGTTGGTTGGGTCTGTCTTTATAGACCTAACCAAAGTATTCGATACTGTCAATCACCAGATCTTGCTCAGCAACCTCACAACTCTAGCCCTTTCCTTTGACAACTGTTTCATGGTTCTCAAGCTACCTATCACATAGATCTCAGTGTGTAAGGATAAGAGAAGTAATCTCTGAACCAAGGAATGTAATTATAGGGGTCCCTCAATGGTCTATATTGGGGTCATTACTTTTCAGCTTATTTATTAAGTCACTCCCAAGTGCCTGCCCAGCTGAGATACTGCTCTATGCAGATGACGTAGTAATCTCTGTTCCAGGGAACCACCCAACAGAAATAACTGCATCTCTTCAAAATAGTTTTTCCAAGCTCGGGACCTGGTCCTCTCAAAAATGGCTCCTTTTAAACTACAAAAAAAGAAAAACAATGCACTTCATTATTCAACACTCAAGAAAGAATGCTGATCCCCTGACTATCCAAAGCCACAAAGGAGATGCCATTGAACAGGTCTCCATCTTCAATTATCTTGGCATCCACATAGATGGCATCCTCTCCTTTTCCTCCCATATTGACCACGTTATAAAATCAGCTAATAGTAAACTTGATATCCTTTACCATCACAGAAAAGCCATGACCCTGGAGGCCCTCAACCTTGTCACTCAGAGCTCTATACTGACAATTACAGACTATGGTCTAGTCATATTCAGTGCTGCCACTGAAAATGAGCTAACATGTGTTAAATTACTCCTAAACAAGGCCTGCCATCTAGTGCTAGGAGTTATTCGCCTTAACCTCACCTGCAGCCCATATTCCTCCATTGGTTGGCTACCATTATACATAAGGAATAGGTATTAAGCTTGCTTAATTGGCAGTCAAGTCATATTTTTATTTGTTCTTCTAATACATGATAGTTTTGGACATTACAAAAACATAATAAATTAGCCCAACAAATAAGTACATACATTTTGTAAAGTGCAAGAAAGATAATAAAAACATTGTACACCAGAATTGTTCCCTTGAGTGCTCTATACAGTAAACTTCTATCGTTTTTTTTTACACTTATTATAACTTTTTCCCCTCAGAGCTGATTACGGATGCAATAAATTCCACAATCATGTCAGCCTCTTCCACTGTCATTGGGTGCATTAATATGAATATAGAATAATACGTTGTATCTGCGTATCTAAGTAAGAATTGTTTTAATAGGTGAGCTCTATGATGATTATATAATGGGCATTGTACTATGATGTGTTCCAAGGTCTCAGTGAAACCTCTGTTGCATAAACATTTGTTTTCTTGGGAACTATCATCTGATAATATCTGATTAAAATAAATATGTTTGGAGATGGTAACACCAAATCTTGCCCATGTAATCATCTTACAAATTCTGGGGGCTATTGGAAATAGTAAATAATTTTCCATAACAGAATTGATTTTGTATTGACTAATCCAGAGAGCTTGTTTTTGACTTCTGACCTGTTCTATTTGTTTCTTCTGTGCTATTGCAAATATTTTCCCCTTTATTGTGGTTCTGTACAGTTCAGATATTATTATTCCAGATTGATAATCATTTCAGTAAATGAATAGAATTAATACTTTTGAGAGTTGTAATCAACATCTTTAACCAAGGAGAAGTAAATTCACTAATAATCCAAGCTTTTCTTTGTTAAGCAAGCAAGTGGAAGATAATTTTTTACATTATTAATAATTTTTAACCAGTATGAAACCAGACATAAACTCACTATGGATACTACCGGAATTCTTCCTAACTCTGAGCGTACAACTGAATTTGAAGTTGAAAGAGGGACTAGTAAAATAGCTTTATAATAATATGATAGTGGGAGTTCTAAGTTGGGTATTTTCTTAACTCCCCAGACTTCTGCTCCGTAAAGGAGAAATGGGGTAATTTTAGCTTCCCCAGCCTTAATAGCAGGCAATACTGAGTAGCCTCCAAATTTGGCATTATATCAATGTAATGCCTTTGCTACATGTTTAGCTTTTCTAACTTGATTTTTAATATGGGGGTTCCATGAGCCCATTGAGGAAAGCTTAATACCTAGATAAATGTAAGATGATACAACTTCAATAGGTTGTTTATTTAGGAAGACACTTTGGCTCTGAGATTTATTTCCAAACACCTGAATTTTGGTTTTATTTAAATTAATCCCTAATTGGAGTTGATCACATTTTGTTTTGAGCTGATCCAGTTTCTGCTGTAACCCTGTAATGGATAGGGCAAGCAGTACCAAGTCATCCGCGTAAGCCAATATGTGTATATATGTATTATTAATTTTAGGAGAATCTAATGGCAAAGTTACATCAAAATAAAGTATGGAATCTATATAAATGTTGAACAGTAATGGGGCTAATAAACACCCCTGTTTCACCCCTTTGTTAGTGGGGAAGTATTCAGAAATATTACCCTTATTGTCATACTGACAGCAGTATATATATATATTGGCATATAAGAGAAAAATGGTGATAAGTATACCCAACGAAAGGCCTCTATTGTAAAGTATGTTCCATAAAGTTTCTCTAACCACAGAATCAAAAGCTGCCGTGAAGTCAATAAACAATATATATATTTTCATTTTTCTAAAAAAACTAAATTTTTGAATCAAGTGAGCCAAGGTGAACATATTGTCTAAAGTGGAAGAACCATGCCAATAACCTGCCTGATATTCGGAAAGAGGGCTATGACTATTTACCCATATTTGGAGTTTTTCTAAAAATATTCCCAAAAATAGTTTACAGCTTATGTCTAGTAAACTTATGGGTAGATAGTTTGAGGAGATTTTAAATTAACCTTTTTTGTGGATGGGGACAATTATGTTTTTAGTCCATGAATGAGGAATGAATCTCTCTTTAAGACATACATTGAAGAAAGTTACAAAGAAGGGTACCCAATAGTTTAAATGTTCTTTATATATTTTTCCTGAAATAGTATCTGGACCAGGTTCTTTGTTATTAGCTGGTTTTGAAATAATAAGCTCCACATCACTAACGGTAATGGTTAAAGATTTTTATTTATCAGATTTCATCCAGAATGGAGTAGATTGAACATTTACCAGTTGGTTGTCTTTGGTAAATAATTTTTTAAAATAAGAGACCCATGTTTCTTTAGGAATGTATACTGCCAGGGAAGAGAGACCATTTCTCATCCCCTTTGCCACCATTTGCCAAAAGGCTTTCATATCATTGGCAAAAATGGTTTCCTGCATAACAGCCCATTGTTTTTGTATATATTCAAACTGTTTTAATTTGAGAAATGTCCTATATATTTTTCTAGCCCCATTTAAATGTACAATGTTTTCTTTTGTAGGTTTCTTATTAGTAATCCTAATTAGTTTTCCCAGTTTGTGATTTTCCCTACTGCACTGGCTGTCAAACCAGGTAGAAGGAGCAGAAGGTTTATCCTCATAATTATAAATTTTGGATCTAATTATACAGAGACATCTTTCAAATTCTTTATAGATGTTTTGGGTTGAAGTTGAACTTTGTGCTAATGTAAATAATTAAACCATCTGTGGAGAATAGATTGCATCCAGAACCCTGCCCTTGGTTATAGAATTGATAGATAGTTTATATTTGCCACTTCTTTCTAAGGGAATTGTGAGGCAGTCTTTCTCTTCTATTAATTCACTGCCTCCCAATGTATGAACTTTCACCACTAAGGCAGCATGATCACTTTTGGGTCTCATCATAATAGTAAGTATTAGAAAATACATATAACTCTCTGGAGAAATCAAAATGTAATCTATGACACTATTACCCACTAAGGAGAAATAAGTACAGGAACCTTCCTGATCTCCATTCACTCTACCATTCAGAATCAGAACGTTATTAGTAGCAAAATCAATGAACTGTTTACCAGTGCTATTTGTGACAATGTCAGTTGATTTTCTAATCCCCTAGATCTCTCAAATATATTGTAGAATGCAGCATGAGTAAATTATCAAACTTAGCAATATGGGCATTGAAATCCCCCCCCCCCCAAGAATACTATATCTATCTGATGTTTAAACAAAAGCACTTCTATCTCAGAAGTTAACTTGGCCCATATATCATAAGACTGAAAATTTGGAGGGATATAGACATTTACGACCAAAAACATAAAACTGTCCATTTAATAACATGTAGCAATAGTTCTTTAGTTGGTGAAATATGATCTATAACCTGGAGACCTTTCTGTATCTTTATAAACATTGACAACCCCCCCTTTTGGTCTACCATAGTGTTTCTCTTTTTTAGCTGCTACAAAGTAAGATTCGTACCCATTAAGAAACATCTGTTCTATAGCCCAAGTTTCTTGGAATAATAATAATTCAAATTTCTGGGTAAATTCCTTCCAATTTGAATCTGCTAATTTTGAAGTCAATCTCGCAATATTCCCAGGATAATAGATTAGGATCTTCTAACTATACAGATACCTCAGTCTTATCTGTTTTATCAAAAATTAATTCAAGCGGGGTAGGTTCTATTGATTTAGTTAGTCACAAACAATCCTTGAGATCTCTTTTTCATGTTAGGAAAATTTTCAGATTCCAAGAAATCCACTATGCAGACTTGGGCTCTATCTAGCTTATACAGATTTTGCTTTATGGAAGTATGTAATTCAACAGAGTTTATTAAAATACAATTTGTGTCCATGTATCACCAGAATATACTCTATTCACTGATTCTAAATCAGAAAAGGCAATATCAATATTTAAACAATAAGCCAATAAAGTGTGAATATAAGATGTCAACATCAGACAGGTTTGTCCCTCAAAATGATCTATAACAAAGATGGACAAAGATTTACTATTATTCTCCTTTTCTAAATTCAACTTAAAAAAAATTAGTGTTGTACCAATAATTTCAGGGGTGAATAAAGTAGGCATTTTTATTGTATCCATATGCATATTTCCAGATAGTAGTCTAATTAACAGGGGATGATATCAGAATTCCCAAGTTATCAAGATATCGCTGTTTTGCACATGTTTATTTTTTGCAATGTCCATATTTGTTAACAAGACATATACAGGATTATTGACAACAGATCTATCTCTGTAAACAAACCTAATGTCAGCAGCAACCACTGAAAGTTTGAGCTCAGCTCTAAATAAATATTTAATAAGATCAAGCAGGGTCACATCTGTTTCATATGATTTAGTAAAAATGTTTTCAAGTTTGAAAACTGCTTCCTTTCCTGTAACTATTTCTTGTTTAATTTGAGTATTAAATTGCTCCTTTGTGCTTGTTGAATGTGCACTGTGCTGTTTGCTTGTTGGCTTTACAGAGTCCTTTAATGTACTCTCCACCTGAATAGGCACAAAATCAGAGGACTGTGGGGCTGCTCCAGATGTACAATTTCCTTCTAAATTAACCACAATGTGTAATATGTTTTGTGAGTTACACCCCTCAGAAGTAACACGTGATTTATCCCTTTTTGGGAGATTATTAATTGAGAAATTCTGCAGCTTTGAAGTAGATGACTCCTCTCCTTTTTTATTGCTTGCTGGATAAATAATGTTTGGTTTATGCCCTTTATTTTTTTTTTTTTTAATGTTTCTTATTGATTTTTCTGGGTTTCCTTCCCTTTTTTTCCCCATCTCTTTTGGGAGAGGCATGGATATGAATAAAGGAAAATGAAATATTTATTGGTCTTTCTTTCAGATCTGCTGCTTCCAGGTCTTCTATTCTCTGTATGAGTTCCACAAATCTATCTAATAAAATATCAGGCCCTTAATATGATGTTTATGTTCATTGTATGCTTCAAGCAATACAATGTTAGTCATTATTGGGTGTGCTAATGCCTTAATTGTATATTGAGAAATAGTACCTGGGCATTGTGCTAAGAACTCAGGGGCTATACTGATTTTTTCCACTTCTTTATCTAATCATTCAAAAATTTAATCAGGAGAACCTGCCAGAATTGACTGATCTTCAGGCGGGGAAAGAGAGATGTCATTACTAAGATTACTGAATTCACTAATAGAATTACTAATATTGATATCTAATGGGCTAAAAAGATTCAACCTAGTTGGTTGAAAAGAAATATCTACCTCCTCTGACACATTCCCTTTTCCCTCCTGAATTTCAAGAGACAGGTCTTTAATATTATTATCTTTACTATTATTCATTCAATCCATAGATGGAACTAATTTGTTTTTAGTATCAGTCTTAGGAGTCCTATTTCTGCATGGGGAGAAAAATCAGTAGTCTTACCTTGTAGGCATTGTTTAGACTTAAGATCAGTAGGAGAAAATGACTTACCCTGTAATAGTTTACTTTTGTTAAAAGAAGTAATAAGGGGCGATATATAAGAGGTATTAGAATGTTTTGAATCCTGCATCTCATTTTCCCCTGATGAATTTGATATTGCCTGTATATAATTTGAAGGAGCTCTCACTGACTCATTGTTTCCCTGCTGACACTGCTCTGAAGAAGTAGTTGCTGAAGGGACAAAAAGTAATCTTAAAAATGAAGGAGCCTGTCTATAATCCAGAGTCATCTCCTCCTTAATACAACTTGGAGGATGGGGTGAGCCTACCAGACCCTAGGGGTGGAAGACGATAGTGTTAATGCCTGTGAGTAAACACTGCAGTTTTTCCATTTTTTTTCCTTTTGCTGTAGGATCTTAGTAGGTTTTTCAACCAACTCTTTTCCACTTCTGGTATACATATTTAAGAAATGTATAGTGTGCAATAGACAAATATAAATTAAAACAACAAACTTTAATGTATAAACATTAATTAAAACATAAAAATTATCAAAGCAGCTAGAAGCAGCAAAAAAGCAACAGAATGCAGCAGCCCCTTTTTTCTGTATAAAAGATGTCTAAAGTTCAAAAATCCAATAGTTCAAAATTCAAGACTCACTGCTAGCCCAATATGAAAAGATCTGTAGTGGCACAGAGCCTTTGCTTGCATGCTATTTTGTTAAAGTGCTTGCGATGCACTTGTGATATACTTGCAATGTATGCTAACTTGCTTGTAGTTAGTTTCACTTCAGTAGAAAGCCAACCATTCACCATATGCCAAGAATGTAGGAAAAAACAAAATAGGATTGTAAAAACAGAATAGGGTTGGTTCAGGTGTTTCAGTCCTAAGATCTGTTCCTTGTCCCCCCCCCACATGCAGGCTATAATCCAATGGTCAGTTTGTCTGTCCACATAACCTAATGAGATGCCTGGAGGGATAAGCACTAGGAGGTCTACCCTTCCACTCAGTGGAGCAACACTAAAGGGTATGTAAAAGAGAAAAGGAAAAAAGAAATATCTAGGACACTAACCAGGGATACTGCAGGTTACTAGAACCAAAGATCCAAAAAAAAAAACCTTTTTTTTTTTAAAAAAACTTTTAAGAACTAATCAAATATATGGGGCATATATAAATACATATGAGATGCATATAACATACGTCTATGATCTGAAAAGGTACTGCGATATAACTTACGTTTTAGTCATCTTTTTTACGTAAGAAAGAATACTCCGAATTGAAGGTGAACTTGTTTGGGTTTTCCACTGAAGTAGTACACTGTATCACCATTGCACAGTTATTATGTCAGCAACTTGTAATATCAAGCTGTGTGATAAAACAAAGAGAAAGAGAGAGAGAGAGAGAGAGAAAAGAAAAAAGCAGCTTTTTATTTCTGATTAACAGTACCGAGCATCCCCTTTTGAAATGCTCTCTTTTTAATTATCTATTAAAAATCAGACCCTTACCTTAACCGGATTTTGGTCTAAATTCAATTATCTTACACAATTTATTTTCGCTTAGGCTCTTAACCCACCACGGATCAGAGATATACTAAATTAACTCGACACCTGCATTTATTTCTGCTGAGTACTTATTACATCATTTTGCACCACTGTCAATAAAATAGACTTGGGCTATGATGGATGTTAACAAGAGATAAATTAACATTTTGAGGATTCAATTATCTAATTAAATCTGGGCTATCTGATGATAGTCCAATGATGATGTTATTTTACAAGTTTATAAAAGTTTTAAAATGTTTCTAAAGCACATTTACCACCACAACTGCTTTTATCCCCTTTTTTCTGTTTTATTCCACCAAACAACATCTTTAGATCACTTTAAAACTTATTTAAATCAATTGAAAGTTAAAAGCTAGAACCATTCAGCTAATATTCGACATACGTGTATAATAATGTGTATTAATAAAGGAGGGATTAAAGGCACATCCAAACACAGAATTTGTACAAGTCAATCAATCAAATTTTATTCAAGTTTTAATCAAGTTAACTGTTTCATATCCTAATATGAGTTTTAACACTATCTATAATATCATAAAATGTACCTGTTCCAGTAAAGAAAGGTAGTACAAAAACACATATATGCACGTGAATATTACACGTATAAATATTACACACAGTTCTGTATATTATTAGGAATAAGATTAAATTTTGGAAGTCAGATAATAAGAGCTCATCCGATAATCCTTCAAAAATCTTTGGGAGTAACCCAGAGAATCATTTCTTCAAAGTACAAAATCTCAGAGAAAAAAGGGAAAATAAAACACAAGTCCCAAGTACACTTTGACATTAAAAGGTAAAGAGGTAAAGAGAGGACGAATACAAAGCTCCCAGCAAGTACTGGAGAAAAACAAAATGCTTAATAGGAGAAGTCAGAATCCATAAAGTTTGTTTTTTTAATCTTAGTAGGGCTGCTATAACCCCTCGGTCATCTCCCGCATGATAGCTCTCCACAGAGCTCTCCTTATTCTTTTGTGGGGACCTATCCTGCCACCACTGGCAAAGGGAACAAAGACCACAGTCCACTCACAAGAGTTCAGAAAGCAGGCCACAGAACTGGCACAAAACAGTCGCACAAGTCGCCCTGGAAAGAACCGATAAACTTGCCTTCAGGTATTGAGAGGCAACACTGGCATACCTGTTATAAACAGAAAAGAGCATTGTAAAGGATCCTGCTTCCACAGCTATTCAGTGATGTGTAGCATGCAGTGATTCTTCAACGTCTCCTTCCGAATCTGCTTAATCAGTAAAAAAGCCCTACTAGGACTAGCATCTGACTCTACAGCAACTTTATTCCAATGAAACCTAACCTCCAAAACTACCAGAAGATCAGTCAAGGGTGTATTACATGTCCCTTTTAAATGAACTTAATTTGCTCAACAGTCACTTTCTTATCATGGGCCACTGTGGATGAATGATCTACCCCCTCCCTCTTATAATATGAAAAACTCTGCCCTTTTAAAAAAGGGCTTCATATCCTCCTGGCCAACACCAACCACTGTGACTGCAACCCATAAATGCAGGTGATTCATATCCTTGCTCCAGGTCCTCTATGTACGCCTGTCTCCCCCTTCTCTCTGCTCACCCCCTACCCTCTATTCATCCCTTTTGCCCCCCCACCTTGACAAGCCATGTCCTGGCTACTACCACCCAACTTCTTGCACTTGAATGTTCAGGGCTCAACTCGCTTGTCTCCCCTCTCCCCTCTCACTTCCTATCCCCTTCACCCCAACTCACCCTTGCTTGACTATGCCTTATCTGGCTACCACCACCCCACTTCTTGTGCTTAATAATGGATCTATTTGACAAAGTTTTTATATCTGGACATATGTGTATCTGTTTGAAAATTGTTGATCATTTTTTGCATTTCTGTTTCTAGAACCTTAACCCTTTCTGAGTTATTGTAACTGCCTTCCTAGTCAAACACCTTCACTTTATGTTTTTGTTGTGTTTTGCATCTATTTGACTTGGAGCCTTTGTAAAAGAGCCTTCTGACTCAAAGGTTGTAATTCTGAATCTGAAATAAATAAATAAATAAAATAAATAAAAATAAATTATTAGTGCATTTTCTCTAGGTGGTGAGCACCTAACTTGTTTTGACTGTGATTTGAGTAGTGTCTGTGGCACTGCTGGTTGTTGAAACAGCCAGTCTACTTCTTTATTGTTTCAGGTAGCATGGGGTAGACTTTCAAAACACTCAATACTGCCAGGTCTGGTAATGCTGAGGTGTAATGCATGCGTGTGTGTGTGTGTGTGTGTCTATGTGTGTGGCGGGTATTGTGTGACAATACCATGTGGGAGCCATGGGTATGTGTCCAAAATCTGATCTTCTTCCAAAAGTCAGTAGAGTGTGGTAAGCACAAGGAAGACAGTGCATTCTGACCCAAAGGGCATGAAGATACCAGCTGCTCCACTTAACAAGTGCCTCCTTTGTCATATATTAGGGAAGACCACATAATGTCAACCTTTCCTGATGCAGAGGTTAGCAGCAGCTCAGCCCTTTCAGAAATAGAATTGTTGGTAATGCAGAGGTGACAGCTGTATGTGTTGGGACAAGTTAGTCATTGCTGGTAATTCAAAGTTGATAGCTGTATGTGTTGGGAAGAGTTATTGTTGGGAATTTGAAGGTGACAGCTCTATGTGTCAGGAACACTTAGTCATTGTTGGTAATTCAGACATGACAGCTCTATGTGTCAGGAATAATTATTCATTGTTGGTGATGTAGAGCTCTACATGTAGAGGACAGCAGTTATTGTTGGTAATGTGGAGTTGACAGCTGTATGTATAGGGAACAGTAAGTCATGTCTGGTAATAGGAAGGTAACAGCTGTATGTTTAGGGAACTGTTAGTCCTTGGTGGTAATGATAAGGTGACAGCTGTATGTGTTGGGAAATGTTAGTTACTTTTGGTAAGGTGGATGTGAAAGCTGTATTTTGTGGGGAACAGTTATTCTCTGTTGCTGATGGAGTTTGCCCTTTAAGGGGCAGACCATGTTGTCCTGGTGCACCCCTTCCCTCCTTTAAGGAATGGTTGTGCTCAGAAGGGAAGGGGGGAAGGAAGGGGAGGGACCAAGAGCCAGAACAATGGGCAAGTAGCAGGAAGGGGAGGGGAGAAGGGAGGTACATAAGGGACAGCAAAAGGGGGCCTCAGCCACTTTTTGCTGGAATTTTGATTTACATCAAACTGCAGCACGTCGAATTGGCAAGAAAAATTCTTTGAGGTTTGTTTTACCAGGGGAAGAAGATTTAAGGAAACTAACAGTTGATTTATTGATTTTCAGGATGATTTACAATATATATAGATAAGCAGGTTTCAGAGAAAACAGCTTGCAATTGATATCAGAGCAAATATAGGGACTCTGAATGGCCAGGGCCACGTGGTGCAGGGGGTTAGGGTTTCTCTGTGAGTCAATAGATTGTGCTTTTGAATCCTACAGTGGAAATCTAGTTTTGCAAGCCGCATGAGAATTTCATTGTGAAAGTTTCTGGATTTGTTTGCTGCCTTGCATTGGTCTTATGACCTATTTTGGCTGAATGGGAAAGCTGTAGGCCTGGAGGAACCCCTTGAGACAGGGGAGAGAGAGAGAGAGAAGTAAGCTGGGGCCACATGGCATGACGTCACATGCCGTTTGTGGTATGGTCATCAAGTTTTTTCCTGGTTTTCTGTTTTTTGTGGTGGTGGGTCACCTTTGGGGGATGTCAGGGGATGACAATAGGCCAGGAAGAGGCCGGAAAGTGATTTGGGGGGACGAGTGCGAGCCAGGCTACATGGTGAAGCGGGGGGCATGCCGTGTGGGGGGGTGTAGACAAAAACCCCTCTTTTTCCTTGTTTGAGGCTTTAGTGGTGGGGATAGTGGTGCATTGGGATGCCTGGCAGTGGAATAGCAGGCCTGAGGCACAGGGTGTGTGACGTGACGTGTCGCTCACCATGGGGGGGTGGCTGGAGAGCTCCTGCTGATAGATAGAGGACTATTGTGGTGTTTTGTGGATAATGCTAAGACCTGAGGGGGCAGTTGGGGGCCATGAAGAGGATAGGGCACTGTGAAGAATGAGCGCAATCCCAGAACACATGGCGTGATGTCACACACCGCTTAAGGGATAGTGAAAACCCCTTGGTTTTCAGTTTTTGGGTTCTGTTGGAGGCAAATGGCCATTTCAGAATTCCTGGTAAGCCTGGAAGGAGGCCTCATTGCCTGGACCGAGGAGTGCAAGGTTACAAGCTGGGGAGGGGGCGAGGCAGTGTCCTAGCCAGGAGAGATAGCTGTGTGGCAGGGCAGCTGACTATGGCTGCCAGGGTGCAGTTTTGGAATCTTGCAGTGGCAACAAGGATAGTGGGGGCTAGCTAGACCTAGGGCATAACAGGATCATGACTGTACTGTTAAAAAAAAAAGAAGGGGGGCCCAAGTTTGATGCAGACGGATGGTTTTTGGGGGGCTTGGTTTGGTATGCAGCTTGTTTCCTTTTCCTTTTGGCCGAAAGCATGAATTCCAGGCCTGAGAAAGGCCTAGTAAGCTAGGGAGAGAGCGTGCATGGTGGTGGACAAACGGCATGACTTCACACGCCACGGAGGTGTCAGAAAAAGTGCGTCCAGGTACTCGGGCTGATTCATTTAGTTTCTTGGTCTTTGGAGGCTCTGTGAGGTGGACTGGGTGGAGAGCAGGGGTCCTGGTGGAGGCCATGGGACAGAAAGAGAGAAAAGGTGACTGGGAATCTCGTGGATGATGTCATACGCCGCTGGGTGACCGCATGTGTAAGCTAGACCCCCACTCATTGGGATGGGGGGGTTTGTGGTGTCTGGGGCCTTTTCTTTCATGCAGAGGCAGGATCAAAAGAAAAGTGACCACATGGTGAGACCACCGCAAGGGGAGCTAGTGGGGAGTCTGGTGGCATGGCCCTCATGCAGCCTAAATAAAAAAAAAAAACATTTCCAGAAAGAAACAAAGGTTCGAGGGGGAGCACACTGCAGAAGGTCTAAGTGTTCTCCTGTGGCACAGGGGATAAAGTAGGGATAGAGGAACACTCCAGGGTCCTGGGTCCTAGGTTGGCCTCCCCATATTTTAGGGACAGAGGAAGAGACATAAAGGGAGAGAAGGGCCCATGAGGGTCAGGCCTCCCGCAATGGGCATGGTTGGAAACAGCCAGTGGCCCAGGCAACCTAGCAAGTAAGACAGGGCTTTATAGGGCCCAGTTTTTGTAGCTTATGGGATGGGTGGGGCGGGGGACAGAGGGAGGTGCTACAACAGGTACACATATGCAACTAACCCTGTTTTCCTTCTTCTATGGTTGGGCCAGTCTGGTTTTGCATGATGGGGGGTGCAATGGACAGGAGGAAGATGCACGTGGAGGTACAGAGAGACGAATAACCCTGTTTTTCTTTTCCTGTAGTTGTCTTCACAGAGAAAAGTTAAGACGAACATGGCACCCAAGAAGAACAGGACATCAAAGGAAGCCACTTACGAGGCTATAATTGAATTAGAAGAAAAAGCAAACAAAATGTGGGAACTGGTGGAAGGGGAGGAACAGAGGAAACCTGGAGAGAAGAGAAAAGCAGGTATGGAAAGAGGAGGCAAGGAGAAGAGGCCAGCTGAAGGGCTACACAGTCCCGCTAGGGTAGCACTGGCGATAGCGGGACCCGCCAAGGCAGTCGATCCAGTACCCACGCGGCCAGTAGACCCAGTGATGCCAGTAATCACCTCAGCTCAAAGGGGAATCCCCTTGGAGGGACCTGGGCATGAAGTCCAGGACAGGAGATCCTGCCTGCAGACCCCAGTAGATCACCCTCCACCTCCACCTCAATCACAGGAAGAAGCAAGGGGACCTTTGGAGGACTCCAGGCAGCTCGTCCAGGACAAGGGTACAGGTAACACATCCAGTGCAGTAAGGGATAGTATAAAAGAATATATAGGGTAAATTGTGGCGGCCCTGGGGATAGGGGCGCTGGGGCAGATGGAATCTGCCCTGGTGGAAATTAGGACAAGAAAAGAGGTACCGGGAGACACTGTAAAGGGAGAGGAAAGAGAGGGAAAAGGTACAAGAGAGAGATAGGTGCACCGGGGATGAGAATAGGCGAGCATGTGCCTTTGGCCACGAAAGGAGAAATATGGAGAGGGGAATATGTGGATATATTCGCTTTGGTGAGCCAGGAGGCGGTGGTGAAATATGAAGAAACTGAGAGCATAGGTAAGAGTGAGATGGCAGCGGCCATAGTGCTCCTAGGGAAAAAAGAGGACGACAAGTTCACGAAAGGGAAGACTTGGGATGGGTGGTTTCTAGGTTTTGCCACTTTTTCAGCCATCATTCTGGAAAAGAGGCCGGAGCTAGGCATTCCACTCATTACCTATTCATTGATTATACGGAGAACAAAAGAAAAAGGCGGGGTAGGATGGATATACTATGATGAATGTTTTCGACAGAGAATGGCAACATTCGGGGATGTAAGATGGGACACCAAGCAAATAGACTTATGGATGGATTACATAACAAATCAGTCCACACCAGAGGGTGGGTGGGGCAAAAAGGGGTTTACACCATAGATAGGCTGCTGGGCTTATAACAGGGCTTTCTGCTCGTGGCCTCAGTGTCATTTCGACATGCCTGTTTGAAATGCGGAGGGGGGCACCCAGCAATCAAGTGCAGAACAACAAGGATACAGGGGCACAAGGGCATGGGGGCAAGGATCAGGCCAACAGTTTTTGGGATGGCCAGGGGTTTAAGGGCAAACATGGAGCAAGGGAGGGAGGGGCGGGGAATGGGAGTAGGTGGGGTCATAACCACTGAAGCAAGGGAGGTTAGACAGGAGGGAAGGGAGGGTTCAGGGAGGGGGGACAGGTGGCACAACAAGGAGCAGTTTAGTATGGCCAGAACCCCCATCAACCTAGCAGCATGGACAGTTTGCCTGGACAGATATCCGGACATGAGCATGGGGGATATGATTTTATGTGGTTTTAACACAGGGTTGTCATTGCAGTCTAGGGGACCCAGGCAAGCAAGGGAGGCAAGCAACCTGGGATCTGTAAAAGGGAAAGAGGAAATGCTAAGGCAGAAGATTGAGAAAGAGAAAGCAGCAGGCAGGGTGGAGGGTCCATTCGACACCCCCGATTGAAAAACATGTGGATATCACCTTTGGGTTTGGTACCCAAGAAACAAGAAGGGGAATACAGGGTGATACACCACTTGTCTTATCCAGCAGAGGAGTCGGTGAATGACTGTATCAGGGGGGAACATAGTAGGGTGACATACGCGACACTGGAAGATGTAGTCCGGATAATCTGGGCCACAGGGGATGCATGGATGGCAAAAATGGACATTGAGTCCGCCTTCAGACTGCTTCCAGTCAGGAGGGAAGACTGGGATCTCTTGGGTTTTAAAAGTGAGGGGCAGTATTATTTCGACAAAGCAATGCCAATGGGGTGTTCCACAGCATGTGCTACATTTGAGGCATTCAGCACATGTTTGCAGTGGATATTCCAAGAAAAAATGGGCTATAGGTCAGTCATCCATTACCTGGATGATTTTCTCCTCATTGGGCAGGGCAAAAGGGAGACACAGAGGATGCTGGGTAAGTTTCCGGAATTGTGCCGGGAGCTGGAAGTCCCATTGGCACCAGAAAAAAACAGAGGGGCCCAGCAAGGTTATGGAATTCCTCAGGATAGAGATAGATGCCACGAGCGAAGTATTCAGGTTACTGGACAAAAAAAAAGGAAGGAGGTTGAAGGAACTAATCCGGGTACATGCCAGCAGGAGACGGGTACAACTAAAATTGGTTCAGCAGGTACTGTGGCACTTGAATTTTGCATGCAGGGCCATAGGACCAGGAAGGGCATTCACAAGGAGGTTGGCCAGAGCTACAGCAGGGGTCACACAACCACATCACTTGGCTGACCTGACTCAAGGTGTCAGGGAGGATTTTAGTATATTGGAGGAATTCTTGAAAGATTACAATGGGTGTTCGTTTTGGCAGGAAGAGTGGCTGTACAACACAGACTTTCACCTCTGCACAGATGCAGCTGGAGGACTGGGCATCGGGGGGGTTACCTGAGAGGCAGGTGGTTTACAGAACCATGGCAGGCCAGTTGGGTGAGGGACGGGAAAGTGAGAGATATAACACTACTGGAGATCGTGCCCATATGGGCATGCACTTTGGTTTGGGGGGAGGAATTATGGGATCAGAAGGTGACATTTTGGTGTGACAATAGAGCAGTGGTTGATGTACTGAACAACAAGGGAGCCAGGTCGGATACAGTCATGCAGGTAGTACGACAGTTAGTTTTAAGGGCTTTGCAGCTGAAAATGTCTTTCAGAGCAAAACACATAGAAAGGGTACACAATACCCTGGCTGGCAGCCTTTCCCGTCTGCAGCTGGACCATTTCAGGAAGCTGGCACCAGCAGTGGAAGAACAAAAAACGCCAATACCAACGAACATCTGGGACGTTGGCAGGAAGGACCAGAACTGCTGTTTCGCAGCTCATGGGCACCTCGGACTTTGAGGGCCTACGATGGGGCCTGGAGGGTTTTTTAAACATTCAGAGCAGAACACCAGATGGAGGTAAGTGGGCCACTCTCGGAGGAACAGGTAGGAATGTTCACGGTGGAACAATGGCAGAAAGGGACTGTTCATGCCACAATGGGGGTTTATCTGGTGGGGATCAGTATGATCTGCAGCCTGAAAGGATGGAATGACCCAACAAAATCAATGCTCATGAGAAGGATGATGCAGGGATGGGGTAGGTTGAAAAGAGGTCCAGGGGATAATAGGAAGCCAATAGGGGGCAGTGGCTAATAAAGCTAAAAGAGGTGCTCCCGGCAATATGCAAATCAAAGGAGGAGGCCCAGCTATTTCACACAATTTATGTGATAATGTTTGCAGGAGCTATGAGAGTGAGTGAGGTGGTAGACCATGGAAAAGATGACAAGGAAGGAGGTATGGAATGGGATGATGTGAGTTGGGGGACAAGAGAAATACGGATCAAGCTAAGAAGGTCAAAGGTGGACCAAAAAGGGCAAGGGTGCATGATAACACTAAGAAGGCAGTCAGAGATTGCGATATGCCCAGTGCAGACCCTGTGGGTTTTCGCCACAGAGCAGGTAACCAGGATGGGGAAGTTATTCGTGCATGGTGATGGAAAAAGGGTCACCGGCTATCAAATTACGCAGTGCTGAAAAAGGGCATGTGTTTTCTGGGGGAGGACCCAGCTAATTACTCATCCCACTCCCTACAGATTGGGGCGGCCTCACAGTGGGCAGCAATGGGTGAACCCATGAAGGGCATTTTGGAAAAAGGGTGCTGGCGGTCAGCCAGTTATAAAAGATACATCAGAGCACTGAAGTAAAAAAAAATAAAATAATAATAAGGCGAGGGGATAATACAATGAGGGCACTGAGAGTATATGTAAATTAATTAATTTTCTTTGCATCCCATAGGTAGAGAGAGGAGCACAGAAGTTTGGATCTGCGGCCATTCCTATATTTACTGGGCTGGTAAGAGAGCAGAGAAAAAAGCTGGGGGAAAACAATTGTACCAGGATGTAAGACAGTGTAGGTTGGTATGGCACGGCCTACGGGGGATGAGATGGGCACAGCTCCTGCCCGCTTTGAAAGAACTCAAGGGACATCGGCCCAGTCCAGACCTAATCATTATACACCTAAGGGGCAATGACCTGGCAGGCAGACCATGGGTGCACACATATTTACAGATAAAGAGGGATCTGGTGGCAATAAGACAGTGGTGGCCTCAAGTATGCCTTGCCTGGTCAGATATGATACAATGACGGGTATGGAGACAGAAACACAGCCACAGGGCAGTGGAGAGGGCCAGGAGAAAGATGAATAGACGGGTGGGGATATTGATAAGGCAGATGGGAGGACAGGTGATACTGCGGGGAGTAGAAGAATGAGTGGATGACTTCTACAGGTCAGATGGGGTACACTTATCAGATATAACAATAGACATGTTCAATGCGGAAACAATGGGTTTCATAGAGGAATGGAGGAAACAGACAAAAGCTGGTATATAAAAAAAAAAAGGGGAAGGAAGTTTCATCCCTGAGGTAAGGGAGAGTGATACCCTAACCTGGGGGGGAAGCCAGTCATCCAGCATAAGCTGGAGACTGGCTAGTGAGAAAAAGGGGGATGGGAGGGGAAGAAAAAAGGAATAACACAAGAGGAGGAAGAAGATGAAGGAGAAAGCAGTCTCGGTTTTCACCGTTACCTAACAGAAAAGGAGAAGAAGGCACCCAGGTTTTCGCCTGGGGGATGGATAATCAGAGAGTGATATATGGATGGAAATAAATGAAAAATATGGAAATATGATAATAAAGAAATGGAAAATGGAATATGGATTTATGAATATAAATAAATTAATTGCCAATCTGAGCACAACAACAAACAATGGTCTCTGTGTTTTTGTGAGGGAAAAGGGGGGAATCCAGGACAATGGTGTTTGCCCTTCAAGGGGCAGACCATGTTGTCCTGGTGCACCCCTTCCCTCCTTTAGGGAAAGGTTGTGCTCAGAAGGGGAGGGGGGAAGGAAGGGGAGGGGCCAAGAGCCAGAACAATGGGCAGGTAGCAGGAAGGGGAGGGGAGAAGAGAGGTACATAAGGGACAGCACAAGGGAGCCTCAGCCACTTTTTGCTGGAATTTTGATTCCTCACACCCACCCTACTAGACAGAGTACGAGGGAAAGACAGTCAGTTTGGGGCTGTATGGTGGGTCTGTCAAGGTGGAGGACAGATGCATCCAGTAGGACAGTGGACTGCCAAAGGTGAATGGCAGGTGATAATATAGTTATGGACTGCCAAAGGTGGATGGCAGGTGATAATATGGTTATGGACTGCCAAAGGTGGATGGCAGGTGATAAAATGCTTTGGGATTGCCAAAAAGTAGATGGCAGATAATAATATGGCTATGGACTGCCAAGGTAGATGGCAGGGGGAAAAAGGGGGGGGAGGACAGGAGGGGGGAAGAAAAAAGGAATAACACAAGAGGAGGAAGAAGATGGAGGAGAAAGCAGTCTCGGTTTTCACCGTTACCTAACAGAAAAGGAGAAGAAGAAGGCACCCAGGTTTTCGCCTGGGGGATGGATAATCAGAGAGTGATATATGGATGGAAATAAATGAAAAATATGGAAATATGATAATAAAGAAATGGAAAATGGAATATGGATTTATGAATATAAATAAATTAATTGCCAATCTGAGCACAACAACAAACAATGGTCTCTGTGTTTTTGTGAGGGAAAAGGGGGGAATCCGGGACAATGCAGATGTGACTGCTGTAAGTGTAGGGGATAGTTAGTCATTGTTGATAATGCAGAGCTCTATGTGTAGACAACCATAATCATGGTTGTTGTGAAGGGAACAGTTAATTATTGTTGGTAATGCAGAGATGAAAGCCATACTGTAGGTGTAGTGAACAGTTAGTGATTGTTGGTATTTCGTAGGTGACACCTGCATGTTAAGGGAGCAGTCATTGCTTGTACTTTGGATGTTACAGCTGTACATGTCAGGAACAGTTAGTCATTGATAAGGTGGAGGTGAAAGATGTATTTGCAGGGAACAGTTAATCATTGTTGGTAATGCGGTGGTGACAGCTCTATTTGTAGAGAACAGTTAGTCATTGTTGTTAAAGGGTAACAGACCACTGTATGTGTAAGAAACTGTTAGTCATTTTTGGTAATGCTGAGATGACAGCTGTATGTGTAGAGTACACTTAGTCATTGCTCATAATTCAGGACAGCTGTATGTTTTGGGAACAATCATTGCTGGTATGTTGTAGCTGACAGCTGTATGTGTTGGGAACAGTTAGTCATTTTTGGTAATGCAGAGCTTTATGTGCAGAGAGCAGTTGTCATTTTTGTTAATGTGGAGGTGACAGCATTATGTGTAGGTAACAGTTAGTCATTGTTGGTAATGTGGAGGTGAGTGCCGTATGTTTAGGGAATAGTTGGTCATTTTGGTTTTGCAGACCTTACAGCTATTTGTGTAGGGACCAGTTATTTAGTGTTAGTATTCAGAGGTAACAACTGCATGTGTTGGTAGCAGCCATTGTTGGTGATTCAGGACTTTTTAGCTGTATGTGTCAGGAGCTGTTAGTAATTGTTGGTAATGTGGAGGTGACAGCTTATGGGTAGGGAAAAGTTAGTCATTGTTGTTAATACATAGGTGACAGTTGAATGTGTAAGGAACAATTACTCATTGTTCATAATGTGAAGGTGACAGCTGTATGTTTAGGAACAGTTAGTCGTTGGTGATGCAGAGCTGACAGATGTATGTGTAGAAAACTATAGGTGTTGGTACTGCAGATGTCACATCTGCTTGTGCATAGAAAAAATAGTGATAGGTGATAATGCAGAGGTGAAAGCTGTATGTGTAGGGAACAGTTAGTCATTGTTGGTAATGTGGAGGTGACAGCAGTATGTGTATGGACCACTTAGTCATTGCTGGTAATTCTGAGTTGAAAAATGTATGTGTCGGGATTCTGATGTTCTGATGATGATGTCAGTGTGAGGCATTGAATGTTAGAGACTGTGTGAACTGATATATGGCTAGACGTCTTTCAGGTCTGCAGACTAGTAAATCTGCTATTTGAACCATTTATGGACCTCTGTAGCATTGTGATGTTTCTGCCTGCATCTACCTGCCACTTTGATATGTGCCATGATGGATTTTTAAACTACAGAATTTATTAAAGAAATGGCTTTGAACTGACTGGTGGAGTGCTGACTATCTTTTGCCTCTGGTAATTGTTTTTGGTTGTTTGGACTACCTCTGGCAAGGTGCACCCACTTTATTTTATACTTAAATGCCAAAACAAACATCCTTTGGCTGAGCCACAATACCTGTGCTTTGGTTGACATATGTGTGGTAGGGCGCAGGTTTATGTGGGCAGTTAGATAGAAAATAAATGTCTCACCAGTCCTTGTAGATATTTTGAATTCAATTTATTCTTTTTTCAGATGTTATTTGAACAGGATAATTTCAGATTGGCAGTGTTTTTGTTCCTTTAAATATTTTCCAGCTCACACTTCCATTTAAACAGTAGATACCAGAGTAGACAAAATCTTCTGACAATTCTAAATCTTCACTTCAAAGCAGTAAGTACCACAGTTCATCATAACTCCACAGAGCACTTTTCAGCAGTTTCAGAGCATACCTCCAGTCCACAGCAAAACAGAATCTAATCTCTCATCCCACAATCTAAATTTATACCCCAAAGGAGTCATGTGATTATTTAACTCCACCTCAGCAAAACATTTTCAAATTAATTTCATTAAACACTGCATCATTATTTAGTTTACATAACCTGAACACATCTTTGTTATTCTAACTACTTTCATGCTGTCACCAGAATGAATTATAATAGTTTTAGATGTTTTTGTATTCATTTTCTAGCGTGAAAAGGAACTACCCCTTTAACAATAGTATAAAGGAATTCAGGGAGCGGCCGGCCAACTCCCAAAACAGCACCAAATGCCGAAAAGAGTTTGGACACCAGGAACTCCCAAAACACCAACTACAAAACTATCCTCACTCCCCAAAACAAGAAAATGCCTCACCTCAACTAAGGAGGGTATGTAAAATTCCATCTAAATCTTTACATCTAAAGTAAATTAACAAGCTAAATACCCTCGCAACAGTGAGCTTATCCAATTGGAAAATGGGTTAACAGCACTACATTGTAAACTAAGAAAATTGTCTACCTGAGAAATGCCACTTTGCAACACACCAGCCCTTGTACTAAGCAGCTGGATTATTATAAGCAAAAGTTTAGAATTCGTATCTGGAGCCCACAAACAGAAACACAGACAGGGGTTTCTAAATAAAATAAAACCTTTTATTTAAAGCAAAAGCAAACCCCGGTCCTGTCCTGAATAAACAAAATCCACTCTCCAATCCCTTTGGGGGAGATTAACACAAAAGCTAACTAAATAATTCAAGTAACACAGAAAGGAAACAAAGCACAACATTTTACCTGAGGCTCCAGACTCTGCAGTACTACTCAACAACATGGGGAAGACACCTTCCTCAGCAACCAGGAACAACAAAGCCAGAACAGAAACTCTCACTAAGGTGCACACAGCGCCCTGCTGGCCCCACATAGTCCCTCATCAAGAACAACATTCACCCATCCAAACCCAAGCATTTTAGGGGATATTTACTTTATAATCCAAATGACAAGCTACTGCTGGAAGCGAAAAACCCGAATGTTATTTTAAACTGCACGAGCGTGCTTGCGATTACCAGACGTGCCGTTTACCGATCGTTCAAACCATGAACATGAGCATCTACTCACAAGGTCAAACAACATAAATTCTTTTCCTGACAACCCTAAGGACCCCACCAAGGGAATAAAAGAAATCAATTCTATCAATTCCAAACTTACCTGGGGGGTTCTGCCTGATTACCCTTCAAATATGATTTTCTCTCTTAAAGGAAACTTCCTAACAATCAAATACCAAAAGAAAATATCTAACACAAATTCTAAAGCCCTTTTATCACAGAGGCACTCTGTGACACTCCTCCCACCTAAGAGGCAACCATTTCTTTTGGGTGCCTAATACTACATGTGATATTATGAGGGAAGGAGTTTATATAACTCCAAACCACCCACACTCTCCGTGCTCCATCCCCAGCTCCCATAGCAAACCAATGTTATCCCCACGCTATACAGTACACTACCCTGGGGTTACATTTTAAACGAAGTAACAGAATCACCATAATAAGTGATACTTATAAGGAATTGTACTGGTATATTTCCATTTCCATTCCTACATTTACCACTTCTTAAACAGAATATATCAAAATAGAATATAAAAATAAAAATATATGATAATATTTGGCAACCCTAATACGTCTATCAATATTGTAGCACACCATGCAGCCTTCAGTACTTTATGTTATCCACTACTCAGACAGCAATTTTTTTTTTTTTTTTTAAACACATAGGCAATTCTGCCTGCTAGAAAAGACAGGCTGTCTTATCAGTGTCTCTGAAGGAAAACTGACCAAATGGTGCCTGATTAGATTTTTACTTCAGACACCTCTGAAATATGGGCAAGCACTAGGAATGTCCTTCGTGTAAGGAGTCTCTAGCTACCATAAACATTCCTAGTGGAGCTCATATTAATTATCCAGCAGACTCATGCAAGCTGGTTCTTCTAACAGCAGTTCTAGGCCAAAGATTTTGAATCTATACTGTAGAATGACATACTGGATGGGAGGAAGACTAGTGGGTTATAGTTTGAACAGGGCCTCACAAAGTCGATCAGCCTAGAGCAATTACCATCTACTACCCATACTACCTGGCAACTTCCCTTTTCTCCATAGTAACCATTTATTTAAATGGTCATCCCTCTGTATATTGTCTTTCCATACTTTTATAAACCCCGTCGTTCTCGTGACATATCGCCAACCTGCCGATACATACCCGCCAGCGGTAGTAGGGGACAAGTTGTTCCAAAAGTTTCCCATGTTCTAACTGCTTACTTCTATTAGAAATATTATTTAAAACCCTCTCTATACTTATAAGGTACTACCACCCTTGCCTGTGCCTGTTTAGTACGAGGGTTTGGTTTAACATGGTAGAGGGTACCTCCCTTAACCTCAGCTACCACCATAAGGGTTTATCCCTTTATAATCCCATGATTCTGAAACAGCATATTTGCTCAGCTAAGTAATTTCAGGATCCCTTTTGTAGGAAGCCCCAATCAACCTTCAAAAATCACCTTTATCTTCATCAGTTTTAACATAAGTCCCTTCAGCAATTTTAACACAGAGTCCCTTCATCGGTTTTAACATGAGTCCCTTCAGCAATTTTAACATGAGTCCCTTCATCAGTTTTAACATGAGTCCTTCATCAGTTTTAACATGAGTCCTTCAGCAATTATTGCCTCTTCCGACTTGATAGATAATTTCACCCCATAATTCAAACCAGTCTCACCTGGGGACTTATATATATCCTGCTGTCCTTCATCTCTCCAATACATCCCATCAAATAGAGGTAAAACAGGCAATTCACACATGCAACAGTATGCTTCTCTGTCTTCACCCCAAAGTTCAAAATAGTCTCACCTGGGGACTTATCCACAGCTCTCTTTCCATCCTCTGTCCAATACAGTCCATCAAATACAGGTAACACAGGGAGCTCATCGCCAGTTGTACCAGGCTTTTCTTCCTCCAGTTTTATAGTCCCTTCAGGGTTAGTTACTTCTGCAAACACTGCCAGGCATCTCAATATTTCCTGAAACTGTTGTTCCACAATTTTCCACCTGTCTTCCATATCCTTCCAATGGGAAAACATTCACCGAAATAACTGCACCTGTGCCAGTCCATAAATACACCAGGCCCTTTCTTCATCCATCAACTTTGATGCCTCTGGATCCATCATTGGACAGCACACAAAACATAACTTCTCCAGTCTCTATGGAGGCGTGGGTTCAATCCCACTTCTGACACCAAATGTGGTAGGGCGCGGGTTTATGTGGGCAGTTAGATGAAAAGAAATGTCTCACCAGTCCTTGTAGATATTTTGAATTCAATTCATTCTTTTTCAGATGTTATTTGAACAGGAGAATTTCAGATTGGCAGTGTTTTTGTTCCTTTAAATATTTTCCAGCTCACACTTCCATTTAAACAGTAGATACCAGAGTAGACAAAATCTTCTGACAATTCTAAATCTTCACTTCAAAGCAGTAAGTACCACAGTTCATCATAACTCCACAGAGCACTTTTCAGCAGTTTCCAGAGCATACCTCCAGTCCCACAGCAAAACAGAATCTAATCTCTCATCCCACAAATCTAAATTTATACCCCAAAGGAGTCATGTGATTATTTAACTCCACCTCAACAAAACATTTTCAAATTAATTTCATTAAACACTGCATCATTATTTAGTTTACATAACCTGACACATCTTTGTTATTCTAACTACTTTCATGACTGTCACCAGAATGAATTATAATAGTTTTAGATGTTTTTGTATTCATTTTCTAGCGTGAAAAGGAACTACCCTTTAACAATAGTATAAAGGAATTCAGGGCGGCCGGCCAACTCCCAAAACAGCACCAAATGCCGAAAAGAGTTTGGACACCAGGAACTCCCAAAACACCAACTACAAAAACTATCCTCACTCCCCAAAACAAGAAAATGCCTCACCTCAACTAGGAGGGTATGTAAATTCCATCTAAATCTTTACATCTAAAGTAAATTAACAAGCTAAATACCCCTCGCAACAGTGAGCTTATCCAATTGAAATGGGTTAACAGCACTACATTGTAAACTAAGAAAATTGTCTACCTGAAATGCCACTTTGCAACACACACTGTACTAAACGGCTGGATTATTAGCAAGCAAAAGTTTAGAATTGTATCTGGAGCCCAAACAGAAACACAGACCGAGGGGTTTCTAAATAAAATAAAACCTTTTATTTAAGCGCAAAATGAACCCCGGTCCTGTCCTGAATAAACAAAATCCACTCTCCAATCCCTTTGGGGAGTTAACACAAAGCTAACTAAATAATTCAAGTAACACAGAAGAAAACAAAGCACATACATTTTACCTGAGGCTCCAGACTCTACAGTACTACTCAACAACATGGGGAGAACCTTCCTCAGCAACCAGGAACAACAAAGCCAGAACAGAAATCCCTCACTAAGGTGCACACAGCTGCCCCAAGTGCTTGGCCCCATAGCCCCTCACCAAGAACAACATTCAGTCCATCCAAACTCAAGCATTTAGGGGGATATTTACTTATAATCCAAATGACAAGCTACTGCTTGCAAACCAAAAAACCAATGTTATTTTTAAACTGCCAGACGTGCTGCGATTACTGCGCAGACGTGCGTTTACCCGATCGTTCAAAACCATGAACATGAGCATCTACTCACAAGGTCCAAACAACATAAATTCTTTTCCTGACAACCCTAAGGACCCCACCAGGGAATAAAAGAAATCAATTCTATCAATTCCAAACTTACCTAGGGGTTCTGCCTGATTACCCTTCAAATATGATTTTTCTCTCTCTTAAAGGGGAAACTTCCCAACAATCAAATACCCAAAGAAAATATCTAACACAAATTCTAAAGCCCCCTTTTTATCACAGAGGCACTCTGTGACAATATGATACACATTATATATTCTCTGTCTGTCTTCCTCATCTTCTCCCTACCCAGATGTACATCTGGGTTGGGGCCTCTTTCCTGTCTTTTTTTTTCTTCTCAGGGTACCAGTGTACACTAGTACCCTTCTTCCAGTCATCCTAGTCATGCAGCCTTCTAGGTTCGCCTGCTTCTCCCCTCACCTTTCCCTCCCCCACCCCTCATCTTTCATTTCTTCACAACAAAACCCCTATGCATCAGCCTTCCATCTTTGTGCTAGCCCCTGATAGACCCCAGCCAGAGAATGCCATCCACCTTTGGCGCTGGGGCCTTTTTCTATCCCCTCTTTAATACTATGCAGAGTGGGTGGGAGGCAAAATCATAGGGAGCAAATTTGTGAGAATTGGCCCTCCTGGCATTCACTTTTATACCCCCTAAGGCTCTCTCTCTCTCTCTCTCTCTTTCCATCCTCCAATCAGGCATGGAAAGTTATCCAAGATCCCACCCCCTTTATGAGGTCACCAGATCTCCACTACCTTATTCATTCTAACTAGAGCTCCCCCCTTTTTTCTTTCCTTCACCGCTCCCTTTCTCAGACCCACCCTGCCTGAATTCACTTTTTCTTATAATACCCCCTCCCCAGCCCTTATCAAGCAACCCCTTTATTGTCTGGGTCCCTGGAGAACAAATACATCTGCCCTTTAGTTGGACAAACCACATTGTTCCCGGATTCCCCATCCAATACACAAGCAGACACCTGCTTTTGTGGGTGCTTGTATTGACAATCAATTTATTCCATCTCCTTCATATTATATATACATTTTCATCTTGCCATTTTATCCACATATTGTTTCCAGTTTTATTATACATCAACATCATCATGCATTTCATCCTATATCCTCTCATTCAATTTATATACACATATATGCATTTTATATTGTCTTTCTTCCTTATCTTCTCCCTCCCAGATGTACATCGGGGGGGGGGCTCTTTCCCTTCTTTACTGTTCTTCTGAAGGTTTAATTTCACTTGTACCCTTCTTCCGGTCATCCTAGTTGTGTAGCATTCTAGGTCCACCTGCCCTTCCCCTCACCCCCGCACCCATCTTTTATTTCTTCCAATAGTCTGCCGCTAGATTGTACAGGATGGCTGGCCTTCCCCTCTATTGCAATAACCCTTCTCTGTCCTCCATTTCTCTATGCAATCATCTATCTCTAAGTTATACTGGTCTGATTCCATACCTGATAGGTGCACCACCTCCCCCCTGTAAAACTCATCTTCATGCACCTCTATCCCCCTATGTATTACTCTGCCCCCCCATTTCTATAAACAAGGTCCCCACTCTTGGTTCATATGCTTCCTTGCCTTATCAATGACTTTGTGACTGTGGGCATTCTGCCAAACCTTTCTGGGGACCGTGTCCAACCAGACTACCATGACCCTTGCCACCATTGCTTTATCTTGTTAAGGTCCTCTTTAATCTGGTAGTAAATATTGAGCCAAGGTCTGATACCCAGATCATTCCCTCCAAAATTAATAATTATCATATCCAGTTCAGGTTGTCCATCCCTCATCTCTTGCAAGGTTGGCAACAGCTGGCTCCATCTCATTCCTCTGACTCCTTTCCAGGTTATCTTACACTACCTCAGGTCCTGGTAAAGCTGCCAGTCCCCTGCTCTCCTCGCTGCTCTCCTTTTGTCTCAAAATATGAATGAATGCCCACAGAGCCATATCTCCTGTCACCTTTTTTACAATGAGATATGACAATGTCTTCCCCTCCCATTGCCAATCTACCTCCCAACCCACTCCTTGTTTGCCTTCTGTCCTCTTGGTGAACTTGTCTCTTCCCCAATTCTCAGTTGTGTGTTCCTGCAAAAGAAATGGAGACAACGTTAGTTTGCTATTTCATTTTTCTCACATACCTCTTATAACAAGCTGAGGCCCTCCACCCAAATTCCTTCAACTGTTTCTCAGACTTCCCTTTTTCAGCAGCCACCGATGCCACCCCAATCCTTAAAGAGTGGGTGGAAGAGCTCCCAGGATCTTCCCCATGAACTCCATTCCTTTTTTCATCAGGGCCACCACTTGGGAACCCATCACATTTTTACCATCCCTGTGAACAAATAATGTCTGCTTTCTGTTGGATCACACTGCTGCGTAAGCAAACACCACATTCACTGGACACATGGCCCTGATCTCATTCTGCCTTAACACCATGCTACCCCCTCCTTAGGTATACATTTATTTCCCATCCTCCCCCACAATATCTCTTTCCATTGTGGCCCCTCTGGGGACCTCTTTTTCCCCATCCCACCACTTTGCTTACCCTAAATGCCCCATGAAACAAGACTCAGAAAATGGCCACAAAAAGCATGGCCTTATCTTTGGACTTGCATATCAAATGCATCACCTCCATGAGACATTCCAAAATGGTTTCAGATACCAGCCTTCTCTTGTCCATAGCCCTTCCTTTTAGCTGCACCCATCCTTGCATCATCCTCCTTATCAGCATGCTCTTACAAGGACCATCCCACCCTTTCAAGCTGCTTACCATGCTGATCGCTGCCAGATGTACTCCCATGGTTGTATGCGCCATACCTTTTTTTCACCCGTCTACCACAAATCTACCTATGTGGTCTTCTGTAACCATTCCACTTACCTCTATGCCTTGATCCTCTCTGAAGGCCTGAAACAAATGCCATGACCCCTCGTATGCCTTTAGCGTTCTGGCTGACCAAGAGTTATGGAACAGCAGCTCAGCTCCCTTCAGCCAATCTCCCAGATGTCCATTGGTACTGGTGTCTGTTGCACCTCTGCCTTCGTAGTGATGGCTCAGAATCTGTCCAGCTGCAGACAGGAGAGGCTGTCAGCTATTGAATTCTGTATCCCATCTATATGCTTAGCTCTAAATGACAGGTTAAGTTGCAACCCTTGGAGCATCAACTGTCTTAACACCCTCGTCACTCTTTCTCTCTCTCTCTGACATGGCTCCTTTTCTATTCAGCACCTCAACAACAGCTCTGTTATTGCACCAAAATGTGACCTTCTGATTCCTCAGCTCCTCTCCCCATAGCAGTGTGCAGACCCAAATAGGGAAAATGTATATGAAGGTAATGTTCTTTGTGATCCCCCTGGTCTTCCATTCCATAAGCCATGCCTCTGAACACCATTTTCCCCTAAAAAACGTTCCCATCCCTAAGCCTCTGGCTGCATCTGTGTACAAGTCCAGGTCAGTGTTAAAGATCTACTCGTCTTGCCAAAATGTCTTCCCATTATAGTCTCTAAGAAACAACTCCCATATCAACAGGTCTTCCTTTGTGCCCTTGGATAAGTCCACCAAATGGTGGGGCCTTGAAGCACCCCCATTGCCCATGCCAGGCATCATGCAAAAATACACCCTGGGCCAATTGCCATTCAGGCAAAGTTTAGGTGTCCCAACAACTGTTGAACTTGCCACAAATGTGCCTTCCTGTGACCCTTACTATCATGCAGTTACTGTTTCAGCTTTTCTATTTTTGTGGCTGGTAGGCAGAAAACCGTCGCCTCTATGTCTACCTCTATTCCCAAAAACTCGATCTTTCAGAAAAGGTCCTCAGTTTTCTCTGGGGCTAATAGGACTCCTAGGTCCCTACAGAACATTGGATAAACAAGATAGCATATGTTCTGTCTCCTCCTCTCCTTCCCCAATTAGGAAGAAGTCATCTAAGTAATGCATGACAGTTCTGTAACCATATTTTCATTGGAATGCCCACTACAGCCAAGTGCTGAACATCTCGAATATGGCACATGTGATGGAACATCCCATGGGCATGGCTTTGTTGAAGTAGTACTGGTCTCCTGTCCGGAAACCCAGTGACTCTCAGTCTTCTGGCCTAACTGGTAGCAGCCTGAAGGCTGTTTTGATATCTGTCTTGGCTAGCCATGCCCCCCTGGTCGCCCTTATAACCCTTACTGCTTCCTCCAAGTTGACGCTCTTCACCTTGCTGTCTTCTTTATTTATATAATCATTTACCAAGTCCTCTACGGGGAAAGATAAATGATGTAGTATCCGAAATTCCCCTGGCTGCTTTTTGGGAATCAGGCCCAAAGGGGAAATCCTCAGGTTCTGAAATGGAAGGGCCTGAAATGGTTCCTCTACCCTTCCCACAGGTATTTCTTTCTGTAATTTCTGAAGCAGGATTTCTTCCTTCCCCCTTACCAAACCCAGGTTCTTGGCACTGGTTCCCACCCAACAACCCCAGAAAAGCAACTTAAAACCCCTCCAAAAACCCTCAGCTAAAGTTTGAGCCACTTCCTTGTCTGGGTAACCCTGCAAACCTTCCTCCAAAACCTTTAAATTAATTGGTATTTTAGCCCTCTGACAACTAAGTCCAGCAGCTGGTCTCTTCTTCTCTGTTCCCCATCTATTGTTGATACTCCTTCCCTCCTCTGAAACCTCTCCCCTGTTCCCCCTGCCCCAAGTTTGTCCTCTTTAACCCAATTGCTCAGCCCAAAAGGGCTGATTGGTCTGGCTGCCCCCACTGTCCCCAGTCCCTTGGTTAACCCAAGTGGTTCTGCATGCGTGTCAAAAATGGCATTGTGGCCAGGAGCAGAATGCCCTATTGTAGCCCCAGCAACATTTCTGTACCAGGTTTGCATTCTTTTCCTCATCCCCCTCTCTGCTGCCTCTTCCTGTCATACAATCCAGCCATAAATCAGACTGTCTGGTGTCCCATCTGATGTCCCCAAAAGTTTCCATCCTCTGGTTAAACTGTTCATCATACTGGAACCAGTTGTTACCTCCCTCATCTTGTATGCTTTCCTAATGATCAGTGAATACATAAGTAATGGTATTGCTAAATCAGGCTTCTTTTCCAGTACTATGGCTGTATAGGCCATAAAACCCACTGATCATGAGTCCCAGTTCCTCCCTTTTGTGTTTTTCTCCTCATCAGCTTTCCCCAATAATACCACTGCTGTGTCCATAGCCTTCTTCACAATGCTCTCTTTCTCATCGTATTTAGTAATGGCTTCTTTGCTAACTAGATCAAGTACATCCACATACTCACCCTTCCATATCTTTTCCTTTGTGGCCAAAGGGACATGTTCCCCTATCCTCATCCCTGGTGACCCTATTTTCCTTGTCCCCATGCCTTCTGGTGTCCCAGCTTTATCATCTGTCCCCGCTTCTGCCCCTTTTCCTTTTTTGATTTCTGTTAGTGCCTTTTCAGATTGCCCTACCCCATACTCCCCCATGGACCCAATCATCTGTTCAATATACTCTTTAATGTTGCTGCGCACAATGAGCCCTTTGTTACCTGGCTTTGGATGTGGGTCGGGCACTGGGCCCCCACCTGGGGCAGCTGGTCCTTGGGGTACACCGTCATCCAGTCTTGAGGGTCCTGCTGGAGGCAGGTGTGGTGCAGCTGGGCCTACAGGACCCTGCGGTGGCAGTAGAACTGGGTCAGGCAAAAGCATCTGCATGGGCTTGGGAGTGGATAAAGGAGCAAGCACAGGCACAGGAACAGGCGGCACCAGGACCACCTGCAGGTGGGGTTTGGTTTGCCCAGCCTTGCAGGGAGCTTTTTGTTGCCCTTAACTCCTCTACCCCTCTCCATCTTCTGCTTCTCCCCTTACCCTTTCGGAGCAACCTCAGCCAGTTCCCATATCTCATTTGCCTTACCAGCAAGCTCCACAGTAGCCCTATAAGCATCCTCCTTGGTCATCTTCGCCTTCCTAGGAGCCATTCTTTCTACCTTGTAAGCTACAATCATAAAATAAAATAAAATGTAATTCTTCAAAAAGCCAAGAAATCTTGTCCCCCTTTGGACCCTCTCTTCCCTCCTCTGCCCATAACCCCAATTATCTTTCTGTACCAACTTAACAGCATAGCTCCTTCGCATGCCATAATTCGACAATGAAAAAGAAATTAACTTCTTTTGTCCTGCTTTTTTTTTTTTGCTCTTCCCTTTTCTTCCACCTGTTCCTCATTGTTGTTTTGTTGTCCCAACCAGACCCCTGACCATCACCATTTTTTTGCTATGGCCTCTGTTTGTTTCTTTATTCCTTTTTATTTTAATTTTTTTGAAGTCTCTGAAAGTTACACTTCTGGACCTCATTCCCGTGCACTTTCATTTCTGATCATTTTGCCCTGCACACCTTGTGATGGGTGTGGTACCCATCCCCTACAACTTTCTTTCTATGTTTTAATTTGTTTTTTATTTATATTTGTTTGATAAATGCAGCACTCTAGCTCTCAATCCTCTGCCTATATCATGCTTTCTGATTCCGGCCCCCCCTTAGAATATCCTGAAATAACCCGTGGGCCCACTCACCCTCAGTTAGGCCTTCATCCATAAGGAAGGCCATTCTAACATAATCACTGGCAAAATGACTGCTGCCACACTACCTGCTTCTACAATGGTGGCCCACACAACTGCAAACAAAATGGCGCTGCATGCCAACAGAGACAATGCCCCAACATGGTGTTCGCCTTTGCAAGCAATCTTGCTCCACATTTTCCCTTTTTGCCTCCTCTTCCCATGTTTATTATCTGGAGGCCTCCTATCTCCTGGTCCCCAAACTCAGCCACAAAGCCAGGCTTTTCTGCTCCGAGCGGCACCCCACCACACGAGGTGGAGCTAGACAGCCGTACTGCTGGCTGCTACCCAGCTAGGACTCAGCTCTCCACAGCCGCCCTTCTGGTCCCCGAACTCAGCCGCAAAGCCAGGTACTAGCCGCTCCTCTGCTTTATTCACTGGAGCTCTGTGATTGGTGAAGTGCCCTGTGCTGTGCTTTCTGACTGGTCTACCATCTGCTGGCTGCCTTGCTGATTGGTGCGCCTTTTCTGCTTGGGACCTACGACTTCTAGGTGCCTTTTTTTAAGCAATTTTGCTCTTTTCTGTAAATGACTTAGCCCTGCTGCTCTGATATTTTCCTCCCACCCCCATCCCCTCCCAGGCCTCCATTAAATACATGATAGCTCCTCCCTCCTAAGTTTCTCCTCTCACTATTGGACGATAAATAGCCCTACTATCCTGAAATAGACAACTTAGTCACTTTGTGCTTCTTTCTGTCTATAAAACAGTAAAATGGACCAGCACATGACACTTTTCCTTCTTGTGGCCACACTATCTCTTCTACACCTATCTATCCACAAAATATCACAATCTGAGTCTACTCCCTCTAATTTCTTACCTCATTTCTTATCTCATGAATACTACTGTTCGAACCTACTTCTGATCCTTATCCCATGCTTTGTCCTCACCTCAATATTACTAAACAAATCATAGATCCACATGACTGCCTATACCCAAAAAAATGCCACTTGCTCCAACATGCCCAATATACCCTCCAGTGTCAGATGCTCTGGTATCTCCTCCTACTCGCTATTCTACTCTCTGGGGATACCCAACCAAATCCAGGGCTGACAAATACTGTTCCTGACTCCATTAGCCTGGCTAAAGGTCTGATCATTGTTCACCATAATATCAGGAGCCTTATGTACAACCTAGGTAAGGTCAAATCCTGGACCTCACTGTACAAACCTGATATCATATGCCTAACTGAAACATGGCTAAAACCATCCACACCTGACTCTCTCTGCTCCCTTCCATCCTACAATTTCTTGAGACTTGACAGAGCTGTACCCAAAAAGGGGGTGGTACAGCTATCTATTTTAAAGAACATCTATAGGTCACTGCTGTTAACCTAACTAACCCAGGGCACTGTGAGGCACTTCATGCCCAGCTCACTCTCGGTACCAAGAAATTACATATCACATGTGCCTACAATCCTCCCTCAATTGGCCTAAAAGGACTAGATGAACTACTGGAACAAATCTTAACCCTTGCAGGGAGGACCAAGGTCCTTATACTTGGAGACCTAAACATAAACTGGCTTGGCACTAACCATTCCAACCCTCTGACCACACTGCAGAGCCATCACTTGTACCAGCTAATGTGTGAACCTACTAGAGTCTCCCCTCACTCCAACACTAGCACCTTACTTGATTGGATAATGACTGATCCCCCCAAAAATGTAATTGCCTGTGGCGTGCTACCAGATGCCATCACTGATCACTCCCCAACCTACTGTATCTGGGGCAAGAGCAAACCTGCCCCATCAAAGCCCCATTTCATCACCTTCTGGAACTACGCAAATTCTGACTCTCAACTTTTTATAAACGACATTGCCACTACAAAATGGTCCTCCATCCTTACATCAAAAGATGCCAAAATGGCCCTCATCCTATTCCTGACTAAATTCTTAGCACTCCAGGAAAAACACTGCAAGCTTGTAACTCGGAGGATAAAAATTAAACCAACACAATGGCTCAAATCTGACCTCCTCTCTAAGCTAAAGAAAAGGGACAAAAGCTGGCTCCGCTACAAAAGCTCAAGACTACCCTCTGACCTAAATACCTACAGAGCCTTACGAAATTCCTGCAAAAAAAACATAAAACAGGCAAAGAGCCAATATTGCAAGGATCTATTAACAAACTCTTACGGTGACTCTAAGAAATTCTGGTCCCATATCAAACTCCTCCTAGGCCAGAATCCAGCATCCACCCCAAATAACATGTTACTCAGTGGCGTACACTTCAATAATCCCAGAACCATCGTAAACTTTTTTTAACCGTAACTTCTCTGAACTAACAATCTACACCTCCTCTTTCCCTACTCAGTCATACATGCCTACCCTACCAGACATAAACAGCCCTCATTTCTTTTTCAAGGCAATCTCGAAGTGTGATGTGCTTAAGTTACTAAACAATATCTCTGACTACACTGTGACCGGTTCTGACAATTTTGAACCAAAGCTGCTAAATATAGCTGCTCCCCACATTGCTGCCCCTCTGGCCAAGATTTTCATGCTCTCAGTATTCCAGAGCTATGTCCCTACCATTTGGAAGGAAGCTAGGGTTACCCCGTTTTCAAAAAAGGTGATCATAGAGATCCCTCAAATTACAGACCCATATCCATCCTGTCAGTCCTCAACAAAATTCTTGAGAAACTGATAGCCACCCAAACAATTGATTTCCTACAGAAACATGACCTACTTACCTCTGCCCAGCATGGTTTTCACACTGGCCATAGCACCACCACCGCACTTCTCAAACTCTCATCAGATACACTAATGGCTATGGATTCTGGTCTACTAATTGAGGCCATTTTCATTGACATGACAAAGGCATTTGACCTAGTTGATCATTCCATCCTCCTAGCCTCCCTTGGATCACTAGGTTTCTTGACAAGCTTCGTAAAATGGTTCAGTAGCTACCTATCCAACAGGACACAGTCTGTGAAATACAACTCTACCCTCTCAGACAAGACCACTATAAATATTGTGGTACCACAAGGATAAATTCTAGGGTCTCTGCTTTTCTCTATCTTCATAAATAACATCACCACCAACTTGCATACGACAGAGTCCCTGCTATATACAGATGACATTGTTCTATATGCCAGTGCAAAAAACATTGAAGACATAAATAGCAAACTCTCTTTCGACTTTCAGCTCATCCAACAATGGTTATCTAGTCACAAACTTGTACTAAACAAGTCCAAAACCCAAGCCATGCTCTTTGGATCACATTCCAAACTTAAGGATGCCCATCCAAAATTTAAAGTTTGCTCCCCAAATGGCTTAACTATCGAGGTGGTGGACTCTTTCAAATATCTTGGTGTCACACTTGACTCATCACTAAATTTTGACCTACACATACAGCTGACCTGTAAGCAGGTAAACACTAAAATTGGCATAGCTTGCCATACCAGTTATGCACTTACCCCCTCAGCAAGGCTTGCTGTAGCACATGGCATTCTACCGCCCTCAGTTACCTATGGAGCTGCTACATATATCTCCATATGCAAAATAAGTCTTTGAAAGTAGGACGTAACGTACAACAACATTTGTCACTATGCATCCTCCTCACATAAGCTGAAACACCACTGTCTCCTTTATTCACAACTGGGATGGCTTCCTCCACTCGAGCTATGGCTTTATGCATATGGCTCAGTCATAGACAGCATTGTCAGGCTACAAATACCCAAACTCATTGCGGCCTTCTTCCAAATCAGAACTCCCTCCTACAGCTTGAGATCCTCTGAGAATGCCCCATCTTCTTACGTAGGCACCATACCTCTAAAGGAATGAATGCTTTCACCTGCCATGCCCCCCAGTACTGGAACTCCCTCCCTCGAGCTGTGTATCAAGCACCATCACATGAAACTTTCAAGAAAAAATTGCATTCCCATCTTGAATCATCCTGCATGTGCAGCTGTTTCAAACCCTCTTAACTATCACCTCTGCCCTACCTAGTCTCTCCTGGCTTTGCAACTTTTACTATACTATTTAATTGCACTTCCCCTCTACCTGTCTGTCCCACCTCCCACTCCTACTTGTCCCCTCTCCTCTTCCTGGTCTTCCTATCTCTCTTACTCCTGTACTCCCTAGTTTCTCCCAATTGTCAACTCCATTTTACCACTACAGCATTTACATTTTATCTTTTCCTCAACATATATATTAGGTAATCCGTATTTCTGGATACATTTCTGCTTTACTACTACTATATTGCTTCTACTCCATAGTTATCCACTCTCTCTCTTTCTGCATACTTCCTTTCCTCATATTGTAATTATTTCCTACCTTACCGATTGCCACCGTTTTCCTTTCTCTTTTCCCCTGTCCAGCACTGACATGCATGTCATACTTGTAAATAAATATATACCATTGTCATACTTGAAATGTAATGTATACTATTGTAAAGTATGTTGCACTTGTCATGAAATGTTTTCTGTATGCTTTGATGTACTGTACCCTCCCGGGTCATGCCTGAAAATAGACATTGCCATGGCTAGTGCACTTACCCGGTAAACAAAAACTAAATAAATAAATAAATCTGTGGTACCCAGCCCATGTATCTCCAAACAAACATGGAGAGGAAACATTGCCTGACTGCTTCACTCAGCCCCACCCAACATGCTTGTATCATCCCTCCTCCACCCACTGTGTGCCTCCATCTCCCACTTCCAAATTCAAAGTGCTCCCTGTCAATATTTTTCTTTTAAAAACATGCAGCAGCTTCTGCCTAAAATGCAGTCCAACCAACAGAAATAGTTGTTCTTCCTTGGTTCCCCTGGTCTCATGCAGCGCTGTTCAGTTGGGTCTCCTTTACTACATGGTAGGTACTGACCAATCAGGCCCCCAGGGTTCCACATGGCATGCCAATCTAGACCAATAGCTGTATTGTGAACACACTCCTGACTTTTCTTTTCTTTTTTTTAAATGCAGCTTGTAGCTCCCATCTGAGCCTAGCCACCAACACTAGAGCACTATTTCCCTGGGCTCTGTCATGCCCAGACATCCCTAAAAACCTCCACACAGGTCGCAAGCCTCCCACAGCCCAGTTGGCCAGGTACACAAACATCCACATGCAAAATGAAACAAAGCTGCCTATTACCATCAAAAACAAATCCCCTGAGTGAAATATGCTTTTCAGCACACTAGGAAGAAGAAACCATACCTACAATACCAGGTTTGCAGCTAATGCACTAAAGAAACAAAACATTACCTTTCTTCAGGTTTCTTCAATTACCAGATCTCTGGAACCTGGTCTACCATCGCTGTGTGGTTTAAAGGACTAAATATTATACTAAATGCACTGTTTAATGGACTTCAAATGGCTAGGAATCTAAATCTCAAGTACCACTAAATAAAATTACAGATAAAGTTACAGAAACAAATTCTGGCTCTTTCAACTACTAAAGTGATTGCCAAAATGAACCTGCTTCCTTGAACAAAATCATAGGGAGCAAAACAGTGAGCCTTATCCCTCCTGACATGCACTTTCATACCCTCAAGGCTCACTTTCTCCCTATCTCTTTCCATCCTCCAATCAGACACAGAGAAAATTATTCAAGACCCCACCCCATTATGAGGTCACCAGGACTCCATTACCCTATTAACCGTAACTACAGTTCACCCTTTTTTCTTTCTTTTACCTCTCCCTTTCTCAGATCCACCCCATCTGCATTCACTTTTTCTTATAATACCCCCCACCCCATATTGAGCAACCCCTTTATTGTCTGGGTCCCTGGAGAACAAATAAGTCTGCCCTTAAGTCGGGCAAACCACATTGTTCATTATTCAGATGTGACAGCTGTAAAAGTAGGGAACAGTTAGACATTGCTCATAATGTGGAGGTGAGAGCTACTGTATATGTTTATGGAATATTTAAGTACTGTTGGTATTTTTGAGGTGACAGCTGTATGTGTTGGGAACAGTCGTTAATAGTAATTCAGACATGACAGCTGTATGTGTCAGGAGCAGTTAGTCATTGCTGGCAATACAGAGGTGACAGCTGTATGTGTTGGGAAGAGCTACTCATTGTTGGCAATGCCAAGGTGACAGTTGTATGTTTAGGAAACAGTTAGTCATTGTTGATGCAGAGCTGACAGCTGTATGTGTTGGGGACTATAATTTATTGTTGGTTATTCAGATGTGACAACTGTATGTGTAGGGAACAGTTAGTCATTGCTGGTAATGCAGAGCTGGCTGCTGTTTGTATAGAAAACAGTAATAATTGGCAATGTGCTGGTGACAGCTGTATGTGTAGGGAACAGTTAGTCATTGTTGGTGATGCAGAGCTGACAGCTGTATGTGTAGGGAACACTTTTTCATTGTTTGTTTTTGAGATGTGACAGTTGTATGTGTAGGGAACAGTTAATCATTGTTGGTAATGCAGAAGTGACAGCTGTATGTGTAGGGAACATTTAATTATTGTTGATATTTAGGAGGTGACAGCTGTATGTGTCGGGAACAGTCATTGATGGTAATTCAGACTTGACAGCTGTATGCATCGATAGCAAATAGTTATTGCTGGCATTACGGAAGAGACAGCTATATGTGTTGGGAACATTTACTCATTGTTTGTAAAAGGGAGATGACAGTTGTAGGTGTAGGTAACAGTTAGCCATTGTTGGTAATGCAGAATTGACATCTGTATGTGTAGGGTACAGTTAGTCATTATTTGTAATGCAGAGTTGACATCTTTATGTGTTAGGATACAGTTAGTCATTGGTCATAATTCAGATGTGACAGCTGTATGTGTCAGGAACAGTCACTGTTGGTACTTTGCAGGTGACAACTGTATGTGTTAGGTAAAGTCAGTCACTGTCAAAAATTCAGAGCTCCATGTGTAGAGTACATTAGTCATTGTTGGTTATGCAGAGCTGACAGTTGTATGTGTAGAGAACAGTTAGTCACTCTTGGTAATGCAGATGTGACAGCTGAATGTGTAGGGATAATGCAGAGGTGAAAGCTGTATATTGCAGGGAAGTGTTAGTAATTGTTGGTCATTCGGGTGTGACAGCTATATCTGTAGAGAATAGTTAGTCATTGTTGATTATGCAGAGGTGACATCTGTATGTTTGTTGAAGAGTCATTTATTGGTGATAATTCTGATCTAACAGCTGTATGTGTCAGGAAAAGTCATTGTTGGTAATTCATAGGTGACAGCAGTATGATTTGGGAACAGTTACTCATTGTTTGTAATGCAGATGTGACAACTGCATGTGTTAGGAACAGTTAGCCATAGGTGATAATGTGCATGTGAAAGCTGCATGTGTAGGAAACAATTAGTTATTGATGGTCATTTGGAGGCAAAAGCTGTATGTATCGAGAACACAGTCATTGTTGGTAATTCAGAGCTCATAGCTGTAGGCATAGGGAACTGTTAGTCATTGTTGGTAATGTGGGGATGATAGCAGTATGTATATAAAACAGTAATTATCAGTAATGTGTTGGTGACAGCCGTATGTGTAGGGTAAACTTAGTCATTGCTGTTGATGCAGAGCTGACTGCAGTATGCAAAGGGAACAATGAATCATTGTTGGTTATTCAGATGTGACAGATGTTTGTGTAGTGAACAGTTAGTCATTGCTGATATTTTGGAGATGACAGCTGTTTGTGTCAGGAACAATCACTGATGGTCTTTGTGACTTGACAGCTGTATATGTCAGGAGTAAATAGTCATTCCTGTCAATGCAGAGTTGAAAGCTGTATGTGACATGAACATTTACTCATTAATGGTAAGGTTGAAATGACAGCTGTATGTGTAGGGAACAGTCATTTTTGGTAATGAGGAGGGGACAGTTGTATGTATAGGGAACAGTTACACATTTTTGGCAATGCGGAGATGACAACTGTATGTGTAGGGAACAGTTAGTCACTGTTGGAAATGCAGAGTTGACAACTGTATATGTAGGGTACAATTAGTCATTGTTTGTAATTCGGATGTGACAGCTGTATGTGCCAGGTAAAGTTAGTCATTGCTGGTAATACAGTGCTCCATGTGTAGAGAACAGTAGTCATTGCTGATAATGTGGAGGTGACGGCTGTATGTTTAGGGAACAGTTAGTCGTTGTTAGCAATACGTACGTGACACCTGTATGTGAAGGGAATAGTTAGTCATTGATGGTTATGCGGAGCTGACAGTTTTATATGTAGGGAACAGTTATTCATTGATGTTAATTCAAATCCGACAGCTATATGTGTCAGGAAAACATAGAAACATAGAAGTTGACAGCAGAAGGAGACCGTTAGGTCCATCTAGTCTGCCCATTTGTTTTAGACCTAGTTTGACACTCTAGTTGCCCTTTGAAGTCAGGGCTCCCTTCTGTCTATCCCATGCAGTCTTGAATCCCCCCACAGTGTTGACCACCACAATCTCTTGAGGCAGGCTGTTACAGGTGTCTATCACTCTTTCTGTGAAAACAAACTTCCTGGTGTTGGTAGAGAACCTCCCTCCTTGCAGCCTGAGGTCATGTCCCCTGGTCCTGGAGCCCTTTTTGAAGTGAAAAAGTTCTTCTACCTGTACCTTGTTAGTGCCTTTGATGTTTTTGAATGTTTTGATCATGTTCCCTCTCTCTCTATCTTCTCTGCTGTAGTGAGTACATATTGAGTTCCCCAAGTCTTTCCTCATAGAACATTTACTGCAGACCCTGAATCGTTTTTGTCACCTTTCTCTGTACTGTTTCCACTAGGTCAATGTCCTTTCTTAGGTGAGGCCTCCAGAACTGGACTCCAAATTCCAAGTGAGGCCTGACCAGCAAACTATACAGTGGTAGTACCACCTATCTCCTCCTGCTCATGATTCCCCTCCCAATGCAGCCCAGCATTCTGTTGGCTTTCAATGTTGCGTTCTCACACTGCTTACTAACCTTCAAATCATCTGAGATTATGATTCCCAGATCTCATTCCTGGTTTGAGGCTGCCAGTCTTTCGCCTCCTAGGTAATACTCCTTGCCTGAATTTTTCTTTCATATGTGCATGACCTTGCACTTTTTGGCATTAAATCTCAGCTGCCACACTCCATACCATTCTTCTAGTTTCTTGAGTTCAGCTTCCTTCTTGCTCACTCCTTCTGAGGTGTTCACTCTGTTACATATCTTGGTGTCATATGTGAACAAACACACCTTCCCTTCCGGTCAGTAAGCGCTGTCTGCTAAAAAAACATTGAAGAGCAGAAGCCCCAGTACTGAGCCATGGGGCACCCCATTGGTTACTCTGCCTTCCATTGATTGCATTCCATTAACTTGTACCCTCTCTGTTCTGCCATATAACCAGTTTGTACCCATCTGACTACTTCTGGACTAACCCCTGTGTGATCAAACTTCTTAACCAGCCTTCTGTGTGGAACTGAGTCAAAGCCCTTACTAAAGTCTAGGTAGACCACACCTACTGCCCCACCATCATCCACTATTTTTGTAGCGTAGTCAAAAAACTTGAGCAGATTTGTCTGGCATGACCTACTTGCTGTGAAACCATGCTGTTTAGAGTCTTGTTGGCTGCTAGTTTTAAGGAATGCTATAATCCTCTGTTTGAGTAGTGTGTCCATTAGTTTTCCTTCTATAGACGCGAGGCTCACCAGTCTGTAATTACTAGCCTCTTTGTAACTGCCCGATTTGTGAAGTGGAACTACTATTGCCTTTTTTCAGTCTTTAGGTACCACACTGCTCTTCAAGAATTTTGTGAATAGAAGTCCCAGAGGGCTGCTAATTCTGCCCCCAGTTCCTGAAGGATTCTGTGGTGCATCTTGTCTGGTCCCATGGCTTTGTCTGCTTTTAGTTTATTTAGCACCTCCTGTACTTTGGCTTCTGTAAAGGGACTAGTGTCTACCCCTGGTCCTGGGATATTGTGTTTTTTCAGGGCTGGGCCATCCCCTGAGTTCTCCTTGGTAAACACCGCGCGTAAGTATTTGTTGAGGATTTCATTTTTCTCTTGATCATGTTTGGTGCACTTCCCTTCTTCATTAGCAATCTTTGCTATCCCCTCTGTTGCCTTCCTACGTTCCCTAATGTATCTAAAAAATGATTTGTCTCCTCTCTTTGCCCCTTCTGCTATATTTTCCTGTCTGGGCTTTTGCCTTTCTAATTTTCTACTTTTTTTACCTCCGCCAACTTGGGCTGTGTGGCTGGGTGTTTGTGTTTGTCTCTGTCAGTAGTTTAGTTTTGTGGATTTTCATGTGTTTTGGCTTGAAGGAACTAGACCATTCTTGGATATGAGATCTATGAAAGTTTCCTGGACTAAGAAATTGGAAAACATCACCAGCAGATATTGGGATTCTCATTATAAATCAACTTTTTTGGAAGCCATCACAGTCAAAGTAAGTACAGCTAAGAAATTCTACAAGCTCTGACCTGGGGAGTGTAAACTGAATCCACATTTCTGTCTACCTTGTTGCTAAAGGGATCTGCATGTCTTTGAGAACCATTCACAACTATTTAAACAAAGGGAAGACACTGACAAACGATTTTAACTTCCTGCATATGCCCCAGGCCAGTGTCCCAGGAATTTAACACATCCTTTGTCTAGTTAATGTAGATCAAACAGTTTACTGGTCCTTTTCCTGTGGATTTGATTATTTTATATCATTTGGCAATGGGGCAAATCCTCCCCCTGGAGGCACACCACCGAAATTGATCTGTCCCTGCTCATGTGTGAGCCTTGGGCACATCTAGCCATATCATATACAACTATTCCAATGTTGTATTTTCAACATTACCACCTGGCATACTACTGTTCAAAAAAAGAAATGCAACCTCTCTCTGACTGAACTCCACCAATGCACCCTGAAACTTGTGTTCCTCCTCCTGCTGCTATCAGGGACAGTTCACCCTAACCCCAGACCAAACATTTCCAACCAAAACAAACCAACAGGCACTCTCTCAATCATGTGCCTGAACATCTGCAGTTTACTTCCTAAGCTTGATGCACTGCAAGCCTTTACCACCCAACATAACCCGAATATTCTGTCAGCAGTTGAAAATTGGCTCACCCCAAAGATTCCTGACCAGGCAATCACCCTTCCTGGCTACAATGTCTTCTGGGTTGATCGTAAGTCCAAAAGAGGTGGAGAGTGTGCCTTATATGTGAAAGACATTTTCCCGAGGACACCCCATTGATTCCAATCTTCCAGCAACACCTGCTCAGATTCTTCCCATCAGACTCCTATTAGGCACCCACAATAAGGCCCTCACAGCTGTCACTGTTTACATACTTCCTACAGAACAGGGACCTGTTCTAACCGCTGTCCTTGACTTTGTCAAATCCCACCCATTGGACTCTGAAATCATCCTTCTTGGTGACTTTAACATTAATTAGCTCTCAGCTGAAAGTGGGTCATTTAAGGACTCCATTATATCAGCTAACCTGACTCAAATGGTTGACTATGCAACCAGAAAGAACTACAGAACTGGGACCTGCACCCTACTCAACTGGATCCTAACCAATCACCCCTCTTGGATCATGAAAACCTCAGTCCTCCCTGACTCACTCAGTGACCACTCTCCCATCAGCTGTACCTGGTCAAACAAATTCTATAAGCCCCCTCCAAAAATCATCACCAGTAGAGTCCTACCCTGTGGTCAGCTACCTCACCTCAAATCACACCTCCGTCTGCAGGACTGGTCCCTCATCTTCAAGGCAACAGATACTAATACTGCACTGGAGCAATTTATTCACATTTTCAATGAAGCCTGTAATAAATTTGCCCCCCTCAAAAAGCATAAAGTTAAATCACTCAGTAACCCTTGGCTGTCAGGAGACCTTCTAAAAAAACTTAAATCGAGGGACCACCTCTGGGAACTGGCTAGAAACTCTGGTAAGCAACTCAACATCCAGAATTATAAACGGGCACGGAACGACTGCACCAAATCCATTCGGCAGCAGAAATCTGACTACTATAAAAATGGCCTCACTTACTCCTGGGGAAAAGGGAGGTATTTCTGGAAAAACATTAAAGATGTCACTGGGAAGCAGTCAAAATCTTCACCGAACATACTCAACATAAATGGGCACACTACACTCGACCCTAAAACTATTGTGAACACTTTTAACATCACTTTCACTGACCTTAGCAGTATTCACCCCTCTGACTTCTTTCAAGATGCATCAACTCCAACCCCAACTCCTCCACCCACACCTGTCACCCACCTTTCTACTTTAAAGCACTAAAGAAACATCAAGTCCAAAACTATGTTGCCAAAGCCATCAGCAAATCTAGAACAAGCAATGACACACTTGACCTCAAGCTACTGGCCCTTACGCTTGATGAGGTACTTGGGCCCCTCACCAAGATCTTTAATCTTTCTCTTTCCCTTAGCCAATTCCCGGACAAATGTAAAATGGCCACTGTTACCCCAAGTGATGATAAGACTGACCATGAGAACTTCTGCCCTATCTCCATTCTGCCTCCCCTACTGAAGGCACTGGAACGTATAGTAGCGGACCAACTTACCGAGCATCTGGACAATTATAATATTCTCTGTAAACAGCAACATGGTTTTGGAAAAGGTCATAGTACATCCTCTGCCTTACTCAAATTCACCGGCTCCATTTACAGCTCCCTCAACAATGGACAAATAACCGGTGCTATTTTCATCAACCTGACCAAAACCTTCTATACTGTCCACCACTCCCTCCTGCTGAGCCAACTAAAAATGCTGGTCTCTCCAATGATTCAATCTCTTGGTTCAAAAGCTATCTTGAAAACCTCTCCCAGTGTGTAAAAATCAGGGATGTACACTCTGATTCCAAACCTGTCCTCTCTGGAGTCCCCCAGGGTTCAATACTGGGCCCTCTACTCTTCAGCCTGTTCCTTAACACCCTACCAGACTCCTACACTGAACATATTACCCTGTATACTGATGATGCAGTAATCCTTGCCACACACCAGGACCCGAAGAAATTGCAAGAAAATCTCCAACTCAGCTTCTCCTCAGTTGAGAATTGGTTCACAAAGCACAAACTGATCCTTAATCAAAAAAAAAAAAACAAGGCCATGATTTTCAGCAGCTCCCATAATAAACATAAGCACTTCCAACTCTTCGTTATCACCAAACAAGGTGCCGCACTGGAACATAGAAACATAGACTTTGAAACATAGACTTTGACGGCAGATAAGGACTGCTTGGCCCATCTAGCCTGCCCATTTCCCTACCTACAGGATAGGCCTCAGATCCTAGTTAACCAACAGCCTATTTCTTCCTACCCCCCACAAGAATTGCATTATGTCTGTCCCATGCATTCTTGAATTCTCCCACAGTTTTAGACCCCACAACCTCCTCAGAAAGGCTGTTCCATGCATCCACTACCATCTCTGTGAAATAATACTTCCTCACATTGTCCCTGAAACACCCTCCTTCTATCTTTAAAGTGTGTCCCCTTGTTCTTGCATGTCTCTTTTTCTGAAAGATGCTACCCTCTTGGACCTTGTTGATTCCACTGAGGTACTTAAAAGTTTCTATCATGTCCCGCCTCTCCCTTCTTTCCTCAAGGGTATACATTTTAAGCTCCTTTAGTCTCTCCTCATACGGCTTCTCTTGCAGACCCTGCACCATTTTAGTTGCCCTCCTCTGGACTGCCTCTATCCTATCTATGTCCTTGCGGAGATGGGGTCACCAGAACTGGACACAGTACTCCATATGGGGTCTCACCAACTGTCTGTACAGAGGGATAACAACTTCCTGTTTTCTGCTGCTGATGCCTCTCCCTATACATCCCAATATACCCCCAGCCCTCCCTACTGCCTTCTCACATTGCTTGCTAACCTTAAGGTTATCTGATATGATTACCCCCAGGTCTCTTTCCTTTTTTGTTGTTACTACCTCTCCACCCATTGTGTATTCCTCCCCCGGGTTCTTGTTTCCCAGGTGCATTATTTTGCACTTCTTTGCATTGATTTGAACAGGTCAAAAACTTTAAATACCTTGGGATCACACTTGACCCTCACCTCTCCTACACTGCCCACATTGATCATGTCACCAAAGCCAATAACTCCTGGCTAGGTCTGCTATTCTGTCATAGGAAACACCTGACACCCGAAGCCCTCGCTGTCACTGTCCAGAGCTCCATCATATCCATCACTGATTATGGCATTATCATTTACAGCTCTGCTACAACCACCACACTCAAATGTGTATCCACCGCCCTCAACAATCCCTGTCGACTTGTCACTGGCTCCCAATGCCTAACTCACACCTGTGACCTCTATTCTCAAACTGGATGGTTGAATCTTGACAATCAAATAAAACACCCAACTAGTATTACTACTAAGAAAATCTTGCTGGGCCTGAGGGGGGGTGGAGGGGGGAGGGGAGGGGGAGGAGGATTAGGTTTGATTTTGGGGATGTGCTTTTTTTTTGTCTTTTGTTTTTTGTTTGTTTTGGTTTTCTTAGTATCATTTATAATTCTTTTAATTATCTTTGCATTGTAATTGAAAAGCTCAATGCAATGTTGTTTTTTCAAATGTATATGTTGGACTGGATTTGTCTAATAAAGAATATTAAGTAGCTAAAAAAAAAATCTTGCTGGGCCTTGCTCCCCCTGGAGTCTGTTCCCTCATACAACCGAGAATCCACACCCGCCATACCGGGGGATCGAAACCTCAGCTTCTGCAAATCCTGCATTGCCACACAACACAAGGCCAAAGATCCTTTGTTTACCGGGCCGCTAGTTGGTACAACGGTCTTCCCAGCAACATCTCATCCTCACTATCGCTCAGCACTTTTAAGACTCAGCTCCACCTAACACCCACTGCTTCCAACCTCTGTGACTGTTGTGGCTAAACATGTCTCTTGGTTCCATATCTGAAGATGCCCTTTTGGATCCACATCTACTCCTGCACTTTGCCAGAACCCCCCATCTTCACCTCCCCTGCTGGCCCATGACAAATGCCACCCAGCTGCACTACCTCTATTCTTACCTGCCTTCCACCTCTCCTCTCCTCTCCTCTCACTGTTCCCCCACCTACCTCCCCTTTTCTCCCATCCACTTAGTCTCCCTGATTTCACCCTCCTCTTTTCCCTTTCCCTTCCCCAAAGTTTCATCTTATTGTTCTTTTTTCCTCTACAAGACTATGTGTTTTTTTTTAATTTTATAAACTGTTATCTTTGCTTATGTTTGTCTCAATTGTACCAATGAAGTGGAACCTTTTAAAAGAGCCTTGGCTCAAAGGTATTTGTAATGCCAAAGCAAATAAATAAAAATAAATAAAATTAAAAATTTGTGTGTTAGACTCTCTAATTTTTTCCTTGTACGACTTCCAGTCTTTCTCAGTTTCAGCTTCCTGGTATACGTTGTATGCCTTCTTTTTTTTCTTTCACTGTGGTAGCCACTTCCTTGGAAAACGATAGAGGATTTCTTTTTCTTTTTACTTTGCTGACTCATCTGGCATATTGATCTGTGGCAGTCTTTATTGCTGTCTTCAGCCCCCCCAAAATGACCTCCAACTCCTCAGCCTCTATTTCCATTAACTGGCTACTTATGTTGTTCCTCATTTTTTGAAAATCATCCTTTCTGAAGTCTAGCATCTTTATCTTTGAGTGGCTGGTGTCCTGTGTTATGTTTACCTTAAAGCTTACCATGCAGTGGTCACTGTTGCACATATGGCATCCCACTTCGATGTCCTTGATCCTTTCCAAGTTTGTGAGGAGAAGATTGAGAATAGCATCTCCACTTGTTGGGATTTTAACAGGTTGGCACAGTTCTGCACCTTGTAGTGACAATAAGAAGCCCCTACTTTTTGTTGTTGCAGTTGTTAGTGTGCTCCAGTTTATATCTGGTAGGTTGAAGTCCCCCACCAGTATTACTTCACCTTTATCAAACATTTTGTGGATTTCCTATATTAGGTCTTTGTCTCCTTTATCTCCTTGATTTGGGGTCCTGTACATGATGCCCATTCTGAATGGTTTTCCCTTGCCACAGTGACTTGAAGTCCCCAGGATGCCCTTTTACTTCTGTGGTTTTTATTTCCTCCTGAATGTAGATGGCTATGCCCACCTCTTTTTTGCCCTGCCTATCTTTCTTGAACAGATTGTAACCAGGAATGGTCATATCCCATCTGTGTTTTTTTTTGTTTGTTTGTTTTTATCCTCTTTATTTGGCAGGTCATACTGTCAGTTGCTCAGCCCTCTATCCTCTATGCACCTCATCTGCTATCTCCTTGTAACCTAGCCTCCAAAACTTGTTTTGTTTCTCAGATTCTTTTTTAACTCTGTTTAACTTACACTTTTGTAACCTTGTCCCATGTATTGAATTTGTAATCTGCCTTGCATATCTTATGTATTGAATGTAACCTGACATGGAACCTTTGTAAAAGAGCCCTGGCTCAAAGGTATTGTAATCCTAGACCTAATAAATAAATAAAATACATAAATACATATTTTAAGTTTTAGTGATTTTATTATAGTTTGTATTGGTTTTAGTTGGTGTGTTAGCCTTTTTTTTGGTGGTTTGATTTCTTTTCCTTGTATTACTTTGTTTGTGGTTGGTACCAGCGTAGTCAACCTGTTTTCAGTTTGGAGGGCTTGGAAGAGCTCCTGGCTTGTGGCTTCCTTCCTGGGCCTCCTATGATGCCTCTTTTTCCTTACCATCTGCCAGTCACCAGGCCCTGCCTCGAGTCCTGACCCCTGGCTGAACTGATGGTACTGGTGGTGGTGGGTGAAAGGGGTGCACCATAGAGTTCCCTGTATATATAGTATGGAATAGTTAGTAATATTTTGTAATACAGAGGTGAAAACTGTAGGTTGTAGGGAACAGTTAGTCACTGACAGTAATTTGGGGTGAAAGCTGTGTCAGTAGGGAACATTTAATCATTGTTGATTATGCAGAGGGGACAGTTGTATGTGTAGTGAACAGTTATTCATTGCTGGTAATTTGGATCTGTCAGCTGTATATGTAAGGAAAAATTATTGTTGGTAATTCATAGATGATAGCTGTGTGAGTCAGAAACAGTAAGCAATTGTTTGTAATGCAGAGGTGACAGCTGAATGTGTAAGAAACTGCTACTCATTGTTGGTAAGCCAGATGTGACAGCTGTATGAGTTGGGAACAGTTAGCTGTATGAGATAATGTGGAAGCCAAAGCTGTATGTATAGAAAAGAATAAGTCATTGTTGGTTGTTTGGGTGAGATAGCTGTATGTGTAGGGAGCAGTTAGTCATTGTTGGTAATGCTGAGCTGGCAAATATATGTGTATGGAATAGTTAGTCAATGTCAGTAATTCAGAGGTGACAGCTGCATTTGCAGGGAACAGTAAGTCATGGCTGGTAATGCAGATGTGAAAGCAGTTTGTGTATGGAACAGTTAGTTATTGTTGGTGAAGCGGAGATGGCAGCTCTATGTGTAGGAAACAGTCATTCCTGGTAATGTGTAGATGACAGCTGTATGTGTAGGGAACAGTTATTCACTGTTTGTAATATGGAGCTGACAGCTGTATGTGTACAGATCAATTAGTCATTGGTATTTATTAGGATGTGACAGCTGTATAAGGAGGGAAAAGTTAGCCATTGCTCATAATGCAGAAGTGACAGCTGCATGTGTTGGGAATACTTAATTAATGTGGGTATTTTGGAGATGACAACTGGATGTGTAGGGAACAGTCATTGTTGGTAATCCAGATTTGATAGCTGTATGTATTGGGAGCAGTTAGTCATTGCTAGTAATGCAGAGGTGACAGCTGTATGTGTCAGGAACAGTTATTTATTGTTGGTAATGCTGAGATGACAGTTGTATGTGTAGGAAACAGACATTGTTGATGCTGCAGAGCTGACAGTTATAAGTGTAGGGAACAATTACTGACTGTTGGTTATTCGGATGTGACAGCTGTATGTGTAGTGAACAATTAGTCATTGTCAGTAATGCAGAGGTGATAAATGTATGTGACGGGAACAGTTACTAATTTTTGGTAGTGCTGAGGTGACTGTTGTATGTGTAGGGAACAGTTAGTCATTGTTGGTAAAGTGGAGGTTACAGCTGTATGTGTCAGGAACAGTTACTCATTTTTGGTAGTGCTGAGGTGACTGTTGTATGTGTAGGGAACAGTTAGTCATTGTTGAAGAATGCTGACGTGACAACTGTATGTGTAAGGAACACTTAGTCATTGTTGTTAAGGCAGAGTTGACATCTGTATGTGGAGCATACAGTTAACCATTGTACGTAATTCAGAATTGACAGCTGTATGTGTCTGGAAAAGTCATTGTTGGTATTTTGAGGTGACTGCTGTAGGTGTCATAAAAAGTTATTCATTGTTGGTAATGCAGAGGTGACATCTGTATGTGTAGGGAACAGTTAGTCATTGGTTTTGTGGAGGTGATGGCTGTATGTGTAGGGAGCAGTTATTCATTGATGCTAATGCAGACATGACAGCTGAATGTGTAGGGAATAGTCATTGTTGGTAATGCTAAGGTGAGAACTGTATGTATAGGGAACAGTTAGTCATTGTTAGTAATGGAGAGTTGACATCTGCATGTGTAGCATACAGTTAATCATTGCATTGTTCGTAATTTGGAGGTGACAGCTGTATGTCTCTGGAAAAGTCATTCTTGATATTTTGAGGTGACAGCTGTAGGTGTCATGAAAAAATCATTGCTGGTAGTGCAGAGTTCTATGTGTAGAGAATAGTCATTGTAGGTGATTCAGAGGTGACATCTGTATGTGTAGGAAACAGCTATTCATTGCTGGTTTTGCAGAGGTGACAGCTGTATGTGTAGGGAACAGTTAGTCATTGTTGGTAATGCAGAGTTGACAGCTGTATATGTAGTGTACAGTTAATCATTGTTCGTAATTCAGATATGACAATTGTATGTGTTGGGGAAAGTCATTTTTGGTATTTTGGATGTGACAGCTGCATGTGCTGGGTAACATTAGTCATTGTTGGTTATGCATAGCTAACAGCTGTATATGTAGAGAACAGTTATTCATTTTTGGTAATGCAGAGTTGACAGCTGTATGTGCAGCATGCAGTTAGTCATTTTTCATAATTTGGAGGTGACAGCTGTATGTGCCTGGAAAAGACATTGTGGTATTTTGAGGTGACAGCTGTGGATAACATGAAAAGTTAGTCATTGTTGGTAATATAGAACTGTATGTATAGCAAATAGTCATTGTTTGTAATGCACAGGTGATACCTGTATGTGTAGGGAACAGTTAGTCATTGTTGGTTTTGCAGAGGTGACAGCTGTATTTGTAGGGAAGAGTTAGTCATTGTTGGTTATGTGGAGCTCATAGATGTATGTGTAAGGAATAGTTAGTCATTGTTGGTAATGCAGATGTGACAGCTGTATGTATAGGGAACAGTTAGTCATAGGTCAGAATGCAGAGGTGAAAGCTGTATGCTGTATGGAAAAGTTAATCATTGTTGGTCACTTGGGTGTTATAGCTGAATCTATTGGGAACAATTAGTCATGTTGGTTATGCAGAGGTGACAGCTGTATATGAACTGAAGAGTTATTAATTGTTGGTAATTCAGATCTGACAGCAGTATTTGTCAGGAAAAGTAATTGTTGGTAATTCATAGGTGAGAGCTGTATGAGTCAGGAACAGTTACTCATTGTTGTAATGCAGATGTGACAACTGTATCTGTTGGGAACAGTTAGCCATAGGTGATAATGCGGAGGTGAAAGCTGCATGTGTATAAAAGTTAGTGTTGGTCATTTCAGGGCAACAGCTGTATGTTTAGGGATCAGTCAGTCATAGTTGGTATCTGTGAGCTGACAACTGTGTGTGTAGAGAATAGTTAGTCATGGTCTGTAATGGAGAGGTGACAACTGCATTTGTAGGGAACAGTTAGTCATTGTTGGTAATGCATATGTGAAAGCTGTTTGCATATGGAAGTGTTAGTCTTTGGTGATGTGGAGGTGACAGATGTATGTGTGGGGTAGAGTTAGCCCTTGTTGATAATGCAGAGTTGACAGCTGTATGTGTAGAAACAATCAGTGTTGTTAACGTGGTGGTGACAGCTGCATGTGTAGGGAACAATTAATCATTCTTGGTAATGTGGAGGTGACAGCTTTATGTGTAGAGAACATTTAATTATAGTTGGTATTTCAGAAGTGACAACTGTATGTGTGGGGAACATTTAGTCATTGTTTGTAATACAGAGGTGACAGCTGTATGTGTAAAGAACATTTAATTATTTTTGGTATTTCAGAGGTGACAACTGTATGTGTCAGAAACACTCAGTTTTGGCAGTGCGAAGGTGACAACTGTATGTGTAGGGAGCAGTTAGTCATTGTTGGTAATTTGGAGATTACAGCTGTATGTGTGGTGAGCAGTCCATCATTGATGCTAATGTTGAAGGGACAGTTGAATGTGTAGGGAACAGTTAGTCATTCTTGGGAATGCTGACATGACAACTGTATGTGTAGGGAACAGTTATTCATTGTTGGTAAAGGAGAGTTGACATCTGTATGTGTAGTGAACAGTTAGTCATTGTTCATAATGCAGAGGTGACAGCTGTATGTGTCTGGAAAGGTTATTGTTGGTACTTTCAGATGACAGTTGTAGGTGTCATGAAAGGTTAGTCATTGTTGGTAATGCAAAGCTCTTTTTGTAGAGAACAGTTATTGTTGATAATGCGGAGGTGGCAGCTGTATGTGTAGGGAGTAGTTAGTCATTGTTGCTAATGCTGAATTGACAGCTGAATATGTAGGGAAGAGTTAGTCATTGATGGTAATTCAGAGGTGAGTGTTGTGTCAGAAACGGTCATTGTTAGTAATTAGAATGTGACATCTCCGTATGTTGGGAAAGGTTAGTTATTGTTGGTAAGGCTGATGTGAAAGCTGTATGTGTAGGGAAGACTTGATCCTTGTTAGTAATGCAGAGCTCTATGTGTAGACTAGAATAGTCATTGTTGGTAATACAGAGGTAACAACTGTATGCGTAGGGAACAGTTAGTCGTTGTTGGTATTTCAGACGTTTCACCTGTATGTGATGGGAACCGTCATTGTTCATAATTTGGACGTTACAGCTGTATGTGTAGTAAACTGTTAGTCATTGTTTGGTAATGTGGAGGTGACAGCTGTATGTTCAGGGAACAGTTAGACTTTGTTCGTAATTCACAGGTGATAGCTAGCATGTGTAGGGAACTGTTAATAACTGTTGTTAATGCTGAGGTGACAGCTGTTTGTGTAGGGAACAGTTAGTCATTGTTGTTAATGGACAGGTGGTTACTTTATGTGTAGGGAACAGTTGGTCATTTTTGGTAATGCAGATAAGACAGATGTATATGTGCAGTAGGAAAGTCTTAGTCACTTTGTATTTTGGAGGTGACAGCAGTTTGTTTCATGAAAAGTCTTTGTTGATACTTTGGAGGTGACAGCTGTATGTGTCGGGAACAGTTAGTCATTGTTGGTAATCCAGAGTGTGTAGAATGTGTAGAGAACAGTAGTCATTTTTGTTAATACTGAAGTGACAGTATTATGTGTAAGTAACATTCATTATTGGTAATGAGGAGGTGAGAGTTCTATGTGTAGGGAACAGTTAGTCACTGTTGCAAATGCTGAGCTGACAGATTTGTTGGTAGGGAACATTTAGTTATTGTAGGTATTTTGAGTTAACAGCTATATGTGTTGGGAACAGTCATTGTTGGTAATTCAGGAGTTTCAGCTGTATGTGTTGGGAGCTGTTAGTCATTGTTGGTAATGAACATGTGACAGCTCTATGTGTAGGGAACAGATAGTCACTGTTGCTAATGTGGAGGTGACAGCTGTATGTCGGAAAAAGTCTTTGTTGGTATTTTGAGGTGACATCTGTAGGTGTTGTGAAACATTATTCATTGTTAGTAATGTGGGCCTCTGTGTGTTGAAAACAGTCATCACTGTTGCTAATGCAGAGGTCACAGCTCTATGTGTAGGGAGCAGTTACTCATTGTTGTAATGCTGAGTTGACAGCTGTATACTGTAGATAGTGAACAGTTAGTCATTGCTAATAATGCATAGGTGACAATTGTACATGTATGGAAAAATGTGGATTTGAAAGCAGTATATATTGGAACAGTTAGTCATTGTTCATGATGCAGAGCTGACAGGTGTATGAGTAGAAGTTTTTAAGTGTTGGTAATGCAGACATGACAGCTGCATAGGTAGAGAAAAGTTTCCCATTGGTGATAATGTGGAGGTGAAAGGTGTACGTGTAGGGAACAGTAAGTCATTGTTGATAATGCAGAGGTGTTAGATGGAACAGTTAGTCATTGTAGGTAAAGGTAATGTGACCATTGTATGTGTATGGAACAGTCAGTCATTATTGATAATGTTGAGATGAGAGATATATGTGTAGGGATCACTTAATCATTGTTCATAATTCAGAGTTCAATCAATCAATCAAAATTTTTATTTATCCAGGTGAACATCGTTGAGCAGTGCTCATTTGCAAGATGGACCTGGTTAGGACAAGGTCATTTACATAAACAATGGACAATACAAGGAATACAATAAAATAAAATATGTGGTAATACAAATCATTAAGGATGCCCGCACATAACATATGTGAGGATAGGCATAATACATTTACAAGATTTCATATATTTACATGTGCACAGAAATAATAAAGGGATTATGAATTTGGGTGTGGAGAATATGTAGGTAGCGGATTAATTTACACAAGTGTATTCTAAGGAATTTTTCAGTGGGGGATAGGAGGAGATGATGGCGGGTGTGGGAAGGTTATGGGTGAGGGAGCTTTAGAAAAAGGGGAAATAAATAAGGGATGGGAGGGACAGGATAGAAGGGAGTGGATGGTGAAATTAGGAAGTGCTATATATGAGTAGCATATGAAGGGGTGATGGGCATAGCACTAACTATCAGGGTGAGGAAACCTGTAACATTAAGAGTAAGATTGTGGAATGTATAAAGAGATTAATGGAGAAGGAGGGAGCGTAGCGGAAGGAATGTTACAGAGTCATACGCCAAGGATATAAGAATGAGACATGCGAAGAGGTGATGCAGATGGAATAAATTCAGACTAATGATGTCGAAAATAATTGCACTGTTCCTTGATAAACCTTTAGTAGAGAGATTTAAAGGAAGTAATGGATAGCTGCATGTGTTGGGAATAGTCATTGTTGATATTTTGGAGGTGACAGCTGTATGTTTCGGGAACAGTTAGTCATTGTTGGTAATGCAGAGCTCTGTGTGTAGAGAACAGTAGTCATTTATTGTAATGAAGAGTTGACAGCTGTGTGTGTTGGGAACAGTTCGTCCATCTTGTTAAATGGAAGGTGGCAGCTATTGTGCAGGGAACAGTTTGTCATTGTTGGTAATGCAGAGGTGACAGCTGTGTGTTTAGGAAACAGTTAATCATTGTTCATAATTTGTATATTTAAGGAAAAGTTATTGCTGGTATTTTGAGGTGACAGCAGTGGCATAGATTATAGGGGCAGGTAGAGCAAGCTACCCCTGAGCAAAGACCGGGACTTTTATTGGTGTTCATTTTTTTTGCTCCTTTGTGCTGGACAGGTGGGGGCAGAGAAGAGCTTCAGCGGGGGGGGGGGCCTCTGACTCAGACAGCATTTTTTTAATTTAATACGGTCCAGAATTTCCCCAGTTCCGATTGACTGCAAGATTGCCATAACCGTGCCAACCTCCATTTTGCAGCGGATTGCAGAGCACTACAGCCACAGTTGTGTGCGCTCCTGCATAAGCTGAAGGCAACTGTTGGTACCTGTGTGCTGTGGTTTGCCTGCCATCAAAAAGCATGTTGGAGAGAAGAAGAAGAAGAATCAGCATTTATATAGTGCTTTTCATACATCCAAAGCGCTTTACAAACAATGCTAGACTGGTAGTGAAGTGACTGAATGTGTGGTGGCGGCCATATTGCACATCATCACCCGCACACAGCCTGGATAATTGCATGAACCAGTTTATGTGAAGGGGAAAGTTGGCCAGGACACCGGGAATGTTCCTTACTCTTTCTGAACAGTGCCCTGTGTTCTTTTACTTCTACCTGGACACCCACCAGGATGGGCAGAAAGGACCTCGGTTTAATGTCTCATCCGAAGGACGGCACACCCCAGAAGTATAGCACCCTCCAATACTGCACTCAGATGCCAGCAATTTTTAGTTGCAAGTCCAAAGACTGGTTTGTCGACTGTTGCAGCTGGTGTGACTGGTCGGTCAAAGCGAGGTCCACCAGCCCACATCACTGTCACTGTCCACTCCATTTAGGATTTCTATCCTCAAGTCATCATCGCTGGATTCCCTGAACAGGTGAACACAATTCTGGCAGTGGCACACTGCGGATCCAGAAAGGAGCAGACTGGACTGGAGAGTCATGTATTGTTGGTGCCAATGCTGGGCCTCAGGCAGGACCCACCATGACAGGACTGGGAGTTGGTTGGGAGAAGAGGGGTACCTGTTAGGTCCTGTTCTAGGTCTGCTGCCTCCCCTTTTATAAACTAAGGTAATATGATGACTATGAGGTACTATGAGCTCATTCACAACAGACCTCAAGAATTATGTTTTGTAGCTCTATTGTACACATTTCCTTACTGTCACTCTCCGTATATGTTATGGTCTGGATGAGGATGAGTAATATTAATTTGTTTATATGGTATCTGAAATTTAATGTGACTGCATTGATTCAAGTCTGAGTTTTGTGTTTCTCCTATGGTTGCGGCTGCTCTGCTGCTCTGTCACTGTAAAATTAAAATAGGAAAACAAAACATAATGTGGCCAACTGGCCATGGTGGTTGGGTTCCTAAAACTCTTCTTATTTCCATGAGGAAGAGGACATAGACTTGTTTTTTTGTACAGTAGTTGTCCTAATATTTGTCTGTTGTTGTCTCCTAAGTTAGCAAAAGGATTTTCAAGGTTGTAGTTTCTTCAGTTCTGGTGGGTACAGTGGGTAGAGTTTTGTAGTGGATAGTGGGTACTTTTGAAAGTGAGTGAGTCTCTTGCTCTGATTCAGCGACTGGATGTTTTTGGGCTTTGCTTCACACAGTTCCCGGCTATTCACCCAGGACTCATTTGCCTTCTCACTTGGCCTGAGCCTTGAGTTTATTTTTAGTCATAGGCCACAGAGCAGGCTCCAGACAAGAGTCCAGCCAGCACCAGCCTGTCCAGGCCCGCCAGGCCAGCCCATCAGAAGATGGAGCAAATTAAAGGTGCTGTAGTATTGTGTTTATGGTCTGATGGTCGCTGCATTCTGGAACTTACTGGAAATGGAAGGGAGCGGGAGGAAAGCTTACAGGCAGCAGCTGCCAACAACCCAATGGCAGAGTAAGACTATGAGGGTCAAATAAATCAATCAAGTCAATCCAGATCACGCAGCAGCAGGCCCAGGGAGGGTAATTTGGATCTGAAGAGGCTCAATTACTGGAGGGGAGGGTCGTTGCATGTGAGAGTGATTGTGTGAGCCAGCTAGGAAAGGGTAAACATGGAGAAGGGTTGGTGCCACCATTTTCTGTGTGGATCTGATCATTAGCTGGGCTGGTACTGTGGTGATCTGTTGTAGTTTGTAAATTAAATGTATACTATCTAGTCTAGCATTTGAAGTGCAGCATTGTCTGTAGTCCTAATAATTTTAGCAGAGTTGTCCTTCAGTGCAAGTCCAATGGTCCTTTTAATTCATTTGCTCCCAGTGGCCATTTTGGGTCTGATCCAACAATGGATGGTTCCGATGCCATATGGCGTCTATGGGAACAAATGAGTCAGTTCCAGTCCATCAGTCCATGGTGGGTGGGTAGGATGAGGTGGTTATGGTCCTGAGTCTGACTCTGTACAGTGCCACTTGAATGAGCGTCCTGAAAGAAATTAACTGGGTGCAATTATATCTTGTATATATTTTAGTTGTTTAACCAGTTATAGCACACTAAGCTGAAAGCTTTTTTACAGGAGCGACCTGGGATCACAAGGAGGTTAAGTGACTTGCTCAGGTTCACACAGTATGCAAGTGGAAGCTGTGGGATTCAAACCCAGGTCTGGTCTGATGGATGTCACTAGATTTGCAGCTCAGATCCTTAGATCACTGCGCTATACTGCCTCCATAGTATCTGACTGTGACTGTGCTGTCTACCAACCTGTTTTATTTTGCTTTTGTTGCCTGGGAAAGGAGGACTAGACAATTCTGCCTATTTTCATCCAGCACTTGTCCCTTGTGTTGGGTAGGGGGGAAACATGGTTGTCAACTGGTACTGAACCATTAAAATGGACTAATTTCTGATATTTATCTTGGTGGGTCTCTGATCCATTGGGTATAAAATGTAAGGGTCAAAGGAAAAAAACGTATGTGTCATATTGTTCAAATGAGCTCATATTCATAAAGCAGCAGTTGAAAACCTGTAAAACAGTGAGCATGTAGTCCCCAAAGTACAGGAAAAGGTGGGTCAAAATAAAAACTCTCTGTCAATTGTCCCAATTCTCCACCCAAAAATTATCCCTGCTGGTGGTATTTCTAGTGTTTACTATTTTTGCAGTCTTCCATTCTGTTGTATGTTGTGTGGTTTGGTTTGGGGCACAGTCTAGGTTACTACCAGATAGTACTGTCAGCTTTTTTTTTATTTTCCCACAGACCATGCTGCTGGCACTTGTGCTGGATGTGCTGCTTACATAAGCAGGGACTTTTTGCATCCCTTTTGCAACAGGTTTTGTGCAGATGGATAGCAGTTTTCCCTTCTTTAAGGAAGGATTCTATTCCATCATCTTCCACACACAACAGTGCAGTAAATGGCTTGCTTCCACATTGGCACTCTTGGGGCTGTCCTGGTAGTCTGCATGAAAGCAGCTAACCTGGCCATGGGCTGAGATTTTCATGGTGGTGGAAATCATGGCTGTTTGAATGTTGGCACCAAGTAGAAGGGTACAGGGGCTTTCACGAGCGGCAAACTATACTTAACTGCTTGTATAAATTAGAGTAAGTTCCTCTTCCATCTACATAAGCATATGACATGTACTACACTGCTCAGCACACAGTAATGGTATAATACATTATATATGCCTGAGTCAGAGAGCTGCCTGACAGTTATAAGTTGTGTATTTTTTTGTTTTGTTTTATTTTGGGGTAAAGGTCTGGCTCAAGTGCCACTTGCCTGTCCTGAAAGAAATTAATGGTGCAATTGCACCTTCCATTTATAGCATCTGTGCTGGCCTGGCACAAGCCAACCTGTTTTTATTTATTTTGTTTTTGTTGACTGGGAAAGGAGGAGTAAACAATTGTGCCTGTTTTCAGCTTCGTCCCTAGGGAAGGGGATACAGATGGATGCCCACTGACATTAAATCTCATTAAACTGTTGGTGGTATTTCTAGCAGTTTTGCACAGTCTTCCCTTCTGGTGTACTGTAGGTGGTGGTGTATGCAATTTCTGCTCTTTGATACTGATCAAGAAGTTGCTTTAGTTTTGACAATTTTTTTAAAGAAAATAAAAAGTTAAGTTGTTTTGATAGTGATATTGGTTCTTTGTAACAAGTCAAAGAAGGTTTGAAAAGCAGTCAAATAGTGTCAAAATGACCCTCAAAATGCACCAGAATGCATTGAAAACCTGATAGCTTCTGGTGGCCTAGGTGGCCCCCAGGCCCCCGGCCTATTAATTTGGAATTTATTATAAAAAGTATGACTTTTGGTACTCTTTGCCCCCCCATAAAAAAATCTAGCTACACCCCTGTTGTGAAAAGTTAGTGATTGTTAGCAATACACAGCTCTATATTTAGAGAACAGTCGATATTGTTGGTAATGCACAGGTGACAGCTGTATGTATAAGGAGCAGTTATTCATTGTTGGTAATGTGGAGGTGACAGTTGTATGGGTAGGGAACAGTTAGTCATTTTGTGAATGCAAAGGTGACCATTGTACACATATTGTATAGTTAGTCATTGTTAATAATGTGGAGGTGACAGCTGTATTCAGACCTGACAGCAGTATGTGTCAGGAGAAATTAGTCATTGCTGGCAATGTAGAGGTGACAGCTATATGTGTCATGAACACTTACTCATTGCTGATAATTCGGCGGTGATAGTTCAATTAATTTAAATTTCTGAAGGAAATTGTGGACTTCATTAGTGACCTGGTGTTGGAATCCCCCAGATGGATTATTCTGGGGGATTTTGACACCTGCGTTGATGATAAACTCTCACAGATTGGTCAAGATTTAATCCAACTGATGAGTTTGTGTTTAAATTAGGCTTTAAATATTAATGAGGAATAATAATTGAACTCAGCTGGGATTTAAACACTATATAAAGGTGTATACCAATAGAAGGCGACACCCCTGACAATGAAGTCTTAGTGGCCTAGAAGCGCTGTGCTGCTCATACTGACATGGTATGTGAATCTTGCACAATAAGTGTTTTAAATTCTGATCACATATTTATGTGTATATATTTATTCAAAGACTGCTTTTTTATTAAGATATTGTTTTTTTTTTCTTATTTTTGAGGCAAAAATGGAAAAATAAAATGATTCTTAAAAGATTTAATACCGCCTGAGTGCTTTTTCTTGTATATAGTATTATAATAATTTTTAGGCACCAGACCTTAACCGAGTGCACCTGTTTTCTCTTTTTCAGATAAAACTCTGCATTTTGTTGGTGTGCACCGGCAGTTTTTATGTGGTCAGAGGCAGTGTTTAAATTGAAAGAAAGCAGTACAAGATTCACTACAGTTCAGTTTAAGTGAACACAAAGGAATTGTTAATAAACCTGAAATTGTAACAAATGAAGCAATCAGGATGGCATTCATTCTGAGTAGTACGAAGTTAGAATCCACAAGAGCAGCAGTCTGCTTAGAACATGCTCCTGAAGTAGATCCAAGCTCCATGTCTCAAGAAATGGAATTTCAGATTGCCTTTGCCAAACTGAAGAGAGATGTGTTAAAGGAGGTAGTGCTCCATTATGATATCTGCCCTATCCAGACTGCGGCTCTCATTCAACAAAGCCTGTCATCTCACCCTGGGACTGAAGAAAGATGTGTTAAAGAGGTAGTGCTCCATTATGATATCTGCCCTATCCAGACTGCGGCTCTCATTCAACAAAGCCTGTCATCTCACCCTGGGACTGAAGAAAGATGTGTTAAAGACGGTAGTGCTCCATTATGATATCTGCCCTATCCAGACTGCGGCTCTCTTTCAACAAAGTCTGTCATCTCACCCTGGGACTGAAGAAAGATGTGTTAAAGGAGGTAGTGCTCCATTATGATATCTGCCCTCTCCAGACTGCGGCTCTCATTCAACAAAGCCTCTCATCTCACCCTGGGCTATGATCGTCTAACCCATATGTGTTTCCTTTATAATACCACAACTGGCTCAACCTAGATAACAGAATCAGGTTTCATACTTGCCTCATGATAAAAAGATTACTCTTGGACTCGCCCTCCCAAGGTCTCTCCCATCTAATCCAGCAAGCACAGTCACTACAGCACACCCATAGTACTAGTAGGCAACTCCTTGTGGTTCCCCGGTGCCACACCTCCCAATTCCAAAGAACCTTCAGCTACCGAGACCCTTCCTGGGTCAAAAAACTGCCTAGCACTCTCATAAGCATGAATAGACCTGGCTCCTACAAAACCTTCTTTGGGAACCACCTAAAGTCCTCAAACCTCTGTGACTGCCACAGAACCTGCCCCCCCAATATCCATCAACCTAGGCCCCTGGCCATAAAACTCCCCTTTACCCCCCACACACTCTAGTAGCTCTTTTTAGCCCTCATCTGGAATTTCATATGAACTGGGATATTGTGTCTAATACCTGCGTCAACAGTATCTAATTTGTTAGCCAACTTCATGTATATTTGTATATCATTTGCTTGCTTGTTATCTATTTCTGTATTGCTCTGTATTGTTCTCTTATTGTTTTTATCTGTACTGATGTGGAACTTTTGAAAATGAGTCTCTGACTCAAAGGTATTTCTGAATAAAAAAAAAAAAATCTGGTTTCTAAAAAAAGAGTCTGGAATGTGAGAGGGTTCCCTGGAGATTAAGAATGACAAAAATGCCAGCATGTGGGTTAAATAATATGCATTACAAAGAAAGGTGGGAAAGAAACTTGAAAGAGAGCACCACTGAATTTACACGAATACAAATAAGTGAGAATGAATATCAACACGCGTTAGTACAAGATAAAATGAAAATAGTGCATGATCAATTGGCCATGTTTAGTAATGCTGAGCTGATTTGTAAAAACTAAGTGATGGGAAGCTGAGTTAATTAAAGAAAGAAATCAAAATTAGCTCGGGGTGAAAGGGACTACCAGAACCAACAGGTTTACAAATGGGAACATTTCTCGAGGCAATTATCACAGGGTAGAAGAAAATCTTGTGGGAGAAATTCACATTCTGGAGGTTCCTCTGTATCATCAACATCATCAACATCACAGGGAAGACGTGGGAATTCGTTAGATTTTGATACAAGCACAGAACGGCAACCAGGGCAACCCAATGCTGGAAGTGTTTCAAAAAAAAGAAAAAAAATTACCAGATGAGGAGGTGAGTGCAGTCCAAATAGACTGAGAACTTTAATGACTGCTTTTAGCCAAATTATTGGTGATAATGTATTATGTAAGAGTGATAATGAATGTTTTTCTCCATAGGATTTAACAGTGGTTAATTTTTCCATAACAGTATTTACAAGTGTACAATTGCAAGTGCTGAAATATGGTTTATCCGTTGTTCCTGTTAAACCTGTGGATGAGTTTGATATTTATTGTGATTTGTACAAATTATTTAGGAAACTGAACCTCAGAAAGCATTTCTGTGCTGACACAGCCCTATTGGATGTGCTGTCTCAACAGGGAAATGAAATTCAGGATATCTGGATGCTTGATATGTTAACAATTGAAGAGCTGCAGCAAATGTTGCTATTAGCCAATGAAGAGGAATTAATGCGAGCTGTGGGTGGGGAGTTGGAACCTGATGTGGAGATAGGTGACGAACATGCTGTAATTAAGGACCTATCAGCAAAAGCAAAAGCAAAATCAGTTTTTTCTCCAAACACCAATAGTGAAGCCATTGGAATCTTTCAAGAAGTGGTATTGAGAGATATGGATAAAATTATAGCATTATATAAAAAAAACAATTTAACTGGGATAATTTGAGTGGACCTGAAAGGGTAGCATTAAATGAGCTTCAGAAAATGAAGGACATAGAGTTCAAGCCCTCAGACAAAGGAGGTAATATTGTAATTCAGAATAAAGAAGCCTATTATGCAGAAGCAATGAGTCAATCGGGTGATGCAAATACATATGAGAGGCCATCAAGGAATCCAATAAGAGAGTATAAAGAGAAATTAAGTGAGTTTTTGGTAAAGTCAGTGGGAAAAGGATGGATTTTACAAAGTGAGTTAATTGCTGTATGTCCAGAACACCCCAGAGCCCCTGTTTTTTATCATATCCCAAAATTCCACAAAAATAAGATAAACCCCCAGGATGCCCCATTATATCGAGGAACAATTCATTACATGAACCTTTGGCAAAATATCTTGACAAGTTTTTGCAGCAGAAAGTGGTATCTTTGAAATCTTATATTAAAGATACAACTGCAGTATTTAAGAAATTGCAGGATTTTGTTTGGCAACCTACCTACACTTGGTTAGTGTTGGATGTAAATTCTTTGTACACCAGTATTGATCATGACCACAGCATAGAAGCAGTAAAAATTATGTTAACTGAATCCAAAAAGGTGTATTCTGTACCTTTTATAGTTACAGCATTGGAATTTATTCTGAGAGGGAATTTTTTTCTTTTTGATGGCCAGTATTACTTGCAGAAAAGAGGGATGGTTCTGAAGTTGTCTGTGGCCCCCTCCTACGCCAACCTGTTTATGGGTTGGTGGGAGGGAGGCGTGATATTTTACCATCGTCGCAATCCTTATTTTGATCACATAATTTTCTATTTGCAGTTTATAGATGGTCTTTTAATTATTTGGGATGGTACAGAGTTGGCAGTGTCTGAATTTCTTCAGTATATTGACCAGAAAGATATCAGAATCACATTCACTACTAAAAGTGATGTTTGAAATAGAATTTTTGGACTTGCAACTAATTAGAGTGAGTGGGGAGAAAGTGACCACAAAAGGTTACAGAAAAGTACAGCAGGAAATAGCACATTGTATGCACGTCGTGCCCATCCCAAATATTTAGTTGAGAATTTGCCTTACTCACAATTAATAAAATTAAAATGAAACAATACTAAAGAGACAGATTTTAAGAGGGAAAGTGAGGGACTTTTTCAAAGATTAAGAGTGAGGGGTTATTCAGAGCAAGTATTAGAAAAAGCTTTGGAAAGAGTTAATGAAAGAAAGAGAGAAGACCTCAGAGTATAGACAAAATGAAAAAGAGACAAGAATGAGCTTTGTGACAACTTATTCAGCTGTGTACATGGATTTGAGAGTGATAATAAATCAACACTGGCACATTTTAAGTGTAGATAAAGAATTAAGGAAACTAAGTGAGACAGCATCCCTGATATCCTTCAGAAGGGGTAAAAATCTTAAATATTTACTGGTACACAGTGAATATAAAAGTTCAGTTTCTGATGACAGTTGGTTAAAAGTTAAACCTAAAGGTTTTTTCCATGTCACAATTGTGTAACCACACCTGCCTTATGAACAAAAAGGTATTACTAGGCCTCACCCCACCCTCCCTAGATCAAATTATCCTCCTAACACCTCCAGGCAAGACAACCCGTAGCACAAGCAAGCGGCTACTATGGGTACCCCATGTCTGGACCTCCCAATACCAACGCACCTTCAATTTCAGGGCCCCTTCCTGGATAAACTCCCTCCCTAGTTTTATAACTGATGAAATAAGGCTGGGACCTTATAAATCCAAGCTAAGGGAATACCTTCAGGCCTCAAACCGATGTGACTGCCCTTGACACCTGATCTGCCGTTGCCTCCTTCAAACACACTATTAGCAGGTCACCGTACTTAAATGTATCTGTGAAACTACATGACTATCAGCCTCCTACAGAATCTTTCTGTCATTTTTTTTTCTGGCTGTGCTAAAGTACCTAAATCTCTGTTAGCCATCTACTAAACAGCTATGTAACTTATTGTGAATGTTATTTGTAATGTGCTGTAATCTGTATTTCAAGTCCCGTCCCTGTACCATTTTATGTATGACGTGGAACCTTTGTAAATGAGTCCCTGACTCAAAGGTCTTTCTAAATATTACAATAAATAAAAAAATAACATGTGCTAGTGCTAAGCAGGGTAATGTATTTACTAATCCAGACACTAGTGGAATAATGCAGTTACAAATAAATCATTTTATAACATGCAATACCACTTTTGTGGTTTATGCAATTTGGTATATACAGTATGTGGTTTGATCAGGCTGTACGGAAATTAAAAGAAAGGGTGCAGGAACACTTTAGGGCAATTAGAGAACAGAATTTACAACATTCTATTGCTAAACACCTAAATGAAATAACAGTTGATAGGGAACATGTAATCCACTATATGGGTGTAGATCATGTACCCCCTCTACATGGTGGGGGGTGGGGGAGAGATTCTGGATCAAAAAGAAACAAGAATCATGTTTTGTTTAAAACATTAAAACCAGCATGATTTAATGATTATATGGACTGGAAACCATTTTTGTGAACATTAACAGGAGCAGTGGATAGTTCTTCATGGAGCATTATGTTTTGGTTTTGTTTAAAAGCAGGCTGTATGGCTCCTTAGGAGTATGAAAAAGAACAGAAGATGTGTTTTGATGTTTATATTTAGTATTTTATTTATGTACTGTTTTTTCTTTTAAGTCTGTCTCATTAGATGGGGTGAGAGTGTGCAGTGTGCTGTTAGTTTAATTTGAGGTTTCAAGTTTGGAAATATTCCATTACATTATGCCCCAGATGGACTAAGAAGAGCCTGGCAGCACAGTGGACACACCCACCTCCCTTTGAGTGAGCTAAGGATTTTTTCAAAAGGAACTGAATTACTCATTATGCACAAGATGGTTGTTAAGCACTTTAGTAATCAGTTAATTAATATATAGAACTAACTTAGCTACATATTGATAACTATGGAACACCGAGTGTTTTAATTAGGCTTTAAAGATTGTGAGGGATAATAATTGAACACAGCTTGGATTTAAACTCTATATAAAGGTGTATACCAATAGGAGGCAACACCCCTGACAATGAGGTCTTACTGGCCTTGAAGCGCTGGGCTGCTCATACTGACATGGTATGTGAATCTTGTACATTAAGTTTTTTGAATTCTGATCACATATTTATATGTAAGTATTTATTTAAAAACTGCTTTTTTTATTAAGACTATGCTTTTGTCTTATTTTTGAGGCAAATATGGAAAAATAAAATGATTCTTAAAAGATTTAATACTGCCTGAGTGCCCTTTCTTGTATATAGTATTATAATAATTTTTTAGGCACCAGACCTTAACCGAGTGCACCTGTTTTCTCTTTTTTTGATGAGCTTGTTGGGCCTGACAAATGTTATTACCTCTGCAACTCATGTTTATGGTTATTTCATTGGACTTAGTCTTCCTGCTGGGGATGGAGGTCTTTGACCTATTAGTGGAACCAATCAGTTGATCAGACCATCATACTGTTAGGTTCAAGTTTGAGGCACCCCCTAATAGACCTGCCCAACGGAGATGGTCCAGTACCAAACTTTAAGGGATTTGACCTCGCAAGGTCTGATGGAGGTACTGGACCTATCAGGCACGATGAGTGTAAGCGAGGTGCTGGGGGAACTAGTACTGGCCTATATTAAGGCTATTGCAGGCCCTTGACTCTGTAGCACCTGTTCGTGTTCACCCTCTCACCTCTCACCAGAAGTATCAATGGACTGATGGGACTTTAAAGGAGATGAGGAGCAGGGGTCAAATGTTGAAACTTTGCTGGAGGAAATCCGGTCTAGCGGAGGACAAGCTTAGATTGATGACCCTTTATAGAGACTATCAATCAGCAATCTCCTGTAAATAGGCAGAGTTTCTGTCCAAGGAGATTGCTGCAGCAACTAACAGACCAGCTCAGCTCTTTCGTATTGCTGATAGATTGTGCAATCCAACCTGTATTCAGTTTTGGGGAGCCTTTTCACAGACAAGAAGTGATGAGTTTACTTAGTTTTTTGCCCATAAGATTGCCACTATCAGATCAGAAATCCAGTCAGTGCCCTCAAATGGGCCTTGCAGTGATAGGCTTGAGGTCACAAGCACTCGGCCTGTCTGGTCTGCCTTTAGCCAGTTGGCAATCGTAGATGTTGTGCAAATCATCCAGAGGTTGCAGCCAACCTGCTGTGGTTTGGATCTGGGACCAACATGCCTCTTGTTGGGGTGTGTTGAGGTCATTGGCCCAGTCTTTGCCAGGATAGTCCATTGTTCACTAGTGTCAGGGGTCTTTCTGGAGTCCCTGATGGAGGCGGTTGCAAAACCACTCCTGAAAAAATCCTCGCTAGACCTGGACTGCCTGGAAAACTACAGACCTGTCTCTTATCTGCCCTTTGTGGGCAAGGTTATTGAGCAGTGGTGGCCCTTCAATTGAATGTCCATTTAACAACTCGTGGCATCTACGATCCTCTCCAGTCTGGTTTCATGAATAGGCATAGTGCCGAGAAAGCCCTTGTTCTGGTGTTGAATGATCTCCTGACTGTGAGGGATTGAGCAAGACATTCCATCTTAGTGCTCCTCGATCTCTCAGCAGCATTTGACACTGTGGACCATGGGGTGCTGATGAAGTGCCTGTGGGTGTGCTGTGGACTGGCTGCCATGGTCTTCAACTGGTTTAAATCTTTTCTCATGGATAGGATGCAGAGAGTAGTGTTGGGTATTTATTTCTTGACTTCTCTGGCCCTGTCATGTGGGGTCCCTCAGGGCTCAGTCTTATTCCCCATGTTGTTTGAAGTGTATATGCTGCCATTAGGGGACATTATTAGGTGGTATGAGTTGAGTTTTCATTGCTATGCAGATGATACTCAGGTCTAGATGTCCTTTGTGCCCAAGCAGGGGGAGACAGTCTTGTTCATAACAACTGCCTGATTCTGATCCAAGACTGGATGAGAGCCAAATGCATGAGGTTGAATCCAGACAAAAGTGAAGTGTTGATGTTAGAACCTGGTCACCAGTGTTTGAGGGGGAAAGCTGGTCAGATCTTACGGCTTCGACTCTGGGATTCCCAGCTGCTTATTTCAGAACAGGTGAAAAATCTGGGCATTGTGTTGGACTGTGGTCAGACACTAAAATCACAGGTGTCGGCCATGGTCAAAACCTTGTACTACCATCTAAGAAACATCACCCAGATCAAACATCTGGTTCCCCCTGGTGACATGCCAACACTAGTTCATGCCTTTGTGACGTCTCACCTAGATTACTGCAATACTCTATACCTAGGGCTATCGGGGGAAGATTTGCGATGATTACAGCTAGAGCAGAATGCAGCATCCAGGTTGTTGAATGACTTATCTAGATTGTACCATATCACACCTGTGCTCCACTATCTGCACTGCCTGCCATTACATTGGTGGATCGCCTGCAAGGTCATTTTGCTGACCTACAAAGCCCTACACAGCCAGGGACCTAGCTATGTGCAAGAACTTCTGTGCCCCTACCGCTCCTCCTGCTCACTCTGCTTCTCTGATGAGGGATTGACAGAGATTCCCAGGATCAGATTAAAGACATCTAAGGCCCGTACATTTGCTTTTGTGGCCCTGATCCTGTGGAATTCTCTACCTCATCAGATTAGAGAGTGCCAGACCACTGACCACTTTATATCTGAACAGAAAGCATTCATTTTCAGTCAAGCCTTCCCTGATGGGGTTTAAATTAAACATTTTAATTGTGAGGCTGTTATTGATATGTATTATATGTTTAAGATTATTTTATATGAATTTTCTTTTAATAATCTGATAGAATGTAAAACACTTTGGTTCCCGAAGAATTGCGCCAAATAAATAAACTTTGAATTGCATTGTATGTGTAGAAACAGTCCTTGTTGGTGATGCAGAGGTGACAGCTTTATGTGTAGGGACCAGTTAGTCATTGTTGGGAATTTGGAAGTGACAGCTGTATGTGTCAGGATAGAGTCATTGTTGGTAATTTGGAGGTGACAGCTTTATGTGTTGGGAAGAGTCAGTGTTAAGAATTTGCAGGTGACAGCTGTATGTGTCAGGAACACTTAGTCATTGTTGGTAGTACAGAGGTGATAGCTGCATGTGTAAGGAATAGTTAGTCATTGTTGGTAATGCTGAGGTGAGAACTAAATGTGCAGGGAGCAGTTTGTCATTGTCCCGGACCCCCCCCCCACACACAAACAGGACAGACAACTTGTTTGTTTTTGTGTTCAGATTGGCAATCAATTTATTCTATTTCACATTTGTATTTACAAATTTCATCACCATTAATCATTATTGTCTTTACAAAAATTCCTTGTTTAAGTTGCAATGCATATCAATATCTTCCCCTCATCCTTTTCTTTCTGTTCTTCTCACCTCCCCAGGTGAAAACATGGGTGACTTCTTCTTCTTCTCTTCTCTTCCTCTCTTGTAGGTAATGGTGAAAACCGAGACTGCTTTTCTCTCCTGTTGCTTCTTCTTCTCCTCATATTCCCTTATCATTCCCCCTCCCCTCACCCTTTTTCCCCTTAGCCTGTCTCCAGCTTGCATTGTTTGACTGGCCTTCCCCCTTTCTTTTACCCCCCCCCCATCTTGCTGCCTGTCTCCTCCAGGCCTCGATAAAACCCATCATGTCAGTATTGAACATGTCTATAGCTAGGTCTGACAAATGCACACCATCTGGTCTGTAAAAATCCTCTACCCACTCTTTCACCCCCCCTCAATATTACGTGTCCTCCCATGCTCCTTACCAATGTCCCCACCCTTCTATTCATCTTTCGTTCTGGACCTATCGACTGCCACATGGCTGTGTTCATGTCTCCTCACCCTCCTCGGTATCATGTCTGACCATGCTATGCTCATCCCTGGCCACCATTGTTTTATCTGCTCCAAATCCCATTTGACCTGTAAATAAATATCAATCCATGGCATCCCCCCCCAATGTCATTACCCCCAAGATGTATAATAATTAGATCTGAGGTGGGTCGCCTCTCTCTTATCTCTATCAGAGTCGGGAGTAACTGATTCCATTTCATCCCTTGAATGCCACGCCATACCAGCCTACATTGTCTGACATCTTGGTAAAGCTGCTTTCCCCCAGCCTTCTTTTCTGCTTTCCTTTCTGCGCAGTAAATGTAGGAGTGCCTGCAGATCCATACTTCTGTGCTCCTCCCTCCACCTATTGAATCAAGCAAAATAGATCTTGTTCTCTGGCACCATCTTATTCCAGCTCATTATTACTGATCTGTTTTTCTCAGTCCCCGTAACCCCCCCCCCCAAACTCTTGGTTCTGTTGCTGCAAAACAAAACAAATGCCAAGTTAATATCAAACTTTGAAAGCCCGAATGTACCTCTTGTAACTGGCCGACCGCCAGTGTCCCATTTCCAACATTCTGGTCACTGACTCCCCTTAAGCCACTCATTTTGATGCTGCCCCTATTCGAAAGGAATGGGAGTAATACCTATCTGGGTCCTCCCCTAAGTACTCCATGCCTTTTTAAGTATGGCCATCACCTGATAACTCATCACCTTCTTCCCATCTCCATGTACAGATAGCCTCCCTTCCTTATTATAATGCTCTGCGGCGTAAGCCCACAAAGCCTTTACCAGGCACAGGTGCCCATCAAGGTGCTCCTTGATAGTTACAGCACACCCCTTCCCTTCGTGGTCTGTCTTAGACCTCCTAATCTTGAGTTGTATGGCCCTTGTCCCCCCAGGTTACGTCCTCCCATTCCAATCCTCCCTCCTCTCCTTTCCTGCCGTGTCCTACTGCTTCACTCACTCTCAAGGCCCCTGCAAACATCATGAGGTAAATCATGTGGAACAGCTGTGCCTCATCCTTGGATTTACATATTGCAGGCAATATCCCCCCAATTTTTCCAGCAAATGGTCTGCTATTGGACGCCAACCATCCTTGGTCCCTTGTTTTAACCTACTCCAACCTTGCATCATCCTCCTTATCAACATTGATTTCGTGGGGTCCTTCCATTTTTTCAGACTGCAAACCAAACTGATCCCTGCTAGGTACATGCCCATCATGGTGTGAGCCATCCCTTTTTGCCACTGCTCCTTTGTGAATTTTCCTACCTACTCCTCCATAACTGGCTCACTTACCTCCATATGGTGTACTTCCCTGAATGTTTGCAATGCCCGTCATATCCCTTCATAGGCCCTTAAGGTCCGTGGTGCCCATGAGTTGTGAAATAGCATTTTGTCTCCCTCTTGCCAATGTCCCAGATGTTCGTTGGAATGGGCGTTCTCTATTCCTCTGCTGTTCGTGCCAGCATCCAGAAACGATCCAGCTGCAGACGGGAAAGGATGTTAGCTAGGATATTTCTCACCCCTTCTTTGTGCCTGGCCCTGAATGACATATTCAATTGCAAACCTCTTAGTACTAGATGTCTCAGCACGGACATGACTGTCTCGGATCTCACCCCTCCTGTTGTTCAGTACATCCACCGCTGCCTTATTGTCACACCAAAATGGAACCTGATGATTCTGCAATTCTTCCACCCATACCAGGGTGCAGGCCCAAATTGGCATGATTTCCAACAATGTGATGTCTTTCGTCCTTTCTTCTCTCACCCAGTCTGCTGGCCATGGTTCTGCAAACCATTTTCCTCTCAAATACCCCCCCATTCCTAGCCCAACTGCCGCATCTGTATATAATTCTAAGTCCGTATTAAAAACCCACTCTTGCTGCCAAAAAAAACAGCCATTGTAACTGCTTAGAAATTCCTCCCACACCTTGAAATCTTCCTTCACCCCTTTTGTTATATCCACCAAATGATGTGGTCTTACTATCCCTGCTGTGGCCCTTGCTAGCCACCTTGTAAATGCCCTTCCTGGCCCAATTGCCCTGCAAGTGAAATTCAAATGCCAAAATACTTGTTGTACCTGCGTTAACTGCACCCACCTCCTGCTAGTATGCCCCTGAATCAGGCCCCTTTGCTTCTGAACCGTACTGTCTGGTAACCAAAATACTTCCCTCTGCACGTCTAACTCCATCCTTACAAACTCCATGACCTTGCTGGGGCCTTCCATTTTGTCTGGCGCCAGTGGCACTCTGAGTTCCTCACACAGTTCTTGAAAACTAGCTAGCATCTTTTTCTGTCTCCAGGCATCCACTGCCTACTAGCAAGAAGTCATCCAAATAGTGTATAACCATCTTGTAACCTGTTTGTTACTGGAATATCCACTGCAGGCAAATGCTAAATTTTTCAAATGTAGCACAGGCTATGGAACAACCCATAGGCATGGCCTTGTCAAAGTAATACTGGTTCTCCACTTTAGACCCCAATAAGTCCCAGTCTTCTCTTCTAACTGGGAGCAAACAAAAAGCTGATTCTATATCTGTCTTGGCCTGCCATGCATCTGGGGCCACCCGGATAATCTGCACTGCCTCTTCCAATGTGGCATAGGTCACCCTACTGTGCTCTTCCCCAATAAAGTCAATGACTGAGTCTCCCTCTGGGAATGACAGATGGTGAATCAGCCTGTACTTCCCTTTCTGTCTTTTGGGGGACCAATCCCAAAGGGGAAATTCTCAGGTTGTCCAAAAGGGGGACTGGGTACTGCCCTTCCACCCTTCCTGTGGCTTTTTCCTTCTCTATTTTCCTTCTCAAACTGTCTTCCTTTCCCTGACTGACCCTAGGTTCTTAGCCTCTCTTGCCTGTCTTGTGCCTTTGCACTGTAGTGGAAAACCTGTCCTAAAGCCCTGTTTAACAAACTCTGCTGTCTTGCTATCTGGATACTGTCTGAGCCACTGTTCCCAAGCTTCTATCTTGATGGGGTTTATTGCAGCCATAAATTGTTCCCTCCTTGATACCCCCATCTCCCAAAACCCTTAACCCCGGTCTATTTTACTTTTCCTCCTCTCTTCAATATGACTGGTCCTCCAACCCCATAACTCCTACCTCTCGGTCATCTATTCCATGGCTGTCCCCGGTAACCTGGCCCTTCAAGAAAGGGCTGCTGGCCTGTAACCTGTGCTCCTTCCACCTGGGACCCTTGGGGACATGTGCTCCTGCATCTAGACACTGGGTGGGAACCCTCACATCTCGAGCATGCATGTTGGAATAGACATTGCGGCCATGTACAAAATGCCCTGTTATATCCCCAGTAACACTTCTGTGGTAGCCCCCCCTTCTTCCCATTTCCCCCTCTGGAGTGGATTGATCCATAACATAATCAGTCCACAAGTCCAGCTGTTTCATGCCCTTCTCACATACCCATAAGTTGTCATCCTTTGGTGGAAGAACTCATCATAATATATCCACCCCACCCTCACTTTTGCCTTTGTCCTCCATATGATCAGGGAGTATGTGATGAGCAGGATGCCCAACTCTGGTTTCTTTTCCATAACTATGGCTGAATATGTGGCAAGCCCATGAACCACCCATCCCATGTCTTTCCTTTCATAAATGTATCCTCCTCCTTCTTACCTAATAACACCACGGCCGTTGCCATCTCGCTCTTCCCTATACTCTCAGTCTCCTCGTATTTGGCTGCCACCTCCCTACTCATTAAGGCAAATATGTCCACATATTCTCCCTTCCACATTTTCTTCTTTGTGGTCAGTGGCATGTGCTCCCCATTCTCATTCCTGGGGCTCCTATTTCCCTCGTTCCTTTTCCTATCCCTTCTGCCACCTTTTCCACTCCCCCTAGCATTTCCTTGTCTGACCTGATCCCTGCCAGTGTGGTTTCCATCTGCCTTAAGCCGCCTGTCCCCAGAGCTGCTATAATTTGCCCAGTGTACTCCTTGATACTATCATCCACGGAACCTGATACACTACCTGCAGTCCTGTCTGCTTCTTGTGGCCTGACGTCACTGGGATGAGCCTGGGTGGGTTCCTGTGGCGGGACAACTGGCTGAGGCATTGGGGGCAGTGAGACCACTACAGCCGGAGGCTCCGGCCTGGGTTCTGATGTTGGAACCCCAACCAGATCTAGGAGAGGTACTAACGGCTCTGGTACCGATGGTTGCGGTGGTACTGCACTGACCAGCAGAGGAGGAACTACCGGTGAAGGCTTCAGCCTTCCGGGGCTGCATGGCCTCCCCATCAGTTGTTTTCCATTGCCCCGTTTTCCTTTCTCCGCTTTCCTCTTTTCCCCGACATCTCCAGTTCCTCTTCCTCCACCAGCTGCTACATCATGTTGGCCTTTTCCTCAATCTCCATGATTGCCTTATAGGTATCCTCTTTTGAAGGCCTGTTCTTCTTCAGTGCCATTCTTTCTGCAAATGCCTGCACAAAACTGTGGCTAAAATTGACAAAGTATCTCAGTTAGTGCCACTCAAATCACCATATCCTACCATGACAGCTATGCCCTGCAAATTATGCTTCTTTCCCAACTCCTTTGCCCCATACATCTTTCCCGCATCTATATGTTCCCCTTCCAGCACCCCCCATGTCATAGAAGAAAAAAAAAATCTGTTTACCTACATCATTTGTCCAAAAAAAACCTTGTCCCTTGCCCCACCACTCCTTTTCCAAGCTTGAACCCCCCCAATGCCCCCCCATGGAAAAATATCCCCATCACCCACACCCAGGCTACTGTATGTCCTTACCTGGCAGGCCCCCACATGTGCCATGACGTCACATGCCTGGGCCCGACCATGTGGCTTCCCCTCACCTCCCATTTCCATTTCTCAAAAAAACAAAAATGTGCTAAATTACTGCCCTTTAAATGTAGCCGTCCAGCCCAAACAACACCAATAAACTGGGGGGCCTTGCGCTGAACTTCCCTCATCACCACCAATTGCCCAGTTGGCCAACATCCCATCATGCAGGAATGTTTTAGCAAAAGCACTGAAAAACAGCTTAAGTTTATTAAATTCACCCATCTATGCAAGTAAAATCCCCTAAGCTGTTGTCAAACACTCCTTTTTTGATTATCACAGCCCAAAACCTGTAGCCTTCCCTCCTTGTGGCCGCTCAGTGTGACATCAGACGCTGTTCCCAAAACTGCATGACCTCCCTCACTAGGCCCCTCTTGTCAGTTGTTTTTTGTCCTCCCCCCTTCTCGTTACCAACAAACTGCCTGGTGTGGGATTTCAGTGCCCTTTTCCTTTGTTAGGGCCTCCTTTCATATCTATCCTTGCACCCCAACTATTTATACACCAGGTCACCTCCCGATATCACCTATTCCTCTGTCTCACTCTCTCGCTTCCATCCTTGCCCTTTTCGAACTGCGCGTGTGTCCCACTATCTCCTCCCTTGATTCCGATTCCAGGATAAGAACAATGCCTCCACAAAGCACTACAGGATGATAAGGATGCCTCCACAAAGCACAAAAAATTCCCCCTAACTCCTCCTTCATCTTGCTGCTCCCATTCTGTCACTCCCTTCAGCCGCTGCTGTTGTCGACTTTAGTGCGCCTTGCATTAAATACTTTTTTCCCTTCTTAGCAGCAACTCTCCTGCACTGTTTCTGCTATGCCAGAACTCCTTCAAGCCCCAGCTTTTACAACCAATGCCAGTAACTGACGCTTGTCCCTACCACTTCTGATAACTATATACAGCTACACTACTTTTTTTTTTTTACTTACCTTCTGCAGTACCTCTAGGTACACAAACCTTACCAGGCTGGTGCCTCTAAAACAATCGTCAAACTAGATCCAAAAACAAAAAGAGCCAATCTGATGTGCTGTCGTTCTATGGACTTTAAAAAAAAAACAATCTTCAGCAAAAAGAGTCTGTATCCCTCTGTGCTGATCCTTTTATATCCAGTAGCTTCTGTCCCTCCTTTTTCATTTGCCACCTATCCCTATTCTGTTCCCATTGTTTAGCTCCACCCTTTCCTACCTGACTTGTACCTTGTCCTATGACTTCCCCTCCCCTCTCCTCCTCTCCAAGCAAACCATCTCTGCCACAAGGAGTGGGGTTCACCAGGACAACTTGGTCTGCCCCTTAAAGGGCAGACTCCATTGTTGCTAATGCAGAAGTGAGAGCTGAATGTGTAGGGAACAGCTAATATTTCCTGGTTATTTGGATGTGACAGTTGTATGTGTAGTGAACAGTTACTTATTTTTGGTAATGTGGAAGTGACAGTTGTATGTGTAGCTAACAATTAGTCATTGTTGGTTATTCGGATGTGACATTTCAATGTGTAGGGAAAAGTTTGTCATTGTTGGTAATGTGGAGGAGACAGTTGTATGTGGAGAGAAAATTGTATTACTGTTGGTAATTCAGAGTTGACAGATGTGTATGTGTCAGGAACAGTCACTCATTGTTGGTAATGCAGATATGACAGTTGTATGTGTAGGGAACAGTAAGCAATTGTTGGCAATGCAGAGGTGACAGGTATATGTGTAGGGAGCAATTAGTCATTGTTGTTAATGCTAGAGGTGAGAACTGTACGTGTAGGGAACAGTTAGTCATTACTGGTAATTTGGAGTTGACAGCTGTATGTGTCAGGAAGAGTCATTGTTGGGAATTTGGAAGTGTTATCTGTAGGTGTCATGAGAAGTTAGTCATTGTTGGTAATGCAGAGGTGACTGCTGTATGTGTAGGGACCAGTTTGTCACTGCTGGTAATTCAGAGGTTACAGTTGTATGTGAAGGGAACAGTTAGTCATTATTGCTAGTACAGAGGTGGCAGCTGTATATGCAAGGAACAGTTAGCCATTGTTAGTAATGCGGTGGTGACATTTGTATGTGTATGGAACAATCAGTCATTTCTGGTAATGCAGAGGTAACAGCCATATCTGTAGGGACCAGTTAGTCAATGCTGGTAATGCGGAGGTGACAGCTGTATGTGTAGGGAACAGTTAGTCATTATGGTTGATGCAGACATGAATGCTGTATATGTAGGAAACAGTTAGTCATCTCTGGTAATACAGAGGTGACAGTTGTATGTATAGAAAATCATTAGTCATTGTTGGTAATGCAGAAGTGACGCTGTATTGTTGGTAATTCATATATGACAGCTGTGTCGGGAAAAGTCATTGTTGGGAATTTAGAGGTGACAGCTGTATGTGTCAGGAACACTTAATCATTGTCCTGGATTCCCCCCTTTTCCCCCACAAAAGACAAAAACCATTGCATGTTGTGCTCAGATTGGCAAATAATTTATTATATATCGTAATTCCATTTACAATCTCATCATCATTTATTATTGTCTCTTTCACAATTGTATTTTATTGCATCCATATATCAATCTCTGATTATCCCTCTTTCTTCCTCATCTCGCTCTCCCAGGTGAAAACCTGGGTGCCTTCTTTTTCTCTTTTCCTGTTAGGTAACGGTGAGAACCGAGACTGCTTTTTCTCCTTCAGCTTCTTCTTCTTCTTTTCATCCTATTCCTTTTTCCTTCCCCCCCCTCCTCCCTCCCCTTTTCCCCATTAGCCAGTCTCCAGCTTGCGTTGGATGACTGGCTTTCCCCCCAGATTAGGATATTGTTCCGCCACCGCTTAGGAGACCCTCTTCCTTTTTTCCTTCTCTCTGTCTTTTTTTTAATACTCTATTTTCCACCTGTCTCCTCCGTGTTTCTATAAAACCCATTGTTTCTGTATTAAACATATCTATGGCTAGATCTGACAGGTGCACTCCATTTGACCTGTAGAACTCCTCTACCCACTCTTTCACACCTCGCAGTATTACGTGCCCCCCATTTTTCTTATCAGTGTTCCTACCCAGCTATTCAGTTTCCTCCTGGCCCTGTCTAATGCTCTATGACTGTGTTCATTTCTTCATACCCTTCTTTGGATCATGTCTGACCAGGCAAGGCATACCCGGGGCCACCACTGCTGTATTTTCTCTAAGTCTCTTTTCACCTGCATGTATGTGTCCACCCATGGCTTTCCCCCAATGTTGTTACCCCCTAGGTGCAAAATAATTAAGTCTGGAATAGGGCACCACTTTTTCATCTCTTTCAGGGTAGGAAGCAGCTGTGCCCATCTCTTCCCTCGGATGCCATGCCAAACCAACCTACATTTTCTCACATTCTGGTACAGCTGTTTTCCCCCAGCCTTTTTCTCAGCTCTGTTTTCTACCCAATAAATATAGGAGTGACTGCAGATCCATACTTCCATGATCCTCCCTCTTCCTATAGGATTTAAGCAAAATAAATATCTTACATATGGTGTTAACTCCTTTTCGTATCCCATCTCTATGTCACCCCCATGTGGTTATGTATCTGCAAAACAAAACACAGGTGATATGTTAGTCTCCATTCTGCAGGGCTCGAATGTATCTCTTGTAATGGGCAGACCGCCAGCGCCCCTTCTCCAACACATTAGTCACTGTCTCCCCTGCTGCTGCTCACTGCGAAGCAGCCCCTATTCATAGAGAGTGAGATGAGTAATTGCCTGGCTCATCACCCAGGAATTGCATGCCTTTCTTCAGCATGGCTGTGACTTGATAACTTGTGACCCTTTTCCCATCTCCATGCACAAATAATCTCTCTGTCCTACACCCACGCTCTGCGGCGTAAGCCCACAAAGCCTTTACTGGGCACACTGAGTCGTCTACCTGAGCCTTCAGGGTTACAGTACAACCATGTCCCCCTTGATCTGTCTTTGACTTCTTAATCGTGATTTGTATCTCCCTCATCCCCCAGCTTATATCGTCCCATTCCAACCCCCCCTTCTTCATCCTTACTGTTATGTCCCACAGCCTCACTCACTCTCATGGCCCCTGAAAACATTACCAGATAAATCATGTGGAATAGCTGGGCCTCGTCTTTTGATCTGCATATTGTCAATAGTACCCCTTTTAGCTTCACAAGCCACTGCTCCCGTATCGGCCCTCTACTATCCATAGCTCTTTGTTTTAACCTACCCCATCCCTGCATCATTCTTCTAATCAGCATTGACTTTTTTTTGGGTCCTTCCATCCCTTCAGGCTGCAAACTAAACTAATTCCTGCTAGATAGACCCCCATCGTGGTGTGGGCCATTCCTCTCTGCCATTGCTCTACTGTGAACTTCCCTAACTGTTCCTCTGTAAGTGGCCCACTTACCTCCATGTGGTGTGTTATCCTGAATGTATGGAACACCTGCCAAGCCCCTTCGTAGGGCCTCAGAGTCTGTGGTGCCCATGAGCTGTGAAACAGCAGTTCTGCTCCTTCTTTCCAATGTCCCAGATGTTCGTTGGTATGGGCATTTTCTGCTCCTCTGCTGTTGGTGCCAGCATCCAGAAATGATCCAGCTGCAGACAGGGAAGGTTGTCAGCCAAGATATTGTGTATACCCTCTATGTGTCTGGCCCTGAATGACATATTCAATTGCAAGGCCCTTAACACCAACTGTCTCAAGACCCACATGACTGTTTCTGACCTGGCTACTCTGTTGTTTAGAACACCTACCACTGCCTTGTTGTCACACCAAAATGTAACCTACTGATTCCGTAGCTCCTCTCCCCACGCCAGGGTGCAGGCCCAAATGGTCATGATCTCCAACAGTGTGATGTCTTTTACTTTTCTGTCCCTCACCCAGTCTGTAGGCCATGGTTCCATGAACCATCTGCCCCTCAAATAGCCCCTCATTCCTAAGCCCCCTGCTGCATATGTGTAGAGATCGAGGTCTGTGTTATAAACCCAATCCTTTTGTCAAAAGGAACAACCATTATAGGTATTGAGGAACTCCTTCCATACCCTGAAGTCTTCCTTAACTTTCCTTGTTATGTCTACCCAGTGGTGTGGTCTGGTTACTCTGGCTGTGGCCCTTGCTAGCCTTTTAGTGAATGGCCTCCCTGGTCCAATTGCTCTGCATGCAAAGTTTAGATGACCTAAGACCTGTTGTACCTGTTTTAATTACACTCTTCTCTTACTTGTATGTACTTGAATCAGTTCCTTCAGTTTAGTCACTTTTTTGTCTGGTAACCTGAAGATCTCACCCAGGGCATCTATTTCAAAGCCCGGGAATTCTAAAACCTTACTGGGACCTTCTGTTTTTTCTGGTGCCAATGGAACCCCTAATTCTCTGCACAAATCTTGGAAACTGGCCAACATTCTTTCTGTCTCTTTCCTCCCACTGCCTATTAAAAGGAAATCATCCAGGTACTGACCCTCAATCTGAAATCCCAATCGGTCCCAATCTTCCCTCCTAACCGGAAGCAATCTGAAAGCTGACTCTATATCCATTTTGGCCATCAAAGCATCAGCAGTCACTCGGATGATTTGGACCGCCTCTTCTAATGTGGCAAAGGTCACTTTACTACGTTCTTCACTTATAAAATCATTCACCAAATCCCCTTCAGGAAATGACAGGTGGTGGATCACCCTGTATTCTCCCTGCTGTTTTTTGGGCACCAAACCCAATGGAGAAATTCTCATATTCTGCAATGGGGGAGTATCGTATGGCCCTTCTACTCTATCAGCTGCCCTTTCTTTCTCTATTTTCTGTCTTAAGATTTCTTCCTTCCCTTTAACTGAGCCCAGTTTGTTCGCTTCTCTCACTTGTCTCGGGCCTTCACACTGTAATGAAAAACCTGTCCGAAAACCTGTCTTAATTGTCTCTGCCACCTTTTTATCTGGGTATCTTTCTAACCAGTCCTCCCACTCATCTACCTTGGTGGACATTCTTGCTTCTTGAAATTGATCCCCTGCCATCTTTCTGTTCCTTCTGCCATATTCCCCCCGCTATTTTCTTGGCACTGATGGTCAGTAAGTCTGATTTCCTCTACCTGTATTCCCTCTGTTTCTCCCCCCTCTTTTCCATGCCTGCCCCCTATACCCTTGCCCTTCTCAAAAAAACTGCTGATTTGTTCCTTGCCCCCCTGACCCTTGGGCCCCTTGTGCCCATGCCATTCTGCATCTGCTCTCTAGGTGTGTTCCCCCACATTTGGAGAATGCATTCCAAAAATGACATTGTGGCCAGGAACAAAAGCCCTATTGTAACCCCAACACCTCTGAGGCATCTCACCCTTCTTCCCCATCTCTCCTTTCGGCGTTTACTGATCAGTTACATAATCAGTTCACAAATCTAATTGTTTTGTGTCCCATCTTACATCCCCATATGTCACCATCCTTTGACGGAAGAATTCATCATAGTATATCCACCCCACCACTCCCTTTGCCTTCACCCTCCTTATTATCAGGGAGTACGTGATGAGTGGAATGCCCAACTCTGGCTTCTTTTCCAGTACTATCGTTGAATATGTTGCAAAACCTACAAACCATCCATCCCAAGTCTTACCTTTTGTAAAGTTGTCCTCCTCTTTCTTGCCCAACAAAACTACCGCTGCTGCCATTTCACTCTTTGCTATATTCTCTGTTTCGTCATATTTTGCCGCCGCCTCTCAGCTTACTAAAGCAAAAATATCCACGTACTCCCCCTTCCATATTTTCTCTTTTGTGGCCAGTGGCACTTGTTCCCCATTCTCATTCCCAGAGTTCCTATCTCCCTTGTTCCTTTTCCTAAACTCTCTCTCCCTTTCTCGTCTTCCTTCATTGTTTCTTTGTCTGACCTAATCTCTGCCAGTGCTGACTCCATCTGGCCCAACCCCCTGTCCCACATGCCGAAATAATTTGGCTTATATATTCTTTAATGCTTTCTCTTTAATGCTTTCTCCCACCAACCCGGGTACATTACCTGTGGCCTTACTATCTCTCTGTGGCCTGCTGTCCTCATGATGCCCTGGTATGTCCCCCTGTGGCTGAATGGCTGGTTGTAATATTGGCTGTAGAGGAACCATTGTGTTTGGGGGATCCGGTCTAGGTTCCACTGGGGAACCCTCACCTGGTCATGGGGAGATACTAACAGGACTGGGTCATAGGGCTACGGAGGTATTGGGCTAGCCATTCTGGGAGGTACCACCAGTGGTGGCTGCAGCCTGGTAGGGCTGTGCAGCCTCCCTGCTGGATGCTTCCATCTGCCCCCTTTTCTCTTTCCCGCTTTCCTCTTCTCCCCAGATCTCCCCAGTTCCTCCTCTTCCACCATCTGCCACATTCTGTTGGCTTTTTCTGTGAGCTCTCCAATTGCCTTGTAGGCATCCTCTTTCGATGGCCTGTTCTTTTTTGGTGCCATTTCCTCGCGTTTGCCTGTAAAGATCTGTGGAGATAACTGACAAAAAGTTTTAATTAATCTGTTATAACTAGGCCTTTGTGTTACAGGCCCATCTCCCTGTTGAATTATGATATTAAGATCTTGGCTAAATTGTTGGCTGATTGAATTAACAGAATATTACCTAAATTAATAGGTACAGAACAGGTGGGATTTATGAAGGGCAGGTCCTCGGCTGACCACTTCAGGACATTGGTGCATGTCTTCTCGATTTCCAAGGGGACCAACTTCCCGATGGCGTTGGTCTCCTTGGATGCCGAGAAGGCCTTTGATAGGGTATACTGGGGGTTTTTATTTGCTGCTATGAAGAGGTTTGGCTTCCCTGTAAGGTTCTTGGAGTGGATCGGAGCATTGTTTTCAAGACCCTCAGCTAGAGTCACTTGTAATGGGGCCATCTCAAATCCCTTTAAGTTATATGTTGGTACTAGACAAGGATGTCCTTTATCCCCCCTTCTATTTAATTTATATTTCGAGCCTCTCATAAGAAGTATAGTGAGTAGCAGAGAGGTTGAAGGCATTAGAATATTGGATCAGATTATTAAAGTCACAGCATATGCAAATGATCTCCTGGTCTATATTTCTAGGCCTAGTAGGTCCATTCCAAATTTGTTAAAATTAATACATAATTTTAGTCTTTTGGCCAACTATAAATTGAATCAGGATAAAACTGTGGTTTATCCCCTCAACAATAAACTATTTAAACAGGAAATTATGGAGCTAGGCTTAGGGTGGAATTCCAACTCTTTTAAATATTTGGGTCTTACTTTGACAAGGAGTTCAGTGCGGATGCGTCAGTTAAATCTGGATTCCTTGGTTCATATTATTGATTTAGATCTCAAAAGGTGGGCGCAACTTCCATTCTCGCTTTGGGGGAGGATAAACATAGTTAAGATGAATATATTCCCTAGACTTTTCTACCCCTTGAGTATGCTAAATATTTGGCTTCCTATGTCTTGGTTTAAAAAATTCCACGGGATGATAGGTGACTTTGTTTGGGGTTATAAAAAGGCCAGAATGGCCTATCAAAAGTTGGCGGCCCCTAAGCTACTTGGGGGTTTGAGGTTGCCCCATTTTGGTCTCTATTTTTGGGCAGCTCAGTTGAATAAGTATGGTAGTTGGGCCTTATATAAAGACTTGTCGCCATCATCATGTTATGTCCCTCTGTGGGTAAATTTAGAAATTAATCTTATTAAAAGCTTTGGTATTTCCCCGGAGGCTTTATTTTATTTAACTCCCAAGGTACTTCCCCCTTCGTTGAAGAAGTCCCCGATAGGTGTGTCGTTAAAAATCCAAAATCAGCTTTGCAGCTTTTTAAAATATGATCAGGTCAAAGACTGGGCTCAACCTATTAGGGGTAATCCACGGTTTCTGATAGGAGATAGGACCATTAGATCCGAATGGTTGACGTTACCTGATGAATGTTGTTTGAAAGATTTTCTCAGGGAAGAGGGAGGTTTAATCTCCACTTTGGAAGTGTTAGATGAATTCAATTTATGTACCAAAGATATCTTCAAAATATATCAACTTTGACATTTATTACTTCAAAAGGTGGGAAAAGGGATTGTCCAGCCCCCACGGATTGCATTTCTGGCAGATGTAGGCTCGCTGGTAGGAATCCCGCAGGCAATCTCTAAGATCTATACAGTGCTGTTTTATTGGGCCTACTCAGTGAATCTTGCCCCATGTACTTATTGGGCTGTTGCGCTCCCTGATATAACTTTGGATTGGTCTGAGATCTGGCAAGGTTGTCACAGGTTTATTAGGCAGGATCAATTGAGGCTTATACAGTTTAAAATTTTGCATAATATTTAGTATTCCCCTCAAAAACTGGCGGATCTGAAGTTGTTAAAGGATCCTAAGTGTTATAGGTATGGTTCGGATAAGGGGGATCTCCTACATATTTTTTGGGAGTGTCCGAAAATTATCCCATTGTGGTCAGAAATTAAAAGTAAGGTTGATCCCTTGTTGGGCCTGGAGGATATGTTCAGACCTGAGGTATGTCTACTGGGGGATATGTCTGGTTTCTCAGTTAGGAATAGGAAGTTCTACATGGCTTTGATTTCAATCACAGTTAAAAAGTTAGTTCTCCGACATTGGAAAGACAATGTTGGGCTTTCTTACTCTGAATGGCTGGCTGAGCTTCTTGCTTGTCTCAGGATTGAGAGGATGATCGCTACGCTACATAATCAAATACCTCGATTTGAGAAGATTTGGGCCCCGTTTTATTCATTTTATTCGTTATGAGGTCAGAATATACCCTATTTGGCGGTAATTAGGTAGTAGTGCCTTGTGAGGGAGGGAGGGGATGGAGTGGGGGGGGTGGGGGAGGGGAGGTTAGGGGTATTTTTATGGTTTTTGGTATTGGGGGGATTGGCAAATAAAGTGTAATCCTCAGACTGTAATGAGCCATTGTTACATCTTGTTTATATTCTGATATGTCTGTGTCTCAGATATGTTGTCTCTGCTTAAAAGTGAATAAAATGTTAATGGAAAGAAAAAAAAAATAACTAGGCCTTTGTATAGCTAGGCCCACATTCCCTTTTCCCTGGTCCCATTGCTGTGTGTAAAACCAGCCTTGTGCATGCTCCAGTCACCTCCTTTTCCTAAGCATATCATACGGCCTGCTGTGCCACAATGGCAGCAGCTAGCATCATGCTACCCAATCCTGGACATCTGGCCTGTTTAGGATCACCAAGGGCTCCCCTTTTTGTCCCTCATTGCCTAAAATCCCTCTGAAAACTGATTTTATATATATATATATATATATATATATATATATATATATTAGTTTTTAGTTGCCCTGACTCGCCGTGTCACTGGACCTCCTATAGTAGCTCCCTTCCTTAGGTCATGTCATGGGTTCCAATTTGCCTAAATCACCCCTATTGAGGCGTTATGGATTTTATTCCTTTTTTTTTTGGGACCCCCTCCCCGGTACTATCGTTGACCTCATAGTCGCCTAGGGCTCTTATTCCTGTGCACTCCTTGGGGTCTCTGTCCCCCTCCCATGGCCACCATTGGCCTATGCAGTCCCCTCTTCTGTGCCCCCTTACTCCTTAGAGTGTTCCACCTGGCTTCTATGCCTATCCAGTCACTGCCTGCATCATCCCCAGCATCTATTTCAGCCCCATCAGTCTGCAGCTGCCCCCCATAATGGGCACTGTATCTCCCTTTCTTCCTTTCTTAAGCCAGCTCTGTTCACCACAAGCCCCCTTTTTGGGGCGCATGGTCCTCCGGGCGTGTGACATCATGCCACATGGTTGCATGGTGCTAGCCTGACCAACCAGGCATCCAAACCTTTGTCTCTTCCCCTTGTTTCTTGTCCTTGCAGACCCAAAGGTTCCCCCCACACCATAGAGCCACTCCCCCTTTTAGCTTCAGCTTATGATGGCCACTACTTGGCCCACCACTCCCCCTGGGAAATGTTCACCTTGCGGCCTCCCCATGGCATGTGATGTCATGCCACTTGGCCATCTGTGTCAGCCCCACACTAGCCCTTTGCATTAGGCCTCTCCCAAATGTCCTATCCTCTTTTTTCAGATGAACCAGCCCAGTCCCAGACCTTTTACAGGCCAGCGCTCAGTGCTGTAGACCCTGTCCATCCTCCCAGATCTCTTGCTCACCCCCCAGACCATGCTTCAGCCGCTTTCATCACTAGGCCCACTGCTGACCAAATACCACCACATGCTGTCTCCTCGCTAATCAAAGCCCTTCAGTCATGCACCCCAAAGTTTGGCTTGGCTTCCCTCACTCGCTCTCCCCTCAGATCATGCTCTTCAGCCTCTTCCCTCACTAGACCCCCACCAGCCAAACACTGCTGTATGCAGCTCAATCTCCTCCAGCCCTATGAAGCAAAAATTCATTCTGCTTCCTTCGGGCAAGGTCCACCACCACCAGCTACCCCTCTTTAGTGCTTCACAGTCTGTTCTATGTCCAGCTTTGCTATCACTGTAAATTGCAAATGAACCACAAAACAAAATTTTTTTTTATTGCATCCTGTCCCTCAAACTCATAGTCTGCATGAATTAAGCAGCCTTTTCTTACACATTGCTAGCCACCTATTGTGTTTTTTTTGTAATCAAGAAATCCTTTTTAACATCTCTAAACGAACATAGTTGTTTGTTCTCTTACCTCTTTATCCTGGTGCACAAACCTCCCAAAATTAATATACCAATCTGATGTGCTGTAGTTTCAGTGTAGATCAAAACTTCAGCAAAAGTGGCTGAACCACCACTGTGCTGCCCCTTATGTACATCCTTTAGCTCCTTCCCTTCCTGTTGCCTGCCTATTGTTCTTTATCCCTGTCCCTGTCCTTCCCCTTCCTTCCCCCCTCCCACTCTGAGCACACCATCTGCAGGTAAAGGGAAGGGGTGCACCAGGACAACTTGATCTGCCCCTTAAAGGGCAAACTCCATTGTTGGTAGTACAGGGGTGATAGCTGTACGTGTTAGGAATAGTCATTGTTTGCAATGCTGAGGTGAGAACTAAATGTGCAGGGAGCAGTTTGTCATTGTTGCTAATGCAGAAGTGACATCTGAATTTGTAGAGAACAGTTAGTATTTCTTGATTATTTGGATGTGACAGTTGTATGTGTAGTGAACAGTTACTCACTGTTGGTATTGTGAAAGTGACAGTTGTATGTGTAGGGAACAATTAGTCATTGTTGGTTATTCAGATGTGACATCTGAATGTGTAGGGAAAAGTTTGTCATTGTTTGTACCGTGGAGGTGACAGCTGTATGTAGAGAGAGCATTTAATTATTGTTGGTAATTCAGAGTTGATAGATGTGTATGTGTCAGGAACAGTTACTCATTGTTGGTAATGCAGATATGACAGTTTTATGTATAGGGAACAGATAGCAATTATTGGCAATGAGGAGGTGACAGTTGTATGTATAGGGAGCAACTGGTCATTGGTGTTAATGCTGAGGTGAGAACTGTATGTGTAGGGGACAGTTAGTCATTACTGGTAATTCGGTGTTGACAGCTGTATGTGTGGGAAAGAGTCATTGTTGGGAATTTGGAGGTGACAGCTGTAGGTGTCATGAAAAGTTAGTAATTGTTGGTAATGCAGAGCTCTATGTGTGGAGAGCAGTTGATATTGTTGGTAATGCAGAGTTTACAGCTGTGTGTGTAGGGAACAGTTAGTGTTGTTGGTAATGCAGAGGTGACTACTGTATGTGTAGGGACCAGTTTGTTATTGCTGGTAATTCAGAGGTTACGTTATATGTGCAGGGAACAGTTAGTCATTGTTGGTAATACAGAGGTGGCAACTGTGTGTGCAGGGAACTGTTAGCCATTAAATGAAAATTAGTTTGCCAGCACCAGGTAAAACTAACAGAATGCTTTGTCCAAGCCTGCCAAATAAGGTTGTATGCTTACTGCCAAGTGAGATTATGTGCTAAAGTATGCACTGAAGGGAATCCACACCATGCCACATGTGCTTTCAAATCCAGTGTTCTTTATTTTTTTCACACAACATATGAGGTACAAGTGCTCCCACTCTTCACAGGCTCCTTACAAACTGCAGGCTTACAGGCTGCCAACCTCCTCCATTACTCCACACACAGTGAACGCTGGATTTGAAAGCACATGTGGCATGGTGTAGATTCCCTTTGGTGCATACTTTAGCACATAATCTCACTTGGCAGTAAGCATACAACCTTATTTGGCAGGCTTGAACAAAGCACTCTGTTAGTTTTACCTGGTGCTGGCAAACTAATTTTCATTTATTTACATCTGCTTAATGCTGAGCACAGGACCCTGGTGCAGACCTTAACTTCTGCTCTCAACTGTTAGCCATTGTTGGTAATGTGGTGGTGACATTTGTATGTGTAGGGAACAGTCAGTCATTTTAGGTAATGCAGAGGTAACAACCATATCTGTAGGGACCAATTAGTCATTACTGGTAATGCAGAAGTGACAGCTGTATGTGTAGGGAACAGTTAGTCATTATGGTTGATGCAGATATGAATGCTGTATATGTAGGGAACAGTTAGTCTTTGGTAATGCAGAGGTGACAGTTGTATGTGTAGGGAACAGTTAGTCATTTCTGGTAATGCAGAGGTTATTATGCCTGGGTTATGCCCCTATCATCCCACAAACACCTCACACTTGTATTCCTGGTCTATTGTACTATGATACTGCTATTTTGCACTAACATATAGATATAGGCACCCATCATATAAGCATGAGTGCTAGGAATGTGCTTTGCTGCTAAAATATGTTATTGTTTATCATGCATGATTCATTATACCTCACTATAATACATTTATCTAGATTATGTTTGTCTTTCATATATGTTCCATGTATAATCTTCCTAATCACTGATAAGATGACTCTGAGGGACCTTCAGTAATTATTGTATACTTATATTCTCATATAATTATATGTAGTGTGTGTTTTACTCTCAGGCAGATATGCCACGTGTAATAGAGCCCTGTCAGCAGTTCTTTTTGTCTAAGCAAGCTGACAGAGAGAAATCCTTTGTTATGTCTTATATTATACATAAGCAAGAAATGCCATATATATAGTTTGAACCAGTCAGTATTTCTTTTATCCAAGCTATAATGCTAATGGAAGTATATTCTGTCTCATATGATACTCATTAGTAATTCTGTCTCCTTAGTCATCACCCAATGGAGAATAACTTAGGACCAATACATATTATTTCTCATATCTATAACTATGAGGTAATCTCTGTTGCTATGCAGTTATCTGTAGTATTTAGGCTTTTGTAACCTAGTTTTACATGCAGAGAGCTGGAGCACAGGGAGAGAAAACAAGATCTTAGAGAACCTAAGATCTACAGTTCTGGAGATTATTTACATTCTTCAGGAGAGTAGTAAGAAACCCATTTCCCTTGTGATGTTCTCTGTCACATGCTTGGCATTAGTAGTATAATCAATTTTATTAGTACTCTTTGCTTGTTTACGAATGTTTCTTGGCCGAGTACAAGACACAAGAATCTGTATTTTTATTTACCCTACACACCAAGAGTGTTTAGGCAACATAAGTGGTGACTGTGAGTGGAGTCTGTATGTTTACCGAGTTTCATTTTAATTTCTTCTGTAAATTAAAACACTGGATGAGAAATCTCCAGTAACAAGCAGCTGAAAGTGTCTTCTGTTTAACTTTCCAGTCTGTTGTGTGTTCCACAGTGCAGACAAAGCAATCTCTTGGCAGATATTCACTCCCTGTGTAATGAGTTGCTTTATTTTTTTCCCCAATTCTTTCTCTGTGGGAACACAGCTGTAAAGAGATCCGAACAGACAGACTGCTTTCTTGTGGATTTAAATCCTAATGGGTATTTACTCATCTAGGTGTCCACATATGCCAAATATTGTTTGTGTCCTTTCATGAACTTTGGTTGCAAACAAAGTTTTTGATCCACAGACAGCCAAGGGTTTCTTATCTTAAAAGACATGTCTAAATATATCAGTACTGAGTTGAGGCTGGATGCCTTAACGTACCAAACTGCTTATGGTGGTTGGTGTGATTTTGCTGAAGTAGCAAAATCTGGTGGTAGCCCTTTAGGGGATATCATTGCCCATTATGGGGACTTGAAAAATGGTACCAATGATTCTGAAGGATTATTAATTCCAACATTGTTTAATTGTTTTGATGCTGTTCTAAATAAAATATCTGTTTTGGAATCTGAGTATATTGCTTGCAAAATGGAGAATGGTGCTTCCAAGCAGGAAATTAGTCTGAAACAGGCTTCTCATAAAGAAAGGATAGATGGACTGAAGTCTGATCTGCAGTCTCTCCATCTAGAAAGTGAGTCTCTCTTTATTGAGAGATCATTAAAGACCATCATGCCCTAAGAGATAATGCTGAAAAGGCAAAACTTGTTAGTAAAAAAGTTTTTCAAATGAATGATGTTCTGGCTAGTAACACTGATTCCTTATGGTTTGGAAACAAGGAATTTAGGGATGATAAGTCTGAAGTAATTACTGAAAGAGTTAATGCGCTGGTATTTCAACACCAGACCTTGACTGAACAGCATGATTCAGTGTGTTTTCATAACAGCAGACTTGAAATTAAGGTTTTGAATCTAAACTGTGACACAGCTTCTGTTGATAATAGGCATGTTTTACAAGATGAAAATGTCTTGCAGTCTGAAAAGAATGCACTTTACAGCATGCTAACTCCTGTATCTGAGCAGTTAGAATGTAGGAGTAAAAAGTCAGATATGGTGAACTTGTGCCATCAGACAGAGGTATTGGCAGGGCATACTACCTTAATGCCCATAGACCTTGCCTCTTCTGATGTTGAAGAGTTTGATTTTGAACACTCACAGTATGCTGTGGGATGGACTAGAACAAAGACTATCCACTTGATTTTCTATGATTCACAAAATGGAGAATTGTTAGTCTCAAAATGGTGGATACACATGTCATCAGGTTGCATCCCCATACCATCCCCAAAATGGCTGCTTATGGTCATTTGATGATGGTCATAACACAGTAACCCAAGACGCCCATGAGGTAATCCAAAATGGCTGTCCACCACATCACGGAGGTTCAATTATGCAGTCACAGGAACCTGTGATTGCTGCCATAACTAAACAAAATAAACTGGAGTGTTTTTTGCCATGATTAATAATGTTAACAGTAAGACTAATGTTTCTGAGGGACAGAAAATTCTCATTAAAAATGATGTTGACGTACTTTTCAATGAGGTTGGTATGTAATCTGTCATGAAGTCAGTGTCTGATGCTGCAGAAGGAGCTGCTGCTGTTAGCATTGTTTACAATACAGTGTCCTTGGTTAAAGAACACATTGCAGTTAATTACATGAAATGTGATTCTTCCCTATGCAATTTAACATCAGCTTTCCCTGAGAAGACTGAACGCACTGTTTTTCCTATGCAGGGCATTAATACTTTAATCTGTAATGTTAAAAACAATGTTGCTCCATCCAGCAACTTTCTGATGGGGAAACCCACTTTACATTTGATGGAGGAGGGGACAACTCTGATTCTGAAAGCCCCGTGGCTGTGATATTTTCAGCATCACGGGGTGGGGGAGGTTACAGGTTTGATTTCTGAACCTGAACTGACAACTGTCTCAGAAATACTTTCTCCATCCCTGATGGCTACTGAACCACAATCCATAGTTGTAGAACTACGTGCAGCTTGCACAACCCTTTTCTCCACTGTGCAGGCACCTCTGATAGTACCAGCACTGCCTGCACATGATGCAGAACTCCCTCCATCAGTGACACCTGGATCATCCCATGCTGTGGCTGCAATAGTAGGCACAAGCCAGGAACAGTCTGGGTTATTCCCAGTACAGAAAACAGCAGGCATTTCTTGCAAGAAGATGCAAGATACAGTAATATTGATATTGTTGTCTTTTCTTTTAGGATCACTAACCATGGCCACAGCATTGGTTAATCCTAACACAGCTTTAGAGCATTATTTTAAAACTGCTACATTAGGTATAGCAATCTCAACAGTTTTATCCCAAACATGCAATGGACACATCAGACCCATTGCTTATGCATCCCAGATGCTTGCCCCAGTGGAGCTAAAATACAACCTTTATGAAAGGAATCATTTGACTACATACTGAGCAGTGAGATACTTTATGTAGATCCTTGAATGTACACCCATTGTGCTGCATTCCAATCATTTGCCAACTAACTTTCTGTTGTCAGACAGAGTAAAAGATGACTCTGTATCCAATGCCAGACTTACACACTGGTCTCTCATTTTACAGGATCATGACATCACTGTCCTTCCTATCAAAACTCCATCCTTGTTGGCCCATGGCCTACAATTTGCAGGAGAGACCCATGATTGTTCACTCCAACCCACTGACCTACCTGTCCCAGGGACCTTTCTGACAGAACCTCAGAAAGTGTTAAAAGACACCATTGTGTGCCATGTTTTGACTGATGACTCAGCCACACATACCAACGAGGGTCAGCTAGCAGGGTTTGGAATTATTTAACATTCTGGTGATGACAGAGTGTGCATGGCTAGCAATTGCATCATTGTATATGTATGATTCACGGGCAATGTTAAAACATGCCTGGCAAATACAATGAAAAGCAGGAAGAAGAGGAGTCACCTAATTACCACAAATGTTTGTGGATGGTTTATAGAGCTGGAAAGTCCTTGAGATAAACACAGCTTGTGTTAAGAGAGGAATAAAAAGAGATTTTTCCTTATGTAAAATGATACCAGCACTCTATGAGAGGGTTAATTTCGGCCCGCTTTAAGAAATGTTCTTGAGATAATTACAGAAAGCGCTACAGATACTATGTTTTTATTACTGACTCTAATTGGGTCTGTTTCTCTCTAAACTGAATTCCTTTGGAAGAAAAACAAACTTCTGTTCCAGCACTCTATAGTATTGCTGTGAAATACAGTGACTTGCTTGTGTACCTCACAACACTAACAGTTTAAATGTAAGCTAGATTCATAAGGTTTGATCATATTGTAAAAGGACCCTCATTTGAGGGCAGTGTATAGGTTACTTATTAAGGAACTGGGGAATAACTTCCAGAAATAAGCCCTTATATCCCAATTGTATTGTATTATAAGAAAGTGAAAATGACATTCGCCTATCCAGTGATGGCCTACTCATTTGGAACACAACTGCTGTAACAATTATGAGAAGTTACGGGTAATTCCTGAACACATGAGAGTATATTTTGTCTACTGTACCAAGTACATAATACTCCAACTGGTGGACACCAGTGAGTCAGTAAAAACACTAGACAGACTGAAATCCTCTGTCTGATGACCACATATGAGAAGTGATGTAGAACACTACATCAGTAACTGTTTGAACTGTGCACAGAACAATACTATACCAGCTAGGAAAATACATTGTCACCCCAGAGGCAATCAGGCCCCTGGAACAACATTCAGATTGACTACATTGGCTCTTTGCCAACCTCTAAGAACAACTAGTTTGCACTAGTGATCACCAACCTATTTTCCAAACAGTTTAAAGCTATTCCAAAACAGAGCAACACAGTCAAAGTGACTACAAATATCTTGGTAAACCAGATATTTGCCAGGTAGGGGTTACTCCAAAGGTAAATTCTGATTACAGGGATCCGGCTTTATAGCCAAAGTAATGAAGGAAACTGGATTTGTTATGGGTAAAACAAAAGTTTCCTATCCCTTACAACCCATAGTCATCAGGGCAGGTGGAATGGGCTAACAGGCAGATCAAAGTTATGTTATCCAAACTTGTTCAGAAAACCCCAAAAAGGACTGGAATTCATTATTGCCTTCACTCCTTATGGCAATACGAGGGACACCCTCTGCAGGTACACAGTGTACCCCTTTCTTGAAATGATGACTGGACAGTTCATGAAACTCCCAGAACATTTACTTTTTGACCTGTGTACTGCCACTGCTGATGAAGCATCAGTGGATAAATATGTTAAATATCTCAAACAAGACATCCAAGAGGTACACTTGTTTGCTTAACAATGTATGGGCAAGGCCCAACAACAGGCCCTATCCCATTGTAAACAAACTCAGTCCAGCAGTCTACCAAGTCAGACTGCCTCATAATAACATTCATTGATAAATGGCTACATGCCAATCAAATGAACCTGTTTAAAGGAGATTAAATTACTTTTCCATACCCTAATATGCAGAATAATACTAAACTATGTTTTCTTTTCTCTTTACTTTCAGGTTCCAGAGAGAGAGAGAGAGAGATGCTTGCTGTTATGCTTATTATTCTTTTTAAAAGTATGGTTCTTCTTACAAGCCCAAACTGTGCATCTTATTGCAGATAAGAACCAGTGACCTAATCCTAAACAGCTTGTTGAGGTAGACTACATCACAAGCCCACATGATTTAATTGCATCCTGTGGAATTCACACTAAGGTCCTAAAAGACATGTTCATTGTCCAGCAGGGTAATGAGGCCTTACTGAATGTTATGATTATTGCTGTGGATCAATCCTAGAAGCTAGACTTGATCTGGACTCCTGTTTATATTTTATTGATAATGAGGAATTTTGCATCAAAATTTATATGGCAATAAAAGTCATTAGACATTAAGGTTTTTACACTATGATGCCCCATAATTTGTGACACTTGATACTGAGTGCACAAAACAGAACTCTGGCCCACCCAATGGTCTAACAGCCACTTCTCAACCAGGTACCCTAGTTAATAATGTGCATCTCAAGCACATCCGAGTGATTTTAAATCTCACCCTTTAGAACTTGAAATGATTTATTATATGTTGCACAGCAAACATTTCCCATTTTTGTTTTAAATAATGTGATTGTATACCCTGGCAGCATACAAGGTACCCATTAATGACCCCCTATACAGGGACTCATAGCACACATGCACCACATACACACACACAGAATTTTTACATCCTGACCACTAGTGGTACATCTTATGACTGTAAACCTTTCCAAATGCACTAGGTATTTTGTTTTTGTTTTGTTGGCTTTGTTCATTTATTAAAAAAAAACAGGTTTAGAATCAGGCCTATTTGGCTTTGACACATCGATTTGAAATATGGCTGATATAGCCATTATTCAAACACATATGTTAAAGGTTCATGATAGTATGAAATATAATATAATACCCCCCCCATTGCATGGTATACATGGTTTTGCTCATAAGGAGTGATTTACATTTACAATATTAAGGATATTGTGAAGGAGTTTGACTTGACAAATGTTCATGTTAATGAATTATTTTCTGCTCACATTAAGGAAACAGATGAGCATCACATAGCTAGGAAAGTCCTTTGCACTGCCTACAGCTATTATGTTTTATCCTTGTTATATTCTTGATCTCATACATGACAGATGTATGGCTCCCTTGATACCCCCCATCTCCCAAAAACCCTTAACCCCCCAGTCTATTTTATGCTTCCTCCTCTCCTCACTATGACTGGGCCCCCCAGCCCCATAACCCCTACCTCTCGGCCCTCTATTCCATGCCTGACCCAGTAACCTGGCCCTTCTCGAAAGGGCTGTTGGCCTTTACCCTGTGCTCCTCCCACCTGGACCCCATGGGGACATGTGCTCCTGCATCTGGACACCGGGTGAGAACCCCCACATCTCGGGAGTGTGTGTCAGAATTGATATTGTGGCCATGAACAAAATGCCCTTTTATATCCCCAGCAACACTTCTGTGGTAGCCCTTCCCCTCTTTTTCCCATTTCCCCCTCTGGAGTGGATTGATCTGTAACATAATCAGTCCACAAGTCCAGCTGTTTCATGTCCCATCTCACATCCCCATATGCTGCCATCCTTTGACAGAAGAACTCATCATAATATATCCACCCCACCCCCCCTTTTGCCTTTGCCATCCGTATGATCAGGGAGTATGTGTTGAGCGGGATGCCCAACTCTGGCTTCTTTTCCATAACTATGGTTGAATATGTGGCAAACCCTGTAAACCACTCATCTCACATCTTTCCTTTCATAAATTTATCCTAATCCTTCTTACCTAATAACACCATGGCTGCTGTCTTCTCACTCTTCCCTATACTCTCCGTCTCCTCATATTTGGCTGCCGCCTCCCTACTCACTAAGGCAAATATGTCCACATATTCTCTCTGCCATATTTTCTCCTTCATGGCCAGAGTCATGTGCTCCCTTTTCTCATTCTCAGGGCTCCTAATTCCCTTGTTCCTTTTTCTATCCCTTCTGCCACCTTTTCCACCCTCCTAGTGTTTCCTTGTCCAACCTGATCTCTGCCAGTGTGGTTTCCATCTGCCCTAAGCTGCCTGTCCCCAAAGCCACTATAATGTACTCCTTGATACTATTACCCATGGAACCTGTTACACTACCTGCAGGCCTGTCTGCTCCTTGCAGCCTGATGTTGCTGGAATGAGCCTGGATGGGTTCCTGTGGTGGGACAATTGGCTGAGGCATCGGGTGCAGTGGGACCACTACAGCCAGAGGCTATGGCCTGGGTTCTGGTGTTGGAACCCCAACCAGATCTAGGAGGGTACTAACAGCTCCAGTACACAGGGTTGCAGTGGTACTGGACCGACCACATTATGAGGAACCACCAGTTAAGGCTGCAGCCTTTTGGAGCTGTGTGGCCTCCCAGTTGGTCATTTCCCATTGCCCCTTTTCCTTTCTCCACTTTCCTCTTCCCCCCAATCTCTCCAGTTCCTCTCCCTCCACCAGCTGCCACATCATGTTGGCCTTCTCTGCCAACTCCATGATCACCTTATAGGCCTCCTCTTTTGAAGGCCTATTCTTCTTCTTCTTCTTCAGTGCCATTCTTTCTGAAAATGCCTTCACAAAACTGTGGCTGAAACTGACAAAGTATCTCAGTTAGTGCCACTAAGATCATCATACCCCACTATGACAGCCATGCCCTGCAAATTATGCTTCTTCCAAACTCCTTTGCCCCATACATCTTCCCACATCTGTATGTTCTCCTTCCTGCAACCCCCACCCCATGTCATAGAAGAAAAAACACACCATCTGTTTACCCACATAATTTGTCCAAAAAACCTTTGTCCTTGCCCCACCGCTCCTTTTCCAAGCTTGAACCCCCCAATGCCCCCCCTGTGGAAAAATATCCCCATTGCCCACACCCAGGCCACTGTGTGCCTTTACCCACCAGGTCCCCCACATGTGTTGTGATGTCACATACCAGGGCCCGGTCTCATGGCTTCTCCTCACCCCCTATTTCCAGTTCTCAAAAAAAACAAATTTGGTAAATTACTGCCCCTTAAACATAGCCATCCAATCCAAACAACACCAATAAACCAGGGGGCCTTATGCTGAACTTCCCTCATCACTGCCAATTTCCCAGTAGGCCAACATCCCATCGTGCAGGAATTTGTTAGCAAAAGCCCTGAAAAACAGCTTAAGTTTGTTAAATTCACCCATCTATTTGAGTAAAAACTCCAAAGCTGTTGCCAGATATTCCTTTTTTGATTATAGACTCCCAAAACTTGTAGCCTTCCCTCCCTGTGGCTGGTCGGGGTGATGTCAGATGCCATTCCTGAAACGGCATGGCCTCCCTCACTAGGCCCCTCTTGTTGGCTGGTTTTTGTCCTCCCCCTTCTCATTACCAACAAACCGCCTGGTGTGGGATTTCAGTGCCCTTTTCCTATATTCAGGCCTTCTTTCATATCTCTCCTTGCACCCCAACTATCCATGCACCAGGTCACCTTCCATTATCGCCCATTCCTCTGTCTCAATCTCTCACTTCCATCATCACCCTTCCCAAACTGTGTGTGTTCCCCATGATCTCCTCCCTTGATTCTGATTCCAGGATAAGAACTATGCCTCCACAGAGCACTACAGGATGATAAGGATGCCTCCACAAAGCACAAAAAATTCCCCCTAACTCCTCTCTGACCCTGCATCTCACTGCTCCCATTCTGTCACTCACTTCAGCCATGGCAGTCACTGACTTTCATGTGCCTTGCATTAAATACTTTTTCCCCTTACTAGCAGCAACTCTCCTGCACTGTTTTTGCTATGCCAGAACTCCTCCAAGCCCCAGCTCTTACAACCAATGCCAGTAATGCGCACTTGTCCCTACCACTTCTGATAGATATATATATACAGCTCCTCTACTTTTTTTTTTACTTACCTTCTGCAATACCTCCAGGTACACAAACCTTATCAGGCTGGGCTGGTGCCTCAAAAACAATCATCAAACTAGATCCAAAAACAAAAAGAGCCAATCTGATGTGCTGTCATTCTATGGACTTTAAAAAACCAACAAACTTCAGCAAAAAGAGTCTGTATCCCTCTGTGCTGACCCTTTTATACCCAGTAGCTTCTGTCTCTCCTCCTTCATTTGCCACCTATCCCTATTCTGTTCCCATTCTTTAGCTCCACCCTTTCCTACCTGCCCTGTCCCTTGTCCTATGACTCCCCCTCCCTCTCCTCCTCTCTGAGCAAACCATCTCTGCCACAAGGGGTGGGGTTCACCAGGACAACTTGGTCTGTCCTTTAAAGGGCAAAGTCCATTGCTGCTAATGCAGAAGTGACAGCTGAATTTGTAGGGAACAGTTAGTATTTCTTGGTAATTTTGATGTGACAGTTGTATGTGTAGTGAACAGTTACTCATTGTTGGTAATGCAGAAGTGACAGTTGTATGTGTAGGGAACAATTAGTCATTATTGGTTATTCAGATGTGACTTCTGAATGTGTAGGGAAAAGTTTGTCATTGTTGGTAATGTGGAGGTGACAGCTGCATGTGGAAAGAAAATTTAATTATTGTTGGTAATTCAGAGTTGACAGATGTGTATGTGTTGGGAACAGTTTCTCATTGTTGGTAATGCAGATATGACAGTTGTATTTGTAGGGAACAGTAAGCAATTGTTTGTAATGCAGAGGTGATAGCTGCATGTGTGGGGAGCAATTAGTCATTGTTGTTAATGCTGAGGTTAGAACTGTATGTGTAGAGAACAGTTAGTCATTACTGGAAATTTAGAGTTGACAGCTGTATGTGTGGGGAAGAGTTATTGTTGGGAATTTGGAGGTGATAGCTGTCAGTGTCATGAGAAGTTAGTCATTGTTGGTAATGCAGAGGTGACTGCTGTATGTGTAGGGACCAGTTTGTCATTGCTGGTAATTCAGAGGTTACAATTGTATGTGTAGGGAACAGTTAGTCATTCTTGGTAATATAGCGGTAGCAGCTGTATATGCAGGGAACAGTTAGCCATTGTTGGTAATGCGGTGGTGACATTTGTATGTGTAGGGAACAGTCAGTCATTTCTAATGCAGAGGTAACAACCATATGTGTAAGGAACAGTTAGTCATTACTGGTAATTCAGAGTTGACAGCTGTATGTGTCAGGAAGAGTCATTGTTGGGAGTTTGGAGGTGATAGCTGTAGGTGTCAAGAGAAGTTAGTCATTGTTGGTAATGCAGTTGACTGCTGTATGTGTAGGGACCAGTTTGTCATTGCTGGTAATTCAGAGGTTACAGTTGTATGTGTAGGGAATAGTTAGTCATTCTTGGTAATACAGAGGTGGCAACTGTACATGCAGGGACCAGTTAGTCATTGTTGGTAATGCGGAGGTGACAGCTGTATATGTAGGGAACAGTTAATCATTACGGTTGATGCAGACACGAATGCTGTATGTGTAGGGAGCAGTTAGTATTTGGTAATGCAGAGGTGACAGTTGTATGTGTAGAGAACAATTAATCATTTCTGGTAATGCAGAGGTGACAGTTGTATGTACAGAAAACCATTAGTCATTGTTGGTAATGCAAAAGTGACAGCTGTATTGTTGGTAATTCAGATTTGACAGCTTTGCTGGGAAGAGTCATTGTTGGGAATTTGGAAGTGACAGCTGTATGTGTCAGGAACACTTACTCATTGTTGGCAGTACAGGGATGATAGCTGTATGTGTAAGGAATAGTTAGTCATTGTTGGTAATGCTGAGGTGAGAACTAAATGTACAGAGAGCAGTTTGTCATTGTTGCTAATGCAGAAGTGACAGCTGAATGTGTAGGGAACATTTACTCACTGTTGGCAATGCAGAAGTGACAGTTGAATGTGTAGGGAACAATTAGTCATTGTTGGTTATTCAGATGTGACATCTGAATGTGTAGGGGAAAGTTTGTCATTGTTGGTATTACGGAGGTGACAGTTTTATGTAGAAAGAATATTTAATTATCGTTGGTAATTCAGAGTTGATAGATGTGTATGTGTCGGGAACAGTTACTCATTGTTGATAATGCAGATATGACAGTTGTATATGTAGGGAACAGGTAGTAATTGTTGGCAATGAGAAGGTGACAGTTGTGTGTGTAGGGAGCAACTAGTCATAGTTGTTAATGCTGAGGTGAGAACTATGTGTGTAGGGAACAGTTTGTCATTACTGGTAATTTGGAGTTGACAGCTGTGTGTGTGGGGAAGAGTCATTGTTGGGAATTTGGAGGTGACAGCTGTAGGTGTAATGAAAAGGTAGTTATTGTTGGTAATGCAGAGCTCTATGTGTGGAGAACAGTCAATATTTTTGGTAATGCAGAGGTGACAGCTGTATGTATAGGGACCAGTTTGTCATTGCTGGTAATTCAGAGGTTACTGTTGTATGTTCAGGGAACAGTTAGTCATTGTTGGTAATACAGAGGTGGCAGCTGTATGTGCAGGAACAGTTAGCCATTTTTGGTAATGCGATGGTGACATTTGTATGTGTAGAGAACAGTCAGTCATTTTTGGTAATGCAGAGATAACAACCATATCTGTAGGGACCAGTTAGTCAATGCTGGTAACGCGGAGGTGACAGCTGTTTGTGTAGGGAATAGTTAGTCATTTTGGTTGATGCAGACATGGATGCTGTATGTGTAGGGAACAGTTAGTCATTTCTGGTAATGCAGAGGTGACAGCTGTATGTACAGTATAGGGAATCATTAGTTATTGTTGGTAATGCAGAAGTGACAGCTGCATTGTTGGTAATTCAGATTTGACAGCTGTATGTGTTGGGAAAAGTCATTGTTGGGAATTTGGAGGTGACAGCTGTATGTGGGAGGAATACTTAGTCATTGTTGATAATGCAGTGTTGACGGCTGTATTTGCAGGAACAGTTAGTCATACTTGGCATTTCGGAGGTGTCAGCTGCAGTTCTCAGAAACAATCAGTTTTGGTAATTCGATCATGACAGCTCTGTGTATCAGGGATAGTTATTCACTGTTGGTAAGGCTGAGCTCTATGTGTAGAGAACAGCGGTCATTGTTGATAATATGGAGGTGACAGTTGTATGTGTAGGGAATGGTAAGCCATTTCTGGTAATAGGTTGGTGACATCTGTATATGGAGTTAAGAGTTAGTTATTGTTGGTAATGGGGAGGTGACAAATGTACGTGTAGGGAACATTTAGTCATCGATGGTAATACAGAGGCAACAGCGTTATTTGTCAGGAACAGTCATTGTTAGTAATTAGAAGGTGACAGCTGTAAGTCTCAGTAACAGTTAGTCATTGTTGCTAATGCAGAGCTCTATGGGTAGAGAACAGTAGAAGGGTTATCACATTTTAAGGAGCCTAAAGTGGGACATTTCTTACTGAAACATGATCTTTGGCAGGACAATATGTAACCTTGACCAAAGCAACAGACTTGTTTTCTCTAAATAATCAGAATTAAGACTAAGTGTTGTAGTTTTTTTAGTTATTCTAATTGTTTCTAATCATTTTAAGTTATTTTAGTTAAGGTATATAGTTTTTTGCAGCATTTAGAGGAAAGTCAGAAAATATTTTTTTCTACTATAGTGTCAGGACATGTAGTATTTTTCATGTTTTTTTTGCAGGACACAGATGCCCAAATCAGGACTTTCCTGCAAAGATCAGGGCAGATGGTAACTCTAAACAGTAGTCATTTTTCGTAATTTGGATGTGGCAGCAGTATGTGCAGGCAACAGTCATTACTAGTAATGGAGAGCTGACAGTTATGTGTAGGGAACAGATAGTTATAGTTGGTATTTTGGAGGTGACAGCTGTACACTCATTGTTGGTAATTCATGAGTTTCACCTGTATGTGTCGGGAGCTGTTTGCCATTGTTGGGAATGAGCAGTTGACAGCTATATGTGAAGGGAACAGTTAGTCATTGTTGTTAATGTGACGGTGACAGCGGTATGTGTAGGGGACAGTTAGTCATTGTTGGTAATAGGTAGGTGACAGCAGTATTTGTAGGGACCAGTTAGTCATTGTTGTTAATAGTCATGAACATTAAATAGCACCCATAGCAGAAAAGCCACACAGAAGTGGTATTACAAAAAACTCACCATTTATTTTATAAAACAAGATAGTGCAGTTAACACCGATTGCAGAACTGAAAATGGTAAAAATGCTTGGACAAGGTAATGACGTCACAGCAGCTGCAGACTACTGACATTTCACTTGGTAGATTCCAAGCTTCCTCAGAGCAATTTACTACATCAAGCAGTGGTATATATGTAAATCCCCAAACAAATGTCCAATGAAAAAATGTGAATTTGTTATGATATCACAGTAAAAGAACAAACATGATGTGATTATCCCAAACTGATTTTAGTCACCTAAAAAGATGTCATAAATACATAAATAGCTATAGAGAATATATAAATAGCTATCTTTGGTATGCTGAGAAATTTATCATAGGGTTATCATTTTCAACAATAAAAGCCATAAATATATACATACCTCTCAACTGTCCCTGATTTTCAGGGACATCCCTGATTTTGCCTCAATATTTTACTCTGTCCCTCCTAAAAATTGTGTTTCTGTGACCAAACAGTGGAGGTTGGAAGCACAAAATAATGTCAAACATTAAAGCTAAAGAGTTGTTCTTCCTTAGAAAATGTATTTTGCACTAAGTCCCATATTCTACCAGCTTCCTGAGTGGATTTCACCAAGTTTTAAGATGTGCCCCTGATTTTGGTCCTTTGTCCCTGATTTTTTTAAGCCTTGTCCCTGATTTATGAATCAGAAGGTTGAGATGTATGAATATATTTAACTGAGACTGTTACATAAAGAACCCAATATGGCTAGCCCATCAGTGCAGCGGTTGGATTTCTGCTTGTGACACCAGTGACACGGGTTTGGAAATGGACTCGGGTAGCCGGAGGGCTGGCTGGGGGGAAATTGCTTGAGTGTCTGATGACTGCTCACCTTCTCCCTGGGGGAGGGTGGAGATGCAAGCTGGCACTTGCTGACTGCTGGCGGAGGCTGAGGAAACAGCCATGCATCTGGTCCCACTGACTGAGACTGTGTGGCAAACATTGGCATATGCCTTCACGTCAAGGCATGCCATTTCTCCAGGGAGAAAATGGGAAAATTGCTCCATGGTCATCCAGATGATGGTCGCTGACCTCAGCTGTCATAGGAACCCTGGGATAGCACAAGACCACCTCAGCAGCACCTGGACCAAGACTGAGTGTGCTGGCCTGCCCCCACCAGCACCTTCTCACTCAGAGGAGGGGGACCCATCCAGTGAAGGGTTATGCAGGGCTACTGGGGGGGCTGAGATGTGGGGTGGTGGTGGCTAGTGTTGGGGCAGGGTGCCAGCGGGGTCCCTAGCAGGCCTGAAGGAGTGGCCGACCAAGGGAGGAGCAAGAAAAAAAATGTAATTTATTTTCCTCTTTCTAACACTAATTATTGGACATAACAACATAAGGCACCTTTCTTAAAAATGTAGTTATATGCAACATTTTAGCACACGAACAATACAATCTGCTCACATTTTATTAATTTATTTATTAAAGTGTTTCACCAGGAAAGACATACTGAACTCAAAAAGCTCATTTCCAGATGCTCCCAGGTTGGGGGGAATAGGGAATTACTAAAAGAACATAATATACAATAAATACAACCGTACAATGGAAGAGGTACAAGATAACAATGAATAACAGAGGAAATGCATTATATAAATGTTCAGAGTAAATCTGACCAGTAGTTATGGAATATAACAATTAATTAAAATATTTATAAAAAAATAAAAATTGGAGTTGGTCAGGTAACAGAATTCAGCTAAAAATAAAGCAGGCTCAGTGGCACTGAGGGTTGAGACATTGGATGCCACACCTTGCACTGCACCAACAAACCAGGTCTGAGAATGAGCCCAGGTCATTGGGGGGAGCTGGATTGAGCTGCCATTAGACAACTCTCCTCTCTGGAGGAAGGTTGGGCACCGATCCAACCAGTGGACTGTGTTGAGAGTGAAGAGCGCTGTTAGGAACTTGATGGTATCCATGTATCTGCACAGCTTCCTGCCTGGACCCTGGTCCTTCACACTAGCACTCTTGGGGGTTAGGGCTTCCCATAGCTACTTTAATAACTATGAAAAACCCACAACCCCTGCTGTGCCCTTTGATCCCCACAAGTGGGCACAGAAGGGATAGTCAGTGGGCTGCCACCGAGCCTTGGCATCAGTTGAAATAAAATGTTCCTAGATTAAAAAAATTCAACTAAAAATTAGTAGGCGGTGCAGATACACTCTGGGTGGGATATTCAGAAGGGTTGTGTATGGCGCAACACAGTTGCGCCATGCACAACTCACTGAAGTAATCTGGCTCGATATTCAAAGGGGGATTGAGCCTGGCACAAATCCCGATGCGCCGGAGCGCATCAGTAATGTATACTGTGCAGGTTGGGGGGCATGCCCATGCATACTCCCCACATCCCGATATTCAGCCCGGAGCCCAAAAAAAGGAGCAACAGCTGGTCACCCACAGGTGAGCTGCCATATTGGAGGGAGTAACACGGCAGCTGCCACCTGTGGGTGGCCACCCGAGCTCAGGCTGCACCATTGTGGTGGTGCCCCCATGCCCGATCGTGGGCTTACATAGAAAAATAATAGTCCCATATCCCTGGTGATCCAGTGGACCACTCATAGCCTGATCACGGACATATGCAGAAAATAGTAACAGTCCTATATCCCTGGTGGTCCAGTGGACCGCTCACAGCCCAATCACAGGCATTAGTATGTTTGACATCAGTTATCCCTGTCCCTGGTGGTCCAGTGGACTGCTTGCAGCCCGATCACAGGCATAAGTATGTTTGACATCAGTTATCCCTATCCCTGGTGGTCCAGTGGACCGCTTGCAGCCCAATCACGGGTGTCAGTAATATCCATGATGAACCAATCCTACCCTGGTGGTCCAGCAGTACCCCCTTCCCCACCTGCCCACTGAGCCCCACCACCCTGCTCCCCCTGGTCAGCGGTGTCCGGTGGCTCCCCACCCACTTGCCAGCCTGCCGCCCACCGACTGACTCCATATGGTAGGGCTGTATGCCCATTGGTCCACAGCACAAGTCAATGGGCATGCAGCCCATACCGTACTACACAGTCCAGATATGTGAATAAATAAATAAATAAAAATAAAAATAAAAATCAGGCTGGCACTTGGATCTCAGCTCATCTGGAGAGGACCCAGAGACAAACAGGGCTGTGTCATTTGCATACATGTGGATGGACACAGATGAGCAGGCAGAGGAGAAGTCAATTAAAAACATGGAGAAGAGGAGGGAGCCAAGAACGAAACCTGTGGGAATGCTGATGTTTATGAGGGTAATCAGTATAATACTCTCATTATAAATAGGACCTTCATTCATAGTTTTTAAAAAAATATTCTCTATAGCTATTTACGTATTTCTGGTATTGGTGCTGCTTAATTTTCAAGGCTGTGCTCTCTGGTTGTATTTAACATCACAGCACTGCATCTGGTAGCTCTTTCTTTCCATGCACTTGCGCATTGTTGGTAATGTGGAAGAGACAGCTTTATGTGTAGGGAACAGTTATTCATTGTTGGTAATTTGGAGGTGACAGCAGTATGTGTTAGGAACATTTAGCCATTGTTGGTAATGCAGAGCTCTATGTGTTGAGAACAGTAGTCGTTGCTGGTAATGCGGAGCTGACAGCTGTATGTGTAGGGAACAGTTAGTCACTGTTGGTAATGCAGATGTGAAAGCTGTTTGTGTATGGCACAGTTATTGTTGGCGATGCGGAAGTGACAACTGTATGTGTGGTGAAGAGTTAGCCACTGTTTGCAATGCGGAGCTGACAGCTGTATGTGTAGGGAACAGTTAGTCATTGTTGGTAATGTGGATGTGAAAGCTGTTTGTGTATGGAACACTTAGTCATTGTTGGTGATGCAGAGGTGACAGCTCTATGTGTGGGGAATAATTAGTCATTGTTGGTAATGCAGAGTTGAAAGCTGTATGTGTGAAAAACATTCATTGCTGGTAATGAGTTGGTGACAGCTGTATGGGTAGACTACAATTAGTCATTGTTGGTAATGCATACATAACACCTGTATAAGTAGGGAACAGTTAATCATTGTTGGTAATGAGTATGTGACACCTGTATGTGTAGGGAACAGTTTGTAGTTTTTGGTTATGCGCAGATGACAGCTGTATATGTTTATTTATTTATTATTTATTCATTTAGTGATTTGGAAAAGACCTTTGAGCACAAGCTCTTTTACAAAGGTTCCATATCATAAATGTAGGGAACAGTTAGTCATAGGTGATAATGCAGACATGTTTCAGGAAAAGTTATTGCTGGTAATTCATAGGTGACAGGAGTATGAGTCAACAACAGTTAGTAACTGTTTATAATGCAGAGGTGAAAGCTGTAGGATGTAGGCAACAGTTAGTCATCGATAGTCATTTACAGGGTGACAGCTGTATCTGTATGGAACAGTTAGTCTGTGCTAGTTATGCGGAGGTGACAGCTGTATGTGTAGTGAACAGTTATTAATTTGTGGTGATTGGAATCTGAAAGCTGTATATGTCAGGAAAAGTTATTGTTGATAATTCATAGGTGACAGTTGTATGAGTTGATAACAGATAGTAATTGTTTGTAATTCAGAGGTGACATGCTGTATGTGTAGGGAACAGTTACTCACTGGTAAGGCAGATGCGACAGCTGTATGTTTTGGGAACAGTTAGTTACTGTTATTAATGCAGAGTTATCATCTGTATGTGTAGCATACAATTAGTCATTGTTCGTAATTCGGAGGTGACAGCTGTATATGTCTGGAAAAGTCTTGATATTTTGAAGTGATAGCTGTAGGTATCATGAAATGTTAGTCATTGTTGGTAATGAAGAGCTCTATGAGTAGAGAATAGTCATTGTTCCTAATGCAGAGGTGACATCTGTATGTGTAGGGAACAGTTAGTCATTGTTGGTAATGTGGGTATGACATCTGTATGTGTAGGGAACAGTTAGTCATTGTTGGTAATGTGGGTATGACAGCTGTATGTGTAGGTAACAGTTAGTCATAGGTGATAATGTAGACATGAAAGCTGTATGCTGCAGGGAACAGTCATTGTTGGTCATTTGGGTGTGACAGCTGTGTGTATAGGGAACAGTTAGTCATTGTTGGTTATCCAGAGGTTGCAGCAGTATATATATTGAGGAGTTATTCATTGGTGGTAATTCAGATCTGACAGCTGTATGTGTGTGTGTGTGGAAAAGTTATGGTTGGCAATTTATAGGTTACAGTTGTATGAGTGAGGAACAGTTATTCATTGTTGGTAACACAGATGTGACATTTGTATGTGTTGGGAACAGTTAGCCACAGGTGTCACAGTGGGCAGTTCTGCCATAAAGGACCATTTCAAGTCTGTTGCAACAGCATTTCTCATTTTCTTACTCTTCTATCCCATTTCTTTCTGCAGGCTGACCACCTGTAAAAATCTCTCCTTCCTCTGTGTCTGTTTTTTGCAAGGTCCCCTCTGGTATGAACATGTCTCACTTGCCCTCCCCCCACCCCTCCATTTGGTGTAACAGCCTAGTTAAAGAAATGAAACTAAAATACACCTCTGTGTACTCTGGGAGCACTGTACTGTGAAATAAACCTTATGAACATTGCTGTAATAAAAATGAAAGCTTGTGGTATGGCAGGTGCAGTTTTCCCATTGCTTTGCAATTCTCAGTACCACTGCACTGCCCCATCTCATGTCTTTATATCCAGAGAGCCAGTAATGTTGTTGAAAAAACTTGTTTTAAGCCCTAGTCTCTGCTTCATAAAATATATTTGTAGAGACTTTATCTTGTTTGATCCCTTTTTCGTAGCTGAGGATCTGTGTGGTGCAATAAAGAACAGGGTGGAGTTGTTTGGTCTGACCACTTGTTCCACAAAACCATGATCCGAAAATGTTTGCTATTGGTAAAATAAAGAAAGAAAAGACAGGCAATTTAATCTATCTCTGGGACCACATTCCTCGAGATAGTACACAGTGCTCCTGACTGCCTGAAAATAAACAGCTGAACAATACAAAAACAAATGCCTACACAAACAATGGGTAATTGCATTGTATGAAGTATATAAAAAATATTTATTTATTTTATTTTGTTTTTGTTAACTGGGTAGGTGCACTAGCCATAAAATGACTGTTTTCAGGCACGACCCGGGAGAGTGCAACAAAAGGAGAACAGTTGAACAACAGCAGCATGGGTACAATAATACAAACAGAGGAACAGTACATCAGTGCTACAAAAATAAAATGGGTAGAAACAACAAAAAATAATGGCAAGCATTATACAGATAATGGCAGTAAGATATATAATAAGTGCAGAAACCATGAACTTGACTTGTGGAGTGAAAGTGTTAATAAGATAGTAAGGTTATATAGAGAGAAATGTGAGGAATGTTCAAACATAACAAGAGAGACTGACAGAAGAAAGGTCAGGGGTGGTAATTGGCAAAACAACAGTGGACGGTCAGAAACAAGGTTCGAGAAGGAAGAGAGCTAGTAGTCAAGAAGTTATTTACAAAGAGAAGAAAAAATATGGGGAGGGGAGGAGGAGATAGTCTAGGAGCTGGATTAGAGCAGGGGTGACATTATTGGTGTACTCTTGTGGGTAAAATAAAACCCTGTGGGAAAAAGTATTTTATATATCTGCATGAAAAGAAAGAATGTGACTAAACCAATGTTACCTTGTACTGCAGGTTGGTGCTGTTGCTGATCACGTGATGCTTCAGAGTGAGTAGCAGCATAGTAGCGGCTCTCTGAATACCTCTCCTTATTTAAAACCATGAATGGAAAACTTTTTCATCCATTGCTTAAAGATTTGAATTACTAATATCTGATTTTACAAGAGACTAGTTTTTTAGAAACCGTAAGTGGAAATGCGAAATCAATTGGCAAAACGCACGCCTCCACCAACACCAGACAGAGCTGCTGCTCTTAAACGATCGAAGCAAAATACTACAAATTCTTTTAATCCAGCTACTATCTTGATGGCTGTAACAGAAGAAAAGTTCCTATCTGAAATTTCTCCATTAAAAGAAACTCTCAATATTATTCTTGTTGAAATCAAAAATCTAAAAGATAAAACAGAAGATCTTATCAGAAGGGTTGGAGACACCGAGGCAAGGATTTCTTCTGTAGAAGACTGGACCACCAGGATGGAGCATGAAGTTCTTGCACTATGACACAAAATGAAAAAAACTAGAGTCAAAATTAGAAGATCTTGAAGGGAAGAGCAGACTTAATAATCTAGTGATATTTGGCCATCCAGAAAAATCTGAAGGTACTAACGCTGTTCATTTTGCCCAGGTTCTGCATAAGAATATTGCCAGCCACTCTCCAAATGATCACATTTATATTGCAGAGACAGCTCATAGATCTTTAAAACTGCTTCCGATGGATAATGAAAAACCTCTACCATTTATTATTAGGCATTTAAACTATTTAGATTGTCAGCATGTATTGAGCAAAATGAAACAAAATAGGAATCTCTTCTGGGATGGCCATAAGATAAGTATTGCTCAAGAATTACCTCATGAAGTACGGAATCGATGCCAAGCTTTTGCCTCATTAGTAAACAAATTAATAATGGCTGGTGTTAAATTCCAAATGCTCTACCAAGCAAAATTGAACATTTGCCACAATAACCTTAATTATAATTTTGATAACCCGGAACAAGCTCAAAGGGATCTTTTCTCTATTTTTCTGGACTTATTCAAGAAATGAGGATTCTTCACCATTTGTATTTAATGTCTTCATGATTTACTGTATATTCCTTCTTGTTTGCTAACATGAACAGCCTCTGCCTTTGGAAGTTTGAAGAAGCAGTTTACCTTCTTGGTGTAATTAATTATGACCTACAATGATGAATATAAATTGTATTCCCCTCTTTGATAAACAACAGAACTCTTAGGGGATGTTTCTACAATAAAGCCTTAGGTCTTGATTTGTCATGAAAGCGGGTAGTAAAAAAAGTATTGGTTTTGTTTTTATTAATGCTTTTCTGGAACATTCCAGTCCCTTCTCGCTATGCAAATTATATGTTCAACGATCGCAATAGGCTAATGGGATCAGACATTGAAAGATGTTTTACAAATAACCCCCCCTTCCTCACATCAGACTTTTATTTAGAATGATTTGACTATTTGCATTAAAACTTTAAGTTAAAGGTATAAACTGCACAAAAGTGCCATCCCTTCATTGAATCTTCACAGTTTAAGAATTGAGGCAGTTATGTCAACCTATATTATGTGCTTACCAATATGGACACTGTCCAGCTGACAGGGGCAGTTTTTATACACCTTACAAAGGCCTTTGATCTTGTTGATCACCCCTTGCTCCTCTCCACTCTTTGTAATCTGAGTTTTTCACCCCCAGTTGCTGCCTGGTATGGAAGCTATCTATCAAATAGAACTCAAATTGTGAAATTCAACTCATCTTTATCTGATGGTGCTACCATCAATATTGGGGGCCCCAGGGCTCTATTCTGGGACCTCTTCTTTTCTCACTTTTTATCAATAACATAGACAAGGTTTTTATTTCATGCCCATCTATTCTCTATGTCGATGATCTTGTACTATATTCAAGCTCTGATAAGGCTGGCAGCATAAATGCATCCCTTTTCTCAATTTTCACGAATGTCCAAAATTGGCTTTCTATGCATAAGCTTGTACTTAATGCCAAGAAAACCCAAGCAATGTTACTTGGATCTGCCCCTAAACTTAGGACATGTCAAACTCCTCTGTTGGCTGCAAGACCACAGTGGTGCACAAGTAGAATGCATTATATCTTTTAAGTACCTGGAAATTCTTCTGGACCAATCCCTGGACTTCAGCCTACATATACAATCCACCTGCAAGGCAGCGAATGCAAAACTGGGGGTCAGTTACAAGTCAAGTTTCATGCTAACTCCCTCTGCCAAACTTGCTATTGCCAGATGCATATTACTCTCTGCCCTCTCCTATGGAATGCTCACCTTTACTGTGAAGAGGTTAAGTACATTGGAGTAAGCATCGTGTCCTGGTGCTTGTGTGCTCGACAATTGATTCCTGGTGCCAAACTCTCAGCTTTTGGTCTGCTGGCTGTGTGATAGTGCTGCTGTGTGAGACCCGATGGTAAGTTTTAACTTTCAGCAATCACCGCATCTAAAATTTATAAGTCATGTATTAAGTTTCATTTGGGGCCAAGACTCACCAACACAGGCTGTTAATTTAAGACAGAATGGCTCTTTGTGGTTTAGACCATGGTGGTGATTTGAACCAGCTCTATATTGAACTGCATAAACATGTCTTGAGCTATCTTGATGTTGTGATTGAAATTTGTTGAACTGAGTTCTCTTGGATTGATCGAGGTCTGCTGTGCAGATCAGGATGGCTTTGGTGAGTTTTGTCAATGCCTCAAATTGATCACAGTAGTGACCAGTGGTTATATTCCTATCCCCAGTTCTGGAGCCCATAGAGATACTGATACTGCTGTGTCTCTGAGTGTGAGCCTTGGGGCATATTAGACCTGTATAAAAGTTTTTAATTTGTGCATTCAAAAGATATTTTGCTCAATTTGGTGTGGCACTGAGATGGATCATTATCAGGTTGTTACATGGCCGGTCATTGTGTCCAATGGATCGGGAGTCTGAGAGGTGACCTTGAGATTTGGTATGTCAAGCATCAAATAGCAGGGATGTATCCTTAACTTTCACTGTATCATACTGGGTCTTTAAAACTTTAAGGCACTCTTTAACTAAGGGTTTTCTTTTATTAAAAACTAATTTCACATCTTGCCACTGTAATTTATTTATGTAGACTCAGTAGTTTGTAATTATAACCCACCCCTGATGTACTACTGATTCAGACATACAAGTTTATTTGCAGTTGAGTCTGGTGATGAAACAATCATAATCAAATATGTGTACTTGCAAGACCTGTTTAATTTATGATGGTAACACTTTTATCGATGCTAATTGTCAGACAAGGTTACATTTTTAGCCTATCTTTTGCTATTATTTTCTTTTAAGGCTGTTATGCTCACCAAGTCTTGAATTTATTCTCCCTTCTGGAAGTAATTTAATTTTGCACTTAACTTGGGGCTTTACATCAGAGCTATAACTTAACAATAATACTATACGTGTTACATTTATCCAAGGTGTGGTAGTGTCAATTACAGTTAACATTGTTGGTCTCAAAGTTTCACTAGCATTTAAAATAGGACAGTGCCTTTCCTGTTCTTGTTAATGTTTTGAAATATCTAATAATTGTAGTTTATTTATCCTAATGTGATAAGGGTTAAATCTCCTTACATAAGCTTTAATTCATCTGGAATTATTCAGTTTCATTAGTTTTTCTTAATATTGCCTCTTGGTATGGGTTTTTATATTACTGTAGATCTTTAGGTATATGGTTTTGTTATGATAGTAAATTATATGTCATAGTAGGTGGTTCAGGTTCTGCAGGCTGTAAGACTGAACATCACTATACTAGTTAGTTAAAGTGATGGGTATTAGGTACCCAGGGGCAAGTTATAGAATTTTAATTTTATTTTAATTTAGTAGTGGGTTATCTAATAATTGTTATGGAGTTATTTGGGTGGGGCTGGAGAGGGATGATGGGCTTCTGAATTTGAGGCCTAATTTCTGGGCAAATTACTTAACATTCTGTCAATTACTAACAATAACAAATTATTATGGCAATGAATCTTAATATTCTTACCTGAAATATTAAAGGAGCAAGGGACAAAATTAGAAGATGGCAACTATTAAAGCATACCACAGTTTTGGATGGTCAAATAATTTATTTACAGGAAACCCACCTTTTACAAAAAGAAGTTACCCTACTATCAAACATGGATTATGCCCCAAATTTTGGAGCCAGAGATGCTATGAATAAAAAAGGGGTAGCTGTTTTGCTAGATAATAAAATACCCTTCAACAATGACTTTATTATACAGAATGCAGAGGGTAGATTTGTATTAATTGGTGGTGATCTTAATAAGTGTAAGATTTTGCTAGGGAGCATTTACGGTCTTAACTTTTCTTCCTGTATATTTTTAGCTGAACTTATGAAGATACTGCTGCACTATTCAAATTATAATTTCATACTGGGGTGACTGGAAGATTTTAATTGACAACAATCTTAATAGTTCTTCACAACATAGAGCAAAAAATACAGCAGGTATAAAAGCCCTGTCAGAATTTATACAATTATTTAACCTTTGTGACCCATGGACACTCCTTCTTTTCATCATCTCATAAAGTTTTATTTCTAGATTAGATTATTTCCTATTCAGTAACAGTCTAATAACTAAGGCTATTATCACTCCAAGAGTGCTTTCAGACCATTTGCCGGTAAAATTAATATTGAAACATGAAAGTACTAATCAGTGTGGATTAAATTTATGGAGATTAAATAATCAATTATTAAAAGACAGTTTCATAGTAGATTATATTAAAAGAGAAATAAAATATTTTTGGGACAACAACCAAGGTTCAGTTAGTAAACTTGATATCATTTGGGCATCATTTGAATGCTGCATAAGAGGTCTTTTTATAGGATTGCCCTCTAAACATAAGAAACAATACTCTGCCAAACTGGAAGGATCCTTCTACCTTGGGGGACTCTGAATTAATTAAACTTCAAAACCTAAGAAATATTTATGCTGAGTTAACTAGAGATCAAATAGAATTTAATCTATTGAAAATAAAAGCAACATATTCGGAATATGGGGAGAAACCATCCAAACTTTTGGCCCATAAACTACAGAATCTCAATTTTGATAGACATATTACCTCCATAAAATTGAACAAAAATGAATCGATTGAGACCCTCGCTGAGGATATTATGACTGAATTTGAACTTTTCTTTCAGAATTTATATAATCCACATGTAGAATCTTTTGAATTGGATGACAGTAGATTTTATTTAAGTCAATTTAATAATCCCACCTTGCCTAACTATACTGCTTCTATTTTAATTTCACCTGTAACTAGTCAGGAAATATTAGAAGTTATTAACTCCTTACAAATGGATAAATCTCCTGGTCCTGATGGCCTTATCTCAAATTTTTATAAAATTTTCAAGGATGAACTAACCCCTCTCCTTCTGAATTTCTTCAATTATATACTGACTGAAGGAATTTCAGATCACACCCTTTTAGAAGCAGTTATAGTTCTAATCACAAAACCAGGAAAACTGAAAGATATAATATCAAGCTATAGACCAATTTCATTAATTAATAATGATATAAAGATTCTAGCTAACATACTAGCTAATAGAATTAAGGCTATTTGGAATACTCTGATCTCTCGTGATCAGGTGGGATTTTTGGCAGGGTGATCTGCTTCAGATCATGTCAAGAAATTATCCTATATCGTCTCTACATCTGGGAAGGCCAAGTCACCTGCTGTCCTTGTCTCCCTGGACACAGATAGTGAATACCACATTCTTATTCAAAGTCTTATCTAAGTTTGGCTTTACTTCCAAATTTATAGATTGACTACAAGTTCTGTATTCTCATCCAACTGCCAGGCTTTATATTAATGGTTTGTTTTCCTCTACCATAGAACTCCACTCAGGTACAAGACAAAGTAGTTCCCTTTCCCCAGTTATTTTCAATTTTTATATAGAACTCTTACTTTATTTCTTAAATTATAATCCTAAAATTAAAAGGAATCAGAGTAGGGTGACAGGTCCTAACCTTTTTGGCCTTTGCAGACGATGTATCATTACATGTTGCTAACCCGGATATTTCGCTCCCAGCTATTATTACTACTATTGAGCAGTTTAGCCAATTTTCATGCTACAAAATAGATACAACCAAAACAACTGTTTTACCTTTAAATAATTATACCTTAAAGGAGCAAATCATAAAATATGGTTTCTCTTGGCCTCCTGACTACAGAAAATATCTAGGACTATTATTTCCATGTGACCAAGGGAAATTAGTAGACCTTAACCTTAAGTTGTTAGCAATTATTAAATTAGATCTTGAAAAATGGGTGAAACTACCTCTTACTCTATTAGGTAGAGTTAGTATTGTCAAAATGAATATCTTTCCCAGGATATTATACCCAGTTAGTACTCTGAACTGCTACTTGCCCATTTCCTGGTTTAATAAACTTCATTAATTAATTACAAATTTCATTTGGCTTAATAGCCCCCACCCCAGAACAGCTTATAAAAAACTTTCTTCAAAAAACAAAGAGGTTTAAAATTACCAAATCGCTTTCTTTATTATCTGGCAAGCCATTTAAGCAAACTATCCAAGTGGTCCCTTTCAGCTAACAATGTTGACACTTACTGTCCTACATGGGTAATTATTGAAAGAGAACTGTTGCAAAGATACAATATATCTTTTAACGCAGTTTTTTACTAGTCATTTCAATCTCTTCCTAATAAACTGAAAATATCCATTATTGGAACATAATTTAAATGTTTCAATCAGTTATTTAGCTTTGCTAAGTTTTCTCTCTTAAAAGACACTAGCCATCCACTTTTAAATAATAATAATGTTTGCTTTAGAAGCAAGCGGTTAGATAATAACTGGCTCCTCCAGCTTAAAAACTGCTCAGTGAAAAACCTTCTAGACAATGAATATTTATTAGCTCTTGATGTCATTAAATCAACATTTTCAATAGCCAAAGGCTATTATCAAAAACTGCTCATTTTAAAAGTGGTCCTTTCCTCTCATTTTGGAGACCTACCTTGGTTGAAAGATCAGTGTCAGATAATAGATGAGATCTTGAATATAGTTTAAAAAAAACACTATTTCTAAACTATATCAATGCCTTTTATCCAGAATCTATTTATCTATAATTAATATATCTAACTACTGGATCAATAGGCAGCTTCATCCAGCCTCAGACTGGTCTCCAGTATTGAGAGATTTGCATAACCACATTTCCAATGATAAACTAAAACTTATTCAAATTAAAATACTTCTGTCTGGCCTGGTGGCACTGAGGGTTGAGGTTCTGGATGCCACACCTCGTGCCACACTGGCAACCCAGGTTCAGGAATGAGCATGGGCCATCAGAGGTCAGCAGGGATGGGGAAGGATTGAACATCCCACAGACTGCTCTCGTTCCCCAAGGAGTGGGGTTCTCCACATGCTGGTGCACTGGCAGCCTCTAGCAATGGCTGGAAGCACCACAGTGCATGGCTACAGAATGCAGGGGACTGAAGCTGCAGCAGATGTCTTTCAGCTGAGCACAGAAGCATGCACATGCCAGGCAGGACATTATTGCACATCTGAGCTTCGGGGAGAAAACCAAAGAAAAATTCCCTGATCAGCGGGTGAGGTGACGGTGACCATCAGTAGCCAAAGGCCACACGTTCTATGTCTGCTGTTCCTCTGTAGCTCCACCTGGGGATTCTGGGGGCCTCTCTGAAGGGGTTGGGGAGAGACCAGGAGTCCTGAAACTGATGTAGCTAGTGGAAGATGGTTCAGGCAGGGGTGGAGCTGTGGAGCAGAACATGGGACCCTGAGAGATGCCCCAAAGGTAGGGTGCAAAAATAGAGTTAAAAAAAATTAAAATACTTCACAATGCTTACTATACCCCATTAAAACTGTTCCAATTTGATTTATTACCTACCGATGCCTGTTTCTGCCATAGAACTGTAACAGGCTCTCTTTTCCATATTTTTGGGGAAAATATTTTTTGGGAATGTAACATAGAAACATAGAATTTGATGGCAGATAAGGTCCTCTTGGCCAACCTAGTCTTCCCATTTCCCTACCTGATGGATAAGCTGCAGATCCTAGTTAACCAGCAGCCTACTTCTTCCTACCCCCACCCTCTAGAATTGCCTTATGACTGTCCCATGCATGCTTGAATTCCATCACTGTTTTTGACTCCACAACCTCCTCTGGAAGGCCGTTCCATACATCCACAACTCTCTGTGAAAAATACTTTCCTAAATTACCTCTGAGCAGCCCCTTCTATCTTCAAATTGTGCCCCCCTAGTTCTTGCACACCTCTTTTTTGGAAAGATGCTACCCTCTTGGACTTTGTTGATTCCCTTGAGGTACTTGAAAGTTTCTATCATGTCCCCCCCTCCTTTCCTTGAGGCTATACATATTAAGCTCCTTAAGTCTCGCTTCATATGTCTTCCGGTGCAGACCCTGAACCATTTTAGTTGCTCTCCTCTGGACAGCTTCCATCCTGTCTATGTCTTTGCAGAGATTGGGTCTCCAGAACTGCAAGCAGTACTCCAGATGTGGTCTCACTTGTACACTTGTAATTTCCTTCTGAGCTGTCCTCAGACTCAGTATAGGAGATAAGCTGGACTTAACTCAAACTGTTACTCCTCAGGTTTGTTTGATTGGAGATCTGTCTGGTATATCTACCTCTGCAAATAAATATTATGGCCCAGATATTCAAACTGTACCAGTTTGTGGTGCAATCCTGTGTGCAGCTCAAAATAGTTGCGCAGGGGTGTGGCCAGGGTGATATTCAATGGAGTTGCGCTATGGCGCAACTGCTTAGATATCTTCCCCGACTCCCTCCCTTTTCAATACGTAGCACAGTGGAACTGCACCAGTGCAAGTGGTCAGGGTGGAGCATTGAGATGTGGTGGTGCAAGTTCCATTTCGCCATGCACAGCACCTGCGATATTCAAAGGGTGACATGCAAATGGGGCCATAATTTATGCAAAGTGCACAGGGGGCCATTTGCATCTGATAACAGCCCCATTTGCATGCCATCAGCATGCAGGTGCGCTGATCCCCGATGACTTGCGCCTGGCTCCCTGCCAGGCAGCAGCCGTCGGGGACTGATGGCCCCTGCAGCCTGATCGTGGGACGTCCCGTAAGGGACAATGAATGTCTCCTATCCCTGGTGGCCCAGTGGAAGTGATTAGCCTGATCGTGGGCATAACTGTATTCCCCCCCATTAACCCGATCATGGACAGAACTGTAACACCCCCAGTAGCCCGATCATGGGCATAACAGTATTCCCCGTAGCCGATCATGGGCTAACTGTAACACCACCCTCCAATAGCCTGATCATGGGCATCTGTTCCCCAAAGTCCAATATCCCAGGTGGTCCAGTGGACGAAGCGGAGCCAGCCATGGGTGGCATTCCTCACCCCACAAGTCTGAAATCCCTGGTGATCTGGGACCCCCACCCACCCACCCGCGGAGCCCCACCACCCTCCCTCAGTCAGCGGCGGCGCAGCACCCACCACCTGCCGCCCGCTGCCCACCGATTGACAGCTCGGTAGCTGCATGCCCATTGGTTCAGAGCATAGACACCCAGAGCATGCAACCCATACCGTACTAGTCAGTCTAGATATGTGAATGAATTCATTCAGATATTTGGACTGACTAGTACGGTATGGGCTGCACACCCATTGGCTCATGCTCTGAACCAATGGGCATGCAGCCATACCAAGCTGTCAGTCGGTGGGCGCCGGGGCGGCAGGCAGGTGGGGTGCTGCTGTCTGCCAGCTGACAGTGGGAGTGGGTTGGTGGGGCTCCATGGGCAGTTGGGGTGGGAGGTCCACTAGATTGCCAGGGATTTTGGACTTGAGGGGGTGAGGAATGCCGCTCACAATCGGGCTCCGTTCAGTCCACTGGACCACCAGAGATATTGGACTTTGGGGGATATTGATGCCTGCAATTGGGCTAATGGGGTGGGTGTTACAGTTAGGCCCACATTGGGCGCTACTGGGGAATACCGTTATGCTTGTCGATTGGCTACCGCGGGTCCACTGGACCACCAGGAATACTGGATTTGGGGGATACTGATGCCACAATCGAGGCATGGGGGCACCGCCAGGTGTGAGGGAACAAGTCGGGGCCACCCACAGGTGGCAGCTGCTGTGTTGTGCCCTGCAATCAAGGCCAGCTCACCTGTGGTGGCCCTCGACTTGTTCCTTTTTTTAGACGATGGTTTGTGAGGCACAGGTAGGGTTGCACCTGCATAACTCTGCATGGCCGGGCTGAATATCGGGCTGTGCAGTTTGTACATGGGCACACCCCTGCCTGTGCCTGCATATGTCTGATGCCAGTTGTGCAGGATTTTGGCCGGCTTTTCACTTTTAAATATCGACACGGGGTGCATCAGTGGGTTGTGTATGGCGCAACACCATTACGCCATGTACAACCCTTTTGAATATCTGGGCCTATATGTCAGTGATTGCCTTTACAGCTAAGACAGTAATTTTAACTCATTGGAAGGACCACCAAATTCCCTCTTTGATTGAATGGAGAGATGAAATCCTTCTAAACTTGAGATCTGATAGACTTTTTGCTAACATGAAACATCAGTTAGAGGGGTTTAACCTTAAATGGGGTAAACTTTAGGATCTGGTTCTCAACCTTAAATAGACATAGCTCCAAGCTAAATTACCAGCATTTAATAATCATTCTTCCCACTTATGTCATTTATGTTTTATCTTACCCTGTGATTTTTTATTGTAAATCCTGACTGGTCTTCTAATCTGTTTAAATTTAAACATTACTAAGCCTCAATAGACTTTGCTTTGCAGATTCAAATTATTTTTAGGAGGGTTGGGGGGGCGGAGGAGGAAAGGGAGTATAGTTCCAGTTGAAATTCAAATGTTCTTATTGTTTTTGTAAATATCTGTGTTACACTTGTTGTTTGTATTTGTATCTGTTATTCTCATTTTGAGTCCTTTAACTGTATTGTACGCTAAGAAACTTTAATAAAGAATATATAATTTAAAAAAAAAAGGCTGCTGCTGTTACTAAGGTCTCACCTTGTGCCCTCCAGTGTCGGTATAGAAGCCAGCCAGCCCTGTCATCTGCTTTATTATACAATGAATAGCCTTTTGGGAGGAGCCCGAGTCTAGCATCTGTCAAATTCTTGTATATTTAGTTATTTATTTGAAATTTTGTGACTGGAAGAGGCTCACTAAGCCATGGCTTGTTTCCAGGTGTGACCCGGGGTCAAGGGAAGGGGAATATGTGTACAGATGTAGACTGACTTATAGAACCAGATTAAGCTGTTGGTGGTATTTTAGTGAACATATTGGATACTTTTAGTATATACATACCTCAAAGAGTTTGTGCTAGAAAATAAATTTAATTACATGTATATACTGTAGATGTAAAAATAATGCTGTTTGAAAGAGAAATCATGTTTTGTCCAAAAGGGGCAGCAGTAGATGTGATCACCTGATTAGTAGCAGGTATAAAAGCAGCCCAAAATGGTAAAGAGATTCAGATTCATTGGAGATTCAGTGGTGTACTGACCTCAGTTTGAAAAAGGTTTTCTTACAAATCAAATCTGTCATATTGGGCTTGGGATAGCCACCCAGCCTGAACAGTACTAGCAGGAGTGCTAGAGGATTGAAGCAGTGCTGTTAACAGTTTGATTTTTTTTATTTTGAAGAAAAAGTTCACTTGCATTTTCTATTTTGTATGTAATAAATCTACACTTGGAGTATTTTATTTGCATCCTTAAATGTTGTCTGTGTCCATCTATTTCCACCAACCTCACACTTGGTGTCAGCAGTGGGACAGTGCAGAAGTGGAGAGAGGGTAATTTCAGTGGATATCGGCTGATATCCAGATGGACACTTGTTCATGTAAGTGAGCCTAGAAGACCCAAAGGAAACAAGAGGCATCTTGACAAGGGCCATGGCAGACAAGATGAGTGAGAAGGCACTTCCTGTCCTGGATGATGTTCAAAGGAAGAACAAAGCAGAACTGGATGCTGGTATCCATGAAATGGGTGAGGACATTTCTGATGAATCTTCAGAAAACATTAATGAACTTTTAAGGTGATTCTGTGTGAAGCAACTGGAAATGAACAAACAAAGGGAACTAGACCACCAAAGGAATGAAGAATGGTGGTCAGATACCATAAGGGCCTTCTGAACTCTGGGGCTGTCCAGATGCCAAGAATGCCAGATGCACCTAAGGACATTAAAATCACAAAATTAAGTGAGACTGACAATATAGAGACACATATAACTACCTTTGAGAGGGTGGCACAGGCATGTAGCTGGCCAAGAGAACAATGGTTGATCCGGCTGGTGCCATATCTGACTGGGAAAGCTTAATTGGCCCACAGACACATGGACAGTCACTAGGCTGAGAATTGTGATACAGTTCATGAAGAGATTCTCAGAAGGTATGACATTAGCCCTGAGACTTATCATCAGAGATTTAGGACTTTGAAATTCCTGTCCAGTGATGTTCCCAGGGAAGCTTACGTGCACCTTCAGGAACTATGTCACAAGTGGCTTCAACCTGATTTGAAGACCAAGTAACAGATGTTAAAGACCAACATCCTGGAGCAGTTTGTGAAAATCATTCCCCAGGACATACAAGTGTAGGTCTGAGAACATCATCCTGAGACTTCTGAAAAGGCCATTACATTGGCAGAGGACTACCTCACTGCAAGACCAAATCGGCAGAAGGGATGTTCAGGACCTAACACCAACACCAACCAGTCCCCAGTAAGGAATACCTCTTCTTCTCAAGCTGCAGGGGTTATAAGAACTTTAAAACAGGAAAGGCATATCCTCCAGAAATTATCTGTCGAGCTGTCAGGACAAGGGACAAATAACCAGATATTGCCCTAAAAGAGACACTGATTCAACACACCTAACACTGGCAAACTGGGGACAATATACTGTATCTGTTGAAATTGGGGAAGAAGAGGTAACTTGGCTAGTAGACCTTGGAAGCTGACAAACATTAATCTGGACTAACTTAATAGAAAAGGGTGGTATCAACAAAGGACCAAAAACCAGGGTAATCTGCATCCATGGGGATATCCACCATTACCCTACAGCCATGGTGAACTTGCAGATTGAGGAGATTGCCCAGAACATGAGAGTAGGACTAGTACCTTACCTGCCAGTACTATGTCATTATCAGGCATGACCACCCAGACTTTGAGACATTCCTGGCAAACACCACTAATGTGAGTGCAGTAATCACCTGGGCCTAAGCCAAGAAAGAAGGAAAGTTACCACACTTATTTCCTTTTGAAGAGGATGTTATTGAGACACAGGAAAAAACAGAAAATCTAAGAAGTCCAAGAGACTAGTGAAACAACAGTGGACTAAAAATAATGTAGACTCTGAAACTGAACTGCTAGAGACTGCTAAGAATTGTGATGTAGGCAGTGAACAAAAAAGTGATGTGACACTAAAACCTTTTTTTTTTAACTGGTGAATCAAAACCAAAAAAAAAGGGTCTAAATATGTCATGAAGAGGGTTGTTTGTTATATAGAGAATGTGTGAAACTCACTACTGGGAAGGTGGTGGAACTGTTATTAGTCTCTGAAAAGCATAGGGTGCAACTGTTACATTTAGCACATGATATTCCCCTTGCATGCCATTTAGGAAGGGACTGCACCTTGAGAAGACTCCTCAACAGGTTTTATTAGCCCGGTATTCATAAAAAAGTGGCAGAATACTTTTGCAGTTGTGAGATGTGCTGCCAAAAAGTGGCCACTATTGGGAAAAAGGAGAAGGTTCCTCTACAGTCCCTTTCTTTGATTACCACACCCTTCAAATGTATAGCCATGGACATTGTGGGGCTCCTGCAAAACAGCTCTAGAGGGAACAGGTTTGTATTGGTCATCTGTGATTATACCACCAAGTATCCAGAGGCCATCTCTTTGTGAACCATTACAGCCAACAAAATAGCTGAGGAATTGGCTAAGCTTTTTAGCAGGGTTGGCATACCTAGGGAGATTTTAACTGATCGGGGCAGCAACTTTTACTCAAAACTTCTGAAAGAGTAATATCAGACCCTAGGGATAGTGACCATATGTATCTCACCATACCACCCCTAAATGGATGGTTGGGTTGAGTGCTTCAACCAAACCATGACAAAGATGCTGAGGAAGTTTGTAGAGGATGAGGGAAAGGCTGGGGATCAGTAACTAACCTTTGTGATGTTTGCATACCAGGAGGAACCACAGGCATCCATGGTGTTCTTGTCTTTTGAGCTGTTGTATGGTAGGAACCTTCAAGGTCCTTTGGATGTTGTGAAGGAATATTGGGAGAACAGGAAAAACATAGTCCCTACAGATGTCCTGGATTACAAGACTCAGTTAAGGCAGAAGCTGATTAAGTATATAATGGTTGTACATAAGCACCTTTTAAAGATGTACCTAGACATAGAGATTGGTTTGGGTGTGGACCTTATACAAGCAATGATCACTAAAGTAAGTGAAAAAGACACCTGAGTGGGAAAATAAGAGAAGTTTGTTTACTAGTATAAGGTCTAACAAGGAGCTTTTTGGGGAATTTTTTTTGTTCAGTAGTGTTACTTCTGTGATGATTTGCATAAGCCCTAAGGTGTCACATTGATTTTTTGAGAGGTTTGAAGCAGTCAAAGAGACAGTCCACATTGAGGTTACCCAGAATGATGACTTAAGAATGCATTGTACTCAAGGAGCTGGTTAGGTGGCTCAACAATTGTAAACCCACAGATGGAGGTCTCTAACATCCTATGATATACAGGGACATAGAAGAGGAAAGCTGAACCTTGATGGTTAGGCTTTTGAATTCCTTCAGGATAGATGTGGATCAGAGAGAGAAACAGTAAATGTATCTAGTATGTAGATGGCAACCCCATGACCTCTGGCCAGTTTATCCATTCAGAAAATATTGTAGGACCGAATAGTCACCTCAAAGTCCAAGGTGAAGGTCTTGAGCCAGGACTCTGTGACCACCAGAATAGGTCTGGATAGCATCTAATTTTTTCATGAGACTGCAAGCATTTATGTGGAGGATGCTCAGTCCTTTGAAGTCTGCTAGGTCCCAGGGAGCAGAGATTGGTAGTGGTGGGGGTCTGAGTCTAATTCAATACTACCTGAACAAAGCAGCAGCAGCAGCAGCAATAAAGTCCTTTTAAGTGCACAGCATCAGTCTGTAGAACCATGCATGTTCCAATTTATGGCAGGGCAGTGGGAGAGACTCAGGGCAGCAAAAGTGTGCACCAAGAGAGCCCAGAGTTACATGGAGAAGCACCCTGACTTGATAGGTAAGCATAGATAGGTAGGGTGCAGGGTGTGTGGTTAGGATGGAACACCTATTAGACAACAACGTTAAAGTCTCAGGTTACCAAGGAAATAAAAAAGGGTGGCCCATTGCTGCTGGCACAAGTATTAAGGTTGAGGTCTCATTTACACATGGTGGAGCATTACCAGCCACCAGGAATGTGCCTGTGCATGGGGTGAGGGAACAGGGCAGAAAGCCAGCCAGAAGGCATAAAAAGAGTGCAGCCTGCATTTCCAGCAGCAGAGTCCCAAGACAAAATAATGGACATTGCAGCAAGTTCCAAACAACCTAACCCCAGCAGTGAATAATATTTAGTTTGGTCCTTGGAAAAGATCTGAGTGATCCTTTAAGACTGAGCAGATGGAATGTAATCAATGGGGGAATAGCACATAAAAGTGGGTGGGTACAAAGTGTATTTAAAATTGTGGGGGGCGGGGGAGGGTGAGTGGGAGAAAATTCAAGGTAAGGACTTAGAGCAGAAAAGTGCTAGTAGAAGGGTAGAAACAGAGAGAAGAAGCCTGGCTTGATACCACAGAGCTGGTGCAGCTGGGTGGCCCAATCAGGCAGAGCTGGAAGCAGTTGGTGGTCCAATCAGGCAGAGTTCCCAGTAAAGGAGTCAATCTGGTTATGGCTGGAGAAATCACCTGAAATTCAGAAAAGTGGCACTTGGCTGAAGATAGGGCCTGTACCTGGAACAGCTCTCAGTGGTCAAAGATCAGGAGGACTTGTGGGCAGGAGCAGTGGCACGAGCAGCAGCCTTTAAGATAAGGCTGAACTGTGCAGTTCTATTACTGGTGCACCCAATCAGGGCGATAGAGCTGGAGGGAGAAAACAGGGAGAAACAGATTACCTAGATACAGTGTGAAATCAGTGCAGGAGGAAGGCTGGTGGCAGAGTGTCAGCAGGGGGGCTGGGCAGACAGGGCAGTTTAGGGACAAAAGAGAGGGTGGGAGTTTAGAGGGCAATTGAGAATTGAGAGTGAGAGCGCAATTTTTGCTGGCACCATTGGCAGGTCAAAGAGATAAATTGGGGGTAGAGATGGCTCAGGGCCTAAGTAAGGAATCAAAATATATGGGGGAGAAAGTGGCTGGAGAGCTGAGGGAGAACAGGTTGAGAGTTGAGTAAAGAATAAAGATTTAGGCAGCAGCTGAGGGCTGGAAAAGCAGGTAAATCAATACAAACACATTCTTTTAGATTAACCAATACATTAATACAATATACATTGGCTGGCTAAACATTAAATGATTGTAAGATACAGTTTAAAGATAAAAACAGTTTAAAAACAGTTTAAGCTTCCTAAAATTCAAGGTAATGACACAAAGCAGAAATGCACTAGTAGAAGGGTAGAAACAGAGAGAAGTCAGGCTTGAGACTGCAGAGCTGGTGCAGTTGGGTGGCCCAATCAGGCAGCCCAATCAGGAAGAGCTGGAAGCAGTCAGTGGTCCAATTAGGGCAGAGTTCCCAGTAAAGGAGCCAATCCGGTGGCAGCTGCAGAAAGCACCAGAAATTCAGTAAAGCAGTGTTTGGCTGAAGATAGAGACCATATATGGAGCAGCTCTCAGTGGCCAAAGATTAAGAGGTATTAAAGGAAAAATCCCCAGGTTTCCTCTTAGGTGGGGAGGTGTGTGTCACAGTGGGCTGTTTTGCCATAAAGAACCCTTTCACGTCTGTTGCAACAGCATTTCTCTTACTCTTACTGTTCTATCCCTTTTCTTTCTGCAGGCTGACTACCTGCAAAAATCTCTCCTTCTACTGTCTCTGTTTTTGCAAGGTCTCCTCTGGTATTAACAGGTCTCACTTGACCCCACCCCCCGTTTGCTGTATCAGCCTAGTTAAAGCAATAAAGGTATAAAATCCTATGTGTGCTCTGGGAGCACTATACTGTGAAACAATTCTTATGAACGTTGCTTTAATAAAAATAAACATTTTTGTGTTACAATGGGTTTTCCCCTTGCTTTGTGATTCTCTGCATGACTGAGCTGCCCCTTCTCATGTCCTTATACCCAGAGAGTCAGTAATGTTGTTGAAAAACCTTTTTTTAGCCTTACTCTCTGCTTTATAAAATATATTTGTAGAAACTTTGTTTGGTCTGACCCATTTTTGGAAGCTGAGGAGCTATGTGGTGCAGTAAAGAACAGGATGCTTGTTCCACAAAACCACACTCCCAAAATGTTTGCTATTGGTCAATTAAAGAAAGAAAAGAAAAGGCAGAATTTGATCCATCTCTGGGACTACATTCCCCGAGATAGTACACAGTGCTCCTGACTGCCTGAAAATAATCAGCTGAACAATACATAAACAAATGCCTACACAAACAATGGGTAGATGCATTGTATAAAGTAAATAAAAAAAAATGTTGTTGTAGGTAAAATAAAACCCCGTGGGAAGAAGTATTTTATGAACTAGGTAAAACAAATTCTTAAATCTGATTAGTCAATAGCTGTCTTAATGTGTGATGATATCTAAGTACCTCACGTATGTAAATGTATCCCCCCCAAACAGTTTACCTCCATAATGCTTAACAAATGTAATTTTATGCCACACAGGTCTCCATGCAGAGAGAAAGACTACAACACAACTCCTTCAGGTATCAAATCACCACCAGCGCCGGTAAGCTAAAGAATTAAAAACTACCCATCTATAAATCCTTTTAAACAGCAGACCCATGTAGAATTAAAAACACTCCCACCAAATGCCCAATTTACTAAACTGAATATGAAGACCTCACAAATATTGTCTTCAATAATACTGATTCACTGAGCAGCCCCCCACCTCACCACGAATGAAACCGCCAATGCTGCACACATAAAATTACATTCTAAAAGGTATGCAAATCATGAAGAAAACAAAAGATTTGCTCGACTGAACACCACACAAAAAAAACAAAGCATGCATGTTGGAAAAGATCCCGTACAGCACACAAACTTGGTGAATGTTGGGATTTGAACCCATGCTGCCAGAAACCAGAAAAACCCACCCAAATTCTATAAAATTATCCATCCCCAAAATATCAGCTCACTGTCGTACAAATCCCAGAAGAGTAAACAACCCAGAACTGTTGCAAAACATGATAAACAAGTGGCAACACGTGTTGCAGCCTTTCCCTTGCACCATTTACCTTCCCTTTACCATTTGTTCACAAAACTTTGTTGAATCCAATGTTAGATGCAAGGTGAATCACTGCACAAAATCACCCCTGAGCAAACTCTGGTGCCCTTGTATAGGTCACTTGTGAGGCCTGTGCTTGAGCATGGAGCCCATTCAGTGCACTACAAAAGTGTTGTTATTGGCAAAAGGGTAAAAATAGTGCAAAGAAAGCTCACAGAAAGAATATATAAAATAAGGGATATGCCATACAGTCTGAGGCTCCATGAATTGAGGCTTTACTCAATGACATGTCAAAAAATCAGAGATGACCTCTCTTATGTATTTAAATCCTTGACTGATGTAATACTTTGGGAGACAGCAGAACTTTGTAAAAAAGAAAATCTGTAGAGAAAAACAAGGGCACACCCTTTTCAGCTTAAAAGTGAATAATATAAAACAGAGAGAAGGGTTAGACGGTTTAACCTAAGGGTAGTGAAAATATGGAATTCACTGCCCTTGGATGTAGTATCAGCAAAAATTCTCTCAGCCTTTAAAAGATTATTGGACTTACATATGGGAGGTAATAAATGAGAATATGTCCATTGAATTTGTGGCAAGTCCTCAAATGGCACAAAATGCTTATGGACTTGTATTAAATCCTATGAACCTAAGAATCCTCAGAACCTCAGACCCCATATCCCACAGGCAGAAAAACAGAAAGTAATCAGAATAACCCAAGTCTGTCCTGCACCACGCAAACTGTTCCTGTCTCTTCTACAGCTCCTCCCACTGCAACAACAACAGACTATCCCCTTCAAGCACTGAAGCCCAAATGAGCAGCTCGCATCATGTAAAACAAAACTGAATGGAAACCTTATCTGATGATTTATGCATGGCATCCTCAGAGAAGTACTTTTTCCCATATATTCAAGTAGGCACAATGTCTGGGAACATCCAATTTAATGTCTACAATTATAAAGATAGTAAAGAAAATGAGAAATAAAAAAATAAAAATATGTAGATATTGCCACTATTCATGTTACAAAGTTCATGCTGTATTCTCAATGCTTGTCAATAAAAATCAAATGAAATGTTGACCTGTTAACACTAGCACTGCAGAAAAGTGCCTGGTATCGGTTTTTCATGTTAGCGTAGAAGATATAAAATGCTACATGTTCCTGATTTACTGTTTACTTATTTGCTACATGTTCCTATTTCACTGTTTACTTATCTGAAGTTGCTAAAAATTATATACAAAATGATTTCAGTTCTGCATTTCCATATTAACTTAATATCTGAAGTTGCTTAAAATAATATATAAAATGATTTCAGTTCTGCATTTCCATATTAACTTCATAAAAAGGGGCTATTTTTTATCTTCTTGAAACCAAATCTGTTTATAGAAAAAATAAATCTTTTAAATATGAAAAAAATGACTCTTCAATCACTTTGCTAACCACTTTCTTTTTACGGTCTAGTTCATAATAGCAATAATGCACTCCAAGATGTGGTATATCATGAGATATCGTCACTACTTAGGCAGTTGGATGCACTCAGCCTGCTGTCTCATGTGTGACGATATCTCATGATATACCACACCCTGTCATGCATCATTGTTTAATTATACGTCTGCATGAAAAGAAAGAATGTGGCTAAACTAATGTTACCCTGTACTGCAGGTTGCTGCTGTTGCTAAGGTCTCATCTAGTGCCCTTTGGAGTCTGTATAGGAGCCAGCTGGCCCTGTCATCTGCCTTATTATACACTGGAGAGCCTTTTGGGAGGAGCCTGAGTCTAGCACCTGTAAAGTCCTTGTATATATTGGATACTTTAAGAATGTACATACCCCCAAACATTTTGTGCTAGAAAATAAATGTAATTACATGTATATACATGTAAAAATAATGCTGTTTGAAAGAGAAATCATATTCTGTCCAAAAGGGGTGGAGCTATATGTGATCATCTGATTAGTAGCAGGTATAAAAGCAGCCCAACCTGGTGATCAGGTTCAGATTAGTTGGAAGGTCACTGGTATACTGACCTCAGTTTGAGTAAGGTTTGCTTACATTTCAAAACTGTTGTATTGAGATTGGGATAGCCATCCAGCCTGAAGAGTGCTAGCAGGAGTGCTAGAGGATTGACACAGTGCTGTTAACTGTTTAATTATCTTTTTTTTATTTTGATGAAAAAATTTGCTTGTATTTTATATTTTGTATATAATAAATCTACGCTTGGCATATTTTGTTTGCATCCTGAAACATTGTCTGTGTCCATCTATTCCAACCAACTTCACAATAGGTGATAATGCAGAGGTGAAAGCTGCATGTGTAGAAAACAGTCATTGTTGGTCATTTGGGGGCAACAACTTCATGTGTAGGGAACAGTTAGTCATTGTTGGTAATTCAGAGCTGAGAACTATATGTGTAGAGAACAGTTAGTCATGGTCTGTAATACAGAAGTAACAGCAGCATTTGTAGGGAACAATTAGTAACTGATGGCAATGCAGATGTGAATGCTGTTTGTGTATGGTACAGTTACTCATTGTTGGTGATGTGGAGGTGACAGCTGTATGTGTGGGAAAGAGTCATTGTTGATAATGTGGAGCTGACAGCTGTATGTATAGAAAACACTCATTGCTTTAATTTTTTGATGTGACAGCTGCATGTGTACAGAAGAGTTAGTCACTGCTGGTAATGTGGAGATCACAGCTGTATGTGTAGAGAACATTTAATAACTGTTGGTATTTTAGAGTTGATAGTTGTATGTGTTAGGAGCAGGCATTGATGGTAATATCAGACTTGACAGCTGTATGTGTCAGGAGCAAATAGTTATAGCTGGCAATGACGAAGTGCCAGCTGTATGTGTCAAGAACATTTACTCATTGTTTTTAATGTGGAGACAACAGTTGTACAGTATGTGTAGGGAATAGTTAATCATGGTTGGTAATACAAAGTTAACATCTGTATGTGTAGGGCACAATTAGTCATTGTTTGTAATTCCAATGTGACAGCTGTATGTATATGGAACAGTTAGCCAATGTTGGTTATGCAGAGCTGACAGCTGTAAATGTAGGAAACCGTTAATCATTGTTGGTAATGCAAATGTGACAGCTGTATGTGTATGGAACAGTTAGTCATAGGTGATACTGCAGACGTGAAAGCTGTATGTTGCAGAGAACAGTTAGTAACTGTTGTTCATTTCGGTGTGACAGTTGTATCTGTAGGGAACAGTTAGTCATTGCTGGTTATGTGGAGGTGAAAGCTGTATGTGTGTTGAACAGTTATTCTTTGGTGGTAATTCGGATCTGACAGCTATATGTGTCAGGAAAAGTTATTGTTGGTAATTCATAGGTGACAGCTGTATGAGCTGGGAACAGTTACTTATTGATGGTAATGCAGATGTGACATCTGTATGTGTTGAGAACAGTTAGTCATTGATGGTCATTCAGGGGCAACAGCGGTATGTGCAGGGAACAGTTAGTCACTGTTGGTATTTCAGAGATGACAGCTGTATTCATAAGGGAAGAGTTAGTCATTGTCAGTAATGCAGAGGTGACAGCTGTTTGTGCATGGAACAGTTAGTCATTGTTGGTGATGTGGAATTGACATCAGTATATGTGTGGAAGAGCTGATAGCTCTACTTGTAGAAAACAGTCATTGTTGGTAATGTATTGGTGAAAACTTTACATGTATGGTACAGTTAGTTATTGTTTGTGATGTGGTGCTGACAGCTGCATGTTTAGGGAGCAGTTTGTTATTGTTGGTAAAGCCTGTGTGACACCTGTATGTGTAGGGAACAGTTAGTCATTATTGGTTATGTGGAGCTGTCAGCTGTATATGAAGGGAACAGTTAGACATTGTTGATAATGCGAATGTGACAGCTGTATGTATAGTGAACAGTTATTCATTGGTAGCAATCTGAATCTGACAGCTGTATGTGTCAGGAAAAGTTATTGTTAGTAATTCACTGGTAACAGCCATATGAGTCAGGAACAGTTAGTAACTGTTTATAATACAGAAGAGACAGCTGTATATTTAGGAAATAGTTATTCATTGTTAGTAAGGCAGATGTGACAGCTGTATGTGTTGGGAACAGTTAGCCGTATGTGATAATGCAGAGGTGAAAGCTGTATATGTAGGAAACAGTAAGTCATTGTTCGTGATTCATGGGTGATTGCTGCATGTGTAGGAAACAGTCATTGTTGGTAATTCAGATCTGATAACCGTATGTGTTGGGAGCAGTTAGTTATTGCTGGAAATAAGGAGGTGACAACTGTATGTGTCAGGAACAGTTAATCATCATTGATAATGTTGAGGTGATAGTTCTAGGGAAAGTTAGTTATTGCCGGTAATGCAGAGGTGACAGCTGCATTTGTAGGGAACAGTAAGCCATGGCTGATAATGTGAATGTGGAAGCAGTTTGTGTATGGAACAGTTAGATGACAGCTCTATGTGTAGGAAACAGTCATTGATGGTAAAGAGGAGGTGACAGCTGTATTTGTGGAGAAGAGTAAGACACTGATGGTAATATGGAGCCTACAGATGTATGTGTGTGGATCAATTAGTCATTGTTGGTTATTCACATGTAACAGCTATGTGTGTAGTCAACAGTCATTGCTGGTAGTGTGAAGGTGACAGTTGTAAGTGTAGGAAACAGTCATTGTTGGTAATTCAGATCTGATAACCGTATGTGTTGGGAGCAGTTAGTTATTGCTGGAAATAAGAAGGTGACAACTGTATGTGTCAGGAACAGTTAATCATCATTGGTAATGTTGAGGTGATAGTTCTATGTGTAGGAAACAATGATTCATTGTTGGTAATGAGGAGGTGACAGCTGTATGTGTAGAGAACATTTAATTATTGTTGGCATTTCAGAGGTGACAACTGTATTTGTCTGGCAGTTACTCATTTTTGGTAGCTTGGAGGTAACAGTTTTATGTGTAGGGAACAGTAAGTCATTGTTTTAATGCAGAGGTTACAGATGTATGTGTAGTGAGGAGTTAGTCATTGCTAATGCTGAAGTGACAGCTGAATGTATTGGGAACAGTTAGTTATTGTTGGTAATGCTGACATGAAAACTTCATGTGTAGGAAACAGTTAATCATTGTTGGTAAAGCAGAGCTCTATGTGCAGGGAACAGTCATTGTTGGTTATGCAGAGCTGACAGACGTATGTGTAGGGACCAGTTAGTTATTGTTGGTTATGTGGAGGAGACAACTGTATGTGAAAGAACAGTCATTATTGGTTAAGAGGTGCTGACAGATGTATGTGCAGCATACAGTTAGTCACAGTTTGTAATTCAGAGGTGACAGTTGTATGTGTCTGGAAAAGTCATTCTTATTTTAACATGACAGCTCTAGGTCTCATAAAAAGTTAGTCATCATTCGTAATGCAGAGCTCTATTTGTTGAGAACAGTCATTGTTGGTAATGTGGAGGTGACAGCTGTATGTGTAGGAACAGTTTGTCATTCTGGATGATGCGGAGCAGACAGATGTATGTGTAGAAAACTATAAGTGTTGGTATTGCAGATATCATAGCTGCATATGCATAGAAAAGGTAGTCATAGGGGACAATGCAGAGGGTGAAAGCTGTATGTGTAGATAACATTTAGTCATTGCTGGCAATGCAGAGGTGACAATAGTATGTGTACAGACTAGTCAGTCATTGCTGGAAATTTCAAGTTGAAAAATGTATGTGTCAGGAAGAGTTATTGATGGAAATTTGGAGGTGACTGATGTATGTGTCAGGAACACTTAATCATTGCTGGTGGCAGCTGTATTTGCAAGGAACAGTTAGTCATGGTTGGTATTTCGGAGGTTTCAACTGCACGTGTTGGGAACAGTCATTGTTGGTAATTTGGACTTGATAGCTCTTTGTGTCAGGAATAGTGGTTCATTGTTGCTAAGGCAGAGCACAATGTGTAGAGTGCAAAAGTCATTGCTAGTAATGCAGAGGTGAAAACTGTATGTGAAGGGAACCTTACGTCACTTCTGGTAATAAGTAGTTGACAGCTGTATGTGTAGAGAAGAGTTAATTATCACTGGTAATGAGCAGGTGAAAGCTGTTGTGTAAGGAACAGTTAGTCTTTTTTGCTGAAGCGGAGGTGACGGCTGTATATGTATGTAAGAGTTAGTCATTGTTGGTAATGCAGACCTCTATGTCTAGACAAAAATAGTCATTGTTATCAAGGAGGAGTTGACAGATGTATGCGTAGGGAATAATTGATTACTGTCAATAATGCAGAGGTGACAGCCATATCTGTGGGGGACATTTAGTCATTGTTGGTATTTTTGAGGTGACAATTGTATGTGATGGGAACAGTCATTGTTCGTAATTCAGACATTACAGCTGTATGTATCAGGGACTGTTATTCTTTATTTCATAATGTGGTGGATTCATCTGTATGTGCAGGGAACAGTTAGTCCTTGTTCGTAATTCATAGGTGACTGCTGTATGTGTAGGGAGCTGTTAATCATTTTTCCTATTTCGCAGGTGACAGCATTATGTGACAGGAACATTTAGTCATTGTTGATAATGCAAAGCTCTATATGTAGAGAACAGTAGCCATTGCTGGTAATACAGAGGTGACAGCTGTATGCATAGGTAACAGTTAGCCACTGTGGGTAATGCAGAAGTGACAGCAGTTTCTGTAGGAAACAGTCAGTAATGCAAACATGACAGTCGTATGTGTATGGAACAGTTAGTCATTGTTAGTAATGTGAAGTTTGTGTTGGGAACAGTTAGTCATTGTTGGTAATGCAGAGCTAACATAGAGTATGGTTAGTCATCTTTCATAATTTAGATGTGACACCTATATATGTTGGGAACAGTCATTGTTGGTATTTTATATGTGACAACTGCATGTGTCTGGAATAGTAAGTCATTGCTGATAATACAGAGGTCTATGTGTAGAGAATGGTCATTATTGCTGGTAATGTGCAGGTAACACCTGCACATGTAACGAAAAGTCAGTCATTATTGGCAATGCATAAGTGACAGCTGTATGTGTAGGGAACAGTTAGTCATGAGTGATAATGCAGATGTGACATCTATATGTGTTGGGAACAGTTAGCCATTAGTTATAATGCAGAGGTGAAAGCTGTATGTGTAGAAAAATGTTAGTCATTGTTGGACATTCGGGGGTGATGGCAATATGTGTAGGGAACAGTTAGTTATTGATGGTAATGCAGAGCTGACAGCTATATTCATATGAAACAGTTAGTCATTGTCAGTAATGCAGATGTGACAGCTGCTTTTATAGAGAACAGCTAGTCATTGTTGGTAATGCCAATTTGAAAGCTTTTGTATGGAACAGTTAGTTATTGTTGGGTATGAGGAGGTGACAGCTGTAAGTCTGATGAAGACTTTGTTATTTTTGGTAATTTAGAGATGACAGCTATATTTGTAGGAAACAATCATTGTTGGTAATGTGGAAGTGACAGCTGTATGTGTAGGGAATAGTTAGTCACTGTTGGTGATGCAGAGTTGTCAGCTGTATGTGTAGGGAATGATTAGCCATTGTTGGTTATTCAGATGTGACAGCTGTTTGCAAATAGAACAGTTAGTCATTGATGGTAATGTGAAGGTAACAGCTGTATGTGTAGAGAACATTTGATTATTGTTGGTATTTCAGATGTAATAGCTTTATGCGTCAGGAACAGTCATTCTTGGGAATTCAGACTTGACAGCTGTATGTGTCGGGATCATTTAGTAATTGCTGGCAGTGCAAATGTGAGAGCTGTATGTGTAGGGAACAGATAGTTATTATTTGTAATGTGAAGGTGACAGTTGTATAGTATGTGTAGGGAAAAGTTAGTCATTGTTGGTAATGTGGAGGTGACAACTGTATGTGTTTGGAACAGTTTGCCGTTGTTGGTAATGCAGAGTTGGCATATGTATTTGTAGAGTACGGTTAGTCCTTGTTCATAAATTGAATTCGATTTTATTGATCAACCATATGGTCATTACAATTTTACAAGAATGAAAAAAAAAACACAAGTAACGTCTTTCAGATGAGACATTAAACCGAGGTCCCATCTGCCTGTTCTGATGGTAGTTCAGGTGGATGATAATGATCCCATGACACTCCTTGAAAAGAGTAGGGGAATTTTTATTAGAAAAATAATCAAAATTTTATACAATGGCAGTGTTAACATCACACAATCCGTAAATAATTCAATAGTATAAAAATGGGAGAAAAAAAAGAAAATTATACTGAGAAAGGAAAATAGAAGGCAGGAGAGAAAAAAAGCAAGAAAGAAGATTTCTAAAACATAGTACACATTTTTATCAAACTGTGATTATACACTATTTATGCATTCATTTATATCTAACAAATATAGAAAACCCCTTTCATGATCTCAACACTTTATTCACTGTGTGTATATTTTTATCCCTAAGGTACACCTTTTCCAAAGCCTGTATAATCAAAACACTAATGACATCATATGGCATCATTTTCTGATACAGTGGCCATTAGCATCGAGCCTGCCATAAGTAATATTTCAAACAACAGAAAAATACAATTAATGAATCCGTATGGAATGCGCTTTCTAATAAAGCATATTGGCCTAAAACTAAAGAGTCACATGTTAATGATGTCAACCAACCCAAGTTCCATTTTTGACCAAACAAGCCCATAGGTTTTTAACATAGGAATAAGTGAACAGAAAATGATCCATGGTTTCTTCAATATTTATGCACTCATTGTATGGACAATGCCTTTCCTCAATGACCTTATGCTTGTGATTGCCTTGGACGTTTAGTCTCCCATAAAGAGACAACCATAATGTTCCCCACATGTGTAAGGGAATTCTGTAATTTTTTTAGCTGTCTATACACATTGTTGTTTAAGTCTTCTGGACAGTTTTTAAAGACTGGTACTACTGGGTAGAATTTGGACATAACTAAAGTATATAATTGAGCACTCTTGTTTTGTGTTATGTGTTGTTTAGTTAATCCTCATCTATACCTTTTTTGTGCAGATGATTTAAAATACTCTGGAATATGTAAATAGTTTGATAATTTAGGTGTGACTACTGTCCAAGCTTGAAAATATCTAGCTAAATTATAGATTATTCACTTCTGTTGTATAGTGTTCAACTGTAAAAGCTCACATTTCACTGTCTGTGAAAGGAATAAAGTGTGAAAAAACACCACTGGTTCTATCATTCCAAGACCTCCCTTATCTTTTACAAAGATAGGTATAACATTGTTTGATTGGATTTAGTCAATTTCCCCACACCTTCTGAAAAAAGAAACTGTATAATCTAGTAGCTAACCGATGTGGTGGGGGGAAAGACCATGGCCACATATAGTAAGCCAGGTATTAGGAACTGTTTAGTAATTTGAATTCTTTTCAACTTCCACAGTTTCCAGTGTTTTCATCTTTGTATTTTAATGTCCACTTTTTGTAAAGAGTTTTCCCAATTGACTAATGGAATATCTGTAGACTAAATACTAAGCCCAAGATTTTAAGGGGGTCAGTTGAAATAGTAATCCCTGCAGTGTGAGATGATGAAAATGGACCTGATCCCACCCAGAGACCTCTAATTTTACTAGCATAGAGTTTTGCATTTGAAACTAAAGAATATTGTCTCATTTCCTCTAAAAAAATCCCAAACTGCTGATAATCCTATAAAAATAAACAAATCTCATCAGCATAGGCTTGTGCTTATACTGTCATGTCACTAGTGTCCCCCAAGATACCTTGCCATTTGGGGATCTCATTTAATGTCCTAAGTAGAGGGTCTAAGGCAAAGATATATAGGAGGGGATTTAGATGGCATCCTTACCAAATCCCAGTCATGATATGTATACTGTCAGTTACCTGAAACTGTAATATAGGCCTTACTGTAGCAGAATCATAAAGCTATTCTAAACAACCAATAAATTGTGGGAGAATACCATACACCCTCAATGTGGCAAACAAAAATGGGTGATAAACCCTGTTGTTGGCTTTATATTGATCAACTGAAATAATGCAACCTTTCTTGCCATGTAGTGAGAGATGATCAATATCACCGATAATCATCAAAGCATACTGAATCTTTCTGTTCAGAATACCACAGTATTGCTGTGGAGAGATAACTAAATCTGCATACCATTTTAATCTATTGTTTAATAGATGAGATAACATTTTAAAATCTGAATTCAAAATCGCTATCAGTCTTCAATTTTGTATGTGTGATTTAACTTCAGATTTGTAAAGAAAAATTAATAAATCTTCTGAAAAGGAAGTAGGCATGACATTACCATGCAAAAAAAACAATAAGCAAACATTTCGCCAGTTCCTGTGTAATGGTTTTATAGAACTCGTTTGAGAAGCTATATAGTCACGGTGATACTCCAGGTTTTAGAGAATTAATAACTGATTCTATTGCAAAGGCAGTAATGGGTACAAGCATGTCTGCTGCATCATCAGGAAAGGTTGGTACATTGATACTGTGTAAATAGGACTGGATTGCATACATACTAGGGGCTGGGGATGGAGAGTGCATTTTACAGTACTGGCTAATGATGTCATGAAGTCCCTCAGTAGAGTCTATTGTAACCCCGTCATTATTTACTAAAGAGTGCAATCATGTAGCATCTTTCCTAGATTTTCAAAATTTGAATGGATCTCCTATCAGGGAGTGTTTTGTACCATACCAGAGCAGAACTTGCATAGTATCATCTCTGTTATATTGAAATAACTTCATTTCTGCTTTCAATGTTTGAATCTGGGAAGAATAATCATGTTTAGTAGTATATGACAGAGTAAAGAGATTTTGAAGTTGTTGTCTAAGTTTTAAACAAGTCAAAAAATTATTGTTTACTTTTTGTTTCCCATATCTTTGAAGCCATTTAAAATTGTTCTTGGAATCCTCCTACCAATCCCAAAAAATGCCATAAAGAAAACTCACTAAGAGTCTAGATCATATTAAATTATTAATACTAGCATGAACTTCTGGCTCTGTTAACATAGCAGTGTTTACTTTCCATTGGATCTTGATCCTCTGGACCTGAGGTGTCTCATCAAAGGAAACTGTCAGTAATAGATGATCTGAGAATTCCATTGGAATAGTCCTAAACTGTGAAAGTGGCATATGTTTGGAACTATAGATATGATCGATTACTGATGCAAAGTTTCTCTTACTGTAAGTATAGGGAGGGCCTTGAACCTGGAAATCTTTATAATCTACCAACACTGCCATTTCCATTGTTTTGGTCCTGATTTTCCCTGGTGCCCTGGCCAGATTTTCCAGTTCACTAAAAATAGCACAAACAGCTTAATCTGGTTCAAGGTCAGTTGGCATTCATCTGTATCTCCCTCCCCCAGGTCATGCCTGATAATAGGCAAAATCTGTGTAGTGCACTAACGCAGTCAACAAAAATTAATAAATAAAAAATAATAAATAGCAATTTGCTAAAAATCAATACATGTCAACAATCAGAGCAATAAATAGCAATAAAAAATGCTATTTATCCCTAATTTAACTGTTCTGTTTGGGTTATTCATATGATACTATAATCTGTTCAATATAACATAATTTAGATGCAGAATCATTTCTGTTTACAAGATTTTTAACTGTTTTCAGTTTGTATATTATGTTCTCATTAACACCACCTTTGTTAAATCAGAGTCAGTTATCCATGATTCTGAAAAAGGAAACCTGAATTTTTAAAAGCACTAAACCATTTCTTTGTTGGACACCTTTGGACACAACACATATGTTTATCTTAGTTATAAGAGACTTCATCCTTCATAGTGTAAAATACACTTTTAGTGCTATATTTCATAATGTTTTATAGATTACCTGGATCTTGGCACTAACACATTTATCAACAGTGGTGTATGCTTGAATTACTCTACAAGGTACTTACATACTAAGGAAACAGTCCTTGCAAAATTGTTCTCTATTTATCTAGTTTGTGTGTCTGTCAGTTCTGCTATAGTTATAAGGGCTACAAACATTATCTAAAAGGTTAACTCAAAACAGTATAGAAACAAAAAATAGGTGTCTTATAAGCTGACACTTTTGTCAGTACTCGTGGCAGCTAATAAAGCACTCATAACCATGTGTATGCTAAAACACCAACAAGAAAAAATTTAATTTAAACTTTAGCATAACTCATAAATAGCTCATATACAGAGTTCCAGGTTGAGTTTTAGAATTAAGCTCTAAATTTCTTGAGTGAGAGGTACATGTGTGGCCAGTGCTGTGCAATAAATATTCATAAGGTCCAACACATTTCATTGGGGAAACTAGCACCCATATGTAAAAGCAGGGGACTCAGTACAGAGCTGTTCAAGTTAAGCTTCATTTTGATTAAGTTCCCTTGTTTACTGCATTGCATATAAGCATTCTAAAAATAATTAAAGCATATCACTGTGTAAACAAGAGCAAAAAGTGCATTTTAGTTTCCCCAAAAAGGCATTCTGACTCCATAGGAGGAATTTTATCCTGCAGACAATCTCTTCAAGCTTTCATAAATCACTACAAAATGATGTTAGGGAAGTTGCAACAGAATCCCAGCACAAGAGTGTATGTCACTTGACTTTTTGAAGGGTGGTATTACTTATAGCCCCACTCAACTACCGTAGTGTTAATTAAATTAAACATTAACAGAGCATTCAGACCCAGATTTTTAATTTAGCATAGAAGTGAGCATGCCATTTTCATAAACATTTCTGATTTTAGTTTTGTGAAACAACAAAACAGCAATTAAGCAGAAGTTCAGGCTTCCTGAGGCCCATAGTCAGTTTCCTTTGTTCACTCATATAGTGGCTGTATTGAAGCATCCCGATTATCAGATAAACTCTTTGGTAATTAAAAAAGAAAAATAAGATCTGTCAAGATAGTAGAGTTCCCCCTGATAGTTCAAATTTCAATGAAACAAGGAAACTGCACCCTATGGAGAATTATTTGTCTTTAAATCAGACTCCAGGGGTTGCTGAAATCACTAAAATATCATCCTTATGCAACTCCAAACAGGTGATGCATTTAGTATAATCAAAAAGAAATACGTATTAGAGGAAATACCTCCTACCTGATGCCAACTATCGCTGATGCTGTGTTTGTGTATATCAAGGTATGACTTATTCATCAAATAAGCAAAGGCTCCTACTTTCATCCAGGAATCTCTCTGGGAGTCCCTCCAATTAAAAATCATTATTCTGTAACTCTACTAGTGCACTTCCTAGTGCTTATTTCAGTACACATGTCATTTTTGACAGCTTTTCTCATGACACCAATAAATCATTAATCTGTAGGCACCCAGGGAAGAAGGAATAGAAATGCTCCACTGAGCACAGTAAATTTAGTAAAACAGAATTAAAAACAGGACCCCCAAGCCCTAGGCAAAGGTATCATACCTCTTCAAAATAAACTTAAGCATTTTAAGCACATACTGTACTGCTGCAATGCTTTGCTTCCATGAACCATCACAGCTGTGAGCCTCTTCATAATGATCCTCCACAATCATCTTCCTCTTGGTCTCCAGCTGAGTCCTGAGCCTTCCCAGCTGCTAATTTCTTCTAGTAGCTAATTCAGCCCAGCAGCAATTTACAAGGCAACAGAGACAATGCAGTCTTTGCTAGTAAAATTCAGCCCTTCAGCTGTGCAGTCAAGACACCAATTATCAGCTACAAACTCCATGTTGGAGTGTCATAGAATGATAATAGAGCATTGGAGAATTAGAGCCAAAAGCAAAATAAGTTTAATTCACCATTTTTTTAAATAATACAAATAATACGGAGCAGGTTTTGATAGAAAAATAAGCTACAACACCACTTCATGTTTGGAGCTGCATGGAGTGGAGCGGCACTGCAGCCATCTTGCCACTTCATCCCTCCCCCGCCCACTTCTCAGTGTGTTGTCATTCCTTGTTCATAATTTGAATGTGACAGCTGAATGTGTCAGGAAAGGTCATTGTTGGTATTTTATACATGACAACTTCATGTATCAGAAAAAGTTAGGCATGGTTGATAATGCAGAGCTCTATGTGTAGGGAACAGCAGTCATTGTTGGTAATGGTGAGGTGACAGGTGTATATGTAGGGAAGAGTTAGTCATTATTGGGGATACTGAGCTGACAGCTGTATGTGGTCTGATCAATTAGTCATTGCTGGTTATTCAGATGTGACAGCAGTATGTGTAGGGAGCAGTTAGTCATTGGTGGTAATGCTGAGGTGACACTGTATGTGTAGGGAACATTTAAATACTGTTGTTACTTTGGAGGTGACAGCTGTATGTGTTAGAAACAGTCATTGTTGATAATTCAGACTTGACAGCTGTATGTGTCAGGAGCAGTTAGTCATTGCTGGCAATACAGAGGTGACATCTATATGGTTTGGAGGACAGTTACTTATTGTTGGTAATGCTGGGATTACAGTTGTATGTGTAGGAAACAGTTAGTCTTTGGTGATGATGCAGAGCTGACAGCTGTATGTGTAGGGAACAATTATTGATTTTTAATAGAGTGGAGGAGACAGTTGTATGTGTAGGGAACAGTTAGTCGGTGTTGGTAAGGTGGAGGTTACAGCTGTACGTGTAGCGAGCAGTGAGTCATTGTTGCTAATGCTGAAGTGGCAGCTGAAAGCGTAGGGAACAGGCAATCATTGTTGGTAATGCTAACATGAGAACTGTATGTGTAGTGAACAGTTAGTCATTTTTGGTAAAGCAGAGTTGACATCTGCATGTGTAGCATACAATCAGTCACTGTTTGTAATTCAGAGGTGACAGCTGTATGTGTCTGGAAAAGTCATTCTATGTATTTTGAGGTGACAGCTGTAGGTATCATGAAACGTTTGTCATTATTGATAATGCAGAGCTCTATGTCTATAGAACAGTCATTGTTGGTAATGCAGAGGTGACTTCTGTTTGTGTAGGGAGCAGTTAGTCATTGTTGCTAATGCTGAAGTGACAGCTGAAAGTGTCAGGAATAATTAGTCATTGTTGGTAATGCTAATGTGGGAACTGTATGCGTAGGAAACAATTCATCTTTGTTGGTAATGCAGAGTTGACATTTGTATATGTAGCACACAGTGATTGTTTATAATTTGGAGGTGACAGCCGTATTTCTCTTGAAAAGTCACTGTTGGTATTTTGAGGTGACAGCTGTATGTGTCATGAAAAGTTAGACATTGTTGGTAATTTAGAGCTCTATATGAAGAGAATAGTCATTGTTGGTAATGCAAAGGTCACATCTGTATGTGTAGGGAACAGTTAGTCATTGTTGGTAATTGAGATAGGACAGTTGTGTGTATAGGGAACAGTTACTCATTTTTGGTAATGTAGAGGTGGCAGTTTTACCATAGTGCTAGCACTGACATCCCCCACAGTGACAGCTACCATGCCAGCTGTTGGCATTGAAGCTTTGGGGATGTTGGTGCTTTATATAAGGGGACTGCACCCCCAAACCTGCCATGTGGGGGCTCTGTCCCCACTCACCCCTGTCTCTAGGATTCTAACTCTGAGTCAGATTTAGACTGAGGGGAGGGTGCTACACTGGAAAATGAATCACCGGTGTCTTCTGCGCACCAGCACATTTACTCGTCACAGACAGACAATTTCTGTCACTGTGCTGGTGTTGACTATGGTGGTGTTGACCTTGTGTCAGCACACCAGAGGTGACAACTCTATGTGTAGGGAACAGTTAGTCATTGTTGGAAATGCAGAGCTGACAACTGTATATAAAGTGTACAGTTAGTCATTGTTTGTAATTCAGATGTGACAGTTGTTTGTGTTGGGAATAGTCATAGTTAGTATTTTGGATGTGACAGCTGGATGTGCTGGGTAAAGTTAATCATTGTTGGTAATTCATGACTCCAAGTGTAGAGAACACTGGTCATTGTTGGTAATGTGGAAGTCTCAGCTGTATGTGTATGGAACAATTAGTCATTGTTGGTTATGCAGAAGTGACAGCTGTATGTGTAGGAAAAAGTTATTCATTGTTGTTAATGCGTACGTGACACATGCATGAGTTGGGAACAGTTAGCCATTGTTGGATTATTTATTTATATATTTGCTTTTGGTAACCGGGTAAGCACATTAGACAGCTAGTGCCTATTTTCAGGTGTGACCCAGGAGAATTACAAGGTATACATAGGAGAAATACATTGTCAGCATTACAAACCTGGAGCAGCATGCTCCAACAGTGGGATAAAACAGCGAGGGTTTTTAAGGCGGTAGAACATAGCAAAGGAATTACACATCAGCAAGCACGGTGGGTCAGATATCATACATACAATGTTAAGCAAAGCTGACAGCTGTATATGTAGGGAACAGTTTTTCATATTTGGTAATTAGAATCTGACAACTGAATGTGTTAGGAAAAGGTATTGTTGGTAGTTCATAGGTGACAAGGGTACAAGTCTGGAACAGTTAGTAATTGTTTGTAATGCGAGATGAAGGCAGTGGGTTTTAGGCAACAGTTAGTCACAGCTGTATCTGTAGGGAACAGTTAGTCATTTTTAGTTATGCAAAGTTGACAGCTGTATCTGTCATGAACAATTATTAATTGGTGGTAATTGGAATCTGAAAGCTGTATGTATCAGGAAAAGTTATTGTTGGTAATTTATAGATGACAGCTGTACAAGTCTGGAACAGTTAGTAATTGTTTGTAATGCAGAGGTGACAGCTGTATGTGTAGGGAACAGTTACTCATTGTTGGTAAGGCAGATGTGATGGCTGTATGTGTTGGTAACAGTCATCATTATTAATGCAGAGCTGACATCTGAATGTGTAGCATACAGGTAGTCATTGTTCGTAATTTAGAGGTGACAGCTGTATGTGTTGGGAAAAGTCATTCTTGCTGTTTTGAGATGACAGCTGTAGGTATCATGAAAATTTTATCATTTCTGGCAATGAAGAGCTCTATGTGCAGAGAACATTCATTGTTTTTAATGCAGAGGTGACATCTGTATGTGTAGAGAACAGTTATTCATTGTTGGTAAAGCAGAGTTGACATCTGTATGTGTAGCATGCAGTTAGTCACTGTTCATAATTCAGAGATGACAGCTGTATGTGTCTGGAAAAGTCATTCTTTGAAGTGACAGCTGAATGTGTAATGAAACATTTGTCATTACTAGTAATGCAAAGTTCTATGTCTAGAGAACAACCATCAATGGTAATGCGGAGATGACAGCTGTATGTGTAGGGAGCAGTTAGTCATTGTTGCAAATTCCGAAGTGACAGCTGAAAATGTACAGACTAGTCAGTCATTGCTGGTAATGCTAATGTGAGAACTGTATGTGTAGAAAACAGTTCGTCATTGTTGGTAATGCAGAGTTGACATATGTATGTGTAGCACACATTCATTGTAATTTGGAGGTGACAACTGTATGTCTCTGGAAAAGTCACTCTTGGTATTTTGAGGTGACAGCTGTAGGTGTAGGGAAAATTTAATTATTGTTGGGATTTTGAAGGTGACAGCTGTATGTGTCGAGAATTGTCACTGATGGTAACTCAGACTTGACAGCTGTATCTGTCGGGAGTAGTTAGTCATTGCTGGCAATACAGAGGTGACTTCTGTATGCATCAGGAACAGTTATTCATTTTTGGTAATGCCAAAGTGACAGTTGTATGTCTGTGTAGGAAACAGCTTGTCATTGTTAATGTTGCAGAGCTGACAGCTGTATGTGTAGGGAATAATTATTCATTGTTGGTTATTCGGATGTGCCAGCTGTATGTGTAGGGAACAGTTAGTGAATGAAGGCAATAAGTAGGTGACAGCTGTATGTGTAGGGAATAATTATTCATTGTTGGTTATTCGGATGTGCCAGCTGTATGTGTAGGGAACAGTTAGTGAATGATGGCAATAAGTAGGTGACAGCTGTATGTGTAGGGAATAATTATTCATTGTTGGTTATTCGGATGTGCCAGCTGTATGTGTAGGGAACAGTTAGTGAATGATGGCAATAAGTAGGTGACAGCTGTATGTGTAGGGAATAATTATTCATTGTTGGTTATTCGGATGTGCCAGCTGTATGTGTAGGGAACAGTTAGTGAATGATGTGTCAGTGGTGACAGCTGTATGTGTGGGAATAATTATTCATTGTTGGTTATTCGGATGTGCCAGCTGTATGTGTAGGGAACAGTTAGTGAATGATGGCAATAAGTAGGTGACAGCTGTATGTGTAGGGAATAATTATTCATTGTTGGTTATTCGGATGTGCCAGCTGTATGTGTAGGGAACAGTTAGTGAATGATGACAATAAGTAGGTGACAGCTGTATGTGTAGAGCACATTTAATTGTTCTTGGTATTTTGGAGGTGACAACTGTATGTGTCAGAAACAGTTACTAATTTTTGGTAGTGCTGAGGTGACAGTTGTATGTGTAGTGAACAGTTACTCATTGTTGGTAATGCTGAGATTACAGTTGTATGTGTAGTGAGGAGTAAGCCATTGTTGCTAATGCTGAAGTTACAGCTGAATGTGTAAGGAACAGTTAGTCATTGTTGGTAAAACAGAGCTTACATCTGTATGTGTAGCATACAGTTAATCATTGTTCATAATTCAGAGGTGACAGCTGTATGTGTCTGGAAATGTCATTTTTGGTATTTTGAGGTGACAGCTGTAGGTGTAGTGAAAAGTTAGTTATTGTTGGTAATGCAGAGCTTCATGTGTAGAAAACATTCATTGTTGATAATGCGGAGGTGACAGCTGTATGTGTGTAGAGCAGTTATTCATTATTGCTAATGCTGAAGTGACAGATGAACGTGTAGGGAATAGTTAGTCATTGCAATTTGGAAGTGACAGCTGTGTGTCTCTGGAAAAGTCATTCTTGATATTTTGAGGTGACAGATGTAGGTGTCATGAAAAGTTAGTCATTGTTGGTAATGCAGAGCTCTATGTGTAGAGAATAGTCATTGCTGGTAATGCAGAGGTGAAATCTGTATGTGTAGTGAATGGTTAGTCATTGTTGGGTTTGCTGAGATGAGAGCAGTATGTGTAGGGAACAGTTACTCATTTTTGAAAATGCAGAGGTGACAACTGTATGTGTAGTGTAGAGTTAGTCATTCTTCGTAATTCAGTTCTGACATTTGCATATGCTGGGAGCAGTCATTTTTGATATTTTGGATGTGACAGCTGAATGTGCCAGGAAAAATTATTCACTGTTGGTAATGCAGAGTTCCATGTGTAGAGAACAGTGGTGATTGTTGGTAATGTGGAGGTGACAACTGTATGTGTAGGGAACAGTAGTTAATCATTGCTGATAATGCATACATGACACTGTATGTATAGGAAATAGTCATTGTTGGTTATATGGAGCTGACAGCTGTATCTATAGGGAACAGTTATTCATTTTTGGTAATTCAAATCTGACAACTGTATCTGTCAGGAAAAGGTATTGTTGGTAATTGATAGGTGACAGTGGTAAGAGTCAGAACAATTAGAAACATAGACATAGAAACATAGACTTTGACGGCAGATAAGGACCGCTAGGCCCATCTAGTCTGCCCATTAGTAATTGTTTATAATGCAAAGGTGAAAGCTGTAGGATGTAGGCAACAGTTAATCATTGATGGTCATTTGTGGGGTGACATTTTTATCTGTAGGGAACAGTTAGTCATTGTTAGTTATGAGGAGGTGATGGTTGTATGTGTAGTGAACATTTATTAATTGGTGATAATTGGAAACTGAAAGCTCTATGTGTCAGGAAAAGTTATTGCTGGTAATTTATAGGTGACAGCTGTACAAGCTGGGAGCAGTTAGTAATTGTAATGCAGAGGTGACAGCTGTATGTGTTTGGAACAGTTTGTTATTGTTACTAATGCAGAGTTGACATCTGTAAGTGTAGCACAGAGTAAGTCATTGTTCATAATTTGGAGCTGTATGTGTCTGGGAAAGTCATTATTGGTGTTTTGAGGTGACAGCTGTAGGTATCATGAAAAGTTAGTCATTGTTGGAAATGAAGAGCTCTATATGTAGAGAATAGACATTGTTCTTAATGCATAGGTGACATCTGTATGTGTAAGGAAAAGTTAGTCGTTGTTTATGCGGCACTCACAGATGTATATTTAAGGAATGGTTAGTCATTGTTAGTAATGTGAATGTGACAGCTGTATGTGTATTTATTTATAGGTGATAATGAAGACATGAAAGCTATAGGTTGTAGGGAACTAACGTTGTTTATTTTGGTGTGATATCTCTATCTATAGGGAACAGTTAATCATTGTTGGTTATCCAGAGGTGGCAGCAGTATGTGTATTGATGGGTTACTCATTGGCGGTAATTTGGATCTAATAGCTGTATGTGTCAGGAAAAGTTATTGTTGGTAATTCATAGGTAACATAATGCAGATGTGACAGCTGTATGTGTTGGGAACAGTTAGCTATTGGTGATAATGCGGAGGTGAAAGCTATATGTATAGGAAGCAGTTAGTCATTGTTGGTCATTTGGGGATGATGGCTATATGTGTAAGGAACAGTTAGTCATTGTTAGTTATGTAGAGGTGACAGCTGCATGTGTAAAGAACAGTTATTAATTGGTGGTAATTGGAATCTGTAAGCTGTATGTGTCAGAAAAAGTTATTGTTGGTAATACATAGGCGACAGCTGAATGAGTTTAGAACAGTTAGTAACTGTTTGTAATGCACAGGTGACAGCTGTATGTCCTGGGAACAGTTGCTCATTGCTGGTAAGGCAGATGTGACAGCTGTATGTGTTGGAAGTGGTTTATTTTTGTTACTAACGCAGTGTTGACATCTGTATGTGTAGCATGCAGTTAGTCATTGTTCTTAATTCAGAGATGACACCTGTATGTGTCTGGGAAAGTCATTCTTGTTTTTTTTCCAACTGTATTTATCCTTCTTGGCAGGCTGCCTGGTCATCTGCCAACCTACTGATCTTGAGGTCATTCAGAGACTTGTAGCACCTTATGTGCCCCAGCAAAACCCCTGAGCTGGCTCAGAGGCTTTTTCCTTGGGTGGCTCATGATTTTTCCCCATTTTTTCTCCCCATGGACTGTCCCTACTCCTGAGACCCTGGAAGCAGTGATGCATGATCTTGGAGGTGCACATGCGCACCACAGCTCTAATATCAGCCTCTTCCACCTTCCCTCCACCTAACGCCAGCACTCCTTAGAGCAACGCAGCCACTTGGCCTTTACCAGAGGGTTGTCAAGATCTAAGGAGACCTAGATCTCCCTCCAGAGGTGTAGCACTGCCAGCCAGTAGCCACTCACTTCCTCTCTCTCCCCCCCCACTGACTTCTGATGACCCAGGCTTGTTCCCAAACCTGGGTCAATGGTGTGGGGTGAGGTGTGGCGTCCAGTGCCTCAACCCTCTGCTTCACTGGGCCAGCTCCATTTTTGGTGTTTTGAAGTGACGACTGTAGGTATCATGAAAAGTTTGTCATTGTTGGAAATGAAGTGCTCTATGTGTAGAGAATAGACATTGTTCTTAATTCAGAGTTGACATCTATATATATAGGGAAAAGTAAGTCATTTTTGGTTTTGTGGAACTGACCGCTGTAAGTGTAGGTAACAGTCATTGTTGGTTATGTGGAGTTCACAGATGTATATGTAGAGAACAGTTAATCATTGTTGGTAATGTGGATGTGACAGCTATATGTGTAGAGAACAGTTAATCATAGGTGATAATGCAGACGTGAAAGCTGTAGAATGCAGAGAACAGTCATTGTTGGTCATTTGGGTGTGACAGGTCTATCTATAAGGAACAGTTAGTCATTGTTGGTTATCCAGTGGTGGCAGCAGTATGTGTATTGAAGAGTTATTCATTGGTGGTAATTCAGCTCTGATAGCCGTATGTGTCAGGAAAAGTTATTGTTGGTAATTCATTGGTGACAGCTGTATGAGTCAGGAACAGTTACTCATTGTTTTTAATGCAGATGTGGCAACTGTTTATGTAGGGAACGGTTAGTCATAGGTGATAATGCAGATGTGACAGCTATATGTGTTGGGAGCAGATAGCTATTGGTGCTAATCCGGTAGCAGTCATTGTTGGTCATTCAGGGATGGCAGCTATATGTGTAGGGAACAGCTAGTCATTGTTGATAATGCAGAGCTGAAATTTCTATTTGTATGAAACAGTCATTGTTGGTAAGGCAGACCAGACATCTGCATTTGTAGGGAACAGTTAGTCATTGTTGGTAATGCCAATTTGAAATCTGTTTGTGTATGGAACATTTAGTCATTTTGCGGGATGAGGACGTGACAGCTGTAAGTGTGATGAAGAGTTCATCATTCTTGGTAATCTGGGTGTGACAGCTGTATGTGTTGGAAACAGTCATTTTTGGTAGTGTGGAAGTGACAGCTGTATGTGTAGGGAACAATTAGCCATCATTGGTTATTCAGATGTGACAGCTGTATGTGAATGGAACAATTAGTTATTGTTGATAATGCAAAGGTAACAGCCATATGTGTAGAGAACATTTAATTACTGTTGGTATTTTGGAGGTAACAGCTGTACTGAATGTATCAGAAACAGTCATTGTTGGTAATTCAGACTTAATAGCTGTATGTGTCGGGAGCACTACAATCTTGGGTGGGCAGTATTATATACCCTATTTTTAAAAAAGGCAGCATTAATGATCCCATGATGTACAGGCCAATATGTTTGCTGGATTCTTCCCAGAAATTGTTTACCAGAATCATATTAAATCATTTAATAACCTGGATAGATGATGGCAAAATACGTAATGAGTGGCAGAATGGCTTTAGGGCCAATAAGTCAATGAGACAACATTGTCATGTGTTTACACATCTATTTGGAAATACATTAAGATAAAAAAATTTAAATGATATTGTTAATTTGTCTACTTTAAATCGGCCTTCAGTACTGTCAATAGGCCACAACTATGGCAGAAACTGAGTGGTTATGGAATGGCCTCTTTATTATTGGATATTATAATACAACTTCATCAAAATACCTGACTCCAAGTCCAATACAATCAAAAAGGCCACCTCTTCTTAAAAATAAACACAAATCATGGTGTCAGACAGGGTTGCATACTGGCATTAACCTTTTTTAATTTATACATCAATTCTGTACTCAAAGATTTAGAATATTCAGAATTTAATTGCCCAACAATATTAAATCAAAAGATTCCAGGCTGGCCCAGTGGCATGGAGGGCTGAGGCATCATGCCATACCTCCTGCAATGCTGGTGACCCATATTCACGGTGCAAGTGGGCTGCTGGGAGTTGGCTGGGGAGGGAGAGGATTGAGCAGCCTGAGGACAGCTCTCCTCTCCCAGAGAGGGTGTGGGACAGAGACTGCAGCATGCCTTATCCCTAGCGGAGGCTGGTGGCTGGCACTGGTGGCTCATACATATGGGGCAGTTATGGAGCAGACGCCCAGCATGTCACCTGCAGCAGTGTGCAAGGCTCAGCCATTGGTGTCATTGCACGCTGCTGTGCTGCACTTGGGGAAGGGCAGAAAATGGAAAAATAGCTCCTCAGCAGGATGATTACCATTGCCGCAGACCCTGCTCCCGTGATTTGCTGTAACTCCCACACCGGATCCGTCCTTGCAGGTTGAGGGATCCCCGCCATCCTGCCATGGGGGTACAAGCTATGGAGGAAGGGGATAGGTAAGCTGTGAGCAGGAGAAGGGGCTGGGTGACCTGGCATGAGGGAGCGCCACAGGGGAAGGGGAGAAAATAGATTAATTAAAAAAAAAAAAAGATTTCTTGTCTAGCATATGCTGATGATCTGGTACTTATCTTCTCTTAATTTATTTGCTAAGGAAATTAAAACATTTTGTAAACATATGTCAAGGAAATAAGCTGGCTATTAATAATGCCAAAATCAATTTGGTTATTTTTGGCAATAGGAATAGGAAACATCTTTCATTATATTTTGGTAAAGATAGGATAAATACTGCAAAACAATATGATTATCTGGGAATAAGATATGCTGAAAATACTACTTGGACAAAATATATACATCAACTTAGATTAAAGTTGATTACATCCTTTAATGCTTTCAAAATATTTGGTGGTAAACTAGGGAATGGTGGTATTTTTAGATTATTAAAGGTTATCAATATTAAAATTAAGACCGGTATTTTATATGTGGAAGAGATCTGGTAACAGAATCATTAATATTCTTCAGCCAGTCATAAATCACATGCATAGCTATATTTTTAAAGTTTCAACACAGTCCCTTCTGAAATTCTTCATAGGGAGTTGGGACAGTATTTGATAACATACAGTATCTAGCACTTGAGCAAAAAATAAAACATGTATTTAAACTGATTATATTACCAGACCATCATTTGCCCAGAATATAATTGGAAGAAGCAATTAAATATACTTACATGGGCTTTGTCTTTCCTAATGTGGATGTACTAAGGAGTTTTAGCTTACCCATATGATTGGGTCATCTTTTTTATGAGATTTTTCAGAAACCTATTACTGAAATAATAAAACAAATTAAAGTAAGAGTCAGAGATTCAACACTTTCACAAAATAACATGAAAATTGATGGTCTAAAGCACTTTAGGTGGTTCAAGATTATGAAACAAGAACATAAATTAAAACCTTACATAGTAATTCTGGACAAACCAGAAGACTGGAGATCTGTGATCAGGTTCTGGATGGAACTTCATGTATCAAATTACATCTATTACAATCAAAGGTGAAAGGGTATATTGATGCAAAATTGTGATATTGAAGTACATAAAGAAGATGACCTCAAACATATAATCCTGTAGTGTCTACAATTTGAAAAGTCAAGGAAATTCTGACTTGATTCAATTTTATTATATTCAATATTAGCCCAAGCTTATCTAGTTCCAAACATTATAACATCACTTTTTACATCTAAGGACAAAAAGTGAGGGGTAGGACAGTGAGTGATATAGAGTACAGTGGTGAGTATGATTAAGTGAGTCCAGGGCAAAACGGCAGAAAGAATTGAAGAGAGCGTCCAATCTGGATAGGGTGGATTTGGGAGCATCACTGTAGACTACATTGCAGTAGTCAAAAATAGGGAGTATCATCTTTTGGACAATCTCTTGCCCGGCCATAAAAGGTATGCTGCTATGGCTCCTGTAAAGAGCGCCAAGCTTGGGGCACAGTTTGCTCAGGATGGCATCGATATGATCAGAGAAGTTGAGGAGTTGGTCTAGCCAAAACCCAAGATACCTTGTTAATGTGGAGGTGACAGCTGTATATGTAGAGCACATTTAATTATTGTTGGTTTTTTTTTGGAAGTGACAGCTGTATATTTTGGGAACAGTTACTCATTGTTAGTTTTGCAGAAGTCACAGTTGTATGTGCAGGGAACAGTTAGTCATTGTTGTTAATGTAGCGGTGACAGCTGTATATGTAGGGAGGAGTTAGACATTGCTGCTAATGCGGAAGTGACAGCTGAATGTTTGGGGAACAGTTAGTCATTGTTGCTAATGCTGAGGTGAGAACTGTATGAGTAAGGAACAGTTAGTTATTGTTGATAATGTGGAGGTGACAGCTGTATGCATCTGGAAAAGTTTTTGTTGGTATTTTGAGGTGACAGCTGTACAGTAGGTGTAGTGTAAAGTTAGTCATTGTTGGTAATGCAGAGCTCTGTGTGTAGAGAACAGTTGTCATTGTTCATAATGTGGAGGTGACAGCTATATGTGTAGGGAGCAGTTAGTCATTGTTGGTAATTAGAAGATGACAGCTGTATGGGTAGGTAACAGTTGGTCATTGCTGGAAATGTGTATTTGACAGTTATACATGTAGTGGACAGGTAGTCATTGCTCACAATGCGTAGTTGACAGCTATATGTGTAGGAACAGTTATTCATTTTTGATGATGCAGAACTGACAGCTGTATGTGCAGAAAATTGTAAGTGCTGGGATTGTGGAGATCACAGCTGCATATGTAGAGAAAAGTTAGCCATACAGTAGGTGATAATGCAGAGGTTAATGCTATACATGTAAGGAACAACTAGTCATTGTTGGTAATGTGTAGGTGACAGCTGTATGTGTAGGGACCAGTTAGTCATTCTTAGTAATTCAGAGTTGACAGCTGTATGTGTCGGGAAGAGTCACTGCTGGGAATCTGGAGGTGACAGCTCTATGTGTGAGGAATGCTTAGTCATTGTTGGTAATGCAGAGGTGACAGCTGTATTTGCAGGGAACAATTAGTCATGGTTGGTATTTCAGAGGTGTCAGCTGCACGTGTAGGGAACAGTCATTGTTGGTAATTCAGACATGACAGCTCTACAGTATGTGTCAGGAATAGTTAGTCATTGTTGGTAATGCAGAACCCTATGTGTAAAGAAGAATAGTCATAGGTGATAATGCGGAGGTGAAATCTGTATGTGTAGGGAACTGTTAGTCATTGTCAGTAATGTGGAAGGGACAGCTGTATGTGTCTGGTAAAGTCTTTGTTGGTATTTTGAGGTGACAGCAGTAGGTGTCATGAACAATTTGTCGTTGTTGGTAATATAGACCTGTATGTTTGAAGAACAGTCATTGTTGGTTAGGAAGAGTTGACATCTGTATGTGTAGCATACATTTAGCCTTTTGTCATAATTTGGAGGTGACAACTGTATGTGTCTGAAAAAGTCATTCTTGGTATTTTGAGGTGACAGCTGTAGGTATCATGAAAAGTTAGTCATTGTTGGTAATGCAGAGCTCTATGTGTAGAAAACAGTTGTTATCACTGGTAATGTGGAGGAGACAGCTGTTTGTGTAGGGAGCAATTAATCATTGTTGGTAATGGGGAGGTGACAGTTGTATGTGAAGGGAACAGAGTCATTGTTCGTAATACAGAGCTGACTGCTGTATGTGTAGAAAACTGTAAATGTGGCTATTGCGGATGTCACAGCTGCATGTGTAAATAAAAGTTAGCCATGGCTGGTAATGTAGAGCAGAAAGCTGTATATGTAGGGAACAGATAGTTATTGTTGGTCATGTGGAGGTTAAAGCTGCATGAGCAGGGACCAGTCAGTCACTGCTGGTAATTTGGAGTTGACGGCTGTACTTCTCAGCAAAAGTCATTGTTGGGAATTTGGAGATGACAGCTGTATATATGAGGAAAACCTCAACATTGTTGGTCATGCAGAGGTGACAGCTGTATTTGCAGGTAACAATTAGTCATGGTTGGTATTTTGGAAGCATCATCTACACATGTTGGGAATAGTCATTGTTGGTAATTTGGACATGCCTTCTCTATGTGTCAGTAATAGTTATTCATTGTTGGTAATTCAGAGCTCTATGTGTACAGAACAACAGTAATTGTGCGTAATGCGGAGGTGATAGCTGTATATGTAAGGAACAGTAACTCATTTCTACTATTAGGTAGGAGACAGCTTTATGTGTAGGGAACAATCATTGATGGTAATTTGGTGGTGACAGCTTTATATGTCTGGAGCAGTCATTGTTACTAATTAGAATGTGACATCTGTGTATATCGTGAAGAGTTAATCATTGTTGGTAAGGCAGATGTGACAGCTGTACAGTATGTGTAGGGAACAGTTAGTCTTTGTTGCTAATGTGGAGGGGACAGCTGTATGTGTAGGGGAGACTTAGCCTTGTTGGCAATGCAGATCTCTATGTGTAGACAACAGTAGTTATTGTTGGTAATGCGGAGGTGACAGCTGTATGTGTAGGAAACAGTTACTCATTGTTTCTATTTCAGACATGGCACCTGTATGTGACGGAAACAGTCATTGTTCATAATTTGGACATTACAGCTGTACGTGTAGTGAACAGTTAGTTATTGTTTGGTAGTGTGGAGGTGACAGCTCTACGTGCAAGAAACAGTCTTTATTCATAATTCACAGGTGACATCTGTATGTGTAGGGAACAGTTAATAATTCTTGATAATGTTGAGGTGACAGCTGTATGTGTAGGAAGAGTTAGTCATTGCTGTTAGTGGACAGGTGACTACTGTACTGTATGTGTAGAGAACATTGGGTCAGTTTTCTTAATGCTGAGGTGACAGCTGTATATGTAGGGAACTGTTAGTCATTGTTTCAAGGGAATCAACAAAGTCCAAGAGGGTAGCATCTTTCAAAAAAAGAGGTGTGCAAGAACAAGGGGGCACAATTTGAAGATAGAAGGGGGGCGGCTCAGAGGTAATTTAAGGAAGTATTTTTTCACAGAGAGGGTTGTGGATGTATGGAACGGCCTTCCAGAGGAGGTTGTGGAGTCAAAAACAGTGGTGGAATTCAAGCATGCATGGGACAGTCATAAGGCAATTCTAGGGGGTGGGGGTAGGAAGAAGTAGGCTGCTGGTTAACTAGGATCTGCAGCTTATCCATCAGGTAGGGAAATGGGCAGACTGGGTGGGCCAAGCGGTCCTTATCTGCCGTCAAATTCTATTGTTTGTAATTCGGAGGTGACAGCAGTATGTTTCTTGAAAAGTTTTTGTTGGTATTGTGTCAGGAACAGTTACTCATTGTTGGTAATCCAGAGCTCTATGTGTAGAGAACAGTAATACAGAGGTGGCAGCAGTATGTGTAGGTAACATTTAGTCATTGTTGGTAATGTGGAGGTGACAGCTGTATGTGTAGGGAACAGATAGCCAATGTTGCTAATACTGAGCTGACAGATTTATTTGTATTTAACATTTAGTTAGTGTTGGTGTTTCAAGGTGACAGCTGTATGTGTTGGAAAAAGTCATTGTTGATGATTCAGGAGTTTCAGCTGTATGTGCTGGGAGCTGCTAGTCATTGTTCGTAATATCCATGTGACAGCTATATATGTTTGGAACAGATAGTCATTGGTAATGTGGATGTGACTGCTGCTTGTCTAGGGGACAGTTAGTCATTGTTGGTAATAGGTAGGTGACATCTGTACATGTAGAGAACACTTAGTCAATGTTCCTAATTCGAATGTGACAGTTCTATGTGTCAGAAAAAGTCATTGATGGTAATTCAGACTTGACAGCTGTTTGTATCGGGAGCAAATAGTTATTGTTGGCAATGCAGAGGTGACAGCTATATGTGTTGGGGACATTAACTCATTGCCGGTAATGCGGAGATAACAGTTGCATGTATATTGAATAGTTAGTCATGTTGGTAATGAGGAGGGGACAGTTGTATGTGTAGGAAACAGCTAGTCATTTTTGGTAATGAAGAGTTGACATCTGTAAGTGTAGGGTACAGTTAGACATTGTTGGTAATACAGAATTGACAACTTATGTATATTGTACAGTTAGTCATAAACATGGAAACATAGAATCTTTTTTTTTTTGTCTGTCTCAGCGCTGGCTTCAGCTTGGTCATGGCCCCCGTTGCCCCTCGCTACCAAATCAGCTGTTCTCCCATTTGCCCCCTGGCTTACCCTCCAGGGTGGGGCCACAGCACCGGCCAAGGTGTCATGGACAGGGGTTGGGTTATGGGAGCCAGCCTGAGAGTGAGGAGGCATGGCGAGGCAGCGTCATGGCAGCATTGCAGTGGGATTTTTCTATTTTGCTCCCTCTGGAGTCGGGTGCGTGCAATGACGCCGTCCAAGGTGGAACTCACATGCTCCCTTGGGTGCTCCCCTCAAAGCATCTGCACTCTGCTCCCCACATACTCGTGCAAAACACCTTTCTCCCCAGCCTCTGGCAGGGGGAACTCAGGTGCCGGTGCTGCAGAACCCCCCTTCCTGGGGAAGGAGAGCAGTCCTCCGGATGCTCGATCCTTCCACACCCCTGCTGACCCCTAGCAGCCCATGCCTGTTCCTGAACATGGGTCACCGGCATGGCTTGAGATGTGGCATCCAGCGCCTCAAGCTTCAGTGCCACCAGGCCGGCTGGGAAACATAGAATCTGTCAGCTGATAAGGACCATATGACCCACCTAGTATGTCTATTTCCGTAGTCACTGCTTCAGCCCCAGATCCTATTTCATCTGTGGATCTCCTGCTCTGCACATCTCTAAGGTAACCTTATTTCTATCGGATGCACTCTTGAACCCCAGTATTGTGTTCACACCCACCACTTCTACTTGAAGGCTGTTCCACTGCTCCAGCAACCTCTCAGTGAAAAAGTACTTCCTAACATTACTCCTGAGCCTTCCACCCTTCAGCCTCATAAGATGCCCCCTTATTCTCATGCAGAATTTTTTCTGAAATATGCTTTCCACCTGTACCCTGTTTATTCCCTTAAGGTACTTGAAAGTCTCTAAGATACCTCTTTCTCCCTTCTTTCTTCCAGTCAGTGTTTGTAATTCAGATGTGACAACAGTATGTGTTGGAAACAATCATTGTTCACACGTTGGAGGTGACAGCTGTTTATGATGGGTTAAGTTAGTCACTGTTGATAATTCAGAGCTCCATGTGTATAAAGTAGTATAGGTTTCATTATTGGTCATACGGAGGTGATAGCTGTATGTGTAGGGAACAGTTAGTCATTGTTGGTTATGCGCATGTGACAGCTGTATGTGTAGGGAACAGTTAGTAATTGTTGGTTATGCAGAGCTGACAGCTGTATGTGTAGAGAACAGTTAGTCATTATTGGTAATGTGGATGTGACAGCTGTATGCATAGGGAACAGTTAGTCATAGATGATAATGCAGAGACGAAAGCTGTATATTACAGGGAACAGTTAGTAACTGTTGGTCATTTGGGTGTGACAGCTATATCTATAGGTAGCAGTTAGCCATTGTAGTTTACATAGAGGTGACAGCTGTATGTGTGCTGAACAGTTATTAATTGGTGGTAATTCTGATCTGACAGCTGTATGTGTTAGGAAAATTTATTGTTGGTAACTCATAGATGATGGCTGTATGAGTCAGGAACAGTTACTCATTGTTGGTAATGGGGAATTGACATCTTTATGTCTTGGGAAGAGTTAGCCATAGGTGATAATGCACAGGTGAAAGCTGCATGTGTAGGAAACAGTCATTGATGGTCATTTGGGGGCAACAGCGATACGTGTAGGGAACAGTTAGTCACTGCTGATAATTTAGAGCTAACCGCTGTATGTGTAGGGAACAATTAGTCATTGTCAGCAATTCAGAGGTGACAGCTGCATTTGCAGGGAACAGTTAGCCATTATTGGTAAGGCAGATGTGAAAGCTGTTTGTGTATGGAACAGTTAGTCATTGTTAGTGATGCAGAGGTGACAGCTGTATGTGTGAGAAGCATTAGTCATTGTTTGGTAATACATGGTTGACAGCTGTATGTGTAGAAAACAGTCATTGTTGGTGCTGTATATGTAGGGTACAGTTACTCATTGTTGGTAATGCTGAGATGACAGCTGTATGTGTAGGAAACAGTTATTCATTGCTGATGATGCAGAGCTGAGAGTTGTATGTGTAGGGAACAATTATTCATTGTTTGTTAATCAGATGTGACAGCTGTATGTATAGGGAGCAGTTAGTCATTGGTGGTAATGCAGAGGTGACAGCTGTCTGTGTAGAGAACATTTAATTATTGTTCATATTGTGGAGGTGACAACTGTATGTGTACGGAACAGTTAGTCATTGTTGATATTGCAGCGGTTCTTGCTGTATGTTTAGTGAGCAGTTATTCATTGTAGCTAATTCTGAAGTGACACCTGAATGTGTAGGGAATAGTTAGTCATTGTTGGTAATTTATGTGCAGGAAACAGTTAGTAATTGTTTGTAATTTTGAGGGGGCAGTTAAATGTGTCTGGAAATGTCATTCTTGGTATTTTGAGGTGGCAGCAGTTGGTGTTATAGAAACATAGAAGTTGATGGCAGAGAAAGACCACAAGGCCCATCCAATCTGCCCTTTTTTCTACCTTATGAATGTGCCATAGGCCTGTACTCTGTCAATGGCCTATCTATTCATACTCATCTGTATTGCTCCCTTATGCCTATCCCATACCTGTTTGAAGCCCTGCACTGTATTCATATCCATCACTTCCTGAGGTAGGCTGTTCCATGCATCCACCACCCTTTCTGTGAAAAAGAACTTCTTCACTTTACTCCTTAATCGGTCTCCCTCTAATCTCACACTGTGTCCTCTTGTCCTGCTATTTTTCTTCTATTGAAACTTGTTAGACTCTTTCACCTTGTTAATGCCCTTAAGATATTTGAAAGTTTTGATCGTATCACCTCTCTCCCTCCTTTGCTCTAGGGTATATATAGTGAGCTCCATTAAGCTGTCCTCATAAGCTTTCTGATGCAATCCCTACACCATTTTGGTTGCCCTTCTCTGGATTGCCTCTATGAAAAGTTAGTCACTGTTGGTAATGCAGAGCTTTGTGTAGAGAACAGTCATGATTGATAATGCGGAGGTGGCAGCTGTATAACTAGGGAGCTGTTAGTCATTGTTGCTAATGCTGAAGTGACAGCTGAATTCGTAGGGAACAGTTAGTCATTGTTGGTAAGGCTGAGGTGGGAACAGTATAAGTAAGGAACAGTTAGCCAATTGATATTAAGGCAGAGTTGACAACCATATGTGTAGCATGCATTTAGTCATTTTTTGTAATTCAGAGGTGACAACTTCCTGTGTCTGAAAAAGTAATTCTTGGTATTTTGAGGTCATAGCTGAAGGTTTGATGAAAAGTTAGTCATTGTTGGCAATACAGAGCTCTATGTGTAGAGAAGAGTTGTCATCGCTGGTAACGTGAAGCTGACAGCTGTATGTGTAGGGAACAGTTAGTCATTGTTCATAATGCAGAGCTGACAGCTGTATGTGTAGAACATTATAAGTATTGGTATTGCAGACATCACAGCTGCATGTGTAAAGAAAAGCTTGCCATAGCTGATAATGCAGGAGAAGGCCAAATGTGTAGGGAACAGTTAGTGATTGTTGGTCTTATGGAAGTGGTAGCTGTATGTGTAGGGACCAGTTAGTCACTGCTGGCAATTCAGAGTTGACAGCTGTACTTTTAGGGAAAATCATTGTTGGGAATTTGGAGGTGACAGCTGTATGTATGAGGAACACCTAGTCATTGTTGCTCATGCAGAGGTGACAGCTGTATTTGCAGGTAACAATTAGTCATGGTTGATATTTTGGAGGCGTTATCTACACATGTCGGAAAAAGTCATTGTTGATCATTTGGACATGACAGCTCTATTCATCAGAATAGTTATTCATTGTTGGTAATTTAGAGCTCTATGTGCATGGAACCACAGTTATTGTTCGTAAGGCAGAGCTGATAGCTGTATATGTAAGGAACAGTAAGTCATTTCTGGTAATAGGTAGGTGACAGCTTTATGTGTAGGGAACAGTTAGTCACTTATGGTAATTCAGAGGTGACAGTGTTATGTGTCTGGGGCAGTCATAGTTAGTAATTAGAATGTGACATCTCTGTATGTTGGGAAGGGTTAGTGATTGTTGGTAAGGTGGAGGTGACAGCTGTATGTGTAGGGAAGTTTTAGTCCTTGTTCATAATGCAGAGCTCTATGTGTAGACAACAGTAGTCATTGTTGGCATTGCGGAGGTGACAGCTGTCTGTGTAGGGAACAGTTACTTATTGTTGGTATTTTGAACATGATACCTGTATTTGATGGGAACAGTTACTGTTTATAATTCAGTTGTTACAGCTGTATGTGTAGTGCACAGTTAGTCATTGTTTGGTAATGTGGAGGTCACAGTTGTATGTGCAGGGAACAGTTAGTCTTTGATCATAATTCATAGGTGACAGCTGTATCTGTAGGGAAGAGTTAATAATTGTTGGTAATGCCTAGGTGACAGCTGTATGTGTAGGGAACAGTTTGTCATTATTAATGGGTGGGTGTAGGGAACAGTTGGTCATTTTTGGTAATTCCAAGGTGACAACTGTATATGTAGGGAACTCTTAGTCATTGTTTGTAATTCAGAGGTGACAGCAGTATGTTTCTTTAAAAGTATGTGTCTGTGTTTTGGAGGTGACAGCTGTATGTTTCAGGAACAGTTAGTCATTGTTTGTAATTTAGAGCTCTATGTGTAGAGAATAGTAGTCATTTTTTGTAATACAGAGATGATAGCAGTATGTGTAGGTAACAGTTAGTCATTGTTGGTAATGTGGAGGTGACAGCTGTATGTGTAGAGATATAGTTAGTTATTGTTGCTAATGCTGAGCTGACAGAGTTATGTGTAGGGAACATTTAGTTATTGTTGGTATTTTGAGGTGACAGCTATATGTTTTGGGAACAGCCATGGTTGGTGATTCAGCAGTTTCAGCTTTATGTGTCAGGATCTGTTAGTCATTGTTGGTAATGCACAAGTGACAGCTATATATATAAGGAACAGATAATCATTGGTGCTAATGTGGAGGTGACAGCTGTTTGTCTGGGGCACAGTTAGTCATTGTTAGTAATAGGTAGGTGACGTCTGTATGTGTAAGGAAAAGTTAGTCATTGTTCCTAATTCAGAGGGGACAGCTGTATGTGTGAGATAAAGTCATTGTTTGTATTTTGAGGTGACATATATAGGTGTCATGAAACATTTCTCATGGTTGGCTATGCAGGCCTATATGTGTTGAGAACAGTTGTCATTGTTGTTAATGCAGAGGTGACAGCTGTACAGTATGTGTAGGGAGCAGTTAGTCATTGTTAATAATACTGAGGTGACAGCTGTATAGGTAGGGAACAGTTAGTCATTGTTTGTAATGCATAGGTGACAGTTGTACATGAATGGAAAAATGTGGATTTGAAAGTTGTATATCTAGGAACAGTTAGTCATTGTTTATGATACAGAGCTGACAGGTGTATGTGGAGAAATCAGTAAGTGTTGGTAATGTGAACGTGACAGCTGCGTGGGTACAAAAAATGTGATATTTGTTAGAATATTGAGGTGAAAACTATACATGTAGGGAACAGTAAGTCATTGTTGGTAATGCAGAGGTGATTGCTGAATGTGGAGGGAACAATTAGTCATTGTTGGTAATGCTGAGGTGATGGGTGTATGTGTAGGGATCACTTAATCATTGCTTGTATTTTAGAGGCGATAGCTGTATGTGTCGGGAACAGTCATTGTTTGCATTTTGGAGGTGACAGCTGTATGTCTCAGGAACAGTTAGTCATTGTTGGTAATGCAGAGCTCTATATGTAGAGAACAGTAGACATTTATGGTAATGCAGAGATGACAGCTGTAAGTGTCAGGAACAGTTAGTCCTCATTAGTAAACTGAAGGTGGTAGCTGTATGTGTAGAGAACAATTTGTCATTGTTGGTAATGCTGAGGTGAGAACTGTAGGTGTAGAGAACAGCTATTCATTATTGGTAATGCAGGGGTGACAGCTGTGTGTTTAGGGAACAGTTAATCTTTGATAGTAATTCGGAGGTGACAGCTGTATATTTCAGGAACATGTATTATTGGTATTTTGACGTGACAGTTATAGGTGTCATGAAAAGTAAGTCATTTTTATCAATGCACAGCTCTATATTTTAAGAACAGTCATTATTGTTGGTACTGCGCAGGTGACAGCTGTATGTGTAGTGAGAAGTTATTCATTGTTGGTAATGCAGAGGCGACAGTTGTATGGGTAGGAAATAGTCATTGATGATAATGTGAAGGTGACAGTTGTACATGTATTGAATAGTTATTATTCATAATGTTGTGGTGACAGCTGTATTTAAACTTGACAGCAGTATGTGTCAGTAGCAATTAGTCATTGCTGGCAATGTGGAGGTGACAGTTATATGTGTCATGAACACTTACTCATTGTTGGTAATGTGGCAGTGACAGCTCAATTCATTTCCAGCAGGAAATCACAGACTTCATCATCGACCTGATGTTGGAATCCACCGCATGGATTGTTCTGGGAGATTTCAATGCCTGGTCAATGATGAACTCCTGCAATTTGGTCAAGATTTACTCCAACTGATGAGTTCCTTGGGCCTGACACATTTTATTACCTCTAGAGTTCATCTTCATGATCATTTTATCAGACCTGGTCTTCCTGCTGGAGATGGAGGTCTTTGACCTTTTGGTGGAACCATTCAGTTGGTCATTCCACCATACAGCTGACTTCAAGTTTGAGGCACCCCTAATAGACCTGCTCCTATGGAGATGGTCCAGTACCACCCTTTAAGGGGATTGACCCTGCAAGGTCTGGTGGAAGTACTGGGCCTATCAGGCATGATTGGTGGTTATTCAGATATGACATCTGAATGTGTAGGAAAAAGTTTGACATTGTTTGTAATGTGGAGGTGACAGCTGTATGTGTAGAGAACATTTTAATTACTGTTGGTAATGTGGAGATGACAGCTGTATGTGTACGGGACAGTTAGTAATTGTTGGAAATGCAGAAGTGACAGTTGTATGTGTAGGGAGCAGTTAGTCATTGTTGCTGATGTGGAAGTGACAGCTGAATGTGTAGGGAACAGTGAGTCAATGTTGGTAATGCTGAGGTGAGAACTGCATGTGCAGGAAACAGTTAGTCATTACTGGTAATTCAGAGTTGACAGCGATATGTTTCAGGAATAGTCACTGTTAGGAATTTGGAGGTGACAGCTGTAGGTGTCATGAAAAGTTAGTCATTTTTGTTGGTAATGCAGAGCTATATGTGTAGAGAACAGTCAATATTGGTAATGCGAAGGTGACAGCTGTATGTGCAGGGAACAGTTAGTATTATTGGTAATGCAGAGGTGACTGCTGTATGTGTAGGGACAAGTTAGTAATTTCTGGTAATTTGGAAGTTACAGTTGTATATGTAGGGAACAGTTAGTCATTGTTGGTAATACAGAGGTAACAGCTGTATGTGCAGAGAACAGTTAGCCATTGCTGGAAATGCAGAGGTGACATTTGTGTTTGTAGGGAACAGTTAGTCATTTTTGGTAATGTGGAGGTAGCAACCATATGTGTAGGGACCGGTTAGTCATTGTTGGTAATGAATATGTGAAAGCTGCAGGTGTAGGGAACAGTTAGTCTTTCATTGGTAATGTGTAGTTGACTGCTGTATGTGTAGTGAACCGTTAGTCATTGTTGGTAATGCCGAGGTGATAGTTGTATGTTTAGGGAACAGTTAGTCATTGTTGGAATTCAGATTTGACAGTTGTATGTGTTGAGAAGAGTCGTTGGGAATTTGGAGGTGACAGCTGTATGTGTCAGAAACAGTTAGTCATTGTTGGTAATGCAGAGGTGACAGCTGTATTTGCAGTGAACAGTTAGTCATGGTTAGCATTTGGTGGTGTCAGCTGCACTTGTTGGGAACACTCATTTTTGATAATTAGATCATGACAGCTCTCTGTGTCAGGAATAGTTATTCATTGTTGGTAATGCCGAGTTCCATGTGTATCGAACAGCAGCCATTGCTAGTGATACAGAGGTGACAGCTGTATGTGTAGGAAACAGTAAGTCATTTTTGGTTATATGTCAGTGAAATATGTATGCGTAGGGAACAATCAATCATTGTTGGTAATGAGTAGGTGACAGATGTATGTATAGTGAACATTTAGTCATCGATGGTAATTCAGAGGAAACAGCATTATGTGTCAAGAGCAGTCATTGTTAGTAATTAGAAGATGACAGCTGTATGTGTCTGGAACAGTCAATCATTGTTGCTAAAGCAGAGCTCTATGTGTAGAGAACAGTAGTAATTGTTGGTAATGCAGAGGTGACAGCACTATGTGTAGGTAACAGTTAGTCATTGTTAGTAATGTGGTGGTGAAAGCTATACTGTATGTTTAAGGAATAGTTAGTCATTGTTCGTAATGCAGAGCTGACAGCTATATACAGTATGCTGGGAACAGATTGTTATAGCTGGTATTTTGGAGGCGACAGCTGCACAGTTATTGTTGATGATTCATGTGTTTCAGCTGTATGTGTGGGAGCTGTTAGTCATTGTTAGTAATGAGCAGTTGACAGCGATATGTGTAGGGAACAGTTTGTCATTGTTGTTAATGTGAAGGTGTCATTGGTATGTGAAGGGGACAGTTAGTGATTGTTGGTAATGGGTAGGTGACAGCTGTATGTGTATGGAACAGTTAGTCATTGGTAATAGTCATGAAAATTAAATAGCACACAGAGCAGAAAAGCCACAAAGTGGCATTACAAAAAACTCACCATTTATTTTATAAAATGAATAGTGCTATTGACATTCATTGCAGAACTGGAAATGGTAAAAAGATAGTTGAGACAAGGTAATGATGTCACGGCAGTTGATACAGACTACTGACATGTCACTTGGTAGACCTCAAGCTTCCTTAGAGTGACCTATTTCATCAAACAGTGCCCCTCTACTTATAGTGGTACATATGTAAACCTCCAAATAAATGACCAATGAATAAATGCAAATCTGTTATATCACAGTAAAAGAACAAACATGATGTGATTATCCCAAACTGATTTTCATCACCTACAAACATGTCATAAATAGATACATACCTATAGAGAATATATTTATAACTACCATGAGTATGCTGAGAAACTTATTATGGGGTTATGACTTTCAATAAAAACAGCCATAAATATATGTATAACTGAGACTGTTACATAAAGACTCCAAATATAATTTATTTCCCTCTTGCTGATACTAATTATTGGACATAACAACATTAGGCACCTTACTTAAAAGTGTAGTGATATGCAACATTCTAACATATTAACAATACAATCTGCTCAAATTTTATTTATTTATTGAAGCATTTAACCAGGAAAGACATACTGAACTCAAACAGGTCATTTCCAGATGCTCCCATGGGTTGGGGGAATAGGGAATTACTAAAAAAACAATATACAATAAATACAACTATACAATGGAAAAGCTACAGGGTAAAGTTATTATAGAATGCAACAATTAATTACAATATTTACAAAAAATTAAAAACTGTAGTTGGTAAGGTAACAGAATTCAGCTAAAAATTAAGCAGTCCTAGTGATGCTGAGTGTTGAGGCATTGGATGGCACACCTTGTGCTGCACCAGCACCTGGGTTTGAGGACAAGCCCAGGTTTTGGGGGGGGGAGGGAGGAGCTGGACTGAGCTGCCATTAAGTAGCTCTGCTCTCCTGGAGAGGGTTGGGCACCAATCTGACCAGCAGACTGTGTCAGGAGGGGAGGGCGCTGTTAGGCGATTGATGGTCAGAGGCCGTGTCTCTGCATGGCTTCCTGCCTGGACCCTCTTCCTTTGTGCTTTCCCTTTGTGCCAGTGATCTCGTGTGGGGGGAGGGCTTCCAGCAGCTACTTTAGTGACTATGAAACCACACACCCTGCCATGCCCTGTGATCCTCACAAGTGGGGATGGAACTGACCATCAGTATGCCGCCACCAAGCCTTGCAGGCAGTCAGGGGAAAATGTTGCCATGAAAAAAAAGACTTCAGCTAAAAATTAGTAGATGGTGCAAATACATTCTGAATATAAAGCTTTAGAGTAATTAGCAGAAATAAAAACATGAAATGGAACTAAGTAAACCATTTGGGTAGTTTTGGGTGGGAGAAAGTGGGAGAATATATAAAAGAGACTTGGGAGGAGGAAGGAAGAGAAGAGAAAACTAAGAGACAGGCACATTGGGAAAATGACAGATTGGAGAGATATGGGAGAAGAGTAGAGAAATAGGGGAGGGTTTGGAGGAGGCAGAGTGAATGGGTAGAGGAAGATAGTTCCAAAGTTTAGGAAAGCGGAAAGAGAAGGCAGCTTGACCAGCAAGTGATGTATGAGATGGAAGCTGGAGGCAGTGAAACCCAGAGTAAAAGAGGGAGTAGGGGGAAAGGGTGCAGAGTAGGAAGAGGGAGTCAAGATAAGGGCGAATGGAGGATGACCAAAATTTGAAAGTGAAAGAGGCACAGTGGATCAGGTGGCAATCCTCCAGGGTAGGGAGGGAGGGAGAGAGCAGAGTAAAGAGTACAGTGGTGGTTGTGGGAAAGGCAGCTAAGAGCAAAGTGGCAGAAGGAGTGGAAGAGGGGATTCAGTCTGGTCAGGGTGGACCTAGGAGCAGCAGCATATATTATGTCGCTATAATTAAAAATGGGGAGAAACATCTTGGTTATGATGTCTCTGTGGGCAGGAAGGGAGTTGCAACTTTTGTGTCTATATAGGGCACCAATTTCTGGGTGGAGCTTTTAGAATATGGAATCTATGTGCTGGAAGACATGGAGGTGACGGTCAAGCCAGACACAGAGGTATTTGAAAGAAGTCATGTAATCAATTGAGTCTCCATCTAGAGTTTGGAAGGAAGGAAGGGTTGAGAGTTTAGAGAGCATTGGCCTAGTGACAAAGCACATAGACACAAGACCCTTAGGTCCAATCACTTATCTCTAAATGCCAAAAATTTATAAATAAATACATTTTTGGCATTTAGAGATAACTGACTGGACCTAAGGGTCTGTTCATGAGAAGGGGTTACCTTTGTCCAATTTAGTTTTATTCTTAATTTTAAAACTGATCAAAATGGCTACTGCAATTATAATGAACCCAGGCAGTATAGATGGAGTATTGATGAAGGCAGATGCCAAATGTCACAGTGTGAGTGGAGGCATCAGAAGTGTTATAAGCAGAATGCAATACATTCTTGCCAGTCTCCAAGCCACAGGTAACACATAGTTCAGCTTTCAGCATGGAGGCACCATTAGATATGCTATCCATAATGATTACTTGGTTTGCTCAGTATTGAAGGCAGAAGGGGGCATAGGGCCCATCCTGTCTGGTAGTGCCCTCACCCTGCTCCCCTCCCAACACTGACCAGAGTGGGCCACCAGCATAGCCCTCCCCTCACCTCCACAGCCAGCAGTCGCCCGACTGAACTCAATGAATGAGCACACGCTTCTACAAGCAGGCGATCATTCATTGACAACTCACAGTGATTTACTCAGCTGTTTAGGGGTGTAGAGGAGAGGAGGGAAGGGGCTGCTCCCGTGTCTCAGGAGGGCGGAATGGGGCGAATGGCATTCTGGACCCCATAGGGGTCAACAACACCATTTCCCCAATCTCACCGCCCCCTCCAGCGACCAGAGCAGGCTCCTTCCTTCCTCTACACCCATAAACAGCTGAGTAAATCACCGCGAGTTGTCAATGAATGAGTGCATGCTTGTATAAGCACATGCTCATTCATTGAGCTCAGTTGGGTGGGCTGCCAGCCCTGGAGGTGAATGGAGAGCTGTGCCAGTGGCCCACTCTGGTCAGTGTTGGGGGGCAGGGTGGTGTACTACTAGACAGTGTGGGGGGCCACTAGACACTAGGGAAGTGATAAAATGTTTTATTTTTAATTTTTAATTGGATCAGACTCAGAGTTGGGGGAGCAGGGGGTACTACCTGACAGGGTGGGGGATCCACTAGACTCAAGGGAAGGGATTAAATAATTTTTTTTTAACTTAGATCTGACTCAGGGTTGGGGGTGGGGTGGGGCACTACCTGACAGGATGGTGGGGTGGGTGTCCACTAGACACCAGGGAAGGATTAAATTAAATACATGCGATTGGTAGGGTGGGGGAGGGACCAAAGACACCAGGGATAGATCAGGGGTGCTGTTGGGGGGAATTCATGATTTGTAACCTCAACTTGTTTTGGGGTTTTTAAACGCAATTTGTACTTAAAACCCCTCAAAGCAAGGCAAAGTCACAAATGGCGAATTCAGGTAATTTTAAAAAATTACATGAAGTGCCACGTGGGGCGAAATTGCTGACTTTGTGGCAACTTCACCATCGTAGTAAAACTTTGCTGCATCTCTATTTGTGACTATTCAACAATTTTTTGCCAATGGGCCTGCTGGCGCCCTCATCCCTCACCCAAGTTCTTGTCATTTAGGGACTTCTTCAAATGTGACATGGCGAAACTGTGCTTGGACCATAGAGCTGTGACCTGATCTGGCTTCCACACCCTAGATGCATAGGGAGAGGCATCACCAGTAGAAAACAAGAAGTTATTATCCCTCTGTACAGACAGATGGTGAGACCCCATCTGGAGTACTGCATTCAGTTCTGGAGACCCAATCTCCGCAAAGACATAGACAGGATGGAGGCTGTCCAGAGGAGGGCAACTAAAATGGTGCAGGGTCTGCACCGGAAGACATATGAAGAGATACTTAAGGAGCTGAATATGTATAGCCTTGAGGAAAGGAGGGAGAGGGGGGACATGATAGAAACTTTCAAGTACCTCAAGGGAATCAACAAAGTCCAAGAGGGTAGCATCTTTCAAAAAAAGAGGTGTGCAAGAACAAGGGGGCACAATTTGAAGATAGAAGGGGGGCAGCTCAGAGGTAATTTAAGGAAGTATTTTTTCACAGAGAGGGTTGTGGATGCATGGAGCGGCCTTCCGGAGGAAGGTTGTGGAGTCAAAAACAGTGGTGGAATTCAAGCATGCATGGGACAGTCATAAGGCAATTCTAGGGGTTGGGGGTAGGAAGAAGTAGGCTGCTGGTTAACTAGGATCTGCAGCTTATCCATTAGGTAGGGAAATGGGCAGACTGGGTGGGCCAAGTGGTCCTTATCTGCCATCAAAATCTATGTTTCTATGTTTCTATGCAAAGTGAACTTAGCACTGGGATTCCTTGTTGCCACTCTGTTCTCCAACCAGGACAAACACCTCCTGATCATCATCCGGAGAGTGTAGGGTGGGAACTCCAGATGGTTAACAGAAGAGTTACTGGCAAAATGAAACAGAGGGATACTCTATGGGCTGCCTATAAATCCCTTCCTCTCATCCCCTGTCTCCTGGAACAAATACAGAAGGCTCCATAAGCTCTGTAAGCAGGAAGCTAAATCCCTTAAGGCTGTCTACCTTAAAAATCAACAAGTCTATGCTTTGAGGGACCATCATAAGTTCTGGGCACTGGAAAACTCCTTTATTAAGTTGGGTACCAAGCAAAGCCCCATCAATCTGTACGCTTAAGTAAGGACACTAACCAAGCCCCTACGGGCCGTAGAGGCCCTGAACAGGAAATCCACCAACCTGTCTGAGTACCTGGCTAAGCTTCCAGCTGAAGACTTTACACCAGCCCACAGTGGTAGGAGTGTGGGTGAGCTGAGTATCCCTAACTTCCACTTTAAGACCACTTCTTCCAGTGAGGTCCGTCATCTCCTCATATCCCTCCCCAACCATGATAGAGCCAGTAGTCATAGTCTGTGCCCTCGGTTCCTAAAGCTTACAGGCAATCTCACTGCCAGACCCTAGCCACCCTATATAATCTGTCACTAACCTCCTCAATTATCACTATGATTTGTAAACAGGCTGGAGTTGTCCCTATATTTAAATCAGGTGGCCAAAAACTCCTTGACAACTACCGTCCAGTGCCCATTCTCTGCCACTTAAGTAAAATGCTAGACAAAATGGTCCTTCAGTTCAGTCCATGTATCACTGAAAATCTGCTCTCCCCCACCAGCATGGCTTTAGAAAAGGCCAAATCACCACCACCACCACATTGGTCTGCTTCACCAATCATGTCTTCAGGAGCCTGGATGAAGGCAAGCTAACTGGTGCAATCTTCATGAACCTATCAAAGGCATTTTGACCTTGTGGATCACATCATTCTCCTAGAGAAACTGCACTTCTGTGGTTTCTCTGCAGCTACTATGGCTTGGTTTGGAGTCTACTGCAATGGGAGATCACAAGTGGTCTGTACTGTGGGGGCCACCTTCAGTACCAGGGGTGACTGGTGGGGTTACCCAAGGGTCCATACTGTGGCCAATTCTGTTCTCTCTATTTATGAACCCTCTTCTCAGGGATAGCATGGGTTGCCACATGCTAATGCATGTAGATGATCTGATTATTTGCCACAACAAGAAGAACCCAAAGGACCTGTCCCTCTCCCTCACCAGGGAGTTCAGCACAACCCACAAGTGGTTTGTTGCAACCATGCTGCTTGTTAATGTCAAAAAAATTAAAAGGAAATGATTTGGGGGTCTAAATCAAGACTCACTAAATGTTCAGTAGGATTAAATACCCTTTCCAGCCTCAATTTACAGGCTCTAGATGGATCCTACCTTGACCAGGTAAATGAGATCAAATACCTGGTTGAAGGGCCAACATTTTAAGACAATAAAAAGGAAACAATGGTTTAGGTTTGGGTAATTCCAGTCTGGAACAACTTGCCTGAAGAGGTAGTTGCAAGTAAGAACATGCTTGAGTTTAAGAGGGAACTTTTCAAATACTGTGTAGCAAACAAAATCATGAGTTATTACAACTAGGGTAATTGCGAGCACAATACTGTCTTCTTTGCTCAGATTTAACTTATGAAACCTATGAAACCTAGTCACCCTTGATCCCTCATTAACTTGTATAGATCACATTGGTCAAGTTGTCAAGTTTGTGAACCAGAAACTAGTAGTCTGTTTTGAGATAAAGAATCTCATTACCCCAGAAGTGCAACTGGACATTTCCCAAGGCACGCTTCTACCATCCTATATTTCTGCTCGCGGTTTTATAACAAAACCTCCAATTGCTACCTTGCTAGACTGAAGACTACCTAGAACAATATCTGCAGGCTCGCCTCACTGGCCTTTTCAAAACTCACCATTGCTTCATATATTTACCACTTGGCTGGTTAACCATGCAGGCCTGCTGCAACTACCTTAGGGGCACCCTAATTGATAAGTCCCCCACCCTCCCTATCCCAGATAGTTTCAATATAGAAGCCCCCATACCCCCAGCTCAGTTAGCACCCAAATCCCCCCCCCCAGCAACACCACATTCTGCTAAAATGTAAGTCAATGAGCTGCGGCACAATCCGCCTGCCTCCATGGTCGGCTTTTCAGCTTTCATTACTGCTCCATCATTTGTACTAGAAGAAGGCAAGATGCCAGGCACAGGACATTCATAGCCCCTTCCCTCTGCTGCTGCACCAGCAGCCAGCTGAATGGAAGAATGGAAGAAGGTGACTGACACGGTCCACCCTTTTCAGTCTACAGCTGTCCACAACCAAATGCAGTAGTATCATCATTCAGAAGAAGGTGGCTGACTGTAGACTGAGGAGGGAGAGCTGTGTTGGTCACCCTCTTTCATCCTTCCATGCAGCTGGCTGCTGGTGCAGTGGTGTGGGGGTGGCTATGCAGGAGCTATACTTGGCACCTTGCCTTCTTCTAGTACAAACAGTAAAACAGTGATGAAAGTTGGTGGCTGACCATGAGAGCAGGCAGGTTGTGTTGGCCGTCCATTGACTCACATTTTAACAAAGTGTGGGTGTTGCTTTGAGGATGGAGGAGGGATTGGGGTGCTACTTGAGGGTTTGTGGGACTGAGGGCTGCTATATAATGAAATTATCTGGACTAGGGAGGAGGGTGGGGGCTGTTTATTTCCTTTTTTCTTTAGATAGTGTTTCCTGAATAGGAACAAATAGTGCTAGTATTTGTTATTCAGGATCTGAATAAAGAATAGTACATTATTCATGTGTTTGGGAAATAATATTCATTGAGTGCACACTCCTAGCCTTGTCCTTCACCATTTCTAGGCTTTGGAATGGATTGACAACCTCACTTCACTTCACTCAGTGGGCATTTCCACCCTCTTCAAATCCCATTTTAAAAATGCCCATTTGACCACTTTTGTATGCAAGTGCCCCACCTCAGCTGGGAGGGGGTAATTCCTTCAGCTTTTCTCAGTCCGCTGGTCATGTTTTTGAAGCATTTGTCTGTTTAGTTTATTCACTTTTTATTACTAGACTACGCTGACATATATTGTCTGGAGTCAACCTCCTAACCAGCCAGGCCACTACTGTTCTATAATGTTACCCTTGTTCTATGCCTGGCCTAGGATTTCAATCTGTGGGCTCAGCTGTAACATTTGAGTTTATTGCATCACTGACCTGAGTCTGCAACTGGGAGACTAATCTGTTATTTGTCACTTACTGCATTCTCTGTTTCTCTGTATGGCTGCAAAGCTTCTACCTGTACAAATTGTTAAGTATAATGCTCTGCCTGTGCTGAATGTGCGAACTTGAATTGTATGTTGCTTTGACTGTTCTGTATGTGCCATCTCGATGGCCTGGGTCTTACTTGAAAATGGTCCATCAGACTAGTGTACCTACCCAGTTATCAAAACATAAATATAATAAAATATGATGAGATGCTTTGGACCAATCATGTGCTGCCAAAATGACCACAGAGTCAATTTCAGATGGGTTGTATTAAACTTGGCGAAGAAGGCAGAATATTGGCATGCTGGACTAATGCCAGTTTGACATGGTATCATCCTCCATTGCAGGATGGACTGCAAACTGGCTAAATAATAGATTGCTGAAAGTTAGTATTGATGGCCATAAATCATCTTGGCTATCAGTAAACAGAAGTGTTCCTCGGGGATATGTTCTGGCCGTGTAATATTTCAAGTTTTCATTTCAGATTCATCTCATAACCTAAATTGTAAAATTATCAAGTATGCTGATGATTGTAAAATCTCTAACTCATGCAGTAATACTGAAGAAATCAAGGCTCTACAGAAAGATTTTGATTTGTTAGGGGCTTGGTCCATTAAGTGGGGCCTATGTTTTAATACCTCTAAATGTAGTGTCCTCCACTTTGGGAGGCACAATCCAAGAAACATAATATTTATATAATGAAATACTATCTAATAAAATCCGTGAAATAGATCTTGGTATTACCATTGACTCCGATCTTAATTTTGATTTACACATTACTAACACTCTTAGTAAAGCTAACAAAATTTGGTGAGTGATCAATCATAAAATAAAAACTAAAAATCTGAATACTTTACTTCCCCTTTATCGGGCGTATGTGAGGTCACATTTTGACTATGTTTCTCAACTATGGTGTCCTTACATGTATAAGGATATACATAGGTGTGAGAGGTTTCAAAGAAAAGTTATGAAGTCTATTTGTCCTGAAAGGAACTTATCCTATGAAGCAAGACTTTCTAAATTCAGTTTAATGTCCTTAGAACTTTGTCAATTCAGGGGTGACCTCATATTTACATGGGACATTATTAATGATCCATCCCTAATATCAGAATGTGGACTTGCTATTAAATAGGTAGCAATTACCACTAGAGGACACCAACCTCAACTGATGAGGGCCAGATTTAGAGCTAGGAAAAGACATTTTATTTCTCACAAAGAATTGTAAACCTATGGAATATACTCTCGACATCAGTTATTATCAGCATGAATAAAAACATTCAAAAATAGACAGGATAGGTTTTTACTAACAAACAAGAATTTGACTTACTATGTGTAGTTTGAGGCGCTACCATGGGCTATATGCCTTTCTGCTCCGTACACTTCCTTAGTATGATCCTTAGTATAGACAGGAGCCCAGAAAGGGAGGATGATCACTGAAGAGGAATCGGGGACTTCCTAGAATTCATGTAAATTCTTCTTAGTGTGCTTCTTTTCTCAGCGGAAAACTGAAGCTTTTCCTACAAGAAGTGCATCAAAGTCTGGAAAGAGGCATCTTCAGGAGGAGACATGGAGGTATAAGCCACAGATTTTTCACAGCCACACGAAACAGTAAAACTATAGCCAAACCGATGAATATGGGAGCCTCATCATCCTTGTCCCTTTCTCCTCATTCAGCAAGTCTGGATTATATTCATATTCTTCCTACTCACCACGTAGAGGAAGCATCAGACAAATGACAGGAGCCATAGTCTGGGTTAGCATAGGTAACAGTGGAGGAGGAATTGGGACAGGAGGTCCACTATGCCCACATGATGTTGATAGGAACAACAACAGAGGGGGTATCAATGATAACATTGTTGATGGCATTGTAAACAGTATTCTACAGATTACCCTGGAGAATGTAGCTAACACTACCACATCAGTGGCAACTCCAGAAATTAATCTTGAGGGTGAGTACTTTATGAAGGCCACGTGAAGTTTGCAGGCACTCTTTTATTTTACACGTACTGCTCACCCCAAATCCCTTAGGGATACTTCCGTTGGTATTTCAATTCAGACACACAACACATTACAGTGGATTCTAAAATGTTCTTTGACTTACCCATTTGATCAACCTATCTGGTTGATTCCCATTGTTGCAGTCTTGAGTAAAACACTTAGTAAAGCTACATGGCACAACAAAGGCATAGTGCAGGTCTCCAATCTACACCAAGGTCAAGGCTGCTCTTCTTTCATAACTCTCAAGCAAAAGTATGCACTGGATGATAAGGACTATTTTTTTTATTGTCCGCTTTGCCACTTACACCAGCAGAAATTAGGAAAGGCTCCCCCCGACAGTATCACCATGTACTGCTTGTGAGAGCTGGCGGAGTTGAGTGTTAACTGACAAGTTATTTCTAGTTTATCAGACCCTTACAAAAGCATGGCTTAATAGGTATGATCTTCCTTCTAATTATTGGGCTGAGGCATTAAACTGGATACTTGACGTGCAACAACAGTAGGTGGTATGGTGTAACATTTTTCATTATATTAAATATGATGGCTATTGTTTCAGTCAATTTAGAATTATACACTTTCTTTATAACATCCCTCAGAATTATATAAATGGGGACTTCTAAAATCACCCAGTTGCCCTGGTGCAATATTGGGGATTGTACCCTTTTTCATATTTTATGGGACTGTCTGAAAGCGCAACCTTTCTGGCAAAGGATAATTTCCACATTAGATCCCATTTTGGGTTTGGAGGAGGCTTTTACAAAAGATAGATGTCTCTTAGGGTTGGACATCCAGGCCCTACCAGGTGTATGGCATTATCACTTTATACTGATTACTATGGTTATTAAGAAAATCATATTGCAACACTGGATGGATAAATCCATACCATCATTTGTAGAATGGCATAAGGAAATGCTAGAGATATTGTGAATAGACCGTACCTTAGCCTTGATATGGAAATGCTTTCAGTCATATGCTCAGTGCTGGGGCCTGCTGGCCACCTGGTAGTCCACCCTAGTATAATGTCATTTTCACTTGCTGTGTCTGTGTATACTTGCCCATTAAGACATGTTTTTAATTCCTGTCTTTAACATTTGAAATATATGGGGGGGCTTTTAGTGCATAACTGTTAATCTTTTTCACATTCCTGTATATTTTATTATTGTACTAAGTGTAAAAACTTCTTAATAAAGTTTACTAAATTAAAAAAAAGAAAGAAAGCTGTGTGAATCAGGTATGTGATTGGGGGGGGCAGAGCTGTCAGAGGCTTAGTGCTTTCTACCAAGAGCACTATAAAATACTCCATTTACTAGCATGCCAATCATGCTCATGTCCCAGTGCATGAATGGAATAGCACAGGAGTGAAACATCTATCTTAAGGCATCTGTAGGAATCAGAAGATAGTCCACAGAAGACGCTGCAGGGGGAACACTAGGCTAAGGTATCAGATAGCACAGTACTGTATTCTGGTATAAGGAAGCAGTCCACTATGGAGTAGATAGCTACTGGTAGTGGGTAAACATCTAGTGGTTAAAGAGTAGTAGGAACTAGGATCAGGTAAGTACAGGTAGGAGGGGTGAAAAGGGAAATTAGGAGACACCCTGTTGAGGGTAGCATAACAAATAAGTTTGTGCAAGTGGGTAAGGAGTTGTAAACACCTAGGGCCCAATTTTCAAAAGTCCCTTAGATCACCGCAATTTGCTTCAATCTAGGGATGCGGCAGACTCCAGGTGTGCCAGGAACCCTGCACCCAAGTCTAAAAAAAACCTGGGTCCCAGCACCAAAGTTCATTGGTTTCCTGTGCATCAGCACTATTGGTGCACATGTGGGAATGTTGCATGTATCCGGGCCTTCCCCTTCCCGCCTGGCGCAACTCTAGTGGGGCCGAGATTGTTTGAGGGATGCTTGCAAGGAGGGGAGGCAGGGGGCATAATGGATTGGGGCTGGCAGATGAAGAGTTGTGGGGGAAAGCTTTGATGAAATAAAAGTGAAATGGCACCCAGCAGGGTGCATTTAGAACATATTACCTCATTTAAATGCCTTTATGTCCAAGTACTGTGCTCTACTGTACAGTGCCAACTACCCATCCAGAACTGACATTTGCAGCCCTAATGTAACACCATAAAGGTGGGAAAAGTGATAACTAAGCACAGTGCAGCAGCATTTGGCACCATCATACAGCCAACCGCATGTCTGTACAGTAATACAGACATTACTGTACAGTTGTGAGATCCACTATACAATGGTGCCACATGCTGCATGGTATGTAATTCAACAGTGCCCTCCTACCTGAATCTAGCATACGCTCTCTGCTTCACTTCTGCATTTTTGTAAGTTATCCACCAATCACAAATATTTTTTCCTGTCTATTGTATTTCCCTACCCTGGAAACATGCATTTGCTGCAGCTCAACTTTTCTAACTTCATGACCCAGTCACAGCTACATAATTTTTCCTTCATCTCCTTCATCTGACTGGACCTAGCTCTTCAGTAACTATAGCATGTTGTGATACACTTTTTTATTTGCCTTGCCCTATTTACTACAAACTTTGCCATACTATGATTATTATTTGACAGTGGCCTCCTCTCTAGACATGCTGTCTCATAGGTATTACACAGTATAACACTAAGAATGTCTATGCTCCTAGTCGGTATTCTTTTTTTTTTACCATTGAGATGTTTATCGCTCCTCAGCCTGACTGGGTGGCTATTCAGACACTGTTCAGCACACCACCGACTGTTTCATTCCTCTCTCTCTCCATCCTGGGGGGGCCATGGTGGAGAGGGCTGTCTTCCCCTCTGGAGTATTCACATCCACAAATGCCCTCCTACTTGAATCTAGCATATGCCCTTTGCTTCACTTCTGTGCATTTTTATAAGTTATCCATCAACCAAAAATGTTTTTTTCCTGCCTATTGTATTTCCTTACCCTGGAAACATGCATTTGCTGCAGATCCAATAGTTTGTTTCTTGTACGTGTCCATGCCTTGTTATGCTCAACTCCTCTAGCTCCATGACCCAGTTACAGCTACATAACTTCTCATTCATATCACTAAACCTAGCTCTTTAGTAATTATAGCATGTTGTGATGCAATTTTTCATTCACCTTGCCCTATTTACTACAAACTTCACCATATTATGATTATTATTTGACAGTGGCCTCCTCAATAGACATTCTCTGTCAAAGGTGTTATATAGCACAACATTGAGAATGTTTTCACCCCTAGTCGATGTTCTTTTTATTGCCATAGAGGTGTTTATCATTCCTGAGGCAGACCAGGAGGCTTTTCTGTCACTTTTTGGAGGGAATATCTGACCAGCCCATTCCTCCCTCCATGCTGGGGAGCTAGCTTCCACATGAATAGCCCCCAACAGGGCCAGGGAGGGAAGGGCCGTGCTCCCCTCTGGAGAACTCACATCCAGAAATGCCCATCGGTCTGAGTGGAAAGACAGGTCAAGGTGTCCCAGGCAGGCTTCATGATGCTCTGGTCTGTTAATTTTTCTTCCTTTTTCTACTGTCTTGGTCCTGGAGCTGTGGCTGCACTAAAGATGCATGCACACGGAGGCATGCATAACTTGAACGGGATATGAATTTTGTGTTCCAGTATTATAACTGTCAGACATTTGAATCATATAGCCAAAACAGAAATATTCATCACCTATCTATTCATCATTTAAATCTTTTTCTGAAAAGTCCAGTCCTCTTCAATGATTATTCCCTGTATCTGTTTCTGTTGTTACTTTTTGTCATTACGCTTTGATGTTTCTCTTTGTTCCATCCTCTCCTCTTCATCTCCTCCCCCACTTCTCACTTTCCTTCTTGATTTTTGACCTCCACTTTTGTCCATGTCTTTCTCTTCCCCATCCTTCCTCCATGCCTGTTTCCTTCTCTCCCCCTCCCCTATCTTTCCCACCACCTGTCTTGAGCATTTGCACAGTTATATATAAATAGATATTGTAAAGAAAATGAAGATAGTGTTTTATTAGTTTTATTAATTATTATATGCACACTATGAAATATTAATTTGAAGCATATTGGCACTTAACTTTTTCAGCAACCTGTTATATTTTTTTTTGGGGGGTGCCTAACTGGCAAACATGGTGAGCACCTCTGGTGCTCTAAGTCCCCTCAACATTGGGAGCATCCATTGGTGAAACAAACTCCTTCAATACTTATGATTATCACTGTGGAGCAGCATGTCCAAGAGCCCAAAATGCAAATGCAGCTAAATTGCAGAGGCCTCGGCAAGCAAACTCTGCAGCCAGAGTTGAGATCATAGGCCAACAGCATGGTGACTGAGCATGAGGTGGCTGAGCAGGAAGGGACTCTAAACGAGCCAGCTGAACAAACCTGTTCACTGAAAACCCTCATCACCACTATGAGGACTGAGATGCAAACAGAATTTGCAAAGATAAATGCACAGATGGTACTTCTGCAAGACATAGTGGAGGGCCTCAACAAAACAACAGCATCACATACTGCCAGACACATGGAAATGGAGGAGCAGATGAGCACCACAGAAGATCAGCTGGTGGAGTGAGGCTAGGAGTGCAAGCAGCTCACTGAGCAGATAAATGAACTTAAAACAAAGGTCAGGTTAAAAGAAATGTCAGTGACCAGGAGAATTGCTCCCAGTGCTTAAAAATCCATATTGTGGCACTTCCCGAGGAGCTGGAGTATTGGAAGCCAGAAGATCTCATCACTGGTATTTGATAGAACACCTGGGATTGGCATCTAAGGCCATTCATATGAGGTGGATTGTGCCTACAGGACACCGGGAGGCAAGCCTAGGCAGGAAGAGAGGGCTCACCATTCCCTTACAAAATTTTTGTGATATCAAAGTATAGAAACAGTGTTCAGGGCCATGGGGATGAAAGGCCCAATCCAGCTCAACTAATGAGATCAAATACCTGGTTGAAGGGCCAACATTTTAAGACAATAAAAAGGAAACAATGGTTTAGGTTTGGGTAATTCCAGTCTGGATGATGATCTTCACTGATTACAGACATGAACGTCAATGAGACACAAAAAATGTTTAATGATGTCAAGGCTTGGCTGAGAAGGCTCAGTTGGCATCTCTACCACCTACCCCATCCAAGTTAAGAGTGTTGAAGTTGGTGCAGGTACAGAGAGCATTCCCATCAATGCTGGAATTTGAGAATTACATCAATAGAGAGGAAGCAGCTGCAGAAGGAAGATGAAGCCAGCAGACAATGGCACTAGCATCATGAGACTCAGCAGATGGGAAAATTTGACTCCAGACATCGGAAAGCCAAGTAGGTCTTCCTCTAGGGCACCTTCCCTCTCTAGAGTTCCTTCACCAGGTTGGCAGATCACTAATGCAGGCCCTGACTACTCACCATATGGTGCACGGATGCACCGAATGGCATCAAAAACCAGGCTAAAACAAACAGTGACAATGTATATTCTTCATTTAATGGTATACACGTCCTGATATATGCTTTTGGAGCTGACCAGCAGGGGAGGGGGGAGTACCTTGCTATGGGGGGAGAGGTTGGCATGTGTACTTCTTGGCCCTAGTACAAACCCTGAACTCTGACTCTGTTACTGTTTGGTTTTGGTTGCTAGGCCTTGACTCTGTTTGATATGTTTAAAATGTCATATGTTGGCAAATATAGAAAGAATTCGGAGGACTCTGTAGAGCTCCAGTTTTAATGGAAAAGGTCATAAAAGAAAAAAGGGATCCATGGTACTAACCAATTGTGAGATCCTTCATTCACTCCTACTTTTCGGGGGGAGGCAAAAAACTCCACATCTTCAATGTTTATATACCCCATAGAAACTCTAAACTAGGCCTTGAAGAATTCATAGATTTGGTGCCAGCTGTGTCCAAGAAAAATGTAATCTGCATAGGTAACTTTAATCTCGATTGGGCTGGTCCTAACTCCTCTCTCCTATCCTCCACCGTTAGTAAGGCCAACCTTGCTCAGCTCATCCTGGATACCGCTAGGATCTCTCAGAATGGTTCCAGCTGCACTCTTATTGACTGGATTCTAACCAATAGGAATGAGAAATTTCCTGTTGCTGGGGTCCTACCTGACTCCATAAGTGATCACTGCCCATTATACTGTGTGTGGGACACTTTCCCTCCATCTTATCCCCCTAAAGTATTGTCTTTTTTCAACTTCTCTAACCTTAACCCTGCTGCATTCCTGCATGACCTAAGACTCATAGATTGGTCTCCCCTCTACATAACCAATGACATCAGCATTGCAACCGACTTCATCAATGCAACTATAGTCTCCCTTCAGAACCAACACAATTCAGTCACTCCATGTAGGGGTAGCCACCAAATGGCTTAAGCAGCTCCTCTTACAATTACTTAACTAACTCAGCCCCAGAACTCACATGAGTCGAAATGTTCTATGCTTAACCTTATTCAAAATGGCTGTCTGGGGCTGAATGAGTTAAGAGCCGGGACAAACTATGGTCAAAATGGAAATTCTCCTATCTTCAGACTGACTTCGAGGCTTACTGTTCCTTGCATAACACCTGTAAAAAGGAGACTAGCTCTGCCAAGAGCAATTACTACCATGATCTGCTTAGTTCCCCTGCCTCCAATTCTAAGAGGTACTGGTCCCAAATTAATGAAATCCTTGGGAACAATAAGCCACAGACTCCTAATGATATTCTTATAAATGATATTCACTGTAACAACCCTTAAACCATAGCTAACACCTTTAACTCTCTCTTCACCAAGCTTCCCAACACCCCCCTGCTATCCAGTAATCCCCTGTCTCCCCCTCTAATACCTAATGAAGTCTCTCCCCCTCTAGTGCTTGCTCTGGTCATTCATCAGGAGGTTCTTAAGCTACTGAAGACCATTCCTGTACATGGCAGTGCTGGGCCGGATGATCTTGAACCTAGGATCCTAAGACTTGGAGCCTCTATCCTTGCTACACCAGTAACTAGGCTCTTTAACTTGTCCATCTGCTCCACCACGGTTCCATTGGCTGGGAAAATGGCCCAAACTATCCCAGTGTTTAAGAAAGGTGACCCCAAAGTTCTATCGAACTACTGACCCATTGCGCTACTGCCCACACTCAGTAAGCTGCTTGATAAACTAATTCATTGCCAGGTCTCTACACATTTACTTAACTTCAACCTTCAGTCCCCAATTCAGCATGGCTTTCGCAATGAGCATAGTACTACTACAGCTCTAACCCAATTCACCAGCGATGTGAAGAGTAATATGGACAAAGGCTTATTTACTGGAGTTGTGTTCATCAACCTCTCCAAAGCATTTGACTTGGTTAATCACCCTTTACTTTTCAGTAAACTTCAATCCCTTGGTGCCTCCACCTCTACCCTATCCTGGTTTGGCAGCTACCTTGACCATCAGTCACAATCTGCCTCTTTCTGCAAAGTCCTTTCATTTCCAGCCTTTATCTCCTGTGGTGTTCCACAGGGTTCTATACTTGGTCCCCTGCTCTTTTTCCTTTTTATTAATGATATACCACACCCTTCTCTTCCCTGTAGAACCATTATGTATGCTGATGACCTGGTCCTCTATTCTGCTTCCAAGTTCATTGATGACCTTAATCAGCACCTATCATCTGTGTTTCAGAATCTTCAATCCTGGCTCTCCACCAATTATCAAATCCTTCATATAGCTAAGACTCAAGCCATGCTCTTTGCGTCCTCTAGAAAAGTCCATGCTGAGTATACTAAGCTTCAGATCTTATGTCATGATGGGTCTGCTGTCTCTAATACTGTTTCCTTCAAATGCCTTTAGTCACGCTGGACCCCGTATTTGATTTCTCTTTTCACTTTAACAAGGTGTGTCGCTTAGTTAACTTGAAAATAGGACCTACCTATAGAGTGCATCACTCTCTCACACCTGCTGCCAGGATCTCGGTAGCTAGAGGCATCCTTCTCCCAAGACTCTTACATATCCTCCTAGTACTCTACCAAGCCAATGCTGGTGTATGTCACAAGTGGGATAGTACATATAACAACATCTCCGGATTTGCCTTATCGGCTCCTCGCCTGACCCATCACTGCTTGCTCTACTCTGCATTGCAATGGCTGTCCTCCAATGTCCTTCTTTCCTATACTCTGGGTTTCTTTATTGACTCTTTATCCAGACCTCCCCACCCTGACACTCTGAGTGCTATGCTAATCCCTGTCTTTCACTCCCACTCCATGAGGTCCTCCACCTCTCCCCTGCTCTCAGTTCTGTCTGCTCCACTAAAATCGTTGAACAAGCCTTCTCCTATTCTGCCCCAAAGTTCTGGAATTCCCTCCCTCTCCATATTAAGCACTCCTCATCTCACCTTACCTTCAAACATGCACTATTCTCTCACCTAAACACTCTTGGTAACTGTGAATGCTCTTAACTTTTGGCTCGGCTTTCTACTTTCCTGCCAGCCTGTCATGTCTATTCAACATTCTTCATTTGTATGTTAACTACTTGCCTGTTTTCTTCTCTGATATTCTGCTTGGACCTGTTTGTCCGGCCACTCTGCCCTGTTTGTAACACTGAACCAATTATATTTTTGTTACTTACACATATCCATGTGTGGATAACCAGCGCTATCTGTTCTGGATTTGTTTGCCGATTACTAGTATCCTGATTGTATTTTGTACATTGTATTGTCCCAGGTCGTGCCTGAAAATAGGCAAGGTTATTGCCTAATGCACTTACCTGGTAAACAAAAGCTAATAAATAAATATAGGAAAGGAATGACCATATGCCTTGATTGGAGGGGCAGGTTTGGGGCTTGGGAATGGCTGATGGCCCAGAAAGTTTAGTTTCCTACCACTATGGGAAGTAGAAAATAAGGGCCATACAAACAACGTGCCTGCAGCACAAGCAGACAGGTGGTAGCACCAAGCAGTATGCCTTGACTGTATGACTGTGCTCAGAGGCAGCGGCTAACGGCTGATTTAGGCTCTATAAGTTGTCCCTCTACTATCACACAGTCTCCTGTGTGGATGGTCAGCAGTTTCTATTCCTGAACCAGCACTTTTTGTTCAAATTTTCTCTGTTACATAACAGCTATCCAGTTTTGGGGAGCATGAGTTGAGTAGGATGGTCTTGGGAGTGAGTGGAATGCCCTCAATGCATACTTGGAATTCCTTTCCAACACAGTTGGGGGCATTTGGAGAATCAAGTTGGGGGCAACTCTCTGGAAGGGCATGAAGGGAGGTCAGAGACAGATGTGAGGTAAGGGAGGAACAATCCTAAGTTAGGGTAAGGGGCAGTCCTGTGAGGCAGAAAACAGGCAGAGGGGGAAAGTGGTATTGGTAGGACTAGAGATGGGGGTCATCAAGATGGACAAACTCACCTACACTAGTAAAATGTCCAATATATTGTAAGTACTTTAACTTATGTTCTTATGGTTAACGATATTGCAGTGCTTTCCAGTAATGGTAACAGTTTAAAGGCATTCATTAAATGGAAAAAAGTCCTGGGGGTCATTAAGAATTTAAAACTTGACACAGTTTGTTTCCAGGAAATTCACACAACTGAAGGGGAGCTCAAAGTTCTGCAAAGAAAATGGGGGAGGGATTTGATCCAGTGCATGCCTAAATTCCAAGGCAAGGGGAACAGCATTATGGGTCAGGCAGGCCACATATATTAGCCACTGCCATAAAAACCATTCATTATCCAGGAGACCAATATTCATTAATGTAGCTGCAAATTCACAATGGGAGAATGTTTGCAGTAGGTTTTTTTTACAGCCCAAACCATGACACAGTAGAGTTCTTCCCAAAATTCTGCCTGGAGATGGTAAGGTTGGAGGGGGAGTGGATTTTATGGGGAACACTAACTGTGCCTTAGACAGTGTTCTGGACAGATCCTCACACAATCCCTACTGCCCTCTCAAGACTACTGGAACCCTAAAGGCTCACATGGAGGATCATAGGTTGGTGCATATATGACATTTCCATAACCCATCACAAGGGACTACACCTTCTTTTGACATGCACATCAGTCTTATGCGCACACTGACATCATACTAACTTCTCAAGGAGTGCTGTGGAGAATAGCAGTGGTCCAGCATGGAAGTACAGTGGTGTCATATCATACACTGGTGTTCATGCAAGGGGGAGGGGTGGTCCTCAGGGTCAGCAAGTGAAATAATGGAAGCTAAACCCCACTTTGTTGAAAAATAGGGAGTTCAGAGAGAGCTTGGACAAGACAATAAGGGATTTTTGGACCACAACAAAAGAGGAGATACCTCTGACACTGTACGGTGGGAGGCCCTGAAAGGCTACCTGAGTGGAGAGGTCACGCATATGCACACCATAAGAATTAGACCAGTAGAGACCATCTTAAAAGCTGGAGTCACAAGTGGAATCTCATGAAAAGCAGCATAAGCAGCAACCCACTTTCAAAGTGTACCAAACAATCCAAAAAGCCCAAATGGAGCCAAACATGCTTAATAACCAAATCCAAGAAAGAAAAATTTTGGTAGCACATGCTGACTCATATTTTTATGGCACTAAGGCATGGAAATGGCTGACTTTGTAGCTAAAAGCAATCAGTGAGAGCCGTTCATTATACCATTTGTAACAATGGCAGAGAGAGGAGACTCAGCCAAAGTGTCAGACAGTGAGGAGGCCTTTCACGTGTACTATCAGGACCTCTACTCTGCTCCTTGGAATGTTAGCCTGAACAGGAAGGCATGTAAGCTTTTCCTGGGGGAATCACCTGAGGAGTATCACAGAGGAGCCAAAAACTGACCTAGATGCCCCCATTACTGTGGAGGAGGTGGAAAAGGCCATTCAGGAATTAGCAGGGGGAAAAGCCCCGGGCCCCAGTGGTTACCCGTAGACTTTTACAAAGTATTCAGGGGGTGCTGGAGGCTCCATTGGTTGAGATGCTTACAGAATGCCTGACTGAGGGAGAGTTGGCCCCCATCCACGCAACTGGCCACCATGATTATTTTGCCTAAGCCGGGGAATGACTCAAAGCTGTCTTCTTCCCATCACCCCATCTCCCTCCTCATGTCAGTCTATAAGATCATGGATAAATTTATGTCCACTAGATTTCAGAAACTCCTGCCTTTAGTAATCTATCCATACTATGCAAGGTTCATAAAAAAATGACACAGATGCCATCATGCCAGTACAGCGGTAGCGCTACTGCTTGTGACACTGACGTCTTGGGTTCAGTAATGAGCCCCAGGCATCAAAGAGCCAGCAGTGGGGAGGAGGCTTTAGCATTCGATGGACAGCTTGCCTCCAGGGTGGGTGGGTGGGTACAGTGGTTCATCAAAGTGTGCCTCCTGGCAGCAGTCCAGGGGCACTGATTCAGGGGCCTCATCAGGAGCTAAGATTGGTGTGATGTGGTGGACATCAACATCTCACAGATAGGAGCATGCATGGCATTCCAGGATGTCATTTCACATCTGTTCCCATCGAGGGAGCCAGAAAAGCTGATAACCCCACTGGCTAGGCAGATGACGCTCCCTGCCACCACACCCACAACCAGACCCTGACCTCCTGGGCCTTGCAATTCCTCAAGTCTTCACCTCTGCCAGCAGGTACTGGATTCATGTACGGAAACACTGATGAGCTGAAGGTGACTCTGCCTTGGTGGGAAGCAGGTGAGACATGGGTGGACCGGGGCAACCAGGGTCACAGGCATAGGAGGCTCTCAGTGGGGTGGGATCAGGCACTGAGTGATGGCTGAAGGAAATCCCAGTCAGTGACATAGGAGGGAGGAGAAGAGTTGGGAGAAAAGGTAAATGGACTACAGAAGAAAACAAATATCAGAAAACCCCTGAACGTGGTCTGGAGATGGAGGAGGATGGCAGAACCAGACAGAATTCTTGTACTTGATGCTGAAAAGTAATTTGACCATCTGGAATGGGGATATCTACATTAAACACTACACCAGTTTGGTATTGGGCATGACTTTAAGACCTGGGTCAAGACTTTGTACACACACCTAATGTGTGCTAAGTTGGAAACTTTTGCTTTGTGAGTTAATTCACAAATTTACCTCATTTTGTGAAGTTAATTTGCCTTGCAAAGTTTCAATTCCCAGTGCAGTGATAACTTCACAAAACATGAAGTTCAAACTTTGTCAACAAAGTTTGGTACAGGAGTGAAGTTTGCAATGTCCTATGGGATTGGAGGTCACATGTTGCTGAAACAAGCTGTATGCTATGAAGAGGCTGCTTTCAGTGCAATCTTCTGAAGACAGAGTAGAAGAGAAGTCTTGTGTGCTTGTCTCAGGGAAAAAAGTTTGAAAACTATTTAAATAGAGCTTTCTTGAGTGCAAATCACTCAAAAATTTTTCTAGAGGGCCTAGTGCTGCTAGATTTCTGTGTTTTTTTTGTTTGTTTGTTTCTTTTCTGATTTACTTTAAAGTAATGGTTTCTATTTTGTCTGTCTATGAAACAATTGTGTGGCGGAGGGTAGGTGTAAAGAAAGGCAGCCTCAGAAAGATCTGGAGCTTTTTTGACTAAGAAAATTTGTGTTATATTTTGATTTTCTCATTCTTTCTTGTTCATTATTTCTGCTCTGTAGTAGGTAATTTCTCATTTTTATTTATGTGGTTTAGTCTGTTGTGTTTAAGTGAAATATTCCGTCAGTGCCTTTCTTTAGCAGTTTTAGTACTTTTTTAGTTATATTTTTCATAAAGGAAAAGTGTTCTCTCACTTTTTGTTATACCTAATTTTAAATGACCCCTGTTACCCTTGTCATTTTAATCCCTGTGGAGTTTGAAAAAAAGAAAAAAACTTTTGGGTTAATTTTAATAGTATTTTTTTAAGATCATACTGTTCATCCCTGTTTCTCTAGAGGGGCGTATTGTCTGCTATTGCTGATAGTTAATAATTTGTTTACCTCTGTTACCCCTGGTGTGTATGTTGTGTTATTTTTTTAATCCCCATGGTGCTTGAAAAAAAAAGAAAAAAAAACACTTTTTAGGTTGGTTTTGCCAGATACTATTACCTCAGTATAGTATTTTTTAAGATTGTACCGCTGATCTCTGATTCTTTAGGGGGAGGTGTTGTGTGCTGCTGCTGATAGTTAATAACTTGTTTACTACTGTGTCCATCATGTGTGTCATTTTTTTTATCCCTGTAATGTTTTAAAAGAAAACAAAAAAACAAATTTTTTGGGTTGGTTTTGTTAGATACTATTACCTCAATATAGTATTTTTTCAGAGCACACTGCTGATCCCTGATTCTGAAGGGAGAGGTGTTGTGTACTGCTGGTAGTTAGTAACTTGTTTACCCGTTTTACCCCTGTTGTGTATGCAAGCAATTAAACATGACAAAGTGTGGGTTATGTCCCGATAAGAGCATGCCCAGGTGTGTTATAAGGCATAAGGCGCTTGTGCTGAGTGCCTTATGCACCTGGGCATGTTCTTATCAAAACATAACCCACACCTTGGATTGTGTTATTGTGTTATAAAGTGGGCACTAAATTTCCAACACAGATTCTGACAAAATTAGTGCAGTTTGAAAAGTGAGATTAATTATTTCTATTTACTTTTTTCTAATCTGAAGAAAATGATCCCAATTACTGCCCATCTAGTGAAGGTTTTGATACTACTTTTAAGATTGTAGCCATGGAATGTGATGTCTATTTGTCTCTCCACATGTCCCCTATCCCCACAGTATTTCTTTATTTCTATTTTTTAGAGGTTGTCTTTTTCAGTGAGACTGTCACTGAGCTTGAGAGGGAGTGACAGTTGTGATTTTTCCATGAGGCATCCCCCCCACCCCAACACCCACATGGACAGACAGTCCATTTTTTTCAGGTTTTGTGTCCTTTTTTATATAGTAAAGGCTGTATTTTAATTAACAGACTATCTTGTGTGTCCGGGAGTGAGCCACTGACTTGAACAGAAGTGAGTGTGCCTCTCTGCAGCTGCCCTACTGAACATAAGTCAGCATGTCACTATGAAGCTACCTTCAGGCAGTCGCCCACCCGACATCCAAACAGCCAGACAGTCTACTTTTATTCAGGTTTTCTGCATTTTTTTTTAAATAGCAAATGTTGTATTTTAATTAACACACTATCCTGTGCCTCTGGTAGTGAGCTGCTGACTTGAACAGTAATGAGCATGTCCGTGTGCATGTCCCTCTGCAGCCACCCTACTGAACATTTCCTGCTTTGCACTTTGCAAGTGGGCCAGCCTATGGTTCTGTTCAATTTCATTGGGACAGTCGGTCCACAGCTGTAAGTGTTTAAATTAATGATAGTACTACAATAGAAATACCTTTTTTCTAGTTTTTTAAAAAAAAAACTGATGTATAAAGTAGCCACTGAGGGATCAGGTCTGTGGATTGTTTGAATACAGAGGTTGGCTGCATGCCGATCATTCTTTTTTTGTGGACAGCTTTCATATGGCAGCAGCACAGCTTACTGTTTTATTTTGTAATGTTTTGCTGTCAGGTGAATTTAATCACCTAATGCTGTGTAGTTCCTCGTGTGTGCGGGAGGGGATGTCTGTTCTCCACCTCGGCAATGGAGGTCCACTCCACCTAATTCAAGATTGCAGTCCGACTTTGTTTACTGTGGCCATAGGTCAGTGATATGGTGGTGTTATGTGGTTGCAGTGGGTAGATTAGTGCTGGTTGGGTATGAAATCCTCTGATAAGGACACGGCTCTCAAGGGCTATTAGCCAATCAGATTTCTTGATTTGAAATGCCCATTTTATAAGTCATGTTAATCCCTCTGGTGTTTTATTTTTCAGATCACACTGCTGATCCCTGATTCCCTAAGGGGAGGTGTTGTCTGCACCTGGTACTTATTTGTACTGCAGGTTTTTTTACATTTTGTCATTATTCATCAGAAATCAAGTTCAAGGCATATCAGAATGACCAGGAAGAGATGCTCTAGTAAAGGGAGAGGTGCTGGGGAGTCAGCAGATGAGTGTTCAAGTTCTATGGAGCAAAATAGTGCTGCAGTTGAAAAATTATGTCTGCAGCAGTGTGTTCTATGGTCTCTGGAGCTGGTAGTAGCAAAGGAATTGTTGGTGGCAGTGGCATTAGTCTGGCCACATTTTTTCTATGCCACATCTATAGCATCCATGCTGGTGGGGATGTGGGAAGTGACAAGAAGAGCAGCAGTAAAGAAGGTACAGTGGTCAAGGAAGTGCTTGAGGAGGGAGATCTGAAAAATATGCATTGCACTCAGACTCCTGATGATCAGAGGGTCTGAGAGCCTAGAGACGGTGATGATGAAGAGGACAGAGATGTGGAGGATGAGAACATCAATGGTATGTTGATTATGATTTGTTGGATCAGCTGTGGGAGCCGGAAGATAAAAGAGGAAAGGTAGTGCTACAGATGATGCAGGGGATGAAGTTTGCAGTCATCCAGCTACCAAAGTCTCTCCCCCAATAGTATCGAACTTAATAAATCATCCCAAAAAACATAAATTTCCACCTCTCCCCCTCACCTGTCCTACTCCCTCTGCCATGGTAAATCAAGGGTATGAAATCCCTAGTTTGTGATTTTTATGTACAATACTTAACCCAGCTGATGAGAGAGCTGCTGTCAGCTGTGTCAAGCTCAAGTTAGCAAAGGGAAAAGGGCAGCCACCTACTCACCAGTGGGCAACACATATACACCTAAAGATCAGGAGCCTGTTATGCAGGCATCAACACCAGAAGGAAGCCAGTGCAGGGGATCCCTGTCCCTCATCATCATCATTAGCCAAGACATGCAGACGTGGTGGGGCAATGGCCCAGGTGGAGGGAAGGCTGAGTGAGTTGGACAACAGAGAGGAGGGGGAGGATTCTGTGGGTCTACCTAGTAGTGGGCAAAGCAGCAGTAGTGGGTTGAGTAGTACCACCCACAGGCAGAAATGCACAGTAACACCATTTCAGAAAAAAAACCAAATCACCAGTTTCATTCAAGCATCGGCACATGTGAATCCCCAGGAGTCAAATACTACTCTACCAATAATGCCACCACCAGTCCAAATGTTTGGTAGCCCAACCCCAAGAAAGGTCCAGCTTATGCTGCACAACATGTTTGAGCATCAGTCAAAATTCCTTCCAAGTCATACTATTGCATGTGAATTAAATGCAATAACAGCTGAAATGCTGGCAATTGATCTATTGCCATTCCTTTTTGTTGAGAATGTTGGATTTCGGAGGTTAATGGCCCATGCCTACCCCAGATGGCAGATTCCATCAAGAACATATTTTTCTAAATGTGGCATTCCTGAACTGCATGGGACAGTGTCACAGATGGTAAACTATGTCATGAAGCATTCACATCACCATACAGTCATCTCAGCATGGCTATATGTGGACCAGTGGTCAAACAGATGGCATCTCTTATTTGTGTATTACAATGTATTGGGCACATGTACCTGGTGCAGTATTTGACTCTGAGCATGTGAAAACTCACACTAAGCCCAACTGTGGAGGTAGCAACACTCTGTCTATTTGACAGCATACCTCACTGACAATGAAGAGTATAATTGGATCACACTCAGGTCAGAAAATGCTGAAAGTGCACCTTACTGAGAATGATGAGTGACTTCACCCCATTCAGTGAAATGCATCTGTTATGGGGGGAGAATGTTGTCAGGATGCCTTGCCTGGCACCCTGTCTTAATCTCATTATGTAGGAGTTTGTAACACATACTGATATTAAATCCACTTTGACTGTGGCCCGTCACATCTGAATCCACTTTGCCCATTCCAGAAAGGCCCATGACCAGCTCTGGCATCTGCAGATACAAAACAAACTGCCTTAGAAACATAGAAACATAGAAACATAGACTTTGACGGCATGAGTATAGTACATTTACAGTGAGTGCCCGTGGATGGACATCGATTATGGTCCTTCCACAGACACTCAGTGTAAATGTAATGTAATCATGTAATTTCAGATATTCTAATGTTCCTTTCCCCACTACAAGACAGGGCATTCAGAGTGCCTGAAAATCCCTCCAAATGCATTTTTAGGGATTAAAAAACATTCAGCTTTCAGGGGCCTAGGCAGCCCCTGAACCCCGGCCTATTACTGAAGCCACAGGGAGCCAACTATTTCACATAGCTCAGGGGCCCCATTACTTATTAATCCAGCCCTGGTCTCACCAAAACCTTTGATGCTATCTCCCATATCCTTCTCCTCTCCAAACTCCACTCTGCAGATCTTTCCATCCCCACTGTTGTCTGGTTCTAATCATGCCTTACAAGCTGAATCCAACAAGTTGAAGCTGGTGGCACCCTCTTTTCTCCCCCTCCGTATTCTTGCTAGAGTCCCAGAAGGATCAATCTTTGGTTCTATCCTCTTCTCCATCTATTTGTGTGACCTACCATCTATCTGTGCCCTATCCCAAATCCATCTCTATGCAGATGACACCATCCTTTTCTATAATGGAACCTCTTCCTTGGAAATCGAATCAAAGCTGCAAGATAACTTCTTCAGAGTACTTCACTGGTTCTGTGATAACCAATTGAAGGTCAGCTCTAAAAAGACTGTCTCCAAGCTTTTTGGCACCTCTCACAAACTTGGAAATGCCTCCTACCTCATCTCCTTTCACACCCTCGATGGCATACTCATCAAATCAGTTCCCACCTACAAATACCTAGGTGCATCACTTGACATCCATCTGGATTTCCCCACAGACATTGACTATATACACTCAAAACTCTGGCCTAAGCTCAGGGTCATGTATAGAAACAAGGATGCCCTTTCCACAGAAGTCCAATGGGAGTTACTCATAAATATAATCCTACCCATGTTTGACTGTGCTGATGTAGTCTTCGACTCTGGCCCACCATCATCCTTAGCTAGGCTAGACACCCTATTTAACACCTTCTGCTGCTTCATCTCAAATGCTTCACCATGAAATCACCACTGCACTCTCTATTACTCCCTCTCTCCCTCTCTCTCCTCCCTTAAATCATGCCAACTACTTCATGGCACCACACTCATCTCCAAATTTTGGTTCAACTCTCTCCCTTCTTTCTTTACAGATCTTCTCTCCCCCCTCTTCTTCCTCATCCTATCTGCTCTGCTCAAGAGACCCCCAAAACTCCCCCCCACTCTCGTACTAATGCTGGTCAGGCGGCCTTCTCCTATCACCTCCCTTCCCTCTGGAACTCCCTATCTAGATCCACCCATTTATCCCCGTTCCCCTACATTGCCTTAAACATGTCCTCCCCCTTTCATTCTCTGCAGGGTGCTCGTGCCAACTCTCCTGACCCACAGACCATTGCCCCCTCACACTACATGACCCTCTGCCTGTTGCCCCTTTCCCTTCCTCCACCATCCCCCTCCACACCATCCCCCGCCCATGTTCCTTTCCCCCCCCTCCCCCTTCTGCTCCTCCCTCCTGCTGCCACCTACACCTGTACATACTATGCTGCTACTTCATACCTGCTCTTTCTCTTTGAATCTTTGCATCTTTTCATACCAAGAAATTGTCTTCTGCATTTTTGACTCTGATTGTTTTTACTAAGTCCTGAAACTTACACTATAAATATCTGTAAATGCATGAATATGCAAACTTATTACTCTGGTTGTTTTCACCAGGTCTTGAAATTGTACTGTATATATCTGTAAATGTGAGATTATATAAACTTATTTGCTCTCCCTCCACTCCACTCCTCTACCCACCAGCCCCGAGTTGCACCTGGAAACAAGCCTCAGCTCAATGTGTTTCTCCCGGTTACTAATATTGAAATAAATAATAAATAAATAAATAAATAAATAAATGACTTTTATATCTGAGGTACTTTTTTTCCCCTTTAGATAATTAGAAGATTGTTTACCTGAAGTTAGAAGGTGTGCTGTCTGGAAAAACACTCTGCCTGGCATCTGACATATCTAGCTCTGCCACCCCCCCACTACATCATAAGCACTGTGACCTCACTCACTGTGACATCACTGCTGCTTAGGAACAGCCACTCAGCAGCTGCCAGGTCAGTCACCTCTGATGTCACAGCCAGTGAGATTGCAGTGCTGATGTAGTGAAGGGACTAGAGATAGCTACATCAGCTGCCAGTCTGTAAGTTTCTATACACATCCGGCACAATATTATCACACAAAAAACTTTCTAATGAGCAAAGGGAAAAAAATGCTTCAGAAATAAAAAGCTACAGCTGACTTCTTAAAATTTTTATAATTTTCCTATCTATCTGTTTTGGTTCCTCTAGCTTTTTAAAAAGGAGATTCTCTCTACCCACCAACACCTACTTTTTTTATCTCTGTGTTAGAGGGTTACTGTGGAACAAGGGGTGGGAATTTCCAAGCCTGACTATGACTCCATTTGAAAATATAATCCTGGCTCCCCAGTCAAATAGTAAACCACCTTCAGCCCACTATAAACTCATCCAGGGAGGACAGACTGTCAATACCGAGGACTACGGGGCTGCAGCGTGCAAGGACATAGGTGTAGAGGTGACAACAAACACCTGAAACTCAGCCATTCAACATGCTGCATTCTATGCCCAATCCAATTGGCTTCAACAGATTAAACACAATTAATGTATAGAGCATACTTCTTCCAGAAAGGTTACATAAAATGAACCCAGAGGAATGTGAGGTATGCCCTAAGTGCAACACTGCAATTAGCCCATTCAGGCATATGATCCTGTCATGCCCAAAAATTCTCTTCTACTGGAGTGGCATACATAAATATAATGGAGAGTATCCTAAATGTAACACTACTGGACAATCCTCTGGAATATCTGCAGGTGGCGGACCCACATAATAGAGGAAAGGGTGGGGACCAACTCTGGCAATTTGCTTTACTAAATGCTAAGAAAGCTATACTTCAATACTGGGGTCAGACCCAACCTCTGCCCATTGCTCACTGGTAAGCCAACCAAATGGATTGCATGAAGTTAGAAAAAGTGCAGCTCAGAGTTCATTGGGTGGAGAGGTTCTCTGTTATGTGGCAGCCCCTAAAGGAGGTCCTAGAGAGATGGATCATCTCTGTCTGAGTAGAACCAGCCATGAGTACTTACTGAGCAGGAAGCCCAATGTCAAAGTATATAAATCTGCTGACATAACCAGGAACATTAGAAAGCCAACTCAGTAATACTCAGTGCTACCAGCTATATTTTATTATGTTAATTGCACACAGTGTTATAGTAAGTGTAAAAAACATTGAGTTCTAGTATTGTTACCGTGTGTCATGAAAATCTGTAAGTGATACATCATAACCTTTTTGCCAGTATCTGACAAAAAATTTAAAAATAAAGTTTACAAATCATAGATGATTGTGTATGGTTCTCCATACACAAGTCTGTGTCTGAATCTAAATTGAGAGTTTGCCATGGCAACTAGCAAGCCCCCCAGTTGCCACGGCAACCTCGAGATTCAGACATAACTTTGTGCTTGGAGAACCATACACAATCTTTTATAGTGTATAGTTTTCTATATACAGAGACCCAGTCTGCTTCTTTCATTTATTAAAACAGTGTGAAAAACTTTGGTGAACGAAAAGCAGAAATAAAATATCACAAGTTTAACAAATGTTAGTTGTAAAACAGTTTATCAGAGTATGCTCTCAGCCATAGTTTCTTTTTTTCTACTTAGTTAGATGTGTCTTCATTAACTGCATGATCTGATTACTTTGTTGTGAACACAAATAAAAATTTACAACAGCCACGGCTCAAGCTTGACAAGCACTGGAGCATTGTTGTGCTGCAGTAGTGAGGTCACTAGTGCAGCACAAAAACATCACAGCTTCACTACTGCAGCAAAATAGCATTGTTTCAAGCATTGATTTTCATGCTGAACAGTGTTCCACCATACACTGTCAAACCTGTTATATTTAGTTAAGTTTCATATTTAGAATTATTTTTATATATACATGTATTTGATCTTTGGTACACGGGGCTGTAGCTGAAACTGAAACAAATTCATATGCTTTGTATAAATATGAAGTTTTGTCTTAAACATGCACCTTTATGATGATATATTTAAACAGAAAAGATCAACGGAACCCTGCCCACACTAGCAGCACAGTATATGAAACATTGACGTGTAGTGCCCGTGGTTACCAAGTTGCTTTGTGGTGTGGTATTTGCTCAATATATATTTTCAGATCTTTAAATAGCACTTTTGCATTTTGGAATGTTTTTCTTATCCAGTGCACTGACATTGTGCTTCCTCGATATTTCATTTTCTGGCAGCAGCACAAGTAACTTTCCAGCAGTGCTTCTCACTGTGTGTGTCGTCAAATAATTTACCGTTCACAGCCAGTATCTATGTCCTATATGACAACCAGTTACCTATCTACCAGGTAAGTACACCCATTTGTCATAGTTCTCCCACTTTCTGTATCATCCTTGTGTATGACAGTGAATCAAGGGCCTTGCTAAAGTCAAGAAACAGAGTGTTAACTTCCTGACCTGTGTTCACCATCTATGCCATTGAGATGAAAAAGTCAATCAAGTTTGTTTGAAATGACCTGCCCCTTGTGAAGTCATACTGATTCCTGTCTGTTAGGCTGTTAGCCTCTGTTATGTCAACTATCTGTTCCATTATGAGTGATTCCAACAGCTTGCCCACTGTTGACAGCCTCACCATCCTGTAATTCCCTGAGTTTTCCTCCATCTCCACATTTCTGCCTGGGGTCCATATTAGCCATTCTCCAGTACTTCTTCCATAGTGAGCAACACATTAAATACAATGCCATCTTCCAGCAATAAGTGCAGTATCACAGTTTTGATTAGATATCTTGCAGAATACTGCAGGTTCTCAATGTAATCCTATGGAAATCAATTTGTCATGCAGTAAACTGTGAAAACCCACATTGCACTTCATCCTGGTGAGTGACATTGTAGGTTTGAAAAGATGACTATAAGACACAGACTCAACTCCTTTAGTACCCTGGGTGCAGAGCACCTGGCCTTGGTGACTTGTTTTCAGTATATTCAGGTCCTGCAGATTCTTCAGTACTCTTTCACTAGTTAAATGCCATGTATTGCTATTGGTACCCTTAAATCTATTTTTGCTGTCAGAAATTGGACCTCCATCTTCCACTGTGAACACAGAACTGCAGCACTCATTTAAAATATCTGCCTTGTTTTTAACATTTTCTGTGCTTGATCTATCATTTATTCTGTCTGTGCTATCCTTTGTCTATCATTTTTCCCATATGTACCGGTAAACAGTTTTGCCATTATTTTTTGACAACCTCCATTATTCTAAGCTGCATGTTTGCTTCCCCTCCTTATGCTGTCCTTAATTTTTTCTAATTTGCCTTTGAAAACAACCATGTTGGTCATATTCCCCCCCCCCATGTCTAACCTACACATTTCTGTTTTTGGTATTGCTGTACTTCCCTATGTTGCCATTATTTTTGACAACCTCATCTGTTCTAAATTGTGTGTTTGCTTCACCCGTCCTTATGCTGGCCTTGATTTGTTTTCTAATTTGTCTTTGTAAACAACCCTGTTGGTCTTATTGTGCCCCTCACCCCCATTGTATAACTTAAACATTTCTGTTTTGGTATTACTTCCCTCACTTGCTTGTGTGGCCAAAGTTGCTTCTTTTGTTTCTTTGTCTTTTTATCACTTTTTATGCAAGCTTTGGTGGCTCCTATTATTGTCCCTTCAATCACTGTCCAGTCAGGGGTGTTGATTAGGGACCCACCTCTTTGAAAAGAGTTGTACATTGTGGTAATGTGAAGGGCCATTCTCCAATTAGAGATGACAGTCAAATGTAAACAGAATGTTGGAGGCTCACCATTATATTAAATCAAACAAAAGTTTTTTTTTTTTCGAGATCACTATAATTTGTTGACACTTCATGGCTATGGACCTCTTCACCTGAGCCACATGGCTTCTGCATTATCATAAGGTATGATTACTCCACTGCAGTTACTACAGCCACTTGAGGTCATTCTTTGTTAAGCAATGGCTTTCTTAGGCCCTCCTGTAACTTCATTGAATTTCCATGCTCTATTGGGTTTGTTGATTTTACAAAGGCTAGAAGTGCCTGGGGATTCATGGCGCAAAAGCTGGTGGCTCCTACCTCTTTTGATATCCAGAAAATAACCGCGAGGGGCATGTAAATTTAATGAAGTAACAGAAGGAACTAAGAAAGCCATTCCTTAAATGAAGAATGTCCTTAAACCGGCAGTAGTTACTGAAGCAGAGTAAGCCATATCTTATATAAGCACAGAAACCATGTGGCCTAGATGAAGAGGTGCATAGCCATGAAATGTTAGTAAAATACAATGATCTCAATAATGAACTTTGATTTGATCTAGGAGTGAGCCTCCAACATTATATTTACCCTTTTATCACTGACCTTGTTCTCTGGCCCATCTATTTCATGTAGGCCCTCCAGCTGTTCTTCTGTGATTGACCTTATTTTGCAATTGTCAACTTTCCGAAACTCAGGAACTATGGTGCTGAATTTTAGCTGTTCATATACCATCACAATGTTAAACTAAATGGTGTTCTGATCCCTCTGTGAAATGGAATCCTCTATCATGACATTTCAGATAATGTCCTGGTTGGATACTACCAGTTAAAAATGCCTCTCCACTGGTTATCATGTGTTTTTTCAAAGAACGTTTGACTTTTTGGCTTATTGTAATCAGATTGCCCCATTCTATGTTTTAGAGTTGAAATTTATCATGAGTACTTTTCTTCCATGGCAAACTGCTGCCATACTTTCCTCTTCCATTTCCTCACCTTTGCCTGTCCCCTGATTAGTGTTGCAGTGAAATGTAATTTTTATGGTGAAATTCCTGTGAAACATTTTGTGAAATTCATGCATTTCACCCGTGAATTTCGCGGTCAAAATTCCATGGGTGAAATCACAAATTTCACCCATGAAATTGTACATTTCAGCCACAAGTGGCAGAATTGCACCAGAGATCCCCAAATTTCAAGAAAGGAAAGACAATGTGGTCTACCCAGGAACTGCTGTCTGTAGTGATTGGTGTTGGGGCAGAGCTGGAAACATAGGCAGAGATCTTATACCTGTCCCCTCCAACTAGGATGCCTTTTATATCTGGATAATTCTGTAACCAACAAGCATTGTGGTGTGCCTTAGGGTCATGGACCCTAATGCTCACCCCATTTCATCTGTAAGGAACCTGGCATGGTACAGTATAGGAGAATGGAGTAAGTGTTAGGGTCCACAACCCTGAGGCACACCCCGATGCTTGTTGGTGTGTGGAGGGTGGGGTGGTGTTGCAATGATAGAGTTGGGTGGGGTGGAGCCCATGACCCTAAGGCACACCCTGATGCTTGTTTGTGTGTGGAGGGTAGGGGATGTGGTTATAATGGTAGGGTTTGGTGGGGGAGAGGTACAACAGTTGTAAACTCTCACATCCAATTTCCTGACCTGTATCACTTTGGTTGAAGACCTATGTCTAGAACCCTAACTTTGTTTTAAATGAAGTTTTTTTTATATATATATATATATATATATATATACACACACACACACACACACACACACAATTTATAAAATGGGTAGCAAGATACAATCCAAATCCAATGTTCTGATTGTATAAAACACATCACATTACCATGTGTATATCAGAGCATGACAGCACACCTGCACTTTTATCCCACTCCAAAACAATTTTGCCATTTTATAAGATAGATAAGCATCTCTAGGATGTGTGGTTGCATTCTGATATATGCATGCCTTGGGTGGTTGACACACACCAAGACGTGAGTATTTCAGAGCATGACCACACACCTTAGAGTGGGTTATCTAATATAAATATATATATATATATATATATATATATATATATATATATATATATATATATATATATATATATACACACACATATATTTTACCTTTTACATTTATGTTGTCCTACCCAGAACCTCCTTGTAAATGAGCTTGCTCAACAAAGCCTCTTCCTGGTGAAATAAAGAAACTAAACTAAACTAAAAAAAACATGTAATGTTCACCAAACAGACTGTGTTGGATCAGATGCTGTTCTGTTCAAAATAGTAAATCTAAGTTGCTATATTTTTATGTGAAAAGTCAACAATTAAATATGCATTAATCAGTAACTTTCTACCAGAAAGGTCATCAACCATAGTCCTGGTTGCTTCACAAATAGCTCCTTCTGCTCTAGACTACCAATGTAAATTGCATATAACAGTGGCACTGCTACTGACCCCTTTTGCATTCTACTATTGACCACTATAATTGAAAACATCCCATGTATTATTAGTAGTCTCTGTTTCCTATTTTATAGCATGTGTTCTGCTGATTTATTATAGACAGATCAAACTTCATTGCTTCTGCTTTCTTGATTAACCTCTTGTACGTACATCTACAAATGCCTTGCTGATAACCAGACAGACAATGGCTGCTTTCTTCTATTAGCCATCTCCACCCAACTCAAATCCTACTGCGTAAAGCTGTAGTCACCTACAGGTACATACTGTAGGCTGAGTATCTGCTCCAAATGTGCCACTGAAAATTCCTGCAACTTCTTGGTAACAATGAAGCAATCGACTGATAACAGCTGAGTACATTTATAAAGTGTTCCAAAAAATGCTAATTGCCTTATAATTACTTCAGATTCATCTCCAATGGAGCATGTTCTCAGGCACTTCCATGGTACTCCTCCAAAACATTACTGGAGTGTGTTCCAAAAATGTTGATTAGGTGTTTGTGAAAGTACCTTCTGACACACTCCTGCAGTACTCCAGGAAAACACCTTTACAGTGTGTTCTGAAAATGCTAATGAAGTGCCTTGGAATGGGAGGTCTATATCAGCCTGACAAACAGTTGCCTCACAAGTGACTGTCTGGCATTGTTTGGCTGAAATGCAATTGCCTGACTAATTTACAATCCCAATGTGGGATTGAGATTGACCAGCATTGGGAATGTCTATGATCTGGAGTTTGATACATTTATTCCATGGGGAGTGGACCTTCCCACAATAATGTGTTGTGTGTTGTAATATGCTTTTGTAGGGCTGTTAGAAGGTGGAGTTGCTTCCTGGATGACTGTGCATTTTCGTGGCTCAGTCATTGCTCATTTGTCTCTCATGTCTATGGTCAACGGTTTGAGTCGAAGAATGTTGTGTAGTAAGTGGTTTATTTCTGATGGTTTGTATGTTGTTTAGTGATGTGGGTGAGGAGTGGATCTGAGGTGGAGAAAATGTGGAGGTGTGATTTGTACATGGTTTTATGTGGCAGTAAGGTGGAGAAAGCATGGAGGATTGAGTGTCCTGCTATGTTTATTTTGTCTTTTTCTCATTGGGATGGTAGTGCTTGACATGTCTCAACCATTTATGGGTTTTGTTGCAGTTTTGTGGTGTGCTTTTCATTTGTCATTCAGTTCTTCATTTCTCATGTGGTGGGTGCCTGTTTCTCTTTTCTGTGTTGTTGATTTGGGATACAGGCATTTTGGTGTTCACTTAAGTAAGGCAGCACATGTCTCAGGATTTTTCTAGAGGCCTTGAGGGATTTCTAGTGTTTGTATTTTGTCTGGCACTTGTTTGTCGGGATATTGTGGTTATCAGTTTAGTAACTGTCAGGACTGTGAAGTCAGGCAGGTGTTTGTCAATGAAGTGTTTGCTGGGATTTTGTGGTAGAGTCTCTTGAAATTACTTTTAATGTACTTCAATGGCGTACCATCACAGGTACTCCAAAGTTACTCTGTCCAAGCACTGTTGGAGTGTGTTCCAAAAATACTAATGAAGTACCTTTGTATTACTGTATACATACACTTCCAATTGGGTACCATTGGACGGACTCCCATGGTACTTTGCAAATGCACCTAAAATGCTAATTAAGAACCTTATTTGGAGTACATGTTTACAACTTCAATTATTCAGTGTAAAATATCTTCACAGTTGAACCATACTTGTAATTAAAACTTCTCTGGCCCCATATTTAATGGTTAGTGTGGGTGCTAACCATGGCTTGCACCAGCACTCTGGGCAGGGTTATATTCAGAGGCACCAAGGGTGCCGTGAAAACCTGAAAAAATAGAAGAAGGTGCACACAGTTAAGGTTGGGTGCCATAAAATGTGAACATTCAATTTAAAAAAAGAAAGGCACTTCAGGCAAGCGTTCCTTTTTAATCAATTTATTAAATCAATTGATATATTTGATAAAAAGCAGAAATTAAATAATGAACTACATATACAAATATTCTTAAAACAATATTGTACAGGTTCAACATACTGTGAAAACCTGACATGGCAAGCTTGCTAATTATACAATGGGATTTCCTCATCCGTTTACCTGATTGGTCAGCTGGGGGTCTTTACCAATGGATAAATCCCAGCATAATCCATGGGTAAGTTCCAGCCATCCTAGCTGACCGCAGCACCACACAAAAAAAATCAGTACCTCTTTGCTGTTCTTTTTTTAATTTTCCAGTTCTGATTTACCATTAGTGTTGAATCCATCCCCACTAGTAAAACAACGACAATTCCCAAATAACAAACACAGTATAGTATAATCCTGGCAATAAGAAATCAGACCTGACATCTGCTGGCCCTTTTCAATGTTTCCTAAACATTACTGACTTCAGCTGCAGAGCGTGGACTCCCGACATGGCAGGTAATGTTTTTTTCCCCCTCAACTCCCAATGCACCCTAGCATTGACAGCACTGCTGTTCGGCTACTAAAGTGCTGAAGGATCAATGGAGAGAAGGGAGCTGGGATAGACCATGGAGGACTGGCAGGCAGACATGAATCTCGGAGTGGCTTCCAGGACCATCTGAAGGAGCAGCAAGACCGACAGGTGAGGATCTTTGAAATTTGAAGTTGGAGTCAGTCTGGGACCCCCGCTACTGCTAGCCTCAATGAGTCACAATGCTTTGTGTAAACCCAGAAGCAGATGCTCACGGGCCACAGTGCTTTAGCATTTGCACTGGTAGGGCTCTCCAATTGAATAGAAATGGAAGTGTAGCAGGGCTCTCCATTTTTAAAATCAAACAAAAAAAAAACAGATACGTTACCAACATTATGTCTGGTTGCCTGAATCTTGAGGGGGAGATCAAGTCAGCACTGGTAGGGCTGTCCAACAGAACAGAAACTGAATTATAGCAGGGCTCTCCCTTTTTAAAAACAAACAAACAAACAAACAAAAAAATCCAGACATGCCACCAACATTGTCTCTGGCTGCCTGAATCTTGGGAGGTCAACTCATCCATAATCTGCCTACTGACAAGGCACCATTTAACACTGAGGAAGGATATTAACAAAAAGAAATCAGTTAAAATAGTTAATGCAAAACGACATATATATATATCTATATATATATAGATATATATATATATACACACACTTTTTTTTAAGAGAAGCATTGTATATTCGCTATGAACCACTCCAGGGTGCCAGGGTGTGGGTTAAGCAGGGATTTACCCACTTCTGGTGTGCATTTGGTCACACAACCTGTGGCCTCATGACCAAACCACTCTGGACATGGGTAAATCCCAGCATAACCCACACCCTGTCATGGTTTATTGCTTAACCATACCACAGGGACTATGCAAATGAGGATGTCCCTCATGCTTAGCAGTGTGGCATTATTTTCAAAGGTTATTGATGGTGTTAACCAGCCCCCAGTGTGGCACAGGTTACCGCTGCTGAAAATTCCATCTTAGTGCAATGCTCAGGTCATGTACCCACCACACAAAAGGTGGGGCAGCTGTCCTGCAGTTGAAAACCCTGTGCCTAGTGGACCCCCTGCCCCAATTGCACCTGTGTCCCCTGTAAACTGTATATACTTAGTAGTCTAGAGAATTCCTCTCCTGCTGATCATTCTCCATGCCCCCTGTATATCTCTGATAGTTTTGTTGACCCCATCACCTCCATTTCCCCTGTATACTGTATATCCCTGTACTCTAGTGGATCCCTTCCCCATGATCGCCCTGTTTCTTCTGTATACTGTACATGCCCAGTGGACTACTGCCCCCACCTCCACTGAGTGCCAATGCTCCCCCTAATGTGTTGGCCACCCTCTCACCCTTCGAGGACCCCAGTCCCACCTCCTAGTCACCACTCCTTGGTATGAACAGTGCAGATCAGCAACAGCTGGGGAAATTACAACAGATACTATTGCACCATTATAATCTGGCTATAGTAATCCCCAAGCATAATAATTAAACCATGACTTTAACAAACACTGGTACTATTTTTAAATTATCCCTGATAATATGAAATCAATTATACAGCATTTACCTGTGCTAAAGAAGAAAGCATGCCATGCATTCTAAACACAAAGATATGGAATAAAGAGTGAATAATTTTACATTTGTTGAAAAAAGCTATTTGATATTAATCTGACAGGTGTTGTAAGTGTGGATGTCTAACCAGTGCTTCTCTCAGCTACTGGCTAGCATTCCTGCTTCCCACGTCATTTACCGATCCCACATAACAGTGTAGTGTGCTAGTGCTGGACTGCTAGGTAACATTCATTATTTAATCTTTTGAGACACCCTGAAGGTTATTAAGCTAATAAAGGAATTATCAATTCCAAACTTTTCTCAAATTTCAAACTCAGAAAGCAATGGCAGGCAATGACCAAGTGACAGAATGCCTCATTGCTGTACAGGCAACCTAGGATTGGGAGAGACTCAGGTGTTGGCGATCAGGGAGGGATGGTGGGGCATTTTTCAGCCAAAGCAACACCTGATGGTGGACTAGAAAGCTTACTTCTCCATCAGAGGAAGGGTTGTTTCCTGGGCACTTGCTGGCAAGGAATCTGTGTACCACCATGGTGTGGATGGTGGGACAGAGTTACAGGAGTGACAAGTTCTGGTTAAAGCAAAAATGGATGCTGATGCTCAGATAAAAGATATACAATAAGTGTGGGTTGGATTGACGGAGACCCTCACTGCTACTTTTCAGTCTGGTTAATTTTGCCTTGCAGTAATTCCTGCTTTATCTGTGCATTTACACTTACTCTAGTTACAGTTTGCAAATTGCCATTTAAATCACAATCCATTCCTGCATTCTATTTTCTGTTTGAGTGATTTAATAAGGTCATTGCACCTCAAGGCATCAACATGACAATACTAAAAGTGCATTTGAAAAAAAAAAGCACACATCTAAAATATTGACTCAATATTTTACAGCCAAAAAAGCAGACTTTGCTTTCATAAGATATATAGCATTTCCATGTAGCCAAGGACTAAAAAGCCTTTAGCACTTTTTATGAACCATCTGACTGCTGACAATGTTAAAGAACACATTTTTTATTTGTTTTTTATACAGCCCAATATTAAAAGTATGAAATATCTATAAAGCAGTGTTACACTAGTGCCCCTCCCCTCTTGCTACCCCTGTAAATGCCCACTGCTCTCTCTATTATTACCTCCATGACCACCTCATTGAGCAGCTGGGTGGCCCAGAGCAGCTCCAGGATCCTCCCATTAGAAGCGACTTTCTTAGTGTTGTCGGTGTCACAGTAGGCAAACAGATTCAAGCAAACATTCTGCTCCATGTCACTCAGCATTAGACCTTCCATAATCACATTCACAGAATGCAAGCATCCTGCACTGCTGGCAAAGACAGCAACCCCCCACAGGACACACCAGACAAGAGCCAGCAACTCTTGGGAAAGAGAACAGAGAGAAAATGCAAACTTTTAACAGCTATTTAGGAGAAGATTAAGAGTAATTCATGATGGAAAAGGAGCTGGCCACCACCACAAAAGGCTGGTTTTTGATGTACAGACCAGGGCATGTCCATTGGTGCTTTGGTCAGGTTGGATCTAAAGTTTATCTTCATTGGGAAATGAAGTTTCAGAGTCTTTCTACTCCTCTTCCTACCAACACCACCACTGCTATTACTGTACCCTGTGATATCAGAGCAAAGTCACACTCAGAGCAGCAGTGCAGGGCCCCATGACTGAGCCCAGATGTTGTACTCACAATAAGCTTCAACTGTCAAAAGTTCAAGGGATATGAGGAGCAACAGCTGATGGGTCTACAGGTGAGGCAGGGCAGGGCACCAACTCCAGTCTATCCCACGGGGCTGTCGCTCTTAGTGGAGTGGAAATTTCATCTCACCTACACATCTTAGGTTCTGTCATCCACTGTATAAACTGAAGAACCACTGCAGCAGTCATTTCAGATAACTGTTTGTAAAGTGCAGGCAGCAACGGAGACTGAATGTGTCTCAGCTGTTACTGTGAATTTCGACTGCAACTAGTATCTGTGTAAATGCACAGATAATGCAGAAATTACTGCAAGGCAAAATTAACCTTATAAATATTTAAAAATGTAAAAAAACATAGCAGAGAGGCTGTCTGTCAAAGCATGGTGGGATGGGATGGGGTGAGGCTAGAGATCTGATGTGCTACTAAATGCAAATGTGTAAATTGGCCTTAACATCTGTAGTCTTAGTGCAGTAGGGAAGGGGGAGAGGGAGAAAATAGTGCCATGGGGCAGGGGGTGAAGAAGAAAACACATTGCACTGAATGGAAGGACATGGACAGATTTTCGGGAAGTTGTGCTTCAATTCCACTCCCTCATAACAAAACAGCTGTGCTATATTAGGAATTCCAGTCAGACACCCTTCTTCTGTTAGCAATAAGTCAGCATAGTGTCATGATGCGATGCAGCCATAAAAAACGGGAGAGTCTACTCTGGGCCACAACCAGAGAAATCCAATAAAAAAGAGCAAACTTTTTCACTAATGTAATTATACCAGTTTATAAAAGATGAACTTGCCATGTTAAATTTGAAGCCTTCTGTTAGACCAATGTTTTGTAACAAAACAATTACTTCATTAGGGTAATAGTAAGTTATCTGTGGAATACACAAAAATATTGCAAGTTATTAAATAAGTAATTTATAATCCACAAAAATATCTTCTTTACATACTCACACTGTTTTACTAACAGAAAAAAAACTGCTCCTAATCATCCCCCAGTGTTTACACATGAAAAATAGCCCATACAGGACTAAATACTTCTTGTAATACAAATAGATCTTCATTCATTATCATTCTTGTACACAGTCATAATTATGAAAGCTTTTTTAGTAGTATATTTTCAATAAGGTAATGTTACTTAATTGACTTTTACTTAAAATATATTAAAGAAGTCTGTACTGAAAATGCAATAAGCTCTGTGTCCGGGGGGGGGGAGGCTTTCAAGCCCATTGATTTCCACATATAAAAATCAAAAGATACTTAGCAATTAAAGACTATTTATATCACTTTTAACAATATCTTAAACATTTCAAGTTGAGATAACTGATTATTCACTTCTTAGACCATAATGAACTGCAATATGAAATAAGAAACAATATCAGAGACAATAACTACCATTCTGATGGGCAGTCCAGTAACTATCATTCTGATGAGCAGCCTGATCTTTACAGATCCTTTCTAAATATAAATACACTCCACTATACCAAACAGTAATAATGTGAACTCGATGGCTGTTCCATCAAGATTCATACTCTGTATTATAGTACATGGTACTCTCTATTACAAAGTTGTGTGTAAAGCCTCCATCAACTTGTGAATGCAGTGTTGACACAAATGCATGTTTTCTAGTGCCCTACATTCATTACAAATTGTTTTCCTTATAAAGTAATTCTGCAGAGTCTACCTGGAGCTGCAAACCCTTTACTCTCACCAGAAATAAACTGTGACTGGATGCTCACTGTCTTCTCTGGAGCAATGTAGATACTTTCTATTGGTAGGAGTGTCTTAGGAAAATATGATTACTGTTCCAATAAAAATGTATTAATAGTCTAAGGATATCAGCCAGGTAGAGACACCTAGCTCACTTGCCCTCTTATTATTCAGTCTCAGTACTGTGTGACCAGTCACAATCACCATGATTCCAAACTCTGCCAATAAAAGATGGAATATACAGCTGATAGATCAGTACCATGCTACTTGTAGAGATACACACCAACCATCAATTAATAAACAGGTCATAATATTATAATATGCTCAAGTCACAGGCTCACCCACTTTCTATGGTCTAATGCCCGTGGAAAAGACAACTGTCAATGATTTTACTTGGTAAACAGAATAAGTCTATTAGACTAGTCTTTTGAGAGCCTCCATTTTATGGCAGTTGACTCTGAAGCAAAAAATAAAATGTTGAAAATCAAGAGATTGTCATAGAGAACAGTGTATGGGAGCCCATACACAACCATGCTATTCTCATACCGAGTTGTTTCCATGATGACAATGAACTCGAGACAGAAGCTTGAGAGGTCTCTTTCATCATAGAAACCATGCGGTATTGAGAATAACATGGTTGCACATTTGGCCTCTCATACACTTTTCTTTATAGTGTACGGTGCCCAAAAAATAAAAGATTGCTTACTTTTTTTTTGTTATGTTGCAGTGTTTTTGACATCGGGGACCCGCACTTCACCTATGTTTGCTGGCCGGCCAGTTCACACATGTCAGAAGTCAATTACCTCCTGTCCTATGAACAGCGCTGTTGGGGGTGGTTGCATTGTGACATGCCTTCTAATGCAGAGCAAAAAGTAATTCTGCATTAGTAGGTACGTCACTAGTGCAGCAGAATTAATTTTTCATGTGTATGGATTTCCATACACAATCATGTTCTGTCATATACTATAACTCAGTTAATAACCCTGGGATGAGTTTCAGTTCTACAACCACAACAGATCCCATTTTTCTGTTCTAATCACAATTTGAGATTGAAATGCTTAGTAACAGAAACAATAATTGATTGCCACCTTAATAGTTCCAGACTGTAAGGATGCATGCTTTCACATCTAAAGACTCTAGATGATCTAACATGAGATTAAATCTGATTGTACAGTATATACCCCCCAAAAAAGATCTTAGCATCCTTATGCAAACATTTAGATTGTATCAAAAATGATCAGCCACCCGTAGTTGCTCTGCAAGATCAGTATTTCAGTTTTAAAAAATCAGAATGAAAGTTCCACATAAAGTATATTTATTTGCTTATGAAAGTGCAAGCTGTGCATCGTTAACAGTATTCAGCCTTCATTACATAATTTTTTCTAAAACATGCCATTTCCTAAAAATACTTAAATGATTTGAAAATTTTATGTTTACATTGTTCACCATATTCTCAACATTTTAACTGAACCAAATCTCACTAAATTTGTAACATTAGAATAGCTGATGGTAATAATAACCTTTCCAATTATTACATCCTCAATCTTATAGATTAATTGCAACATACCATAGTCTTTGTCAAGTTGAAAAAATATGGGACTACCAAGAAACACACACTTTTCCCAAGGACTGTAAATAGTTCAAGTACCACATGATAACTTTAAAACGGGCCATGGTAGAACAAGTGCACTGATCAACCCTTGGGCCGCCGACATCATTAGAATGTATTTGAATACTGGAGGAATATATCAGTCTGTGGCACAGTAAATACTGATACATTTTGACACCACTATTTTATGCATAAGAATGTTGCATGGCACAATAAATGTATCTATATTTTAATTCACTGAAGTTCAAAACATGAGAGGTTATGTCCATTATGTTTGCTATATTTGTTTTAATTTAGTATGCTTTAGTGAATGTTGAAATAGTCACAATACAATCAAAACAAAATAGCATACATATACATCACAAAAAATAACAAGAACAAAAGAAAATGGAAGAAAAAAGAAAAGTTGTTTGCTATTATTTTTTTTTACGTTTTCATAACTAGAATGCTCAATAATTTAAAGATGATTTTAAGATTTGATCCCATAGTTAAAATGTTGGGACTAGTAATTTTTAAATAATTTAATCTTTTTAAGGAAAAAATATATACAAAAAAAAAGAACATAATAAAGACTACATGTTATTGCTTTATACTGATAGTAGCCATGACTATCAAATGGCAGCCACACATTTGGAGGGCAAACTATAAGCATGCATGGATTATCATTGCAGAAAAACTGCAGAGTATTGCACACACAGTGGGGCGCATGACAGACTAATAATTAGGCAACAACAGAACCCAATTAATTAATAAAGAGGAGGCTCAAAAAAACTGCTAAGTATCATTGATGGCAGAAACAAAGCTCAACTGAGCTACCCCCCCCCATACATTTCAGGTTGCTAAATGTATTTACATGAAAATCATGAACTTTCTCCCTTACACTTCATTCACCGTTGCATTCCACAGCAACAGACAATGAATGTCACAAGCATACCACAGTAATTTTATAAACCACACAGTCTTGAGCTACACAAGGGAAAATGACTTGCAGTGTCCAACAAAACCACCTAAAGTTTTTTGTTGGGGAGGGGTGTTGAATAAGCTCATCTTCATTATATGATGCCAAAAGGGACTGTGTGGCAGAGTTAGTCTACACCCTCAGCTGTAACTGATGGACCACTTTTCTATCTCCTTATTTCCTAGCTACCAAAACGTCTGTTGCACAACAGTTAATGCTCTTATCTTTGCTTTTCTTCTTTTTCCCCCCTACCCTAGGTTGGCAACCTAGCATAGTTCTTTGCTGTCCCTACTAAACTTCCTACTAGTTCTCTTCTTTCATTCTTTTTCCATTTCCATTCATCCAGTCCCTGGAATGGTGCCAAACACCCAGAGAGGTGCTGTGTAAAGTGCATAAGTGCATTTTGTGTACAAAAAGCATGAAGGCTATTTGAGATAGCAGAAATGAATACAATTAATAAAACCTTTTTAAAGAAAAAAAGGACTCTTAAGCCATGTAAAACAACAATAATTTCATAATTGATACAGTTATAAGAAATCCTTAAGATATTTTCATAAATTCACACTATAAACCTTTTACTGTATAAGGTTCTATGTATAAAAGAGCTTAGTCACTGTGGATCAGAGATATAGAAAGTCAATATCTGTGGATATCTACACTGTACCCTAAACTGAACCAGAAAATCCCCCGACACAATCCCCTCTCCCCTTGGTTTTGAAACATTTCCAAACATGTAAGGGCTCAGTCAAGTGACCCTACCAAAAAGATATAAAAACCTTTGCATAGAGTTTACTTCAATTCAGTCTAGTAGAGTCCAGTCTTGAGAGTGGAGGAGAGAGTTGTTACTGTAGACAAGCTGTTGAATGCAGATGAGATGGGTCTTAGAAGCTTTAAGATGCAGGACTGTATTATGGGAGAAACTACTAATGTTAAGTAGTGATTTTCTTTGCAATTTTTTGTTTTCATTTATTATTTTTCGAACTTTTGAAAAATAAATATCACACCAAGGTGTGTTTTAAACCTGTAAATTTGCCTAGTCTGAAGTTTATTCCCTCACGCTATGACAGACTGTTTTTATGATGGCTGGGGCCTCTTATTAAAAACATTATAGGCAGCTATAAAAATCCTAAAAATCATTGTGTGATAGCTGTAGGATAGTAGCCATCTAAAACAACAATGTATGTAAGCAACCACAGTGCAACTTTATGAAGCATAGCACTACAATATACTGTAAGTGTTAATAAGGGTATGTTTGTGGTGGACAGAGTATGTGTACTGAAATAAAAACACCATCGTACAGTTTATTTAATTACTTGAATTGCCTATGTATACCATCCAGTAACAAGCTGAATGCTGCAATTTGAATACAGTCCCTAATACAGAATGGGATAATATTTTAAGAATCTGTACTACTCTATACTTAGCATAGACCCAGAAACAACTGCATAGAGAAAATAGGGCCAATTGCTTAGGAAGGCATAGTTTTGATAGAAAAGTCTGCCAATAAAGGGTTCCTCTGCTCATGAATTTGACACCCTATGGACGTTTTCTTCTTAGTAACTTGATTTGTCTCAGAAGTCAGTGCAGTGGGGGAGGGGGAGAGCAGAAACAGGCCTCATGGTCTATCGAGTCTGCCTGATTGTGCAGCTATCACCTCAACTTGCAGCTGCCCCACTTTTCACACCCCTCTTCATCATTAACCCCCCCACTCTATCCCATCCCCTCCTAAAACCACTCATTGTTCTACTGGATACCACCTCCTCAGGCAGAGCATTCCATTTGTCTACCACCCATTCTGTGAAAAAATGTCTCCTGATTTCCCTCCTGAATCTTCCCCACTCCAGTCTCAGCTGATGCCCTCTCATATGCCTCCCTCTTCTAATCTGGAAAATCCCTTCTGTATTAGTCTTATTTCTCCCCTTTAAGTATTTAAAGGTTTCAATCTTATCCCCGCATCTCTCCTCCAGGGAGTACAAGTTCAGCTCACCCAGCCTGTCTTCGTATGACTTTCCCTCCAATACCTGGATCATCTTTGTCATCCTACACTGCACCCCCTCCAACAATCCGACATCCTTCTTCAGGAATGGGTGCCAGTACTGCACACAGTATTCCAGGTGGGGCCTGACCAGTGACCTGTACAGGGGAAGCATCACCTCCCTTTTTCTGGAGGAGATTCCCCTCACTATACACTTCAGCATCTTGTTGGCTTTTGCTGCCACCTTCTTGCACTGAGCTGAGTTGTTCATACTCCCCATTATAAGCACCCCTAGATCCCTTTCCTCCTCAGTGCTTTCCAACTGTACCCCTCCCAGCTTATAGCTCCTCACCTGGTTCCCAGCCCTGAAGTGCAGTACCTTGCACTTCTTGGAACTGAACCCCAACTGCCATGTTTCTGACCATTCCTGTAGTTTGATCAGGTCTTCCTGCAGCCCCCCCCGTCCAACCCTCAATCTCATCTACTACAGCTCCCATCTTTGTATCATCTGCAAACAGACTGATCCTACTCCAGATACCAAGTGAGATATCAGCTATGAATATCCCAAACAGCACTGGCCCCAGTACCAATCCCTGTGGTACCCTTCTCATCACTACCCTCAGGGATAAGAGTCCCACCCCCACTGTCACCCTTTGTTGCCTTCCACTGAGCCAGTTATTGATCCATTTGATCATCTTTGTTCCCACCCCTATATACTCCAGTTTCCCCCCAGCCTCCCATGTTGCATGGAATCAAAGGCCTTGCTGAAGTCTGAATAAAGGACATCCACCGCATGGCCCTTGTCCAGCTCCCTAGTAACCCAGTTGTAGTACTCAATTAGGTTTGTCTGGCAGGAACTGCCAGAGACAAACCCATGCTGTTGACTGTCCTGGAGTCCATTATCCTCCAAAAAGGTCACCAGCCTTTCTTTTAGTATCATCTCCATGAGCTTACTCACAATTGATGTGAGGATCACTGGCCTGTAGTTGCCCAGTTCATCCATAGGGCCACTTTTGTGAATGGACACCACATGGGCCATCATCCAGTCCTGAGGTACACATCCTGTGTCCAGCGAGGTATTGAATAGGTCAGCCAGTGGTCCTGTAAGGATCTCCGCTAGTTCCTTAAGTACCCTAAGGTGAATGCTGTCTGGTCCCGGTGCCTTGTCCACCCTTAGTGCCCTTAATCCTTCTAGGACTCTGTCCTCTATAATCCCTATTTCAGTCACCCCCTTCTCCCCACAGCCCTTACCAGCCCTCCCTTGTGGTATTTGCCCCCCTTTCTCCTCTGTGAACACAGAACAGAAGTATTCATTCAGTGCCTCTGCCTAATCCACTCCCTTCTCCACCCACCCATCCTCCATCCTTCCTAATCCTTACAATTTGGTCTTTGTTCTTCCTTTTCTCACTTATGCATCTGAAAAAGACCTTTTCTCCATCCTTAATACCATGTGCCAGTGTCAGCTCTCTTGAAGCCTTGCCCACTTTGACTAGCCTGGTAACCTCCCTGGACTTCTTCGTATACTCATCCTTGTCATCTTCCCCTCCCAATTTCCTGAGTCTCTGAAATGCCTTTCTCTTGGCCATCACCCTCTCCATGACCTCTTGAGTCAATCAACTGGGCTTCTTTACCCTTCCCTTCTTACTTTGTGTCCATCTATATGTCCCAGTAGTCTCCACCAGCCTTTTTTTAATAATGTCCCATTTTTGACTAGCATCCTTGCTTGGTTTAATTCCCGCCAGATGCCTACCCCAAATTTAACCCATTCTTTTAAAGTCTTCCCCCTTAAATTCAATCACCCTGATTCCTGTACCCCCTGTTTCCCTACCAATATTGAGCATGAATCACACTGAATGGAGGTCACCTCCAGACAGAAGGTCCTCTACCCCCAGATCGCTTATAGCCTCCCCATTTGATAGTACCAGGTGCAGAGTGTTTTCCAATCTAGTTGGCTCATGGACCAACTGCACCAGGAATCTGTCCTGAAATGCTTCTAATATGACCTGCTCCTTTGTACTCATGGTATCTGGGGTGTTCCACTCCACACCAGGTAGGTTGAAGACCCCCACCACCAATGTGTTCCCCTTCTGACAGACCCTTCTAATTTGCTCAGCTAACTCTTTATCCAGGTCATCCCCTTGAGCTGGTGGTCTGTATATTACCCCAACCTCAGTGTCCTACCTTTCGGGCCTTGAAACTGCATTGATAGGGCCTCTGTTTTTCCTTCTTACCCCTTCCCTTATACACCTTATCCCTTCCCGTACATAGATTGCCATGCCCCCACCTTTCCCCTTATCCGTGTCCTTCCTGAATATCCTATACCCTGGGATCACCATATCCCAGTCCTGGTACTGGGTGGCCCATGTTTCCATGATGGCTGCAATGTCCACTCTAGTACTGCCAAGAGGGCCTGCAACTCAGTTGACTTGTTACCTAGGCTTCTTGTGTTCAGTGAGATCACCTTGCACCCTGTTTCCTTCCCTACCCCTCCCTGCTTTTCCCCTCTCCCAATCCCCCCAGTGCCACTTCTCTATTTCTTCTCCTTTAGCTTGGGGGGTAAGCTCTTTTGGCTCCCCTCCATGGGATCTCTGCCTACCAGCAGTCCACTCACCACCCCCACCTAGTTTAAATCCACCTTTTCTTCTATGTACGCCCTTATCTTCTCCTTTATTACCCCTTCCCCTCCTGACTCAAGTGCATATAGATCATTATTGTCCCAGGTTATGCCCCAGCAACCCACCAACAAATACCCCATGGAATGACACCATTCTCCCAGTCATTTGTTGAACTCCCAAATCCTCCTTATCTTTGTTGTACTTGTGCAGGGCACTGTTTTATGCTTCTCTGCAAGAGGATTTGGTATTGCATTTTTAAGTACAGACTGGACTGGTTAGAAAGCTATAGATAGAACTGTATTTTGCAGCTAGTAATGGTACCATGGGTAGGATAGTGAGCTGTAATGGATGTGGGGCAGCAGTTAGGATGAACATATTGTGGAGGCTGGGGGTTGTCAAATCTGTCACAGGCTGAAAAGACTTTAGGAGGAGGTACTTTGACTCCTCCTCCTCCTCAAATGCCACCAGCACTGCATGCTTATTACCTGCCCCCTCTGCAATACTGTGTGTTGGCTCCTTCCTCCTGACCTGAGCTTTCCCTTCAGTGGCTGGCCTCCTGTTCATTTTGCCCTGGCACCCCCTCCCCATCCCCTCCCTTGATCCAATGTTCCTTTCCTGTGGTGTCCTCATATTATGCCCCATCTCCTCCTTTGATCTGATTTTCTTCCCCTGCACTGTTCTCATGTTGCTCCTTCAGAGAGGCCCTCCTGCCCCAACTTCTCCCCCACCTATCATCCTCTCCAACTCTACCAAGCCAAAGTACCTCCTCCTCAAGTCTTTTCAGCCTGTGACAGATTTGACGCCCCCCAGCCTCCACAATATGTTCATCCTAACTGCTGCCCCACATCCATTACAGCCCACTATCCTACCCATGGTACCAGTACTAACTGCAAAATACAGTTCTATCTATAGCTTTCTAACCAGTCCAGTCCGTACTTAAAAATACAATACCAAATCCACTTGCAGAGAAGCATAAAACACTACTAACTATGATACCATACCATCCATAAATTTCCCAGCAAAATGCAGCTTGAGATGCTACACATAAGTACAAAACACAGTACTATCTATAAGTTTTTAACTTTTATCTCTTTAACCAGTGCTACATACCACTCTATAACATTACAAGGAACAATCCCCTCTGTTAGGGTACGTTAGTGGATGCACCAGGTAGTGCTTTTCACCAATTCCAATGCAGCACCGCCCCAATAAGTGTGGATAAGCTGGGGGTTGAAGGGATGGGGAGGGTGGGATTTGGGCACACTACCACTCCCGTGAGAGTCAATCAGCCTCTTACACAACAGTGCACCTCAGCCCCTTTCCTCAGGTAGAAGCAAACACATCCCTGTATTTCATGCTTCTTCAGCTTCCAGCTCCAAACTGAAGCACTTAAACTAAAATGGCTCTTGGCTAAGCTCTTGCCCCTCTCCCAAGTCTACCTCTGTTTGCAGTTTTCTGTCTTTCAACTGGTACAGAACTGAACTCCAAAATACAGCCCTAATCCAAACAGCACTGTTTAAACACCCAAAATGCAGCCCTAATCCAACCAGCACTGTTTAAACACCCAAATATATATCCCTCTCTCAGTACAAGCTATTTGAACAAAAGCAAACTTAGGAAAAAATACTTCCTTTTAGTTCAGCCTCACACAAACATGAGGATACCCCTGTAGTTTATGCTTCTTCAGCATTTAGCTCCAAACTGAAGCACTTTAACTAAAATAGCTCTTGGCTAAGCTCTTGCCCCTCCCCCAAATCTACTGCTGTTTGCAGTTTCCTGTCTTTCAACTGGCAAATAATTGAACTCCAAAATACAGCCCTATTCCACACAGCTCTGTTTAAACACCCAAAATGCAGCACTAATCCAAACAGCACTGTTTAAACACCCAAATATATATCCCTCTCCCAGTACAAGCTATTTGAACAAAAGCAAACTTAGGAAAAAATGCTTCCCCTTAGTTCAGCCTCAAACAAACACCAGGACACCCCTGAAGTACATGCTTCTTCAGCTTCCAGCTCCAAAATGCAGCCTTATGAATTCTGGTTAGACCCCTTCTTCTGATAACAATATGTCAGCCCAATGTCATGATTCAATGCAGCTGTAAAACTGGTTAGTATGAGACTGACCAAAAAACTGTTAATAGAAAAGGTATATAAAAGTAGAATAACTGCAAGCAATGAAAACACTGACCTGTAACAGAGAGACACCGCTCAGTGTTCAGAAAAAATCAAACCTGTTAACCATAACCAAAAGGTCTGTAGTGTAAAAATCCTGTTGTCACACTACTTTCAATCAACAAATTTCTGAGAATACCATGGAAATCCCAGGAGTATACCAGACAATATTCTCCATCAGGAGCCAGACTACTGGGAGAAGTCCTATTAACAATGTTGGAGCAACAAAAGAGGAAATTATGGTAAGTATGAAGAATTTTTTTCTTTTTGTCATACTCCACATTATTTAGTTCAATTCAATTCAAGTTCATTGTTGACAAATACAATTGTAGTCTCAATTAAAAAGACATTGATAAGTAGAAAAAAGGAGCATACACAATATCCAGTAATTTCCATAAAAAGATAAGGTCATAAATGTATTTAAAAATGTAAATACAAATAAGTAATATACAAAGAACACACATAATCTTATATTGCACAATAACATACCCTATTCTCCCTTAGGAATGTGTCTTTCTATATTCCAAAAATCTACAAAACCTTGCTACTTTGTCCACTATAACTTTTTCTTCTGAATTCAGCAAATTGTTAATGTGGTACAGTGGATCCATATCTAGGGAGGCAAGAACATCCCCAAGAATTTGTATCCTCTCTTTATTATGTAGAGGGTAGAATAAATGTAGATGAACTAAATCATCTTTACTTTTGTGGCAGGCACACAATTCTGAATCTGATTTCCCATAAAGACTCCTCAGAGTCTGGCTGTCAATGTAGCCAAATCTAAGTTTGGCAAATATATTTCTTAATTTGGGATTTTGTATTAAATATACATTTTTTTATCCCATACACTCTCATGTTATTAATTGACAACCAGCCACTTAGTTTAAAGTTCTACCTAAGTCCATATGTCTCTAAGTATGAATATCTCTCACTCTAATTTTTGATTTCTTGTTTAATTTCTGTTTTTTTTACCAAACTATCAGCTATGCTCTGCAGGAGTCCATAAGGTTTAATGAGCTCCTGGAGTACACATAAGCTGGGGCACTTATATCCTAGATAACTGTAGTACAGTACCTCCTTCAAACACATACTAGGTAACCTTTTACTGGGCATATTATATGTTTTCAACCAATATGTGCATAATCTTTGTTTAATATCTTTTTCTTATTGGAAGCTGTCCAATTTCAAGTCTTGTTAGCACAGATGCTGCACTGTTTGGCAGTACCAGTAATTTTTTATAAAATTTATTCATGCCAGATTCAAGCCCATTCATGTTATACTGTCCCCATATTTCTGATCCATAAAGGATTTGTGACTTAATTTTTGCATTAAACACCTTTAAAGAACCTTTATTGGATTGACTACCATATTTGTAGGAGAAAGACTCAGTTGACGGGGTCAGGCATTTAATTTTCTGTATCAAAGTAGACATATGTTCTTGCCACCCTAGATTATATGGTATGGTATGGTAAAATTTTATTTATTCAGTGATACAGTCATTAGGGTTCAGAAAATCCCTGTTCACAAGGCTTACCTGTTTACATTATGCAAAATTATTACAACTATACATTTATAACAATATAGGTTACAGAAAAGTACAGAACAATACATCAGAGTTTACAAACTCATCAATAACAGGCATATTAGCATTTTTAGATTTACATTAATTTCACCTATTACAACAACAATGAAAACTAAGTTCGTGATTCAGGCCATTTTTAAAAACATGATCAGTAGTTGTTAGTTCACGTAAAAAAGGAGGAGGACAATTCCAATTTTTAGCTACTTGATATTGAAGGGTCATTTCACTAAATCGATTTTTTAACTTTGGTATTATTAAATCTCTAGCACCAGTTTTTCTTAAATTTAAACCATGTTTTTGTTTTTGTAATTTGTTTTTTAAGTTATCTAAGGATTGATTTTTAAATATATTATGAACCTAATTTAGCCAGATTCCCCTAGCCCGTAAGTCTAATGGAATCCAACCCAAATCCATATACATAGTGCAATGGTGAGTTTTAAAATCACACCTTAACACAAATCTTGCAAGCTTATTATAAAGTGTATCCAAGTTATTTAAATGTTTTCTTGCTGTATGTCTGTAAATATGACATCTATAGTCAATAACCGGCATTATTAATGGATTGATCATAATCAGTCTTGTTTCTCTTGTCATACAATTTGATATTTGTCTCATAGCTCCAATCTTAACATGTGTTTTCTCTATTAAATTTGTTATATGATATTGGAAAGTAAGACATTGATCTATATGTACCCCTAAATATTTATATGTTTCAGTTTGTTCTAAAAACTTACCCTCTTGTGTCTTTATATTTAATTTTGAAATTCCCTTTAAGTCCAATGCAAATGACATAACCTGTGTCTTTTACTATTAACTAATAAGCCCAGAGATGAAAAGTGACCTTGCATGATGCTAAAGTCACTCTGTAAGTTTAGTTCTACTTCACTTATAGTTTTCCCTCTGCTACTAAAACTGTATCGTCTGCGTATAGGCAATTTTTGAATATCAATTTTCTTTGGTAAGTCATTTAAATAGACTATGAACAGGAGGGGCCAGGATAGATCCTGGAAGCCCCTCTTGTTACATAGTCCGTTCTTGACTGGTGTCCATTTAGGACAACAAATTGTGATCTTTTATCAAGGTATGATGTAAACCAATTACAGGTTTCTTCCTCCACCCATATTTTCATTAATGAGTTTATCAAAATACTATGGTTTACTAAATCAAATGCTTTAGATAGGTCCACGTATACCACACCCACGGACTTCTCTTCCCCAAGAGGGGTTGCTATAAGATCCAAAAAGTCAGTGAGTGCGGTAGCCATGGACCTACCTTGCCTAAAACCATACTGTTGTTGAGTCAATTTATTATATTTTTCCAAGTAGTCCATTAACTGATCATGGACAATTTTTTCAAATAACTTGGATACTGTGGACAGCAAGGCTACTGGACGGTAATTTGAAACATCCTTTGGATCCCCTCCCTTATCTATTGGTATCACTTTGGCTAATTTCCAACTAGAGGGAAACTGCCCTCTCTTAGACTCCAGTTAAAAATGTCCCTTAGTATAGGTGACAATTCCATAGCAGCCTCTTTTAATAATTTATCTATTCTATCTGGGCCCTTTGCTTTATTTATTTTTAATCTATTTATGTTTTTTAGAACTTATTTGTTTATCACTCTCTTAAACCTGAATTTGGGTTCTTTCTCATCTTGGGGACTCTCACCCTTTACTTCATTCAAGGTATTAGTTTTAGTAATGAAATCTAATTTCAGATCAGGGAGATTTATGAAATAATCATTCAAAATTTCCATAGCTTTATTTATTTCAAACACTTTTCCATTCTGACTCAATTTTATTTCACTTTGTTTACTATTTGGATTCATAAAATTTTTTATAACAGACCAATAAGCACCTGGATTTGTTGATTCTTTAATCCGCTGTTTATAATAATGAGCTTTTGATTTCCTGATTTCCTGTATTACTTGATTCCTTAACCTTTTGTATTGTTCCCAAATTTCACTGTTTAATGTTTTATTTGCTTTTTTCCAATAATGATTTCTAATCCTAATCATTTTCTTTATTTTTACAGTTAGCATGGTAAATGTTTTTTCCTATGATTTACTTTTTTATATGGAGCAAATTTATCACAAGCATTCATAAACATTGTTGTAAATTCCAATACAGCCTCATTTAAATCTGGGATAAGAAAAATCCTATACCAAGGGAGTCCCTGAATATACTTTCTAAATGATAAACTATTAAATTTTGAATAACATCTTTTAGATATTTGTGATACTGATTTTATGGAAACAGAATTTGTAATCATAGAGAATACACACTTAATTATATTATGGTCTCCTAAACTGGGGGCACATACACTTTTCTCCAAAATTGTCAATTCAGGTGAGACAAACATCAAATCCAAAATATTACCTGTACTTAATAAGGAACCTTTCCTTGTAGGTGTAACTATGATTTGTATCAGGTTTAAACAGCTCATTGATTTTTCTAACTTTTGACCCCTGGGACAACCCCAAGCTGCATTGCCAGAATTACTTGTAGTTGACCCAGGTGTTCCATTAAAACATTTGAAAATTTGTCAGAATGGATAGGGTTTATTTTAGGTGGAGAGTAAACTACTCCAATAACCAATTTTAATTCTTGTATCTCAATTAACAGGCATTCAATGCCCCCAATTGACCCAGAGAACAAAATTTTGGAGTTACCAATTGAATGATTTATATACACCAAAACTCCTCCCCCCCCCGTGTTCCCTGATCCTTCCTAAAGTGGTAGAAGTCCCTTAATGCTATTTCTTTATATTCAATTCCCTTTTTTAACCAGGTTTCCGTTAACATTATTATGTCCAGCTCTTCATGTTCTACCCAGGATCTAAAATAGTCCATTTTATTTATCATACTTCGAGCATTATCTAAGACCATTTTTATTACAGGACCTGGGTTCAATTCAATATCTCCACAGAGAGCCAAGGACAATAACAATGTCCGGTTACTTGAACAGATATACCCTGTTTAGATTACCATGTCCTTAACACGAAGTTCTTCTCTGATGAGGTTGAAAGGGTTTCATCGTGAGGTCAGCTTAGCTGTTTGTAACTTAAAATTATTAAAACAATTTACATGAGCACTTGATCTTTTCGTCAAAACATCAGTTCTCATGATAACAAGTAGCTGAATGACACAGACCAAACCCACTATCAACCCCATCATCTTAGATGACAACATCTTTTTCATTTTACAGCTGTGTCCAAATACAAAGAAAATAATCTATAAGTGCCTGTTTATAAAAGTAAAAAACGATCAGAACATTAAAAATGTTTATTTAGGTAACAGTACCTTACATGAGTCAATGTTACCAAAATCTAAACTCTAAAACTGGAGACTTATTTAAGCATTAAACATCTTATTTAAGGTTACCATATACTGCTATATAAGTGTTTATTAAGATATGTTTAGCAATTATGGTAAGCTTAACTAATAATATACTCTCAAGAGTAACTCCTCTATCACTAATTACTATCAGAGCTAATGCAAAGGATCAACAATATCTTTAGAATAAATACTTTCTCATTTAAAACTCTAAACTTCTTCTAAAGTCAATCTGTAATCTCAGATACTTTAAACAATAGTTTTTGATCTGTTACCCCGTTTTATAAATTTCCAGATTGCCTGCTTTTTAAAATGTTACAAACTTATTCACATTTTCTTCCGAGTGGTGCTCATGCCACTCACGCAGTAGCAGCGTGAGTCTTTTATGTTGTTACTGCCCCTCCTCCTGCACTGATGAATTTAACAAAAGTCCCACCAAGCACAGCTGATAACACTCTCCAAACCTCAGTAATCAGGCTCTTGCTAGCAGGGCTGCTGCAGAAAGGAGCTTAGGCACAGAAATACACTGTCACACACAAGCACAAAGTTCTTTTAGTCTGGCAACACTATACCCAAATAATAAACTCTTTCTACATATTCAATCTTATTATTTGCACAAAATAAATTTGGTCTATTGTTTGATCTCAAATGATTTCTATTAAATATCATAAACTTTGTTTTTTCAAAGTTGATTGTTAAGTCAGCTTCAGCACATTTTCCATTGAATTTCATCAAACTTATTTTGATACCTAAAAAAACTAGTCGCCATTAAGACAACATCATCAGCATATGCCAGGTAGGGACACCGCCTGGAGCTCAACCTAGGCATATGCAACCCTGGGTCATCCAGATCTTCCAATATTTTATTTAGAAAGAGTTTAAAGAGTATAGGTGACACAACACAGCCTTGTCTCAACCCAATGTTCGATTGAAAACTAGGGGTATTATCACCTTCTTTATTATATCTTATAACTGTGTGATTATCACTATAGAGCAGTTTAAGCAAGCAAATCATTGAGTCATCTAACTTATACTTTCACAGGATTTTCCATAGTTTTTCCTATTTACTTTGTCAAAAGCTGATTTAAGGTTGACAAACACACAGAATAATTTTTGTTTCTTAATGTGGCTATATTTGTGTACCAAATGAGACAGTACAAAGCATTGATATACATTTGAATGGTCTGGTTGGAAACCTGCTTGATCTTCATTCAGAATTTGATTTTCTGTCAACCAGATCATCATTCTACTGTGAATTATTTTAGTGAATAATTTTTGCGTTGTATCTAATAGGCTTATGGGCCTATAATTACTTGGATTGGATCGTTCACCTTTTTTATGGATTGGAACAATAATATTTTCTTACCATGTTGACGGCATCTTCCTGTTTCATTTATAAGATTAAATAGTCTCTTAAGAACTGGAACCCAGAGGTCTGGATCATCTTTTATAATATCAACAGGAATTCCATCAGTCCAGGGGCTTTATGTCTTTTAGCTAAACTGATAGCACACATAATTTCTTCTTCTGAGATTTTGTCTTCCATTGGTCTCCAATTTCCCTCAAATTGAATCACTTTCCTTATTTCTGGAATGTGAAATAGATTTTCGTAATAACTATGCCACAAAGTTGTATCGATGTGATTCTCTATGTATAAGGTATATTATCCCACCCATGAGTTACCACATGCCACTATTTTCTATTATCTTTTGCCCAAGAGGCCTTCTCAAACTGCTCCCATAATCTCTTTCTAGAAATGTGTTTCTTTTTTCCCCAGAAGTTCTTTTATACTCTTTCCTTGATCTATTTAAGATATGTTTATTGGTTTTACTTGGATGATTAAAGGTATATCTTGCATGACTATTCGCCTTTTTGACATTTACACTCCCCATCGTACCATTTACTTCCTCTTTTTTCCTTAAATGTCAAAGTTTTGGCAATGATCATATAAATTCTTTCCATAACCTTTATATATGATTCAAGGAATTGCTCATATGGCATACACTGTACCATATCCATGATTTCATTCCTTATCCCATTCTCTTTTAATAGTTCTATCAATTTATAATTCTGTATTAAATCCAATGTTATCTGTTTCCTGACCCTTCAAATGCCATTATTTTGTTTAATGGAAACATTTTTCCCTTGTTTAATTTGAAATTTAATCTCTAGTGGATTATGTTCACTCTCCGAGTGTTTGCCTAGAGAGAAATCCACAAAGTATTTTACTAAATCCAAGGTTATCCAACAAAAGTCAATTATGGATGCACCCCTTACCCCCAAATATATAAGTTCTCAAGAGCAATCTCCAACAGAGCATCCATTAATTGAAAGCATATTGTTATCTTCCAGTTCTGTTACCAATTTTTTCCATCTCTCACAACCTTTCTTATCTTTTGTCACCCTTCTTATTTTTAAATTCTCTGACCCCAGAGCTGCACAGGCTTCACAAATTTCTGTAGTGAGCTCCAGGCTGTGTTCCATCCTGGCATTAAAGTCCCCCACAAGAATAATTCTAGCTTCCAACTCATTTAATTTCCATTGTTCTATAACAGAGATAAGCATGTCAACATTGTTCTTATTTTCATATTTAGATCCAACCAGAGGGAAATAGACATCAACAATAAGAGTTCTCTTAATTTTTATTACAACAACAACTGCTAATATGTGGTTGGAATTCACTAGGAACTCATCATACTCAATTTGATTTGCCATTTTTCCCCAGATTATGAGACCTCCTGATAATCTACCAAATTTACTTATGCTACTTGCCCCTTTATTGAACATCTTGTAACGTCAATGTATATTTCCTTGTTAATCCAAGTTTCTTACAAGCAAATGATATTGAATTGCTTTAAATAATTTATAAATGTTGGATCTGCCAACCTTTCCCTTAATCCAGTGACATTCCAAGATAAAATGTTAAAGTTTGTATTTATTGTAAGGTTGGAATTATTTCTTTCTGACTGTCAGTCATCGTCTATGTCTTGTAAAATCTGAAACCTGTTTGCCATCTTGATTAATTTAACCACTGAAGGTTATCTCTTCTTTCCCTGTTGTCCCATGAAATCTCATTTGCTCCTTTTATGTTTATATCTAACTTATCCAACCTTTCTGCGTTAGAGAGGAGAAACTTATAATCTTGCTCACTCTTTACCCAAATCATTATTTGCCCTTGATTTTCCCATTGTTTTGCTTTAAATATTGTTTCATGAAGTTTATTATCTTTTAACAACTTCAGTAGTAAAGCTACAATCTTAAATCGCAAATTGCGTGAAGTTTCATTTATGAAATTACCAATCCAGAAAATTTAGATTGTATGTTCCTACTTCATCAATACTTTGTTCTCTGCAAAGTACTTAGGAAACATAGACTTCATAGTCACCACACTGTCTGTTTCAAAGCCTAGATCTTCCATTTTCTTCTTTTGATTTTCTTTTACTTTGAGTGCATAGTATTGGTCAGAAAGAAGAAAAACAATTCAGTATAAGGCCAGGGTCTAATGGCACTCATCTTATTTATTACATCCCCATACCTTCCATTACCTTGTAAAACCGCCTCAAGTAATTTCTTCAAATGGACCTTAAGTTTAAACTCAGTTTCATCCGATATTATTGAACCTTTGTTTATGGGTAACATGAAGTCAGTTTCCAGTGTCCTTTCCACAAAATGTTTCAATCTATACTCTGCCTCAGTGGTTTCCTTTGTACTGTGTTCAACCTCTAATATCTGTCTCTTATTTTCTATATCATCTGTATCATCTATTATAGTATAACCAATTGACTCTGTGTCAACACTTTGGACTTTGTCATCCTCTTCTTTTTTATTTTTATTTTAATTTTTTGTCAGCTTTTTAGTTTTCACTTTGCCTTTTTTTTCCAGAGTTTTGGCCCCAATTTCTGAATGAACTTCTTGTTGTTCGGCCTATTTTAATTTTTGCTTGGCTTACTTTGTTTCCCCTTCTTTTCCCTTGTTTTATTTTCCATATTATCCATATTAATTTCTACAGTTTCATTACTTTGATCTATATTTGAACTTTCTGAGCAGTCCCAATCATAATATTTCCCTTTAAGTTTCATTTTCTCTCCTTTTCTTGGGTTATCCCTTTTTCCCATAATTCAGAATGTCCTGCCTTCATTTCTTCCATTATGCTATCCAGATCTTCATAGTCTTCTGGTACTGTAGCATGATTAATTCTGATTCCAATTCCAAAATATCTTCATCTACAGTATGTTAGGAGTAGAGTGTGACATATCACCTATACTTGAATTTATATTCTCAGAATGCAAGGATAAGTCACAAACTTCCATAATTGTCTCATATTAATTTTAATGTCATTGTCTTATTTCATTGATTGTTTTACTGGGAGCATATCATCCCATTTAAGTCTCTCAAAAATGAGATCAAGCCTTTTTTTATTTTCAATGCAAATTCCCTTGATAAATGATAATTCTTGTCTGGACAAGATCAGTTGTTCATAGATCATTACATTTGCTGTCATATGATTTTGCAGTGCAATAATACAATCCCTGGTCAATGTCTCCATATCAGGGATGCTTTCCTCCTCTGGGATCATATGCAATGTCTCATTCTCCACTCCAATCTCTACTCCCAGCTGTATGCTGTTATTCTAGTTAGTATCCTTACTGGCATATTTGAGCTCCTTCTTCCTATTGTAATCAAAAGCAACCCCCTGATTATTATTAATTGTACCAGGATTGTATTATCCATCTAAATCCAGCTTACATTTTTTGAGATCACTAATTTTCTGTTCAATCCTGCTATTAATTTTAATTGTTTCCCTTATATCTTCAACTGTTTTACACACTTCATTATTTACCAACTCAATCACATTTTGGCTTTGTCTAATAAAGCTGTTATTGCCCAGAATTTTCTGGGCATGAAATATCCTTTTTTTCTTCCCCATCCTGTTTCCCATTCTGTTGTTTTTGATTTTGTTTCCATAAATCACTGATTAAGGGTTGCAACATAGTTTTCCCTTTTTCAATTTCAAGTTCTACCACTTTCTCTATATCACCTATCTCATTTTTCCCCTTCGAATTTACAGTACCTTATTAACTCTACTTAATTTCAACAGTTCTTTATCATGAGGTTACCATAGATCTTGGAGAGTCAATTTCAAATTCAGATCTAATGTCCAATAATCAACGTCCATTCTGCTTTTATTCTGGAATATTTGTCAGTCCAGCCCTTGATGTTCTTTCCTGTTATTACAGCCTTTAACCTCCTCCTTTTGATCTTTTTTTTGTGTCTGTGAATTTCCTTTCCTTTCCTTTTCTTTTTCCAGCTGATCCAGATGGCTACAGAGGTCACTAAAGGGGGTGGGAGAGGGGTAAAAGCAAATAACACTAACTAATAGAAAAGAAAGAAATCCCATAAGAATATAAAACTGAAATAGAAACAGGATATGCTAATGTGCTGATATGCTAGTGTACTGTATGCTAATATGCCAGTATGCTAATATACTGATATGCTAATGTGCTCATGTACTAATTAACATGCTAAAAAAGGAAGAGGAAAATCCTATAAAGTAACCTGTAAAATACCTTATCCTCAGTAAGAATTTTTTATCTTGTACATCTTATATATCCAAAAACAAAACCACACACCATTGATATAATTGATAAATATGCCTTGTTAGCTCTTAATAACTCATTTTTGAAGGTGAAATCCCTATTGCAATGAAAAAAAAGAAGCACACCAAAACAGCCTCACGACCTCAGCGAGCTGCACAAGGGAAGTTCAGCAAATTCAGCAAATCCTCACAATCAAAAATATCACCAAGGTATATTTAGCAAAACTAATAAAATCAGTTAATCAGTGAGTCAGAAAAAGACAATAACACCAAAATTCCAACATGCACTAGTGTTCGCTGAAATCCAGAGCCAAAGTAGCTACAACTACTGCTGTACCTCGTCCTGAAGATAATGTGTGAATGAATGGATAGGCTGAGTTGCAATGTCTGAGTCTGCGCATTTATATACACCAAATCATGTGATCTCACAATCCAATGAGGTGAGGTTTTTTTCTAACTCCACTTCCTGGTTTTATTCCACATTTTGTTGTATTTTATTATATTTTAGCAGTTTGAGTATCAAGTAAATAAGTTACTTTATAACCCTTTCTTCACTGCAACACCCTCACCTCTTCCACTTCACAACCTCAAAATAACAGAGAAAAAAAATGAATGTAATTCTGAAGCCTCTTGTAGATCATACAGCTGCCCAGCTAAGTGGGAAATAAAAACATAAGTGAACACACAGAAAAAAAGGAGACAAACGAGAAGTGCAATCAGAAGAAAAACCCTACAAAGGTATTTACACTAATTTCATTTCAGCAAATGCAGTAAATATATATAATAGGTAATAAATATGACCTACAGTAAAATTTCCATTGAAAGAGATCCTAAAAAAAATTGTAGTTCCGATAAAATTATGCTCCTTACTACTTGCTCTTTACTCCCAACATAAAGACTATGTGACAGAACAGAAAAAAATCAGTGGGATTCAAATGATAGGAGAAAGGAAATGGGGAGCAAACAGGTCCTAAAACCCCCATGGGTTTTACTGGTACTCACTCTCGGGATGGTATGACTCTGCCACCACACCAGACTCCACAGCTCCATAAAAAGAGACCAGAGGCCTGCAGCATCTTCTCCCCTGCAACACTCCAATCCTATTGTTTCCTTCTGCCTCAGAGGTGGAAACCAAAGTTGAACTGGAAAGGTCAGCAAAATCCTTTACTTTAGAGGCAACGGAGGCATACCTGACATAAATAAAAATAACACATTTGCTGACTTCTGCTGCAGACGTTCCTCCTCAGTGTCTCAGCGTGTTCCACCTCCCCTGCTGAATCCTGCCAAGATCCATTGTTTAGTTATTTATTTTATTTATCGCAAAGTTCAGAAATACACGTTTGAGCAGAAATGCTCATTTACAAAGGTTCCTCATCAGAATAACAATTTGTTTACACCATGTCAAAGACAGTAGTAAAACTGATTAACAACAGATAGACAATATTGATTCAGTGACATAACAAAACAGAATGAGTAGCGAGTGAACAAAAATTAACATTCAACAGGTCAAATAATACAAAGCATAACATATGCACTATGAGCTATACAAAGGTAGCAGCCCATCTGGGCGTTGTCAGAGGTTAAGTCTGTGTGCTTTTATGGTACATTTGAATGGAGGAGAGGCACATGCATGAGAAGACCGTGTGGTGGATAAGGTGCTGGCATCATGTACATGTGTAAGAGGAGAACTTAGGGGGCAGAAGCACCATGGTCAGATGGTGCAAGGTTTGGGTTGGGTAGGGGTGCAGTTGGCAAGTGACAGTGCATGGGATGGTGTTTAATTAGAAGAAGCAGCTACATTTGGAGCCAGGTAGGAGTAAATTTAGAAGTTCCCATTTGAAAGGACCCAGCTTAGTTGGTGTCTTTTGTATTACCTGAAGTTCATTAAGCCAGCTTAGTGCCCTGGTTGCAAGGGAGCATATTCCGTATCAATGGGCAGTTTCCTTATCAATGGGCAGTTAGTACATATGAACTCTAACAAGCAGCATCCATTATCAAAATGGGTGGGAGAGAACATTGTCCCATATGCAACCTAAAATGGGAATGAAATTTATCTGCTAACTGCTGTCTGCAAAACTCTCCAACCAAAGGCCACATCTGCAAAGCTTTGAATATCCAATCTGTAGTGCTCAGTGAATGTGAGGATGAAGGACCACATTGCTGCCTTGCACAATTCTAATACAGATTCCTCCCTTCTCTCTGTTCTAGAGGTAGCCATAGCTCTTGTGGAAAGAGCTTGATGAGAGCTAGGACTCTCTTCTTTACTGCCACATAGACCTTGGCAGTACATACCCCCTCCCACCTTGCCAACATGGCCTTGGAGACTTTTTGACCTTTTTGCTTCTCCAAAGAGCATGAACAACCTATCCAATTTCCTGAACTCTGCAGTTCATTTAAGATATGTTCTGACTGCCTAGGCAGATCTAATTTGTGCGACTGTTATTCTTTTCGATGAGTCCACTGTGGACAGAAGAACAGAAGACAGATCTTTTGATTCACATGAAAAGACACTGTATAGGATTTTTTTGGAATGAAAGATGGAACTGTTCTCTGAACCACCTTGTCCTTGTGAATGGTAAGGTAAGCTTTTTTGTGGGACAAGGCCTAGTGCTTGCCAATCCTTCTGGCTAAGCACATAGGAATTAAAAAACACACCTTATATCACAGAATGTCAAATGACACTGAAGAACAGGTTTGAAGGGTTCTTCACAAAGAGCATTCAAAACCAGATTCAGATCCCATGGAGGGATAGAGAGTCGAAACAGAGGACGGCTTCTGCTAACTGCTCATATGAATTGCATAACTTCCTGGTTAGTCCCTAGAGAAGAGATGATGGAGGCTCCCAGTGCTGATACCTGACCTCTCAAGGTGCTCAATGCCAAACCTTTGTCCACTCTCATCTGCAAAAAAATCCACAATCTGCAGATCCATGACTTTTGAAGGCCTGCTATTTTTTCTCTCAGGCCCAAGCTGGAAAAGGTGGTCCATATATTTCTAAGAGGGACCCCTTACTTAGGTTATCTGAGCTCAATCACCAATTCAGTGACTGTTGAAGGGGTTGAGTAATTGGAAAAATGGTCTGATAGTCCTTTGAGTTCAGATCCCAGGCTGCCAGCAACCCGATCTGAAGGGGTTACATGTGTAGGCAGGCCCACGGAATTTGTTCTATTGTTGCAGTCATGAAACCCAAAATCTATAGTAGGCTGTGATCCAAAGCCAGAGATTGGATTTTCAACCACTGAACCTCTCACTCAGGGTCTCCTACCTGGCTGTCGAGAGAAAGACCTCCCCTCATCCATCCTTAACACCACACCCAAATTCTCCAGGCTCTGAGATGGGTTGAGGAAGCTTTTCTTCTGACTGACTACCCAACTGTGGGAATCCAGGATATCCAGGGTCCAGGCCACAGATTTCCTCACCAGTGGAGCAGAAGACACTCTAATGAGCAAGTCATCCCAGTAGGAATAGACATGATGTCCCTTCTGCCTTTAATGTGACTATGAGAACCTTCAAGAACACCCTGGATGCTGTTGACAGCCCAAAAGGAAGTGCCCTGTACTGGAAGTGTTGCCCCTGAGCCATGAACCTGAGGGACTGCCAAATGGGAATGTGGAGACATGCATCACATAGATCAATGGATGTTAGATAGTCCCCTGGCTGGACAGCCTGAATGATTAACCATAGGGACTCTATCTTGAAAGTTTTGTGGTGGATAAACTTGTTTAGGTGCTTCAGATCCAGAACAGGTCTGAACCTCACCCTGACTTCTTGGGAACCAGAAAGTAAACTGATTAGAATCCCTGCCTTGTTCATCATGAGGCACTGGAAAAATTGCCCCAATCTGTTTAAAAAAAGTTTGAGACACTGATTGTCACTTCACAGACTTCTTTCATACATGGGACTGCAGAAAATGACCCTTTTGTGGGAATAGTTATGAAGTCAATTGTGTAACCTAATGTCTGTATCTCCTGGACCCAAGTGTCTGACGTTACCTGGGCCCATCTTGTGTAAAAACATCTGCAGTCTTCCACCAAGGGAAGGAAGGCAGAGATGGGCCCATGTACCCCCATTGTGATATGCCACCTCTTCATCCTGGTCCTCTATTACATTTCCTAGCAAAGGCTTCATTGCCACTATTGCCCTAGAACCCAGAGTAGGACCCCTTATTCCTCCAGTTTCTCAAATTCCAAAAGGGATGAAAACCTCCTCGATACTGCCTCTGTCAGTCACCCCCTTGACCTTTTCTGGCTGAACTGGACTTTTGCTGCTGTTTCAATACTGGAAGATGTCCCTTTTTATCCTGGATATCTTTCAAAATGTCACCCAAGCCTCACCCAAATAACAAGCCTCCTTCAAAGGCCAGATTAAACAGCTTAGCCTTCAACACCTGGTCTATGACCCAGTGCCTCAGCCATATACCCCACATGGTGGACACAATGTAATAGGTGGAGCAAGCTGACATATGTTAGGTTTTCCACTGTGGCATCCCGTAGAAAGGTGGCGGCCATGGATACCAGCTGTAAAATACTCACCCCCTCAGAATCTGGGGGAACCAAACTAACCAGAGCTGTAACTCATAATGTTTTGTGCTCTGGAGACAATAAAGGATGCATAGAAACATAGAAACATAGAATTTGACAGCAGATAAGGACTGCTTGGCCCACCCAGTCTGTCCATTTCCCTACCTGATGGATAAGCTGCAGATCCTAGTTAACCAGCAGCAGCCTACTTCTTCCTACCCCCACCCCCTAGAATTGCCTTATGACTGTCCCATGCATGCTTGAATTCCACCACTGTTTTTGACTCCACACCCTCCTCTGGAAGGCTGTTCCATGCATCCACAACCCTCTCTGTGAAAAAATACTTCCTTAAATTACCTCTGATCCACCCCCCTTCTATCTTCAAATTGTGCCCCCTTGTTCTTGCACACCTCTTTTTTTGAAAGATGCTACCCTCTTGGACTTTGTTGATTCCCTTGAGGTACTTGAAAGTTTCTATCATGTCCCCTCTCTCCCGCCTTTCCTCGAGACTATATATATTAAGCTCCTTAAGTCTCACTTCATATGTCTTCCGGTGCAGACCCTGCACCATTTTAGTTGCCCTCCTCTGGACAGCTTCCATCCTGTCTGTCTTTGCGGAGATTGGGTCTCCAGAACTGCACGCAGTACTCCAGATGTTGTCTCACCAGCTATCTGTACAGAGGGATAATAACTTCCTGTTTTCTGCTGGTGATGCCTCTCCCTATGCATCCCAGTATCCCCCCCAGCCCTTCTTGCTGCCCTCTCGCATTGCTTGCCCACCTTTAGGTCATCTGATATGACTACCCTCAGGTCCCTTTCCATTTTTGTTGTTGTTAGTATCTCACCCCTCATTGTGTACTCTTCTCCTGGGTTTTTGTTTCCCAGGTGCATTACCTTGCACTTCTTAGCACTGAATCTAAGCTGCCATACATTTGACCATTCCTCTAACCTTGGCAAGTCCCTTCTCATCCTTTCCATCCCATCCTGTGCATCAATTCTGTTGCAGATCTTTGTGTCATCTGCAAAGAGACATACTTTTCCTTCTAGTCCCTCTGCAATGTCACTTATAAAGACACTGAAGAGGACCGGTCCTAATACTGAACCCTGCGGTACCCCACTAGTAACCCTCCTTTCTTCTGAGTGGACTCCATTTACTATTACTCTCTGTGTCCTATTCTCCAGCCAATTCTTTACCCAGGATGTCATCTTGGGACCCCCCCAGGCTGGCTAACTTGTATAATCTTGTGTGGGACTGTGTCAAATGCCTTGCTAAAGTCTAGGTAGGCCATGTCACAGTCCCTCCCTGATCTACTACTTTGGTCACCCAGTCAAAGAAATCTATCAGATTCATCTGGCATGACCTTCCTGTGTGAATCCATGCTCCTAGGGTCCTGTGCCCTCTGGCCTCTAGATACTCGACAATTCTTTCCTTCAGAAGTGATTCCATCATTTTCCCTATCACTGAGGTTAAACTAACAGGTCTGTAGTTTCCTGCTTCTGCTTTGCTCCCACTTTTGTGAAGGGGAATCACATCTGCCCTCCTCCAGTCATCGGTTACCACCCCATCCTCCCATGATTTATTAAAAAGGATAGTCAGTGGTGTCACTAGCTCTACCCTTAGTTCGTTTAGAATTCTGGGATGAATCCCATCAGGCTCCACTGCTTTGTCCACCTTCAGTTTTAAGAGTTCTTTCAGAACCCATTCTTCTGTAAATGGGCTGGTATCAACTTCTGTATCCAGAGTGTTTCTACTGTTTGTTTTAGGTACCTCCCCCTCTTCCTTTGTAAATACTGAGCAAAAATATTTGTTTAGTATCTCTGCCTTTTCACAGTCACCCTCTGCCCACTCTCCCTCCCTTTTATTAAGCCTCATTATCCCTCCCTTGGTCTTCCTTCGCTCCCTGATGTACCTATAAAAGGTTTTATCCCCCTTCTTAACTGAGTTGGCTATCTTTTCCTCGGTTTGGGCCTTTGCTGTTCTGACTGCCTTTCCAGCTTCCTTTTGCTTTAACTGATACAGTTCTCTGTCCTGTTCCTTCTGTGATTCCTTGTACTTCCTGAATGCTTTCTTTTTCTCTTGAACCTTCACTGCCACTTCCTTTGAGAACCATAGTGGTTTCTTACCTCGTTTCATTTTGTTTATTTGATTTACACAAAGGCTTGTTACCTCTGTGATGGCAGTTTTTATTATTCCCCATTGTTCTTCCACCCTTCCTTCCTGCCCATTTGCTAGTGCATTCCTTAGGCACTCACCCATTTTGGCAAAGTCAGCCCTCCTAAAATCCAGTACCTTTGTCTTTGTGGCTTGACTCTATTGTTGTGTTTATTGTGAACCATACTGTTCGATGGTCGCTAGTTCCCAGATGGCTACCCACTTCTCATCTGTGATCCTCTCTTCATCTCCATTTGAGAGAACCAGGTCTAAGATTGCTCCCTCTCGAGTGGGCTCCAATATTAGTTGTCTAAGGCATGCCCCCTGTAGGGCATCTAGAATAACCCCACTCTTAGAAGTAGCTGCTGCAACTGCACTCCAGTTAACATCTGGCATATTCAGATCACCCATCAGCAATATCTCCCCTTTATCTGCCATTCTAAGTATACTTTCTGTCATTTCCTTGTCCATTTCCTTCCCCTGAGAGGGGGGTCTGTATACAACCCATGTGCGGATTGTGGTGCCATTGCCTGCCTCCAAATTGACCCACAGTGCTTCTTCTCCTCCCTGTTTACCCTTTTGTTCTGTTGCTTTGATTTCTTCTCTTATGTAGAGAGCTACTCCTCCTCCTCTTTTACCCTCCCTGTCCCTCCTGTAGATAGTGTATCCTGGTATGTTTACGTCATAGGAGGTGTATACATTTGCTCCATTTGAGGCAACTGCTCTTCTGCTTGATGCATCCACTCACATATCAAGCGAATCAGCTAGGGCCAGAAATCCCTCAGTTGGGATAGTCGTGTGCTTTACAGAGTTATGCACATCCTTACCTGCCAAGGGCGTAGTTTCCCATTTGTGGGTATTCTCCTCCATTAAAGGAAAACACTGCAGCCTGGGCTTAGGCAGTCATTTTCTCTGGTCTGTGCCTGCCCATTCCTGTTCAATAATCTGATCACAATGTATAACATTTAGAAGACATTTGGAGTGGAGGAGGGCACAGACAGGATTGGATTAATGTCTAATGACTCCATGGTTTGCATCTCCTTCAACTGTAATGTCCAACAAACCTCTCTTATAAGATAGAGAGATTTTGTGTCAAACAAGGGAGGGATCAGAATCCTCCTCCTCTTAGACTCCATCCACTCTCCTTCCTTCTATTCATCAGAGGGCTCATCCTTCTCATCGAGCAGCACTTTCAGGTCAGGATTTTCTCCAGAGTCCCTGGTATCATTATCCTGACCCTCTGTGTGGTCGAGGTTGGGGTCTGTCTGCAGATCAAGGTTAGCAGGATTGTCTTTCTCTGGCATACTTAGATGTGCCTGTGTGCCCCCTCCCCAACCTGAAGGGCCCAGCTTGGGTCTGGGTGTGTCGGAAGGGATGACATGTAGAACATCAGGGCTCAAAACCTCATTTAAGAACAACAACAAATATTTGCACAATTCTGCTTTGGCACTGCCAGTCAGTACACAAGGTGCACCCCCTCCCAGTTCAGGGTTCTGACTTGGGGGAACCATGCTAGACATATTAGCTTGAGTTACACAGTAAGGAAATAACAGCCTAGCAGAGAGAGCCGCATTACCCTTCTGCAAGTCTTAGGTCTCCAATAAACCATGGTACCAATGGCACTGTACCATATGAAAGCCAAGACTATACCCCCAAAAATTCATTTTTTGTGTCTTTTTTCTTTAAATGCCCCCAACATGTCTCAAATGCTCTTATCCTCTCCCCCCTGCTGTGGCAGACAGCCATGAAGGAAAACAGGAACTGAGGGACTAAGGATCGGGAGCCCATAGAGCACAGACTCTCAGGTGCATGTGAGCATGTGATCCAGTGACATCACACCGCTATGTGTGAAGTCATCTTGTCAGCGATCACGCGCCCAGCTTAAGGTCATGAAAATCTAGTAGTGCTGAAGAGTGGAATGGCTGCAAACAAGGAAAAAGGTAAGAGCCCAACTAACAGGCTTCTAAAAATGGTGGTGTCCACATGACTAAGTGGAGCCATTAAGAGGCTGAAAAAGGTGCCAACATACAAGAAAATAGCTGCCAGGAAGTGTGAGACTGTACAAAACCCAGGCTGAGATAAAACAAACAAACAAAGGAAATTACAAATTCCCATGAACAAAATAAAACTAAACTCCCCACAGACAAAACAGTGCTGCAGATAAAGTGCCTCAAGCACAAACACACACAAACATACTGTACATGAAGAAACATAGAAACATAGACTCTGATGGCAGATAAGGACCGCTTGGCCCACCTAGTCTGTCCATTTCCCTTCCTACTGGATAAGCTGCAGATCCTAGTTAAACAACAGCCTACTTCCTCCAACTCCCCATAGAATTGCTTTATGTCTGTCCCATGCATTCTTGAATTTCCCCACTGTTTTTGACCCCATGACCTCCTCAGGAAGGCCATTCAATGTGTCCACCACCCTCTCTGTGAAAAAATACTTCCTCATGTTGCCTATGAGCCGTCCTCCCTATATCTTCAAATTGTGCCCCCTTGTCCTTGCATATCTCTTTTTCTGAAAAATGCTTCCCTCTTGGACTTTGTTGATTCCCTTGAGGTACTTGAAAGTTTCTATCATGTTCCCCCTCTCCCTCCTTTCCTCCATGGTATACATATTAAGCTCCTTTAGTCTATCTTCATATGGCTTCTGATGCAAAACCTGCACCATTTTATTTGCTCTTCTCTGGACTGCCTCCACTGTATCTATATCCTTGTGGACATGGGGTCTCCAGAACTGCACACAGTACTCCAGATGGGGTCTCACCAACTGTCTGTACAGAGGGATAACAACTTCCTGTTTTCTACTGGTGATGCCTCTCCCTTTGCATCCCAGTATCCCCCCAGCCCTCGTTACTGCCTTCTGACATTGCTTCCCTACCTTAAGATCATCTGATATGCCTACACCCAGGTCCCTTTCTATTTTTGTTGTTGTTAGTACCTCATTGCCCCCATTGTGTACTCTTCCCTTGGGTTTTGTTTCCCAGGTGCATTACTTTGCACTTCTTTGCATTGAATCTAAGCTGCCATACTTCTGACCATTCCTCCAACCTTGCCAAGTCCTTTCTCATCCTTTCCACCCACCTTGTGTATCAACCCTGTAGCAGATCTTTGTGTGGTCTGCAAAGAGGCATACTTTTCCTTCCAGTCCCTCCACAATGTCACCTATAAAGACATTAAAGAGGACTGGTCCCAGTACTGAACCCTGTGGTACCCCACTAGTAAACCCCCTTTCTTTGGAGTGTACTCCATTTACTAGTACCCTCTGTCCTGTTGTCCAGCCAATTTTTTACCCAGGCAACCATGCTGGGATCCATTCCCAGGTTGGCTAATTTGTTTATTAATCTTTTGTGTGGGACTGTGTCAAATGTCTTGCTAAGATCTAGGTAGGCCATGTCCACAGACCCTCCCTGGTCTACTAATTTGGTCACCCAGTCAAAGAAATCTATGAGATTCGTCTGACATGACCTTCCCTCTGTGAATCCATGCTGCCTTGGGTCCTGTGTCCCACTGGCCTCTAGGTACTCAACAATTCTTTCTTTCAGAAGTGATTCCATCATTTTCCCTACCACTGAGGTCAAACTAACAGGTCTGTAGTTTCCTGCCTCTGCCTTGCTCCCATTTTTGTGAAGGGGAATCACATCTGCCCTCTTCCAGTCCACAGGTACCACACCATCCTCCCATGATTTGTTAAAAAGGGTAGTCAGTGGTGCCACTAGTTCTCCCCTTAGTTCTTTTAGAATTCTGGGGTGAATCCCATCATGCCCCATTGCTTTGTCCACCTTCAGTTTTAGGAGTTCTTTCAGGACCCTTTCTTCTGTGAAGGTACTGGTATTGACCTCCCATCCAGTGTGCTTCTATTATTTGGTTTAGGTACCTCCCCCCTCTTCTTTTGTGAATACTGAGTGGTAGTATTGTTTCAGTATCTCTGCTTTGTCACTGTCAGTCTTTTCCCACCCCTCCCCTTTATTAAGCCACACTATCCCTCCTTGTTTTTCTTTGCTCCCTAATGTACCTATAAAAGGTTTTATCCCCCTTCTTAACTAAGTTGGCTATCTTTTCCTCAGTTTGAACCTTTGCTATTCTAGCTGCCATCCCTGCTTCATTCTGCTTTAACTGTTACAGTTCTCTGTCCTGCTCCTTCTGTGTTTCCTTATACTTCCTGAATGCTTTCTTTTTCTCCCTAACCTTCTTCACCATCTCTTTTGAGAACCATAATGTTTTTTTCCTTCATTTTGTTTTGTTTATTTGCTTCATACAAAGGCTTGCTGCCTCTGTGATGGCAGTTTTGATTTTTCCACATTGTTTCTTAAACCCACCTTCTTGCCCGTTTGCAAGTGCTTTTCGGAGGCACTCCCCCATTTTGTCAAAAGTCAGCTCCCCTAAAATCTAATACCCTCACCTTTTTGTGACTTGACTCTATGGCTGTGTTTATTGTGAACCACACTGTTTGGTAGTGGCTTGTTCCTAGATGGCTACCCACTTTTAAATCCAAGATCCTCTCTCCATCCCTGTTTGAGAGTCCCAGCTCTAAGACTGCTCCCTCCTGAGTGGGTTCCAACACTAGCTGTCTGAGGCATGCCCACTGTAGAATTACCCTCCTCTTGGATGTGGCTGCAGCAAAGGTGCTCCAGTTAAAATCTGGCATATTCAGGTTCCCATCAACAATATCTCCCCCTTTTCTGCCATTCTAAAGATGCCTACTTTCATTTCCTTGTCCATTTCCTCCCCTTGAAATGGGGGTCTGTATACAATCCACGTTCAGATTATGGTTCCATTTTCTGCCTCCAGGGTGACTTACAGTGCCTCCTTTCCTCCCTCTTTACCCTTTAGTTCCATTTCTTTGATCCCTTCCCTTATGTGGAAAGCTACTCCTCCTCCTCCTCTTTTACCCTCCCTGTCCCTCTTGTAGATTGTGTACCCTGGTATGTTGACATCCCAATCATGGTTCTCTGTGTACCATGTTTCTGTGACTGCCACGATATCAGGTGTCCCTCTTCCATCAAGGCCACTAATTCAGGGAGGTTGTTATCCAGACTGCATGCATTGGTACTCATTGCCCTCCACTTTTTGATGGCTTTACCCCTTTTAGTTCCATCCCTGTCTTTACCATCTTTTCCTTTCTTTTTTCCATTGACCCCTGTCCTGCTCCCTACTGACTTCTTTACCTTAGTGCTTACCTCACTAACTACCCTGTTTTGTTGGGGGCTGGGATTTCCATGTTTCTTTTCAGTGCCTCCCCCTTGGCTAGTTTAAATGCTTGCCAATGAAGCATTTAAACCTATCACCTAGGAACCTGGTTCTTCTCCAGGACAGATGGAGACCATCATGCCAGTAAAGGCATGCATCCTTCCAGGTGGACCCCCAGTCCCCAATGAAGCTAAAACCCTCAGCTCCACACCAGTTTTCAGCCACTCATTGAATCCCATGATACAGAGTAACCTAGCCTCACCCATGCCTTAGACAGGCAGCGCCTCCTGGATTACCATGCATGCTACTTGTCTAAGGCCCCTCCCCAACTCTACAAACTTCTGCACTTCTCTGATCCCATTCCCAGCCAGGTGAAGACTGGATCTGCTGGCATAAAGTACCTAGCTTCACCTGAGCTCTTTTCTTCTAGGGTTTTTTTGAAAGGGCAGAGCAAGTAGCAACATTAACAGAGCAAGGAGAAACATTAAGGCTTCTTTCGGCTAAGCAGAGTTACTGTTGTGTTATTATTTTGTTTTGTGCTTACAGGTTGTGCTTACAGATTTTATTACTGTGTTATGTTTACAGGTTGTGCAGTTTACTGCTTTATTTTTCTCTGATTGAAATGGCTTTTTGCAGGGTATTTTTTTCTGCTAGATTGTTGCAGGATGTGCTTGCAGGTTTTTTACTGTTTTGTGCTTACAGATTACTGCTTTATTTTTCTCTGATTTTGGCATGTTGTGGCGAAGACTAGGTCTGCTGGCATAAAGCACCTAGCTTCACCTGAGCTGTTTTCTTCTAGGGTTCTGCTACATTGTTACAGAGTGTGCTTACAGGTTTGTTACTGATTTGTGCTTACACATTACTGCTTTCTTTTTCTCTTATTCATTTTTTTCTGTTAAATTGTTACAAGTTGTGCTTACAGGTTTTATTACTGTTTTGTTCTTACAGGTTTTACAGTTTATTGCTTTATTTTTCTCTGATTGAAACTGTTTTTTACAGGGTCTATTTTCTGCTAAATTGTTACAGGGTGTGCTTACAGGTTTGTTACTGTTTTGTGCCTACAGGTTACTGCTTTATCTTTCTCTGATTCACATTGTTTCTTTGCAGGGTATATTTTCTGTTAAATTGTTACGTGTTGTGCTTACAGGTTTTGTTACTGTTTTGTACTTACAGGTTTTACATGTTGATCTATGTTTAGGCTACACAAAGTTACTATTTTGTTACTTTTTTGTTTTGTGTTTACAGGTCTTTATTTTGGTCTTAAAGGTATTGTAGACTTTGTCTCACATTGAAGGAGCTAATTGCTTTTCTTCCACAGCTCTTCTAGGGGATTAGTAGCATACCTGGGGGTGGAGCTGACAAAAGTTTAATACCTTCAAACAGAAGGAAGATTTAAAAGGTCAGGTTACTTGGTGTGTTGTGGTGAAAACTATGTCTGCTGGCATAAAACATCTAGCTTCACCTGGGCTCTTTTGTTCTAGGGTTTACTTGAAAGTACAGAGCAAGGAGCAACATTAACAGAGCAAGGAGAAACATTAAAAAGCAACTGACACAAGTTATGCTACTTTTCAGAATTAGAATAAGCATATGCCCAGTAACTCTCATACCAAAAACTAGATTTCTACATTACTTCATTTTAAAGGTATGAATTATTTTGTAACCCTGATTTCACTCCCTGTTCAAAAAAGCCTGTGTCCATGAAGTGCTGCTGCTGGATGTAATCTCAGGAACTCATTACAGCCTAGTACCCCCTGTCAGCAAGCTTATAAGACCTGTATCTCCAAAATTGTAAAGATCATGTGCAAAGGTTTTCACAAGTAAAACAGGCAGCACCATTCAATAAACATTGCTTTAAAAACCATGGCCCACATTTTCAAAGGAGATGCACAGCACAAAGTGGAGATGCACCGCACATCACAGAAAATGAGCGGAACTGCAATATTCAAAAGGGAGAGATGAGTCGTGCATCTCAGAATGTGCCAGTGAGCATCTATAATGTATGCGGTGCATGTAGAAGGGGTGTTCCCATGAATGTACTGTGTATCCCTATAGTCAGTCAAAATGCGCAGAGCATCTGCTGCTCATCTCAGAGATGAGTCGCCCAAAGTTAGGCACGGAAAAAGCATGCCTAAATGACCAGCCACCTATAGGCAGGCTGCAGAACCACAGGCAAGCCATCCAAAGACAGCCCTTGGAGGTGCACCAGGACATTCTTCAGGCACCCACACACAGCAGTCATGCCAGTATGGATGAACCCTGAATCACAGGTGCCACATTGCCACTGAGAACATGCAGGGAGCAACCACCCAAACCCTGGATGTAGACACCCAGTAGCTGCATGCCAGTGCTGTTGGGTGCCCCCCCAGACACACCAGTGGAGCAGATATCCACAATGCAGCAAATGTACTGATGGCCATGGCCTGCACCCATGTGGCCTGCAGGGTGCCACCTGGCAGTGGCATGCACCCAAGGTGCTGTCGGGGGCAATGGTGCCCAGGTAGCCTGGTGAATTGGTGGCAGCCTGGTACAGTCTAGGGACTGATGTGTGGCACACACCCATGGTGGTACACCATAGGTGCACACAAGTGGGATCCCCTCACTAGTGTACCTGATCACCCTCTGCACACAGCCATTCTTTGTAGTCATCACCATGTTCCACTCATATGGGGGCACTGCAGATGACCATATGCTGCATATAGAGCTGGTGTATAACATGTATGTGGTATACTGATCAGGCTGTGTAACCCTGTGCCCTCCCCTGTTATATGCCCAGTTGGGCCCCTGTGGCCACTGTCCAGGTGGGCTCCCTGTACCCCAGTCTGACCCTGAACATGGCTATGGGTAACAGCACTGAACCAAGGCCAATTCAGTCCACCCACCCACACACAAACAGTCCACCACACCTACCTGATAGGTGGAAGTGCCTCCTGTTCACCTTAATGGAATAGTGGGTCAGCCCTGCACAGCTGGAACTGAGCATGCTGGTGGTATTCAAGTCCAATGAATTCCTTCCAGCAATGACCTGTGCATGTGGAAGATGGGCTTGGAATGTGCAATAATGTCATTTGCATATCCAGGCTGAATATTGCAACTTTGCACACCACACAAGTGGCTTTGCACATACATTTCCACATTATCTGCATGGGGCTCAGGTCACTTGCTGTGCCACACATCTCCCACTGTGAGATCTGCATCTTCAGGAGATTCAGCCAGACATGCATGAGCACATCTCATGGTGCATCTTCTGAATATTCCATTATTTTAGCTGGTGCATCTCAGATGCACAGCACAGGTACTTGTTCGAGTTTGCAGGGGACTTTTGAATATGGGGGTCCATGTGTGTTTCAGGTTTTGTAACAAAGCTGACTGTTTTTTGGGGGGATGCCTTTTTGTTGAGGTCCTTTTTTCCAGGGTTGCTGGATGCTGGGTCATAGCACACTGTTGTGAGGTTTGCAGACTGAATAAGTTTCTGATGTGGTGAAAGGCTAAGATCATTCACACCTATCATTCAATTGATGTGTTTTATAAGGATGGCACTTCAAAATAATTATTCCATCTCCTTGTCAATGGGGGTGGGAGAGGTAACTGTGTTTTGAAACCTTACTGGGAGTTTCTAATTTAGCCAGCCCAATGTTTTCTCCCTGTCAGGCTGTTTTTTTTTTCTTACCTACATTTATGCTCATCTATGTTCTACTCTAATTTAAAATCATAATTTTACCAGAGCTAACATTTCCACCCCTAGTAGGAATTAACACATGTAAGGTCCCTATTAAAAGTATTGTAAAGCAGACACTGACAGAAGTATTGTAAAGCAGACACTGACAAACAGCAGTGCAGTTACCAACATTACAATACTAGCAGCAATACAACTTCTTGACAGGCACAGTAGAGTAGCACTCCAAATGGCATCAGCAGATTGAAGGCATGCTGACTCAGGATCCAGCAACCCTGGAGCCACTGAATGTAGGTCAAAACAGCCTGACAGGGAGAACCCATTGGGGTGGCTAAATTAGAAACTCCTAGTATGGTTTCAAAACAGCATTGCCCCCCAACCCCCATTGACAAGGAGATGGAATGATTGCTTTAAAGTGCCATCCTTAGAAATTGCCTCAATTGAATGATAGGTGTAAATGGTCTCAGCCTTTCACCACATCATAAACTTATTCAGTCTGCAAACCTCACAACAGTGTGCTATGACCCAACATCCAGCAATCATGGAAAAAGGTCCACAACAAAAAGGCACCCCACAAAAAATTGTCAGCTTTGTTACAAAACCTGGTACACACATAGTTTTTAAAGCAATGTTTATTGAATGATGCTGCCTGTTTTACTAGTGAAAACCATTGCACATGATCTTTACAGCTTTGGAGTAAATATTATTAGCTTGCTGACAGGGAGTACTAGACTATGAGTTCCTGAGATAACATCAGCTGCAGGTCTTCACTGAAATAGGCTTTTTTGAACAGGTAGTGAAATCAGGGTTACAAAATGGCTCATAACATTAAAATGAAGTGACGTAGAAATCTAGTTTTTGGTATGAGATTTTCGGGGGGTATGCTTATTCTAATTCTGTAATGTAGAACTTTTATCCAGAGTGGTGTCAGTTGGTCTTTAAGGTTTCTTTTGGATAAGCAGAGTTACTGTTGTTTTACTATTTTGTTTTGTGCTTACATGTTGTGCTTACAGGTTTTATTACTGTTTTGTGCTTACAGGTTGTACAGTTTACTGCTTTATTTTTCTCTGATTGAAATTGTTTTTTCAGGGTATATTTTCTTTTAAATTGTTGTGCAGGTTGTCTTGCTGAAAGGAAGGAAAACACTCACTGGGGTGGTGGGTCAGAGCAGTAGCTGATTGTTTCTGGAGGGCACAGGCCTTGCATTCTGAGTGACTCTCAAGTCACTTAACTTCCACAGTGCTGCTGGGTCTCCCCTGTAAACAGGCCTTGTGCTCAGTTGGCCTTACCTGGTTACCAAAGAATTAAAAAAAAAATTAATGAGTCGTCCGGGATACAAGAGCTTTTGATTGCCGTGTGCTTTGTTTCTTAGAGTAGTACTATATTGTTGGTGGCAACATGATTGGAGGAGGCAGAGACTGATCACATGATGATGGGAGGACAGCAGGAAGCCAGCAAGCTATAAGACACCCTCACATACAAATATCCCCTCACGTGAGTATCACAGAACAGGCAAGTGGAGTCTGTAGATGCATCCATAGAAAGACAGCAATGGACTCTGACCACTGGAGAGAGGGGCAAGACTACAGGAAGTGGCTGAGCTACTGAGCTGGGGGTGAAATCCAGCAGTAAGGAAGGACAAACTGTGTAGAGCAAAAAGCAGAGAGAAGAAAAAGAAACACTCAAAGAGGAAAATACAGCTGAACTGTGATAGGTGAAGAAGTGCTTAAGACTAGCAGGAAATGTAAAGTGCATAATGCAGTACAAGCAAAATATTACTGAAATTGTGGTGTTCTAATAAAATACCACCTAGGATTCTGCCACGGAGGTGTCAAAAAGGTGACTGAATCTGTGGAGATGGCCTGAGTACTGAGCTCAGACATTGTACCCTCTGTTTGACTGCCACTGACCCCCAATGTGATTTTTACTCACACTTATCCTCCTCCCTCCATTCTCCACCTTAGTTGTTCCATGTAACCATTGTAATTCCCTGCATGGTTGTCCACACCATCTTTGTTATGCTGCTATGTTCAATGCATATATTGCTATGTGACTGCTATCCATAAATGTTCTTTTAGTGTACATATTTACAAATGTATCTTATTCTAGTGAATGTAATGTCTTTATTTTAATTTTTGTAATATTATTCTGTGTTTGATAGAATGCAGCGACCCTGCTTTTGATGGGAACTCCCCGGTCCTGTCATATTTTGCCAGAGCTGCATGAACTGCACTGGCTGCTGGTACGGTGGTGGACCACCTTCAAAGTTGGTCTTCTGACTTTTAAAGTCCTATATGGACTGGGCCAGGACTACCTGAAAGAGCGTTTGGTTCCTTACTACCCGGGGCGATCACTCTGCTAAGCCAATGAGGGGTTGCTAGGGATTCCAAGAGTGTGTTTGAAATCTTTTGGCCCCCTACCTTTTGGAATTCTTTACCCTGTTGGGTATGGGGGTGCATGACCATGGAGGGATTCAAGCAAGTTTTAAAAACATACTTATGGCACCAAGCATTTGGTGAATGACTGTCTAATGGTTTTAGCTGTTTTTATGATAATGCTGCTGGGATGTCTGATATGTGATTTTAATTTTATTAGGCACCTTGATATTTGAAAGGCACCATAAAAATAAAGATATTATTATTATTGTTATTATACCATGGTATCTGGAAACTCAGTATCCTGATGCTCAGGATACTGACTCCAGATGCCCAGAATCCACATACCTGATGGCAGCATTTGCCCAACATAATATCAGGTGAAATGGCAACATATTTTGAGTGTTACAATGTGAGGGGTCATTCTCCCTGCAGCCCCCATGTGGGGGGCTTCATCCCCCACACCCCCATAACTAAGATAACTAACTCTGAGGGGGAGCAGACCCCAAAGTAAACAACTATTAGTTACAGGGGAGAAAAGGATGTCACCGGACCTGAACCCAGGCCCAACGGTGCATGTTAGCTGAGCTGCCTGTGCTTTAGCCCGCCACACCACAGGGGCAGCTCAGCCAGCTTCTGGATCTGATGGTGTTTACAACAAGATTTTAAGCAACATGAGAAAATAAAATTGTAAAGGTTTAAATGTAGGGGTTACTTAGCATGAATGAGCAAACAAGCACAAATGAGGGTGTCTAAAATTTCAAGGGATGCACTTACTCAAGAAAAACAGCAACAAAGTATGACAGAGGAAACTAGGAAACTCACATTTAGTACAACACATAGTGAGGTGATGCCAATGATTAGAAAGATTATTTTAAAACATTGGTGCATTCTACAAAATAACCCAAGCACCAGCCAAATATTTCACAACAAACCATTTGTAACCTCTAAAAAAGCACCTAACATTAAAGATAGATTGGTTAAAACCATCCACAGACACGAAGATAAAACAAGTGGACACCTATTACTAGGTCCTTTGAAAAATGGTATGTTCCCATGCAATAGATGTATTGCCTGTGGCAATACATAAAAAAAGCAGTTTTTAAACACCCATATACAGAAAAAAAACATATGAAATCAGGCAGCATATTGATTGCAATACAACAGGTGTTATTTATGTTGTACAATGTCCATGTGACAAACTGTACATGGGTCAGATGTCCAGAGAGCTTAAGAAATGAATTTCAGAACATAAAAGTCAAATTAGATCACATGATGAGAGCTCCTCGATAGCTAGGCATTTTAACGAAAGAGGTCACACAGTAATGCAGTTAAGGTTTTGGGGGTTGGAAAAGGTACAAGAGCCAGACACAGGTGGTGACTTCCAGAAAATGTTAGAGAATAGAGAAACAAAATGGATTTATGAACTTGGGACTTAATACAAGCATTGGGATTTAAATGAAGAAATTAACTGTCAATCATGTTGTTGAACAAAACTGAAGCTTTCAGCCCAATTCTGAATCTCTACTGTTGTGTCACTTCTCTCCCCCCCATCAAACCCTCTGTTACAATGTAAAAGGTTTGATCAGTATTTAGGAATTATAAATAAATGTAGAACCTTTAAGGGACATCTCTAATTTAGCATTGGTGAGCTCAAAGCAATAGCAATGAAAAAAGAAATAAGCATTGAGAAATAAATATGGCATGGACCATAGTAAACAATAGTAAACAATGGCATGCAGTCAGTGAAATGAGTTATAAGCCATAAAGGCGATAGTTGAGAAAGGTTTAACACAGGCACTTACATAGGTGGTTTCTAGCAGAGGCATTGAAGTAATGTAAATATAATTATGAACTGTGATACAGAGATATTGAAAGCAAATGAGTAGAACTATGGACTTTAATATGAGATTCTAATGGAGGTGTTAAATGAAAATTGTGAATATTTTATTCTAAAATGTTTCCATTTATTTTACTGTAAATGGTAAAAACTATTATTTTTAATTTGATTTAACAGTTCCCCAGAAGAAGCCAGAAGATTGGTGAAATGTTGGGGAGTGATTTAAGAATAAAATGAAATGAATGAAGTTGGCTCAGCATCCTAATGACAGCACCTGGGGGAAAAAAAAATTCTAGAAAAAACTTCTAAAAACTCAGGTGTCCAAAAAAAGTGAAATAAGGCATATGAAAGGAGGAAAGCATATTTGTGAAATTTTTTTTTAGTGAATTTTTTTTTTCGTAATTGTTTAACCAGGTGAGACACACTAAGCTGAAAGCTTGTTTCCAGGTGCAACCTGGGAGCACAGAGAAGTTAAGTGACTTGCTCAGGGTCACACAGTATGCAAGTGGGGGCTGTGGGATTCAAACCCAGGTCTCCAGATTTACAGCTCAGAGCCTTAAACCTCTGTGCTATACTGCTACTTTTGTTCAGCAAATGAGTTAAACATTACTTCAGTAATCTCATTTTTGAACCCAAGTGTTTTCCTTTTTTTGGTATGCCATCTTTTCAACCCAAAAGGTAAAAACAGAGTAAATGTTAGACATACACAAACGTGCTTAGATCCAAGGTGCACAAGGTGAGGCTAAACAGCAGAAAGGCACTCTACACAGAGCTGCTATGTGAAAGACCTGGGTTCTACTATAACATCTTCCTACTCAGGCTGGCAAAAGTAGAGTACTGTTGTAGATGGCATACATCGCAGATTGTAAACGAGGGCTTTACTGCATATCACAACAAGTACAGAGCACAGATCTAGACACCCCAGTTCTTCAGAGCAAATGATTTGATGCTTTGCTATCACTGCAGTGCTCTATATCATCCTCATCAAGCTCTCATACCCCCCAGTTGATCAACCCAATCCCTCAGAATAATGCCAGTACTAATGTCCCCTGCCAATCACAACAATGCACAGCAAGTAAATGAAAAAAGATCACAAATCAGGTGGTGCACTAGGCCCAGTGGCATGGAGGGCTCAGGCATGTGCGCCATACCTCCTAACACAATGGTGACCTGAGTTTGGAAATTAAGTCAGGTCATTTGGGTTCTAACCAGGGGAGAGAGGGACTGAGCACCCAGTCAGTCTGCTCTACTTCCTCATGGAGGGAGTTTGTGTGACCTGATGCTTGCCTGTAGTGCAGCTTCAGGCACAGACATGGCCAGCTAACACAGGCATTTGAGGACATCTCCACAGAGGCAGAGCTCGTCCATTACACCATTGCACATGGATGGCTGTGGGGGGCAACAGGGGAAGAAAAACAGAGGAAAAAAACTTCTGGCTGAAGGATGATGATAGGACTTCAGGCCCCACACCAACAACCAATAACACCCTGCTGTGAAGACAAAAGGCTAAGTCCCAGAATTGGCGGTGTGATGCTGGGAGGTTGGTTCAGAATGGGTGTGGCCAGGAATTTAGGAGCACAAAGTACTAATGAAACAAACTCTGACAGAGCCACCACAACTGTGAATGCATTAACTAGATAAGGGTGTTTCATGAGCTTAAACATAAACATTTATTTATTTATTTAAGAAAATATCAGATTTACAAACCTTTGAGTCAGAGATTCATTTACAAAGGCACCTCATTGAAATTAATACAAAGACAGCACAGTTAACAAGCCCAAAAACAATGGCTCAGGGAGCAGATAGTTATAACAATCATTCACTGGAGATACATGGATAGCAGTAGATAAAGAGATTACATAGTTTAGGCACACAGGCACCACATCAAGAAGCCCAAAGCAGTTCAAACAATATACAATAGCTAGAGCAAATAGACATCAGGAGTCAAAGAGAGGCCCAGAGTGTTCACATGAAGGCTGTTGCATACACTAACTGAATCAAAGTATAGTACATTGAGAAAAGGCATATTTAAGCAATAAGGCATGACAGGATGCATGTTATCATGTAATAACATCACTCCTGGGGTGGGTTGAAGCATGAGGCAAAGCCGAGTATGTATTTATTTATTTATTTGCACGTATTTATTTGATCCACTGGATCAGCAATATTTGCACAAGCTGTGCCCAGTGCAGATTTTAAAGCACTGGTCCTGGTCTGGTGATTTGGGTTTTACCCATACCACACTGCATATGGCTTAGTGATATACTGTACAGATGGCTGCAGAGTCTATCCCATTGAAGACTGAAGTTTCAGAAAACCATTATGCTACAAATATCATGACTCACTCCCTCCCTCACCCCCCAGTCACAATTAATCCTCTACAAAAGTCATACTTAAATACTGGTGCCTCTACATCCATGCCACTAAACTTTTAATGCCAACATGCTTCTTCTGCTGCTGTGAGTTAAACTCTATTTAAAAACATTTTGTTGAGAAATTTTTGTTTTAGTATATCCATGGTCAGGAAACACGAATTTGTAAAAGAAACCAAAATCCCCATTTATCAGTTCATTGAATCACAATACAGCATGTTATGAATTTTTCAGATTTATGTGTAACCTACAGTAGGTCTAACAGAAATTAGACACAAATGCCTACCTATTTGCAAGTGAAGCAAATGTGGTTATTATCATTCAGTTGTAAACACCTATAGTCAGAGCCAGGATTCACATTGCTAGACTCTGGGTAATTATGACAAGTTTCCTAAATACTGGTACCTTATCCAGCTGTGCTCTGCTGGAGGTATGTGAGTGTGCGTGTGTGTGTCAATGCTTTCAAAGTTTTGAAACTACTAAAAACAAATTATATATAAACTATACATATATATAATGTTTAAGAAAAACATGTGGCTCTTACTGTAAATTAAGATGTGTGTCTAGGTCTCCTTCTGAGGCCCCAGGTGGCTCTGATAATCATTTGTTACAAAGGACTTTTAAGACAGTTTGAAGGTATTAAATATCTTCTGTTTTGTTCTCCACTGCACAGACATGTCTGTGTCCCAAACTAGTGTATCTTGTTACAGCATGCTAGAGCTATCTCATGCCCCTCCCACATGAATCAGAAAAAAGTTTAGGGTGGAGGCAGAGGTGGATCTTACTCCAAAAAAAAACTAATGCTGCCTCCCACTACTCAGGTTCCAGTTCTTGTACCACCCATTTAAGAAAGAAAATAGTACCCTGCAACCATTGACTAACATGAAAGCATATTTATTTGAGGGAGGAAAACATTTGCTTGGAGGAGGGTAAGGCAGAGGAGACTATTTACACCTTCAGTCAGTTTCATGGACAGAAAACATGACATCACTCCTTTTGTACATGCAATACTCCTGTAGGCTGTGCCCACAGTCATAAAAAAATCAGGTTGCACAAAATAATTCAGTCAGAGAATAGAGAAGTAATTTAAAAGACAGAGCCTCCTGATGTTTAGCTGGCCAGATGTTTCATGGAAAAAACCCTCTTCATCATGGGCTGCTTCTGCCACCGAAGGTCTAGTCTCCCAAGTTCAAAGATTGATCCAATGTCATAAACGTCATGAGCTACAATCTTTAAAGATTTTTATGTCTCTTGAATTGATTGTTTAGGCTGAATGTTTTTCTGTCATTAGTTCCTCTCCTAACCTATATGACTCTCAGAGCAGTAGCCTTGCATGCTACATGTCAGTACACCACCCAAATGTGACCACCACACAATGCAAAGCCCAGATTGGGATCCCTCTCCATGTCCTGTACTTGGTACAGCTAGTGCATGGCCCTGATTGTGATTCTCACCTGTGCATGGCCCCCTATTATGATGCCCCTTCCCCATGCACAGTCACAGTTGTGTTCCCCCCATATCCTATACACAGCACAGTGCGCAGCCAAGGTTGTGACCCCCCCATATCAGACCATCACTCCCAACACTGTCAAAGTACCTGCTGTGTAAAAAGACTAATGAATGACTCAGTGCGGTAGAACTGTTCTTCCAGCAACTACAGCACACTTCAACTTTCAACCGTTAATGCAGCCTGAGAGGAAAAGTCATAAGATGTAAGCATGACTTTTTCACACATTGTAGAGTACTAGAAGTAATCAGAGCATGCTGTGTCAATGACCACTGAAATAACAGCTCTACCACATTAAATACTTCTACCCATGAAGCTTTTTACACAGTAAGCCAGTAGGTATCCACGTGACAGATTAACAGTGTTAGGAGTGGTGAGTTTACATAGGAGTGGTGCTTTTATAGAGCAGCTGGAGGATCCTAATTTGTGGCCATGCAGAATATCTTTACAGTACAATTGGTGTGGCAACTTTGGCAAGGCTAGGTGATCTGGGGGGTGGAATGAGCACCAATACTGAGTGCAAGATATCATAAGAGCACAACTTATAACCAGGGTACTTTCTGCGTGTGTTGGGGAGGGAGGGAATGGGAGAGAGGATCACAGTCAGGGTCCTGCACTATTGACCGATTGACAACCGCAACTTGGGCACGTCTAGAAGATTGCAAGGTGGGTGTAGGAGAGACATGTACTGAGTACAGGATGGCTTAGAGCTCAATTGATAATGGCATTCTCTGGATATGATGGGGAGGGGATCAGGTAGTAGGTACCCTGTTGGTAAATAATTTGGGGATAGGGTGGTTTGTTCATGTGGGCTGGAGGACAGTTAGGCCCTCTGGAGGCATTCCACACTTTGGAACTCATCAAGCATATGTTGTGCTGATCTGTAGAAAGAGTATAAGAAGAACTATAGCTATAGACCAATGAAGGGGCGTGGAGTAAGTCAACCCAGTTTGGCAAAATAAAAGAAAACAGATGTTAGTTAAACAGATACAGTAAAATTAAATAAAATGAGATTTTGCTATGGAGGGAGTTCTATTGGCAATCAGAGACTGCAGATTTCATGAAGGGGGGCACTGGACCATGAGGAGAGGGATACAGAACTAAGGGAATAAAAAAAAAATCAGGGACCTGACCATCTGAGCAGTAATAATGCTACCACTTGTGATCCTGGTTCTGGAATATGTGCAGGTTAAAAAGCCAGCTGGAAGAGGATGCTTGTGACCCTGGTTCAGGAATCAGCATGGGTTTGAAGTCCAGCTGGAGGAGGAGGAGGATTGACTATTCAGGAGGACACACTTTCCTCCATTGAGGAAGGGTCACTGCTCTGCGACTCTAGCACAGCCCTGGTGACCACGGATGGTAGTTCTGCATTAGGCACAGTGGGGGGAGGAAATCAGCTGGACTTACAGCTGGTGCACCATTGTGCAAGACTCAAGCATGCTTATGTCCTAGAGAGCTGGGAGAAACAAGCAAAATGGCCCCAGTACCCACAACAACAGACTCAGATATATCTGGGGCCTGCACCACCACCACCATTGCCTCCAGATGAGATGAGACTTGAGGAGGATAAATACCCCTTCCCTGTACTAATTAGGGAATAAACTATGGCTTCATGGAGTGTGGTACTTACTGGTAGGAGTACGGGGGTTGGGTATGCCTTGGGAGCTCTGGAGGGAAGGAGGTGCTGAACACAGGAAGGGGACATAAAGAGAAAGTAAACAAAAAGGAAAAACAAATAGATTAATCAGCAGCCCAGAAGTGGGCCAAAAAGTGAGGGTCAGGGGTGGGGGAAGATGACAGTGGTAGAACCACACAGCTAGGACTTGAACATGGCATACTCCTAGGCAACTGGAGCAATGTCATTGCCAAACCCTTGTGTCTGTCACTAGCCAGAATGCTAGCAGTGCACACTCCATTTCCACCAACATATGCATGAAAGGTTTACATTGTGAATAGTGATTGAGAAAACTCCTCCCAGGTGACTAAATCAACCGTTTGTTTGTGGCAGTTTTGGTGCCTCTCTTTGCACCTCAAATTGGTGCCAATATCAGCTAAGACTGATAATTAGGCCCCAGATCCCTTCTGTACAATGCAGGCTCCCTGCAGATAAGAGTTACACTTTGGAGTGGTCTGGTAGTAATCAAAGTGGGAAGAGACATTCACAGTCTGCTATTGCACAAGCACATCCTTGAAGGAAGAAATCAGGATGGCAATGTACAGAATTAGACAAGGAGAGTAAATAGAACACATCTGCACAGCCATAGGCTCCATGCTGAATCCTACACCATTTTCCAGCTTCAAGTAGTGATGGGCGAACCTCTTTTCATCAAAAATACAAACCGACCTGAACATGCTGAAGTGTTCAGAAACGAATGGCTTCCAAACACTTTCTGCTGTTTGGATCGACTCAGATGGCTGCTATCACAGGAACTGCATCACGAGAAGTGCCAGAGTAGGAGGAACCCATAGGAGGGACCAGAGATAAGACTCTGGTCTCTCATTGGATGGCAAGCTGTCCATCTCTCTAAGGAGGGACCTGTTTGGGTTGCTGCTTTAGCAACCCACGTGGTCCACCTTAGAGCTATGCAGAGGAATCAGGAGGACATAGAAGGATCAGCAGTTTCTCTTGGCTGCTGCTTGCATTGTGGATTGCCAAATCAATTGTTTTCTTCTGTACTTATGCTGCTTGCATTTTTTTTTTGGCACCTTGGACATGTGAAGAAGTCCACTGCCAGTCTGCCACTCCCCTTAAAAAAACTAAAGCAGAATTTTTTAAACTAAAATAAGAACTTAAGGGAGCAAGTGATTGGGAACTTGGAGAAGTTAGGGGTGGGGAGTTGGGGACTTGGGAAGGGATTGCCAGCAAGGACTGGGTGTGGGACTTGGGAGGGAGTTGGGGATTGGGGTGGAGACTGGACTAGGGACTGGTGAGTACAATGCTTGGGATATGAGACTTGGACAGGGGACCTTCATGAACATGAACATTGAATAATGAGCCAGGATGGAACTTGGAGAGAGATACTGAGGGCAACTTGTGAGAACTAGAGTGCTGTGTTTATAAAATCTGTCAGCCAGTCATCAGTGCACTAGTGTCACTTATTGCATACTGTCTGTGTGACCCCTCTCCTATGTCAGAGATGGTTAGACCAGGCAGCATCCCCCAGAATCTCTGTGGATATACTAGCACGGTGTCTGCAGTATCACCTTTAGCATAGGTGGTGTGTGAAATAAAATCTGCCAAGACTGCCAGACAGTCATCAGTGCACCAGTGCCACTTATTGCATACTGTCTGTGTGACATCCCCCCTCCCACCAAGAAGTCAGTCATCTGTCAGGGTATAAGCTTTGGCTCAGTGGGCAGGGCATTCTGTCACATCATGTGGAGTAAAAAAAAATAAAAAGAATCCTTGAAGGGGAAAAGTACTGTGTCAGAGAGGGTTAGGCCAGGCAGGGTCCCCCAGAATCTCTGTGAGTATATTAGCAGCAGTGCTTGCAGCATTGCCCTTAGCATAGGTGGTATGTGAAATAAATTCTGTGTGTGAAATAAAATCTACCAGCCAGTTGTCAGTGCATCAGTGCCACTTCTTACATACTGCCTGTGTGACTCCCCCCACAGGAAGTCAGTTATCTGTCATCTCCCTCCTTGTGTTCGCTCAGTGGGGTATAAGCTTTGGCTCAGTGGGCAGGGCATTCCACCACATCATGTGGAATAAAGAAAAAAATGAATACAGTACACTCTCGTTTATCCGGCTGCCTTCAGAGACATCCAAAATGGTCGAATAATCGGGAGATCGGATAAACTAGAAGTCAGTCCAAAATGTTATTGGCAGAAGCAACCCTTCCCCAAAAGAAGATGTAAAACAAAATTACTAGCAGTTTGCTGGCTCTGTTAGAATCTTGCCATAAGGTGATGTTGTTGTACAGAGCATCAGCATATGAAACATACGGGAGAGAGCACAGTCTCAAAAAAGATGAAAAGGTGTACCTTGTTTTGTTTTTTTGTATTTCCTTCTGCTGTCTTTTTTAATCTCTTGGCTGTTTCTCCTGTACCTACCCTCACTCTGAATCACTCACCCCAATTTAGTCCTTTGGTCAACTTTCTGTCCTGCTAATTTGTTTTCTCCTATCCCCCCTTGAGTCTGTACTTAACTTGTCTCTATTTCCCTCTTCCGTCAGGTGCCCATCAGCCCCAGTTGGGCTTGTTTAACTGCTTTCAGGGGTTCTGAAGCCTGCGATGCCAAGATCACTGAAGGAATTACTGTAATGTTTTAAAAGTAACTTGCAGGGCATATTGATCTTTTATAATCATTCTGGCATGATTAAGTGGGGGTTAATGGAGCCCTGGTGCAGCTTTGCTGATAAGTTAAGCGAAAGGCTTGAAAGCTTTTGCCACCTGCCATTGCCACTGCAAGTTTTACGGTGCATTTTTTGTCTGTGGGAACAATTGTTCTTACATTCCCATACCTTGAATATTGTTAGGGTCTGATGTCTAAGTGTGATATAGTATCTTTGGGGGGCAATCCGACTGTCCGTTAGATAGGGAGTTTGGATGAACAGAGGTCGAATAATCGAGCGTGTACTGTAATCACTTTTTGACCCTGAACAACTGACAGACTGGCAATATGGGTACCCTAGAAAATGGTAAAGCAAAAGCCGGGGGCAAAGGAAGTAATAAATGTAAAAAAAAGTTTATTCAAGAGACCAGAAAGAAGTGCCCCAAAAAGTAAAGTACAACAGCAGCAACAACAAGAAGCACCACAGTCTGCTGAAGGGGCTTAGCTAAATGGTACTACTACTATCCATGTGCAGGCTAACTCTCAAAATACTGAAAACCCAGCAAGGTTTGGTGGGCTGTCTATGTCAGAAGGGCTCAGTAGTACAGCCAACAAAGTGTTGAAAGACAATAGCAATAGCAAGTCGTTTGAGAAAAAAAGGGCAAAACCAAAGAGTATTTCAATTCTAATTGTACATAAAGTTAAAGCACTTACAGGTACAACTCACAGTGAAGATGCTTGATCTGCAACACATGCATATCGAATAACTCAATCTGTGACTGCAAGTGTTAGTTCTGCTGAATCTGATGATGATGATGGTGGTAACCATGGCCATGGTGAGACTGATGATGATGAGCTTGTGACTTTACCTTTAGCTACAGTATGTCTCATTCTGGTTCTGACAGTAACAATGTGGATACAAATAATGGCAGTAGTAGAGTGTCAAAAGGGAAAAAGAAAAAGACAAAGGCACAAGCCACGCAAAGTGAAACAAAGTTTGACAGTAGTGATGATGATGATGATGACAATGGTGCTGCAGAGGTTTCTATGATTGTCGCACCTGATGAACCTGAATCCTCTGCTGATATGTCTTCCCCACATAAACCAAGCCACTCGACTCCTAGCCCTACTGAGGTTGTTAGTAGACATAGACAGTCCACCTCTACTGTTTAGAATCATTTTTACATAAACCCCAAGGATGCTTACTAAGCTATATGTGTGCATTGCAACAGATGTGTTAGTAGGGGAAAACTTTCATGAATTTACCCTGTCATTGTATATGGTTCCAAAAAAAACATCTAACATTGGTGGCTGGAAGTCTAACAGGGCTCTCAGTGAACAGAAACATTCCACTGAAACAGTGGGAGACCAGCACTAGGCAAAATCCAGAGGTCCACTTTTGCCGCACGGTCATGGTCACAATAATTCTGTATTGTCCTCTGTTTTACCAGGCATGGCATATAGTCATGCAACACCACCAGCCATAACCCCCCCCCCCGATAGGAGGCAGTTGAAGTTAAAAGAAGTTTTTGAAAGAAAGTTTAAATATTCACGAAACCATCACATAGCACTGGCAATAAATCGTAAAATAGCAGAATTGATTGTACTTTATTTACAGCCATACACTATTGTGGAAGATGTGGGTTTCAGAAGGCTTATGGAATACTTAGAGCCATGATGTTTAGTGCCAAGTAGAAAATACTTCTCCATAACCACTGTGCCCAGGATGCATGATAGCTTAATAGTTCAAGTAAGGCATGCTATCCGAGAGGCTGAGGACAAAGAAGTTCACTTCACTACTGATATGTGGACCAACAGCCAAACCATTGCCTATCTTTCTCTTACTGCAGACTGGATCAGTTTTGTGAGCAATTCATCATCATCCTTACATACTACTGGTCTGTCTGCTATCACTTCAACCAGTACTACTAGTACCACTACTATCTTTCAGAGCTAAAAAAAAACAAAATGTCATGTTTCAGAAAATGGCAGTTTTCCATGTATGTCACTTTCAAGATACACACACATTGTACAGCACATTCAGTAAGAACTGAAAAGACTACTTACTGCTTGTGTCACTTCACAGGATTTGAAAGTTGTTTTTTTGTTGCTGATAATGGTTCAAATATTAAAAAGGCACTTCATGATGGCAACTATGTACATATATGCTGTTTTGCCCATTGTCTTAACCTAATTGTTCAAAGCTTCCTGGATAATGACCAGCAAGTATCAACCACTGTGGGTATAGTGTGCAAAGTGTGTGGCTACTTCAGTCATTCAGTAAAAGACCGTGGCATCCTTGCTGATATCCAGGACAAAGGTCTTCCATGTCTCCAGCTTGTTCAGGATGTAGCAACAAGGTGGAATTCAACTTACTTTATGATTGAACGCATCCTTGAACAAAAGGTAGCTATCATTGAGTATATCATGTACAATGATATCTGGGAGGGCACTGGACTCCATTCTACCCAATGGTCTCTGCTGGAACAGTTGTGTCACATTCTAAAACCATTCATGAGTGCTACAAAAGAGATATGCACAGAAAAAGGCATCCCATAGCCAAGTTTTTTCACTCATTCTACTTCTCAAAAAAAGGTTGGAGAAAATGAGGAGCAACTTAGATATAAACCAATCTCTAGTCACTAACATGCTTACCAGAAATGATCAGACATGACACAGAGCAAGGAGTATATCTTAGCAACATTGCTAGATCCACATTTCCAGAACAGACACCTTTCTGAAGTGGTTTCTGATGATATGGAGGAGTTGAACTACAGGAAACTTTTGAGTGATGCAGTAGATGAAGTTTCATTTGGATGATTGGCAAGCAGTACTACAATGACACCACCTCAAATTCAAAAGACTGCTCCAAAAAACCAGTACAGACGCAGACAATGTGGAGGATGACATTTGGGGCCAGCTGCAGGACATTGAAATATACAAGGAGAAAATGCATGCTCAGTAGTAAACATGGTAGATGCATATTTGTCTGAGCCCAACATTGGTATTAAGGACGACCCTTTAGTTTACTGGCAAGAGAAAAAAATCATGCTGGCCAAAGCTGGCTACCCTGGCTTGTAAGTATATTGGATGTCCACCCTCCAGTGACTGTTCAGAGCATTTACTTAGCTCTGCTGGGGATGTTGTGACTGATAAATAAACAAGATCAACATCAGACAATGTGGAGAAACTAACGTTCTGGAAGGTTAACTTGCCAAACGTTGGCTACATATGTGATGCTGATCTTGAAGAAGATGACACTGACAGCAGTACCTGTGCTGCAGCTGTGGAGTGACACATTAGCTTTCAGTATTGAGACTCACTGGACTATTTAAAGTAGAGCAAAAGTACTGCAATTAGCAGTGTTTTGTCATCAACACTGCCTGAAGCAGTGTTGGTGTAGCAATACTGGCAGAAGAAGTGTTGTGTCAGCAACACTGCCTGAAGCAGTGTTGCATTGCTTTTTCAGTGTGTGCGAATTATGTTAATTAGCACTGCATCAACACCTGTAGTGCACTTCAGTGTGCAGTGTGATTTTAGTAGCACTCCTGTCAGCAGTGTTGTAGTTCTGTTTCAGTGTATTAGGCTGCATTAAAGTTGGCATCGCATAAAATTCAACAAAAACAAGACAGTATTCATCTGTAAGTATCTGCAACCTCAGCAGAGGAAGCTTTGCTTAAGAGTTCCTGAGTGAGAATGTCGTCTGTGAATTCCAAAGAAGATGGAGATCTTGGGGGCTATGTCTATAGGAGGTACTAAAGTCTGTTACCCTATGTTTGACTCAAAGTCACAAGGAAGGGGGTGGACATGTAGTTAAAGGAATGACCAACAATCATTCTGGTTTGCAGAAAATGGTATGGGAGCCTCCCTGATACGCAGGTCCTCACTAGTATTTCCAGGTTTATCTTCAAAAGAAGAAAGGAGCCTCTTCGGACTGGGAGCACATGCACGGTGTGGAAAATTATTTTCGGTATCAAGGGGATGTTTGAGTGAAGTGTGTGTGTGTGTGTGTGTGTGTGTGTATATATATATATATATCTATAATGGGAATGTCAATCACTTTGGACAAACACCATTAGGTGACTGTGCGTATATCGTAGTGCAACCACACACCTGCACTTTTACTTCCCTCCAAAACAGTTTTGCCATTTTATAAGATAGATAACCCACTGTGTGGTGTGTGGAAGCGTAGTAATATACACACGGCTTGGGTGGTTGATGCACTCGGCCTGCGGCCTCATGTGTAACAACACACACCAAGATGTGCGTATATCAGAGCGTGACTGCACACCTTACAGTGGGTTATCTATTACACACACACACATTATGAGACAGTACTTGTTGCAAAACAAAAACACTACATTAATGCAGGCATTAGAATGCAAAGCACACAAATCAAGAAAACGAAAAACAGGGTTTGAGCCTCATGAGTCTTGGCAAATTGGTTGTGTGGTGTTCCCCGGAGTTCCCAACCTTGATGCCCATCCCAGATCCTTCCAGCCCATAGCCTCCTTTCTAAAGCACAAGGTACAGCTCCAACCCAGTGCCTCCCATAGCAGCCATTCGTACCTGTAAAACAAGAACAGCAATGGGATCACAAAGGATCTGCAGCTCGTTATGAACTATTATATGACAAACAATGTAGGGTAAACAATAAAACAATACTTATCTGATACATGTGGTCAGTGTCCTCCTACTCTCAGTCAATGTCCTGTCAGACCTGTAGATATAAAAGGGAAAATGGGTCAGTATGAAAAATAAAAATACTGATCAGCTGGGTCAGTTGGGAAGGCTCTGTAGAGGTTAAAATAAAAAAGTGGGTTGGGGGGGAGATACCAGACCTGTACCACACCATCAAGCTGGCTTTTAGAATGGACTTGGTCACTCAGGGGATGTCATGGTTGGGGGAGGGAGGAGGACTCCTTGCCCATGCCCCTAGAACTGATCTCTTTTGGGAGTAGGTCATCATGTTGCTCCACACATCAACCAACACAGGGTAGGATAAAGAGACCAAGGAACAGATATTCAAGGCACAATGAATGCTTCCCTGGTGGTGTAGTGGATCCCCCCTCCGTTTTCCCAATCTGCTTGTAGAATACATAGGAACACAGGTATGTGACAGCAGAAAGGGACCACGAGCCTACCTAATCTGCCCAGTTTGCCTAGATATCCACTAGGCCTTTTCTGTAGTCCCCCCCCATGCCAGTTGCCCTCTGTGCTTATCCCATGCCCTTGTGAACCCTCCCACCATTTCCCTCAGCAGCCCATTCCAGTTGTCCACCACCCTCTCAGTGAAGAAGTACTTCCTAATCCTTCCTCCTAAGTCCCCCTCAAACGATTTGAATTTCCAACTACCATCCATTGCAGTATAGCACACCGCAGCAGGCCAAGCTGTGACCATCTCTAGGCAGATATATGCAGACACAACCAGTCCCAGAACTCCCTGCAGCTGGCAACAGGCAATAGAAGTTCCAATAGCCTGCAGTGCACATTTGAGCTTACACAATCTCTTATCAGATGTTTTCCCACTTCTGCTCATCTCCAGGAGATGTCAGTCCATGACAGAACTTAGCCCAGGAAGTTCAGTGGAGCCAATAAACCAAAGATGAGAGCCTATATAAACTCTTCACATGCACTGTAGGACTATCTCCCACCACGAAGGACTCCAGGATCTGCTGCAAATGAAGCTGTCAGTGCAGAATCCAGCAAACCAGTTCATCATAATCCACTACACTACAGCACACAGCAGGCAAACCAAAATGTTTCCACATGCAAAGTGCACATTAGCACAGACCCACACTTATATGGGACCCTTGACACAGCCAGCCAGTGGGTATTGTGGTAGGAGGGACAAAATCTTTTTTGCAGGTACACCAGGGAGAAAAGGAAGGCAAGGGGAGATATTGAGTGTCTGAAAAGGGTGGATGGAGGAGGGTAAAAGATGACTGCAAAAAAAGAAATACTGAACAAATACATCTGTTCGGTTTACAAAGGATGGGGCAGGAAATGGGCCAGCATTAATAAGGATGAGAGATCTACAGAAAGGACACAGCTCCCTTTGCAAAAGAAAGGATCCTCATGGAACTGGCAGCAATAAGGCTATGGGCCAGATAGATGCACCCCCTGGACACTAGGGAGCTAGAGGAGGTGTTAGGAACCTCCGACTAGCCTGTTCACCTTGTCTTTGTAAACTGGTGACATACCCAGGGATTGGAGAAGGGCTGATGTGGTCCCCACAATACAAAAGTGTTAACAGGAAGGATGCAGGAACTACATACTGATCAGTCTGACCACAACAGTGGGAAAAGTAATGGAAATACTGAGAGGAAAGCGATAGTGGAGCACCTGGTTGTCAATGGTCTACAGGGAAGTGGGAAGGGAACATTGTTTAACCAGGGTAGCACTACTAAGCTGAAGCTTGTTTCAGATGCAACTTGGAGCACAAGGAAGTTAAGTAACTTGCTCAGAATCACACAGTATGCATAGACAGCTGTTGGATTCAAACCCAGGTCTCCAGATCTGTAGCTCAGAGTCTTTACCCAATGTGCATACTGCCTCCAGGACCCAAGGCAGTTTGGATTTATGGGGAGAGAGGTTGTGCCGACAAACTTAACTGAGTTTTTGACTGGGTAACAAGGAAGGTGGATGGAGGAGGATGGCCTCCAGATTTCAGCAATGCCTTTGACACTTTGCCACATAGAAGGCTGGTAAATGAGCTGGAAGGCTTAGGGTGGAACAGAAAATAACCAAGGTGGGTGGAGAACTAGGTTCAAATACTGAAACCAGAGTGTGGTGGTAAAGGCAAATGGGGTGCGTTCCAGGGGTGGCAGTGGTGTCCCCAGGAGGTCGGTGCTGGAACCCATCTTTTTTAATATCTATAGCGACGATTAGCCCAGTTCAATCAGGGGGGGAGAGCTGTTCTTTCCAGACTGGGGCTTGTCGCTGGAAGTGGTATGGGCAGGCATTCTGGGGCTGCATCGGCAGTGGGAGAGGTTGGGATCACATTGGTGATCGACAAGAAAGCTCTTGTTGGTGGGGGACAGGCCATGCATACAGGGGCCACATCGGCCACAACTTTGCAAGTCGGTGACTCAGGAAGGAGCGGTCAATCAGTGAATAGGGTGCAAACCTTTGCCTGTGTGACTGGGACATAAAAGACAAATAGTCCGGTCGCAATCAGAGGAGTAGAGCTGTTCTTTGTTCCACACCACCCACCCTGGCCCGACCTCTATTAAATGGTCTATGAGGGTGGAGCCTTGGAGGAGGACAAGTCTAGATTGGGTGAACTGGAACACAAGGAAGCTGGATTGTTATAGATTGGGGGAAAAGGGTCCTGTACACTGTGTTGCTTGGGCAACACTGACTACTACCAGGAAGGGACATAATGAAGCAGACTGTATAAATGACTATGTATGCCATCTACATCTGAGGGAGTAGGCAAACTATGTGTGAATCGATTACTGCTAGGGTCTCTGGGCTGGCTAGTGTTGTGATGGGCTAATTTTGCTTGTGAACTGTCTACTGCCAGGGCTAGAAAACTGGCTACTGTCAAGAAAGAGGGAAAATTGCTGTAATCGGAGGGGGCAAACTGCTTGGGTTTTAGTGCAACACTGACTGAATTATTTCTGTTAGAGGGCAGCATTGCTCACACCTAAAATGAGGGTAGACTTGGGGGTGGCAAGGCGGGCACCTTGATAGAGTGATTGGGTGTACAGGGTGCAGGTGGCAATAATATTAAATTGGGCAAGGAGGTTCAGAGGGTGCCTAGTGTGTTTTCAGTTGGCAGGTCTTAGGGAGGAAGTAGAGGGGATCAGAAGGCAGCTGGAAGGTGGGAGGGGTGGGGAGGAAAGGTGTGCAAAGGACCTCATGAGAGTACATGAGGCCAATATGGCATAACCCAGGGAACAGGTAGACAAAGATCATATGGTTACTCAGGAGGGGTGGGGCACGAAACAAGCAATGTATGGAAATCACTTCATGGGGAGGTGGCTGACCAGAAGGAGGGGGGACAGGAGAGAGCAAGTCAGGGGCAAGCATCACACTTACTAATCTATTCGCCCTGCTATATCCGGGAGATGAGGTGGAGAGGCTGGCGGGAGGAGGGAAGCAGGCAGACAGAGTGGGTTTGGTCAGTAAGCTGGGGGAGCTGGGGCAGGAGAGAGCCAGATCCACAGAAGGGGAGGGGGAAGAGACATTAGCCTAGGTGGGATGGGAGGTGGGGAGGAAGGGGTGCAGAGTGAAGCCAGGGTGGGAGGAGGGAGGACTAGGGTTGGGCAAGCATCCAGGTTAGGAAGTCAACCAGGATAAGGAATACTCTAGATAGGCCAGCTGAGGCCGGGAGAAATCAGATGAGATGGAGAGGAGGGGGAGATGGGGGGTAAGGAGAAACACAGCAGATGGGTGTGAGGATGCCGAGCTTGGGGAGGGAGGCAAGGAGAGAAGCAGTAGAAGGGAGCCTGGGTGGGGGATCTGAGGATACCAGCCCAGAAAGAGAGTCCAGGGAGATCTGGGTGGGGGGCAATCTGTGCCACCCAGGAGGTTGGGGGGGCAAGGAGCAAGCTGGGAGCTACAGGTAGAAGAATGAGCATGGTAGGGCGTGCACAGGCTTGTGATCCCCAGGCTGAGGGGGGCAAGAGAAGTAAGCTGGGGGTTGATGACAGAAGGAAGAGCCTGGATGGAATCTAACGGGCCAGTATAGTGGGGGGGGGGAGAAGGTGATCCTGCTAGGTGACTCCAGGACCTGGAGCATCCAGTGGGAGGGGGCGGTGGGAGGAAAAAAGTAGCCCAGTCAAGGCTAAATGTATCCCAGGCCTATCTGTACACAAGGCCAAATTCCAGCTATACTCGATAGCATTGGAATGCAAGGAATCCCCAGACTTCCTAAAACATCTGGGAACAAATGACTCAGAGGAGAACAGTGAACTAGAAATCCAGGCAAGATTCCGGGAACTGGCCAGGGTTTACCACTCTATAGAAGCGCAATCTCCTTCTTTGAGATTCTGCCAGTATCTAGGGTGTCCAGAGAGACCAAACATAAACTTAGAGGTGTGAACCAGTGGCTCAGGTACTGGCGCAGGGCAGAAGGGTATGGGCTGGTGAGGGACTGGGGGATACATGGGAGGACAAGGGGTTATATGCTAGGGATAGGCTACACCTCAACTTGGAAGGGAGGGAGATCTTGAAATTAAATCTTGCTGGATTCATAGTCGAGAGGTGGAGTTTAAACTTGTAAAGGGGGGTTAAGTAAAAGAGTGGCTTTAGGAGGGTTGCTCGAGGGTCCAGGTCCAGGGCATGAAAAGAAGGCAGGTAACTGTGATCTAAATCCATCCAGAGCTGTGCAAGAAAGGGCATCTAGGGAATGCTCAGGGCCGAGATGACTGAGAAGGGAGAGGGGTCAGGCTGAAGGACGGCCCTGATCAATGCTAGGAGCATGGGCAACAAAATGCCCAAGCTCCAGGTGATGCTGGTTGAGGGATCAGTGGATGTGGCAGCAATTACTGAGACATGGGCCACTCATAAAAATGACTGGGATCTAAATTTGGTGGGTTACAAAATATTCAGGAAGGACAGAGGAGAGGGAAGAGGAGGGGGTGTAGTGCTGATAGTCAAAAATTACATAGTGGTTAGTGGAGTGGAGGAGGCTGTGGGGGGGTGGAGGAGATCTTATAACCCTACAAATGAGGGGAGGTAAAAGATTGAAAATAGGGGTGGTGTACAGAACCCCCAACGATGGAAGATGCCCTGGAGGACAAACTAGTTGAGAACATCAAGGGACACTGTGACCATGGAAAGGGTATGGTGGTGATCATAGGTGGCATATTATGCTGAGGGACAGACTGGGACACTGTAGCATCCTCTGTGGCCCAGGAACAGGAGACTGATGGATGTTTTCCAATAGCCTTCCTGGTCCAGCAGGTGGGGGAACCTACTGGGAGGAGCGGATACTGGATGTTGTCCCAGCAGACAGTGACCAGATAAAGGGCCTGGAGGTGTGCAGCCCGCTGGCTGGTGGTGATCACACTACAGTCTGGTTTCTGCTGTATCTGGGGAGAGATAACCATTCCCATACAGTAGTAGTGGACTTCAGGGAGGCGGACTTCTGTGGGCATGGGCAGGATTCTACAGGGGAGCTTGGACAAGATTAGGCGGGACTTGGATGCTGGGCAGCTTGTGGGAGGTAAGAAGGGGGTGCAGGAGACTACTAACTCCTGTACAAAGGTAAAGCGTAAGCATGGTAAGAAACCAACAAGCCATGTTGGTGGACCAGGAAGGTGCAGGAGGTGGTGAGGATAAAGAGCTGCCTATGCATGTTTAAAAGCTCTAGAGGATAGGGAGAGGGTGTGAGTTGATGGCTGAAGGAGTCACCACAGTGGTGAGAGGGCAGGTGAGGAGGAGCAAAACCTGGCTAGGGATATCCGAAGGGGAAAAGGGATCTATAGATACACAAGGGAGAAGAGAAAGGAGGCACAGATCAGCATGATTAGGACTGAGGAGGATGGACTCAGGAGGCAGGGAATCAGTAGAGGTGCTAAATGGTACTGCCTTGATATTTATGGGGAGGCAGGATCCTCCAGCCCAATGGGAGGAAGAGGGAGCCAGCAGACCCGAGGAGGTCAGATGAGCCCAGAGACTGAAGAAGTTGGGCCACAGGCTGGGCCAAGTGTAGAAGGGATGGTAGAAATGAGGGGTGGCTGGGATGGAGGAAGAAATCACAGTGGAAAGGGTGAAGGAGGGTCCTTCCGGACACCAAAACTGACTGAGCACTGAGGCCAGATCGGCTGCATCCAAGGGTTATGAAGGAATTGGCCAATGAGCTAGCAGCACCACTGGCAGCACTCTAACACCTCTCTGCTGACAGGATGGGTGCTTCGACTGAAGGTGGCTCATGTGGTGCCACTATCCACAAATGGGGGGTCTAGAGAGGAGATGGGGAATTATACCTGTCCCCGCCTAACGTCTGTGGTGGGAAAGTAATGGAGGACATTATCAAGGATAGGCTCAGGAGGCAGCTGGAAAGGTTGGGGCAACTGGATGACAAACATTATGGTTTCATCCAGGAGACGTGTTAGACCAACCCCTAGATTTTATGACTGGAACCCTGGACCGCATAGACCCGGAGGGCGTCCTATACCTGGATTTCAGTAAGGTATTTGATTCGGTACCTCAAAATGGGTGGGAGCATAGTTGCTCAGATTGGGGGGGATGGGGGTGAGAGGACAGTTGCTCAGATGGGTAGAAAATTGGCTAACAGAGCGAATACAGAGGGTAGTGGTGGATAGTCTCCTCCCCCACGAAGGTCACCAGTGGGGTCCCCCAAGGTTCGGTACTGGGGCCACTCCTGCTCAATGCCTATATCTTGGATATGGGGAGGGTAGTTAAGAGTAGGATGAGTCTTTTTGCGGATTACTTAAAACTGGGAGCATTGGCGGACAGGGATGAAGCGAGAGAGACAGTCCAGAGGGACCTGGATACCCTGCAGGGGTGGTAAAGGAGGTGGGGACTAAGGTTTAATGCAGGGAAATGTTGGGTGCTGCATCCAAGGGTCAGAAACCCAGGCCATGTATACACCCGGGGGGGGTCATACTGCAAGCCACAATGAGTGAGAAGGATCTAGGGGGGTGGTAGATGTCAAAATGAATAACTTTTAAAACTGCAGAAGAACTGCGGCCGTAAACCAGATACTGCATAGCGAGTTTACATCCAGGAAGAGGTGATCCTCCCTCTGTATATCGTTGGTCAGACTACATCTGAGCACGCTACAGTTCCCGAGACCTCCTCAAGGATGACACAACACTGCTGGAAGTGTCAGGAGGAGGCAACCAGGGATGCTTCAGAGCATGGGAGGAAGGCCTTATGGAGGAAAGGCTGGAAAAGCTTGGGCTGTACTGTGCTGAGGAGAGAGGAGACAGAGGGACATGATAGGGTCTTCAACATGTAAAAGGAATAAACAGGGCAGTGCCAAAGAGATGTTCAGACTAAAGAAGGCGAGACAACCAGGTGACATGAGTGGAAGCTAGAGGAGGGAAATTACAGGGGGGGGGGATGCAGGAGACCTTACTTCATTGAGAGCGTGGTGGAGCCCTGGAATGCACTGTCCGGGAGTCTGCTGGAGGAGGGCACAGAGGAGGGCTTCAAGAGGGAGTGAGACAGGTTCAAGGGTAAACTGAAGAAAAGGATGACCCTCTCTGGGGCTGGGGGGGAAAGAAAGACCCCATTAGGAGGCTGGCTACTGAGCAGACACAACAGGCCATCTAGCCTATTCTGCTGTACCTTAGCATGTTAGATATAGCGGACGAACTGTAGGGGAAAGTGTGCCATATTGTTATTTTAACACAAAGATCTGCAATAGGGTAGACATCCTGGTAGAAGTGTGGAGGCCTAAAGATTCTGGAGAGGTGGTCGAAACTTGGCAGCTGAAATTTAATGCCAAAAGTGCACAGTAATGCACATGGGTGTAACAACCTCGAAACCATTTACACGGGGAGGGTAAGAAACTCAGCAGGACAGAAGATCTGGGATTATAATTTCAAATAACCTTAGGTGGAGAACCAGTGCAGCACGTGGTGGGCAAAGTGAATAGAATGCTTTGTGTGCATCACGGAGGGTATAAAACAGAAGGGGAGGAGGTGCTGATGCGCCTTTATAAATCCATGGTGAGGACTCACCTGGAGTATGGGTTTAGTTCTGGAGGCCTCACCTACACAAGGATATAAGACAGGATTGAAGGGGTTCAGACAAGGACAACCAAGATGGTGCATGCTATGCATAGACAACCCTATGAGGAGAGGTGGAGGGAATCTGATCTGTACCCACTGGAGACTAGTAAGGTGAGAGTGGGAAGCTTATTTGCAAGAAAAATAAGCGCTAGAACTAGAAATCATAAACAAAGATTAGAAGAAGGAAGGTTTAGAGGCAATGTGAGGGGCATTACATCACTGAGGCGTGTGGAGTCAGGAACTGACTACTAGAAGAGGCGGTGTCATGCAAAATGGTGGGATCAAGGGGCATGGGACAGACACAGGAGCTGACCAGTGGGCAGAGTGGGTTTCTCTTGACAAAGATGATGATTGGGGTGGGGGTTGAGCAGACTCAACTGCCAAATGGTCCTTTTCTGTCACCCAGATTTCTATGATTCAGAGCAGTTAAGTACTTAGGACTTACCTGTTCCATCAGAGTAGAGTCCAGAGTTGGGGTGTCCTTGGTTTGGGTATTCTGGTAGGACCTGAAAGGGAAGAACAGAAGGTTGAAGGGACACAAAGGGTCAGAGGTGCTAGAGGAGAGATTAGAGTGTTAGAATTAAACAAAGATACTTATCTGATTGGTATGTTTGGCCAGACCTGTAGAAATAAAGGGAAAAATAGATCAGTATGTGGAAGTTATAGTAGCAAGAGTTGAGAGATACAAAAATGGTGTATAGCACAGGAGTAAAGGAAGAGAAGTTTCAGAGGAAAAGACAAACTAGGTCAAAGTAAGGAAACTAGAGATGGAATAAAAATGCAGACAGCTAAGAACAGAGAATAAAGTGGTATTTGGGACTCGGTAACCCCCCCCCTTAGTGCCCCTAGGTGACCGCAGGTAGCCAATAAATTTAAGAAGTAGTCCAGATGGGCAGGTGGGAATGCATTTGGGCTAGTGGTCCCTATATTATTTAAAAAAGGGACGCTGGTGGTTCAGGAGTCTTGAGTTGTCCAAGGAGCCAGTGGTTTGAAAAGGCCTTTGGTGATATAAGGGTCACCCTCTCATGGACAGGTGGCAATTTTTTTTTATATTATCTTTCCTGGAACCTAATGTGGGGGGTGATGTCTTTGGGCCTGACTGTATGTAGCAGGAAGAAGGCTGTCAGAAAACTGCTGACCAGAAATGCCTGCGGTTGTTGCTGAGCAGCCAGTTTGTGCTACTGAACTACAGTGACAGTAATGTCAGGCACTTTCAACTGCCAGCCCAGAGGAGAGCAAACTAAATCGCTGAGGTCTGCACCAGAAGCCCATACAAGAGACAAGCTGAATATTTATACCCTTGAGGAAAAGGGCAGGGGACAGGACAGAAGAAATTTCAAGCACCTCAGGGAAACAACAAAGTCCAAGAGAGTAACATCTTTCAGAAAAAGAGATGTGCAAGAACAAGGGGCCGAATTTGAAAATAGAGGGGACGGCTCAGGGGCAACATGAGGAAGTATTTTTTCACAGAGAGGGTGGTGAACACAAGGAATGGCCTTTCTAAGGAGGTTGTGACAAAAACAGTGGGGACCCCCAAGAATACATGGGACAGACATAAACCAATTCCATTGGTGGGTAGGAGAAGTCAGCTGTTGGATAACTAGGGATCTGCAGCTTATCCACTAGGTAGGGAAATGGGCCGACCTGGGTGGGCCAAGCAGTCCTTATCTGCCATCAAGGTCTATGTGTCTATGATTTCAGCCCACAGAGCTCAGGCTGTAACCCTGCCCCATGTGTGTGGAATGAAGATGGGATATTTTTGGAGGGAAGAGACTCAGAGCAAACATGTCTCCCTCTACCCATCAGCCACAAAGTGGCATGCTAAGAGCCCCACAGGGCAGATTAAGAGGGTCTGGAGGGTGGGCAGCAGTAGGTGTAGGAACCTTTAGCTGCTTCTGCATGGTGGCAGATCAGGTGCCCTGAGGGCCTGGTAGAAAGGGACTGGGAGAGCAAATGCACAAGATAGCTAAAGGAAAATCCACAGTGCAGCTGAAGGGCAATGCCTGAACTTGACTTAAAGTAGCTGTGTGGGAGGCAAACAGGGGAATTGAGTGGGCTCCTGACGGACCATGAAAGCAGCAAGCACTGCACACAATAGAGTTACACAGCAGCTAATGTCAAAGTACCAGGGGCTAACAAAAGGATTTGGGAAGGAAAAGAACAGCATAAGGTCCAGGACAGCTCACAATTAAAACACAGAGCACTAAAGAGAAAGAGCTCTGATGGGTTATAAATATTAAGTAAATTTATGCAATAGGAGTGGACATAAATGGAGTGCGATAAATCCATTTTATCCGAGCATGTACGTGTATACATGCAGAATCTTACATTTACACATACATTTATTACATCATCCTTGATTAATGTGCATAGTGGACTGCGTCACACATCCCCATCCCTCACCCTCATTGTTTGACACTGCTTACTGGTATCTTGCTTTTAATTTTGTTTCTTCCAGGTTGACCGTCCTTCAGCCACGCCACCTGCCATTTAGTCATACTTCTTCCCATTCTTCCTACTATCATACAGTGATCATTTGTTTCTGTTTAACAGTTTGTTTTTTTGCTTTTCTACCAAATCTTTTTCAACTGGCTGCTCCAAGCTGCGCTCCAGCTGTCGCACCCTTCTGAATTCTGCTGCCGTGTCCTCGCCACACCTCTCGATATAAAAACCATACTTTTTTTTTACTGCTTCCTCAAAAACTGATAAGCCCTCACTCTTACTCTTCCACTCTGGTTTCCCAACCTCGCTACAACTGCCACCAGAGCTCCCCCAGCACATAGAAACTGCCAGATTTTTTTCCTTAAACTTCGTGCTCGCAAACCCCACTGCTGATGAGCCCTCACTCTAGGTCACACTTCTGCTGTGGTTTCCAGACCTCCCTACAACTGCAACCATAGGCTCCTGTGAAGTCCTTCTCTGTAAACTCTAAATGGTTTCTTGTGGCCCTTATGGCCCTCCCTCTTCCCTGCTTATTTACTGAGATTTCCCTATGTCTATATACCACACATGTTTTAAGCCTCCCCCACTACATTTCACTCCTATCCTCCAACACTATAATGCTGTCAGTCTGTTCCAGGTGTCTACTACCCTTTCAGTGAAGTAGTAATTCCTCACATCCTTCTTACCCCCATCATAAGCTTCATCATGTCCCATGGTCCTTTTCCTATTTGAAGGGCGTCTTCTCCCAGCACCCTATTCATCCTTATGTAAGGTACTTGTAGGGTCTCCATCATGTCCCCTCTCTTCAGGGGTTTATATGTTGAGATCCAGTCCCTCTGAGGGCTTTTGCCATAGCCATGTACAATTTTAGTTGCCCTTTATACTGCCTCCACCCTATGGCCTTTCTAGGTGCAGCCTCCAAATCTGGACACAGTACTCTTAGGCCCTGTCCACCTACCCTCTGTAACATTACAGAGTGCCCAAACTGTTACCGTAATGGTTTGCATTTACACCTGTAACGTTACAGAAGGTGTGCTTTCAATCGTTGTTGAAACCATTTATGTGGTTTCAACATTGGTTATTTTCGTTATGCCGGTAATGTTACTGGGCATAGTGTGTGGATGCGGGCACCAGTCCCCTAGTGCAGCGCTAAGCTCCAGGGATCGGGGTGCAGTGGCAATCTCCTGGTTCTCGAAGTGGTGGTGGTGCAGGTCCTGAATGGACACCGCTGGCAATGTTGTTGACACTGTAACACTCCATGGTTGGGTAACAGCTTTATCTGTTGGCGGGGTCTGAGAGGTGCAGTGTGGATGGGGCCTAGTTGGATCTCCCACGGGATTACGGTATAGCACCACTACCACCTCCTCCTCCTGTCTGAAGATACCCTTCCCTATGGGAGCCCAGCATCCTTCTAGTCCTACCTAGTGCTTTGTCACTTTGTCCAGCAACTTTAAAGAGACTCACCAAGGTAACTGAGTCATGTTTCACCATATCCATGATTGCCTTGCTGCCAGAGGATCCCAAGGAAGTTAATATGTCCCCAAATTTTTAAGCCATTAAAAAGTTCTGTCATATACAAACCAGGTTCCAAGAACTTCCCAGTTGCTTGCTGCCACCCCAGCTCCGCTCTCACACTCACTAGCAGGATGACAAGATGTCGGAGAGTGGGTGTTTGCTTTATCTATAAGGGTGACAGCATTTCTACTGATTTTAAATGATCTAGGACCACCTGGCAGTGAACGTGGGCATCAGTCAAGTAACAAGGCCCTTGTTAGTTGAACAGTGCCCACATTTTATTACCAGGTATCCAGTATATAGTTTAAAATCAATAGAAGTGCTGCTGCCCATTACATATAATGGAGTGTGCCCCCACACCCTTACTGGCATCTCGTCATCCTGCTAGTGAGCATGGGGGTGGAGCTTGTGCAGCAGAAAAAAAAACAGGAAGTCCTTGGGACCCAGTTTGTATATTTTTATGAAGGACAGAACTTTTTAATGGCTTATAAATTTAGGACATATTACCTTTCTGGGGTCTTCTTGGCAGCAAGGTAATTGATGGTATGGTGGAGGACAGTATCTTGGTGAGTCTTTAAGATCACACAATCGCAGTTTCCTCCTTAGTGATCATCAGTACCAACCTTATAAAGCAGCTCTGGTTTGCTATGCCCTATGTGCACAATTCTGCACTTAGTCATTGAACCCCCTAACTGCCCCAATCTTGACCACTTTTCAAGTTTCTCCAAGAGGCATGTGCATGCTCTCTGCTCCCTTCTTAGTGCCCAGCCTACAAATTGTGGTATTGTCTGCAAAAAGGCATTCTCTACTTTGTCAGTTTTTCTGCAATGTCACTTGTGAAGACACTGAAGAGGATCTGCGCCAGTACTGAGCTGAGCTGCTCACTGTCCCGTCACTGTAATAAGTGCCATTAACCATCACCCTCTGACACCTTAACCCCCACCCCCAACTACTACTCCATTTTCCAACCTGCATTTCTGGTCACCCCTCCCTTCTGTTCAGCTACCACAACACAATCACTCTGGCATCTGCCACAACTTGCTACACCATAGAATGAATCCAATATGTGGAGCAGCTGCCTAGGTAGTCAGGATAAGTTTGCATGTTCTTCCATCCCCTAGGACATAAGCGGCAAGGGTGCACAAACATGTGCACTGACATGTGTGGCACAGCACCAGTCAATGTCTTCCCACCCATGGGCTGCTCCCACCTGCACTGCCACTTGTGGTCACTCAGTTGGCAGTACTATAGCTAAGCTGGCTGTTCTCCTTCTCCAGAAGAGAGCCTCTTGTATAACAGTTGATCCTCCTCCTCTCCCCAGAGAGCCCCTGATGTGAGCTCATTCCTGAACTAAGGTCACCTCCACCACAGGTCATAGCGCTACTGTTAAGCTGAAGGGCACACATGTTAACCAGTTTCTAATTAATTTTACTACTTTGGATCCCTCCTAGGCTGATCAATCTCTTCAGCCTCGTCTCCACCAAAATAGTCAACCACCCTCCTTTCTGCTAGATCACCCTTCCAGGCACCATACTATCCTCCATGCAGCTGGACAACCCTTCTAGCCCCAGCCTTTCACATAATGAGCACTGGAGCTAGAGCACCACACAGGCTCTGGGTCAGCCACTTACCCAGCCAGCCACCCACCCTCCCTACATCTAGACCAGCCTCCAACTACATTCTATACAACCTCCATGTAGCTGGAGCACCACCCCAAACCTCCACTCTAACAGACCACATATCTGAAGCTGTCCCTCCAAGCCCATGGACCAGCAGCCCCCCACCTAACCACTCAACCTACAACTAGATCCACCAGAAGCCCCATATCAGCCTCACCATCCAACCACCCACCCTGCAGCTGGACCTCACTTCCAACTTTGAACTAGCCCCACCACCACCACCAGCCACCCTCCCTGCTGCTGGATCACTCTTTCATGCCCTGGACTAGCCTCCCCCCCAGCAGACAATCCTCCCTGCAGCTGGACCCCTGGGTTCATTCCCACCCACAGACCAGCCTCCCTCCCCTCTGCAGGTTGAGTAACCTCCCCAGAGCTGGACACCCTTTCCAAAAGCTGGACACACCCACCGTCCAGAGCAGAACCTCCCTACACCTAGACCCCCCCAATCACCCTTCCTCAACCAAGGACCCCATACTTCTCAACGTAGTATTAAAAAAAATATGTGGCACTAACATATTGCATTTGCAGTGTCAGTGGCTCAGCAGGTAGCACACACACCTCTGAGGCTGGGAGATCAGAAAGCAGTAGGTTCTATTCCCATACCAGGCACTTTTGTTAATATCCCAATACTGATGCTGTAGTGCCACATGAGGGGGATGGCTGCACTCTTGAGGCACTGTCTTTCAGATGAGATGTTAAACCGAGGTCCCATCTGCCTGTTCTGATGGTAGTTCAGGTGGATGTTAAAGATCCCATGACACTTCTCGAAAAAAGCAGGAGAATTTTCTCTGGTGCCCTGGCCAAAATCCACCCCCCCCAATTCACTAAAAATACCACCAACAGCTTAATCTGGTTCAAGGTCAGTTGGCTTTCATCTGTATTCTCCTTGGGTCGTACCCGAAAATAGGCAAGAATCTGTCTAGTGCACTTAGCCGGTCAACAAAAACAAAATAAAATAAACATAAAATATAAATTAATGCAGTCTTCAGCAAAAGAAAAAAAAATACACTGATCCCCAGATTATAAAATAGATTAACACATGCAACTGTTAAATACAAATATTAAATGCAAAAAAACAGTTCCCCCACAAACACACTCAAATATCTGCAGTAAATAATTCTTCATTTATCTGCAGGTAACTCCAGATTTTCTCAAATTAAAAAAAGTTGTAATCTTTTCTCTTTGCATTCTGAATTTGCTCAGTTATACAATCTTCCTGCTGTTCATTCTCCTGCCCCCTCCACCACCAACACTACTTTAAAGTAACTAAATCAGCAAAAATTCCAAAAATAACAAGTAATCTAGAGGCACAATGCATCCTAAACACTTTGGGGGTGATTGAAAATAAAATGTGTATTTCAAAGTTTAGCCAAGAGTTCAGAGAAGAGAAATCAAGACAAAACATTGATAGTGAAACTTGCACAGCATTTCATTTTGAAAAAAAAACACCTGAGTGATAATTCCTTTACTGTGTTTAACATTACAGGGAGTTAAAAAGATGTACTTTTTAAACATAAGCTCTTACCTTAACATGTAAATCTTAGCTGTAGGAAACCTCAGTGGTTCAAAAATGGAGATCCACAGAGCGCTCGTGCAGTTTCATCAGACTGGACACAGACAGAAAGAGAGCTGGGAAATGTAGGACTCTGACTGAGTAGACTTATGGGAAATGAAGTTTAGAATAGACTTTTAAAGGGACGCTGCCAACTTTTTTTTGCACCATATTATTTCCAGGTAAAAATCCACATTTTATTATTGCTTACCTTCTCTAAAATTCATTGGTGTTGCTGGTTGTTTTATCTGTCTCCTTGCTTAGTAGAACTGAAGTGCATGGTAATGTAACCAGCCTTGATTGGCTAATTTAAATCCTAAAACTACTCCACTGACTGTAATCTTCATTTATGATTCAGCTGTATTAAAACAAAATTGTACTTTTAAGAGCATTGCAGATCTATTTCTAATCCTCATTTAGCAATAACTTACTCTTGAACAACTAGTCTGCTGAAATGCTTCTTAGAATTTAGTATTCTTAGCGGTTGTATTTTTGAATGATGATTAAAGATTATTAAAAATGACTAAAATTAGTCTTTGAAGGCAAATTAATGAATGCTTTAATACTAAATTTAGTATTTGACTTCAGTGAGGGTTCCCAAGTACAGCCCCTTGGGCCTGCACCCCCCATGACCACTCACATCTTGAACACCCCCTGCCCAGATGACCACCTAGCAGTACAACCATATCAACATCCCAATAGACTTCTTCCAAGTTGTGTACCTTGCCTGCAGCTAGTCCACCCTACAAGCCCCAAACCAGCATTTCCTCATCAACTATCACCCACCCTGTAGCTGGCTGCTCCAGGCCATCCTTCCTACCCTCAGATACGATCCCCCTGCAGATGAAACCCCCCAGACCTGCCTCCCCACCTAAGCACACCACCTCCCTGCAGCTTGACCAACCTCCCAGTCTCACCAAACAAAGCACCCTCCTTAGAGCTGGACCAACACCCTCTAGATAACAACTTTTTCTGCAGCTGGACCCACCCAGACTACCCATCTTGCCCACATACCAGTTGCCCATCCCACCACTGACCACTCTCCTTGCACATAGAAAAACCTGCCCAGCTAGGTTCCCTTTTATAATTCCATCACTTATTAGTCTGACATGCTGCATCCCATACACAACAACCCAAAAGCCCCAGCAGCCCAACACACAGTGGCCTGACCTAGGACAGTGCCTGCCACACTGTCAGGCTAGAGGAGGTTGGGATGCTGTGTGGCTGTTGAGTGGATTTTCCACAAACACATGAAGCACCCAGATCCTGACCTACACCACCCATGCCAGGACCTGAGCCACTATTGAACAGCATGGACGATGTGAAAACACCCACCCCCTATGTGGTGCACCCTCTGAAGACACACTGACCTGATCACAGACCCCCCAGTAAGGATGACTGTCTCACCATCCATGGGACAGGGATGAAACAAACAGCCTTGCATGCCCCAGTGTGTTGATCAGCCATCCCAGGCAGCATGGTGGATTGTCCATGCATCCCTGCATGCATGATTATGTCAGCTGACAGCCAGCCAGCTGGGCATGCATGAAGGAATTGGAGTACCATGCCTGTTGGTCGGTGCATGCATGACACTGCAGGCACACAGCAGAGTGGCACAGTGAGAGCATGGATAGCTGCACCAGGAAATGGTCCACAGCAACACCACATGTGGATGCCAGGACACAGAGCAGCATGCCATTGCACCAACCATGCAATGTGTATGTGGTCAGTCATGTTAGCCCACTATGGCCTGCAGTAACCACACAGAAAAAGTCTGGAGGTGTTTGGGGGGGGCCTGTGCCACAGGAGCCCATTGTGGCATGAAGGCTTCCAGATCTGCTGTGGGGGGTTCCACAAGGGCCCATTGAGGGAATGCTGTTACCACACAGTTGTACAGCTGGAAGGATTGGTGGGCACTCACACAGCTTCAGACCTGTGCAACGTGTGGCACACATGAACAGCTGAAAGGATTTTGGGGGGACTCACACAGAGTCAGGCCTGTGCGACATGCGACACACAGTGCAGATGTGGCAGTGTGCAGTGGGCTGCTTGGTGACACCCAGCAGTGTTGTAATGAGACATCACCACCAGGTTGGGGTGCATGTTAAATGTGGGGGTGAAACTTTAATTCAACAGTAGGGGGCCACAGTGGCAACCTGGTGGCTATGCATGATGTGTACTGTGAGTGTACAACTGTCAGGTGCCAAGTCACCATGGAAATTCTACAGGGTAGTGTTGGGTGCCATGCCACAGAGGAACTTCAGCAGCTTGCCCTTGTTCTTGGATGCTAGTACCATCCTTATCCACTCTTCATAGCTCTTCTTGGGCGGTGTCCATGGCAGTCCACAACAAATGCCTTCCCTGGTGACATAGGTCCATTGCTGTTCCCTGTGGAGCTCAGCTAGCATTGTCATGACCCCTACATGCACCTTCCTAAGCAGGGCATTGAGATGGCAGTGCCAGGTCTCGACATTGCTTTGGGTCCACGGTATACCTCGCTCGTTGAGATCCACAACCAACCACAGCTGAGTGGGAACATGGGGTCGTATCTCGTGGGCACCTTGGTCACCCTATTGTACAGCCATATCCTGCCCAGCACATGTGTCTGCTCGAAACAATAGAAGAGTGTGGTGGCATTGGGCAGAATGGTTGACTTCAGGAGGCTGAATGCTGCTGGAATGTCCTGTGCCAGGAGATGAGCGAGGGCTACGAGTTCATGTATCTTCAGGCTGAAGTCTGGGTCACTTCTGTATTGTGGTGCAAGACCAAAGCTCTAGACCTTCCACCACACAATCTGCCCAAAGTGAAACAGGCATCCCTTGTTTATGGCTTGTGGAAATTCCATCTTACAGGCCTTGATCGCAGCTTGCTCAAAGTCAGTGATGATCATAGGGGGTTTGAGGGTGCAGGACTGTATACTGGCATATTTATTCAGCTCCTGGAACAAGGTGCAGTAACATTGCAAGCTCTTTGTTGTCATCAGTGTATACACCAATGACATAATGAGGTTGTTAGGGCCCATCCCCATGGGTGCATGGATGGTGTACAATGAGTGAACAGGTGTGGCACAGTCTTGAATGTACCATCCATCATCCAGAAGGGGGCCTATGCCAGGTCCCTGATGATGTCCTCAGTGGTGAGTAGAAGGACCTGGTGGGTGGTGCTGCCAGTGATCCTGCTGTACCATGGCCATCCAGTCACCATCTGTAGCTGCTTGGGGATAGTAAGGTCAGCCAGTGTCACTGGTTCTGGTGAGATGTCCTTGCGGTGGGTCCTGTTCACAATCTGCAGCAGAACCCTCTTGCTTGGCAACTGTTGCCACAGCTCAGTGGTCATTGCAGTTGCCTCATTCTGCAGTAGCTATGCGTGGCTAGCCATGCTGCTGCATGCCTTCTACTTGATGCCAGCCAGCACCTGTGCTGGTAGAGCATCTATCACCTCCAGAGCATGACTGTGCTCATTCTTTTTCATTAGGTGGTGCTGGCCATCCTGGAGCAGTGTGATGGCCTGGCCAAGGCAGAACTTGGACTTATGGTGCTGGCAGCACCATTGCACTATCTCAGGCCATCCCAGTGGTGCTGAGGTTTGAGGTGCTGGATGCCATACCTTGTACCATGCCAGTGACCCGGGTTCAGGATTGAGCCTGGGCCGTCGGGGGTCGGCAGGGGATGACTGGGATTGAACATCCATAGACTGCTTTCCCAGTCCTGAGGTGGGCTGGGGAATTTCACTGTGCTGTAGCAGTCCCCTGGGGATGCCCAGGGGCACTACTAGTGTCAGTGACACTAGATGGGGAGCACGGCAGATGTCGGCACGTTGCTCCTGGATGTCATTGCATGTTCCTGCTACTGGGGCCAGTCAAAGGAAAATGGCTGGGCATGACCTTGCAGCTTGATGGCTGATCTCTGAGCCACCAGGAGGACTTTGGTGGAGTCCTGTTGAGGGAGTCCGGGGCTGTCCTGGCTGGTAGAGGCAGAGGGAGAGCCCTCCAGCAAGATGGCATGATGGCCATCCCTGATCATCCTGGTGCAGTTTGAGCTACCCAGCTCTCCAGGTGGGTGGAGCTGGTTGCTGGATGCCCCAAGCCTGAGTGTGTGCCACAGCAGGTGAAAAATATGATATGTTAAAAAAAAGTACACCGTCTCATTGCATGTCCATTCACAGACCAGGAGGTAGCCATTCACATTTAGCTTGGACTTTCCCTTCATGGATGGTACCACCTCACAGATTGTCCATGTTGTTGGGGTTGCAGCTGAGTACCCTGGCCCCTCCATGGCTTTCACGCTGTCCTCCACTGTGCCAGAGGACTGTACAACACTGACTGGCTTAGGATCCAGCTCAGGCATTCGGGTGTGATTGCACTTCATTTGAAAATCACACTCCATGGGCCACACCTGTGGCAGTTGCTACTTCTCTGTGGGTGGTTTTTACCAGTACTGTAGTGCCACTGTCTGCCCACGGTCCCAGTGCTTCAAGGCTGTGCTGCGCACCATGGTCACATTCAAGTTCTGCGTCCACAGTGTCCTGGGCCCCCATCAGCTACTGTGCTGCAGTGGGGCTATGATCCATGGTACACTTCCCTGCTGTCCAGCATGCAGGGATGCAGGGGTCCCTGTGTGTTGTGCACTCTACCTACAGGTCAGTGTCCACCTACCTAAGCTAGCCTTTGCACCCCCCCAGCATTGGCATCCGTAGTTCCCATACATGCCGTCATGAGTCCATGTCTGTCCACTGCCCCCATGCATCATTTTCCGATGCCTACCTGTTCTCTTTGTTCTCTTCAGCTGTAGTTCCCTGACCTGAGACTTCTCTGGTAAATGATCTACTGTGGCCCTCACTGTGCTCTTTCCTATGGGGCTTGCATTTTCTGCCCCTGTGCAGGTTTATTTGTCAGAGTTTCAGTTCACCTGCGTTGTTTACTAACCACTGTCCCTGCATCTGAAATGGGCCCTACCCAGCCAACCACTCTCCCTACAGCTGGACCACCCTTTCAGCCCCTGGAGAAACCTTTCCCAAAGAAAGCACTGTCCATGGACCATTCCACAGTTACAAGGAGGGAGAAAGAGGCCTCCAGCTGAGTAGGAAGCAACTGCTGGTGGGGGACTTAATTAGAGGGATAGACTTGTGAGCAGTGTGGGGTAAAGGAGAGGGAGGTGAAATACCTGAGAGGTACTTTGGCTTGGAGGGATGAGAGCAGATACAGTGGATCATTAGGCAGCAGGAGATGAGAGAGAGCTTGATGTCATTGTCCACCTAGGGACAAATGACCTAGCAAGGGATGGGGTAGGGGTAGAGCAGGGAAATTTCAGGGATAGGCGGAGGGTCCTCAAGCATGCATGGTGGCTTTTGCCAAAAGGTTGCCTATATACATCTGGGGAGAAGATAGGACTCTCCACATGGCTTTCAACAGTAGGTTAAAGGCATGGTGCAGGGTGGGGCTCAGTACTAGTAGTGGGCCTCTTCAATATCTTCATTAGTGAAATTGCAGAATAACTGAATGGGAAGGTATGTCTTTTTGCAGATGCCTCCAAAACCTGTTATAGGGTTGACACTCAGGAGGGTGTGGAGAAAGGGTTCACCCATGCTGGTGTGACAGCCATGTTGCTGATGCTGATTACAGCACAGGCCACATTACAGCACCAGGCAAAACATATCCTGGGAGTTACACAACCACAGTGCCCTCCTGGGAAACAGTCTCCATTGGGCCCCCTCTCCTAATTATCCCACAGGTCCAGGTTCTTAATTTACCTGTTCTCCAGTCCTACCCCATCCTACAACCCCTCCCCCCCCGCAGGTATACAGTAGATTGTTACTATCCTTGATGTTCAGTGGTTCCCATTTATTTATTTATTCAATCATTTGTTTGCTGAGTAGGTGCACTGGTCTGAGAACCATTTTCAGGCATGACCTGGGCCATTGAGGATGGCACAGGAATAAAAGCAAGTACAAAGGAGGCTGGGACAAGGCATACAATAGCCATTAATAAAAATATACAGGTTATTTATATGAAGATATAAATAAACTTGCAGCACAATGGATAAATAACATTTATGACAATAGTAGGTACAGTAGTATGAGTAAAGGAAAAAGTGCATCATGGCAGTGTAGGTATGGACCAAGAAGGAAAAGGAGGGAAGGGGAAGTAGAGGCATGATAATAAGTTGGGAGGGCAGGAGCAAGTAGTGGAGGACAGAAGGTGAGATCCAAGGAGAGAGTGGAAGAGTCCTGGAGAGTCAGTGGTGCTAAGTGCAGTGGGCAGGTTGTTCCAAAGGAAAGGGGCTGCAGATGAGAATGCACATTTACCCATACAGGTGGAGACTAGGGGCACTCAAGCATGGGGCCAGCAGTGAGGCAGAGCTCTAGAACAAACACTTTTGGCCAAAGAAGGTGGGATTGTGGAGAGGTAGCTCGGTTTTGGATGGTCTTATTGACTGTGCTGGCCAGGAGATAGGTGTGTTGGGCTGATGGGGGAAGCCAGCCCAGGGCCTGATAGAGTGAGCAGTGGTGTGTTGAGTGAAAGTCCTTGCCCTCTGTATAGCCAAAGTTCCCACCATGACCCAGTTAGTTCTTACAGCAAATACTACCCTCTGGTCCCCAGCCTTACTATATATTTGACACTCGTCCACATTTGGCACAGACCATCCTCTCAGCTCCTTGATCGGGTACAAAATGGATGATAGCTCACAATCATGTGCTAACTGTACACAGCTGTTTATACAGTAGGCACATGAGCGCAAAACTGGCGTTCTGTCCTCAGTTGGTTACAGAGGTTAGCAGAGTGTCTGTGCCAATTGCCACTGTGGGGAGAGTGCGTAAACATGGTGGTGGGGCAGATAGTGCGGCGGTGGGACTTGGTGGGCAGGTAGTTGTTGGCAGTTTCAATGTACGGAATGGCAGCAGCACCACTGAACACCAAGGAAAGTGTGATATTACTGATGGTGGGAGCTCAAAAGGGCAGTGGTAGAAGGCAGAGGTGATACTACCTGGTTTAGGGAGGCAACATCTTTTAGAGCCATTTACCAACTGGTCAGAGACTCACTAATTATGCTATTCAAGATATCATTTTGTGATCCTACCCTGTTTCTGGGGTGCAAAGTGTTGTTTGAGAGTCACTTACCCATTTAGCAATCGCAAATGCTCTTTGAATGTTCTGGTCTATGTGAACAATAACAGTCCATTACCAGTAAGATAAAGACAAGTGAACAAATACAAATATGGAATTGAGAGCTGTTCTCCATGACGTTGATAATGTAATTTATCTTAACAATGCGTTAGAGTACAGAGTATGATGAGATTAATACTGGTACCACTGTGCTACCACATGAGTCTAGGGTTGCTGTGAGAGGTACCAAATACTGAAATGTCAAAATAACGCAGTACCATTGTGCTACCAGTGTACCAGTATTTGTCGGAGCTGACAAAAATCTCAAAATTTTGTGATACAATTGTATTACCAGTGTATGTGTGAGAGACAGAGAAAATGGTAAAAAATGCCATAGGGATACCATTCTGCCAGTGCACTACCAATGCACAGAGGAAAATCTAGATATCACCTACCACTGTGATACCAGAGTACCACTGGGTAGTACCACTGTGGATTTTTCAGCTGACCACAGTATTGCCATTGCTATACCACTGTAATGCCACTGTGACAAATTCAGTAAGGGTAACCAGATTGCTGAGACAATGCAGTGCTAAAGAAGTGTGATAAAAATTATAAAGTGTTGCCAGTACTATTGCAGTGTGCAGCAAAAATTTGTGAAGGAAATACAGTGCTAAAGAAGTGTGCATGAAAATCTAATAATTATTTGCAGTGCTCTTACAGTCTGCATCAAAACATAAGAAAGATTGAGCAGTGGCTGCATAGCAAAAAGTCAGTGCAGTGTATTAACAGTGCACTGATGAAAAGCAGTGCTTTGTCAGTCTGGACTGAAATAACACTGAAATAAGACTGAAGATGGAAGTGTGCACTCCACTTCCCTCTGGGTGGCACCCCACAGAGGGGGATGAGAAGGAACGGACAGTGCCAGGTGGAACAAAAAAAGACTGACGAGAGGAGTGGAGCTGAGCCCAGAAGCAGGGGGACCAAACATCACAGTCATGTGTGGTGGAAATCTGAGCATGGGCTGCAGCTGCTGTGTTCTGTCTGTTGCTCAGTCGGTCAGTCGGTCAGTGACTCTGGGGTCAGCTGTTGGTCTTGTACTCAGAGTGGAGATCGACTTAGGTAAGTATTACCTCACAAACTGCCTGACTCCTGTAACCTGTCCTTTGTGGGTTTGGAACATATACTGAGTACCAGAAAGAGGGGATAGGAGAGTTGTGTACATGCCTAGGGCAAGGGCAGAATGGCAAAATAAATTGTTGACTTGTGCCAAAGGAGAAAGTGTGAGAGAGAGAGACTATTGGGGACCAAAGAGAAATGTGACAGTTACAGAAATCACAAATAAAGTTTATTCTTGGTCTCATTGTGGATAATGGTGCACAGGGCAAGGGAAGGCTGGCAAAATAAATCTTTGACTTGTGCCACCATCCAGAGGAGAAAAAGAGAGAGAGAGAGAGAGAGAGAGAGGAGACTACTGGGGGTCAAAGAGAAATGTTATAGTAACAGAAATCACAAATAAAGTTTATTCTTGGCCCCAGTGTGACTGTGGGTGCACAGTGCAAGAGTGGGCTGGCAAAATAAATTTTTGACTCGTGCCACCATCCAGAGGAGAGAGACTACTGGGGGCCAAAGAGAAATTCTACAGTCACAGAAATCACAAATAAATTAATCTTGGCGTCAGTGTGGCTGTGCAGTATGTGTACATTGTACAAGGCAGGCAGGCAGGCAAAATAGTGCTTGCATTTGTCTGTCTGTCTGTCTCACCCTTCATCTCACTCGCTCTCTTTCTTTCTCTCCCAGCACACTCATGTCATGGGCGAGAGCAGGATATGCTACCAGTATAACCCAGTCATGAAGCAGCTAGCAGTTATTGCTTTTATTTAGCAGTTTTACTGTAATTTTTATACTAATCATGCATTAAATTGTTTCCTTTTGGCCTATGTGTTGAATATGACTGACTTTGGCCACTTTTATGCATTTTATCGCTTTTTTTTTCAAATATTTATAAATAATCAGAACAAATCAGAACTCCACCTTGCTCCGGTCTTTATTTAATAGGAGTCAGAACTTCACCGAGTTCTCCCAGTCCTAATCAGAATCTTTTAGAACCTCAGAACCTTTTGAAATTCTCCCATCTCTAGCTTCAAGCTGCCTCCCTCTCAGGCAGCTATTGGCTCCCTTCCCCATCCCTCTGACAGTTATTGGCTCCCTCCCCTCCCTCCAGCAGTTATGGGCTCCCACCCACTTTCTCCAGCATTTATAGTCTCCGTCCTACTCCCTTCAGCAGTTATAGGCTCCCCTGCCTTCAACAGTTAATTACTCTCTGCCCCTCCCTCCAGAAGTTATAGGCTTTCTCCCCCATCCTCTGGCTATTAGGTCTCCATCCACCAACCAGGCAGCTACCAGGCTGCTTCCCTTCCCCCTGGCAGCTAAAAGCACCTCTGGCAGCTACCGGCTCCCCATCACAGCTACATGACCTCCCTATAGTTACAACCTCCCTTTGCTTCCCTCTCCAGCAGCTACAGGCTCCCTCCACCCTTCCTGTAGCTATGGCCTCCCTCTGCCCTCCACAGCTATAGACCCCCCAGTGCAGCTTCAGCTCCCCCTGCCCCCTCTCCCACAGTGACAAGCTTCCTTTACCCTTCCTGTCCCATAGCTAGAGGCTCCCTCTCCTCCCATTTCCTGCAGCTACAGGCTCCCCTGCCCCCTCTCACACAGCTACAGGCTTCATTTACCCTTCCTGTCCCATAGCCAGAGGATCCTCCCTCTCGTTTCCTGCAGCTACAGGCTCCCTCCACCCTCTTCTGCAGCTACAGGCTGCCCCCACCCACCCTCTTCCCTGCACCTAAAGTATCCCTCTGCCCCTCTTCCATTGCTACAGTCTCCTTCTGCTCCCTCTCCCACATCTACTGGGTCCCCTGTTCCCCTTACCATAGGTATAGGTTCCCTCCAGCCCCCTCACCCACAGCTACAGTCTCACTCTGAACCCTCCTACAACTATAGGCTCCATCCACACACCTCGCTCATAGTTTACAGGCTCCCTCTACCCCCTCTCCTGCAGCTATAGGCTCCCTCTGCCCCTCTCCTGTAGCTAAAGACTCTCTGTGCTACCCCTCTAGCAGCTACAGGCTCCCTCCAGCCACCTCACAGCTACAGACTCCCTCTGACCTCCTCTCTCACAGCTACAGGCTCCTGCATCCTAGCTGTTGGACACTGTCATTCTAATGGCCTCACCCATGACAATCAGATACCAATTTATGGTCCGATCATAGCAAGGATTCAAGTTCTGAATGTTGTTTGCTTAAAATTTTAAGCATGATGAGACAGCATTAAACATTTCAGGAAAATTACATATTTTATAAAATGTAGGCAGCTGCAAGAAGGGAGACCAGACCATAAGCAAAAACTGAGATAGTAGGACAAAAGAGCTTTGCTACCCAGTCACAGGAAATGAATTACCACAGCTTGGTCGAGGCTATGGTACATCAATACTTTATTGCAGAGAGTGAACACACAGTAAACTGTGGTACTCCCCTACAGAGTGCCACACATTTTCATGCCTCACCAGCACTTTCTCAAGGCATCATTTATCTATAATAAAGTACAGTATCTATTTAGATGGCCCAGTGCCACAGAAAGCTGAGGTGCTTGACTCCACACCTCAGTCCACATGGGTCAGATGGGGGAGAGGACTGAGCAGCAGATGACTCCTCTTCTCTTGCAGGCAGTGGGAGGCTATACTACACTGCTGCAATCATGTGGTGGCAGGACAAACAGCCGCAGCATCACTATGGGGTGGTCGGCTGTTTGGAACATGGTGCATGTGTGCCTTCAGATGGAGGGATACTTATGCCACTGCACACCACCAAGTGTGAGAAGAAAAGTGGAAAATAGGCCATGGATGACACCTGGCTCACCCCTGATCTGCACCACAGCCCAGTGCCACCTGCCCAACTAGACTGTGCTCTGGGGGGGAGGGACCCCTCCAGGGCCTGCCTTGCTGGAAAAAAATAAATAATATATGTACCATTTCCTTGACCGAGTAGTGGTACTTCATTTCTGCTGACCGGAAACCAAGATCTGTTGTCCTAGAACCATAGATACTGTACTTTTATATACTGTACCTCAAAATACATTTTAGCAATTGCCAACACACATTTTTAATCTAGTTGCCCTTTAAGCATCTAGAATGTGTATTCTTATGTTTTGTTCAATAAAAACACAGTTCTTATCTGATGCATTTTTGAGAGTTGGTGAATTGTTTTATCTTGGAATCCTGCATCTGAAAAGAGAAAAGAAAAACACAAAATAGCATAACTGCAAGGTACATTTCAGGTATTTGTTTATTTGGGACACTGACAGATGTACTGGATATAACAAGTAGGAGTTAAATAAAAAAAAGGCTGATATTTTTCAACTGAGACCAGATTCTTCGAGTGTAAAACCATTACCACAGTGGGTCAGACTGTCCAAAAAGGAGAACAATAGATGTGTCCTACCCCTCTCTACACACACACATGCACAAGCACTTAGAAATGTGCACTTAACAACCTGTCTATATTTTTGTTATCACCATTTGGCAAATGCCTTGTCCTTCAAAGATGAGAAATGGCTTTGAGACAAAATATAATTTGGGGGAGATAATGAAATCCAATTGACTCCCATAAAATGAACTGTAAGAATACAATGAAATGTATACAGTAGTTGAGCTCATCCATCCCACCACACCCCACCCCCACAAAAGCTGTGCTCCCCCACCTCCCCAGCACAGGAGCTGGGCTTCCTCATCCTGCCAACACAGGAGCTGGGTTCTTCTGCCCTCCCAGCAGAGGAGCTGTGCTGCCCCACCACCCCAACAAAGGAGCTGTGCTCCCCCACCCTCCAACACAGGTGCTAGGCTCTCCCACCAACCCAACACCGGACCTGCACTCACCTGCTCCCAAGCACTGGTGCAGTGTTCCCCTAAACACAGGAGCTGCACTCCCCTGCCCCCAACACAGTAGCTGTCCACAACACAGAAGCTGTACTCCCCTTCCCTCCAACACAGGAGTTGCACTCCCCTGCTCCAGTAACACAGGAGCTGCACTTTCCTGCTCAAGTAACACAGGAGCTGTGCTTCTCTATCCCCCAACACAAGAGCTGTGCTCTCCTCTCCCCTCAATACAGGAGCTGTGCTCCCCATCCTCCAACACAGGAACTACACTCCCCTGTCCCCCCAATACAAGTGCTACTCTCTCCTGTCCCCCAACACAGGATCTGAACTCTCTTGTTCTCCCCAACACAGGAGCTGCACTTCCCCATCCCCCAACACAGGATATGCACTTTCCTGTCCCCAACACAGGAGCTGCATTCCACTGTCCCCAACACAGGATCTGTACTCCCCTTCCCTCCAACACAGGAGCAGCACTCCCCTGCAACCCCAACAAAGGAGCTGTGCTTCTCTGTCCAAATAACACCGGAGCTGTGCTTCCCTATCCCCCAACACAAGAGATGTGCTTCCCCCCAACACAGGTTCTGCACTCTCCTCTGCCCCCAACACAGAAGCTGTACTCCCCTTCCCACCAACAAAGAAGCTGCACTCCCCTGCACCCCCAACAAGAGCTGTGCTTTCCTAGCCAATTGACAAAAGAGCTGTGCTTTCCTGTCCCCAAACACAAGAGCTGTGCTCCCCTGTCCTCCAAACACTGGAGCTGTGCTCCTCTGTCCTCCAACACAGGAGCTGTGTTCCCCCGTCCTCCAACACAGGAGATACACTCCCCTGTCCCAACACAAGTGCTGTGCTCCACTCTCCCCCAACACAGGATCTGCACTCTCCTGTTCTCCTCAACCCAGGAGCTGCACTCCCCCATCCCCGCAACACAGGATATGCACTCCCTTGTCTCCCCAACACAGGGACTGCACTCCCCTGTCCCCACAACACAGGAAGAAATCACCCAGTTTCATACACCTGGACCAGACCTAGGACCACTGGATCTTTCTCCACCCACCTACATACTTCATGTCCCTTGACCTGGATCAGCCTTGAGATCCAAGGACTAGCCTCCCTTAAAAACATCTCACATTTTGCCTACCTGTACTATCCCTAGGAACCTTGACTTGCCATCTCCACCTATGTCAACATGTTCCTTCACCCAGACAGTCCCTTTGACCACCAAGTCTTCCACACCTATGATTCCCCTGCCTGCCCACACAGCCCATCCCTAGGACCCTTGGACCAGCTTTCCTCACCTACTGTATGTCCCCATGTCCCTCCAACTGGACCAACCCTGAAACCACTATACTGACCTCTCCCACTTAAGTCCCTCCTGCCTCCCCACCCAGACCAACTCTGGAACCCCAGACAAGCATTCCCCATCTACTGTATGCCCTTGTGTTTGCTTACCAAGACCAACCCTGAAAGCCCTAGATGGGTATCTGACAGCAACCTCCACATTCATCTCCCACATGGTCTAGCCCTTGGGTCCCCAGACAGTTGTCCAAATCTCACCTCTACCTTTTGTTTCCAGCAGGACCAGCCAAGGGACCCATGGATGGGTGTCCACCACACACGTCTTCCCTCATATCCCACTCAGACCAGCCATATGACCCATGTACAAGGGTCCCACACTCATCTCCACCCTCTTCTCCCATGTGGAGCACCCCTATGACCACAGGACTTGGGTCTGAAACCCATCTGCAACCACATCTTCCACTCAGACCACCCTTATTACAATCAGACAGGGATCAGATACCCACATGCACTTTTATCTCCCACTCAGACCACCCTTTGTACCACCAGACCAGGATTCTGACACCAACCTGCATCTTAATCTCCCTGCCAGACCATTCCTCAAACCCCAGGATTCAACAACCACCATACTCTACCTCCATACAACAACTCATAGAGCACCCAGATCAACTGCAACCTGTGCTTCCACCTACATCACTGCCTGCCATACCTAGACTAGGCTCTGACACCAATCTGCTCAGTCTGCCCCATCCTGGACCACCCATAGCACCCAAACAATGGTCATCAACCACTCTAGAGCCTCTTTACCCATCTGAATCATGCAAGGGACTTCCAGACCAGGCTCCTCCAGCTATTGGCCTCCTCTTCCCTCAGCTGTACCTCCCAGGGGAATGATGTCCTAGCCTCTCCAACCTATGTCCACCCTCTTCTCCTACCTGGACCATGCAGATGACCACCCAAATCATGCTGTCTCTATCCATGAAATTGACTGGGGGGGTCCTGGGAGCCTACAGTCAAGACAGTGGGCACTCAAGAGCTTGACCACATGGCTATGGGGTTGAGAAGCCTGAGGCTGGGGATGGGGCTCAAAAGCCTTCAGACAGGGGTAGGAGGGGTGCAATAGGGAGCATGTCATCATGGCTAGGGGGGCTCAGGAGTCTGAGGCCAGAGCTGAGAGGATGGGGGGTCTCAGAAGCCAGAGGCTCTGCCTTCAACAGATCCACCTTCCTTCTTGCTGGACCACCCTCTCTTACTCTGTGCCACCCCCTCAGCTGACCTGTCTCCCTTTCTCTGAACCTCCCCTTCCTGCCCACAGACCAGACTTGTCCCCCAGCTAATAACTTTCCTTAAAGCTGGACCACCCCCCAGATGCTGGATCAGCCTTCCAACCATAGCTATGCTCTCTAGGTGGACCACCCTTCCAGCCACAGGCCAGCCTCCTCCTCCCAGATAACAACTCTCCTTGCAGCTGGACCACCCACCAGATGCTGGACCAGCCTCACAACCACAGCTGAACCCTCTAGGTGGACTACTCTTCCAGCCACAGACCAGCCTCCACCCCAAGCTGAGTATACTCCAGCTGCAGCTGGATCACACCCTAAGCCCCCATACCAGCCCCTCAGCAGACAATCCTACCCATAGTTGGAACACCTCCCCATCTCCACCCCCAGCTAACCACCCTACCTACAGATTGACTGTCACCTACAGATCCCGTACCCACCTCCCTGCAAGCAGATCATGCTTCCAGCCACCCAACTTTTAACCCTCAGCACTGGATCACCCTTCCTGCTTCCAGACCATACTTACCTCCCTAGCAGGCCACCTTTCCTGTGCAAAGACCACCCCTTGACCACTCCACCTACCAACCACCCTTGCTGCATCTTCCCACAGCTCCTGTCCAGCCTCCCAGGACAAGCTTGGTGGGGGCTTTATAATCATTTTCAGAGCAGGATGCAAAAGGCTTAGTTAAACTGATATGAAATGTAGATCCCTTTTCACAGTTGCAGGCATATTCCCCATATCTTGCCTTTCAGCTATCACTGACCCTTCATGAATCCCCCAGTCCTGTCCATACAGGGAAGCCTGTGACTTACCCTTAACAGAGTGACTCCCTTGGGGGAGCAGGGGAAAGTCTTCAATGCATCTTAGAACCACCCCAATGAGCTATGCTAGCATTTATTAGGAGGGAGGTCTATAGCTGCATCTCAGCTATCATGCTGCACATGAGATGGAAGGGTTTTTGCATGAGTTGCCTGCTTGGTTAAGGTAGGCATGAAATGATGTCAGCACACATTGGGGATGCTCCTAGCCCCAACATGAAGATGTCCGCCATCCCACCAATCCCATGTCTCATCTCTGGTCCCAAGTGCACTCATGTCTAGCCATCACAGGCAGACAGTGTCTACTGGGCACCAGTAATCTCCACCCCTAAGAAGGAGAGCAGTCCATAGGACACTCATCTTTCTCCTCCGTCTGGGCCTCTGACAGTCCGTGTTCTCTCTTGAGTCTGGGTCATTGGAGTCATGAGCAAGCTACCGCTGCACTGGCAGGCTAGCCAGTTGCAAGTGACTGTTGCTAACACCATTAAGCAACAGATGCAACTTTGCTACCCAACTGCATTTTGCAAAACATGGTTACAGCCCATTTACTATGCAGTCCCAAATTACATTGGGCCCTATGCACAATGCCAACACACCCACATAAACTGGGCACATTGGCATTGTGCACATGAATGCCATGGAGTGGTGGCTGCACTGCATCCACAACATGGGTGTGCAGGGGTTATGCTTCTGATCCCTCGACCCTGCAGACAGCAATGCCCTGGAGGTGGGCGGGGGTGTTCCAGGTCTGTGCCAGCACTATGTGGTATGCTTGAACCAGTGTAGTGCTGGCCGCATAGGTGTGGAGTGAGGCACAGGTTATGGTAGTGGGGACCCTGTCATAACTCACTGTGTGCCCTCATGGACACAGGCCACCACTTGCCAGGGGACTGGCACAGGGCTCACTGTGCTGCCCCTGAACATGGGGCAGCTGAAGACGGCAAGGGCAGCTGAAAGGGTGCATACCCATCGCTAGACGGGAGAGTGGCACCGGGATGGGATGGTGCCACACGGGTCCAGGTGCTTGCAATAAGCTTGCACAGCCCCAGACCCACACCTCCCTATGTGAGGGATCCACTAGAGGGACCAGGGGGGCATCCCATTGGATGCCTGCCTGGGAAAATGACTCCTCCCTTGGCCACCCTTCAAAGTCCTGTGCACTGTGGGGTGGAGTCACAGACAGGTAGCCAGCATTTGTGCATGTCGATATGGGTACACCTGTCTGTGGGTGCACAGCTGTGCGGACGTAGTATGAGTTTTTTTCACGTACCTGCACCCGCACCCATTGTGACCATTTGGGGAAGGGATATGGCTGACATTCAAATGATCTGTAGGTTCAGTCATACCACCAGTGACCAAGAAAGAGGCTCAAAGGTAGTGAGAGCAGGTTAGGGAGCAGTTTTCAGCAGTATCACCTGCACCCCCATGGCAACGTATCATGGCAGAGCCATGTGACTAGTGCTATGCCCTGCTGAAATTCCATTTGTTCCATCTAACATCGAACTATCACATTTACACAAAAGAATACATTCTGTGTATAGTCACAATTGATGATGGCACAAATGTGTTGCAGATTTTTGCTTTATGTGGGAAATTTTTCAGAGTAATTTCAAGTTACATTTGAAATATCTTGGAGAGTTTGGAGTACATTAAAGGAACATGGAATAAATGTCAAAGTTTTGTGGTAACAATAAGGTAAAAGGAAGCCTTGGTTAAAACTGATTAAGTTTTCTGAATAACTGTGCAGTGTCTTCAAAATATGACTACATTTTTACATTTGAGGTACAGTCCATAAACTTGTGCAGTAGTCCAGGAGTAAATAGTAGACTTAGCCCTGTGTTTGCAGACATTTTGGAGTGATTCAGTAAATATGGACTATTTTAATAGCCATACCCAGGTCTGAACCTTCAACACTAAAGGCAGACTCCATACCACTGCACTATTCTGACAGCTTCACTACTTCCTGACCTTTTCCTAACCTATAGTATTTTGCCCCAAATCCTGACTATATAATATCAAACCTAATATAATCGTATTACTTCTTTTGAAGGTAGCTCTCTCAACCTTAAATAAAGCTTCACATTATCTGGGAACATTTTCATTGTTGGTTATCCATCCTGTTACCAGGTGTTCATTTGATTCATCCTTTTACCCAGGCTTGAACCCTCAATCTACTATACTGAGGTCAGATTCGCTACTGATGCACTATTCTGGCAGCTTCACTGTTTCCTAGCCTAATAGTATTGTGCCCCATATCCTGACTATATAATACCAAACCTAATATAAAAGTATTACTGCTTTTGAAGTTAGCTCTCTCAACCTTAAATAAAGTTTCACATTATCTGTGAATATCTTTGTTGCTGGTTATCCATCCTATTAACAGATGTTCATTTAATTCACCCCTTTACCCAGGCTCAGACTCTCAATCTTCTACAGTAAAGTCAGACTCCCTACCACTGTGCTATTCTGGCAGCCTCACTGTTTCCTAACCTAATAGTATTGTGTCCCATATCCTGACTATATTTCCTAGCCCTTAATTAAGCAATTTTTATAAACATGAAAAGCCTTAGTGCTTCAGGTCTCCTCATCTACTGTGTTACCCTCATGGCTCTACAACCAGTCCCACTCTTACAGGTATGGATGACTTATCTTCCTGGGCCCCCTAGTCCTGTCCTCTCATTCTATGGGCCCCACACATCAAGCACTCACAATCTCAGGTCCCCCCCCCCCACTGACTGTAATGGCCCTGTTGCAGTGCAATAAAACGGTGTTAATCCTACCTCAGGCCAGAACCTGGCACAAATCCCACTTTCTACCATCACCCTTTACCCATTCACTGACCTGTCTTCTGTTATTATCTGGGGACACTGAATTTAATCATGGGCCAAATGAACCAGGAACCCAAACCCCTTTCTCTTTTTGTCAAATTAAAGTTTATTAGGCTTTAACAATAATGAGAACAGGTCCAGGAAAACAATATACATTTGTCATGAAGTATACAATACAATGGATCTGCTTTCCTTCCTCCCCCTCACCCCCACTCCCCCTCCCCCACCAACCTTTTTAATCGCCCCTCCCATCTTACTCAACACAGTTATTAACACAAGACCAAATGGGTCTGGAGACATGGAATATACTGGGGTGGTTATATTAGAAGAATACAGTGTATGTAAGGGGGTCCCATATTTTCACATATCCCTCAGGCCTACTATTAAGGCTCGCTATCACTTTCTCTGTCCTGAGATTTGCAAGGAGCTCATTGAGCCATTCAGAATAGGAGATGTCATCACAATCCTTCCAATGACGTAGAACTACTTTTTTAACAGGCATGGAGATAAGGGCCATGTGGTGTGTTCTGATAGGTACAGAAATCTCCATGCACTCACCCAATAAACAGATTTCTGGAGTAAATAAGTCATTTAGGCCCAATAAGGGGTCTACTTTTTACTGAATGTTAGTCCAGAGTGGGATGATTTTGGAACAGGTCCAAAAGATATGGTACAGAGAGCCCTCTTCTTTCAGACACCGAGTGCAAGTGGGTGATGGAAGAAGACAGAATTTTAATCATTTTTGTGGGGAATAATATAAGTTATACAATATATGGAATTAGGTAAGGTGTAGCCTATCTTGGGTAATGTAATTATGGCAATTGTGCCATAGAGTAGTCCAGTCTAATACCTGAGTAGGGAAAAAGGACGTTCAACAAACTGACAGAGCAAAGCAAGTCGGATAGGCCCAATTATACAACATTTTGTAACATTTGGACACAGACTGTTGGGAACCAACTAAATGACCTAGTTCACTCTGAAAGGATGGTGAACCCTGTTGAAGAGGGGTTAATCCGAAGACTTACAAAATGAAATGTCTTAATTGGAAAATTTTGAAGATATAATTTGTGGGTATATTGAAAGTACTTAAAATCTCAGCAGAGGAGAGCCAAGAACGTTCTTCCGAGACAAATGAGGAAAGGTGTGGTTCAGCCATAGGAGGTAACCCACTAGCAGTGAGTAATTTGTTGTCTATCCTTAAATTTGGGTTTCCCCATATGGGCTGTGTTGGGTCCTGAATATGATTGTATTTAAGAAAATTACATAGCTGTGAGTGAATTTTGATGGAAGTTGAAATAGGGGTTGATTTTAACCTTGCAGGAAGTGCCCTGGCTTTAATATGGAAGAGTGCAGCTGGGGTTAAACCACTGGCTTGTATGAGAGATAATTCAATTTTAAGCCATTGCGGAGAGAAAGGTGAAGTGAGTACTTCTTCCTTGGGGGACAACCACCGAAGATTTTGACAGGATGACTAGCCCAGTGATAGAAAGTTAATAGAAAGTTAAATGAGGGAGGCATAAGCCCCCTTTACCTTTGGGGGCTGCTAATTTGAAATAAGCCAGTCTAGGTTGTTTATTGGACCAAATAAATTTTGTAATAAGCCCGTGAACTTTACTGAACCATGAAAGGGGTAACCAGATATTAAGTAATTGAAGGGGACAGAAAAGTCTGGGGAAAACATTCATCTTAATTAAGTTAACTCTACCCCACAGGGAGATAGGAAGTTTAGACCACCTATCCAAATCCATGCCTATGATTTTCACCAGAGAATCCAAGCTTAATTTCTGAAGAAGGGCTGGGTTCCTGGAAATTACAATTCCCAAATATTTTAAGGAGTCTTGTTTCCATGACAGGCCCAAATCAGTAATGGCTCTTTTAATTACCTCATGATTGAGGGGGAATACAACAGTCTTATCTATATTTAATTTATAATTGGATAATTGACTATATTTTTCAATAAGTGCTAGCATGGAGGGGATTGATGTAGCTGGATCAGATAATTGTAAGAGGAGGTCATCGGCATATGCCGAAACCTTGATTACTTAGGATGAGACGGATATACCCTGGATCTTTTCACAGGCCATTAGTCTGCAAATCAGGGGTTCAGGTATAAGTTAAAAAGTAGGGGAGATAAGGGACATCCCTGTCTAGTACCAGATTGTAAAGGGAAAAGATTGGATACCGCACCATTAGGAGTAATCTGCACCGATGGGGCATGATACAGTGCTTTTATCCAATTTTGGAATTCTAAAGGGAATTTATAAGCATTGAGAGCACGGAACAAAAAATTCCAATCCACTCTATCAAAAGCTTTCTCAGCGTCCAGCGAGATCAAAACTGCAGGGAAATGAGCATCTCTAGATGCCGAGAGAACATGAGACAGCATTCGAAGATGGTCTACCGATGAGCGCCCTTTCATGAACCCAACTTATTCAGGTCCAATAAGATCAGGCAGGATGATGTTAATATGTTCAACTATTAATTTAGTTAGTATTTTAATATCTTGATTCAATAAAGATATTGGACGATAGCTAGTAGTTAGTTCCAGATTCCTATCAGGTTTAAGTAGAAGAACAATTAAGGGTTCAAACAAAGTGGGATCTACAGATGCACCTGATAAGACATGTTGAAATAGGGGCAATAATAGGGGAATTAGCTGCTTTTGAAATTTTTTATAAAAATTAGCCTAGAAGCCGTCTGGGCCCGGTGTTTTGTCGGTAGGTAGGCTTTGAATTGTTTTAGCTACCTCAGTATAAGAAATGGGGGCTATAAGTAACTGTTGTTGTGTATCTGAGAGAAAAGGTAGTTTGGATGTAGTTAAGTAAGAATCCAAATCTTGAACTGAGCGTGGATCCAATATAGAACTATACAATTTGGTATAGTAGGCCCTAAATTCAGATGCTATATCTACTGGGGATGTTTTCAATGTACTGTCTTCTTGGGAATGGATAGATGGGATATATTTAGATGATTCCTGTTGTTTGATTCTGAGTGCTAATAGGCGTCCTGCTTTCTCCCCCTGGTCTGTGTAAGATGTCTTTATTCTCAGAACAGCGAATTCAGCCTTTTCTCTCAGGATCTCTAAGTACGCGTCTCTTAATTTGGCCAAATTTTGTCTAATGTCATTTGAGGAGTAGGGTGTCAAACTTGCTTCAGTTGTATGGATCTGAGTGAGCAGGTTGAGTAATTCCTGTTCCTTTCTCTTCTTCCTTTGGGAGGATAAGCTAATCAGTATCCTTCTAATATAGGCCTTAAAAGCGCACCATATAAAATCAGGTCTGGAGGTGGAACTGAGATGAATGTCAGTGAATTGCTCAATGTGTTTATTGAGAGTGGTGATCACTGCAGGGTCCTTCACCAGCTGGTTATTGATTTTCCACCGTGTAGTTCTTTTGGGGAAAGGTGAAAAAGATAAGTGACAACTTACTAATGAATGATCGGAGGGAGGGCCAGGTTGAATGGATACATCCAAGACTCCTGCCAGAAAGGTTTGAGATAAGAGTAAGTAGTTGATACAGGATGTGGTATTATGAACTGGGGAAATAAAAATATACCCCCTCACAGTGGGATTAAGTATTCGCCACACATCGCATAGACCAAAATAGTCAACAAGCTCATGGAACGCATGCTGAGCTGGTGGGAGCCCTCAGCGTGGACCACTGGAGCGATCAAGTGTGGGGTCAAAAATGGTGTTCATATCACCACCAAGGATTATTGGTAATGATAAAAAGGGAATTAAAATAGTAACCAGCTGTTCGAAGAAACCCAGAGAGTCCACATTAGGCCCATAAACACTTCCCAACAACATTTCAGTTGCGTATAAAATGCAGTGAATAAAGACAAATCTGCCCTGTGGGTCACTGACTAGTTGAATGAGTGAAAAGTGGATTTTTCTTGATATCAATATCAGAACCCCACAACTTTGGGTTGTACCCCCAGCAGAAAAAACATGACCCACTTGTTGTCTCCTCACTCGGATTGCTTCTGAGTCCAATAGATGTGACTCCTGTATAAATACAACATCCATGGATAACAAAGCTAGATGTTTCAGAACTTTATATTGATTCAGTTGTTGCCTGAGACCTTTCACATTCCAGGTAGCAGTTTTAATGACATTAGCCATACCCATTAAAAAAAAAGAAAAAAAAGATAGAGTATATGGGAACTTCTGATTGATCCATAAGTATACCAGCAACATTACCCACCATGTGCCTGTGTTGAAAACCCCCCATTCTTCTTACCCATATGTAACCTCCCCCTTTTACCACCCCCAACTCCCCACAACAAACAGAAAAACAGATTTATTTAAGGGAAGCGACCCAGCCCACCCATTTCCCACTACTATTGCGAACTGCATTCCACAGCTCACCTTCATCATAGCTCCTTCCCTCCAGCCACCTTAATTTGTTCCCAGATACATCCATTTTAGAGGTAGTGCAGATGATAAAATAAATGTAAAAGTTATTCTAACATTAAATAAAAACAATTATCCCAAGTAATACAAATTGGTTGTACATGCTATTCAAGTCGCTAAATGAACCATTAACTGATTCTTTAATTAGAACCTAACTTGCTCCCCACATAGCCCTCTACTTTATAAACAACTAGAGGAACGCATTTATGAAACACACAAGTCACTCAGAAACAAAATAAAACAGTTTAGACCCATAGATAAAACTATTAAAACAAAATATAAGCTTCTGTATACCCTTCTAAAGAAAGTAGGATTCTGGTGACCTCTAGTGAGCACTATAGCAAACTGTAAGAAGCCAGAGGCACCAGTAGAAAATTAAAGTTGTACCCAGTAAAACAATACAGCTCAGTCCGAGTTGAGAAAGTAACAAAAACAGCAGTTTGTATGTTTCAATGAGTAATCAGATATTTAGGGTTCACAATATCCAGTAGATCCCTGAGGTTATGTTAGTAGGAGTTGTTCCCTCTGGATAAACGGATTACTGAAGCAAATGACCTGAACAAATAGATAAAAAATCCAGCAGGTCCACGGTGTCGAGCCAACTTTGCGCTGTGCGCACCCTGAAATACACATACATTTTACTAGATATGATGCTTGTCTGAGCTTAATTAAAAGGTAGGACAAACCTCAGTGGCGCCAAGTCAAGTATCCCAAAAGAGATCAGGTAGGGAAACCTTGAGACTCATACGGACAATCTCAGGATCTTCATAGTTGTGCCATGTACCTGTCAACAAAACTTGTAACCTTGCAGGATAATTCATATGGAAACAGATTCCAGCAGCAATCAATTTGGCAACAAGGGGGCGGAAGGCCGTATGACAATGCTGAATGGTAGCTGGCAGGTCTTGCACAATCCGGACCTTGATTCCTTCCCAGCAAACTTCTTGTATCTCTCTAACTTTTGAAAGAAAATGCTGGCTCTCTAGATAATTATGAAAATGGAAGATAAGTGGTCTTGGAGGAGATCCAGTCAGAGGGATCGGTCTAAGAGCCCTATGTGCCCTCTTGATCACATACTTGGGGCCAAATGGTGAGGAGCCGGCTACTTTCTCAATGAATTTTTGAACAAATAGTATGGTATCTTGCCCTTCCTCGGTCTCAGGCAGTCCAATAAGTACCGCATTGTTCCTGCAGCTCCGACTCTCGAGATCTTCAATTTTGAGCTCCATTTTTGCAAGCTTTTATCGAGTTGCCACCAGCTCAGGATCGATCTTATCCATGCATTTTTCAAGGGATATGACTGAAGTTTCAGAATCAGAGGTTTGGCAAGAAATATCCTCCAGTGCTTGCGAGATCAACTTTATCTTGGAAGTATGGGATCACAGCTCCTCTTTGAAAAGTCTGAATTCTGCTAAATAAACAGCCAAAGTAAGTGGTTCCATTTCTGATGGAACGCTAGCGATCCCCACACTGTCCGTAATACCGAAGGCTCTAGGCTTTTTAGGGCCTTTTTCAGGCATTGCTGGTGGTGTGCGTTTCGGCAAGGCTTTCCTCATTTCAATCTCCATGAGAGGAATCCTGCTAGTGGATGTTTGGTGATCACTTCACACATCTTCTGAGCAAGTTTTCAAGTCTTTATTTGTATTTTAGTTCAGAATATAAAGCGAAAAAATGAGCGGGTGGCTGGAGCGAGTAGATGGAGCTAGCGCCGGGCTGCCTGCATCACGTGGTCTCAGCCCAAACCCCCTTTCTCCTCAACACCAACTTGAGTCCACCCTTAAGGGACTAAAGATAGCTCATATGAGTATACAAAATATTGTTAGGAGGTCTAAACCTCACTCTGAGGTTCTTGGCAATAATGGGCATGCAAGGAATCACAGACATGTTGCATAAGAGTAATACAACTTGTTTATTACTACCAAAGGAAAAATCACAGTTGTCCTAAGCAGATCTTACCAATAGGAATTGGGAGCCAATGCTAAGCATTTCCTACAACTCAAGGAATCTCTGTGTCTCCTGGGGTCTCCGAGGTAGAAGACGTAATGTCTTACATTATATACCTAAGATAATTACCATGGTTACTATAAGATAGAAACATTTCTAGTTACAGAGATGAGCCCTATTGGCTAAATTAGAGGTGATTCACAGTCCAAGATAACATTATACAATTTTGTTATAGTCATCACTTTGTAGAAACTAAGAGGTACAGTTTGTACATAGCCGTGTAGTAATACAAATCATCAGAAGATGGCAATGCCGACTCATATATCAAAATCATTACAAGGACACAGATGTCTTAACATCTTGTAAGCAAGAAACACATGTATATATTGGAAAATAAAGAGTATAGCAATAATGTGCATACATATCCTGACATCTTCTCTTGTACGGTAGATGCCCTTAGCCCTATATGTTAGTATAACATATACCTAAATGCTAGCTGTCTGCGATGTACCTGTGGGGGTACCAATTAAGGTACAAGGACCTTGTGTAACCCCCCCCCTTGAAGCCTCTTAAGGGCAACACAATCAAGAGTAAGGAAGTGGGTAGAGAGCAGGGGTCATTTACAGACCCGATGCGCGAGCCTTGTAAAGGAACTCCAGCTGCTCATGGTGTTGGCGTAATGTGTGCTGTAGGCAGAAAAGCATAATAATGAGAAAAAATATCAAAAATGCTTGTATAATAACAACACCTTTAAAGGTAATCTCTAACCAAATGTTAGTAAGTGCACTATTCAAATCACCGTCATTAATGAGGGCAAGTATGGCCTCATCTGCTTTGGAAATATTATTGCTGATGTGGATGAGATGGGTGTCTTTTCTGTCTAAAAGTGATTTTAATGTCAAAGTTAAAGGATCAATATATACATTAAAGTAAGGTAGATACTCTGAGAGAGTGAGCAGATAATCAGGGTTACCATCAATGATATTGGGGTCCATAATGGGGACAGGGGTAATAACTGTGTGCCCAATAACAGTTGTCTCATGGGGGACAAAACAAAAGTTGGGAATATCAGTGGAACAGGTTTCCTCACCATATTTAAAAGACTTGTAATTAGTTACCACACAATATTCACCATCCGAATTGTATTGCATTTTTATAGTAGGTAGTCTCCATTTCTGTAATTGAACTGGGCAAGTATAAGTCTGTTTGGAAATCCATGTTGACAGGTGGTGAACCTCCTTCTGATAAGACTGGTACAACTTAGAATCATCTGGAGCAGATGTTGAGTCCTGGTATACTGTGCCATTATTGGTGATGTCATCATTCATGGAAAAGGACCAATCGATACTGTCTGGGGAATAGCCACATACAGGTTTAATACGTCACATCGAGACAAATAAATATACCCTTTCTTCACACAACAGTCCATATGCGGCGAGACCCACCCGTCCAGAAGAGGATGGAAAACCAGTAGAGGAGGCAAGTTGAGGTGTTCTCTGTAGATGTCTTCATCAACGTGCCCAATGAAGTGTACGGATGCTAGTTTATCAAATATAGCTATAGTAGGATCAAAATGTGGTAAAGAAATATTAAAAGACACAAACATAGTATCATTAATAGAACATTTCTTAGAAGTAAAACAAGGAAAAGTATTAGGGTGCCTGGTCACAAAACCCAAATTCCTAGCAGTAGAAATAGGAATAGTTGAAGACTGAAACATACACATGGCAACACAGTTAGGGGATTTGCAATGAGGACAATACCATCTAGAGATACGTCTATCATGTATCATATCAGGGATTCTTCCAGATTCTAGATCATGGAACAGATTGTTGATGGTAGTGATAATGTATGAGCCATAGGCGGAACATAAGATTTCATGGGCAATGTATTGCTTATCTGCTTCTTTATTTTTTTGAGCAACTAGGGTGTTAATCTTGTCTTTAGAGTCTGAAAATGCCTTAGCAATGTTGTGCATATTGTATACAGTATATCTTTCTTCCTGACTAAGGCCATCCACACCATGCAATAATGGGGGTATTATATCATTCACCAGACCAGTTTGAAGCTTCTGTGAATGTGATTTGATAGCAGCAATGTCGGATTTTTCCAGATAGACATTGCTGTACCAAAAACACCAGTGACAGTGCCTGTGGCACCAGTGACATCTGATGTGTCACAGGTATTTCTTTTATGACTTTGATCATCTGTTTTAGGTTTTCTCCTAAAATTGCCTCTATGCTTGGTGGTGTGTACTCCGGCACTAGGGTCTTGGTTATGAATCTGAAAAGCTGCTAAACTATCAAGTAACAAAGTACTATAAAACAATGATGTAGGGTCACGGGATGGCAGCTTAAGCTGAAGCAGCAGTTCCCCGAGCTCTGCTCTACACTCTTCTATTTCGGCAATATCCAGAATTGTAAGCTCACATTATCTTAATAACCATACAGACAGTGAGCCTACTTAACTTGGAAGCTAAATTGGAGCTCAAATGGATGTTTACATGAAGAAAGCCCGCAAGCACTCTCCACGCTACTCTCGGAAAAGACAAGGCCATGAATGGCCTGAGCAACATGCCGCTAGCTTACCTAAAATGCCCAAAGTAGCAGCAGCTCTTTCAGAGGAGAAATTCCTGGAAGTCATGCAACTGCTTCAAACAGCGATCGCTAACATCTCGGAGGATCTCCAAAAGATCCAAACCTCAGTGGATTCCCTAACAAGGAGAGTTGGAGATTCCAAAGCTCGAATAGTCTCCCTTGAGAAAAAACATGATAAAAGTGATCTGGAGTCTGTGAGTATCACGCGAAGAATAAGGAAATTAGAAGAGAAATTGGAGGACCTGGAGGGTCATAGTACGAGAAACAACTTAATCATTATCGGTATACCGGAGAAAGAAGAAGGGAATGCAGCTATTCTATTTTTACAAAAATTTTGCTTGAAAATAGCTGGACCACCACCGCATGGAGGAGACTATATAATTGAAAGAGCCCATCGAGCTTTGCACCCCCGCCAGCCTCTGGTCAGCCCCCTGGCCAATAACATTTAAACTCTTAAATTTCCTGGACAAACAGCATATACTGGCTAAGATTAAGGAACTAAATGAGGTAACTTGGGAGGGCAGGAAAATCCGTATCACGCAGGACCTTCCTCATTCTGTGCGAATGCGATGGCAAGAACTTCACCCGCTGGTTTCGAGATTAGTGGCTGTAGCTAAGGCATTCAGAGTTAAATACCCAGCTATCCTAATGGTCAGACATGGGGAAAAGTGGCTATCCTACGACTCTTCTGCACAAGCATTGCAAGAGCTGAAGGAAATCTATCCAGAGTTATACAAGTGAGACTGGCGAAACAAACTCTGGATACTCAGCAGAGGTTTGATACTCAGCTTACAATGTGATAAGCAGTTGAGATAGTGATTGAAAGGGAATATTCGCACAGTGATTAAGAGGGCTTCACTGCGAATGGAGTTAATAATGAATCAAGCGAGACACTGACGTGAATCACGGTTTGTATCTTTGGGCCTCCTGGGAGAATGCACCGGATAACTTGGAATCATATTTGATTGATGGGGACAGCTCCGATTATGCAAGAATTATTTGCTTCAGAGGGAGATGCTAGAGTCATTTTCATTTCTATACGAGGGAGGAACGGCCAGTCAGACAGTTTCGGCTGAGGACACTTAGTGACTTTAGTTTTGATTTTAATTTCAAATTCAACGTCCTTGAGCAGATCCCCTCAGTAATTAAGCAGAAGGGGGAAATGAATACAAGAGAAGGAAAAAGGAAGAGAAGGTTGGGAGTTCAATACTCTCTTCTATGTATCGCAGAACTGGCTAGTCAATCTGGATAATGTCCTGACACGGACTGACGCAGGGTATTGAATACGTTCAGGAGTGATAGTATTACAATAGCAAGTGATATATAGTTGTCAAAATTACTTTGATGATTAACATAGTTATTTTATAGAGTCTTGTGTAGATAGAAGGAACCTTATTGAGGCAACGAGGGGCCAATATATCAAGCGACTATTATTTGATTTACACTGTAGCCTCTAATTTTGAATCTGACTTGTAATAGAATCCTGAGGGGCCGCTTATGCACCGCTGAAATGAATTACAAGAAGGGGTATAAAGGTGTATTGGTTTTGAGTGTTATATACAGCCAAGGTAGGGGAATACTAAGAACTCCTCCTCCCTCTTAGCTCTTTTTCAAAGTTTATGTATTATGGCTTATCATTACTATGTTCATTATAGATTTGTTTTGATGACTTGCATGTGACGATTCAGATATAGCATTCATTCAAATTGTCACTGCATTAACAATAAGCTTTTTAAGCAGAATAGTGACACACGGGCTAATGTACGGAGGTTGTCAAATGTTAGCGTTTCATATAGATAGGTTCAATGGCTTCAAAGAGTGGATACTGTTAATGCATAGAATTGATGCGTATTAAGATGTTGTTTTTCTTTTCTCTTTTAATCAGTTACATAGGCAAAGAGACAAGTTTAGGAAGGGGGGCTCTGGGGAACAAACTGTTAGGCTAGGTTATGCTTAAACCTGAATCATGTGGCATATGAGACTTTGGAGTGCAGTTAATTTGAACTGGGGATGGGTTTTTAAGTGGGACATTATGAGCTATAAGTTTTATAGCTATAGATTATTATTTTTTGGGATGGGTTTAAGATTACACACTATTAGTGCCCGGGGGTCCAGGGTCTACCACAGTACACCTTGGCTTCATCAATTAGATTTACACTGTGCTTCCCAGATGGTAGTTGGTCAAAACAAGAACTGTACCCCAACGAAGGCTTTAATGGTTCACCTATCTATTTACATCTCCAGGATGCAATAATAGGACATGGGTAACCAATACTGTTTTGTAAGTTGGAATATCAAAGGGGCCAAGGATAGGGTCAAAAGGCAAATAATCCTGAAACATCTGTGGCAGTTGGGAGCACAAATAGTTTTTCTACAAGAAACACATCTGAAGAGAGAGGATGTAAACCTTTTTAGGAAGTCATGGGTTGGGCAAGTTTTTGGATCAGGGGCAACCACGAATATAGGAGGGGTAGCAATACTATTAGCAAGAAATATCCCCTTTAAAATGACTCATGAAATATGGTATCCAGGAGGCCGATATATAATAATTCATGGCTCATTGGAATCTTGTCCGGTCCTTTTGGGCTCAGTATACGGCCCCAACAGCGATTTCCCATCCTTTTTTGTACACTTGCTTAATATTGTGTCGACCAACCCACAAAAAGTTACCATATTGGGAGGAGATTGGAACATAGTGCTCCAAACAGATTTAGATATATCTGATCGTGTGAAATGGGGCTTGTCTCCAGCACAAAGGGCGGTAAAAAAGCTTATAAGCAGTGCTGCTCTATTAGACGTATGGAGAGTTCTTAACCCCTCGGACAGGCAATATACTTTCTTCTCTGCAGCACATAGAACATATTCTAGAATTGACTACCTGCTTATGAGCTCTTTTGCACTGCCCGGAGTTACCCAGGCAGAAATATCAGCTAGAGTCTTGTCCGATCATGTCCCAGTCAGTATGGATTATTGGTTGGGTGCAGGAGGCAAGAGATCTCCACAATGGCGTTTGAATAGCCAATTGTTAGAGACAACACTTCTTTAGAACACATTGTGGATTTCATTGCCTCTTTCCTTAGTAATAATCAAGGATCAGTGACTAAGTATGACTTCATTCGGGCAGCTTTAAAATGCTCCTTGAGGGGGGAGTTCATAAAAATGGCTTCCAACAGAGTTAGGCACCAGATGGCACAAATGGAGGAACTCCTTGTGTCCATTAAAAACCTGGAACACAGTTTATCCCATTCCTCTTCAGTAGAGATGTGGACTAGGCTTCATCAGCTACAAGCCCAGTACACAGGACTGGTATCTCAAAAAGCAGAGTTAGCCCTGCAAAGAACCAAACTTAAATATCTAGAGATGGGGGAAAGAGCAAGTAAATTGCTCGTGATGCGTATCCGCCAAGTAGAGGCTTCACAATTTATTGCAGGAATCCATACAGGGCAGAATGGTCAAGTGTGTACTGACCCCCAGGAAATTGTGAATCTGTTCGGATCTTACTTTCAATACCTTTATACAGTAGACCCAGCCTTGCGACCCACTAACGAAGGAGTAAACTCCTATCTTAGCTCTGTATATTTGCCTAAGATTACAGCTGCAGAAGTGACCCTCTTAGGGGCCCCGATATCCCTAGCAGAAATTCAGAAGGCCATTCAACAGCTACCCCCAGATAAATTACCAGGGCCTGATGGATTACCGAGTAACTTCTATAAGGCCTGCCAATCTATAATAATTCCAGTATTAAAGGATGTTTTCACTTACTGGTATGATAATGGGATATCAGATTCAAGTTTTCAAGAGGCTGTAATATCCTTAATTTTAAAACCAGGGAAAGATCCACTAAATCGTAGCAGCTACCGCCCTATATCTTTATTGAACACGGACATTAAAATTTTAGCCAAGGTGTTAGCAAACAGACTCTCAAATGTTATGGGCACTCTAATAAGCCATGAACAATTCAGATTCATGAAGGGAAGGTCATCTCAAGGTCATATGAGAAAATTGTTGCATCTCCTTTCGGTTTCCAGGGACTCTGACACGCCAATGGTGTTGGTCTCCCTGGATGCCGAAAAGGCGTTCGACAGAGTTTCTTGGGACTTCCTGTTTGCTACCCTAACTTCAATTGGACTGCCCAAAGAATTCCTGAGATGGATACAACTTCTATACTCCTCCCCCACAGCCAGAGTCAAGTGCAATGGTGTTTTTTCCCCCTCTTTCAACCTAGCACGGGGTACAAGGCAGGGATGTCCCTTGTTTCCCCTCCTATTTAACATCTATTTGGAGCCTCTGATCCTTAGATTAGTGGGCAATATCAATATTAAAGGGATCCAAGTAGGTACTGAAAGATACTCCCTCTCGGCATATGCAGGTGACATACTATTACACGTGGAGAGGCCAGGCCTCTCAATCCCGGCTGTCTTAAGTGAGATTGAAGAGTACGCTAAAATATCATATTATAAATTGAATCGGGCTAAGACTAAGATTTTGCCTTTAAATAGTAGAGTAAATAAGACAGAACTCTCCACCCTTGGCCTCTCTTGGGAACCAAAATACATAATATACCTAGGTATCAAGATCTACAGAGATCTTGGCACTACAATAAGAGACAACATAGACAATATAGTCAAAACAATAGCCCGGGATATGGAAAGATGGCGATTGCTTCCTTTTTCTCTCTGGGGTAGGTTAAGCACAATTAAAATGAATATTCTACCAAGGATGCTATACCCATTGAGTATGCTGGGGCTTACCTGCCAAAAGCATGGTTCTTTAAACTACAAACTTAGTAAATGCTTTCTTGTGGAACAAGAAAGGTATACGCGAGATCCTTCAAGCTGACAGCCCCAAAACATAAAGGAGACATTAGTGCCCCTCCTTTTTCCTGTATTACTTAGCACAACATATGAGCAAGTTGGTCTTTTGGAATAAGGAGAGTGGGAATTCAGAATATCTCCCCTTGTGGCTTTCTATAGAAAAACACTTAGCCTCCCAAGCGAAATGCTCATTGGGGGCGCTCTTATACGCCTCACCATCTCACATCCCTAAGCTAATTAGGAATAATCCCATGGGTTGGTCATTGAAGGCCTCTCACCAGGCCCAAAAATATTTAGCAGTGAAATGGTACCAGTCTATAGACCAGCCAGTTATTGGCAATCCACATTTTAAAATTAATAGTGTGCCAATACCCCTCAATTTCTGGCCTCAACTCAGCCAATGAAAAGCTTCAGACATATGGTCAAATGGAAACCCACTCACCTTTGCTCAATTCTGGATATCTAATGTGGCATTAGATAAAGAAGCCTTTAAATATATCCAAGTTAGTAAGGCCTTGGTTCTTTTTTCCTGGGTACCACCAATGGACCCAGGAGAAAAAGAGCTGAAGGCGCTTCAGGCAGCCTCCAATCACACTTAGTTTCTAATATATACAAACTCTCCTGGCTGGGACAGCAGACTCCCATCAAGAGTTTGTCTTTATTGGGCGAAGGAACTAGGAATCCCAGAAGACCCTGATCTATGGAGGAAACTCTGGATATCAATGTATAAATTCATAAAGCAAGATAGGCTTAGATTAGTTCATTTTAACATTATGCAGAATATCTATCTTACACCAGCTAAGCTCTTCAGGTATAGGACATTAAACTCTCCAACATGTGGCAAATGCAAGGCTGACACTGGCTCCCTGTATCATATGATATGGCTGTGCCCCCACATACAGACCTTCTGGCAGGCTGTTAATAACACTTTGGATCCTCTCCTTGGCTTGAAGAACTTATTTATTCCTGAAATCTAATAAATTATTTCTCAGGAGATATCCCCAAAATGAGGAAAGCACACATGATACTTATTTCTGCTATAGCTAAACTGATAATTATGAGACACTGGATAGAGGACAAGTCACCCAATGTAATGGAGTGGTACAGAGAGATTGTACAGGCGTTGCAATTGGAAAGACACATTGCATCCATGCAGAACAGGTTAAAACTTACCGCCCCTCTGGGCAGCTTAGAGACTTTACTGATAGCCTGGAAGCTATAATAATGATTTATTATGTTTTAGGTGAGACATAATAAAGGTAATGAATAGTGTGTAGTCAGGGAAATGGGATAGGGATTGGGTTTTAATTTGAGTTGTGTATTTTGTACCTATAACTCTGTTATGACTGTGTATTATCTAATGTACTTTGGTTGGTGCGTAAAACTAATAAAACTTGTTAAATCATAAAAAAAAACTTGAGCAGAGAGGATGAATGATGTGGATAAACCTCATTTCAATGTCACTACAACATGCAAAAAAAAAAAAAGAAAACATGTGAAGTGAAATCACTGAAAAAAATACCTTTGCTTTACTCAGTTACCCTACCTTTTTATTCAAAACTTCTAAAAAAAAAAAGACCATATTCTTTTTACAAAAATGTTGTGCTTTCTATATTACTGTAATTTATAGATGAAAGGCACTTGGGAATTCAGAGCAGCAGGTTGTTGAACAGAGGTCTGGGTTTATATTCTGTTTTTAACTGAAATATTGGAATAGTTTGTAAGTGAAATTAGCTCTATGTGGTAAAAATTATTACCCTGAATTAGAACTGTTACTTGGGCTGTGATATTGTAACTTTTTGAGGTTTGGGGACAGTTGTTTGTCAGGGTTAATTAGAGGGAAATTTAAATGTGTTGTTTGCCTGGTGTTAGGGGAAGGGACATTAGCTGCAATTACCTTGTCTTTAAACAGGAATTACCCTGGCCTCCATTGTTCACTTGGGAATTCAAAGCAGCAGGTTGGTTGGACAGAGGTCTGGGTTTATATTCTGTTTTAACTGAAATATTGGAATAGTTTGTAAGTGAAATTAGCTCTATGTGGTAAAAATTATTACCCTGAATTAGAACTGTTACTTGGGCTGTGATATTGTAACTTTTTGAGGTTTGGGGACAGTTGTTTGTCAGGGTTAATTAGAGGGAAATTTAAATGTGTTGTTTGCCTGGTGTTTGGTAAGAGCCATCCCACCCACCTGTTTTGTAGGCTTTCTTAAATACTGAAAAACCACTGGGGGTTGGGATTGAAAGGCTGAGTATTTCTGTTTTAGGACTGAAATTTGAAGCAACAGCAGCTGGTGGGCCTGTGACATCATACGGTACCTGATGTCTGCTTACACACACTGTTAGTGGGACCGAACACACACTGGACTGTATGTGTTTGTGAGACTTTGGAACTTTATTGGTGGGGTTGAAATTGGGTTTGTAAATAACTACAGTCAGTATAGAGAGAAACTGTATTCCAGGGGAAAGGGACTGAGAAAAGGGGGTGTGCCATTATAAACAGAGGGGGATAAACAGGGTGGCCATATTCCACCATGGCAGGCATCTTTGGAAGGGTTGTAGGCTGTACAGGCTGTGGGATGGCAATAATTCTAAATTGGGCCTGGAGAGAGGGAGGCTGCCCACTCTGTAGACAGTTATCTTGTATCAGGAGTGAGGTATATTGGTTAAGGAGTAAGCTGGGGAGCTGGGGGAGTGTCCAAGGATAAGGGGTGTGGATATGGGCAGCAGAAGGGTGGGGCTGAGGGAGGCTGGGGCAACTCTGAAATTACAGGACGTTATGTTACAGCAAGCAGGAGGGGGATATTAGGGACAGAGGACCCTTAGATAGGAAGTTGATGCTAAGGGAAGAAGGGGTGAACATTCTGAATACAAAGATAGTGGAGGGGAAGAGTCAGGAGGGGCTGTTGTGCGGAAGCCTAAAACAGCAGACTGTGGGAAGGAGCTCCTACGGTGAACAGAGCAAGAGAGGGAAGAAGAGGGGCAGTTTAGAGGTGCAGTCAGGGAATCTCAGGTTACTTGATGGAGGCTGACATAGAGTGTCACAATAAATTTGAGCTACTAAGCAACCTAGAGGGGGAGGAAGGGGTTGGTGGAAATGAGAAAACTTATACAGAGGCTGGGGGGAGGGAGTCTGATACCCATAGGGCATCACAGACCGGCAATGGAAAGGATAGAAATAGTCCCAGAGGGAGAAGGGGAAACATATATGTTAAGCAAATGGGGGGGAGATGCAACATATTCCAGACATGAGAGAGGAGAGCATGATTGGAGAGAAACTGGGAGACAAGGAGGTGGGAGAGGAGCCCCCTTTCAGCAGGGGGGTCAGTACCAAGGATGGGGCCCTAGCTAAAGGGGACCCACAGAGAGCCTCTGGAGGCAGGGGTACTATTACAAGGGGGGAGGATGGCGGTGTGGGGGAAGGAGAAACCATCAGGGCCAGGATAAATGGTTCAGATAAGAGAGGGTTAAAGGGGACACCTATTCAGAGGGAGTTTGAGTTAAGTGGGCAAAATAGCAAGGGAGGCAGAAAGGGGAGGGTGACAAGGGGGTCTCTAGTAAGGCAGGAAGACTCCCACGAAATGGAGATCATGAATAAAGGGGGGAAGGGGGGCTGAGAGGGGCATAGTGGAGGTAACCATAAGGATGATGGCGGTGTTAAGGTTCTGTTATTGGGAGACTCAATGATTAGGGGTATCCAGTGGGAGGGACAGGGGGGTGGATGCCATAGCCAGGTGAAGGTGAGTATCTCTGGGCTGACAGTGCACAGAGCAAAGTTCATGGTGTATGAAATGGTTAGGGATTGTGGGGAAACCGGATTTCTGGTGCATTTGGGAACTAATGATCTAGAGGAAATAGCATTTGAAATCAACAAGGTTCCAAGAACTTGCCAGAGTCTGTCGGATAATGGATGCAACATTTTTCAGAGATATTGCCAGTACCAAAGGCCTCAGTGGAGAAAAAATGAAGCTCACAGAGGTTAATGACTGGCTCAGGAAGTGGGGTGAAGAGAGTGGTTGGGTATAGGAACTGGAATGGAGTTTGGGAGGATAAGGGACTATATGCCAAGGACAGGTTTCATCTGCCCCATTAGGGAAGGAAGTCCTAAACAGGGATGGCTGACTACATACAAGAAAGGTGGGGTTTAAACTTGTGAGGGGGGAAGGATAAGGAAGGGGCTGACCAGAAGCCCTCTCCTCCAGATGAGGGGAGTAGCCTTCACGCCCAAGGGGGGAGGGGAAACAGATTGGGGATGGAGGTTTCAGGAGGAGCAGAGGGAGGATGGAAGTATAAGGAATCTGGGTGGGGTCTGACAAAGAGAATCAGGGATAAGGGGTGGGGGTTGGTGTTAGTAAATGCCAGGAGCTTGGGAAACAAGTTGCCAGAGTTCCAGGCCATGCTGTTCGAGGGGGGGTGGATGTGGCGGCAGTCACGGAAACGTGAGCCAACAAAAACCATGACTAGGACCTAAACGTCCGGGGGTACACTATGCTCAGGAAGGATAGAAAGGAGGGCAGAGGGGGTGGAGTGGCTATGTTCATTAGAGATGACATAGAAATTGCTAGGGTAGAAGAGGCAGAGGGAAACGTGGAGGCCTTATGGGTCACTTTATGATCCTCAGCAGGAAATAAGGTCAAGCTGGGTGTAGCATATAGGCCCCCTGGGATGAGTGAGGTTCTAGAGGATGGTTTGCTGGACAACATCATTGCCCAGTGTGGACCAAAAGGGAAGGAGTGGTGTTGATGGGGACCTTAATATGCCAGGTACAAACTGGGGAACCATGTCCTCGGTGGCCAAGGAGCAGAGGCTGCTGGATGGCTTCCAGGATGTGTTCTTAACACAGCATGTGATGGAGCCCACAAGGGAGGGGCATGTCCTGGATGTGGTTCTGGCAGATGGGGATCTAGTAAGGACATGGTTGTACAAGACCCCCTGACTGGGAGCGACCACAATACTGTCTGGTTTCAAATAAGCATGGGGGAGGGGGGTGAGATCTAGGACACTGGCAGTGGACTTCAGGGGGGCAGACTTCATGGGCATGGGAAATATTCTCAAGGATCACTTGATGGGGATTACCTCAATGACAAGTGTGGAAAGGAGATGGGAGGTCATAAAACGGGGACTTCATGAGGCAGTCAGGATCTGCACTAAGTTGAAACGTAAGGGAGCAAGGTCACATAAACCATGCTGGTGGTCCAGTGAGGTACAGGTAGCAGTCAGAGAAAAGAAGGCGGCCTACAAAAATATAAAACAACAAGAGGATAGGGATAAGGAAATGTACCAGCTTGCATCTAGAAAAGTCACCCGTATGGTGAGGGGAGCAAAGTCCAGTAAAGAGCAGCGGCTGGCACAGGGGATACATGGAGGGGAAAAGGGGTTCTTCCGGTACATTGGGGAGTGGAGAAAAACTAAGGGCCATCTCAGCAGATTGAGATCAGAAGGAGGGTGGGTGGAAGAGGCGAGGGACCAGGCAGAGGTATTTAACAAGTACTTTGCCTCTGTGTTCACTAGGGAGGGGGATGGGGATATCTACAAAGCAAGGCACGAAGGGGATAGAAACATCAGTAAGTGGGATCAGGGGAGCAACAAAAATGGAGCAAGAGGGAGAGAGAGGTACCCCAGGGGTGTCACATCTGGGTAAAGATAAAAAGGCCAGTAAGGTGGAGGGGACGGATGATGCTATCTCCACCAAAAGGGTGTGGTTAGCCCTCAAGGCCCTAAAGAAAGACAAATCTCCTGGGCCGGATGGCATTCATCCGAGAGTACTATGGGAATTGGCGGACATACTGGCTGCACCCCTGGCGGAGCTTTTCAGCAGGTCACTTTGAGACAGGGAGGGTACCTAGGGATTGGCGAGAGGCACATGTGGTACCAATCCATAAAGGGGGGTCGAGGGAAGTACCAGGTAACTATAGACCCATCAGTTTGACCTCGGTGGTGGGAAAATTAATGGAGAGTATACTAAAGGAACGATTGGGGGGTGTACTTGGAGGAGGTGGGAGGTCTGGATAGTCGGCAACATGGGTTTGTGCCAGGTAGATCATGTCAAACCAACCTTGTGGAGTTCTATGAATGGGTAACATCAGAACTGGACAGGGGTAAGCCTGTGGATGTATTATTCTTGGACTTCAGCAAGGTGTTTGACTCTGTCCCCCACAATGGTCTGGTGGAGAAACTGATGGGGTTAGGAGTAGGCCTTTGATGGTCAGATGGATTGAAAACTGGCTAGCTGGATGCACTCAGAGAGTAGTGGTCTGTGGGGAGCTCTCGAACCCCAGAGAGGTTGGAAGTGGGTACCGCAGGGCTCGGTCCTGGGTCCGATCCTGTTTAATGCATACATATCGGACATCAGGAGGGTATAGGGTGTGAAATGAGTCTCTTCGTGGATGACTCCAAGATGGGAGCAGTAGTTGAGGGAGAAGAGGGAGGTTGGCCTGCAAGGGACCTGGACACCCTGGAAAGCTGGGCTCACACATGGAAATTAATTTCAATATCACCAAGTGCAAGGTGTTGCATCTTGGTCGGGAAACCCTAAACACAGGTACCCTGGGAGGGAGGCTGGAGGCCTCAATAGGGGAAAAGACCTAGGGGTCATGGTGGATGCATGTATGAATAACTCTGAGCAGTGCAGGAGAGCGGCTAGCAAGGCAAACAGGATGTTGGGATGCATCGTAAGGGGATCACCTCTAGGAGCAAGGAAGTGATTCTGCCACTGTACAATGGACTGGTTAGACCACACCTTGAGTACTGTGTACAGTACTGGAGACCACACCTTAAGGGACATACAGCTCCTAGAGAGGGTACAGAGGAGGGCAACAAAGATGATACGAGGGCTAGGGATTTGACGGATGAGGACAGACTTAAGGAGCTCTGCCTGTTTTCACTGGAGGAGAGGAGAGACAGGGGGGACATGATTGAGGTCTTCAAGTACCTCAAGGGAATAAATAGGGTAACATGGAGGGGATCTTTAGACTAAAGCAGGGAGGTATCACCAGAGGGCATGGTTTGAAGTTGGAAGGTGGAAGGGTGAGGGGGGAAAAGAGGAGGAGGTTTTTCACTGAGAGGGTGGTGGACCCTTGGAATGCACTGCCTGGAGAGCTAGTTCAGAGATCCACAGTGGAGGGCTTCAAGAGAGGATGGGACAGACACAGAAAGTGGATGTATCAGATGATGTCCTGTCCCAGGGGGGTGGGGATGGATGATACGGGTTTCTGGAGCACAAGGGATGGGAGGGTCTCGGCACCCAACTAAGGATCTAAAGTTCGAGCAGACTCGATAGACCGTAAGGCCTAATCTGCTGGCAAATAGTATGTTAGTAAGAACAACGGTTGTCCATCTTCCCTGATGAACTTGAAAAAAAACAAACTGACCTCATAAAATCTAGATTATCTCTGACAACACAAAGCAGTCAGTGGTTCTTTAGAGCATCTTTAGATAGAGCACATTCTGATGAGCAGCGACACAATCGAGTACTTTCTCAGCAGAATTGCAGTCCACAGAGTGGTCAGGCAAGTGAGAGAAAGAACTACAAGATGAGGTCAGATAAAATGCCTATGTTTTGCAGAGGTCAGTGATTGGATACTTTAGCTGCCAATGCAAGAAAGCAAGCGACTGCTCTGAACTTTGCATATTGCTAGGCAGATTTCATCTAAAGGCATCACTGTAAATAGTATAGAGCTCAGAAAAAAAGTGTGCAAACGGACAAGTTATCTAGTCGGCGGCACCAGTGACTGCATTAGAGAATGATGAGTTATCTCATCTGCAGCAGGATGAGGGTTAATCATATGTTCATACTGTGCAAGAATTGGGGGGAGGGAGGAAGGAAGGGGGAGGGTGTGATGGAGGGCGGGAGAAGGGCAGATCTTTTAATTTTTCATATACTGTTATCACGTTGTATTGATTATGTTGATGTGTCCTCTGTATGTTGAAAACTGTCAATAAACTTTAAATTGAAAAAAAAAACAATGATGTATTAGTAGTATGACACATACCAAATTCTTCATATTCCAGTAAGTCAATTTAAACAAAACAGGTAAATGCATGAATTGTAAGTTTTCAATAAGTGAGCCAGCTAAAGCAGTGGCTGGGAGACCACTACGAGGACCAGGGGTTTGTTTTGGATATTCCAAAAGATATTTCTCAGTAGGGGGTAACACAGACAGATACGTGGCAGCTGAGGCCATGTTAAGTACAGCACAAAATTTCCTAGCAGAATCTTTAGACAATGAATCACAATATGAGGGGTCAATTAAGGCAGTGATATTGCATAAACCAGAATGTCTAAGAGAGGTTTGGAGCAAGGACAAATTACCATTTGGGGATAATTTTGTGTTGGGCCATCCATGGAAAGTTCCCTTGGAGAGTTTGGCCACGGGGAGTATTTGTCCTTGAGACTTGGTTTGACACTCAATTTGTAGGGTAGATTTATTAGGAGCAACAACTGAGGCAGTGAGGTAGGCATCTGAACCTTCCTGGGCAGTAATCAAATTGTCGGGAATATTGATGGAGATTCCCTGTTAACAAGTGCATTGGCCTTCTCTACAGGCACAGGCAATGCTTCACCTCAGATGCCTTAAGGATAGCTGTTCAGAGCTCTGTGGTCTCTCTAATTGACTATGGGCTGGTTGTCTATCGCTCTGCTACAGACACAGTCCTAAGGCACTTATGCTTGGCTCTAAACAAAGCCTGCCACCTCATTACTGGATCTCACCGTCTCACCTACATGTGTACACTCTACGCCCACAGGTTGGCTCCAACTATCAAACCATATTAAGTTCCATACCTGCCTAATGGCCAAGAAGATCACGTTAGGCCTTGCACCCCCAGGAGTCCAATCGCTACTATGTGCAGCACGCATCCCCCGCCTCACCAGGGATTCTGAAAATCAAATTCTGCATGTATCATGGTGCCGTACCTCACAGGGACAAAGGTCATTTGCGCACTGTGCACCATCCTGATTTATTGGACTCAACAAAGACATCACCTCGCTGCAAAGGCTAGGCCAGTTCAAAACCAACCTTTGCCTCCACCTCTCTGCCTCCAGCTCCTGTGACTGTCACTCCTAATCTGCTCTTGCACTTACCTCCCCCACTACATGACACCTGTCCCCTACCCCCTTCCTCATCTCCCTCCTGGCTTTAGCACTTTAAAACCTGACAATGCCCTTCGGCTGCTCCGCTGTCTTCTAGTGTTCCCCTCAATCCCTCAATATGTCCCAGTTAATCCCTTGCCCTGCTACCCATCCTTTCTGTCCTCTGGCTGTTTCCAAGCTACCTCACCCTGCTTAGAATCCATTGTACTACATTGTTCTTTCACCTGTACTGCATCATTCATACCTGTCTTCTGTCCTGTACCATTTGCCCCTCAAATGTATTGTATTTCCACTGCTTGAATTGCCTATCCCAAGCATGTTATGTTTGTATTTGTTTTCAAAGTTGACGTGGAACCTTTGTAAAAGAACCATGGCTCAAAGGAATTGTAATCCTAGAATTTCAATAAACAATTTCCCTCTGGGGTAGTTGCAGGTGGATCAAGGTGAGGAAGGAGGTGCTTTACTGTGCCTTGGATGCAGGAGATAACTCCTGAGATGAGGAGAAAATGGAATAAGATAGACATCTTGTCAGTGTATCTGAAAAGGAAAATCAAACATTAGCAAATTAGTACTATTCCACCCAATGGGGTGAGGAAAAGTAATTATACTCCTTTATACAGTTTCAGCTGGTTTGCATGTAACCATTTGTCAGTCAGTTTGTTGTTGTGCATGAGTATAACTTGATCGAATACTGGACTGAGCTTGTTGACAATGGGGTAGGGTCCTTCCCACTTATTGGAGAAGGAATGTGTGTGATGTGCAAATCTGAGAACCATTACCTGATCCCCAACCTGCCAATCCACTTCTTGTACGTGTTTGTCAAACTGAATTTTGGACTGTTGCTGGGCCTTGCCCATGCACTTAGCAGCATATAAATGAGTGTGTATGAGGTCTTGTCTGAGTTTTTTAACATATTGGTCCACTGAGACATGGTCTGCAATGGGGGTGTGCAGGTCAAACAACAAGTGTTCAGGTAATCTCATATTTCTACCAGTGATCACCTCAAAGGGTGTCAACTGGGTGGTGGCTGAGGGTGTACCCCTAATTGCCATAAGGAGTATCGGCAGTAGAGAATCCTAGTCCTTGGGATTGTCCTCAATGAATTTGGAAAGCATTTTCTTAATCCATCTGTTGGCTCTCTTTGCTTGACCTGGGGATTGTGGATGGTAAGGTAGGTGGAACTTCTGATGAACTCCAAGGAGATCAAGGGCTTCTTTCATCAGCTCACCTGTAAAACTGGTTCCTTTGTCAGAGTCTACCTTAATAGGTAGGTTCCATCTGGAGAAAATCTGTTCCACCAGGATTTTGGCAGTGGTTTTAGCAGTGCATGTCTTAGTGGGGAAAGCCTCAACCCACTTAGAGAAAATATCAGTTACCACAAGGGAGTATTTGTTGTTTCTGCTGGTATTGGTCAGGGGACCAATTAAATCGATCTGCATGGTATGCCAAGGGCCAGAATGCCTTTGTGGTAGCAACTTGGCATTATGTTTGGTAGGGATGGGATTGTTTTGCACACAAACAAGGCAGTTATCTATGTACTGTTTAACATCCTTGGTGACACCAGTCCACCAGGCAGAGGTCTTGAGCCTTTGGAGTGTACTTTCCACTCCCTGGTGTCCACCAGTGGGAGTGTCATGCACTTGGTGCAGAAATTCAGACCTAAGATGACGAGGGACCACCCACAATTTGGTGGGGGTGTCAACTGGTTGGTACCAGATGAGCTTGTCATCAGGGGACAGGTGAAACTTACCTTCATGCCTTCAGTAGGGGTTGTGGGTAAGTAGATTCTTCTCAGTACCTTTGTCCAGGAATCTGAACACATCTCTGAGTTCAGAGTCAGCATGCTGGGCTTTTGACAAATCCAAGGGGAAAAGGGTTCAGGTTTCTTCCTGACTGCTGCAATGTGTACAGCTGCTCTGGCCTCTGGATGGTACATCATCCAGGTGCCCCCCTCGGGCTCCTTCCTTTGCAAGGATGTCAGCATTGTCATTGAAGGCATGATAGGGGGCGTGTATGGAGTGGGCCTTAACTTTGTATACCTAGAATTTACGTGCAAATTTCTGTGCCAGTGAATGAATGTATATTACCAGTTCCTTGTGTTTCACCAGTGTGCCATCAGAAGAGGTAAAGGAGTTCTTCTCCCAGAAAGGAAGAAATTTTGTAAGGGAACAACAAACCCAGTTAGAGTCTGTGAAAATAATGGTGTCCTCAGTTCCATGCTGGATGAACTCAAGGGCACAGGCCACTGCTGCCAGCTCTGCATACTGTGATGATGCCACACTGCAACGCTTAGAAATCTTAACAGTGTTACCAAAAGGGTAAATTACTAATATGCCCATTCCTGCTATCTGTTCTCCATGGTAATAGGAAGCTGAGCTGTCTGTAAAGACACGACACAATGAGATGTTCTCAAGTAGTTGTGGTGTAGCAGGAAGGAAAGGACCTAGATCTGGTAGATCAGGTGGCTGCTTTTTATTAGTCATGGGGCTCTCCTTGAAAAAGGAGACCATGCGGCAGCATAGATGGCATTTTGGTTGGGTGCACCTTGATGTCTCTGTCCTGGAGAAGGAGGGACCAGTGTGTCAGCCTGATATTGAAGACTGACCCATCCTTTACTCTGTCTGATAGCAAAAAGGTTGTTGGGGTATGGTTTGTATTAGTGATCAGTGGGGACTACCCAATGATATACCGAAAGTGCTTGACAGTCCAGTAGGTGGCCAGAATGTTCCTTTCACAAAGGCTGTACTCCTGTTCCACTGGGGTCAAAAGCTGTGATGTATATGCAATGGGTCTCAGGGTACCATGGACCTTCTGGGCCAGCACTGCAGACATAGCAATGTCAGAGGTGGTGCATTCCAGATGGAATGGCAGGGATGGATTGGGGTTAACCAAAGCTGGAGCTGAGGCCAAGGCCTGTTTCAGTGATGTCACAGCTTGGGTGTGAATGGGGCCTCAAGTCCAGGGGACATCCTTTTTCAGTAGTTTGTACAGAGGGGAGGCCTTCTGAGCAAAATCACAAATAAAATCTCTAGAATAGTTCACCATACCTAGAAACCTTCTAAGGGTGGCCATGCTGGTAGGCAGTGGCAGATCTTGCAAGCCTTGTTCCTTCTTCCAGGTAGGGCTTCGGCCTTGGTCTGTTATCCTTAGGCCCTGAAAGAGTACCTCTTTCTGACATAGTTGTGCTCTTGCAGGGTTACATTTGAGGTCTGCCCTCTGGATGAGGGTCAGTCATTCATCTAAGAGATATAGATGTTGTTCATGTGTGGCTGTGGCCAACAACAGGTTGTCCACTTACTGCAAGAGACACTGGAGTGTACAGAAATCATCAAAGGTGTCCATCATGTGCAAATGGAACAGGGAGGGGCTGTTGTGGAACCACTGTGGTAAGCAGGTCCACTTGTACTGCCTGCCCTCAAATGTGAAGGCAAACTTATATTGACTTTGGGGGCCAATGGAAATGACTAGAAGCAATTGGAGATGCCCAGGGCACTAAACAATTGTTGGTCAGGGGTCAGTAGTTGTAGCACATCTGGTGCTGATGCCACAGTTTGTACACAACTGGGGGTGACCTGGTTTAGTCTCCTGTAGTCAATAGTAAGTCTCCAGGTACGTGTGGGTTTCTTCACAGGCCGCACTGGGGAATTTGCAGTGGAGACACATGTCCTGATTACACCTTGCTTGAGGAGTGATTTGATTGTTTCCCTAGGAGATGGCAAGGCCTCAGCTGGAACAGGGTATTGCTGTTGCCTCTCATGTGCTGGGCCTGTCACTTCAATGACAGTATGCATCCTGCCACAATCATGCTTGCTGGTGGCAAATGCCTCCAGATGTCTTTTTAGCATGGGGAGGAGCTTTGGGAAAAGCTTGTGGTTCTTAAAAAAATCTATGACGTCATAGTCTTTGTTGTTCACAGAGATTGTTGCAACCACATGTGAGCCAGGGATCATAATTGTGTGATATTGTCCCTGAATTTGTATCAGTAACATGCTGGCTAGGTCTACCACCAGTGATGAAAGTGAGCAGGAATGCACAGGAACTCAGTTCCTGTACCTTTTTTGCAGCAGGAACTGAGTTCCTGTACTTCTTCCTACTGATATTTGAAGAGAAATTCTTACGACAGTAACATAATGACAATTTCTTGGCCTATGACATGAGATCAGTGGATTTCATTGCACAATCTGACTTGCAGAACAGTTTAATTTGTTTTAGAAATACTTTGACATCTCTGATTGGGTGCACCAGTATCTATACAGATGTGGCTGAAATTGAAAGACATAGATGTGTACAGCAAAAAAAGGTCCAATGGCCCATCCAGTCCCAAGAGTTATCCTTCAGAGTGAGGGTCTTAATTCTGCTTTTCATTTGTGCAAATGTTTGAGTTCCTATGCTTCTTGTTCACCACTTACACCACTGTCTACCACACAGCCGTATGGTGCCAAAAAGTAAATTCTGATTATACTAGGGTGATCATGCAGTACAATTATCTGAAAAGTGTGATATGTCTTCAGGTGCCCCAGTGTCACAGGTAGTGGCAGGGAGTGGTATGCAGGTAGCCTAGTTCCACCTACCCCAGACATGTTGGTCCTCCATCCAGTAGACCAAGGTGATGTGTCTGGGTTGTCATCCTGTAATGCAGACACAGACACAGCCACACCTGTATCCAGCAGTACTGTCAGTAGACGGCCCCCAACCTCGGCCTCTGTGCAGGGCCTTCCATTTGTATCCAAGACCAGCTTGTTTACAATCTGGACTGGGGCCTGTAATTGTCAATCTGTACCAGTGGACGCATGGGGGACCTCCTGAAAGAGGACCTGGGCCTGGTTCCTCTGAACCATCTCACCATGCTGTACTGATGCTATATAGGGAGCCGCTTCTAGGTTCAGACCAGTAAGGGCATGACAGCCTGGACTTCCTGTGTCCCTGTGGCCTGTGGAGGCCTATTCTGCAGCCTGTATTGCAGCAAGGGTCTGAACTGGAACAGCATCTGCTACGGAGATCATTTTCCCAAGGAGTTCTCGGAGACTCTGATTCTCATAGGCTATTTCCCTATATGAAGGGCCTGGTCTTTGTTGTTTACCCTTATTGTTCTTATGGTGTTTCTTGTTTTTGTGGTAGTTTCGGTTCCCACCGCAGGGTTGTTGTTGTTGCTGTTGGACCTGCTGGGGATATTGATTGTCTGTGGGGAGGAGCTGTTTCTCTTGGTCCTGCCCCTCCACCGTGTAGTGTGTTGTGGCCTCCTAAGTGGCTTCCATGGCAGCTACCTTCTTGGAGCCAGAGTCTGAATCACAGCTGTAGAGTTGATAAACTCTCTGTTTTCCGAAGAGCATCTGCAAATCTCTCCATGTTGGGATAGGTGGTTTGTTCTACCTTTTCTCTTACTGCAGGGATCATGTTCCTAAGGAACAAGGTCTTATTTTTTTTTTAATAATTGAACAAGTTTTATTGGTTTAACAATAAGAAACATATCTCCAGTTATACAGTAAAGAGTAATGAACAGGACATTAACTACATAAACACCCTCCCACCCTCCTCCTCCTTCCCCCCTCCCTTCCCATGACTACACACGTTACCAAGTCTCCATCCATCCATCTTAAGGTAGACTAGGGCCTCACAGCTTCCAAGCTGCCATGACTGCCTCAAGAATGCCCCAAAGTGATGTGTATGCCCTAGTCCCACCTCGCATATAGGCTATCTGCCATTCCAATTGTAAAGCCAAGGTGCACTCCCTGTACCATTCCATCAAAGTGGGAACCTGGTCACTCACCCAATGCCTCAGAATTACCAATTTAGCCGCTGCAGCTATGAGTGACATGTGTGCCCTTTTGGCTTTAGGTGTGCCAGTTGGAAAGAGACTGATCAAGCATACTCTGGGGGTAAACAAGGTTTCCAAGCCAAGGATAGGATCTAAGGTATTCTTAATAGACTTCCAAAAGGCCTGGACTTGGGGGCATACCCAAATCATATGATACAAAGTACCAGTGTCCCCTTTACACTTCCCACAAAGGGATGTGGTCACCGTCCATATTTATACAGCTGGGAAGGGGTAAGATATATATTGTGCAGAATATTAAAATGTACTGCCCTCAACCTATCTTGTTTTATAAATTTATACATTGAAAGCCAAACGTTCTTCCAGAGGTTGGGCTCCTCCGGGGTTCCCAATTCTTTAGTCCAGTAATAACAAACCCCTACCGGCAATCTAGCATCCCACTCCTGAAGGGTTTTATACAAATTTGAGACTGAACGTGGCTGGGAGGCTATATGCAGAAGCGTAGCTAAATCTCTATCGCCCGGCACTACCGGTGTAACCTGAGAGAAAAAGGAGGTTAGGGCATTAATGACTTGCAGATACTTAAATGTTTCCTTCAGTGAAACACTTAAGGGTGCTTGTAGATGGCTGGGGGGAAGCAGCTTTCCATTCAACCACACATCGGATACCCTGGAGTGATTTAACTGAGGCCAAAAAGTGGAAGACAACAGTGTGCCCCCAATCTTAAAATGCGGGTTGCCAACAATGGGCGGGTCAGTTGAGTGGTACCACCTTATTGCAAGGTGTTTTTGTATCTGATGAAGGGCCTTTAATGACCATCCCATGGGGTTATTTCTAAGCAACTTAGGGATAGCTGATGGGGAAGCATATAGGAGGGCCGACAGTGAGCATTTGGCTCGCACTGACAGGTGCTGTTCTATGTCTAACCACAACAGTGCGTATCCTGTGTGATTACTCCCTCTATCCCAATAGGCCAATTTGCTAATGTGCTGTGCAGCATAGTATAGGAAAAAAGAAGGGGCAGGCAATCCACCTCTAAGTTTTGAGGCTGTCAATTTGAGATAGGATCTATGGACTCTTTTCTGGTTCCATACAAAGCGACTGACTGCACTTTGCAGTTTGGAGAACCATTTTTCGGTAGGTACATACCTAGCATGCCGAGAGGATATAAAATCCTTGGTAGAACATTCATTGTTATGATGCTTAGTCTACCCCAAAAGGAGAAGGGGAGTAATCTCCACCTCTCCATGTCCCCCATTATTGCTTTGATTAAATTATCCTTTCTTATGGGGTTCAATCCCTTGCAAACATTAATGCCCAGCTATGTAAGAGACTTTGTTTGCCTGGAGAGGCCAAGGGATAATAATTCAGCCTTATTAACCCTGCTATTCAAAGGAAAAACTTTTGTTTTGGCCCAATTTAACTTGTAGTAAAAGAGTTTGGAAAAGGCCTCAATCTCCACCAATGCAGCTGGAATTGAGACCCCAGGGTCCTCAATATGCATTAAAATGTCATCTGCATATACCGAATAAGCATATCTGGCATCCCCTATTCGTATACCCTTAATAGCAGAATTCACTGCAATCCTGTGCAGTAAGGGCTCCAGGTACAGGTTGAAGAGCAGGGGAGATAGGGGGCATCCTTGCCTTTTTCCCCGAGACAGCTGGAATAGTGGGGACAGCACCCCATTACACTTGACCCGGGCCAAGGGAAGTGAATATAGGAGTTGCACCCATCTCTGGAATTCCTTCAGCATCCCGAAAGAGGACAGGGTGGCTAAAAGGAAATCCCAGGATACCCTATTGAACGCCTTTTCGGTGTCCAATGAAACCAGTACCATTGGCGTGTCAGAGTCCTTAGCAATTGTGATAAGATGTAGTAACTTCCTCATATGGTCCTGGGAGAGTCTCCCCACCATAAATCCCACTTGCTCGCGACTAATAAGATTACCAACGACTTTGGAGAGCCTATTTGCAAGAACTTTTGCCAATATTTTAACATCTGTATTTAATAGGGATATGAGGCGGTAACTGTCAATACTCAAAGGGTCCTTCCCTTGTTTTAAAATTAAGGATATCGTGGCCTCTTGGAAGGTGGGGTCTGAGAACCCGTTATCGTACCAGTACTGGAATACCTCTTTTAGGATTGGGGTCACTATCGAATGGCAAGCTTTATAAAAATTACTGGGGAACCCATCTGGCCCAGGGGATTTATCTAGAGACATCTGCTGAATGGCCTGCTGTATCTCACAAATAGTAATTGGGGCACTCAAGGATGCCGCCTCTATGTCTGTAAGCTTAGGTAGATTCACCGAGTTGAGATAAGAACTAATATCATCATCAGTGGGCCGTGCAGCAGGGTCCATGGCATACAGTTCTTGGAAATAAAGGCTGAAGGCCTTCACCATTTCCAGAGAATCAGTACAAACTTGTCCCTCCCTTCCCACATAAATTCCAGTAATAAATTGCAATGAGTCTAGTTGACGGATGTGCATAGCAAGCAACTTACTCGCCCTCTCCCCTGTTTCCAAGTACTTCAATCTGGTTCTCAGCAGGGCAAGTTCTGCCCTCTGAGAGACCAGGCTAACATATTTGGCCTGTAACTGATGGAGTCTGGCCCAACTCTCCTCCGAGGAAGTGCGAGATAAACTATGCTCTAATGTCTTAATAGAGGCTAAAAGGGAGTCCAGTTGGGCTTTTTGTTTCTGAGCTCTCTTAGATGCCATTTTAATTAGTTCTCCCCTTAAGGAGCATTTCAGGGCTGCCCAGACTAAATCATATCTAGCTATTGACCCCTGATTACTGCTAAGGAACGAGGTAATAAAATCTAATATATGCCTCAGCAAGGCTTCGTCCTTCAATATCTGACTATTTAGCCTCCATTAGGGTGACCTTTTGCTTCCTTCCCCTAGCCAAAATTCCAGATTAACTGGCACATGGTCAGATAATACTCTAGCTGATATCTCTGCTTGCATAACTTCAGACATTGCAAAGGAGCTTATCAATATATAATCAATTCGGGAGTATGTCCCGTGTACTGCAGAAAAAAAAGTGTATTGCCGCACATTTGGGTTGATGACACGCCAGGCATCCACTAAGGCGGCATCTCTGATGAGCTCCTTCAGTGCTCTTTGTGCAGGAGACAGCCCTCACCGCTCACGCCCAGATCTATCCAGGTCTGTTTGCAGCACGAGGTTCCAATCCCCTCCTAATAGTGTGAGCTTCTTAGGATCAGATACCACGATGCTTAGCAACTTCACAAAAAAGGCCGGAGAGTCACAGTTTGGGTCATATACCGTGCCAAGTAGTATCAAATGGGATACTAAAAGGCCATGTATGATAATATAACGGCCATCCGGGTCCCAGATTTCCTGGACCGGCTTAAAAGGGACATTCTTCGCTATAAAAATGGCTACCCCACCCCTGTTCGTGGATATCCCTGCTCCCAAGGCCTGCCCAATCCATGATCTTCTGAAGAGAGTAACATCCTCTCTCCTCAGATGCGTTTCTTGAAAAAAAAACAATTTGTACCCTTAACTGCCGTAAGTGCCTCAGTATGGTGTGCCTCTTGACCCTATCCTTGGCTCCCTTGACATTCCAACTAAAGAAGTTATATTTGCTAGTCATGCCATTATACTAATATAACATGGACAGAGGAAGAGAAAAGATGTCCACAGTGGACTGTACAGAAACCCCATTGAGTCATCAATAACTATTCTAGCATTCGGTAACAGTAATGAACCCTGACAGTGTGTAGTCATGGGTCCCCCCCAACCAAAAAATCCCTACCCTATGTTTCCAACTAACCAAACTACAGCCCCCCACCCCCCTACAACCAACTTACCCCAGTTCAGATTAACTGCACTCCCATTTATCTCACGCCACATGATTAACATCACAGCAGACCATGCCAGACAACTATCGCCCCCGGAACCCCCTCCTTACAATGAGAGACTACATATAAACCTGAGTAGTTAATACAAGCCTGTGATATTGAGTAGTAAATAACTATGCTGCATGCCTAACCACAAATCCCTGGTGTACTCAGTGTCCATTCGTAAGGGCTTCAGATCTGTAAAGCCATCTATACACGGAGAGAAAGTAGTAGTAAAAAATTTTTATTCATACAAAAAAATGAATAAGGATATCTCCACTGAGCCGAAGCTCCTTTACAGTGAGATCCAGGTGTCATTTCCAGTTACTGTTATAAGCTAACAATATATAACGAAAGAAAACACATATACACTATAATTATACATCAATAAATTGAACACAGTTCCAAATCATAAAACAAACTAGGACAAGAAGAACATACAAAAAACAATGATTAATTCACAGTATACATTTAATACAAGTTACAATCTACCATCCTAAGATTCAAACTATTTCCCATCATAACTAATATTTTTGATAAGCCATTGTTTAATTTGGTGCAACTGGAAATTTCCCTCAAGGGGTCTAAGCTTCCCAGACAATTTATTCCATATAGAAGGTCCGATATTAAAAAAAATCTTATCCCCCAAGCCGTTCTACGACTTGGGACTGCACAGTCCAAGTAATTAGCAGAGCGCAGACCTTCAATAGGTCTTTTTATTTTAATGGACTCAGCCATATATTTAGGGACTTTTCCTGAGATACATTTTAACACTAACATAGTTGTACTAAGAGCCCACCTTTGAGACAAAGTATGCCAGTCTAATTCTTTATACATATCTATTCTATGTGCCCTCTTTGCAGCTCCCAGTATAAATCTAATTAATTTATTATACATAACATCAAGCTTATATAGTTGCTGTTTAGATGCACCCATATATATCAAATTACCATACTCCAATATAGGTAGTACAACAACAGTTACAACTAATTTTCTAATTTCAAAGACATACTATTTCTTACTCTATATAATGACCCCAAGCACTTACCAACTTTAGTCAAGGTACTATCTATATGACTGTCCCATTTAAATTTTGTATCTAAATACACCCCTAGATATTTATAACTAACAACTTGTTGCAAGATTCTTCCTGAAAATGTTTTAATTTGTAACCCCTCATATTCAGTTTTACACCCGTCCCCTCTATGAAACACCATTACCTGAGATTTTTTCATTCAAAACCAATTTAGATCTAAGCAAAATTCCTGTAACTGATTAAAGCCTGTTGTAATACTATTTGAATAGTTCTCACTGATGAATCAGCAAAATATACAATTGTATCATCAACATAAAGATGGTATTGTAGCTTTGGTTGTTCAAACCCCAAATCATTCATATATAAATTATATAGTATAGGACCCAAAATGGATCCTTGTGGGACTCCTGACACAATCAATTTCAAATCAGATGACCACTCTCTAATAGTCACTTGCTGCAATCTTGAGTCAAGATAATTTTGAAACCAATTTATAACCGACTCAGACGTACCACAGCTTTTTAGTCTGGACAGGAGGATGCCATGGTCCAGCATGTCAAAGGCCTTAGAAAGGTCAACAAAAATTGCTCCCACTGGCATCCCCCTGTCCATACTCTCCATTGTATCTCCTGTGACCTTTATAAGGGCAGTGTTTGTTCCATGTTCGGGTCTAAAGCCGGATTGATAACTGTTAAGGATTTCATTATCTTTCAGATATACCTGTAACTGTTTTGCAACTATTTTCTCCAAAACTTTAGAAATTGTTGGTAAAAGAGAAATTGGTCTATAATTTTCTAATAATAACCTAGATCCTGTCTTATAAATTGGCACAATCTTGGCAAAGAAAGAAAAGAAAAAAAAGGGGGGGGAGGGAGAGATACTGTTTATTTAGTCCACCATTGGGCCCAGTTAAATGTACTGGTAAAAATGTTCATCAATTGCATCATGCTGGGCACATTCCAGGTCTTCATACCAGATTCATTGGAAGCTAAGCTGGAAGTCACAGTACCTTACTCGTGGATTCGGCTATCAGCAACTTGAAGCATCCTCACTACCTGTTGCCAGCGTGGCCCTTATCCTCCAGACTTCACGTTGCTCAACAATGATAGATGGCCAATGTCCAATTGCCACAGTGTCATGCATTGCACTCAATCACTCTGTTGTGATGGGCATAGTGGGCAATAGCGATATCCTTCATCTCTGGGCCGGGGATGCTGGAGTTCTTCACAGGCAACATACGTATAGGAAGCCAGATAATGTGCACCCACCTCAAACTGAATTACAGCCACAGGATCACTGGGGAAAACAAAATAAACCTTTGACCAGGCCTCCTAGAATGGGATTTTGCTTGAGTAGCCTTGACGTGACGATCCGGTGCAGAGGTACCATTACTTGAGGCCCACCAGGTTGCGATCCACTCCCGCTAATGTGAGTGAACTCCTCATAAATCAACTCTGCCGTGGGGCTCTGCCTAAGAAAAAAGACAGGATAGCTGGTCTATAAGCAAATTAATGAGATAAGATGTGTACTCAGACATGCCATCCCCCCGAGATATCATCATGCCCTATGCCCCAAAAATCAGTCTTTGCCGCTTACTTCCGAGTCACACCACAGCATATTCACTGTCCATGGAAGGCACTTTCCTCTGATTACTTAAACAGGTCTGGGAGGATACTTTTGAACTCCTGCAATGCTTGGGTAGGTGAATCATACGAAAGCCATTTGCCCTCATGTTTGACCAGCAGGATAGCAGGATACTTGACCCTGAACTGTCTGGAGGCTGCCACCAATTTGGATACCAGTGGGTGAAATTCTTGGTGCCGCACCCTCACCGAGTGAGGGAGATCCTGGGTAATACGAATCTTCTTGCCCTCCCAGGTATTTCACTAATACCTCTAGTTTTGGATAGAATATGATGTTTATCAAGGTAATTCAGCAATTTAAAAATGATAGGCCTGGGGTTGGCCCTGGGCTGGTGGAGGCACAGTGCTCAATGTGCTTTCTCAATGATATATTCTCCTCCACTGGAGCGGCGATTTTATTACAGAGTTTCTGCACAAAGGGTATCATTGCACTTCCCTCCTCTTTCTCAGCAATCCCTATAATTATCAGGTTGTTCCACCTGCTGCACCCCTCTAAGTCCTCCAATTTATCCTCTAATTTCTTCAACCTGCTCTTCATGCTAGAGAATTCCAACTCGAGCTTCTCATGTTTTCTCTCTCTCGAGAGGTTATTTTAACTTCCGAATCCCCAACCCTCCTGGTCAGTGATTCTACGGACCCCTTGATGTCATGCAAGTCCTCTGATATGGAGGCTATAGTAGTTTGGAGGGGCTGCATTATCTCCATGAACTTCCCCTCCAAGAGGGCTGCTTCCACGGTGGGTGTTTTGAGCATCCCCATGGCCTGCTGCTTCGGCCTTTTTGTAGCCTTGTCCTTCTCTGGCATTCGTGGAGGGGAGTGCCTCGGGGGCGCCTTCTTCATGTACACCTCCATCTGGTTTCTGCACTTGGGCGTCAGTGGTGAGTAGATACTATCAATTCCAATTTTAAGATATATTTTTGCAGTAGTTCGCTGATTTAAGTGAAAAATTCAGGAAAAGGAGAGCGGAGCTCCGAGAGGTCGCTGTCGTTGCTCAGGCTGCCATCACGTGACCAGAACAAGATCTTATACTCAATGAGGTCCACATCTGCGGCTTCTCCTGCAAGGTGCTTCCCTGCTCAGTAGGCCAGCCAGAGCCTCTGGTGGAAAGTTGCTGAACTTTCTTTTGCATTCTGTTTCACAGGGTATGTGAGCATCACTCCTAGCACACCTGGGTTGTTTGCAGAAATGAGCTCAGATGCTACTTCATCAAGGGTGGCATGGCCATCCAGGTGGATGACATCGGGGAGTTTCACCCACAGGCCAGGATCGATGGTCTGGCATAGGATCTGGACCTGGTAGTCTGCAGGGAGACTAAGCATTTCACATTTAACACACACCTTTTCCAAGTGGCAACTGAGGTTGTCGGACAGGCTCATCTGACCAATACTGTCAGCTATTTGCTGAACAGAGTAGGCCATTTTAAGGGGATTATTGGAACAATCTAGCAGAGGTAGATTACTTCAGGTGCCCTCCAGGGATGCCTGAGACGTGGCTTCCACCACAGAATGAACCATGCCTTCCTGGGTACCAGCTTCATTTAGAAGCTGTCTAATCTGGGTCTTGAGAACCCATTTGTTTTTCTCAGAGATGGGCACGGTGCCTAAGGCACTGTCAATCATTTTCTCTATCTCCTGCCTGTCTTCCACATTAATAATGGCTTTTAGTGGTGCCTTTGGGACTAGGCCTAGGCCTGCTCCCCCCATCATGGGGGTCGCCATGATGGCATCGCCCATGATGTGCGTCATGCCGTTGATGATGTAGGGATGTGGTGTCATGTGACAGGGGTCTGCCATGTTGTGGATGGTGGGGAGGGGTGTCTGGGCCATAGTAGGGGTGTGACTGGGCTTTGTACTGAGAGATGTCATCATCTGACTCCTCCCTTTCAGATGACATTGACAAGGCAGGAGCTATACCTTCCATTGCCTTGACATGACCAGCCAGCGCCTCTCGCTGATGGCACAGTTTCTCCATTTTAGAGTCACATTCCTCATGACTCACTTTTGCAACACTCTGATCCTCATCATCCTGCATCTGCTTCTCTAACACCAAAACATGACACTCAATTTGCGATTGTCCTTAGTAGCTATCCCTAAGTCATTACGTACCTGGTTTATCTCATCCTGTAACTCTCCCAACACCTCATGCATCTAATAATTCGTTCTACTTAACAAGTCATTCATTTGCAAAGCCTGCCTCTTATCCTGTCTCAAACTTTTACACTCCAACTTCAACATACAAAGTTCCTGCTCAACTGCCTAAGAGAATGATACAAAAGGGAAACCTTTTCATTTCACAGACTTTGGAGCTCAGACTCCAAATCCTGCTCTTGTCTCACACATTCAGCTTCCTGAAATCCCATCTCCTGCTTAAGAGATGAGATCTGCAGTTCAAGGGATTGAAACCTCACTTCAGAGGCTTCCAGAGCAGCATAGAGAGCAGCAACCAACAGCCCTTTAGCGTCTCACTTTCTGGCTCTTTGTCTTGTCTCAGTGTACTGGGTTGAGATCCCTAGCAAAGGGTTTTTGGATTGACTTGCATCCCACGTGAAGTCCATCCATCCTCCATGGGAGGCAAGGAAGTTTGAGACATTGAGTCTCAGTTCTGCACAAATATTTGATATAGTGGCCATTGTGTGGGAGGGAATGAAAAATCAAACTGTGAAAAAGGTGCTGTGCTGTGTATTGTTATACAATAGGAGCATTTGTTCACAGTTGTACTACTGTGCACTTGTAAGCTTGCAATTCAGAACTGCTGTGGGGTGGGTTGAGTCGGCATCGACTACACCCAGGTTGCAGCCAGACTTTGCAAGTGATTACAAAGTGGGTGGAAAATGGTAGAGGTGGTGTGGGAATGCACACCTGCTGTTCCTGTTGGGAAGGGGAAAGTTGTAGCAACAAGTGAAACTTTGCAGACTCAAAATATTGCCTGCATGTGGTCGCCAATTGTCAGGAGGTCTAAACCTCACTCTCAGGTTCTTGGCAATAATGGACATACAAGGAATCACAGACACATTGCATAAGAGTAATAACACTTGTTTATAACTATCAAAATGAAAATCACAGTTGCCCTAAGCAGTTCTTACCAATAGGAACTGGTAGCCAATGCTAAGCATTCCCTATACCTCAAGGAAACTCTGTGTCTCCTGGGGTCTCCGAGGTAGAAGATGTAATGTCTTACATTATATACCTAAGATAATTAGCATGGTTACTGTAAGATAGAAACATTTCTAGTTACAGAGATGACCCCGATTGGCTAAATTAGAGGTGGCTCCACAGTCCAAGATAACATTATACAATTTCATTATAGTTATCACTTTGTAGAAATAAAGAGGTACAGTTTGTACTGTACATAGCTGTGTAGTAATACAAATCATCAGAAGATGGCAATGCCGACTCACATATCATGATCATTACAAGGACACAGATGTCCTAACATCCTGTAAGCAAGAAATATATGTATATATTGGAAAGTAAAGTGTATAGCAATAATGTGCATACATGTCCTTAAATCTGCTCTGGTACAATAGATGCCCTTAGCCCTATATGTTAGTATAACATATACCTAAATGCTAGCTGTCTGCGGTGTACCTGTGGGGGTACCAATTTGGCTGCAGGAACCTTGTGTAACAGTATCCAGGGTAAAATGCCTGTACTCAAAGCCTGGACTAGACATTACAACCTGGATGTACTATGCATTGCTGAATCTTGGTTAAAACCCCTCATACTTCCCCAAGAAATCACATTAACTGGGTACACCACTTATAGGACGGACTGCCTCTCCAAAAAATATGGGAGTGTACTTATTTACACCCAAACCAATCTCACTACTGACATACATCCACCCATCTCAGACATACCAGAACATGAACACATCATAATCTTAATCACCCTTGGTCAAGCCATGCAGTTAATGTTCACCCCCCAGTCCTTGTTTCCTCAGCATGTTTAGAATTCTTAACAAACCTAGACAAATTACCCCACGGTGACCTAATTCTAACTGGAGATTTTAATCTGAACTGGCTCAGTCCCAAAAGGACAAATTACTTCTTCTTTTTAGTGGATGTAAAGCTAGAACAATTATTTTACCACCCCACCAGATTCAACATGAAATCAGGTAACCACAACCTACTAGACTGGATGTTAACTAATATCAGCAAGCACATAAAAAAATTGCAGAAGTATTCCCAGATGCTCTTAGTGATCACTCCCCTACCTACTGTGTCTGGAGGAATAACATCTTGAAACCCCACCACCTAAACTCTGTAAAACGCGTGACCTCACGAGGTTTAATGCTGACGCCTTTCTCGAACGTCTTAATTCAATAGACTGGATACCCATCAATTGCCTTCCAGATGTCAACTAAGCATTAGACTTCATCATAAACTCCTTCTCATCAATTTTAGACTCCCTACTCCCCATTAGACCAAAGAGAGTTAAGGGAATCAACTCCCCCTGGCTTTCTCATGACCTCAGGGTACTGATGTGCTCCCGTGACAAAGCCTAGAAGGAGTTCAAATCAACAGGACAGCTGTCTGACTGGCAGTCATATCAATGATTGCACAATGCCTGCAAAACACAGGTTACTAAGGCCAAAAGGACCTACATCTGCTCCCTACAGAAAAAAATCTTGCTGACCCAAAAAGCTTCTGGACTCAAATAAACTCCATCCTTAAAGGCAAGGACAGAATCCTCCCCAAGTCCATGATTTTGAAGGGTGTTACACTATCTAGCCCTGCGGACATAGCTAGTGGCATCAATCACTTTTCACTGACCTGGAAAAATACAAAAAGGACCTGCCTCTCATCCCGAATGACTCATCACTGCCTGAACCCAAAGGTACCCTCCCCACCTTCCACCTAAAACTGGCCACAAGGCTAGAGGTCCTAAAACTACTTAAGGATCTCAACCCAGACAGTGCCCCTGGTTTTGATACCCTCCATCCAAAATTCCTTAGAATAGGGGCACCTGTCATTGCCTACCCAGTAATGTTCTTAATAAATAAATCTTTCCTTAATCGAACAATCCTGGACAAATGGAAAACTGAAATTGTGGTCCCCGTACATAAAAATGACCCCACAAACCTGGTAGAAAACTATAGGCCTATATCAATCCTTTGCCCCCTTGCCAAGATTTAAGAGAGAATACATTGCAATCAACTCTACTCCCATCTTGAACTCAACAATGCCATAACTATCCATCGGCATGGTTTCTGTAAATTACATGGCACAGAACCAGCACTGCTACGTGTAACCTCAGACATCATCGAGGCAATGGATCAGGGTGAAGCAACAGGGGCAATCTTCATGGATCTGACCAAAGCCTTCGACCTTGTCAACCATCAACGACTCCTTGCTAAACTCCATCATATAGGGCTTGACCCCCTACCCCACTCCTGGCAAGCCAACTACCTAACCAACCAGCAACAATGTGTAAAATAGTCTGGTACCATACCCCCCCCTTCCATAACTGACGGTGTCCCACAAGGCTCCATATTAGGACCACTCTTAGTCTCCATTTTCATCAATGAGCTCCCACTCAACAGTGGGGCTGCAGCGGTTCAACTAGATGCTGATGATGCCATCCTTTACAGGTCTGCTAAAGATGTCACTGTCATAAACACCAACCTTGAGAGTGATTTTAAGGCCTTGGAGGCCTGGTTCAAAGCCAATCTGCCAATACTTAACATTAAAAAAACTCAAACCATGCTATTCCACCACACCTCCTTTAAACTAAATAACCAACCACTTATGGTAGTTAAAACGTCAGCGGCGGTGGCTCTGTAAAGTGCCAAAAGCTTCAAATAACTGGGCATCACCTTAGACAAAGTCCTATCCTTTGAGACCCATACTGATAACATTATAAAATCAACACATCAGAAACTTGGGTTACTATACTGTACTGCCCCCTACCTCACTTCCCAATCCACAAAGACCATCGGTACTGCAACCCTATTCATAGGTCTCCTCTATGGAGCATCCTTGATCACTACAGTGAAGCCATCAATTTTGAACAGACTCAGGCAAGCATATCACTGGATAACCAGATTAGCTGCCTCAGCCTCGGCCCAGACTCATCACTGTGCTGTGCTCAGTACCTTAAGTTGACCAGGTTTTGAGGCTAAACTGTACTTACCCTTGCTTTGTACCACCTTCAAACTAGTACACCTTCCCACCCAGCCTCTCCAAACTGCTGACTCAGAAACCATTTACCAGGTCCCTTTGGTCATCTTACCAACCATTACTAGTTATACCTAAAACTCACTTAGCAGTTGGAACAAGGTCATTCTCATTTGCTGCTGCATATAAATGAACAACCTTCTACCAGGACTTCTCTCCTGTACATCCCTCTCACAATTTAAAAAGCAGTACAAGGTCCTATTCTTTTCCCAGGGCAGTTACAACTGCATATAATAGGCAGGGGATAAGCCTCTGTCTTGCTCTCATTTTACGTATACTGTGAAATAAGAGATGGAAAGTTGTTATTGTCCTAGAATGTATAATACTATCTATCTGTTACCTATCTTATGTTTCAGTCTATGTACCCTGTATAAACATGAGATGGAAAGTGGTTATATCATAGAATGTATACTTGTTCCCTATCTTATGTTCTACTTTGTATCATATTGCTAATATCTCTACTTGTTATTGTTACTACTGATGTTACCACTGTCGGTACATTGTTTAATGACCAATTCTTGTGAAATGCTTAGGTTCCCCGGGTCGCCACTGAAAAGGGGACTGTCTTGTCTCAGTTGGGCCTACCTGGTCATCAAAATATCAAATAAATAAATAAATATGGAGTGGTTACTCTGAACGGACTGAAAGATTTTTCTACTAGTGGAGTAAGTTACTTCAGTTTGGTAAAGGATTACTGTCACTTGATGAAAGAATTACAGGAAGCAAGCATGGTAAGATATTCCACTCCAAAAAAATGTGCAGACTATTTCTGAGCTGTTCATTTCATTATCTTAAGATGTTTTTCCACATCTTCAGCTATAAACATCTCTATTAATTTCCTTGCAACTGAAATGAGACTAACAGGTCTGTAGTTGCCCACTTCATTTCTGTTTCCCACTTTGCATATTGGTATTCATTTGCATACGTCTGTCACTTGGCGTCAGCAATTTATTTTGCTGATTTTTGTATTGCAACTTTTCACACATACTAACTGAAACTGGTGAAAATACAGTCTTGGTAACTTGTAATGATCACTGACTCAATTATATTCACATATTGTTTTACAAGTAAATAGGATGGCCACTCCATATAAAGTTTAATGTTTTATACTAATTCCAGTATAATGCTATTGTATTCTGACTCCCACATACATTGTCTCAATATAATCAGCCTAATTATAACTGCACATGGCTTTACTACTTTTACAATTAGCTATAATGCAACCTCTTTTTTCTCTGTTGTCTTTTCTATAGGGTTCTCAGCAATATAATCAGTATAACTGCATATTTTGTATTTTACATTAATTCAGAATTTTAAACCATGTGCATTAAAATAATATGATTTTGTCTCACTTTCTAATGGAGTAATCATTTTTGGATTGGATATTTTTTACTGTAACTTTGGATATTTTAATCTTGTGTGTATATCATATTTTATATGTACTGTAATGTTACTGTTCCTGGATTATACTGTTATTACTGTATGACTTTGTAGTTTATCTGCCTTGTATCTTTCTTGACTACTCAAGTCCCCCAGGTCACAGCATAACTGAATATAATCTGTTGTTTGTGTTACTTTGGTTAAACAAATTCCAAATGTATTACTTGACTTTCAAGGATAGCATTATTTGAGGGATTGTTATGTTGCAGTAAGTGTGTGTGTGTGTGTGTGTTTGTGTACATGCATATGTATAGTTTATTTATTTAGTTGTTAACTGGGTAGGTGCACTGATCCAATGGATCACTTTCAGGCATGACCCAGGCCATACAAACGGCACAGTAACATAGTTCAGAGGAAATTAGTGCAAAAAGGTAAAGTGATTACTGTACATAGGTGAACACATTAAGTAATACTATACATAAGGTGGAGTTTTGTGCAAAATTGTGCATAAAGAGAACACAGTCATCTATATGGAGAATAAATGCTAGGTAAGTACAGTATATAGGGAAATATACTATTTAGGTGGGCTAATTAGCTCCATAACTCATGAGCCCAAAGGGCATGTAGAATTATAAGCTAATTAGCCCCTGTGATGGTAAATTTCCCCATACACCACACATACCTAGCATTTATTGTATATAATGCATTAGCATGGTTATTATTGTTTCTTTAGATTACATTTGTGATCATTTCCAGGTTAACCTTGCTTTATGTTGTCCCTCCTGCTGTTCTGCAGTGTAGGGTTGTGCTATATAAGGAGGTGTGGCTAGGGCAGTTGGTTCATTAGTATGTGCTGTAGAGGAAAGTAATGGCATGCAGTTTGAGATGGTGTGGCAGTTGAGAGTGCAGTTCATGTTGGCATGGTCATCAAGAGTGCAGTTCAGGTCAGTGTGGCAGCTGGGAGTGCTGTGTGGTTGGGTTCGAGTTGATAAAGGTGTCCTGTTCTGCTCAGCATTGATGGCAGTTGCATTGAGGGCTTGGGTGAGTACATACATTTTGCCATCAGTTGGAGCCTTCCCAACCCCCACCCATTCCCAATGTTGTTTTTTTTTTTAATAAAGGGCAGTTTACACAATGCTTATCGGTCTTTTGGCACACTGAGAATACTGCCAAGTTTTTTTGACCTAACTGTAGGAGAAAAAAATGGACCTGCTGAGGCAAAGTCATTTACCACTGCCATTAAAATCATTTATCATGGATGACTTTAATAGCTGTGGTATGTGACTTTCATTGGCATAATATATGGGGAAATAGTTGATGGGCTTTTCAATGGGACACCAGCCCCTTCCATGTATTTACTTATCTGTCTACCAGGGTTTTACCATGCCGCAGCGACAGTGGCCATGAAGAAATCCCTGACAGCAACAGCCGCATTGCTGAGTGTCAGCAAAGCAGTTTTGGGGATGCCCCCAAACCCCCACAGTCCTCCAGTCTCTAGGATTCCAACTCCAAGTTGGAGTTGGACCAGGGTGGGGGCGAAACACCCTGAGAGGTAATCCCCTGGCCATGCAGAGACCATCACAGTGCAAAATCCGCATGTCGCTGTGATGATCTTCACCATTGGGAAGTCGCTGTGGCAACGGTATACCATCTAACAGTCTGTCTGTCTGTCTATTTGTCTATTTATCTCTTAGCAAAAACTACGTTAATGCTTATTAGGGTTGCTACTGCACAAAGTGCAAATCGCACAATGATAGGAAATAAACTATTAGGTCTGTCAACCCAATGCCACAACATTTGGAAATGTGCTACTAGGGTTCTTATGTCCATCTCCCACCCACACTATTACATTCCCTACCTTTATGACCCATGGACAGTCTACAGGTAGAGGGCCATGAATGGTATACAGACCCCCTACACAGGGGGTGGAAGGGGACAGACAGTTGATTTAGACAACTACAAGGATGGCTCTCAAAGGGGAGCTTCTGCTAGTGGGGGACCTAAACCTCCTCGATGTGGATTGGGAGATACTGGCTGTGGTATCAGCAGGAGGATCCTAGAGGTGCTACAGGGTGTATTCATGCAGTAGCTGGTTAGGGAGCCCACTAGGGGAAATAATCTGCTGGACGTAGTTCTCACAAATGGGGAAAGTGTGGATGAGGTGAATGTAGGGGAAAGACTAGGTAGAAGTGATCACAGGACTGTAAGGTTCAGGGTAAAGATGGGGAGTGAGGCTAATCAGACCAGCATGAGGGTTATGGACTTCAGGAAGATGGACTTTAATAGAATGGGGAGAATATTTAGGGAAGAAATGACAGGGAAGGGGAATATAGGGGATATGGAGGAGATATGCAAAACTATCAAAGGGGGTACTGAAAGCCACTGAAATTTGAATTAAGAAGGGGAAGAAGAACAAAAAAAGGAGGAAACCACTCTGGTTTACAAGGGAGGTGGCGGGGTGGTCAGGAAAAGGAAAATGGCATTCAGAAAATATAAGATGACACAAAGGAAGGAGGACAGGGAGGCTTATAAGGAGAAGCAGAAGGTAGCAGGGCAGAAAATAAGGAGGTCTAAGGCAGACACTGAGGAGAAAATAGCTAGGCAGGCCAAAAAGGGAGATAACATTTTTCTTTAGGTATGTGGGGGAAAGAAGAAAGATAAGGCAGGGGATAGTAAGGTTGCAGGGGGAAGGAGGGAAACATCTGGAGGTGGACTTTGAGAAAGCAGAGGTGTTGAATAGCTACTTCTGCTCAGTCTTCATTGAGGGATTGGGTAGGGGACCCAAGATGAGTGTGAGGGATAGAGAAACCAAAATGGTGGATCCTAGCCTGTTCAATATAGACAGAGTAAGGGAGCAACTGGGCAGGTTAAAGGTGGACAAGGCAATGGGGCTGGACAGCTTTCACCCAAGGGCACTCCGGGAACTGAGGTAAGAGCTGACAGCACCACTGATGAGACTGTTTAACCTGTCCCTGGATACAGGGTGTGTGCTAAGGGACTGGAGGAGGGCGGATGTGGTGCCACTGCACAAAGGCATCAGTAAGGAGGTGGTGGAGAATTACCGCCCAGCCAGCCTCACCTCAGTGGTGGGTAAAGTGATGGAGGCACTAATAAAGAAAAGGGGGGTAGAATACCTGAAGAATAGTGACCTGCAGGACAATAGACAGCATGGCTTCATGAATGGGAGTTCATGCCATATGAACTTGATAGAGTTCTTCAATTGGGTGACACAGGTGGTTAGAGAGGTAGTGGATGTAGCCTATCTGGACTTCAGTAAGGCCTTCAACACCGTCCCTCACAGAAGGCTAGTAAATAAGCTGGGAAGCTTTGGGGTGGGGAGGAAAATAACTAGGTGGGTGGAAAATTGGCTGGCAGGCAGAAGCCAGAGGGTGGTGGTAAATGTGGTGCACTCCAGGGTGAGGAGGGTGATGAGTGGGACGCCCAAGGGGGTCAGTACTGGGACTCCTACTTTTTAATATCTACATCAGTGATATAGCAGACAGGCTGGAGGGACGGGTGTGCCTATTTGCAGATGATACAAAAATCTGCAATATGGTGGCCCCCCCCCAGGGGGGGTTGGAGGCCATGAGGTGGGACCTGAAGATCCTGAAGTAGTAGTCGGAAACTTGGCAACTGAAATTCAATGCCAAAAAGTGTGCTGTAATGCACTTGGGGTGTAAAAACTAGCAAGAAACCTATACTCTGGGGGGGGGATCAAAAAAACAGAACAGGAGAGGGATGTAGGGATTATAAAATCAAGCAACCTTAAGGTAGGTAGCCAATGTAGCAAAGCAGTGGGGAAGGCAAATGGAATGTTGGCATGCATTGGGAGGGACAAAACTAGCAGAAGAAGGGAGGTGCTGATGCCTTTTTACAAGGCCATGGTGAGGCCACACCTGGAGTACGGGGTCCAGTTCTGGAGACCACACCTATGCAAGGACATAGATGGGATGGAGAGGGTTCAGAGAAAGGCAACCAGGATGGTGCATGGTACACAAGGGAAACCATACGAGCAGAGGTGAAGAGAGTTGGATCTGTACATACTGTATTAGAGACTAGAAGGGAGAGGGAGAACATGGTTGAAACTTTTAAGAACGTGAAGGGGATCAATAAGATTAAGGAGGGGAGCTTATTTAAAAGGAAAGAGGGGCCTAAAACTAGAGGGCATAGCCACAGATTGGAAGGAGGAAGATACAGAGGCAATGTGAGGGGTCAGTTCTTCATGGAGAGGGTGGTAGAGGCCTGGAATAAACCACCAGAGGAGGTGGTGGGAGTTTAAATGGCGGAGGGATTCAAAAGGGCATGGGACAGACATATGGGGTTGGTAAGTGGGGAAGGGGAGGGCCAGTGATTTTGGACATGAGTTGGGGAGGGAGAAAGGGGCAGACTGGATGGGCTGGTGAGGTCCTTTTCTGCTATCAGATTTCTATGATTCTATGATTCTTTGAACAGTATGGTACCTCATAGAGGGTCAGCATATGAAAAATTGGTATATATCCCCTCACCTACCCTCCTGACTGATAGGCAAGATACATGTCTGGAATCATGTTACTTAGGTCTGGGGGTTTCATACATATAGTATATTGTGGATATGTACTTACAGTACTTTGAGATGCATACCTGTGGAGATTTACATTCATTTATAACTTCTTTCTTACTTGGCACACAGTATTGTAGACCCTCCAAAATCCAGCAGACTTGTTAAAAATGTGAAGTAAAGTACACATTACATAGTTGTGAGTGTGTTTTGTTAAGACACATATAATAGTTAGAAATGCTCAAAGCAAGTTACATGTTTGAGCATGTTTACTATTTCATGCAGGGTCTTGTTGTAGCTGAATAAAACAAGGTTATGTATGTCACGCTAGACACATGGTCCACAACTATATGAATCCACAAACTAGAACTGCTTTGTAAGTGTGCATGTTAGCACTGAACCTTCAGAGTCACATAACCCAGCACAGATTTGTAGGGTGATGCAAGACCTCTAGCTTTGCCTTGTGTCACCTTCATGGTGTGAAAAATCTGCCTATGATCTGGTAGTCAGTTTGGCTAATTAGGTTCAAAATGTGGTGGCCAATTCAATATTTTTAGGAGCCATCATTTTTAAGGGTTTAAACATCACTTCACTGGCAGTAACCCAGTAGGACAGGAAGTATCAAAATGTAGTAGCGAAACCAAGTGTTTTACTAACCATTGCCCTGCTGGATGACTGATTTATTCCACCATAGTCATGAGGGTAGGTGAAAGAGTGGGAGTGAGGATTTCAGATGCTATATTTCAATTTTTAATAGGCTGACCTTGTATGAGGTACCATGCTGTTGAGGCATGGCCCTGTACCTGTCAACTGTCTTTGGGTCGGGGGCTTAGCAGGGTGGGCGGGAGATGAACATAAGAAACCCAAAAGCACATTCCCAAACTTTGTGGGCCTTGGGTTGACAACAATGATCATTTTTTTCAACCTTTGTGTGGTTTGTGTTTTATATGGTGGCAACTCTGATAGCATTAAAGTAGTTTTTTGTCATTAATTTGTTTACACTTGCAGACATTTCTGTAGTAACTACATTTACTCATGGCCCTTGAAACCCTATGCAAAGCAGGAGGTGCTTTTCATGGGACCCTTTCTGGTCTGTGCAAAATCATAATGACTTCTGCCAAAAGGGAAACAGTTCTTCCATGGAGTGTTGTGAACTATAATGGCCTGCTCCTGGAGGCCATCAGACCATTTGTTCTCTGACGTAAAAGTAGATAGTACAGCTTAGATCAGCCCCCCAGTAGGCACTGCACATTGTGCAGAAGTACATACTGTATGAACACACAAACACACAAAATTGCCTGCAGAAACAAGGCATAATGGTTTAATGAGTCTGCTTGAGTCTGCAGCTGTTTGTTTCTTGGAGCTCCCCCCCCCCACTCCTCCTGGAATATTTCCCCACCATCCCACTTCTCTGCCACTTCCACCTCCCAGTAATGCCTCCTTCTGTCCTAATTTTTTGTTCACCCTATCCCACCCCCCTAGAAACTGGCCACCATCTTTGCTGGCACCACCTCTTCTGGCATCTCATTCCACCCCTTCACCACCCTTTCAGTGAAAAAGTGCGTCCTCATTTTCTTCCTGAAACTACCCCCACCAGTTTCAGGCTATGCCTCCTTGTTATACCTTCCTTTCTTAAGTTAAAGATACCCTCAACATCAACTCTGTGCATGCTCTTGAGGTACTTGAAGGTTTCAATCATATCCCCCCTCTCTCTTCTGTCCCCACAGGGAGTACATGCTGAGCTCCCTCAGCCTCTCCTCATATGTTCTGTCCCCCATGCCCTGGATCATTTTGGTTGCCCTCTGCAGGACCCCCTCCAGTAGTTTGATATCCTTCTTCAGGTAAGGGCACCAGAACTGGACACAGTATTCCAGATGTGGTCTCACCAGTGACCTGTATAGTGGCGGAATAACTTCCTCCCTCCTAGAGGTGACTCCCCTGGTGATGCAGCCCAGCATTTTATTTGCCTTGGCTGCTGCCTTTCATCACTGCGTTGTGTATTTCATATCACCCCTTAGCAATACTCCAAGGTCCTTTTCCGCATCAGTTACTGTCACCTGTATTCTGCCCAGCCAGTATCTGGCCTTTGGGTTTATGGCTCCTATGTGCATTATCTTACATTTCTTAGCATTGAAACCCAACTGTCAGACTCCTGGCAATGTCTCCAGCTTAGCCAGGTCCTCCCTTAAATTCTTTCTCCTTTCCTTGGTGTCTACTCTCCCGCAGAGCTTAGTATCATCTGCAAAAAGTAGACAGACATGCATCAGTTCAAACATGGCTAGTAAATCCCAGTCCTTTGTGTCCATCTGGTATTGTGTGCACAGCATGTACTTTGCAGGGTAGTACATTTTCATTTCATTTCATTTTATTTTTTATACTTGTAAACCCAGATGCACAAGGTTGCCCATTTTCACTGGTGACATTTTCAATCTAAAAACACAATATAACAATACAAATTAAGAGCAGACCATTCAGTCCAATAAAGTGCAGTTACAGAAGCAGATACATTACATTTTGGAAAAAAGCCAGTAACCTTTTGAGAACTGAATATGTGTGAACGTATATAGATTCTGGACGTATATATATGTCCACAGTCTTCTAAGGGTTAACTTTTTCTTAAAGCACTGAATGAGATTACTCTCAGCAATTTCTGTCGGTATCTTATTAAAAAAAGTAGGTGCTCTAAATAATAAAGATCTTTGTCCAAAAGTAGTCTTAAAAAATGGTATTTTGAAATTAAATTTGTACTGGGACCTAATGGATACTGCATTTATTGCCCTGGGAAACATTAGAGAAGTAAATGGGGAAAGAAGATTACATTTTCCTTTAAATAAAAAAGTACCCATTTTAAAAAGAACTCGGTCATCGAAAGATAGAGAATAAGACTGTTTATACAAGTCAGAACAGTGAGTTTGAAAAGGCAAATCTAGCCAGAATCTTAAGGCTGAATGATATATCACTCTGAGCAGGCTCAAACCATTACAACATGAGGAGGTATATATATCAGAATGCCATAGTCTAGTACTGAAAACAGGAAGCTATGGACTAAAAGCTTTCTTGATTTGAGGGTCAGAAGGGATTTAACTCAATAAAGAATACCCAATCTTTGGTACAGGGTTTTCCTAAGGCTCTGAATATGAGGTTCAAAAGAAAACTGATTATCTAAGGTTATGCCTAAATATCTGAAAACCGAAACAAATTTAATTTTATTACCCCTTCTATCGATAATTAAAGGAAAATCAGTGGATGCCTTCTTATGCCAAAAAAAAACATTACCTTTGTTTTTTGTGAATTCAGCATCAAATGATTTAAAGATAACCAATCCTGCAGATGATCAAAATCAGTCTGAAGATAGGAAAGAGCAATATCAGATCTGGGATTAGTACAAAAAATAACAGCATCATCAGCTTAAGGATCATCTCTGTATTAATACAAATATTTGGGGCTGAATTCATAAATAAAGGAAAAATGAGTGACCCCAGGACTGAACCAAGGGGTACACCACAAACTAATGGAAGAGTCTGGGATAAAGATGAACCAATGATAGTTCTAAAAGATCTATTACGTAAAAAATGTTGATACCACACAATTACATCCCCAGAGAAGTGAAGACCACAAAGGACACCCGGAAGGAGATCGAATTCAACCAGGTCAAAAGCCTTGGTGAGTGCCACACATGAATGTCCTCTATCGAGTGCACCATGTACACTGCTCGTGAGCCCCACCAAGGCTGTTTTGGTATTAAACCCTGGCTTGAACCCATGTTGGTTCCTTGAGAGTAAAGAGTATTTCCCAAGAAAGCCTAAGGTTTGGTCCATCACAATCTTTTTCAAAATTTTTGATATGGGTAATAGAAGAGATAGGTTGATAATAAATAACAATGGAAGGATTTCCATTCTTCAAAATGGGTTTTATAATTGCCCGTTTCCAGCTACTTGGGAAAACATTATGGGATAAATAAAAATTAAAAATATGTGCTAAAGGATAAGCAAAACAGTCTATGCCTAATTTAATAATCCTGATATCAACTCTACCCTGACCCTGGAGAGGTTTTGGATTATTTTTCAAAAAATATTTTTTTACTAAAGAAGGGGTAATGAGTTTTATTTTAAACTTTGGATTAGTGTCATTGTGGACATCGTTAAGATCAGTTCCACCATCCAAAATTATGGGGGTTCTATAGGAAGCAAGATTCCCAAAGTGATGGTTAAAAATATTAGATACCAAAGAAGGATCACAAATACTTTGTCCGTTTTGAAGGACAGTGGGTGCAAAAGCTTTTTTTTGTTTTCCAATAATTTTATTCAGAAAGTTCCAGTTTTTTGGGGATTACCCCTGGAGTTACATACTAACATATTAAAATGCCAGCAGAATAGGCCTAATGGTCTTTCGTGTCTGCTCATTTGATCAGCCCCCACCCTGGGAACTGACCTTGCTGCCCCCCTTGCCTTCTCTGGCTTCTCCCTTCCCAGTTCCGGATATTCTTGCTGCATTGGATTTTGCTTCCAGAACCCTTCCCCTGTACCTGTCCCACCCACTCTTGAACTCCTCCACTGTCTCTGCCTCCACCAGCCCCCTAGGCAGCGCATTCCATGGCTCCACCACCCTCTCAGTGAAGTAGCACCTCCTCCTTTCTCCCTGAATCTTCCACCCTCCAGCTTCCACCCATGCCCTCTAGTGGCCCCCTCCTCCTTCCTTCCTTCGAAGCACCCTGACTGTTCCTCCCCTATTTACCCCCTTCATGTATCTGAAGGCCTCTATCATGTCCCCACAGTCCCTTCTCTCTTCCAATGTGTACATATTTAGCTCTTCGAGCCTCTCCTCATAGGTCCTGTCCCCCAAGCCTCAAATCATTTTGGTTGCCCTCCTCTAGACCCTCTCCAGGAGTTTAATGTCCCTCTTTATGTGTGGCCTCCAAAACTGCATGCAGTACTTGAGGTGCGGCCTCCCTAAGCAGTTATACAGTAGGAGTATCACTTCCCTCCTTCTGGAGGTGACCCCCCTAGCGATGCATCCCAGCATCCTGTTGGCCTTGGCTGCTGCCCTCCTACAAGTCTCCGAGTTGTTCATCTTGACATCCACCAACACCCCCAGGTCCCTCTCAGCCATCGAGACTTGTAGCATCCCCCAGGGTGTACACTTGGCCCGGGTTTCTAGCCCCCAGGTGCAGTACCTTGCATTTCCCTGCATTGAACCTCAGCTTCCACTTTCTAGACCATCTTTCCAGAGCCTCCATGTCCCCCTGTAGGGACACTCTCCCCTCCTCCCCATCCACCACAGCCCCCAGTTTTGAGTCATTCACAAAGAGACTCATCTCACTCCTGATACATGTCCTTATGTCAGAGACATAGGCATTGAACAGGAGGGGCCCAAAGGACTGATCCCTGTGGGACCCCACTAATGACCCTCCTTGAGGATGAGACTATCCCACCAACTATGACCCTCTGGGACCAGTGCTGGAGCCAATTGCCTATCCATCTGATTATCTGGTTCCCCGCCCCCATTTCTCCCAGCGTATCCAACAGGCCCATGTGAGGAATAGAGTCAAATGCCTTGCTGAAGTCTAGAAAAAGGACGTCCACTGGTCTACCCAGGTCCAAGGCACTTGTCACCCAGTCATAGAACTCCACAAGGTTTGTCTGACATGATTTCCCTGGGACGAATCCATGCTGTCTATCATCCAGGCACCCTGACTTTTCCAGGTCCCCCCTAGCCTCTCCTTGACAATGCCCTCCATCACCTTGCCCACCAATGTCAGGCTGACAGGACTGTAGTTCCCTGCCACCTCCCTTGATCCCCCCCTTCTGGATAGGCACTATATGTGCCACCTTCCAGTCCTGGGGCACCCACCCTGTCCCCATAGAGATGGTGAAAAGCTCCACCAGGGGTTTCACCAGGACATCCGCAAGTTCCTTCAGCACTCTGGGATGTAATTTATCTGGCCCCAGTGCTTTCTCAGTCTTAAGGGACCTGAGAGCTTCTCTCACTCTCTCTGCTGTGATTTCCACTTCCGCTACCTCTTCTCCCTGCTTAGCCTTCCCCCCTCCTGCCAGTGATGCCTCCCCCTCTCCCCAGACCCACGGATCGGTAAGGGTACCCCCCTCCTCAGTATCACTGTCTCCTCCCATGTATGATGCAGCACCCCCATTTTCCTTGGTGCAAACTGAGGTGAAGTACTCATTTGCTACCTCAGCCTGCTCCCCCAGGTCTTATGCCCATCTCTCCCCTGTTTTAATCCTGCTAATCTGCCCCTTCATCCTTCATTTTTCCACAATGTATCTAAAGAACCCCTTGTTCCCTCTCCTAATTTCCCTGGCCAGGTTCTGCTCCTTCCTTGCCTTAACCATCTTCACCACCCTAGTGGCCCTTCTAGCCATCAGCTCATACTCCCCTCGATCCCTTTCTCTTCTTGAGCACTTGAATTGCCTATAGGCTGCCTTCTTTCCCCGCACCACCTCCTGGACCTCCCTGGACCACCAGCAGGGTTTTCGGGCCCTACCACATTTTTGTCTTATTCTTGCACAGGTGCTGGTAGCATCCTGCACCCCTCTCCTGATGATTTCCCACCTACTATCAGTGTCCATGTCTGACCCAATCCCATTCAAATGCTCCTTAAGGATCCTTCCCATTTCCTTAAAATCCGCCCACCTGAAGTCAGTTACCTCTGTCTTTATGCAGCCTTCTACCCCTCCTAGGTCCAGGCAGAACCAGACCGTGGCATGGTCACTCCCCGCGAATGGGTTCCTTACCTCTAGGCCCCCAATCTGGTCACTGTCTGCCAGGACCACATCCAGTACCCACGCCTCCCTGGTCGGTTCCCCCACCTGCTGAGTTAGGAACGCGTCTTGAAAGACATCCAACAACCTCTGTTCCCTGGCCACCGAGGATGTCATAGTCTCCCAGTCTGTTCCTGGCATATTTAAGTCCCCCAACACCACCATCCTTCCCCTGCCCAGTCTGCAGTGTCTCCCAACATCTGCCACCAGACTCTCCTCCAGCTTCTCTGCCAGTGCAGGGGGTCTAGCTTTCCTAATTTCAGATTTACACTTATTTCTAAGTGTCTTATACTCTTGGAGAAGAGCAGAAGTTCTCATTACCTTATATTGCTTCCAACATTTATCATGTTTCCTCATTAAATGGATGAGGTCCCTTGTGACCCATTCTTGTTTAGAAGATCTAAGTCTTATTTTCTTTAGGGGGGAAGCTCTATTTATGATTGCATTATAGGGTATACAAAAGAACTCGCACATTGCATCAATATTGGTGCAAGATAAGAGGGGGGACCAATCAATTTCATTAAACAGAGCTTCGATTTTCTGGGAAGTCAAATTAGCCAAATTTCTACATTCAACTTATCTGGGAGGACTTTTGGGCGCTCTTACAAACCATTCACATTTAATGGGATGATGGTCACTCATGATATCAGGCATAACTTCCCAGTTAGTTATCCTATCTAGATGAGTGACCATGATCCAATCAAGAACAGTCCCTCTACCGGTTTTATAGTTGGGCCTTGTGAGTTCCTCTATTAGTTGCATGACACCCAGATCAGCCAGAGTTTCTCTAATTTCACCTTTCAAACTTTTGTCCCAGCTGTAATTAAAATCACCAAGAGTGATCCACTCTCTGTTAGAGGGTAGAGCCTCATGAAATGAAGCCAACAAGCCAAGGCCACAGGATATTTTGCCAGGGGGAATATAAATTGTACTAAGAGTCAGATGTTTACTTTGTCCAAAAATCAAATCAATGGAGATCATATTGCATCCTGAATTTCCCAAAGGGTGATCCAGAACGGGATCCGGTCATAATAGCGGGACGAAATAGCGTGATCAATAACCACGCATACATAATAGCGCTTCTGCATTATAGCGCGTTCCCAATATGGCACTAATGAAATAGCGCTAAATCATTATTCAAATTCAAAAAGGAATATGCACCGTAAACTCAGCACATGATGCACAAGCCTCGCCAATGTTGCTTACACTGTGTAAACGTCTCCCGAGATACTACTCACCAGCTGCCAACAGCTACTTTTTCCTTTTATGTACTTGAACATGCATGTTCCACAGCCCTCAAAAATATAAGAAAACACACTCAAAAAAATGAGAAATGTATACAGTACTGTAAATCTCTGAATCCAGTATACTATTGTGCAACCACATTTTGGAGAGGGTGATGACGTCAAATGAATGAACTTGGGACCAGGCAACAAACTGAGTCCATTTAGAAAGCAAACTCTGGATGTTTAAATGTACAATTTTAAGTGTGGGGGAAACTAGGCCCTTATGGGCCCTTTGTGGCACATATGAAAGCAGTTATTGCACTGGGTTCATTTTGTGTATGGGCCCTTTGTGGCACATATGAAAGCAGTTTTTGCACTGGGCTCATTTTGTGTGTGTGTACCTTAATCTCTCCATCACAAAGAGTAACGTATCATCCTAAAGTACTGAATATTAAAAAAACAGTTGCACAGCATAAAAACCATAATGAACAAAATATAAGAATTGAAAACCACCACAAAGTACAAAAAACATCATGAAACACTTATAGTTTAAGAAATGATTGATATTCTCATGAAGACTTTGTGGTTCACACAGATTTTATGGAAAAAAACTGTGAAGGATTTCTTTGTGATGATTTTCCTTTTTAGTCAGAGATAATGAATTACCCATAATTCTATTTGTAAATAACATTATGGGCCTGATATTCAGAGGTCATTGCACAATGCACAACTGAGTTGCGCATGCACTACTGTAGAAATGCACCCCAGAGCCATATTCAACCAACGTGAATGCGCAGTACAAAATCCAATACACGGATGTGCAACAGTAATGTATGCAGCACAAGTACAAGGGAGAGTACCCATGTAAGCTGTGCAATGCCATATTCAGCCGAAAAGCACAGTGCAAGTCAGGAGCAACACACAGAAAGCACCAGATAGAACTGAGCATATAAAAAGAGGCTCAAACACACGCACACAGCAGATGCACAAGTCAGAGACACTGACTGAGATGGATGCAGGGCCATTCATGATGGATATTGTAATGAGGGGTGTGAGGAGGAGGGAGGATCACCAAAGTGACCGAGGAAGGGCCTAGCACCATTATACCCAACACAGACAGTACCATGCTCGCCTAACCTTTGAGGACTACGGGGAGGTGGAGATTGTGGTCTGGTACCGGCTGAACAGGACAATTCTGAGGCAGCTGTATGTGCTGTGCCATGATGAGTTCAGACCCCCCACCAGAAGGGTCCATGCCATGACAGTGGAGACCAAGGTGACAGCAGCAATGTGCCTGATTGCCACGGGCATCTTCCAGAAACTAACGGGGCAACCACTGGGATAACCCAGTCAGCCATGTCTCGCCTCCTCACACAGTTCCTCAATGCCCTGCTGCCACATGCTTCAGAGTTCATATGATTTCCAAGCACACAGACAGAGTTTACAGCAAACATGCTGGACTTCCACAGGGTAATACACATGCCAGGCATGATTGGGGCCATAGACTGCACCCACTTCACCATACGCACACCACCTGGCCCAGAGGGGGCCACCCACATGAATTTGAAGGGGTACCCATTGGTCAACTGCCAGGTGGTGTGCAATGCCACAGGGTGCACCACCAGTGTCTGCACCATCCACGTTGGGAGTGCACATGATGCATTCATCTGGTACAGCTCCATCCTGTGCCAGAGGTTCGAGCATGAGGAGATCCCCGCAGGTCACCTGTTAGGTGAGTACAGCATGGGACAGGGTGCTTGGGCAGCCATGCAAGCAGCATAGGCCCATGCCACACATGGCAGGAGCAGAGAGGAAGGCTGTAGGTGGCAGGGGTGAGGGGAGGGAAGCAAGCAATGCCACGTGCTAACCTGCATGTCTTACCCACACAGGTGACAGTGCCTACCCCCTGCACCCCTGACTGCTCATCCCGATCTGGTGCTCATCCAATGCTGTAGAGGAGAGGTACAATGAGGCACAGATTGCGACATGCAATAACATCATGTGAGTCTTTGGCATGCTCAGTTCTGTTGCCTAGACAGGTCTGGTGGTGCCCTACAGTACAGCCCTGTGAAAACCTGTGGCCTATTCCTGGCCTGCTGCATGCTGCACAACATGGCCATTGATCGTGGGATAGCTGTTCTGGTGGATGAGGGCAACAGCAACGATGAGGATGGGGATGATGGGCTGGATGGGGGTGTGCAGCCACCGATGCAGAGGAGGGACCCCAGGATGGCCATAGAGGCAAGGACTCACTGGACCACAATCGTACAGGAGCACATCAGGAACCACAGATGAGTACCACATATGCCAGACATTCATGCACAGACCGCCAAACACACACACACACACACACACACGCAGGTGCACGGCCACACAGGGATGCATGCAGCGACACTAACACACACACAGCATGCACAGGGACTGCACAAACACACAGCCACATGCCCACAACACGGTACACAGGCATGGATGCATGCATACACACACTTGCAACTGGATGTGGCATGGATCAGAGTGAATGCACCAGCACACAAGCAACGCTGGCACAGTGCTGCCCTCATCATGCACATGCCACAAGGCCCAGCAGCACAGCATGCACACATGGAGGATGCACTGCTCACCACACATACATGCCACCACATGCTCACGGGCGTGCCCAGCCATGTGTGCACCAGCCAAAAGCAGTGGGCAGCAGTATGGGACAGCACACCCAGCAGGCCTACTCTGTGGTGCCACAGCTGCCACAGCCAAGTGGGCAGCCACACCCAGCTTATGTGGTAGCCACAGGCTGCTCAACAGCCACTGGAGGTGTAACCAACACACTCATGGGTGTAGAGGCCTGAGAATGTGACCGTGTCCTCATGAGCGTGTAAAGCTCGGCAAAGAGAGTAATGTCGGGTGTGTCAGGGATGACCATGTGAGAGCCCGGCATCAGCCATGCTGGGGTCACCAAACACCAGGTCCGTGCTATCGATGTGGCACTACGGGGAGACCTACATACCCTGCCATGCCCAGTGGATGCCAGCGATGTAAATCTGGTGGCAATGGTACCGGCAATACAATCCAGCAATGCGGTTGTGATCTCCCGCAGCTGATGGAGCTCATCAATCAGCTGGGCTCATCCAATGTCCCCACACTTGGCCAGATGATACAATTCTACCTGCAGTGCATGTATCTCAGCCTTGAGCATCGCCTGGTGGTCCACGGATGACAGCAGCAGCCTAGTGTGCTCGTCCAGCCTGTCAGCACCTTGCACATCCTGGGGCTGATGCCGACCTGCTGTGTGTGTGTGACAGCATGCTGTTCAACATCCCTTGGCTGTGGACACTGCATGGGGGACCGTGCAGGGGGTGGAGATTGTGTAGGTGCCCAGTTGGTGGCCCCTGTGGTGTGCTGCACAGTGGCCACTGCAGCCTGCTGCCATTGCCCAACTGCCTGCTGGGCTGTCCCAGTGGCACCAGCATCCATGACAGCAACCCCCCACTGCCAGTGACAACAGCAGCGCAACATGCCATTGTGCGGTCAAGGTCAGGGTGCAGCTGTGCGGATGCCATAATGCCACTGGTGGCAAACACTGCCTGTGTACAGCCCTGTATGCTGGGTGGCATTTCCAAGCCCTTGCCATCCAAGATCAGTGTAATGTCATCATCTGTGTTGAACACCCCACCTTCCTGCATCCCCAGTACCAGCACGGGTAGGGCCTCGGTTAACAGGAGGTCTGATAGTGTGTCATCATCACCCAGGTACAGGACATCCATCACACTGCCCCGACACCGGTGGTCCCTGGCCTGGATGCCTGTGGACATAGATGGCTCCTCCTCCTCCTCCTCTTTGGGTACAATGTCGTTGGTGGCATCCTGCAACTCACCCCTGAGGCGTGATGGCACTGGAAGACAAGAAGGCATTATCAGTGGTGATGATGGCAATGTGCATGTAGAGCCATGGCCAGTATGAAGGGGGCATGTGTGCTATCACTGTTCTGGCATGCAACAGTGTACGCTTGTGCAGCAGTGAACAACAGGGTAGATATGCCACTGATGATGCCCATGCCAGACCAGCCATGGTGGGTGGTGTCACAGCAACACATGGCTGGCATACAACCACCCCACCAGGACATCAACACCAGTGTTGTATCATGCTGCAGCCTGTGCCTCAGTGGACCATGCCGTGCCACTGGCGCGCTGGGCAGGCAGCACTGTGGGGCTGACCAGCAGTGCTGCACACCCCCGATCACAGTACAGTGCCCATCTTGCTGTCCCACTGCACCCAGGTGGACAATGCCATGCATGGTGGCCCCATGTATGCCATGCACTGCTGCATGCTGCACACACAAAGGGCACCCAGCACTGCAGCCATCACGCCTGCACAGTGATGGGTGACACAGACCCCCACACCCAGATGCAACACCCACTGACTCACAGTGCTGTGAGGGGCTGCCACCAGTCTGGAATCCTCCTCCTGGGATGCCCTCAATGGTGGCATGGCTGACAGTCGCCACCACCATCTCCTCACCTGGCATCAGTACAGGGCCGGTGCTGGGTCTCCCACCCATCCTGCTGCAGGATGCCCTGATGGTGGCCACTTTCTCCTTGAAGTTTGATAGTCCATCCTCATTTTCTTCTTGTGCTTTTGTGCACTAATATTATGCCTCCCATGGGCATTAACATAGGTTGCCACCTCCTCCCACCCAGTGGCACAGTCCTGCGGGGTGCCCATGGCACCACTCAGCAGTTGCTCCCTGTTGAGGTAGTCCTCGAACAGGGCCTGCTGCTTATCCTTTGTGAAGTTGGGCATACGCTTCCATGCAGTACCCTGCTCCTCAGCTCCCTCTGTCTCAGACAGGTTGCTATCTGTGGACAGTTAGACAATAGCACGTCAGAAGTTTGGCAGCCCAACAGTGCAGCGTTGGCAACATGGCCAGCCCATTCACAGCATGTGTTGCTCCTTATCTCACTGGCTGCAATACTTGTTAGTGACCTGTGCTGTACTGTGGCGATTTTATGGAGCAATGCATGCAAATGAGCTCCAGTGCAATTGTAATGCAATGCTAATGAGCTTGACTGTGCTTTACATTGCCTCATGAGGCTATTTGCATATGCCAGATGAATATTGTGAAGTTGAGCCTTACCCAATACGAATGTGCCAGATCAACTGACTGGCCCACTTCCAGCGCATGCGCCATGCACTGCTGCATGATGTGCATGTGCACCATTAGCAGCACCTCATCCTGTGGCCTATTGTGCAGCTGTGTGCGATGCGTACCATTCCCCTGTTGCGAATGTGGCACAATGTGCATGCTGCACATTTGGGTATACTGCACCACTTGGCCTCATTGTGCAACTGCACCAGATGTGCTATGCCACTGACTGTGCATTGCCAGACACTGTGCGACTGGCATGCATGGTATGTTGCACAGGGTCATGCATGGCATGTACATGGTTCACAGGCATGACCCCATACTGCCGCCTTGCCATGCTGTGGTGAACATGAGCGAAAATGCACGATAGGCCTCCACTGTGCATGTCTATCATGCAACCCAATGCTGCACAGCCATGGTCCATTGCCCCCTATTGTGCATCATACCTGCACATTTCCACATGCATGCATTGTAGGCCTCAGTGGTCATGCTATTGCTGTGTCTGATACCAGTGCAGTATGTTGGGATCCGGGTCTCTTTCACAATGTGCTCTCAACTGGAGTGAGGTTGAGATGTGCAACCTGATGGCCCTGGTGGAGCCTGTGGCTGACCAGCTGTTTGGGGCAGATGATCTTATGGGAGCCATGGTCCCAGGTGTGGGACAGGGTGGTGGCAGGGCTAGAGCACCGTACAGGTGTGCCGCACTTGGGGGAGCAGTGCTGCCACCAGTATGGGGACCTGATGGCATGATCCAGTGAGCCTATGCTGACTTCAGGCAAGAGTACAATGAGGGGCTGTGCCACAGCCAAGTAGCTGTCCACCTGCACTGTGCATGCTTGCATTGTCCATTTACTGTGCTTACAGGTGTGCTGCTTGTGTGGCTGCTCAGGGGAGGCCCAGCACTGGTAGATGCTGTGTGTCCTGTGGTGCCGCGATGTGCACCTCTGCAGTGCATAGTGCTGTTGGCCAGGTACCAGCACCCACAGCCGGGTCGGTGTACCTTCCTGTGCTGTGCCAGCAGTGTGCATGGTGTTGATGGTGGGGGGACTGTGCATGGCATGCCACTTATGTCCATGTCTGTATCTCTGTTCCATCCACAGCAATGGAGAACCACAGGAGGGCCAGGGTGACTGCAGGACAGGACAGACAGTGGCATGATGGTGGTGCCGCAGCTGCGCTGGTGCATGGATGGGCAGGTAAGCATGTCCAGCATGTCATACGGTGTGTGTGGGGGGACTATGAAGGGTGTTGGGGTCCAGCCTTGGGCACTGCAACCATGCATGGCTGCTGCTTGGGTAGTTGCATGCCTCCACCACCAGTGCCGTGTTGAGCAGTGTGTGGAAGCACCATACATGAGGCCTCTGTGTGGTGGCATCCTGGTGCTGACTCTGGTAGGGTGGGTCTGTGCACGTGGCCCCCATGGTGTGTGATTTCTGCTGGGTGTTTACAGACCATATGGGGGGGACTTGCACCAGCACTGTGAGGTACTCTGCGGAGGTGTGGGTGCATGTCACCATGGGGTGGCCTGGCAGTATGGCTGTGGAATGTGATAGGGTTGGCTGTTGCTGTCCACTGTGCATGTGCCATTGTTGGGTCCACCCACAGGTGGCTGCATCAGCTGTCCAGTGCACACACGTGGGTGGGCATGGCCTCCTTGTCACACATCACTTATTGCCTGTTCTGTCCCTTCTCCTAGGTTGCGCTAGGCAACGGGCCTGAAGACAGAGGTCTGGCTGACTCATGGGGGGGGGTCTGCTGATACTCCACCAGCTGACGCGGAGAAGCATTGGCCGCACAACTATCCTGCTCATGGTGGAACAGCACCATCTGGTGGTGACTGAGACATTGATCTAGGAGGTTTGCAGACTGTGGGCCATGCTGCGTTGGCAGTAGCTTTGTTTCTATTCCTCATCCCTGCTGTTACATGGACATTCCCTGCCCTCCTCCACGTTGATTGTTCCACCTTTCCCACCTCTGTACTTCCTCCCAGTCCCTTTCCCCTTGTCCCGCTTTGCCTCTCCCAGTATGACCCCTTTCTTATTGTTACTGCATGTACTGTTGGCACACCAGTGTTTGTTATTGTTGCAGTAAACCTTTTCTTTCTACCACATCTGTGTCTGTGTCTCCTCTGCAGGCAGCCTGTTGCACTGTGCTGCAGTTGCAGGGTTGTGCCCTTGGGTGTGTCCTCTCCTGTCCCACTGCTGTGTCCTTTGGGTTGTGCTGCTGTGTGTGCTGGGTCCTGTTTGCTGTGTCCCTGTGTCTTGTGCACCCATGGGCAATGGGTCTCCCCCTACCCTGTGCACAGTCAACCACCTTCTGTTCCTATCTGCCTGTGCTGCACTGTTGTCCACCTGCCATGCTGCCCTTGCCGGTGCCAGTGTGCACTGAAGTGCTGTGCCCTGTGTCCTTGTCTGTTTGTAGTCCATTTGCCCCTTGTTCCCCCTGTGCATCACTGTCTCCTTTACTGCTGTCCACTGTGTGTGTCTGGTGACCTTGCACCATGGCTGTGCCACCTGTCAGGCTTGTGGTGGTGGTGCACTGGAATAGGCCTGCCTGTGGGTGTGTCTTCAGGGTGGGTGGGTTGGTTTGCTTCAAGACATGGGTTGGTGTTGGCAGCCTGGCATCTTGTGTGGCCCTTGGCCCGGTGCCCCTGTTGAGCATCCTGGCCAGTGTGCCCTTGTGGTTTAGGTCTGCCACTGCTGGCCTAGTGCTCTGCTCTTGTGCAGCCCTGCCTGTGTGCTCCTTTGCCTGTTGTGCTTGCTTAGCCTGCTGGCTTCTGCATACTTGCATACTCATGTGCATTCCTGGTTGCTCTAGATCATGCCTAGATGTACAGTGGTGCATCTTTACTATATTAGGTGTGCTTTGCACCAGTGCATGTTGCTGGCACATCTTTTGAACATGGTGACCATTTTCTATTGTGCATCTGCATTGTGCTGTGCATTCCATTGCACACATACTGGGTGCACTTTTGAGTATCTGGGCCAATATGTATAACTCATACTAATCCTACCTCACACACACTAAACTATCACCCTTAAAGTTTTCCAAATTAAAAAGATATCTGACCTTAATGTTCATGTCAAACCTTAAATTAAAACATATCTACAGTATGTGTAGTTGAAACCATTGCAGAGCAAGAAAACCATTGTGAAACACATTTTTTAAGAAATAATTCCTAACTTCACAAAGACATTGAAAATCATCTCATGCAGCAGGAATATTTTAAAAATCTATTTAAAATATTTGTGCTTCACACTGAATTTAAAGAAGAAAATAACATTTTTGAAGCAAAGATAACTAGTGGCTCATAATTAATTAAGCAAATATTGTGTTGTTTTTTAATAAAAAGAAAAATGTTTTCCTATACTTTACATTTTTTTTTTACTCTCACCTACAGCCAAGATGGTATGGATTTTTTTTCTCTGTAAAGTTTAGGATAGACATTACCAGTGCCAAGGGGTTCAATGTAATATGGGTGGAACAAGAAGAGCGAGGAGCATATCAGCAAAAACAAAACACTGAAAACAAAGACAGCCAACACCAGCTTTCACGACCGCCACAATTGCGACTCCCGATCTCCAACACTTGATGGCATGCAGGCAGCTTCGCCTCCCCATGCCCCCATACCTACCTATAACTAACTCCAAGACTGCACAATACCTGGGCAGGGTTGCAGTCCTGATGCTCACTGTTTTGCCACTGTAGCCCTTTTTTGAATACACTCAACTTGAGTCATTCTTATTGAGTCACTCAATTTGTGTTGCCCATATTATGGGTTACCGTGCCAAGGTAGTGCCTTTGAAGATTTTGTGAAAAAATATTAATCAGTACTTAAGTGATGAGGATTTTGAAGGGGTTTTTTTCTGAGCATGCTCAGTTCCAGAGTTACAGGAGTTTTGAAGGTTTTTTTCTGAGCATGCTCAGGGTTTTTGGATAACCCTATGACACAATGCTAAAATTTTCATGTCGCAAAAGCATTTTGCTTTTGTACCACTTAGTTCTCACAACATGAAAAATATTTTTTTGTGTTGTGATGGCTGCCATCTTTTTTGTAAACTAAAAAAAAGACATGGAAAAGACACAAAAATGAAGAATTTATAAAGAACACAAAATAATCTTGCTAAATGTAACCTGTTAAGCAAGATTCTGTTGGTTGTTTTTTCCCGAAATGATCAAGAAATTCCTTCTTGGAACTTCAGCTGTGCACATATGCATTTTAATATCTTACATTTTAGTGTTGCATCGTACATGTGCAACACTAAAATGAGCAGTTCCACCACATTGCATTGACAACAAAGTTATTGACAGACTTTATAGCAACAATATTTTATTGATAGTGATCACATCACCTGGCAAATGTGTCAATAAACCATCATGGCGATGGGATATTGAAGACAGTTTTGTGGGGGGCTTTGCCCCCGCACCCCCTGGGCTTAAATAAAATCAGCTCTGGGGTGGTGATTACTAGAGACAGCGGCCAACACCAGAGTCGTTGTATTGATACAGTGCTCTGACAACCAATTCGACGCTGTGGATGTTGCATGGGTTGTTGTCACTGTGCTGGTTTCACTCTCCTGGATTCATTGTACCAATGGTATACCAAAATGAGCAACACTAAAATTCCGTTTTTGAGTCTCACATACATTTACTCATAAGTTGGCTGTTTTACAATATTTTAGCTACAAATTTTGAATATACTGTTTACACAAACCTACTTCATGAACAAGGATGGTGAGAATGTTTAAGTACAGGTCAAAAGGGGATTTCGCAGTTGGTCTTTGAAACTACCTTTTGGGCAGAATTTAACACATTCTAGCATTTACCGTAGGTTTATGACATAGGGTCAAAATAATTTTCATCTCACAGATTTAAATGTGACACTAAATTGTAACAAGTGTGACACTAAGGAGTGACACTAAATTTACAACACTGAAATTTTTTTGTCACGCATTTCAGTGTTGTACTTTAATGTGCAACAGTAGCATTCTATATTTGTATCTCACATGCATTTACTCATAAATTGTCTGTTTTACAATATTTTAGCCACAGATTTTAGATAGACTGTTTCCAACCCTACCTCATGAACAAGGATGGTGTGAATTTCAAGAACAGCTCCAAAGGTGATTTTGCAGTTGCTCTCCAAATCCAACTTTTGGGCAGGATTTAACACATTCTAGTCACCATGTCAGTGATGTAGGGTCAAAATAATGTTCACGTCCCACACTTAAGTGCAAAACTTAAGTGTGACACTAAAATTTGCAACATTAACATTTTCTATGCTCACTTAAACCTGGAATTCTTGGATCACACTAAAATGTAGATGAACTCTTGCCTTGGTGCAGGGCTCAGATGGTCCTGTGCATCGGCATCTGTTCATGCATGTCCCCAAAGAGACCAATGTTTATGTGGATATAATTACACTATTTCAAAAAGAAAGGACATTTATTGCAAAATAGTGTGCTAATGCATCAATTAATGTTCAGATTAATACCAAAAAAGTGGGAAAACTTGGTGTTATGGTTTCAAACCCAAACTCACCACCCCTGCAAGCAGCAAGAGGACAAGGCAATGCAAGCAACCACAGGCAACCATCATCCGGTAAGACAAACAACATACAGCTGTTTCCAAATGGTGCAAATGTAGCAGCACTGCTGTGCTACCTTTGTGGATTTGTATCTGTAGCTGCAAGAGTGCAGGCCCAACAGGGGCCTGTGCTTTCATAGGGTGTGTGTATGTCTTACTGCATGCATGAGTATCTCTTGCTGCAGAAGCACTGGTCCAATAGGGGCCTGCACTTCAGCAGAGAGAAAGAAACAGTGTTGTACTGTGGGTCTCATGGATTTCTATTTGCAACAGCAGAAGTGTAGGTCCTGGAGGAGCCTACCCTTCCATAGGCAGAACTGAGTGTCTATGTCTTACACCTTTGGTTGCAGAAGCGCTGGCCTCATAGGGGCCTGCACTTCAGCAGACAAATGTCGGGTTGCAGTTTGAGAATAATGTATTTTTATATGTAGTATCACAAGTGCAGGCCTCACAGGCACACACAGAAGTCAGTGTGAATGTCTTACACCTGCAGCTGCAGAAACACAGGTAACTGAGTTAGACAAAAGTAGTGTTGCTATTTGGGTATCATAGATTTTGTGGGGCCTACTGTTCAGCAGCCAGAGCTTGGTGTATATGTCTAACACCTGTGGTTGCAGAGGTATGGGCCCCTCATGGATAGTATCAACCAGATGGAAAAGTAGTAGTGACAGGAAGTGTATGTATATCCAACAGTGTTCATGAGTACCTGTGGCAATAGAAGGGAAAACATTTCCCTACTTTTCTGGCATTAAATGAAGCCCCAGCTGGTGCATTAATGCACTTTCTTGCAATAAATATATAAATACATATTATACATGTGTGGTGATGCATATACTGTATATTAATATTGAGCAGAGTGTTCTGTGTTAAACCTCAGTCTATGCACCTGAATACCTTTGGAGCTGTTCAAAGAAATTGCCCAAACTTTTGCATGCATGGTCTGGGTGGCAAGTTCTGAAGACTTGGGAAGTTTTGGGATGGGTGCTTAACCAAATTCAGAGATTTGGAAATGTCAGTCATTCCTGAGACATGTGGGGCCAGATATTCAAAGCTTTGACCTGGCACAAAGCTGTAGCACTAGAATAGCACTGGTTTTGCGCCAGACTGCAATATTTAGAAGTTCTAATGGTGCCGGTGCTGTGTGATAGCACTGACAGTAAAAGTAAATGTATGCAGGGGCCGGAAGTAGGGGAGTGGCCAGGAATGCCGGCTGTGTGGCACATTCACACAGACAGCGCCATGCTGCAGGCATTAGCGTGACCTGTAGCACGGCGCCAAATACCACTGGCAAAAAGCTGGTAGTAATGCTGCAGTGTCAACCCCCCTCCCCATCATGATCCCTGACTCCTGGTAGCCCTGAATAATGCTTAAATTCATGGTGGCTTAGTGGTCCCCAACCCCCAAGCATGATCCCCAACCCCTGCTAGCCCCCAAAATCACTGAAATCCATGGTGGTTTAGTGGTCCCTCCACCCCCCCAGCACAATCCCTGACCCCGCTAGCCTCAAGTATCACTGTAGTGCTCAGGCATACTGCAGTCAGCGGCTGACCATGGTGGTGAGATGAGGGCTGAGCCAGTCACTAGCTCCATATGGGCTAACAGGCTTTGCACTTCTGGGTGGGGGGACCACTAGACCACCATGGATTTCAGTGATATTCGGGGCTAGAGGGGGTTGGGGATCATATGGGGAGGGTCTGTCATACCTCTCAATGCTTTGTCACTGAAATGGGGGACATGGACATATATGGACACTCAAACTGAGGGATGATGAGGGACACAGACCCTCAGAGTGAGGGACATGTCCTCAGACTTGGGGATACAAGGCAGAACACTGTGTGAACCATAGTGTTCACGTATCATAAAAATTGTTTGGCTCTAGTAGGTTAGACTGTTAAGTGTGTCTGCCATACAGTGTGATATCACAGCACATTCACTGTGTGGGCAGCACCTTTGCCATGAGGGATAGATGAGGGACAAAGCAGTGCTAAGGGGCGAAATGAGGGCTGACCCTCATACTGAGGGACACTTGTGAGGTATGGGGGTTGTCCTCCAGGTGTGTGTGGACTCAGGCAGTGTATAGCTCTTCTCTTCTCCTCTCTCTCCCTCTCTCTCTCTCTCTCTCTCTATATATATATATATAGCTATATTGCTCTGTAGTCCATGCTGACCAACAGGGGATGCTGTGGGCATGTCTTGTCCTGCAGCTTCCAGCCTGTACTGCCATTCTGACCAAAAGGTGGCGCTGTGTGCACCATGCAGTAGCACCAGGCAAACTGCATGGTAATGTATGCTAAGCAACATATAATGAGATGCAAATGTGCCTGTTTGCCCATGGATTACCTAAGTAGGCTCATTTGCATGGTACTTTTGAATATGACAATGTTTAGTGCCAGGCAAACGTGTTTACACCAGGCAAACAGCTTAGCTCCACACTAAACCCACGCTAACGTGTTAGCATAGCTCTAACGGTTTGGGGACTTTTATGCAGTTTTGCACACTATACATTCCCATGCATTGCTGCTTGCAGCTGTACTGCGTCCACACATTTGCTGGCACACACATTGACCACATAGTGTATCTCTACCTAGCTTCACGTTGCTGTGCACTGTGTTGCTGTTGTGGTTTGCACTTCCTGGTTGCTGTATTCAGAGCTGTCTTACTCCAGGGATAAGTTTGCCCTGCACTCCTAGCCCAGTTTGCCCGGTCTCATTCCCATGCTATATTCAGAAACTCTTTGCCCTGGGCTATTAATTTTGAATATAGCTTGCTTTTTATTCCAGGCTAAGTTTGCCAGCTGGGCAGTGCTAATTTAGCCCTGGGGAAAAGTTTTGAATAGCTGGCCCATGGTGTTTTGTTGCTCTAAACTACAGCAAAGATAGTATGGAATTTGGTTCTGCAACATGCAGGACTGATGGGACTTGTGCCAAGGGCTTATATTTTGAAGGTTTTGTGAAAACATATTAATCAGCATTGGAGTGATAAGGTTTAGATATTTCGCTTCTGATCATGCTCTGTAGGGTTTTTAAGATAATCCTCTCAACAAAATGGTAAATTTGCTTTGACTAGCCCTATTACTTTAATGTGAAAATGTGTTTTACTTTTAGAAGAACAATTTTTACTGTTGTGAATATGAGCCTTAATAACTGTGGTGCCCTTTGGCAAATTGCATGAAAGTTTGCATTTGCAGTCATGGTGCCAAATTCTTATGATTTTCCAAGTTTTGTTATGAATGCTTGTCTGACTTCTGAGAACCAAGGAGTACAAAAATAAGAAAAAAAAATGTTTTTTTTACCTTTCTTTGTTTGTGTATAGAGCAGAAATGGTTTGGAATTGTGTTCCTATATTTTTGGGCTAGAAGTTGCTTTGTCCAAGGAAGAGCCTTTCAAATATTTTGTAAAAAAATATTAATAAGTTCTCAAGTTATACAGTTTTAAAAAACTATCTTCTGGGCAGGGGAGTAGGCACTTTAATGTTAAACCCTGATTTTTGCATCTTAATAACTTTGATGGCATTTGACAAAATTGCATGTTTTTTTTTTTTTGGTAATATATACAGTATTTTATTCACTTAGGAAGTAAAAACACAGCATAACACCAGCATTATATGAAACAGTACAGAACATGTAACACAATATTTACTACAACCTAGCCTGGGAGGATCCCCTTGGGAATACAACTCGAAGGTTTAAAAAACAAACATAACAATACAGGAAGACATATTAATTCAGGAGAATTAACAAAGTATACATTACAAAGAATGTATCAACATTTGGCAAGTAAACACACATATGAAGCTATCCACACATAAAGCATTCTATTTTCTAAACTTGCATGAGAATACAAGCAATATACTGTAATTGCTCTAGTGTAATGGATGCCATGTAAAATAGGAACAATACCTTTTAGTTTGAGGGTATGAAAGAGGGAGCAGGTTTGGAGCTGTGTATAATTGTGCTTAAACAGAGTGGCACAGAAACTTATGCTAGGGTGGGGAGGAATCATGCAGTGGAACTCACAAAATTGTTGGACTGACACTGATCTATTGCCAGGGGGAGTGGAGTTGTCCATTCTAAGCAGTAAGTTACATTGTAGCATATGACTGAGCCATGGTGTCCAGCCCTCTGTAAATGTATCAACAGAGCCATGGTGTCAGTGGAGAACCTGTATGTAAGCACTGGATTGCGAAAGGCTGCTTTCCCATAAGACCAATTTGGGGGATAGGCTGAGTCCATTTAAGTAGGATTTGACATTTTGCTACAATGGCAGCCTGGTGGATAAACAACCAGACAGAATTGGGAATGCCTGTCAGTTGGGCAGAGTCTCCTAAGATTGGCAGTAATGGTGAGAGAGGGGGTTTGAAATTAGAGAATGCTGTTAAGGGAATTACCACGGAATGCCAAAAGGGTTAGATCTGTTTGCAGGACCACAAGATATGTATAATATCTGTAGAGGGCTGTTGGCATCTCTAATGTGTATCCTGGGCCTGAGGCCTTATTCAAGTAAGGTGTGCTGGGATCCTATGCCATCACCACAATATCTTCTTCTGAATCAGCTGGAGCTCGGCTTCTGGGGTGCGTGTGGGAGCAGTTTCCCAGCATCTTCTCCAGACTTGTGGGGAATAGCTATATTAAGGTCCTGTTCCCATCTTTGTCTAAGCAGCTCTGAGGTAAACAGGTAGAGGGGTTTAAAAACGTTGGTAGATGTGCTTGGTTCTGTGTGTGGAGTTAAAAGTCCTAAAAGCCAAAATAGTGGAGAGGTTATTAGGCTGAAGTACATTATGCTGGTCCAATCTCTGCTTAAGTCAGCATTGCAGTTGTAACAACCTCCAGTGTTCAGAGTCAGGGAGGAGAAAGTCCTGCTGCAGTAGAGCAAATGATTTGAGAATATCCATTAGTGGATGTAAAGATGAAAGGGGCAAAGGGGAAATTGTTTAACCAGGAAAGACACACTAAGCCAGAGATTGTTTCCAGGTGTGACCTGGGAGCATAAGGAAATAAGTGACTTGCTCAGGATCACACAGTATGCAAGAGGGGGCCAATGGGATTCAAACCCAGGTCTCTAGGTTTGTAACTCTGTGCCCTTAACCACTATGCTATACTGCCTCCTAAATGGGCTAGGACCTGTATCCCATGGGTTTTCCATTTGTGCCACCATATTGGTTTGCCCTCTATAGTGATGGTGCTATTGCCCTATAGGGGTTCCAAGGGACCCTCTGGGAGTCATTTCCAGGAGGACATTTTCAAAAACTGATTCCAAGTGTGGATGGTGTACTGAATGGTAGGGGAAAGAGAATGTATTTTCCTGGTCGGGGCCCACAGTACAGAACCTACAGGAATATTGACCATAGAAGCTTGTTCAGCTGCATCCCAAAAGGGGCATTAGAGCAGTCCCAGTGAAATCAGTACAGATTTTGTTTAATCATGTGTGAAATGGGACAAAATTTCAGGTGTGGCAGGTTTGACCACCTCTTCTTTATAGTGCGGGCTCGTAGGATCTGTTTAATAAATCTTAGTCTTTGCTTGGCAAATAAGAAAGAAGTTATCAATTTGTCTAGTTGATGCCAAGTCTTATTGGGGAGCTGCATAAGCAGATTATTGAGACAATACAGAAGGCAGGGGAGAATCATCATTTTGAATGTTGCAATATGTCACATGAAAGAAAGGTTCAGTTTCTCCCAACTCTGTATAACTCATTTAATTGTATCCAGGAGTGCAGGGAGATTTTTTGAAATGAGGGTGGTTTGGACAGGAGGAATAACCATACCTATATATTTGATGCCTGCTGGAGCCCAGATGAGGGGCATGGGACCATTTGGTCCAGCTAGAGTCATGGTTTTTAAGGGGTAAAAGTTAAGTTTTCCCCCAGTTAACTCAGAGGCTGAATATAGCCCCAGAGTTGGAAAGTTTATTAAGAGCCAATGGAAGAGATTTCTCTACTTAGTATATAATGAGAAGAAGATTCTCTGCATATAGCATGGTAGTAAATTGTATATGGAATATGGGGGTGCCCTTGACATTAGAGTGTTGCAGCAATGCAGCATTCAGGGGTTCCATCGCTAATATGAAAAGCAGTGGGCTGAGTGGGCAGCCTTTTCTTGTGCCTCAGTGGAGTGGGAAATAAGTGGACTGGATGTTGTTAGTAAAAAATGCAGCTTTGGATGAAGAATAAAGCATTCAGATCCAGTTAAGAAAATTTGGGTCTATGCCTGCCATTCTGAGAGTGTACCAAAGTAATTGCCACTCCACTGAATCAAAAACTTTTTCTGCATCCATGGCCACAAATGCAGAACTGTCCTGACTGCAGTTCCTACATTCTGGGTTCAGTGATGGACTCGGGGTCAGACAGCTGGCCAGGGTAGAAGGACTGAGCATCCCTGGCACTGATCTCCTTCTCTTGGGGGAGGGGGTAGAGTGTCCGTCACAATGCATACCTCTGGCGGAGGCTGGAGGTACAGCAGGGGTCGGCGCCACATGCTAGGGTGATGGGAAGGATGCTGGCATCATTGCACATCCCTGCCACCAGGGGGAATCGATGCATAGTCAACAAATCCAGGGGCCCATTCATGACAGCCCACACCTCCGCAGCCACTCCTGCCAAAATCAGTGTCTGCAGGGGGGACCAGCTCCAATGGCCCCACCCTGGGGGGTAAGCCAGGGTCTGAGAAAGTGTTCCTGAGGGAAGGGGAGTCTGCCTGGTGGCCCCACCTGGATGGGTAAGCCTGGGTACAATGATGGGTTGGCAAGCAGGGCAGGGGGCTGGATCCCCCAATACATGGGGGGGAAAGGTGACCGGGAAAAAAAACAAAACCAAAAACAAAGAACTGTCCTGGCTATTTTGGGCCTGATGGAGCAAATTTACTGCCATTCTGAGGTTATCAGCATGGTATCTTCCTTTCCTAAAGCCCACTTGAAATATATGCACTAGGTGTAGCAGGGCCTGTTTGAGATGGGAAGCCATGATTTTGACCATGATTTTGGTGTCAGCATGTAGAAAGAATATAGGCATGTAGCTGCAACACTGGGTTTTACCTTTCCTAGGTTTAGGGAGGACTATAATCATTGCTTCTTGACATGTAGGTGGGAGAGAGCCAGCTTTTAAGGATTTCAGATACACTTTGAAAAGACATGGGGTCCACAGGTTCTCAAAGGTTTGATAAAAATCCACACATTGAGTGCATCAGGGTTTGGGGTCTTTCCACAGAGAGTTGTTTGGTAGCTGTGGAGACCACAGAAAGGACTCCAAGATGGTCTAGCAAATGTACTATGTGATCTGGAATAGTAGGAAGATGCAAAGGGGTGAAATAAGTAGAGCGGTGAGGAATGGGAAAATTATGACTGCAGAATTTAAATGCAGTTTCATGGAATTCCATGAAATGTCACAGAATTTCACTGTCAGTTAGGACAGAGCTCTGAAATTTGGTAAGTGCACTCTTTCTGTGGAGGATCAATAATGTGCCAAATATCTTGACATTTGGATGGATAGGTTTAAAATTATAGGTGCTCACAAAGTCTGTCATTTTATTTTGTGTGCGAAATTTCATGAACATTTTTGTCTGCATATTCCTCAGCCGTCTATTGGATCAGAGATCTTAAATACATTTCCATGCTTTCTTGATGATAGGTGTTCCAACAATGTGCTCAAAATCTGTCTTTTTATTTTTTGTGAGACATTTCATGAAAACATTTCATTCTGCATATAACTCATGCACCTTTGGCACTGGCCATGTGTAAATTAGCATGAATAACCCTTTTGTAATGCTTATAGAATTAGCTAAATATGGAAAGAATTGGATTAGAGATGTTTACGTCACAGGGGTTCAAATCTTTACTATGTAAATATTTGCAAAATTTTGTGAAAACTCTCAAAATTGTGGATGTTTGTAACTTCTATGCTCTTGCAGGTATAGACTTAATATTTGACATGCATATCCATAGTCAATGTATCCTGGTGTATAACACAACTGGATAATTTGGTTTAGTAGTTTTAAATTTGCAGTAGAAAAAAAAATACTTGTAACATTTTCTCACATATTTATAGCAACATATAGATGCAGTGAAATTAAATTCCGCTGGTGAAGTGAACACAAAGTGGCCACTTCACTTTGTCACTCCACTATGTGGAGTGGCCAAAGCAAAAGGCTCATTTCAACTTGTAATTATTACTTCATGTTGTCATTCCACCGTAACACTAAATAAGGTGGAGTGACAACAATATTGGCAGCCCCTTCACACACACAGTTACCAGAATTAATGTGCACCCTCAAAATGCTACTGTCTTGTGTCCAGAAAACTCCCCAGTGCTGATGAAGTGAAATGATAGCATAACAAGAAATGCAAAGTCTCCCAGAATAAATGGTGCACTCAGTTATGCGTGCAGTGGTCACACACAGCCACCAGAATTAATGTGCATCCCCAAAATGCTACTGTTTTGTGTCCAGAAAATTCCCCAGTGCTGATAAAGTGAAATGAGAGCTTAACAAGAAATGCAAAGTCTCCCAGAATTAATGGTGTACTCAGTTGTGCGTGCAGTGGTCACACACAGTTGCCAGAATTAATGTGCATCCCCAAAATGCTACTGCCTCATGTCCAGAAAATTCTCCAGTGCTGACAAAGTGAAATGAGAGTGTAACAAGAAATGCAAAGTCTCCCAGAATTAATGGTGTTCTGCATATGCACAGACAGATTAAGATTGCGCTATGAACTCAAGAGATACAGATGCAAAGATACAACAACACCTAACCAGTGCTCATAAGTCACAAATCCAGATGTGGAAAAGAATACATTTTGCCAGTTGAGGGATAGTGCATGGCAGTAACAGTCCACTACCAGTAAAGATACCACAAAGCAGTATAAAAAAATTCATGTAGGTGCGGTGGATAGTAGGTTCACACTGCTGTAATAACTCTGTGGCACAAAAAAAGGTGTCTGATTCAATAGCACACATCGAACACACACACACACACACACACACACACACACACACACACACTACAAGTAGTGCATAACAAATTGAAAACCTTTAGTAATATAACCAAATGTTTTAAACAAACTGAAATTATACACTGCTGCACCACAACAATCAGCAATGTCAAGAATTACTGAAAATATTACTGTGTGTACGTTAACACAGTTATACAAGAAAAATATAACCAAAACAGAAAGACTGTCTTTTTCTCCCAGTTAATCTACCTACACCACAGACTCCCCTTCTCCAAAGCACACTTCGCAGTATACAGACTGACTGTTCTAAATTAACATTCCAAATCCACACACAAACAATAAACACTCAATGATATGAGCACAGGGGGGTTTCCTGCAATCGATGTACTAAATTTTGAGCAAAAAGAAATGGCTCAAAAAGGCTTTCTAAACAGCTTTTAGAGGATCTGAATTGCAGAGCTCTGAGAGGAAACTGTCTCCATCTTCCACTACACACATACTACATAGAACTGAGGCTGTGCAGAACAATCTAGAGCCCATGTGACCTGCAAGCCCATAAAACATTGCAAAATTCACCTTGGAGCTCAATTACAAGGTGAAGTGATGCAAAGTACATTGATTTCAATGCACTTCGCTTTAAAATTGGTGGAGAAGTGGTTTGGGGAAGGTGGAATAATGCAAAGTCATTGGTTTCAATGGACTTCACTTTCCTCATTATAATGTGAAGTACTCTGCTTCGTGTTGCGGGCACTTTGTGGATTTGCCGTTACTCTGCGAATTACTCCGTGGAACAAATTTTGGCCACTTCGCCCACCACTAGTAACATACAGATGAACCATCCAGAATTCTTTTTGTGGAATTTAACATTAACAATGCACATATTACTTAATTTAATAAGTTAGGCTGAGCTTTTTACAGTCCTGCTATTCCTCTCTGGGTGACTATCCCCCCTTCTTTTTTGGTACACCCAGATTGACTCAGTAGAATTACTAATCCCGCTGATATCCTTTTTGTTCTTTGCAGTGACAAACTCTCTTAAAACGTGAGTCCCCTACTACTTTCCCTACTGACCTACCCTATTGGAATAGCCAGAATTCTTCCTTCCTGCTGCCCCAGACATTGTTTTACCCCTCTTCACCTTTTTGAGTACCTCTAAGTCCCAGACTTGCATGTACATCAGGCTCCATGGATCATAAATTTACTGGATGTGATCCTTAAATATACTGTATTCAGGTTGGAATTGTTCACACTATGTGCTTCCTTGCTCCAACCTGGGGGTCTACCACTGTTGTACTACCCAGCTCAGCTGTCCATTTCTTGGTGAAACTGTGCATCTAAATCCTAAACCTGTTGACCACCTGCACTACCTGCCTTTCACACCCCTATCTTTTAATTAGAATCATCCAGATAAGGCTGAGTGAAATTAGCAAATTCCAGTTTTATGGAATTTTTCATGAAATTCTTCAATTTTCACAAAGACTCATGGGATTTGACTTTAAGTACAGATGTTATTTTGTATGGCTGTGTGAATAACGTTTCCCTAATATTCAGCTGAATATTCAGTATTCAGGTCCTAGATATTCATTAGTCGATATCTGTTATTCGGCCAGGAAAGTTGCCTTATTATAGAATTGCTACAGAAGTCCTTAAAATGGTGGAGGGGGGACTGCCCAGGAAGAGGAGGAGCACCATGGTGACCAGATGGAATGACCATGAGAGCTGAACGCTGCTGCTCACTTCCCTCTCAGCTGCCTCTGATCTCCCAGAACTGAGGTATTCTAAATGGTATGAGCTCATGTTTAGAATATTTAATGCTAGAAGAAGAAAATGACAAAAAATATATTAAGACTCTGCTGGTTTATGGAATCATGACACCTAAAAATGAAGAGAAAAATTTGGCAGCAGCATCTAAATCAAAATCCTTTAAAACGGGGAACCTATGTGGTAAGGCTACAAGGAAAATGAACGCTATACTAAATAACCAAAAGTCATCCAAAAAAATGGCAAGATGCTTAATTGCTGGAAGACACAAATGAAGCAGCACTATTTCCCCTGTTCTTTCCAGAAAAAAAGGAAAGCTCAAAAGAAAAATAGACTCCAACTAATAACTTATTGCCAAATACACTACCTAAGTGTGCTGAGCTGAACACAGGAACCTTGTCTAAATTAACTATGGAACCCATGGAAGAGAGGGCACAGCAAGTGATACAGCAGGAGAATGCTGGGAGACCTGAAGACTTCTCTGAGGGTCGATCAGAAATTCCTCAAAGCCCAATTTCCATTGAAAACTCACCAGGAGCTGCATTGCTCCAATAGCGTCTGTACAGGTGAAACAACAAGGATTGCAACTGTGCAAAAGAGGTAAGCATTTTACCTTGTCCCTCTACCATGCAAAACACTACAGCATCTAATGACATAAACTCCAAAACTGCTAAGGCAGAGGTAGATAAGCTACAAAGCAATATGCAGCAACTAAGTGAGAACATAGGGAAGGAAAGAGACTTAAAAAACACTCCAAAGCTTAATGAGACAAACAAAAATGGAGTTAATCTAGAAAATGATGAACCGCCTGCATGGGCTATCAAACTTTTCAGCCAAATAGAACTTATGGACCATAAGCTAGAAAAAGTCCCAACATTGCACAAGAAAGTAGAATAATGTTTTAAAAAAATGCAAGCACTAGTTCAAGAAACAACACAGATAAAAAGAAACTAGAAAATCTAAGACAAACAGTATCTACTATACAAGAGGACAATATATCAATATCTACTCAAATTAAAAAAAACTGGAAGACTCAAATATACTTTTAAAAGCAAAAATCCTTGATTTTGAGTCTCACGCATGCAGGGAAAAATATTAGAATACTAGGTGTGCTAGAGACATGGGACAGTTCTAAAGGCCTCCATTAAACTTTCAAACAAATAGCAGTAGCCTACATAGATTAAAAGTAGATAGTATAACTTATATCAGCCCCCCAGGAGGCACTGCACATTGTGCAGATGTACAAACGAACATACAAACATATGAAACTGCCTTCAGAAACAAGCCATAATGGTCTGATGAGTCTGCTTGAGTCTGCAGCTGTTTGTTTCTTGGAACTGCCCCCCTCCCCTACTCCTCCTGGAGTATTTCCCCACCATCCCAATTCTCTGCCACTTCCACCTCCCAGTAATGCCTCCTTCTGTCCTGATTTTCTTTTTCACCATATTCCACCCCTCTGAGACTGGCCACCATCTTTGCTGGCACCACCTCTTCTGGCAAAGCATTCCATCCCTTCACCACCTTTTCAGTGAAAAATTGCCTCCTCATTTCCTTCCTGAATCTACCCCACCAATTTCAGGCTATGCCTCCTTGTTGTACCTTCCTTTCTTAAGTTAAATATGCCTTCAGCATCAACACTGTGCATGCTAATGAGGTACTTGAAGGTTTCAATCATGCCCCCCTCTTCTTTCCTCCATGGAGTACATGTTGAGCTCCCTCAGCCTCTCCTCATATGTTCTGTCCCCCATGCCCTGGATCATTTTGGTTGCTCTCTGCTGGACCCCCTCCAATAGTTTGATATCCTTCTTCAGGTAAGGGCACCAGAACTGGACACAGTATTCCAGATGTGGTCTCACCAGTGACCTGTATAGTGGCAGAATAACTTCCTCCCTCCTAGAGGTGATTCCCCTGGTGATGCAGCCCAGCTTTTTATTTGCCTTGGCTGCTGCCTTTCAGCACTTCATATCATCCCTGACCAATACCCCAAGGTCCTCTTCCTCATCAATTACTGTCACCTGTATTCGGCCCAGCCAGTATCTGGCCCTCGGGGTTTCTGGTTCCTATGTGCGTTACCTTACATGTCTTAGCACTGGAACCCAACTGCCAGACTCTTGACATTATCTCCAGCTTAGCCAGGTACTCCCTTAAATTCTGTCTCCCTTCCTTGGTGTCCACCCTCTCACAGAGCTTAGTATCATCTGCAAAAAGTAGAGAGACATGCATCAGTTCAAACATGGATAGTAAATCCCAGTCCTTTGTGTCCATCTGGTATTATGTGCACGGCATGAACATTGTAGGGTGGTACATGCCCTTTGTGGCACATATGAAAGCTGGTATTGCACTGAGCTCATTGTGTGTGTACCTTAATCTTTCCATCACAAAGACTAACGTATCATCCTAAAGTAATGACTATTAAAAAACAGTTGCAAAGCAAGAACACCATAATGAACAAAAAATACGAATTGAAACCCATCACAAAGGACAAAAACCATCATGAAGCACTTATAGTTTAAGAAATAATTGATATTCTCATGAAGACTTTGTGGTTCACACAGATTTTATAGAAAAAAAAAGTGAAGGATTTCTTTGTGAAAATTTTCCTTTTTAATCAGAGATAATGAATTAATCATAATTCTATTTGTAAATAACATTATATGTGTAACTCATACTAATCCTCCCTCACACACACTAAACTATCACCCTTAATTTTTTCTAAATTAAAAATATATCTGATCTTAATGTTCATGTCAAACCTTAACATGAAACATATCTACAGTATGTGTAGTTGAAACCATTGCAAAGCAAGAAAACCATTGTGAAACACATTTTTTTTAAATAATTCCTAACTTCACAAAGACTGAAAATCCTGTCATGCAGCAGGAATATTTTAAAAACCTATTTAAAATATTTGTGTTTCACATAGAATTTGAAGAAGAAAATATCATTTTTGAAGCAAAGATAGCTAGTTGCTCATAATTAATTAAGAAAATATTATGTTATTTTTAATAAAAAGGAAAATGTTTTCCTATACTTTACACATTTTTTGGCTCTCACCTACAGCCAAGATGGTATGGATTTTTTTCCCTGTAAAGTTTAGGATAGACATTACCAGTGCCAAGGGGTTCAATGTAATATGGGTGAAACAAGATGAGTGAGGAGCATATTGGCAAAAAAAAATTGCTGAAAACAAAGACAGCCAACACCAACTTTCATGACCATCACAATTGTGACTCCCGATGTCCAACATGAGATGGTATGTGGGGAGATTCACCTCCCATGCCCCCACACCCCCATACCTACTTATAACTAACCGAAGACCGCACAATACCTGGGCAGGGTTGCGGTCCTGATGCTTACTGTTTTGCCACTGTAGCCCTTTTTGAATGCATCCAAATTGAGCCATTCTTATTGAGTCGCTCAATTTGAGTCACCCATATTATGGGTTACTGTGCCAAGGTAGTGCCTTTGAAGATTTTGTGAAAAAATATTAATCAGTACTTTTTTTTTACCATTAAATAAGCTTTATTAAAGCACCAGTAAAGTATACAGCAAATCAAGGTAAATACAATAGTTTAAGTTTAAGTTTATTGATTCAGAAAGTACCGTTTAGATAAACAGACAGTAACAGCAGAGAAGTAGAATATTGACTAGGGTTGCACATTTTCAATTTGTATTAACTTGGCCCTCCCCCCAAGAAGAAGACAAAAACAAACAAACAAAAAAAAACCTCCCACTATTCTCCTCATCCCCTCTCTCCATTCCTCCCCCACCCTCCCACCTACCACCACCGTAAAATACTGAGGAAGGTATAGTAAAGGTATTTAATATGCAAGGCACCATTGTAAAGAAATAAAGAAAAAAGATAAGGAGGCCTATGGTTCCACAAAGATTTACTTAATATGATGAAAAAAGGGAACTATCATGTTAACAATAGAATCTGTAGAGGTTCCCATATCCGGTAATGTTTGGATAATTTGTCAGATAAACTGGCCATTATGCATTCCACTTGTAGGGCAAATAGAATCTTCCTATGCCATTCAATATATGTAGGTATGTTCTGATCTAACCAGTGCTGGAGTATAACTTTCCTTGCACAGAAGGAGATCAGAACCATGTGTGGTTTCTGGTTTCCAATTAGTGCATTGGAGTAGTCCCCCAGAAGACATATGTTGGGAAGGAAAGCATCAGTTAGTCCCAACCGGGGGTAAAAGCAGTTTTGGATTGCATCCCCAAAGGGAAACACTTTCTCACAGGACCACAAGATATGGAATTGGATGCCAGGCTGCTTACCACGTCTGGAGTAGAGATCAGTGGGGAGTGTACCCATTCTATGCAGTTTAACTGGGGTATAGTATAGATTATGTATAATTTTAAACTGCATAAATCGATACCTATCCCACTTTATAAATTTATAGAGGTGCTTCCAGATAGTGGCCCAGTTCCTACCAGAGTTAGGTTTAGGGAGTGATTGGTCCCAGCAGTAAAACCATGTGCCTTCAGTAGAAGCCAAGAAGTCTTGTAATGACTGGTAATAATAGGAAAGGAGATGTGAAGTGGGGGCTTGATGAATAAGAGAGACAGAGAATTAAAGTAGTTAAGGTACTGTACCATAGTCCAACCCTGAAGTGGTGTAGAAGCACATGCGATAATTGAAAGTACCAAAACCGAGAGGAGGCAGGCCACTGATACGTAGCCTAGGCATCCTGAAAGGACAATAATTTATTATTGAGGGTAAATTCAGTTATGTTATTGACCCCCATGTCTAGCCAGAATTTATTCGAAAGGATTTTCCCAGCTATTGAGAAATTAGAGTTTCTGAACAGGAGTTGGGATACATCTTTATACTGGCAAATTTTTTTGCAAGTAACCAAGCTTTATTGAACCATATCCAACATAAGATAAATACCAAGCAAGTACATAATACATAAAAACCATAAAATAATAAATAAAAAAGGAATAACAAAGTGAAACAAGACCCCCAAAACCCCTCAATGATAAAAGAGAACAACAACCAAAGTATCCTTCCAACCCCCCAACCCACCCCTGACAGCCATCCCCATGTTTGACTCACATAAATAATCTCTATAACCATAGTATATCCTCAGAAAACAGAGAGAAAAAATAATCTGACTATGTATGACTTAACTGGTCCACAAGAGGAGGCATCAAGGAGGAAAGGATACATAAAATTAATGTACCAAGCCAGGGTCGATATCTTCCCAAAGATAAGAAACGAGAGTACAAGACTATATCTCTAGTAGCCGTATCTATCTTTTAAACATTGGAATAACTTACCCCAACACTGTTGAAATATAGGTGAAGCATTATAAAAAGAGAAAACCGATCTTTCTGCATTCAATGCGTTCATAAACTCCTCCCACCACTCCCGGAGCGATGGAGTCCAATCACCTCTCTAGTGGCGCAAAATTATTAATTTAGTTACCAATGCTACCATGGCTATTCGACATTTGGTTAATTTTCCCTGTATTTTATCAAACACCCCGAATATACAAGCCTCTGGAGTGAAAAACCTGTCCAGATCGTAAAATTGACCGATCTTTTGCTTCACCAAATGTCACAATCCCACCACCTTGGGGCAGGTCCAAAATTTATGGTAACTGGTAGCCAGAGAATCATTACATTCGGTACAGTGCTCTGCAAAGTGACTAGCCATCCTAGAAAGTTTAGCTGGTGAAAAATATAAGTTATGAAGTATTTTAAATTGAACTTCTCTCAATCTGTCCTGCTTGATAAATTTATAGATATCAACCCAGGCCTTTTCCCATACTTCTGCTGATTTACCCAAAGACAAGTTTAATTCCCAGTGTACTGGGATTGGTGACACTTTCGAGTTCCCTTTGACTATTATATACTTATAGATTTTGGATACCACCTTGCCCACCTGCACAAACCCTTTCAACTCTGAGAACATAGGCCCCAGAGTGTCTTGTCCCAGCCCTTTGTTATATACTGGCAAATTTTAAGAAATGAGCGGAGTTGTAGCTGGACCTGGAGGGATGCATCTAAGTGGGTATCATGTAACTTCAAAGGAAGTCTTTTCCTTGGTAGATATGGAAGGGACCTAATGTCCACCCTGTTGGTAAAACACAGGGAGCACTCTATGTCTTCCCACTGGGGTATATAGTGCTCGGTGGAGTTTTCTTTTACTTCTCACATCCAATGGGCTAGTTGGGTAAGATGTAGGGGCAAATAATAAAGAAAGAAATTAAGAGCTTGAAACCCCCTTTGAATTTATTATGTGTCAGCTTACTAAAGGCTCTTCGAGCTGCCTTGCTCCTCCAGAGAAAGGAGGAAAGGAGTCTCTGAACCTGGGTGAACCAACCTTGGGGAAGGACAGAGTTATACATCCGGGGGGTATAATAATCTGGGGAGAATGTTCATTTTGATTATATTCATTCGACCCCCAGGGTGAAAGAGGTAGTGTAGACCAATGGTCTAAAACCAGTTTGAGACAGTTCACCGACAAATCAAGATTGAACTGTCGCATCTTAGAAGTGGAGGAACTAAGGTAGCTCCCTAGGTATTTCACTTTATCTGGTTTCCAGGCTAGGCTGAGTATTAAGCGGCATGACGTCAGTTTTAGCAAGGCTTAACTTATAATTGAAGAGGTCTCTGAATTGGGAGATGATCCATGGAGCCTCATGCAGGGATGTAGCAGGAGAGGAGAGGAGATGTGCAGCAGAATATCATCTGCATATACAGATAGCTTGTATTCTAATGGCCCAACCAAAATACCAGAGACATGAGGAGATAAACTGAGTTTTCAGATAAGGGCTCTAGGAAAAGGTTAAACAAAAGAGGGGATATTTAGGGAGAATATTGAACAAATGCTTCCAGGAGACCCAATCAAAAGCCTTTTTGGCATCCAGGGACAACAAAGCTGCTGAAGTGGAGGAGTCCCTGGACTCCGAGAAAAGGTATGACAGTTTTCTGAGATGGTCAGATGATAATCTTCCCTGAAAAAACCTGACTTGTTCCCTACTGATTAGCGAGTCCCACACCTTCCCCAGTCTACAGGACAATTTCTTTGACTAAAATCTTCATGTCTGTATTAATAAGGGGCATACTCCTGTAACTGGAGACCAGCAAGGGATCCCGATCAGGCTTGGGAAGGACTACAATAGTTGCTGTTGTAAGAGAAAGATCTGAAAGACCAGTTTAGTATATATGATTATAGGTGTCCAGTAGAATTGGTACTAACTGCTCTTTACAAGCTTTATAGAAATTAGTTGTAAATCCATCTGGGCCAGGAGATTTGTCTAGGGCAAGCAAATCAATGGCCTGGGAGATTCCCATTAGGGTTAATGGAGCTTTTAGAAAAGCAACCTGTGGTTCAGTTAGATGAGGAAGGAGAACATCTGACAGGAATCTGTCAAATAGTTCAGGGGGAAAAAGGAAGGGAAGGAGATGCATAAAAGTCTCGATAGAAATTTCTGAAGGAAGCAGCAATTTCCCTGGGTGAGGTGAGAAGCAAGCTGAACTCGATGCAAATGGATGTGACAATCTTAATCGAGGTTTGGGAACACAGTCAGAGAGAGAGTAATCTACTCACCTTTTCTCCCTGGTCAAAGTATTTTATTTTGGAATGAAGCAGGATGTGTTCTGCCTTTTCTCCTAAAAGAGTATTATATTGAAAGTGAAGGTTTTCAAGCCATTCTCATTCTGAATTAGAGGAGGATGGCCAGTTGGCTGAAGTTCACGTATTTGTATTAATAGAGAAGATAGGGTTGCTGAGGCTTGCTTTTTCTGTATGGTTGCTAAGTGGATCAACTCCCCTCGAAGCGCACATTTCAAGGCTTCCCATAAAATGTCAAGGGTAGGCATGGAGGGGGAGTTAATCTCCATAAACGTGGCAATAAAGGACCTCAGATGGTCAAGAAGAGAGTCTGATTTCAGTAATTGATTATTAAAGGTCCAGGTCTTATCTCGTTCAAGAGAGAGGGTAAGATTTAACTGTATGATGGTGGGGTGGTGATCTGAAATCACCTTAGATGAATAGGGGCACAGAGTGACTTTGGGGAGGCACTCTGTGCCAAGTAAAAAATAGCCAGTGTGTGAGAAAAGGAGTTATGGGGGGTGGAGAGTAGGATGAGAATTCTTTGATGTCAGAGTTAAGGGACCTCCACAGATTCACCAACCCCACTGAGTCCATTATTTCCTGAAGAGCTAATTGACTATGTGAGTGGGATTGGTGGTATTGGCTGACCTGTCTAAATCATTAGATTGGACTAAGTTCCAATCTTCCCCCAAAATAATGGGGTGAGAGGCCCATGGAGCTAAGATAGACATTAGGATGACATACAAGTGAGGGTCTGCTGCTGTAGGTTCATAGATCACCCACAAAATGACTTCTGAGTGTCCTAAAAAGGCAAAAAGAATAATATATTACTCTTGTGGATCTGTCACTTCTTGAAGGAGGATGAAGGGATCCTACATGCTATAAGTACAGCCAGCCCCCTCTTGCAGGAACTCAGACCAGCCCCAAACACTTGCCCCACCCTGGACCACCTAAAAAGGAGAACATGGGATAGGGGAAGGTGGGTCTCTTGCAGGAAGGCAACATCTGATTGCAGTGTCTGTAGGTGGAGTAGGACCTTAGCCTGTTTGGAAGGGGATTGAGTGCCTTTAATGTTCCAAGTACAAAATTTATATACTGCCATAATGAGGTTTTGGATAGGGACAAGAGCTAAAATTTAAATGCTAGAGGGTGGACTCTGGGAAAAATTGAGTATTTCCGAGATATTTTTCACCAGCATTCATTTTACCTTCCCTAGCCAGTCCTTCTGGTCATGACCCCTGAGCCCATTCCCTTATATCACCCAACCTATAGATAACAATACCTAGAATAACTGATGTACAGAAAAGGAAACTTTCCAAAAAAGAGAAAAGTTCTATAAGGCCTAGGGAACCCCCTTCCCCACCCTGTATGTTATCCCTCACTACTATTTCGGTCTGGTCCTTGCGTGGATAATCTGGTGCTCCTTGGAGTCTGGAGAGTTTCTTAGCTCCCTGAAAGAGGCAGTGGTGACACCACTCTTGAAGAAAGCTACCTTGAACCCCAACTGCCATGCAAATTACAGACCTATCTCTAACCTTCCCTTTTTAGGGAAGGTGATTGAGAAAGTAGTGGCAGTACAACTGGAAGCCCATTTGATCAACCATGACATCTATGAACTGCTTCAGTCCAGTTTTCGTAAGACATATAGTACCAAGACAGCACTGGTTCAGGTGCTCAATGATCTCCTGATGGTGAGAGATTGGAAGAACCATACCATCTTGGTGCTTCTGGATCTCTCTTCAGCTTTTGACACCGTGGACCATGGGGTGTTGATAGAACACCTGGGGCACATCTGTGGACCGTCGGGAACAGTCCTCAGGTGGTTTACATGTTTCCTCATGGGTAGAACACAGAGAGTGGTATCTGGGATTTTTTCCTCAGGCCCAGTTCCTCTGTCATGCGGAGTGCCTCAGGGATCTGTGCTGTCACCCATGTTGTTTGCGGTGTACATGCAACCCCTCGGAGACATTGTAGTAAGGTATGTGCTGAGGTTTCACTGCTATGCAGATGATACCAATCTCTACCTTTCTTTTGCACCTGACCAGGATGGAGCTCTCTCGGACTTTAATAACTGTCTGAAAGAAATCCAGGAGTGGATGGATTCCAGTTGGCTGAAGCTGAACTCGGAAAAAATGGAAGTATTGGTTGTGGACCCAGATCGCCTGATGGGGCGTCAGGAGTTGGTGCGCCCTCTGGAATTTTACTTGGTAGCGTTTCACTCCCAACCTCTGAACAGGTGCATAACCTGGGAGTAATTTTTGATGATGGGCTGACCGTGCATCCCCAGGTGTCAGCTGTCATCAAAACATCCTTTTATCAATTTAGGAATATCACCAGGACTAGGTATTTGGTTCCGTCTGACGACCTTCCTACTCTGGTCCATGCCTTTGTGTCCTCGCGCTTGGATTATTGCAACTCCCTCTACCTAGGGCTTTCTGGGGTAGAAATCCACTGCTTGCAGCTGGTGCAGAATGCAGCAGCCCGGCTTTTGACAGGATCTGCTCAATCCTGTCATTTCCCGGTGCTGCGCGAACTGCACTGGCTGCCAGTACAGTGGCGGATCACCTTTAAAGTCAGTTTACTGACTTTTAAAGCCCTACATGGACTGTGCCTAGACTATCTGAAAGAGCTCCTGGTTCCTTACTGTCCTGGTCGATCACTCTGCTTGGCTGACAAGGGGTTGCTAGAGAGTCCAAGGGTGAACTTGAAATCATGTGGTGCAAGAGCATTTGTGTATGCAGCTCCAACCCTTTGGAATTCTCCACCCCATCGGTTCCGGGAGTGCACAACTGTGGAGGGATTTAAGCAAGGCTTAAAAACCTTTTTATGGCACCAAGCCTTCTGGGTTAATTGATTAATTTTTTGACTCATTGTTATTTGATTTTAAATTGAACTGATGTTTGTTTGATTTTATATCGTTAGGCATCATGGCGTTGGATAAGGTGCCCTATAAATAAAATGTATTATTATTATTGTCTCTATTCCCATATAATACCTCCACCCCCTTCCAAGCACACTTCAGTGCATGAATACCATAAGCATGGGGCGTCTCTCATACCCTAGCTCCTGCTCCCCCCCCTTCCTGAACAGGCTGTAGAGGGGAAAAAAAAGAAAAGAAAAAGAAGGGAGAGGGGTAATATTAAAAAAGTGCATATGATAATACGAAACCCAGTATAAAAAACACTGACATGTAAGAGCCAGAGGAGAGAAAAATTCTACCTCGCTATACTAAGAACACATACCAGCCTGAGAAAAAACATTAGAGATTCAAACTCTGATCTCTCCTAAGCTGACCTAAGCATTAAACAAATGTGGTGTTAGGAGAACATTGCTCACTAATGCTGATATACATGAGAGAGTACTGTTCCACACACTCTCTACTGATCAATAGAGTGTTATATGCAAATACTGCAGAACAACTAAATATGCCCTAGATAGTGCTACAGTACTATTGTCTACCTATTAATACACACCTAGTTACAATAAGAATATGAACAATATCATGAACAATAAATTTTAACCCAGTTTAGCAAGGATTTAACCATATGATCCCCTCTCCCCAAGTTGACAAACACTAATCCTATGTAACGTTAGTGAAGGACTCTGAGAGAAGGAAGTAAACCAACAGTAAAAATGTTATAGTTAAATACTACATCCCACTTTCAGAGGTAGTCCTATATAAGTTCCTGCCTTATATTAAATAACAGTTCCAAAAGTTTAATTCAAAGAAATGTCCAAGGGTTGAGATGCCAACTATGGATGGTTTAGCAACTCACTGTACCTTGCTGGAGTAGAAAGGACTGGATGCTCATTCTTGTCAGTTCAGCCCATGCAGGCAGCGTGCTCAGAGAGATAAAGGCCCCATCCCCAAGGAGTCAAAACATCCCGCAGCACCTAACGGTCTCCTCCCCCACTTATTCTAACTCTGGGGGGCTAAAGCGATTATCGATAAGTAGTGGGGCCACATCCTAGAGAAAAACATCAATAGGAGCTAACCGGAACTGAAAAGCATGGTTAAACCCGACTAAGTCTACACAGTCCACCTCGATCCCTGGAAAGCAGCTGATCCAAGGGCCAAATCTCTGAACAGTAACACAGTCCAACTAGGCAGGGACCACTCTCCAAACCCACCAGGGTACCCAACAAAACATCAATGTGGCATCTTCACAGAAAAGGGCACATACCAGTTAGTTAATAAAGAGAAGAGGGTCACGTCAGCAGCCCTTGAAAAAACTCTGGCAGGAAATCCTTTAACACTGCTGTCGCTTGTCCAGCTGAATCCCAGGACTTCCAGGAGTCAACCACGAGTACCTGCAGATGGGCAGGGTACAACACCTGATAACGGATACCTGCCACAATGATTTTAGAAACAATCAGGTGGTAGGCTGCCCTGTGCTGTCTGACTGCAGCTGGAAGACCTTGTATGATGCGGAGCTGCACCCCCTCCCAAAGCACCTCTTTCAGCTCTTTGATCTTTGTGAGCAAGTGTTGCTTATCTAAGTAGTTCAAAAACTTAAGAATAAAGGGTCATGGGGAGAATTGTTCGGTGGGGGTGGTCTTAGGGCTCTGTGTGCTCTCTCAGTGATGTAGGTGGTGCCATTTGGAGAGGGGCTAGCCAACTTTGTACATAATTTTTGGGCAAACAAAATGGGTGAGGTGCCCTCTGCTCTCTCAGGAATCCCAAAAATGACCAAATTGGAGCATCAACTGCAACCTTCTAAATCCTCTAGTCTCGATTCCATCCTGAGGCTGTTTTGTTTGAGGGCTGTGGTATCATCATTAGAATGGTCTCTCCATTTCGCTATGGAGAGAATTCTGGTCTTTGGGTCACCAGCTCTTTTGCCCAGGTCTGCCATGTCTGCCTGAAGTTATTTCGGCTTCTTTGAGAGTTCGTACAGGACATCCTTCATAGGACAGAGCTCTGCAAGGAATTTTTCTTCAGTGAGCAGTGTGGGATTGGGTGTAGAATTATAGGCCTGCCCTCCTCCATGTGTGAGGGCCTTGGAGCATTTGGTGTGTTTCTCCGGCATGGCGGGTGGAGTATGTCAGGGTAGCACGGAGTGCATCTCCACTTCCATGTCTTCAAATTTGCAGATGTAGGGATGATTGGAGAGCCATTAGCAATATCTCCCATCAATAAGGTCCACCAAAGGTACAAAAAGTTTATTTTTAAGTCAGTATTTCGGGCATTGGAGCAGGAGCTGGAGAAGGAGCTGCTTATACCAGCCTATACATCACGTGACTCCAATATTAATCAGTAAATAAGTAATGAGGATTTTGAAGGATTTTTTTCTGAGCATGCTCAGTAGGGTTTTTGGATAACTCTGAGATGCTATGCTAAAATTTTCATGTCGCAAGAGCATTTTGCTTTTGCACCACTTAGTTCTCACAACATGAAACACACTTTTTTGTGTTGTGATGGCTGTCATCTTTTTTGTAAACTAAAATACATGGAAAATACACAAAAATGAAGAATTTAAAAAGAACACAATTGAATCTTGCTAAATGTTATGTATTAAGCAAGATTCTGTTGTTTGTTTTTCCAAAAATGAGCCAGAAATTCCTTCTTGGAACTTCAGCTGTGCACACATACATTTTAATATCTTACATTTTAGTATTGCATTTAAATGTGCAGCACTAAAATGAGCAGTTCCACCAAATTGCATCAACAACAAAGTTGTTAACAGACTTTACATTGACAACATTTTGTTGACAGTGATCACATCGCCCAGCAAATGTGTCAACAAAAAACTATGGCAACGGGATACTGAAGACAGTTTGTGAGGGGCTTTGCAACCCGCCGGCACCCCCTGGACTTAAATATAATCAACTCCGGGGGGGGCAGATTACTAGAGAGAGCGGCCAACAGCAGAGTCACTGTATTGATACAGTGCTCTGACAACCAATTTGACACTGTGGATGTTCAATGGGTTGTTGTCGCTGTGTTGGTTTCACTCTCCTGGATTCATTGCTCCAACGGTATACCAAAATGAGCTTCACTAAAATTCAATTTTTGAGTGTCACATATTTTTACTCATAAGTTGACTGTTTTACAATATTTTAGCCCCAAATGTTGAATATACTGTTTAGACAAACCTATCTCATGAGCAAGGATGGTGAGAATGTTTAAATACAGATCAAAAGGGGATTTCACAGTTGGTCTTTGAAAACACCTTTTGGGCAGAATTTAGCACATTCTAGCATCTAGGTTTATGACGTAGGGTCAAAACAATTTTCATCTCACAGATTTAAGTGCAACAAGTATGACACTAAATTCATAACACTAACTTTTTTGTCACGCATTTTAGTGTTGCACTTAAATGTGCAAAACTAAAATGTGCAACACTAAAATTCCATATTTATATCTCAGATGCATTTACTCATAAGTTGTCTGTTTTACAATATTTTAGCCACAGATTTTAAATAGACTGTTTCCAACCCTACCTCATGAACAAAGATGGTGTGAATTTCAAGAACTGCTCCAAAGGTGATTTTGCAGTTGCTCTGCAAATCCAACTTTTGGTCAGAATTTAACACATTCTAGCCACCATGTTAATGATGTAGGGTCAAAATAATGTTCATGTCCCACACTTAAGTGCAAAACTTAAGTGTGACACTAAAATTTGCAACATTAACATTTTCCATGCTCACTAAAACCTGGAATTCTTGGGTCACACAAAAATGTAGATGAACTCTTGCCTTGGTGCAGGGCTCAGATGGTCCTGTGCATCGGCATCTGTTCATGCATGTCCCCAAAGTGACCAATGTGAATGTGGATGTGATTACACTATCCCAAAAAGAAAGGACATTTATTGCGAAAAAGTGTGCTAATGCATCAGTTAATGTTCAAATTAATATCAAAAAAGTGGGAAAACATGGTGTTATGGTTTCAAACCCTATTTTGCCACCCCTGCAAACAGCAAAAGGATAAGGCCATGCAAGTAACCACAGGCAACCATCATCCAGCAAGACAAACAACATACAGCTGTTTCCAAATGGAACAAATGCAGAAGCACTGCTGTGCTACCTTTGTGGATTTGTATCTGTAGCTGCAAGTGTGTAGGCCCAATGGGGTCTGTGCTTTTGCAGTGTGTATGCATGTCTTACTGCATACATGAGTATCTCCTGCTGCAGAAGCACTGGACCAACAGGGACCTGCACTTCAGCAGACAGAAAGAAGCAGTGTTGCATTGTGGGGCTCATGGATTTCTATTTGCAACAGCAGATGTGTAGGTTCTGGAGGAGCCTGCCCTTCCATAGGCAGAACTGAGTGTCAATGTCTTACACCTTTGACTGCAGAAGCGCTGGTCTCATAGGGGCCTGCACTTCAGCAGACAAATGTAGGGTTGCAATTTGAGTATAATGTATTTCTATATGCAGTATCACAAATGCAGGCCTCACAGGTGCACACAGAAGTCAGTATGTATGTCTTACACCTGCAGCTGCAGAAACCCAGGTCACTGAGTTAGACAGAAGTAGTGTTGCTATTTGGGTATCATAGATTTTGTGGGGCCTACACTTCAGCAGCCAGAGCTTGGTGTATATGTCTAACACCTGTGGTTGCAGATGCATGGGCCCCTCATGGATAGTATCAACTGGATGGAAAAGTGCCAGTGATAGGAAACAGTCCAACAGTGTTCATAAGTACCTGTTGCTAAAGAAGAGAAAAACCTAACACCACATTTCCCTACTTTTCTGGCATTAAACAAATCCCCAACTGGTGCATTAATGCACTTTCTTGCAATAAATATATATTATACATGTGTGGTAATGCATATACTGTATAGTAGTGTTGAGCAGCATGTTCAGTGTCAAACCTCAATCTATGCACCTGAATACCTTTGGTGCCATTTAAAGAAATTGCCCAAAATTTGGCATGCATGGTCTGGGTGGCAAGTTCTGAAGACTTGGGAAGTTTTGGGATGGGTACTTTACCAGATTCAGAGATCTGGAAATGGCAGTCATTCATAAGACATTTGGTGTTTTGTTGCTCTAAACCACAGCAAAAATAGTATGGAATTTTGTTCTGCAACATGCAGGACTGATGGGACTTGTGCCAAGGGCTTATATTTTGTAGGTTTTGTGAAAACATATTAATCAGCATTGGAGTGATAAGGTTTAGATAATTCGCTTCTGATCATGCTCTGTAGGGTTTTTAAGATAATCCTCTGATACAAAATGGTAAATTTGCTTTCACTAGCCCTATTACTTTAATGTGAAAATGTATTTTATTTTTAGAAGAACAATTTTTGCTGTTGTGAATATGAGCCTTAATAACTGTAGTGCCCTATGGTAAATTGCATGAAAGTTTGCATTTGCAGTCAGGGTGCCAAATTCTTATGATTTTCCAAGTTTTGTTATGAGTGCTTGTCTGACTTCTGAGAAACAAGGAGGGCAAAAATAGGAAAAAAAAGTATTTTTTTTTACTTTTTTTGTTTGTGTATAGAGCAGAAAGAGTTTGGAATGTTGTTCTGATATTTTTGGGCTAGAAGTTGCTTGGTCCAAGGAAGAGCCTTTCAAATATTTTGTGAAAAAATATGAATAAGTTCTCAAGTTATACAGTTTTAAACAACTGGCTTCTGGGCAGGGGAGTAGGCACTTTAATGTTAAACCCTAATTTTTGCATCTTGATAACTGTGATGGCATTTGACAAAATTGCATGAATTTTTTTGTATAATATATGTTATTCACTTAGCAGGTAAAAACGCTGCATAATAACACCAGCATTAGATGAAACAGTACATAACATGTAACACAATATTTACTACAACCTAGAAAGGGAGGATCTCCTTGGGAATACAACTGTAAAGTTTAAAAAAACAAACATAACAATACAAAAGAGATGTTGATTCAGGGGACCTAACAAAGTATACATTATGAAGAAAATATCAAAATTTGCCAAATAAACACACATATGAGGCTATCCATGCGTAAAGCATTCCATTTTCTAAACTTGCATGAGAACACAAGCAATATATTGTAATTGCTCTAGTGTAACTGATGCCATGTAAAACAGGAGCTACACCTTTTAGTTTGAGGGTATGAAAGAGGGTGCAGGTTTGGAGCTGTGTATAATTATGCTTAAACAGAGTGGCACAGAAACTTATGCTAGGGTGGGGAGGAATAATGCAGTGGAACTCGCAAAATTGTTGGGACTGACACTGATCTATTGCCAGGGGGAGTGGAGTTGTCCATTTTAAGCAGTAAGTTACTTTGTTGCATATGACTGAGCCATGGTGTCCAACCCTCTGTAAATGTATCAACAGAGCCATGGTGGTACTGGAGAACCTGTAGGTAGGTAGTGGATTGCGAAAGGCTGCTTTCCCATAAGACCAATTTGGGGGATAGACCAAGTCCATTTAAGTAGGATTTGACATTTTGCTTCAATGGCAGCCTGGCAGATAAACTGCCAGACAGAATTGGGGATGCCTGTCAGTTGGGCAGGGTCTCCTAAGATTGGCAGTAATGGTCAGAGAGGGGTTTGAAATTAGAGAATGCTGTTAAGGGTATGTACCATGGAATGCCAAAAGGGTTAGATATGTTTGCAGGACCACAAGATATGTATGATATCTGTAGAGGGCTGTTGGCATCTCCAACATGTATCCTGGCCTTGAGGCCTTATTCAAGCAAAGTGTGCTGGGATCCTGTGCCATCTCCAAGATATCTTCTTCTGAATCAGCTGGAGCTCGGCTTCTGGGGTGCATATCAGAACAGTTTCCCAGCATCTTCTCAAGACTTGTGGGGAATAGCTATATTAAGGTCCTGTTCCCATCTTTGTCTAAGCAGCTCTGAGGTAAACAGGTAGAGGGTTTAAAAATGTTGGTAGATGTGCTTGGTTCTGTGTGTGGAGTTAAAAATCCTAAAAGCCCAAATAGTGGAGAGGTTATTAGGCTGGCGTACATTATGCTGGTCCAATCTCTGCTTAAGTCAGTGTTGCAGTTGTAACAACCTCCAGTGTTCAGAGTCAGGGAAGAGAAAGTCCTGCTGCAGTGGAGCAAATGATTTGAGAATATCCATTAGTGGATGTAAAGAGGAAAGGGGCAAAGGGGAAATTGTTTAACCAGGAAAGACACACTAAGCCAGAGATTGTTTCCAGGTGTGACCTGGGAGCATAAGGAAATAAGTGACTTGCTCAGGATCACACAGTATGCAAGAGGGGGCTGATGGGATTCAAACCCAGGTCTCCAGGTTTGTAGCTCTGTGCTCTTAACCACTATGCTATACTGCCTCCTAAATGGGCTAGGACCTGTATCCCATGGGTTTTCCATTTGTGCCACCATATTGGTTTGCCCTCTATAGTGATGGTGGTATTGCCCTATAGGGGTTCCAAGGGACCCTCTGGGAGTCCTTTCCAGGAGGACATTTTCAAAAACTGATTCCAAGTGTGGGTGGTGTACTGAATGGTAGGGGAAAGAGAATGTATTTTCCTGGTCGGTGCCCATAGTACAGAACCTACAGGAATATTGACCATAGAAGCTTGTTCAGCTGCATCCCAAAGGGGGCATTAGAGCAGTCCCAGTGAAATCAGTACAGATCTTGTTTAATCATGTGTGAAATGGGATAAAATTTCAGGTGTGGCAGGTTCGACTGCCTCTCCTTTATAGTGCGGGCTTGTAGGATCTGTTTAATAAATCTTAGTCTTTGTTTGGCAAATAAGAAAAATGTTATCAATTTGTCTAGTTGATGCCAGGTCTTATTGGGGAGTGACATAAGCAGATTATTGAGACAATACAGAAGGCAGGGGAGAATCATCATTTTGAATGTGGCAATATTTCCCATGAAAGAGAAGTTCAGTTTCTCCCAACTCTGTATGATTCATTTAATTGTATCCAGGAGTGCAGGGAGATTTTTTGAAAGGAGGGTGATATAGACAGGAGGAATAAACATACCTGTATATTTGATGCCTGCTGGGGCATAGATGAGGGGCATGGGACCATTTGGGTACAGCTTGAGTCATGGTCATTAAGGGGTAAAAGTTAAATTTTTCCGCAGTTAACTTGGAGGCTGGATATAGCCACAAAGTTGGAAAGTTTATTAAAAGCCAACGGGAGAGAGCTCTCTACTTAGTATATAATGAGAAGATCATCTGCATATAGCAAGGTAGTAAATTGTATATGGCCTATGGGGATGCCCTTGACGTTAGGGTGTTGTCACAATGCAGCATTCAGGGGTTCCATAGCTAATATGAAAAACAGTGGGTTGAGTGTGCAGCCTTGGCTTGTGCCTCAGTGGAGTGGGAAATAAGCGGGCTGGATGCCATTAGTATAAAATGCAGCTTTGGGTGAAGAATAAAGCTTTCAGATCCAGTTAAGAAAATTGGGGTCTATGCCTGCCTTTCTGAGAGTGTACCAAAGAATTGCCACTCAACCAAATAAAATTTTTTTTCTGCATCTATGGCCACAAATGCAGAACTGTCCTGTCTGTGGCACCAACATCCTGGGTTCAGTGATGGACTCGGGCTCAGACAGGTGGCAAGAAAAGAAGGACTGAGCATCCTTGAGACTGATCTCCTTCTCTTGGGGGAGGGTAGTAGAGTGTCCGGCACAATGCAGACCTCTGGCAGAGGCTGGGGGTACAGCCATGGCTGGTGACACACACTAGGGGGGTGAGTAAGATGCTGGCATCATTGTGCATCCCTGCCACCAGAGGGAATTACAAACAAATCCAGGGGCCCATTCATGGCAGCCCCCGGCTCCTCCACTGCTCCTGTCAAGATCAATATCCACCGTGGGTCTGGCACGCATGGTCTCACCCTGGGGGGCAAGTCAGGGTCTGAGACCATGTTCCTGAGGGGGTAAGCCCAGGTACGACAAAGGGTTGACAAGCAGGGCAGGGGACTGGATCCCCCAATATGGGGGGGAGGCGACCAGGGGACAAAAAAAACAAAGAACTGTCCTGGCTATCTTGGGCATGCTGGAGCAAATTTACTGCCATTCTGAGGTTATTTATTTATTTATTTGCTTTTGGTGACCGGGTGGGTGCACTAGGCATAGAAATGCCTATTTTCAGGAAGACCTGTTAGGATACAAGAGGACATACATAAGTATACATTTGATGCAGCACATGAGATAGTTTAACATAGTGAGGATGAGGATGATACAATTAACTGCAGATTTAGAGAAACATATTTCAGCATGATACAATCAATACAGTTTTGACAATCAAAAGAAAGCAAGAAATGCAAAAAAATGTAAGAAAAACTAATATTTTAAAAGCATGTGCAGTATACAATAAGTGCCATTATGTGACCAGTAGGGTTAGGGAGAGTAGAAACTGGGAAGAGAGGGAAGGGGAGAGTGGTGGGAAACAGAGGAAGAGGGTAAGGGATGATAGAGGGATTAGAATGGTTATGAGAGAGGCGGAAAGAGATGTCAGAGAAGTAGTTGCCTCTGGTCACAGAGAGTAGGAGAAGAATAGTCTACGGAGGATGAAAGCAAGTGCAAGGACTAGTAGCCCATAGAAAAGATCAGTGTACTTTCTTGAAGATAGCATGGGTAGGAGCTTGACGAATAGTTTGAGATATGGAGTTCCAGTACTTTGGAGCCATGTGTGAGAAAGCACGTGCACCCATATTGGTTTTGCATCTGGGGATATGGAGAGGAGGCTTGGTCAGTAGATCAAAGCCAATAGGAGAGGAGTTGTGAGTGAAGCAGAGAGGTGAGAGATTGGGGGAGGCCTTATCTAACAATACCGTCTATTAGAGAGTCATAGCACTGAAGCCAATGGGCAAAGGGGCTGGGCTAACTTAGGTCAGCATAGAGCTTGCAACAGTGCCTGTATTGTGGAGATGCAGTGGAATATTGTCAGACTGAATTATAGGTAGTGTCCCATTTATGGAGGGAGGTCTTTGTGGCAGAGAGGTAGGTGGCTGAGCCATAGGCCAGGGCAGGGAGCAGAAAGCCTTGTGCCACAGCTAGTCTAGCCAATGGGGTGAGGGCATAGTGAGTACGGTAGGCACTTCCTATCTTAGCATTTATGGATTTACAGGTGGTGGTAATGTGCAGATCAAAATCTAGAGATTCATTAAGAAGAATGCCCAGATATTTAAAGGAGATAGTGCTAACCAGTGGGGAACCATCAGCACATGATAATTTGAGGTTATCAGCATGGTGTCTTCCTTTCATAAAGCCCACTTGAGATATATGCACTAGGTGTGGTACGGCCTGTTTAAGATGGGAAGCCATGATTTTGACCATGATTTTGGTGTCAGCATGTAGAAGGAATATAAGCATGTAGCTGGAACATTGGGTCTTACCTTTCCTGGGTTTGGGGAGGACTATAATCAATGCATCTTGAAGTGTAGGTGGGAGAGAGCCAGCTTTTAAGGATTCCAGATACACTTTGAGAACAGGTTCTCAAAGATTTGATAAAAATCCACACTGAGTGCATCAGAGCTTGGGGTTTTACCCACAGAGAGTTGTTTGCTAGCTGTGGAGACCACAGAAAGGGCTATGAGCTGGTCTAGCAAATGTAATATGTGATCTGGAATAGTGGGAAGATGCAAGGGAGTGACAAAAGTAGAGCTGTGAGGAATGGGAAAATTCTGACTTTGCAGAATTTCGATGCAATTTCATGGAATTCCATGAAATGTCACAGAATTTCATTGGAATGTTGTGGAATTTTTTAAAATTTAGTAATTTGGTCATAACTCGACTGTCTGTTAGGACAGTACTCTGAAATTTGGTAAGTGCACTCTTTCTGCGGAGGATCAATAATGTGCCAACCATCTTGACATTTGGATAGATAGGTTTAAAATTATAGGTGCTCAATGTCTGTCATTTTATTTTTGGGAACTTTCATGAATATTTTTGTCTGCATATTCCTCAGACATCTATTGGGTCAGAGATCTTAAATAAATCTGGCATGCTTTCTTGATGATAGGTGTTCTAACAATATGCCAGATTTCATGACAATATGATGTATCGCCTCAAAATTATATGTGCTCGACATCTGTCATTTTATTTCTTGTGAGAAATTTCATGAAAACATCTCATCTGCATATAACTCGTCCAATTTTTGGCACTAGACATGTGTAAATTAGCATGAATAACCTTTTTGTAATGCTTATAGAATTATCTAAATATGGAGAGAATTGAATTAGAGAGTTTTAAGTCACAGGGGTTCAAATCTTCACTATGTAAACTTTTACAACATTTTGTGAAAAGTCTTAAAATTGAGGATGTTTGTAATTTCTGTGCTCTTGCAGGTATAGACCTAACATTTAACATGCATATTCATAGTCAGCGTATCCTGGTGTCTAACACAACTGGATAATTTGGTTTAGCAATTTTAAATTTGCAGTAGAAAAACTATATTTTCAACATTTTCTCACATATTTATAGTAGCATAGAGATGAACCATCCAGAATTCGTTTTGTGGAATTTAACATTAACAGTGCACATATTACTACTTGATTTGATAAGCTGGGCTGAGCTTTTTGCAGTCCTGCTGTTCCTCTCTGAGTGACTATCCCCCCTTTTTTATGGCAAAGCCAGATTGACTCAGTAGAATTACTGATCCCACTGATATCCTCTTTGTTCTTTACAGTGACAAACTCTCTTAAAATGTCAGTCATCTACTCCTTTCCCTATCAACCTACCCTATTGGAATAGCCAGAATTCTTCCTTCCTGCTGCCCCAGACATTGTCTTCCCCCACTACTCCTTTTTGAGTACCTCTATGTCTCAGACTTGCATGTACATCAGGCTCCCTGGATCATAAATTTACTGGATGTGATCCTTAAATATCCTGCATTCAGTTTGGAATTGTTCAAACTATGTGTTTCCTTGCTCCAACCTGGGTGTCTACCAATGTTGTGCTACCCAGTTCAGCTGTCCATTTCTTGTCGAAACTGTGCATCTAACTCCTGAACCTGGTGACCTCCTGCACTATCTGCCTTTCATATCTCTGTCTTTTAATTAGAATCATCCAGATAAGTCTGAGTGAAATTAGCAAATTCCAGTTTTATGGAATTTTTCATGAAATTCTACAATTTTCACAAAGACTTGTGGGACTTGACTTTAAGTACAGATGTTATTTTGTAGGGCTGTGTGAATATCTTTTCCCTAATATTAGGCCGAATATTCAGTATTCAGGTCCCAGATATTCATTAGTCGGTATTCGGTATTTGGCCAGTAAAGTTGCCTTATTACAGAATTGCTTCAGATGTCCTTAAAATAGCAGAGAGGGGACTACCCAGGAAGAGGAGCATCATGGCGGCCAGATAGGTTGACCATGAGGGCTGAACGCTGCAGCTCACTTCCCTCTTAGTTGCCTCTGATCTCCCAGAACCGAGGTATTCTAAATGGTAAGAGCTCATGTTTAGAACCTTTGACACTAGAAGAAGAAAATACCAAAAATATATTAAGATTGTGCTGGCTTACGAAATCATGACACCTAAAAAGGAAGAGAAAAATTCAGCGGGAGCATCTAAATCAAAATCCTTTAAAACTGGGAACCTATCCTGTATGGCTACAAGAAAAATTAACACTATACTAAGTAACCAAAAGTCATCCAAAAAATGGCAAGATTCTCAATCGCTGGAAGATGCCAATGGAGCAGCATTATTTCCCCTGTTCTTCTATCCAGAAAATAAGGAAAGCTCAAAAGAAAAAGAGACTCCAACTAATAACTTATCGCAGGAAGAAGTCGATCAGCCAAATACGCTACCTAAGTGTGCTGAGCTGAACACAAGAACCCACGGAAGAGAGGGCCCGGCAAGCGATACAGCAGGAGAATGCTGGGAGACCTGAAGACTTCTCAGAGTGTCAATCAGAAATTCCTCAAATCCCAATTTCCATTGAAGACTCACCAGGAATGCTGCATTGTTCCAATAGTGTCCATATAGGTGAAATAACAATGAATGCATTTGCGCAAAAGAGGTAAGCATTTTACCTTGTCCCTCTACCATGCAAAACAGTACAACATCTAATGGCATAAACTCCAAAACTGCTAAGGTAGAGGTAGATAAGCTACAAAGCAATACACCACAACTAAGTGAGAGCACATGGAAGGAAAGAGACTTAAAACACACTCCAAATCCTAATGAGACAAACAAGAATGGAGTTAATCTAGAAAATGACTAACAGCCTGCATGGGCTATCAAACTTTTCAATCAAATAGAACTTATGGACCATAAGCTAGAAAAAGTCCTAACATTGCACAAGAAAGTAGAAGAATATGTTAAAAAAGTGCAAGTTCTAGTTCAAGAAATAACAGAGATAAAAAAGGAACTAGAACACCTAAAAGAAACAGTATCTACTATACAAGAGAACAATATACCAATATCTACTCATATTAAAAAACTGGAAGACTCAAATATACTTTTAAAAGCAAAAATCCTTGATTTTGAATCTCATGCATGCAGGAAAAATACAAGAATACTAGGTGTGCTAGAGATATGGGACAGTTCTAAAGGCCTCCATTAAACTTTCAAGTAAATAGCAGTGGCCTACTTAGATTCCCATCCATCAGCGATAAGCATGGAAATCAACCAGATTCATCAAGCCCTTAGGACCATAACAGTAGATTCTGCACCACAATGCCTTATCATACTAAAATGCGTGCATTCTCAAGATAAAGATGCCTTGATTAGCTCTGTATACAGGGAAAAAACAGCTACATTTTCAAGGGGCCACAATTTCTACATGCAATGTTTTGCCTGCAGAAATTATTTATGAATGTAAGAAATTTGACTGGCTTAGAAATACGTTATGGTCCAGTGGGGTACAAACTACAATGATATTTCCAGCTAAGTTAAAGGTTGCGGCAAACAATGAAAGAATAGTGCATGACACACCTGACAAGGCTTTGCAAGGGCTGAAACATAAAGTACCAAATGTTTTTTCATAAAAGAAAGTCTTCTTATTAAATGGACATAATAGTCCATAAGTTTTTTTCTCCTATGAAAAATGTCTCGGTCTGGGGGGGAGGGGGGCAAGGGAGGGAGAGCCTGAAGCAATGGATTACAAGATGTCAGGGCTTGTCTCTGATAAAATCGTTTTTGTTTTTCAGCCTTGTTGTTACATACAAAATTAGTTATTCACTTGTGCATTTTTGGTGGTGGGTTACAATGGAGGGGAGGGAAGGGGATGGGGAGGGTCTTGTTGGGTATGAAAATCTTACAAGCATATACCTTATACTCTGTGATTGATGGACCAAGAATCAAGTATTGATTGCCCCCTTAGATATCTGAATATTTTTTTACCCCATAATTAATGTGTGACTTAAATAAATTAAACGTTGTGTCCTTCCATGTGAATTGCATTAATTCCCCCATAAAAAGGTCAAGTATAATGGTATATCTTAAGAAATCACAGGCATAGATAATATGTCTACAAGAAACTCAGCTAATGGATTCTGAAGTAATTAAACTAAGAACTAAAGGCTTTAACCAAATATTTTTTTAGCACATGAACTAAAAAAAGTTGTGGAGTGGCAATTTTAGTGAAGAAATCCATTTTTGCTGAGATCACAAAACAATTTAAAGATAAAAATGGTCGAATTATAATTATTAAATTAAAAATTAATAACTACTCCTTGATTATAGGATCAATATATGCACCCTTTATTGATTACGACCAATTTTTAGCTAAGATCTCTGAAGTCCTACAAAGCGTGCAGGGAGATAACATAATATTAGCAGGAGACTACGATGCTCTGCTACACCTTCTAAGTGATAAAAACTCCAAACCAACTTATGGTAACGTTCTAACATCGAAAAAACGTAATGCCTTTATACACTCAGAACAACTATTAGATAGTTGGAGACATATAAACCCTGGGATAAATGAATTTACCCACTTTGACAAAAAACAAGAAATATTCTCATGAACTGACTATCTTTAATTATCAAAATCCTTAGCAAAAGATATCATAGCTACTAATATAGATTCTATCTTTTTATCAGACTACACCTTGGTCAGTCTAGAGTTATATATTAACCCAGACAGAATAATTTCTTCTCAATGGTACCTAAATGATGAATATCTAAAAGATACAGGTTTTGTCACCTCAGTCCAACAAGCTATTACTTGGTGTTACTTGGTATTACTTATTTGTGGGGCATAAGTAGGTGTGAGCCCATCGAGAATGCCCCCCACAGTTTTGTGGAACACTGTCACATTAGATTGTGGTTTAACCACATGTCTAAACCCTTTTTGAAGGCTTCAAGTGTTTTGCTGTCTACCAAGCTTTGTGGAAGTTTGTTCCACAGTTTTGGGACCCAATCTGAGAAATAGTTTAACCTTCGGTTTGTTTTTACTTGTTGAACTTCTAATTGTTTTGAATACAGTCTTGGAACCAGTTTTCTCTTGGAATAACATAAGTCACACTGCTCTATTAGGGATGGTGTTTGTAGTAGTTTGTAAAGAAATAACAGATCTCTACTACACCTTAATTGTAAGGATTGTAGATTGAACTTCTGAAGTCTGCTTTGGTAATCCATGTGTGATAGATGTGGGATCATTCTGGTAGCTCTTCTCTGTATTTGTTCCACTCTGTCTATGTCTCTTCTTAAGTGAGGGCTCCAAAAAGGTGATCCATAGTCAGAGTATGGTCTGACATAAGTTCTGTATATAGGAATTACACATTCTTTAGTTTTTGTAATAAACGTATGGTTAATTCACCTTAATAATGCATTTTAATTTTTTGATAACTTACTACAATGGTCAGTAGAATTAAGTTTGTTACTAATTATGATACCAAGATATTTTTCACTACTTGAAACTTTTAGTGTGGTACCTTTAAGTGTGTAAGATTGCATTTGGTTATTTCTGCCAAAATGAAGTACTGTGGCATGGCTCATTGGTGCAGCAGTTGGATTGTCTGTACGCCAAGACCCAGGTTCGGGAATGGATTGGCGTGGAGGGGTCGGGCCGGGGAGAAGGATGGAGCATCTGGGGACAGCTCTCCTTCTCCGGGGGGAGGATGGGGATGCACCCTGGCATGTGCTGACTCCTGGTAGAGGCTGGGAGCACAGCAGTGATGCCCGGTCTGAAGCTCAAGGGGAGTGACAGACGTCGGCGTTTGCCTTGATGTCAGGATGTTACTTCCCACAGAAAACCAGGAAAATGCTTTCTGGCCGGCCGGATGATGGTCTCTCTGTCCTCCACTGCCACCGATCCCATGACCAGCACACCTCAGCAGTACCCCGCCAATAGGAAAGGCAAGGCCATTTCCCCACTGCCTTCCCTCGAGGAGGGGAACCTGCCCAGCGAAGGGTTACTCCGGGTTACCCAGGGGAACTGCCATATGAGGTGATAGCTGGTATGGGAGTCAAGGCAGGCAGTCAGGAGCGGCATTAGAGACCCAAAGAAGTGGGCAGCCAGGGAGAAGGGGAGGCGCAAAATAAAAATGAAGTACTGTGCATTTGTTAATTTTAAACTCCATTTCATTTGTAATGGCCCATTCGTTGATCTCTGCTAGGTCATTTTTTAATTGACAAGCACATTAAGCCGAGTCCACCCTGCCACCTAGTTTTGTGTCATCAGCAAATTTGGAAAGTGTGTTAATGGAGTTTATCTGCATGTCAGAAATATACAGGTTGAATAAGGTTGGCCCAAGAACTGAGCCTTGAGGGTCTCCACTGGATACTTCCCCCTGTGTGACAGTACACCATTTATTCTGACCTACTGTGCTCTGTTGGTCAGCCAACTGTTGACCCAAATGACTAAGCTAGTAGGGAGACCTAAATATAGAAGTTTATTTATTAATTTGTTGCTTGAGACTTGATCAAAGGCTTTACTGTAGTCCAAGAGGACTACACCATTGGTATATTAGAGTCTAATCCTTGATTTATTTTGCCATAAAAAGCTATAAGATTTGAGGTGCAAGAATGTCCCTGCTTAAAGCCATGTTGTGTACTATCATTTAAGTTAAATGACTGTAGTTCTATTTCTAGTAGAGTCTTAATTATTTTTTTCTAGTAATTTGCAAGGTACAGAGGTTAGGCTGATAAGGCAGTAATTTGCAGGATTGGCTCTACCACCTTTTTCTGTTGGCTCATGGATGAGCAGCCAACATATTGTGGTAGTAGCAGATTTGGAGGTGTGATTATTGTTGGGTGAATGCAGGGCACGCATCAGTAGGTGGGTCCCTCATTCCCCAATTAGGCAGCATGCAGGTGCCACATCAGCAATGTGGAATGTGACCACCAGATCTAACAAAAGATCCACTGCAATGAGAGTGGAGCTCTCATGCAGTGTGACCACAACACACCTCCTGACGTGTACTCAACACTGTCACTGCCTTCTGTCAGAATGCCGTCGGGGGAGCCCACTCCCCATCAGCATAATTACCCACATCCCATTTACAGTGTATGCCGAGGGGGTGCCCAATCCCCTTCAGCATCATGCACACCCCCCAACAGTTTTTCTTTGCTGACGGGGGCCCCAATCCCTGTCAGCTTCAGTGCTCGAGTGATTTTGCTGACAGGAGAGCCCACTCCCCGTCAGCATTATGTAACACCCCCCTGCTTTTGTTGTGTGCCAACGGGGGTGCCCAATCCCCATCAGCATAATGTCACCCCCCAGCTTTTGTTGTGTGCTGAGGGGGGCTACCCAATCCCCATCGGCATAATGTAACCCCCCCTTTTGTTGTGTGCCGATGGGGGTGCCCAATTCCTGTTGACTACAGCTGTCCCCCAAAAAAGAGTCCATTGGCATGCTGAAAGTCCACCCCAGCATGACACATGCCCCTGTTAAAAAAAATGGTCCCGCAATGTTTTTTTTTTTTTTACCCTGTCAAAAAAGAAAATGGTCCCTCTTGGTCTCCCTGCCCCCATCCCACAACCTGCACCCACCCACTGTGCACCCTGCTTCCCCACACCCCCTTCACCCCATACTTACCTCCAGAGTCCAGCACGATGATCTTCAGTGGACCAGGAACACGTCTGCAGTCTTCAAAGCCGACCGCGAACTGAGGAAATGCTGGTAAGCTGCATAATGGAATAAATGGGTTTTTTTCAACTTTGATGCATATCTCAGGCATTTTTTGGAATTTTGGCACCAAATTTTCAACATGGGGTTTTTCGGACCCCTCCTTATGAATTCTGGCACTGTCATGGTGTTAATCTGCCCTGAAAGGTGATTTTGCAGTCACTACAAGGAATCACCCTTCAGGACTGATTAATGAAATGACAGTGCCAGTGTTCATGAGGTGGGCTCTCAAAAAGCTTATGTTTCAAATTTGGTGGAAAAATTAAAAAAATTACTGTTTTACGAGCTTGCATTGCGCAGTTTCCACGCACGCTCGTAACTTTGTGAATTTGTAATATTTTCACTCTAGATTTTTAAAATTGGCATTTTTACACACCTCCTTATGAACAGTACAGCTGTCATTTTGCATATCCTGGCCGAAATGTGTTTTCACATGTCCAGCGCAGAATAGCCCGGTCGCTGTGCGAAATCAGTTTTTGGGACAGTTTCAGGAAATGACGGTGGCACTGTTCATGAGCAGAAGTCCTAAAATGCCTATGTTGAAAATTTAGTGACAAAATTCCATAAAATGACTGTGTCACAAGAGTGCGTTGTGCAGTTTCCACGCACCCTTCTAAGTTTGCAAATTTGCACTATTTTCATGCCAGATTTTCAACACTGCCATTTTTTACACCTCCTTATGAACAGTACAGCTGTAATTTTTCACATCCTGCCCTAAATGTGTTTTCACACCTGTGGCGCACAATGTCGTGGTCACTGTGTGAAATCAACATTTCAGACACATTAACAGAATCACACTGCCACTGTTCATGAGGGGAGGTCCCAAAATGCCTATGTTAAAGATGTGGTTAAAAAAAACAAAAATAATTGGGTTACTGATGTGTGTTGCACAGTTTCTATGCATGCTCATACCTTCACCAATTGTTCATATTTTCACTCCAGATTTTCAACATTGCCATTTTTTTACATCTCCTCATGAACAATATAGTTGTCATTTTCCACATCCTGCCCAAAATGTGTTTCCTTCCCTGTGTCGCCAAATGGCACAGCCACTATGCAAAACCACCTTTCAGCTAACAAACTGATAGTGCCGCTTTTCATGAGGTGGGCTCACAAAAAGCCCATGCTGAAAATTTGGAGTGAAAATACCAACACACGCATATGGTGTTAGGGTTTCCAACTGTAGCACCCCACCCTGTAGAGACTGACAGGCATCAGGGGTGTGACTTGGGATCATCGGCTGTAATGCTCACGCCATTCCATCCCCACCCCCACCCTGCAGCCTGTGACAGGCATTATGGTGTACCTTGCACTGTTCGGCCACAAAGTTCACCTCATTCTCCTATACTGCACCCACCTCAGCATATTTCATTATGGAATGGGGTAAGTATAATGCACAAAGACCCCAAAGCATGCCACAACACTTGTCAGTGTCTACAGGGTAGGGTGAGGTGAAATGGCATTAGCGTTATAGCTGACGACCCAAAGGCACACCCCAATGCCTGTCAGTCTCTACAGGTTGGGGGTGGGGTTGGCATCATTTTAATACATCACTGCCATTCCTATTATATGTCTCTAACTCCAGCAATACCAATGCCAATGCCAGTGAGACAACATTCAGCATTGACAAATGCTTGTTTGAAGATTGGTGTTACATTAGCCTTTAACCAGTCTTGGGGAACAGTAGATTCTTCAAGTGATTTATTAAATATTATAGTCAATGGGATTTTTATCATTTCTGCTGTTTCAATTAGAAATCTGGGGCTAATATCATCTGGTCCTGAACTACTATTTTTATTTAATGTTTTTAGTACCTCCTCTGTATGTTTGTAGGTTACATGAAATACTTTTGATCTAGTACTTGTAGTTATTAGATGTGCTATGGGGTCCTTTGTAAAGAATACTGAGTTCTGGTTTTACAATTATTCTGAACAAACCATAGTAGTTAACCTTTGGGATGCTTTCAAAGCATCAGTCAGAGCAGTTATTATATCTTATCAAATAAAAAGAAATAAAAAAGTAAAATAAAACTACATTAGGGTAGAAAAAAGATTAAAATAACTTGATAAGTTAATATTAATAAACTCCAATAAATATAAACAATAATAGAAACAATATAAAATAACAAATATGCAAAATAATACTTCTGGAAAATAAGAGGCTAGCCTCTATTTTAAAATCAACAAAATATTACAACACTGATAAATTGGGTAAATTATTGGCTAGTATATTAAGGAAAGAGAAAATGAAAAACATCATCACAAAAATAAAAGATAAAGAAGGTAACGTAAAGAATAAAGATGAAGAAATAGCTCAGATTTTTATGGATTGTTATAAAACCATTTATCACAAAGATTTCAAACCAAATATGGAAATATTAACAGTTTAAAAAAAAACTAAATTAAAACTAGAATCATTACAATTTACTCAATTTAAAGAAAGTAATATCAAATAAGCTATAAACTCACTACCAAGGAAAAAAACGCCTAGACTGGATGGTCTGACAAACAAATTTTATCAGGTATTTAGTAATGAATTAATTCAATGGCTAAAAAGAATGACAGAGGAACTGTTAGACCCAAATAATAACATGTCACCTTCTATGCAATTAGCTAAAATTAAACTTATACATAAAGAAGGTAAACCAGAATATTTATCCAAAAATTACATGCCTATATCTACAGTATATTAAATTCAGACTACAAACTCATAGCCAAACTAATAAATAACAAAATCCAAAGTCATTTAAAGTCCCTTATACACCCAAATCAATATGGTTTCATGAAAAGGTGCAGTATTCCTCAAGCAACTAGGAAAATACAAATTATAATGTATTTAAATAACAACAGTCCTCCTTACAGAAATTATATATTTTTGCCATAGCATTAGATGCCAGTAAAGCATTTTCATTTAATAAACATAAACTACATATTCTTTATGGTAGAAAAATGGGAACTCCCACAGCAATTGATTCTACTAATAAAACTAATACATAGAAATACTTTTTTAAAACTCCAAATTATCACATACTTAACATCAGAATGCAACATTTTTAATGGTGTCTGTCAAGGGTGCCCACTGTCACCAACTATTTTCATATTAGATTTAGAACCTTTCTTACAGGTAATCAGAAACAATAAAAATACAGAAGGTGTTAAATTAAAGGATGAACACTTAAAATTAAGCGTATTCACTGACGATATTTTGTTGGTTTTAAAGAACATAAATATATCATTAGAAGAATTTCTCAAAGAGGTAAAATCTGTTTCTGCCATAGCTGGCTATCAAATACACAAAAGCAAGTAAATTATTATGCAAATCACTAAAAATAAAACCCAAAGTTTAAATAAATTTGAAAATGAATTCAGTATACAAAAAATCAATAAAATATCTAGGTATATACCTATCACCTGACCAGCAACAGAATATTAAAGCTAATTATGATAACACAAAACAAAATATAAGAAAGTATTAGAAAACTGGTCTGAACTAACACTATCACTCTGGGGACATATCAACACAATAAAAACTATGACCATACTCCACTGCATATTTGTACTACAAAATCTATTGTAATAGGAGCTCTAATACCTGGTATCAAGATATTAAAAAAAGTTTTGCAGAATCTTTATGGAGAGTGGGGAACCCCGAATAGCATGGAAAATATTAATTTTACCAAGAAGCAAGGGGGGAGGGTTGAGTTGTCCAGATCCCAGGGCATATATGAAGGCCCATATTATTGATAATGTATCAGTGAAGTATTTTTTCCAGATAGAGATACAAAATTGTTTTTCAGTACAATTTATAACATACAAAAAAATTCCTGTAGCCCACAATTTCTTTCTGGAAATGGCAAGATGGCCAACGGTGGCAGCAGTTTTATCTAACCATTTCTGTGACCATGGGGAAATTTAGCATCTGTTGTGGCATCTGTTAGAGTTTTGACTTACCCTTTTAGCTGTATTTCTTCAGTTTCAAGCTTGACGGCTTAATGGATTCATGGAGAAGCAAAAGGGGTAAGTCTTGGAGTTTGTTTCCCCAAGGTCGGGTCCACTCGAGCAGCAGCATCCTTCTGGTAACCCAAGTCAAGAAAGTGGCAGTGGGGGTGTGACTAGTGTATCAGCCACCCTGCAGGCTGTTAAAATAATGTTCTCCTCTACACCGCAAAGAACCCCGGAGCTGTCTACAACAAGTAAGCAGCAAATAACACAACCAGACCAATTTCAACCATTCTGTCCTGTGGAAACAGGAGGGTATACAATGGAGAAGCTGGGTTTAACGCTGGAGAAGATCTTGGCATGGATAGAGCACAGTGACTGACGATATGAGGCGTTAATGAAAAAAGCTGAGTTCTTGCAAACAGAATTTAATAATGTCAAAATTGTGGCAGAGACAACAAAGGGAATTACCATGGATAGTTCTACAAAATTAAATGAGCATGCTGCTAAACTGCTGACTGTAGAAGTGAACTGTGTGAGCCTGATGTGGGACAACTTTAATATAAACAGAAAATTGGAGAGTGCAGAACATTTGTTACGATATAAAAATATTCGAATTTTGGGAGTTCCAGATCAGTTGGAGGCAAATTTCAATTCTACCAGGGATTTAGTTAAGGATATACTAATTACTAGTTTAGAAATTTCAACAGGAGAATCTCCCTCTAATTCCGAAGGATTTACGATTATTTAGACGAGAGAGAGAAATGCAATTTCCTCAATGAAGACAACAATTCTGGTGACTTTTGGCTTTGATTCAGACCGTGACTACATCTTTAAATTAGCCAGGGTCAGGGGGGCTTTGGAACACAAAGGCTCCAAGTATTATATTTACCCTGACTTTTATTATGCTACACAACAGCGGAGGAGGAAGTTTTTGGCCTATCGCCAAGAAATTTTGGAAGTTGGTGCACAGTTTTCTTTGTTGCCGCCTGCAAAGGTAAAAGTTGTTAAGGATGGTAAAGTCAACATATTTTTTGATGTAGATCAGCTTACCGTTTATCTTTACACTCATTATTCTACCCAGGGGTCTGAGGACTCACTTGTCTCATCACCTACTCCATCACAACATAAAATTCTAGGGAATCTGGAAAAAGTGGATCTATAAAGACTTAAGGCTTGCTTGATTGGATGGACTGAACTGGAGGGCACTATAGAATACATTTATGTTTAAAAGTAATGAGGTTTTTAGGGAAGGCATTAATATGACATAAGAATAATTTTGTGGAGTGTTAAATATATAAATCTACTATCTTTGGTCTAGTATTGATTAAGTATGTTTTATTTTTTATTTTCCCATTGTTTTGGTCTGGGTCTATCCTTTTTATGTAAGGTATGCACTAAGGAATTGACATTTAATGAAGTTTAAAGATTTTGTATGGACTTATGGGCTTTGTTGCTTATGGGTTCTTTTATGCATCATGGTTGTTTTTTGTGAGTGGAGCACATGTGTGCATATTGTTTTTGTATACATAAAAGATGAATTCAATAAAATATTATATGATAAAAAAATATGATATTCCTAAAGATAATAATAATATATTTTTGTTCTTGTCTGACAAGGTAAAGAAGAAATCCAAAATCCCAAAAAATTACTAAACCCATGGATATTCACAAATACATGGAATAACAAAAAGATATGGAAAAATAATAAAAGTTATGACTTACATAATTTCAAAATAAGAATATATTTTATATATATATATATATATATATATATATATATATATATATATATATATATATATATATATATATATATATATATATATATATATATATATTATATAACATATTAATTACATAAGTATAGATTAGTTAAGTACCCATTTAAGGTTAAAGTGTAACATTTTGCACCTTAATAATCTTGCCACTGTAAGACAGATTTGCCTGAAATTTAGCAAGCTCAGAGTGGTAGCGTAGATCTTGGGATCTGTCAAGTTTCGTACTGGTCGGATATATGGTTGTGGAGTTATTAAGCAACATTCTCTAGTGCAGTTACGCTTTTTTGCACATTCTTTGCTCGCGCCTACAGGTTCCACAGTTTCCACAACTGGTTCAGAAACTTCAGGGAACTTGTGGCCGGGGTCCCCAATGTGCCTTTTGAAGATATTGTGAAAAAATATTGAACAATTCAAAAAACAACTTTCCCTTTATAGTCAATGGGAAACGTTAACAAAAAGTTCGACAGTGTCACAAATGCGATTTTTAATGTTGCAAATGACCCCAGTAGTGTTGCAAATCTGCCATTTTGTTTTCAGTTACTGATCACAGAAATGCTTGGCATTTAAAATTGGGACCCTGTAGAGACACAATTCATTTTGTGTTTACCTAGACGGACCCAGAGGATGCTAGACATGTCTTTATTTTGGGGTTAAACACCCCAGAAATATGTTTTTAAACTTTTGGGAAAAGTAGTGTCACAAAGTAGTATTGAACCTGCGACTCTTTAGTGATTTATTTTTGCAAAAGTGTTGTGATTTGTGACACTAATATTTGACACTATGGGGAAAATAACAGGAATTCTTTGCCACCCTGCTGTAAAACACTGATTTGGTCTTTCAGGCTGAAATTTGGAGGAAAGACAGCCAACATCCCACATATGTGCCCTTCAGTGGATTGCTGACAAAATATTGCACAGATGAAAAGTTACGGTGCTCCAAAGTTGACACTTTTTTTCCCATAGATTAACACTGCGGCATCCCCCGCTCCTTTCGGGGCCCATATCTCGGAAACACTTTGAGATACGGATTTTTCATCACAAAAATGCTTAGCCCCCCAGTAGGGGGCTAAATGCAAAACAAGCCAGGAAAGTCATAAATAATATGAAATTTTAATTTTTTTTCTACAACATACGGTTCCTGAGATATAAGCAATTTAGAATTCCAAGTGCTCATTTTCTGGTCCGAGGCCCATTATTATGCATACATTCTTTGTACTCACTGTGTTTCTCTATGTAGCTGTTGAGAAAAATCAGGGTAATGTGCTTCCATTACTGTCACACTCAGCATTTCCACTTGCGTTTCCGTACCTGTTTGCGTTAGCGTTCCCGTGTACGCCACTGTGAGCGTTACCCTTTGCATTTTTGTTTGCACTTCCATTTGCCTTACTGTTACCATTTGTGTTTCCACTAATATCTGTGTTTGTGTTTCGATTTGCATCACCTTGTACATTTTCATTTGCATTTGCGGCCGCCCTTCCGTTTGCATTTGTGTTTGCGTTTCTCTTTTGTTTGGCGTCATCATTGCTGTTACCATTACCATTTGCATTTTCAATTGTGTTATCATGACAGTGCACGTTACCATTTGCGTTTCCATATACACTTGCATTTCCGTTTCCATTTCTCTTTCCTTTGGCGTTATTGTTGCTGTTACTGTTACTATTTGCATTTCCAATTTGCGTTACCATGACCGTGCACATTATAGTTTGCATTTCTGTACGCACTTGCATTTGTGTTTCTGTTTCTGTTTCCTTTGGCAATATTGTTGCTGTTACCATTACCATATCCACTTGCAATTGTGGTACCATGACCGTGCGTGTTATGGTTTGCATTTCCGTACGCTTTTGTGTTTCCGTTTGTGTTTCCTTTGGTGTTATTGTTGCTGTTACCATTACCTTTTGCATTTCCAATTGCAGTACCATGACCGTGTGCATTACCACTTGCATGTCCTTATGCACTTGCATTTGTGTCTCCTTTTCCATTACTGCTCACTATGGCGTCACTTTGCACTTGCGTTTCTATTACCATTTGCGTTACCATTTACGTTTGCGTCACCATGTGCATTACCATTTGTGTTGCACTTACCATTACTATGTGACAAAAAATCACATGGTGAGAGCACGGGACCCAAAGAGCCTGCACTCCCACCACCACATTCCATTCACTATTTATACTATTCATTCTCAAAAAGAAGGGAAATTCATGGTAAAAAACTCAGTTTAATGAATCAGTTAGGTTGTTCCACAGTGACAAAAGTAGGAGATTTGATGTTAGGTTGAAACCCCTTTAACCCCTTGCCCACTTTCAACCAGCATCGGGGCATGCGTCGGGGTCATCAGTCCTTACTCTCACCCCAGTCTCCTATACTTCACCACCTCAGCTTGTTTACACATGGAATGGGGTGACAATTAGGAACGATGACCACAACGCACACCCTGATGCTGATTGGGGGAGCGGGGTGGGGAGTGCAAGTGGGGTTCAATCCTAACATTGAATTTCCTCACTTTTGTCACTGTGGAACAACCCTAACTGATGCATTAAATGGATTTTTTTAGCCATGAATATAGATAGATAGATAGATAGATAGATAGATAGATAGATGGATGGATGGACAGATAGCTAGATAGACAGACAGACAGACAGACAGACAGATAGACAGACAGATAGATAGATAGATAGATAGATAGATAGATAGATAGATAGATAGATAGATAGATAGATAGATAGATAGATAGTCTCTGGGACAGTGACTTTCCCTCTTACCAACAATTACTTAACAAACTAGACTTCAGGTATTGGAACAAATTGTTCTATTACACTTTGCAGAAAAAGTTCTTGAAAATAAAACAACTATTCAAGAACTTCTCCCACAATTTGCAAAATGAGGAAAAAAAAAACAAGAGAAAATAATGAGATATGGTAGAAACAAATTATTAACCAGACTCTACCCACGATGATAAATGTATGACAACTAAAATTGACAGGTAGAATTTAGAAGCCAAAATGTTATTATCTTCCAGACAATGGCAACAACTACGTATGCATGGGAATAAAATATATAAATCAGCCAAGAACAAAACTATTCAAAGGAAAATACTGGACTGTGCATATATTACTCAAATCACAATAAATAAAATAAACCCTGGGAGGGATATTCAAAGGGGTTGCACATGGCGCAACAGTGTTGCACTATGCGCAACCCACTGATGCACCCTGGCATGATATTCAAAGGGGGATGTTGCGCTGCGCAAATCCCGATGTGCCGGGGTGCACCAGTAATGTATGCAGTGCAAGTACGAGGGGCATGCACATCCATATGTGGCACATACCGATATTCAGCCCTAGATGTGTGGTGCATATGAAGGCACAAACCTGCCTTGCAACGCACAGGGGAGTGCAAAGATAGTCCTGGCATCGTGCTCCCCCCTCACCCAATCATGGGCAGATAGTAAATCATCCCTGGTGGTCCAGTGGACCTGCTAGCCTGCCCAATCATGGGCTTTATAAATAAATGAATTCCCTGGTGGTCCAGTAAACTTGCTCCCCTGCCTGATCATGGGCTTAAGTAAATTAAAGTAATCTCTGGTGGTCCAGTGGATTCGAACCCCAGCCTGGTCATGGGCTTTAGAAAATGTAATGTCCCTGGTGGTCCAGCAGTACCCCTCCCCACCCGCCCACTCAGACCCACCACCCCACTCCCCCAGTCAGCGGTGGGTGGCAGTTCCCCACCACAAGCCACCCACCAACTGAGAGCGTACAGTAAAGCTGTATGCCCATTGGACCACTGCATGGGCCAATGGGTGTGCAGACCATACTATACTACACAGTCCCGAAATGTAAATGAAACCATTCACATTTTGGGACTGTGTAGTACAGTATGGTCTGCACACCTATTGTCCCATGCCGTGGTCCAATGGGCATACAGCCATGTTGTACGCTGTCAGTCGGTGGGCAGCTTGTGGGTGGGGAGCTGCCACCTGCCGCTGAAAGGGAGGAGTGGAGTGGTGGGTCTGAGTGGGTGAGAGGGAATGAGGGTACCGCTGGACCACTAGGGACATTACATTTTCTAAAGCACACAATTGGGTTGGGGTTTGGGTCCACTGGACCACCAGGGACATTTATTTTACTAAAGCCCATGATCGGTCTGGGGATCGGGTCCACTGGACCACCAGAGATTATTTTAATTTACTTAAACCTACAATCGGGCAGGGGAGCAGGTCCACTGGACCACCAGGGTTAATTTTAATTTACTGAAGCCCATGATCGGGCATTGGTGTGCATTGCCTGCTGAGGGGCAGGGGGTGTTGGTCCCCGATGGCTGCAGCCTGGCAGGGTGTGAGTTGCAAGTCACCGGGGATCAGCACACTTATATGCAAATGGGGCCATAATGACATGCAAATGGCCCCATTTGTGCCATGCAGTCATAATGGCCTCATTTGCATGCTCATGTCTGAATATTACTCTTGCTGTGCCTAGCTCAACTGCACTTGTGCTGGCACAGCCCCCAGCTCCTCACCTGCCACTTGCGCTGGTGCCCTGCCACTGTGCCATGCGCAGTGCAGGCTCCCCCAGTGCCATATTCAATGGTGCTGAGCCATGGTGCAGCACCATTGAAAATCACCTGGTCCATGCCCTGGCACAGCCCAGTTGCACTATGCCCAGGCTTGTGCCCCTGCCTGGTGCATTCTGAATATCCCACCCCCTGAGTATAGTGAATTATGCTCCACGACTGCAAAGAGAGGGGCACTTTGATGCACTGTCTTTGAGAATGTCCTTAAATAGTGACATGGTGGGGCAATATAAGAAAAATTCTACAAAATATTATGGAGGTACATATTCCTCTGGAACCAAAGATTTTCCTTTTTAATGGTACTAATGTCATCTTTCAGGATAAAATACAATCCCAAATTTTTGCATTGGCCACCATGGCTCTAAAAAGACAAATTCTGGAATACTAGAAAGATAAAAATCTGCCATCATTTGAGCTATATAAATGGTGGTATGCCTTCAGAAAAACCCACCCGATAGAAAAATGTATATATGACGTTGATGAAACTGTAGATGATGTCTGAGGATCACAGTGGAAGGAAACTGAGGAAAATATACCTTCTTTTTTTAGACTGGAATAATATAAATGTTTAGTATTTTTTGAGTGACTCCAATCAGAATGGAGAATGTAAGAAAAATGTAAAAGGAGAGGGAATGCTTGATGTTCGACCTTAAGGGGGGAGGGATGGTTTTATTTCATACTTCCTACAAAATGTAGAAATATCTTTAGTTATTAATTGCAATGTACGATCTGATTACTCATGAATGAATATAATAAAGATTATTTATTAAAGAAAGAAGTCCTTAAAATGGCTTCAGGAGGAAGAGGAGAGGTCACAGCACTTTGTCTTGTACACTGGTGCCAAAGGTTGTCTTGTGCTGCTGGTGCTTCAAGAGGAGGATACAGAGGTGACAATCTCTATATGGTCACAAAGGTCTCAAGAGGTACTACAAGAATAACATATGCCGCACCCTCAAATAATTGCAACCATTAAAAAAAACAAGTAATAAAAACATAACAGTTTCCATAGGATAACACTGGAAATTCAACAGGCCATAACTCCATCAATATTTGGAGTTAAGTGACAATCTCTATATGATCACAAAGGTCTCAAGGGGTACTACAAGAAATGATGGTGCTGCAAATGCAGTAGATATATAGTGGCACCAGCACATTGTTCTGACAGCAATCAAGTAATGAACTACTTATGCAAGCAAAGGACAAATGAGCATACTTTGTTTTTGTCATCAAATTGTGCTTCCACTTCATCATTTCCCTGCTGTCAATGGTGCTTCTTACCCAATTGGATCAGCAGATTGCTGTCAGAACAGTATGCTGGTGCCACTCTGTAAGTTTCAAGAAACATTCCTAGTATTCTGCTGGCACTTCAACCCTCCTCTAATATGGCGGACACACAGCTTCAGCTGAGCCATTGGAGTCTGCACTCTAGTTACTCTATATATTGAACTCAGTGCTACACACTCAGAGTGAGGAGGTCACATGGTATCTCTTGCTGTGAGCTCCAAAAACAGCCTCTGATTGACCAACAAAGCTCTCTGATATTTTGAATTCTAACCCACCTAATGGTATGTCCCAAATGGTGACCGAATAGTGGACTATTCGGAACGTCCATCCCAATATTCAGCAAGCCTCATTTGTGGTATTCGGGAAATGTTATTTGGTCCATGCACATCCTTATTATTTTGCAATTTCTGGCAGCAATCAATTAATAAAATTGGCATGCACAGTCTCCTTGTAAGATCTAAGAACCTGCCAAACTTTGTGGCATTGCATTCTCTAGTTTTAAAGTTTCAGGGGCTTGAATTTGTAGTTTACATTCTTGCAAATTTAGATTTTTAAATGTTGCGAAAGACTGACTACTTTTAATTCAATCACATTTAGAGCTGCAAATATGAACTTTTTCAGAATGACTGTGTGGTACAGTAGTTTGAATGTTTCAACTCTGATTAAATGTGGATATGTTGTTTTAAAATTAGAGGAAAATAACTGAAATTAAAATGTTGGCAACATATTTGGCAGGCTATAACTCACTTCCATTGAAAGCTGTAAATATGAAACTATCTACATATACAAAAGTAGTGCTAACCTGTATACCTGTCAAATTTTATAACATTTCAATGAATACTATCAAAAAATATACTAAAATTACAGAAATCTATATTTTGGCAAAATGTTTGGCTACCTATAACTCAGCTCCCATTGAAGCCTGAGACTTAAAATATGGAGTATATAACCATGTTGGGTGCTTCTCTAACTTCCCACATTGTGGAGAAATTTGGATAAGAAATTTGAAGATTATCTCAAAATAACTGAAAATTTAATTTTGATTAAATGTTTGGCCACCCATAATGCCACCCCCTTTCAGCCTATGAATCTGCCACACTGTTGTATATCATTGGGTACTACCTACTGTTCAAACATGGTGCTAATTGGTGGTGTACCTTTAAAAAATGTAGTGAAATAACTGAAATTTAAAATTTGGCAACATTCCATGGAATTTTCACAAATATCAGGTACAAGTTCACAGAATTGGAATAGTCATTCCATGGGCATTCTGCCTGTGAAATTGTATATTTCTCATAGCTCTAGAACAAAGACATCAAAGTCTATGATACAGACAGTGGTTATAGAGGAGTACAATTGTAGTATTCTTGAAAGGTTTTATTTATAATCATAGGGTCAGAAGTACATGTCCCTGCATCTGTGCAGATGTGTGGGATAAGGGTGTCTGCTTGTTTTTTCTTCAGTGTGTAGGCTACAAGCTGGCTAGCCTTTTCCCCATTTTCCCAGCAGTTCTGATTCAGAAAAAAAACAGGGCCTGTTCAGCTGGTTGATGAGAAGTAGTGTTGTAGAGCTGATGCTTAAGGCAGGAGAGGTCTCAAATATCCTGCTGTGTGGGCATTGTGGTTGCATAGAATCATTCTTCCCTTGTTTTGAGCTGGGCAGTAAGCCAGGTGATCTTGTGCCTGGTCCCTATATTGTTTGGATGAGTAGGAGAGAATTCTGCCATAGATGAAGGCTTTAAATGCCTCCCAACACATGCTGTGGTATGTACTGGGGATAGTATTGGTTTGGAAGAAAAGTCTGGTTTCTTCCTGAAGCCATGAAGCCATGAAGTGAATTGTGTGGACTGTAATAATAAATAATTTAATCTCCACCAAGAAAATTTAGGGACAGTATACTGGATTAAGACTGTAATGGCCACTGGAGCATGGTCAGACAGAGACATGGGGTAGATTGTACTATCCATGATTATGTGCAAGTATTTAGCAGTGGTAAGGAAATAGTCCAATCTGCTAAGTGAAGGAAACCTAGGTTAACTGTAAGTATAATCATATGCCATAGAATGTTGGAGTCACTAGCAATCCTCAAGCATACGTTCCCTAGAGAATTAAGTAGCCATCTTCCTGCTGTGGGGGTGGGAGGGTGGTCTGTTACTCTGAGGATACTTATCTAATAGAGGATCCCAAGTGGAATTAAAGTCACCTCCTAGGAAGATGTCAGTGTCCACTGAACTTAGTTCTGACAAGTGCTGTTAAAGGGTGTCCAAGAATTCAGGACTGTCCTGATTTGCAGCATAGATATTGCTTAGAAGGATTTCCCTGGTCTGGATTTTCCCTTGTAATGATCCACCTACCTTTCTTGTTCTTATAAATTTGGGTCATGACCAGGGGGGGAGTTTTTCCAGAGGAGGTTCAAGAACCATTCTTTTAGAAGTATAGTTGCTAGTGTTCTTCCCCTATCCAGGCCCAGACTCATTTAATGGATTATTTGGGTACTAAATGAGATTGTTGCAGATACGCTATGTCACACTTGGTTGCCCCAATGACAGTTACATTTTTTTTCTGTTTGTTAGGGTGATTTATGCCATGCACGTTCCATGTGATGAGCTTCAAGTCAGCCATAGTAGGACATTGCCTATGGAAATGAGTGAGGTATTTAAGAATAAGGTACACTCTCTCAGTGTTGTATCCCTAGCCCTGGCAAGTGTGAAGCAAATGGTCTCAGAATAGGGGAACGGTTGTGCCAGGTAAGGTGAGCCCCTGTAGGTGCCAATGCCCCATTAAGAGATTTGAAAAAATGGAGTAGTGGAAAGCCCCCATATTCCTGCATGAACTGGGTGAACTTAATAGCAAGCAGCCCATAAGCTTATTGCAATATCCCTCTAAAAGGTATAGCTCATAAAGAGTAACAAGGAATGTTAGAATACCAATAAAAAACAGTGATGAAATTAATAACTGTACCAATCAAACAACAAACTGGAGGTGGAATTGGCAATTTATAAGGGGCAAAGGAAGCATGTTTAGTCTTCTGCTTTCCACCTTAATACTAAGACCACCTAGGGTGCATATACTCTTCTTTATACAAAAGATGGGACAAGGTGCCCATTTAGCAGCAGGTCTATACAAGCCATAATGAACTGGCTATGACAGCTGCCAAGCTGAAGCCAGGTAAAGGTTGCTAGGGAGAACTACCAGGGAAAAGGGGACAGCTGCCACAGGAGACAATATTCTTTGTCCAATCCATGGTAATATAGGAGATGAGTGGGAGGGAAGAATAATCAGAAAGGGCAGTATCTGTTCTCCATGGGCACCATCAGGTTGTGCATGCCAGGTTTAGAAAATTGGCAACCAGGAAAACATAGACAGCTAAGAGATCACCAATGTTAAGGGAGTACTGTTGGTTGATTATAGAGGAGCTATAGGGAAGCTGTGAAACACTATATGTAATGAGTGTGTATGCAGAGGACCTCACTGAAAATAAGCTTTGCTCAATTGAGTATCCAATTCATATCATGAATAAAATGTTTTACTACTTACTTCTAATAGTACTACTACTAAGCTAGAGAGGGGAGTGTCTTGTGGGTTATCTCAATTGCGATGCATAAAAAGAAGTCTAGTCTAGGAGAAATGCCCCAGGAGAGGAGGTCTTGGTAGGGCATCAGCAGTGTGGAATGTAGTGACTGTGCTAGCTGAGCCCACAAGGGACAGGAAAAGGCCCAGAACTAGCCTATGGGCAAGGGAGGGGGGAGACACTAACGTGTAGATTTAACCTCTGCTGCTGAGGCAGAGAGTGATGCAGCAGTGCTCCATACTGAGAATATCACTTTTGGTAACCTTGATGGTGAACAGTTTTAATACTTTAAAGGTTGAGGCAAACTCCTACATAGGATAACCTGTCAACAGGCTAAAGTGCAAAGTTTTGGACAGGGTTGGTGAGCCTGCTGGGTGTGCACAGAATAAGTGGGATGTAAATGGGACAAGGGCTGCTGACAAATGGAAAAGCAGAGGAAGCTAAAGAAGGTGCATTCAGGGATATCCTTAACAAGGTATTGGGTCAGGGAGAAGGGAGTGATGGGAAACTGCTTAATTTACAAATAGATCCCAACCAACTTTGTAGCTGGGTGCTACAGATCTATTGGAGGCTAGAGCTGGTAATGGAGCATTAGCCCCATGGGACTGAGCCACTAATTATTGGAAATATGATCTCAGCCAATTTTACCCCATGCCTTTGTAGACTCCAAGCAGGAGAACCAAAATGGTGTATGAAGAAAGTGAGAAACATCCACCTCCTATCCTTATTAGCAAACAAATGAGGTATAGCAAAAAAACACAGTCCATGTGCCCTAAGATCTTACTGTAGGGAAGAAAGAAGAGCTGGAGGTATGCACAGGCCAGTCAGGTATGTCCAAGAGAGGGAAAGATTAGACTTGGATGATACAGTATTATCTGAAAGCTCTCATGGGTGCTGTCTGCCTAGGTGCTGGTCGCTGCCTCCACCAAACAGACTCACTGAGTGGCATCCTCCTCCAAGGGGAATGTTGGTCCTACTGCTATGTCCATGTCTTTGGCACAATCCACCTGCTCCCCATCATGAATTAGTCCACTGACCATGTTGTCTAGTTCCCTGGGAACTTTACTGGGGGTTCCACTTCACAGGATGGTGTACTACAGCTCCAAGAGGAGTGGGGTTAGCTGCAGCTCCTATCCCACTGACAAGGAAGTGGATGCTCAAGAGAGTGAGCATTCTCCCTCCTGCTGGGTCTCTGCCTTTTTGGCTTGTAATTGTGCAGGGCTCACAAGGTGGTGCTGGGTTAGATGCTGTGGAAGGTGACAGATTGTGGCGTGTTGCGGAGATGCCCAAGGGTTCTGCATTTACTCCAGGTAGAGGTGGTTTACCAGAATACTGTCTGCCCTGGCCTTGCTGCTCCTGTCAGTGATGAGCCAATTTAAATTTCAATATACTTTTAATAAAAGACTGAGCCTCATGAGGAGAATGAAAGGCATGCCATTTTGTTCCACTGTAGGATATGGAGAGTTGCAGAGTAGTGCATGCAGCAAGTGAGTTTTTTTCGAGATAGCTCCTTTTTGACATCCAAGTAAGCTTTTCATTTGTTTGCCAGCTCTTTTAAAAAAATCCTGAAATATATGAATTCTGTACCAGATCCAAGTAAGTGGGCCTCTTTGACGAGCCAGTTGCAGTATTTGTTCCTTTATACCATAAGAGAGGAACAGAGTTATGATTAGGCACAGAGCAGAGCCTCTGGAAGGTCGAAGAGCTAATAAATGGTGGGCTTGTTCAGTTTCTAGATGATGGTTCCAGAAAAAGTATAACATTTTAGAAAGAATGGTTTGTAAAAATAGGATTACATTGTCTAACCTCTACTCCCTCAGGAACTCCCACAATGCAAAGATTATTTCAGTGATCACTGTTTTCGAGGTCATCCACCATCAAGCATAGTTGTTGCACTTGCTGCTCAAGCTGGGTTTTCCTCATAGCCTGGTCTACTATGTGATAGGACTTGACCTGCATAGTGAATAACTCTGAATCTACAATGTGGATTTCATTGACTTCCATCCATTCCTCCATTTGGTGCACTGACTGTTGGATAGTGGGTATGTTGGCAGTTAATGTCTGCAGCATTTGGTTAATCTCAGAAAGGGCAGCCACTTCAACTGTTTTGTGTGTCAGGGCCATCACCATTTCCCATGGTTCGGAGGTGCCGATGGCTGCTGGCTGTCAGATCAGCTTTGCTGGGCCAGTCTAAAGCCAGAAAACCTCCATCATAAATTCCATTTTAATGGCTAGGGCTCACTCTATACAGGAGATGTGAAAATAACAGCTTGACAATGTACTAGCTGAGGAGGCTGATGAATTCTGAAAAGGCTAACATGGACTAGTAAGCTAAGTGGCCATCTTGGTCAGTGGCTGTTTCAGAAATTGCATAACATTTTGTATGCACCATTAGGCTGACATGTTCTCAGCATACGACAAGTTTCATAATAGCCGCTTCTTCAGATTCTGAGACTCAGGAAATGTAAAATCATTACAAAACACAGAATGTAGAAAGGAAGGGAAAGAGGATAATGTAAAGGGAAAGAGGAGGGGGAGGGTTAGTGAATGGGAAATTGTTAGTAGAAGATGGTCAATTAAATGAAGGCCTGCTGGAAAGATGGCTGAGAGCACTTAGTGGTTGCTCTATGACCCTAATAGAAATTAATATAGAACAGGATAAGTACTTGCATGATAAAACCAAGAGAGGTACAGGGGAAATAGACCAGGGCATTCAACCCTATAACCCAGAGCCTACAATACCCATTTTTTTAAAGGTTTAAAGAAAAATCAATTAAACATGAAAAAGAGACAGAGGACAGACAAAGATCAAAATTTGACAGTGCTTGAAAAGATTATGAATGGGAAATGTCTTCTGTTAAGTAGACAGACCAAACCTATCCTGCAGTAGAGGCAAATCCCACAATAGGGGGCACTCACAAAGTAAAAGAAGAAATACTAATTTCCATTCAAGCCCATCACAAGAAAGACAAGCAGGCAATTGTGACACATGGCTTTTTTAGGTCACAGCTCAGATCCACAGCACAAAAACAGTCAAAAAGAAAAGAAAAAGAAAGACAAGAAGGGGGAAAAGAAAATAAAATCCTGGCAATTATCACATGATACTCAGGAGGCATCAGCAACAGAAGGAGACATGCCTGTTCTAAATATATCATCAAAGGAAATCATAAAAGTACAAGCACAAGTATTAATGAAAGAGTTGTCATAGTACCCACTCAAGGAATTGATTTATTTCAACCACAGGTGGGCATCTTCAGATTACTTAGAAAATTGGACTTAAAAGTTCATTTTCACACTAAACAGTGTAACAGTAACATTTTCCTGCCTGGCTTGTTTCATGGCAGCAGTGACAACATGGGTTATCCTACTATTAAGAAACTGGCTGACAACCTTGACAACCCAGATTCGAACCTTGACTTTGCACTGGAGAATATTTTGACACATGAACTAGAAAACAATGCAAGATTGCAAAGCATTGAGTTGAACTTGATAACTGATAACATTAACCTATTTTGTCTTCAGGAAGAAATGCGTGTTAATGTAACACCCAATATCGATGAGCTAGGCTAAGCTCAGCAGTGAGTACAGTGGCAAAATCAATAAAAGTGTTTTTAAACCAAAAATCATCTTTTGTGCCAGTCACCTGATGCCATAAGAGTATTTGAAAACATAATACAGGAAAATATCAAAACAATTGCTGAAGGAAAAGAGAGAATTCCGGTACTCAGACTTGACATCACAAGAAAAGGCAGCAATAAGGGAACTTAGAAGTATGCCCAGTGGGTGTTTACACAACTGGTAAAGGTGATTGTGTTAGTTGTATCCATGACACTTCAGACATTACCTCATGGGTTCTCATCCCACCTGATAGGCTAGTGATGCACATTTGACCCAGATGAAATTTCACAGCATAGCCAGGTCCCAGGAGTCCCTATTCTCCAGTTTTGATTCTTTCATAGCTGAAAAGTAAATGCTTTAGGCCAAAAACCTTAACTTACGTGACTCCCACCTTAATTCCATATCTTGTCTATATATAAGTGTAAGAATATTAATGACCACGGTTTAACCACAATATTTAGTTCATTTCCTGTTAATACAGTTCTAATTCAGCTCATAAAGACTCTGACTTCCGATTAATAAAATATTAGATTACAATACTAGTAATTCTTATTTACATATCAATCTGTTGCCACTGAAGTCATCCAGCATGAATACCTGTGTTGTAGTCACCCTGAAGGGTGGGTCATGGAGTGTCATGGATACAACTAACACAATCACCTTTAACAGGTGAGTAAACACCCATTGTGTTATGTTGTATCCATGACACTCCAGACATTACCTCATGGGTTACTTCTAATAAGCAGTGCAACATCCATCAGGGCAGGCCAGGGCAATCAGATGGACATGTCTTTTTGACACTCTGGGGACAAAACTTTTGTGGCAAATGCAGTTCTTTGTCTGTATAGAGACTCAAGTCTATAATGCCTTGCGAAAGTGTGGGCAGAAGTCCATATCACAGCTCTACAAATGTCTTCCATTGATACACTAGCACTTTCTTCCCAGGAGGTAGCCATTGCTCTTGTTGAATGAGCTTTTATCCCCTGCAGGGGAGTTAGACCATTTGTGTTGTAAGTCTCCTGTATTGACCTCTTTATCCAGCTAGCGATGGTGGTTTTGGAAGTAGCCAATCCTTGTTTATGGCCTTGAGCTATTATAAAGAGACTCTCGGACCTGTGGATGGTCCGTGTCCATGTGAACTATTGTGCTATGGTACTACCTACATCTAGAGAATGATGAGTACCTGATCCCCCTTGTTCTGACTGTGTGTGAAATGTTGGTAATTCTAGTGTTTGTTCATTATGGAATGCGGACATGACTTTGGGTAGGAAGGTAGGAACTGTCTTCATAAAAACCCCTTGTGCTGTGTGTATAGAGCAGGGCTCCTTGCATGATAGGGCTCCTAGCTCGCTAATCCTGTGAGTGGAGCAGATTGCCACCAGAAAGCAAGTTTTTAAACCTAACCAGTATAGGGGTATTCTCTGGCTGGGCTTGAATGGATTCTTCCCTAGGGCATCAAGCACCATGATCAGATCCCAGAGGGCCCACTGGTGATCAAATGGGTGGCTGAATATTATATGTAGCTCTAAGGAACCTGATGGCATCAGGGTGAGCACCAGGCTGTGAAAGACTGACTCTCCCCATGGCCACACCTATGGCTGACAGTTGTACCCGTAGGGAGGAAGTGGATAATCCTTTGTCTAACCCCTGCTGTAAGTACAGTAAAATCACTGACATATCCACTCACATCGGGTCAAGTTGTGAGGACTTACAACATTTGGTGAAGATGTTCCACTGCCTGTTATATGTGGCTGTGGTAGATGGCTTCCTGGATTATAACATGGTCAAGATGATTGACTCATGATATCCAGCCGTTAGCAGTCTCTGCCTCTCAGGAGCCAAGCCGACAGTCTCAGGGTGTGAGGGGCTGGGTGGACTATTGGTCCCTGGTGCAGCACGTCCTTCTGATATGGGAGGGCCCACCTGTCCAGGGTCATGGATATCACTGATGCAAACTATGCTCTCCATGGCCAATAAGGTGCTATCAGAATGATCTGCAGTCGGGATTGTCTGATCTTCACCAGTACCTGTGGAATCAGAGGGATTGGGGGAAAGATGTATGATCGTTTCTGTTCCCAAGTTTGTGACAGGGCATCTATTGCTAGTTCCTGTTTCTCCCTGTTTCTGGAGAAGTTTGCCTTGACCTGTGTGTTCACCTTGGACGCTATCAGATCCATCGGGATGTGACCCCATCTCCTTTGTATCATGGTGAAAAAAAGATCTAGGTGCAGCCACCACTCTTCAGGATGCATCCGCTGTCTGCTTAGCCAGTCCACTCTGATATTCAACCTTCCTGCCAGATGAACAGCATGGCGGTGAGAAAGATTGGACTGAGCCCAGTTTAACACCTTGGCAGCCTCTCTGAGCATGGCTGTGCTGTGTGTGCCGCCTTGTTTTGCTATATAAGCTACCGTGACCTGATTGTCAGACTTCACCAGCTCTGTTCGACCCATAATATTGCTCCTGAATGGTCTCAGAGCATTGAACACTGCCCTCATTTCTAGGATGTTGATGGACAGCCGAGCCTCTGCTGACGTCCACTTGCCCTGTGCGGTAAACTGGTGCATGCATGCTCCCCAACCAGTGAGGCTGGCGTTGGTCTCCATTGTCATCTCATAAGATATTTCTAGGGAGCAACCTCTCTGGAGGATTGGCCGGTGTGCCCACCATTTCAGTGAATCTTTCACTGTCCTTGGTAGATGGACCACCTGGCCGAGGTTGTCTTCTGATGGGGAGCCCTGTTGCAGTATGCAGTATTGTAGGAGATGCATGTTTCATCTCACCCATGGTAGCAGGTCTATGCAGGATGCCATGCATCTGAGAACCCGTGCTGCTTGACCCAGCATTGGCTGGACTGTGGACCTTAGAATCTGTACCATCGACATCACCGAGTCGATGCGTTGTACTGAAGGTCTTGCCAACCCCTCGGCCGTGTTCTTTTTCTGTGCCAAGGTGTTCTATATATTGAGAAGGATGTAGAGAACTCTCCTCCTGATTGATCACTCAACCGTGTTGGGACAAAGTCGTCAGGACTAAGTCTGTTCTTCTCTGAGACTGGATGCTGCTGCGCGCCTGTATCAGCCAGTCATCCAAATATAGGATGATATCCACTCCCTGTTCCCATAACTGGGCTGCTAAGACCACAGACACCTTTGTAAACACCATGGGTGCTGATGTGAGGCCAAACAGTAAGGCCTGATACTGTAGGTGTTGATCCAGTATGTGAAATCAGAGAAAACGCTGATGGCTCGGTCTGATTGGGATGTGGGTCTATGCATCCTTCAGGTCTATGGATGTGAGGTCATCCCCCCTCATATGTTTTTTTAGGTTGGATCATAGGGTTTCCATTTTGAACCACGGGGTGGATATGAACCAGTTCAGGAATTTTAGATCCAGGATAGGTCTGAGGTCTCCGTTTTTCTTTATGACCATGAAGAAAATGAAGTAGACCCCTGTGCCAGCCTCGGCCACTGGTACCGGCTGGATAGCATTGTTTAGCAACAGGTCTTGAATAATTTCCTGTACCTGGTGGGCAGTGGCCTTCTTTTCTGAGATGGGGACAGTACCACTCTGTCCTTGGACAGTATGCTTGAAAATTCAATAGCATAACCTTGTGAAATAATTTCCAGAACCCATCTGTCCAATGTGGTCTGTTGCCATTGTGGGTGGAATGACATCAGTCTCTGACCCACAGGTGGGTAGTCCCAGTGTGGTGATGGGATTGGTGACAACATGGTGGCATAGTCAGTACTGTTTTGACTTTCCTTCTCTGCCTCTACCTCCAAATCGTGGATGTTTACCTTGGGTGCTGAATATGTACCTTGTGAGGAGCCTCTGAAACTATTGTTATTGTTGTTGGGCCCTCTCCCTCAAAAGGAATTATTTGTGTAATTCTGCCTTCTGTTATGTTGAAATCTGTTGTTCCCCTGAAACTTGTGTCGAGTGGAGGGAAAATAGGTGGTTCTTTGTTTGTCTTTCGTGAGATCCTTGTTCTCTTCTTTTTGTTTTAGGAACTCTTTCAGTCCTTCACCAAACACGTTGTTCCCCTTCAAGGGCAAGTTTTGTAATAACATCTTTGACTCATTGTCTGCGTCCCAGAGTTTGAGCCATAGAGCTTGTCTGGCTCGGTTTGTCAATACATCAGATCTAGCTTCTAGTTTTAACGTATCCACTGCCACGTCTCCCATATATTTAGCTGTGTCAAGGGTACATTCTAGCAGCTCTGCTTCTCTGGACTTGGAGTCATCTTTCTCTAGCAGTCCCTTCAATCAGTGGATCTGTGCCCTTGCAGAATAGACTACTGTGAACGCAGCTCTAGCTGTCATGCTTGAAAACTCAAACAGCTTTTTTAGTGTCTCTTCTATTTTCTTGTCAGTAGGGTCCTTGAGTGAAATAGTGTCACAAGGCAGCACCATTTTCTTGCTAACTGCTGCTATCTGAGGGTCAATAGTTGGTGCAGTACACCACAACTTAACCTTGTCCTCTTGTACTGGGTACATCCTGTCTAGATTTTGCTTCTTGGACATACGGCCGGGTTCTGTGGCTTCCCACTATTTAGTGAAAATGTTATCGATAGCAGGACAGCTAGGGAATGTGTCCTTGATCTTCTGGTTCTGCTTGATCATGGGATCGAGCTGGGACTCAGGCTTTGGTGTGTCAACGTCAAATCCCATTGTTGATTTAATGGCCCTCATTAAGCCTGGGATCAGATCAAAAGAACAAAGTTTGGAAGTCAAGGAAGGTGTATCGGGTATGGTGTCTATATCTTCCTCACCTGACTCGACATCCTCACAGTCTTCAGATGCCCCACCCACATCCCCATCCCCTGGAAGAGGTGATGCAGGTTCATCAATATACAGTTGGGGAGGGGTACCTGAACCTGGAGTTTGGCCAGGAGAGGTGGGAGATGGTGTTCTCGACTTTGTCAGTGATTCCAGCTTCTCCATAACCTTCAGCATGAAGTTTTGATGGCTGTCCATCATGGTCACCATTGTCTGTTGATCTGAATAAGGAGAGCCCCTGGATTCATCCAGTCAGAGACTCCAGGCCCTTGCCCATCCAAGTCAGTGGTGGAGGGCTGGCCACTTGCTTGTTCCTCCTCATGTATGCAGGCTGGGCAGAGGGGGCCTTGGGTGTAGGGCAGCAATGCAGTACTGCAGGACATACACTTCTTGGACTTCACCATCTGAAAGGATAAAAGAAGGACATTTGTTATATATATATATATATATATATATATATATATATTTACCCTTGAGTGAGCACCTGTGATCCTGTGATTATAGGTAACAAAATATATATATGTAGATATACGATCATGTTAAATGCTGAAAAACCTAACACAGTTTTTGAAACAAAAAACAAACGTGCTGATTGTGTTTGGGGGGGAGTGGGAGGCAGACATATAGTACAACAGCAAAGATGCATGTCTAAAATTTTGTGACATCTGAAGTTTGCTCAGTGCTTTGCTTGTGAGCTAAGTAGGCCAGGCGTAATGGGACACTGAACCAGTAGAGTAAGGCAGAGTAATTAGCAGAAGAGAGCTGCCTTCAAACCTGGGGAAGCAGCTGCAATAATACTGCCTAAAATGGTGGCCGATTATGTAGTTCCAATTGTAAAATGGTGGCCAAATAACTCCTTAGAGAGAGAGAGAGAGAGAATTTCTCCCCCAAGATGATGGTGATCAGATCCGTGGTGGAGAGAGAAATCCTCTCCTAAAATGGCGCCCAGTAGTCGTGGCCTAACTAGAGCCACGCAGAGTGGCTGGGCCTGAGAAAGAATGTGCAATGTACACAAAAAGACCCCTTAAACTAGATGCGATTTCTTTAAAAAAGGCAGCAATTCCCCTCAATTCCTTTACTTTATTTTGGCAGCAGTTGCTGAATACGAGGGCCTGCAAGAAGTAAACAACTGTTGTCTGAAGGTAGCAGTTGCAGTTCTAGGGACTGATAGTACAGAATTGCTCCTGCATCTGTGTGCATTTAAAGGACAATGGGAATCAGATATCAAGGCAGCCGCTTAGGCAGGGACTGTGAGCGGAATGCAGGAGTGTCCTACGCTACCTGCTGAATAGGTGGTAGCACAAGACCAGACAGTAAGAAAATATGGAGTGAATGGCTGCATGGCATCCGCTTGTGAGGGGACGCCAGTAGACCTGCCCGAGGCCCACACGTGGAGTAGAAGAATAGGCCAGATGACGAGATCATGTGGAATGCCTCATCTGGCGGCCCCACTTGAGAGAAGCACCACCAGCAGCAGAGTGAGTGTTAGAGTGCACATTTTTTAAATATCATAGAAGGGTGTGCAGGCAGAGCATTCACTCAAAATCTTTCATGCAATATACTGGCAATTTTCTTTTGTTAACATGGTACAACAGGGCAAGGCACTAATTTTTGCAGTGTCCTAAACCACAGCTTTTCTACCAATGCATTCTACATTTCCAGGATACCACAGAACAACTGACAAGTGTTTAAAATTGAACGGTTCACCAGATCTCTCCTTCTCTACCCAAACTGCAGGCACATAGTTTAACAACATTAGCGACTAAGTTGTTTAAAATTACTGCAGACCTGGATTCCAATGATTCTCTTTCCTACTCTAATAAGAAAACCAGTAATAAAACAAAATTGTTGAAAAATAATGCAGTCCTGGGTTTCAATGATTCTCTTTGCTAATTCAAGAACAAAACCACTAACAAAACCAGCTCAATTAAGCAATAAAAAACAGCGAATTGTTAAAGAACAAAACCTTTATTTAAACAATCCAATTTTGCTGCTGTGGTCACTGTAAGTCAGACAGTTTAACAGGTCTCTCAGTTAATCCTATTAATTAAATTGCTGTGGGAGCCACACAAATCTCAGAAAAAAACAGGTTGGCCTACCTTAAACAATTAGTTAACAGGGACTCCTGTAGTGCTTGTAGCCACTTCAGATGCAAGGTTGAAACTGGAGAATAGGGACTCCTGGGACCTGGCGATGCTGTGAAATTTGATCTGGATCACATGTGCATCACTAGCCTATCAGGTGGGTTGAGAACCCATGAGGTAATGTCTGGAGTGTCATGAATACAACATAACACAATGTGACAATTCACAACACAGATAAGGGAGGATGTTGGTAATGCAGGATACAGAGCAGTATGTGAGGGAAATGTATAGGTAGCACTCTGGTGACAGCTGTTATAAAGCTTTTACATTTAACCCCATTATCCCATTCAATGTAGAACTAGATGAAATTATTGTAAGAGCTAGGGAAGGGGGATTTTATTCTGATGAAGAAGTGTTTTTTTGCACAAACTATCCTAGCATTCCAACCCACTATACCCTACCCAAGGTCCACAAGTCTGAGGGGGACCCTCCTGGATGACCCATTGTATCTGGTATTTGATCACTCCATGAGGGTTCTTCCAGGTTTGTGGACTTTTATCTAAAACAGACAGTGGCCAAAGTCCCCAGTTATACACAATTCAATGGATATTAACAACACGATGAAAAGGTACCAGTGGCAGGAAGATCTGGGTTGGGTCACTATGGACATTTGTTCTCTATATACATTCATAATTCATAAGCATAGCATAACAGCCTGCAAAGACTTTATGGCAGCAGACAGAGAATTGAAATATGCCCCACAAAGGTTCATTTTGGAACTGCTGCAGTTTGTGATCAGGCACAGTTATTTTATTTTTGATAAAAAAGGATTTACAAGAATGGGGTATGGCTATGGGGGTGGCTTTTGCTCCCTCAAATGCCAACATTGATATGGTTGGGTGGGAGTATCAGGTAATCTTCATGGAATCCAACCCACTTCAGACACTTACACACATGGCATTGCTTCATTGATGACACTGTGTGTATCTGGGTGGAGGAATTGAAATGTGGATGAGGTCATCCAATTGCTGAATGTAAATACTCTGAACATCATATGCACAATATTAAAAATATGACTAAAACTGAATTCCTTGATGTCAAATTGAAGATGGATAATAATTGCAAAGTGATTTGTGAGTCATGTAGAAAACCAGTAGCTAACAACAACCTCCTTAAAGCAGTGAGCGTCCACCTCAGGAACCTGGCTAACAGCTTTCCCTAGGGACAATTCCTTTGAATTAAGCAAAGTTGGACAACAGAAGAAACATACAAGAAGGAGGCATGGATGCTGTTAACCAAATTCCTGCAAAGGAAATGTTCAGCATACACAGTGAGGAAGACTGAAAAAAAAGCATAACTTGTCCAATGAAAAAGACTATTGGTATCCAAAGCAAAAGACAGTGAAAAATAGTTTACAGTAAAGAGTAAATGTTGTTATGAGCTTTGGCTTAAGATCAATTGAGATAGCTAAGATCATAAAATCAAGATGGCACATTATTTTAAGAGACTAGAAAACAGAGTCATTGGTGAGCACTGCACCAAGAATTTTTTCATCAAAGGGGGAAGAAATCTGAATGACCTTCTGTCCAGTAGCCATTTTAGGAGAACTGACCACAATAGATAAGGATGTTAAGGCTTTGGCTAACCACTCAGGCTAAGTGGGGAGAGCAGAGTCCATTGAGTGCCTTAAAATTAAAAGTTTGGTAACCACTAAGATTAATGCTATGTGAGCCATGTGCTGGCTCCCAAGGAGCAAAATATAATCACCCAATATACAAATCTCCATGGAAAAGGCATCTTGAAGCACTAATAATGGATCATTTTTAGATTTGATAAGATTCCAAAGCAAAGAAATCTGAGACTAAGACCATAGCATATGATATAAGGAGACATCAATCTCTTTACATCGAGACCAGATGGAGGACTCAGCCCTCCCCCATTCTAAACAAATTTGAAGGTGTTAAATAAGTACCATGAAGAATATTAAATTGTTGTAATCTAAACCAGTCTTGTTCAATGTACTTATACAAATCAGTCCAGATGCGGAACTAATAGTCATTACTGCGATCTATTTGGAATGTATTAACTCAGTAAAAGGTGACAGGAGATATAGAATCCCATAATACCTGTCCAATAGCATTATAAAGATGAGAAATAGAGTGGTCCTGCTGTACTAGGGTCAACCATTGTTCAAATAGTTGGCTGGCAACTTTGGACCATGGGGGATGATCCTTAAAACATTTTAAGCAGTGACAAAGTTGACAGAACTGAAAAAATTGGGATACAGGAGCACCACATTTAACACAAAATTCCTCAAAGGAAATAAGCCCCTCGCCTACAACAAAATGACTAAAAGTTGGACTGGCAAAGTTTTGCCAGTGTTTCCCCTAAAGAGGTTTCTTGTCAATGCTGAGATTTAAATCATTAAAGAGAGGTTGCATAATATATGTAAACTGAGATAACTTAAGATGTTTACAGAGCTGAATGTGGTCTTGGAGGGATCAGTATATAGGAGTAGATTTCAATTTATTGGGAAGTTTATGGGCTGGCAAAAATAAGAGAGCCTTGGGGCCTATCTGATGTTCTTAACATAGGCCTCTTTTGATTTGAAGCCAGGAAGGGAAATAACTGGTGGGAATAGAGTGGACAGGAAGACCCCAATAAAAATATTTAGCACCCTGAAGTGTGAAATAATACCTTAATAAGTGGGGAAGTTGAAGTCTACCTAGCTTTTTGGGGCTCACTAATTTGTCATAAGAACAGTGTGGTGTCTTATTTAACCATAAAAATCTAGATAGAAGCCCATGTAAACTTTTCAACCAACTAATCAGTAAGACAATGTTTAACATACCTAAGGGGTACAAAAGTCTGGGGAGGATATTCATTTTAGTAATATTGACTCTTCCCCATAAAGTAAGAGGGAGAGATTTCCGTCTGTACAGATCCAAAGTAATATGCTTTAGTAATGGGTCTAAGTTTAGCAATTTTAATAAAGATATATGGGGGTAGACTTTAATGCCTGGATACATAAGACTTTTGGTCTCCCACAGCATACTAAAGGTAGCAAAGTCCGACTTACAGACATGGGGGGAAAGAGAGAAAACTTCAGTTTTTGAGAGGCTAAGTTTGTACCCAAAGAAACCACCAAATTGTGAAATTACTGAAAATGTATTCTGAAGGGAAATAACTGGGTTTGTAAGATGCAATAAGATATCATCTGCATATGTGGAGATCTTTAGTTCCTGGGTGCTCAATCTAATACCTGTGATGCTGGGGAACAAAGTTAATTTCATGGGTTAGGATCGCTAGATATAGAGTAAAAAGATAAGGGAAGAGGGAACAACCTTGACAGGTACCTCAAGACACTAGAAAGAGATCAGAAAGTACTGCATTACAAAGGACCTGTACAGTAGGATAAGAGTATAAAATCCTGAGCCATTGGATAAAGGAGTCTGGAAAGCCAAATTGTTGGAAAATCCAAAACAAATATGGCCAGGAAACTCTGTTGAATGCTTTTGCAGCATCCAGGGAGACTAGCAAAGGATCCTGTCCATCTCCCTGGATACCAAGACAAGATGAAATAATTTGTAAAAATGGTCACTAGATAATCTATGCATCATAAAGCCTACCTGTTCGGGGCCTATCACGTCATCTCAAGCCCAGTCAAGACAGGAAGCCAAAATCTTTGCTAATATTTTTGCATCAACATTAATGAGTGAGATAGGTCTATAATTTTCAGGACCTGTTGCATCTTTGCAGGATTGGGTAATGCCACAATGCAGGCCTCCAGGAGCTGGATCTCCAACAATTCAGATGAGTGTAAATAGATATAAAGGGAGGTTAGAGCTGGGATGAGTTTGTCTGCAAAGCTTTTATAGAAATTAGTAGCAAACGCATCGGGTCCAGGTGCTTTGTCTGGAGCCAGGGAAGAAATAGCTTCCCTAACCTCCACCTCTGAAATAGGGCTCGCCATACACAGAGAGGCCTGCTCTGACAGTTGTGGTAGAACAATACTGTCCAAAAATGTAGATATGTCACCAGATTTATTCTTCTCAATTGAATTTTCAGAATACAAAGTTTGACAGCAATCCTGAAGATGTAAGCCACATCCTTTGGATTAACCATGGGGGATTTCTTAATGGGATCATATAGGGTATTGATCCAGCAAGTTGCAGCTCATTGACACAGTCGTATGGCTAGTAATTTACTGGCCTTCTCGCCTTGACCTACATAAGTGACCATTAAAACTTTCAGGGCCTGCTACGCTTGCTCTAATAAAAGGGCTGAATATTGGGCTCTAAATAAAGAAAGTTGAATACAGACTGCTTCAGGTGTAGATGGGGAAAGATGTTTATCAAGTTCTCTAATCGAAGAGAATAGTTTAGCGATTTGTGAGCAGGAAACTTTTTTTCCACTTGGTGGCAAGGTGAATCAGTTCTCCATGCCACTGACATTTCAAGGCTCCTCAGGTCTTGTCTAATATTTTAACAGAAGTCCAATTGAGTTTGATAGAAGTCTTAATATATTCCTTTAAGCAGCAAACAATTTGAGGCTCAGACAATAAGTGAGTATTTAGGGACCAAGTACGATCATGGTCCGATTGGCAGACAATATCTAATGACAATTTATCTGGTGCAAGGTCTGAAAGAACCATGGTTTCAATGTTTCAGTTATAAACCACAGCAAGCAATGAACTGGTAATCAAAAAGTAATGAAGCCATGAGTATGGATTATGAGGGTGAGAATAAAAAGTCTGTACATGGGCTGCAGGGTATAATATCCTCCAGGAGTCAGCTAAACCTGAGCTGCCCACAAAGTCACAAAGGCTTCTTTCAGCTGGCAACAAACTGGCTCCTTCTGTCAATATCAGTGCTGATAACAAGATTCCAATGTCCACCTAAAATCCAAGGGAGGTGTGAGAAGGGAGCTAAAACTAAAATCAAGTCAGAAAAAAAGGAGGGCATGCCAATAGTAGGTCCATAAACTGAGTCTAACAAGATTTCTGAAGGAACAAGGTGACCATGGACAAAAATATACCTGCCTTTCTATCCCACACCTCTGACAAAAAAGAAAATGGGACAGACCTATGTAATAAAATCAGTAGCCCCCCACTGATGAGAACTGTTGCCAGCCCCAAATACTTGTCCTACCCAAGCCCTTGTGAACAAAGAAATTTGAGAATCCATGATGTGCATCTTCTGTAAAAACACAGTATGGATATGCAAGGTTTTCAAATGCTTCAAAATAGCCTGTCATTTAGTTCAGAACTGACCACCTTTAATATTCCAAGTGATTTTATTCCAGGGAACCACCATTAATAATAAAGAATAAAATGAAGCAAAGAAGGACTACTCCATAGAAGCCAACCAACAAGCAGCAAAGATCATAGAGAATGCTCCCCTCCCCAGCAGAAACATAAAGTCCCCTGTATAAATCCCAGACCTTTCTTGTGAAGTGAAAATAAAGTGAGTAAGAATGACCACCCAATGAATGCCCCAATAAAAAAGGTATCCCACTCACCAAACCAAGCTGGCCCATAAATGCTGATGGGTAGGCAGCTCACCCTAGGTCTCCTAAAGAAATAAACATACAAAATATTGCCTTAAAAAGTTCCAATCCTCAGGCATGAACAATAATCCTATCCTCTTTTCCCCTCCCTTCCCAAGTGGGAGGGGAGAGATAGGAGAAGGGAATGACAGTCAGCAATGCATCCCCTAAATTTTCTTCCATTATATACTCCTTCCCCCTTCAAAAAATAAAAACATTTCTCTACAACTAGCACATGAAACAGTCAACATTATAAAAACAGTACAAACTATTTTTAATGGGTCACAAAATTAAAGGGATTTGCAGAACCAGCAGTCTTCATGGACAACTTCCCTTGCCATCTTTGGCTAGTTGTACAAAAAGAAAAAGAAAAAAGGCTTTCTCTTCATTTAAGCTAATATATTAGTTTATAGTTAAGCTTTAAGAAAACTAAATTCCATCTCTCCTGCCAGTAAAAACATGGAATGTACTCCCAGAAGGAGAAAATCAGTCCTGATTGGACAGTAGATTAAAAAACAATGAGAGGCACAAAGTTGATTGGCAATGTAAAAAAAAAAAAAAAGCAATTTCCAGCAATCTAGAATAACACAGTCTAATGTCAGGAGCATTGTTGACAGCTAGGAACAAGAACACCCCCAAAAATGAAGTGCCACATTGATTGTGCAATAAAATGTTTAGCTTAGTGGGGGCAAGTAGTAAATAAAAATTGTTGGCAATCAATTCAATGCTGGGAGAAACTGCACAAGGGGTTTCTTTCTATGAAATTAAATGTCTTGAAAGGAAAAAGAAGATAACTATAGCGAGCACCTCATTCAAAGGAAAAAGAAACATGCACTCACCAGCCTATACTGAACCATGGTTCTGGTGCCATATAAAGTCATATTTAATTTTGTAAACTATTTAAGCACCATAACCCCTCAAAATTATAATAATAAAATTCAAGAGGTAGCAAAAGTCAGCCCTGAACAGATAGTAAACTAAGAAACCCATAATAGACACCAAGCCGACCTGTGATGCCATAAAAAACAACTAAAAAAAAGTATTTACAAATAATCTAGTATAATAGGTTCTGAAGTGAGGGACATCACTAATAGCAATAAAAATCTGCTCCAGTACTGTAATGAAACACATAAAGAAAAGGCATATAATTTACCCTAGGAACAGGTAACCTCCATAGAATTAAGCACCATATTGGTTGCACAATGAAAATTTAAGCTAATGGGGGGTAAGCTAAGAAAATAAAAGACTATCAGCAATCAGTTCAAGGCTGGGAGAAATTAAAAAAGGGGTATCCATCAACAAGATTAAATAAGAGGAAAAAGGAAAACAACTATTTCTAATACCCCATTTGAAAGAAGAAAAAGCATGTATTCACTAGCCTTTACCAAACCTCAGTCCTGGTGTCAGATAAGGTTATATATTGCTTTATAGAGCTGTGTAATACCAGTGCTCCTAAAAGTAATAATAAAATTCAAGAATTACAAGTAATGATGCAATATAAAACCACAGAAGGAAAACTAATGAAGATGTTATAATAAAGAAAACTGCTAGAGGAATGCTATCTGTTTAGTGCAGTAAACTAGCATCATATAAGGTGCTGCCAGGTGTTCGGTTACATAGTTACATGTTACAGAGAAAAAAATGGTTAAAGGTTAAGGCAGTTCAATTTCCACAAAATGTAGTCCTTGTTACAGTCTCAACCAATGGATTTATGGATGAACAGATTAGGAAAGATGTTCTGCATCTCCTGGGCAGCTTGTGTGGCTGAATCGAAGCGACAGACACCGGCATCCATGGTAACCTCTGAACAAGCAGGGTAAAGCATCTTATGCCTGATATGGGCTGCCCACAGTTTAGATTTAATGGCTTTGTATTCTGCTCATTTCTGTCATACTTTTAAGGTTATATCTTGCACCAGCCAGAGACAATGACCTTCCTACTGAAGAGATTGTAATGCTGTTATTTGCTGCAGAATATGGACTCTGTCAAGACAGTTCAAGAGATGGGAAAATTAGCCATCTGGGATGGTCTGCAGGTGTGGGCTTTGGTCTAAAAGCCCAGTGGGCATGCTAAACAATGTAGTAGAGACTGTTAGGAGATTGGTCAGCCACCTTGTTGCAGAATCATTGAATAAATTCTATAGGGTAAGTGCCTTCTTTGTCCTCGAGGAGTCCCAGGAGTACTAGATTGTTCCTGCAGGACCGTCCCTTTAAGTCTTCTACTTTTCTTCCAATTTGGAGACTGTGCACTGAAGTTGAACTATCTCAGGATCAGTTCTGGCCTGGTGGTTCTCAACAGAGCTGATGCAGGCTTCCACATCGGAGGCAAGGGTTGTTAGTTCTTGTAACACTGGCTTAAAAGTCTTAAAGTCCACAATCAGCTCATAAACAGCTTCTTTAATGGTAAGAAAAAGACAGAGAACCTCTGTGCGTAAACACTGAGGCAAGGGTTACCCCAAAGGGCATTTGGATGGGAAGCCAAGTTTCAAGAAAATACAAAATCACACATGCCCCCACAATGCAAAGCATCATGGGCTGCATATGCAAATCACCACAGAATGTTATGCTGGTCCAACTTTAAGCAGAATTGCATGGTGCCAAAAGGCCTCTCACACAGTTTGCAAAGGGTGCTAACAGAAGACATAGACACGTGTTTCGTCCTACCAGGACTCATCAGTATGCCTCGTCTGTTTGACACCCCGTGGAATGGACCAGCTACCCCTAAGGCAGTGTGCCTGGGATATATTGTGGTGAACCCATTAAAATAAAAAACTAATTAAAAGACAAAGAACCTCTGTGCGTAAACACTGAGGCAAGGGTTACCCCAAAGGGCATTTGGCTGGGAAGCCAAGTTTCAAGAAAATACAAAATCACACATTCTGTGGTGATTTGCATATGCAGCCCATGATGCTTTGCATTGTGGGGTCCTCTTAACTGATTGCCAACATGGTTTCAGAAAAAAACATGGTGCCAATAATGTCCATGTCAGCCTCATCACAGACATCTACTCAGCCTCAGATGATGGCCTCAAAACTGATGCAGGTTTATTGACCTCACCAAGGCCTTTGACCTGGTGGACCACAAATTGCTCCTCATGAAGTTGAAAGATCTAGGCCTCGATAGCCTGACAGAGCAATGGTTCTCGGACTACCTCCAGGGAAGGTCACAGCTAGTTAAATGGCAAGGTTGCCTCTCTGAGAAATGCCCGATACATAATGGAGTACCCATGGGGCTTGATCCTGGGACCTTTGTTATTCTCACTATTTATAAATGACATGCTGAACCACTGCGGTGATGCAAACCTGATCTTATATGCAGATGACACGGAATTATATAAGGCCTCCCAGGACACTGCCAATTAAATCACTTCTTGTCAAATAAACTATTACATCTTGAGGGTTGACTGGAGAGCAATAAACTTGTGTTGAATGGTAAAAAGACAAAGGCCATACTATTTGGCCACAAAAGCCTGGGATCTGATAGATAAACATTTCTAACACCCACTCTCACAAATGAATCAAGATCGAAGTGTACCATTAAGTACTTAAGGGTCATACTAGATCAAGATTGTACCTTTAAGGCACAAATAGGCCAATTAAACAAGACCCTGAACCAGAAAATAGGTCTACTTTATTGCCTTAATTCTTTCCTAACAAGGGATTTGTGACTAAAGGTTACAACAGGCACCCTACTACCTTCCCGGTTATATGGAGCACCAATGTTATACTCAGTCAAAAGTGCTGAGATCCTAAAACTTAAAACCTTATACCATAGATAAGCCAGTTCACTGCAGGGGCCCCACCCATGAAGCATCACTGTCAAGTGCTCCAAACCTTAAACTGGCCCTCACTAGAAGGCAGACTAAAATATCTTGCTCTGTGCCTTGCCTAAAACTCCATATTGAAAATGCCTCACCCAGCCTAGCTGGTACATTAATTGCCAAGCAAAGCAACAGAAGTCACAGGTCATCCAGCCTCCAGCTCTTCCAAATTCCAAAAGTAAAGTCCTCCCTATGACAATGGGCTTTTTCTGCATACATACCACACCTGTGGAATGCATTGCCAGGAAAGCTTCAGGAATGCAGCTTTTTAGGGGTATTTATCCGAAGACTCATGGCTTACCTGATGGAGCAGATCCTATGCACTTGCTACTGCTAAATCACCACAATAATCCTCTTAATATCCAGGATGGTGGGCGAATGCATGCCTTGCCTGGAGTAACTGCCATGTCAGATCAGTATTCCACAATGGATCAATCCCATATGAAGATTGCTGTGAAACAATGGGATTGCAAGCTAGGGATCTGGTATTTGTATACATGTAGACTTATTCTGCAATGTGACTTGTGACTACTACCACATACTCCTGTTAATCCTTGTGGTAGATAATGATTGTTTATCCAACAAAATCTGTCTACCCTATTGTAATGATGCACAACTGTCTTGATTGTATTAACTAATGTTCTTGACTACTGTATATTGTATTATAAACAGTTACTTTTTGTACTCTGTAAAATGTCTTTTGTATCTCTACCTGTAATTAATTCTGGGTCGCCGCTAAAAAAGGGACTGTTATGGTTCCAGTGGGCCCAGCCAGTTACCAAAATTAAATAAATAAATTAGGAGGTGGAATAAAGTGTATATATAAAATTGTTTGTTTTTTTCACCTGGATAGCTATTTTGCCTCAGGTGTCCTGGCATGCTAAGTCTCTGCTCAGTTCACCAGGAGGATTCATTACAGTTTTGTCCTGGATGGCAGCTATAGATAGTTTATTTTAATGAGAATTATGCTATTCAATCCAGACTGTAGATAGGGACACTGAATATCCTATCACCATTTCTTTGTAGAGGTATCTGAAATGTTGCAGTGGTGTTCACTTATATATAAAAATAATTTATATGTACAGTATTCTATGTCTGGGCTGGAGTGTCACACAATATATACAAAATGGTGCCAAGCAGACTGTTAAATCTTCAAGCCATTTTGGACCAGACAGTAAGATTCTGTTTTGGAATAAGCTCTTTTCTGCAGCATTACATTTTTTGTATTGCTTTCATGAAAGTAATTTACCTAGCATGCTTTATAAGTTGTACAAATGAGGTAATAATAGACCAAATCTTTCAGAGGTGTGCAGCTTTAATTAGATTACACATGTAGGACCCATTGGTCCAATAAGTATAAGTAATGCTACAAGGAGGCATAATCCTGGTCAGTCTCATTTTAAAGAACTTGTGCACTGCCTGAAATTAGTATTGTTTTTTAAAAAAAGTCAGATATTATCTTTTATATCTGAGGTGCTTTTTCTTTTCCCTTTGGGTAATTAGAAGGTTTTTTACCTGATGTTAGTAGGCGTGATCTATGAAACAACTCTATCTGGCAGCTGACATATCTAGTTCTATTCCCCCCACTACATCATCAGCATTATGACCTCAATGACTGTGACATCACAGCTACTCAGGAAGAGTCACTCAGTAGCTGCCAGGTCATTCACCTGTGATGTCACAGTCAGTGAGGTCACAGTTCTGATGATGTAGTTGGGGGAACAGAACTAGACATGTCTGCATCCAGGCAGAGGGAGTTCTTCATCATAACGGTGATTGAGGAATAGTGATCACCATTTGAGCAAGCGTACATCACAGAAAATGAGTTATGGTGATGCACACTTGCGGCGAACTACAAGGTGGCGACCTATATACATGTATGCAGGAGGCTATGCCCCCCCCACTTAATGATTCTCAACTCCAGGGGGTGCATGTTGGGGGGGTGAAATTCTTAAAAAAAACAAGCCACTTGCCAGGAAAAAAAAATGTGCCACTCTGGACTCTGCACCTGCACACCCCAGCCAACCAACCACCCTCCCCATAATGCTAGTCAATCAGCCTGGCAGCTACCTGCCACACTCCCTCCCACATACCTCCTCTCCCCCTGTGTGTGTCTGCATGCACGTACACTTCCCATCGCCCTACTTCACCCACCCAGGTACCCGGTCACTATCCTTCCAGGTAGCCCTGAACACAGGCTCCGTGATTGAGTTGCCATTTTTGTAAGCACTCAATTGTGGTCACCATGTTCACTGGGTACTGGCAGAGGGCTGTTCCACTCATCCAGCATAAATATGTCACATAAATAAATTTCTAATGAGCAAACAGATGAAGAAAATACTTGAGAAATAAAAAGTTACAACTTACTACTTCTTAAAATTTATACAATTTTCTTGTCTGTTGTTTTTGGTTCTATTAGCTCTTTAAGGTAATTTTGTATGACCTGTATGTCTCTCCTTTGCCTTTGTTTTGTTCTTCTTCTTCTACTATAACTACCCCCCCCATTCATTGATCCCCAGCTCCCCCTTTCCCTTCACATTACCCTCTGTTCCCTTCCTTTTTACATTCATCTTTTTAGTCACTACTATTGTATATTTTTTTTGTGATATGACTCCTCTACATACCACTCTTCTTCATGCATATTAGTACACTATATTAAACATAGTTATAGCAGAAAATGGCACAATTGTACATGTGAAATGAGCTTTGCTCAGGCATCTGTTTATCCTGCAATATTTCTAATTTCAATGTCTCTCTGTTTATGTATAACAGCAAGTGATTGTTGTTTTTAAACAAACTGATGCCCTAAAGGTTTAATGAGTTATTTATTGAACAGGGCAAGAACTAGTTGTGGGCCACAAGTAAGACAGTTTTTTCTTGGCTACAACAAGATTGGTGAATCTGATATGTAAAACAGTGAATATTCATAAGCTGATGTTTAAAACTGGACTGTTGTATTGCCTAAGCACCACTCGGCGATGAAGCCTTGTGGCACTACGTAGGCGTGCTTAGCACTTTAGATTAATTTATGCTTAAATTAAATATTAATACACATATTCTGCTTGTTGTGTGCCACTTTTTTGCTTTCTGTTTCATGTGTCAATATTACTGAAAAAGGTAGCACCTTTGGTTGAACTGGAGTGCCCAGTTTGTCTAAACTGCTTCAGTGTTCTGAAATTCAGACCGTACCTACGACATCTTCACCTTTGAAATGTGATTTGGTATTTAAAAATAAAATGAAAGCAATTACTTAATGGATTTAAAATAATAATAATAATAACAAAAAACTTGAATCCCATCAACCCAAGGTTACTATGTGTAACCCACCCCTGCTACTTAACTTACACTCTCATATTCCAATAACAGGAAATGCAGGAGATGTATTTGGTGTTGTTTCTCCCCATTTAGACTCTCAGGCTAAGAGCAAAATAAGAAGTAGAAAAACAGAAAACAACTGTGGAAATACTATTGATTGACCATCAAGCCATGAAGGGATTAATCTCAAGGTAGTATATACTGTAATTCTGATAAATCAAATTGCCCAGGTCCACCTTCTCAATATTTAAGTGACTTCAATAATTTCATTACACTGTATCTTAAAAAAAACATAATCTGGATCCCCCATAGGATCAGATGGATTTGCTGCATTTGTAGTCCCTAAGTGGGGACAATTGTTTGATTTAATTTAATGGAGGGTCAGATATTAGGAAACTAGAATTATGCAAGTGAAAGAAAGTAATGAAAGTGCAAAATGAAAATGAAGTTCTGGGTCCAGGAAATGATGTGCTTCTCTGTAGCATAACTAGTGAAAAAAATCAAGCAAATTAAATGCATGAAGCGTCATAATAATTTTCTATTAAAGGAAACACTAAAAGCCAAGGAACAAACAGCCTCAGTGAAGGCTTGTATGTGTTTAGAGAAGCCTGGTTGCTTGGTAGGAGAGGAGTGGCATGGGATCAGAATGTCGAAAACAAAAACAGGGCAGCAATATACCGTGCTGTCAAACCTGTGGCTACATTGCTAGCACTTGGAAAACATGACAAAGTGTAACAACAGCACTAATAAAATATGTATCCTTGATTTTTGTGGGGGGTTCTGCCCCTGCACATGCCTATTATGGGGGGCTGCACCCCAACCCTCCCCCTTAGTTATATAATCAACTCCGGGGGTAGGCAACACTGGGATGGGGGAAAAAAGGGTGGGGGGAAACAATAACTCACACAAGTCTTAAAAAAAGAACAAAAAAACACAGTTGTAGTCTGAGATCAGGATTTGAACCATGGTCCACAGATGCACTGCTTACTTCCATTGCCAGTGGCTAATCCCTCTGAGCTACGGCAGCTGCTCAGTGGACCACCCCCCATAGTTGAGGTCTTATCCTTTGCATCACTGAAACATAGAAACTTAGAAACATAGACTTTGACGGCAGATAAGGACCGCTAGGCCCATCTAGTCTGCCCATTTCCCGACCTACAGGATAGGCCGCAGATCCTAGTTAACCAACAGCCTATTTCTTCCTACCCCCCACAAGAATTGCCTTATGTCTGTCCCATGCATTCTTGAATTCTCCCACAGTTTTAGACCCCACAACCTCCTCAGGAAGGCTGTTCCATGCATCCACTACCCACTCTGTGAAATAATACTTCCTCACATTGCCCCTGAACTGCCCTCCTTCTGTCTTTAAATTGTGTCTCCTTGTTCTTGCAAGTCTCTTTTTCTGAAAAATGCTACCCTCTTGGACTTTGTTGATTCCACTGAGGTACTTAAAAGTTTCTATCATGTCCCCCCTCTCCCTTCTTTCCTCAAGGGTATACATATTAAGCTCCTTTAGTCTCTCCTCATACGGCTTCTCTTGCAGACCCTGCACCATTTTAGTTGCCCTCCTCTGGACTGCCTCTATCCTGTCTATGTCCTTGCGGAGATGGGGTCTCCAGAACTGGACACAGTATTCCAGATGGGGCCTTACCAACTGTCTGTACAGAGGGATAACAACTTCCTGTTTTCTGCTGCTGATGCCTCTCCCTATACATCCCAGTATACCCCCAGCCCTCCCTACTGCCTTCTCACATTGCTTGCTAACCTTAAGGTCATCTGATATGATTACCCCCAGGTCCCTTTCCTTTTTTGTTGTTGTTACTATCTCCCCACCCATTGTGTATTCTTCCCCTGGGTTCTTGTTTCCCAGGTGCATTATTTTGCACTTCTTTGCATTGAATCCTAGCTGCCATACTTCTGACCATTCCTCCAACCTTGCCAAGTCCCTTTTCATCCTTTCCATGCCTCCTTGTGTATCAACCCTGTTGCAGATTTTTGTGTCATCTGCAAAAGGCATACTTTTCCTTCCAGTTCCTCTGCAATGTCACTGATGAAGACATTAAAAGGACTGGACCCAATACTGAACCCTCGGTACCCCACTAGTAATCCCCTTTCTTCAGAATGGACTCCATTTACAATTACCTTCTGTGTCCTGTTGTCCAGCCAATGTTTTACCCAGGCTACCACCCTGGGTCCCACTCCCAGGCTGGTTATTTGACTATTAATCTTTGTGTGAGACTGTGTCAAATGCCTTGCTGAAGTCTAGGTAGGCCATGTCCACAGCCCTTCCCTGGTCTACTACTTTGGTCACCCAGTCAAAGAAATCTATTAGATTCGTCTGACATGACCTTCCCACTGTGAACCCATGCTGCCTTGGGTCCTGTGCTCCACTGGCCTCTAGGTACTCGACTATTCTTTCCTTCAGAAGTGACTCCATCACTTTCCCTACCACAGAGGTCAGACTGACAGGTCTGTAGTTTCCTGCCTCTGTCTTGGACCCACTTTTGTGAAGGGGAATCGCATCCACCTTCCTCCAGTCCTCGGGTACCACACCATCCTCCCATGATTTATTAAAAAGAGTAGCCAGTGGTTTCACTAGTTCCCCCTTAATTCTTTTAGAATTCTGGGGTGAATTCCATCAGGACCCATTGCTTTGTCCACCTTCAGTTTTAGGAGTTCTTGCAGACCCTTTCTTCTGTGAAAGGACTGGGATCGACCCCCATCAAGAGTGCTCTGTTAATTGGATTAGGCACTCCCCCTCCTCTTTGTAGAATACTGAGCAGAAATATTCGTTCAGTATTCCTGCTTTTCACTGTCTCCCTCTGCCCACCCACTGTTCATTCTATTCAGCCTCACTATCCCTCCCTTTGTCTTTCTACACTCGCTGATGTACCTATAAAAGGTTTTATCCCCCTTCTTAACTGAGTGGGCTATCTTTTCCTCAGTTTGGGCCTTTGCTATTCTCACTTCCTTCCCTGCTTCCTTCTACCTTAACTGGTACAGCTCTCTGTCCTGCTCCTTCTGTGTTTCCTTATACTTCCAGAATGCTATCTTTTTTTTCCTGTCTTTCACAGCCACCTCTTTTGAGAACCATAGTAGCTTTTTCTTTTGTTTTGATTTGTTCATTTGCTCCCACACAAAGGCTTGTTGCCTCTGTGATGGCAGTTTTGATAATTCCCCATTGTTGCTCCACACCTCCTTCTAGCCTGTTTGCTAGTGCTTTTCTGAGGCACTCTCCCATCTTGCCAAAGTCAGCCCTCCTAAAGTCCAGTACCCTCACTTTTGTATGGCTTGACTCTGTAGCTGAGTTTAACGTGAACCACACTGTTTGATGGTCACTTGTCCCCAGATGGCAACCCACTTCTAGATCTGAGATCCTCTCACTGCCCCCGTTTGAGAGTATGATATCTAAGATTGCTCCCTCATGAGTGGGTTCTGAAACTAGCTGTCTAATGCCTGTCACCTGTAGGGCATCAATAATGGGCCCTGCTCTTGGATGTGGCTGCAGCAAATGTGCTCCAGTTAACATTTGGCATATTCAGGTCTCCCTACAACAGTATCTCCCCTTTCTCTGCCATTCTAAGAATGCCTTCTATCATATCCTTGTCCATTCCTTCCCCCTGACATGGGGATCTGTACACAACCTCTGTGCAGATTGTGGTGCCCTTTCCAGTCTCCAAGGTGACCCACAGTGTCTCCTCTCCTCCCTGTTTACTCTTTTGTTCAGTTGCTTTTATCCCTTCCTTTACATAGAGAGCTACTCCTCCCCCTCTTCTCCCCTGCCTGTCTCTCCTGTAGGTTATGTACCTGGTATGTTAACATCCAGTCATGGTTCTCTGTGTACCATGTTTCTGTGACTGCTACGATATCCAGGCATCCTCTTCCATTAAGGCCATCAGCTCAGGGAGCTTGTTGCCCAGACTATGGGCATTGGTACTCATTACCCTCCATTTCCTGATGGCCTTACTCCCTTTTGCCCCATCCCTGTCCTTCTTGCCTTTGTCACTTTCTCCATTTACCCCTTCCCTTGTCCCTATCGACACCTCTATGTTGGTGTTTGCCACACTTACTACTGTGATTTTTGGGGGGCTAGGATTTTCCTGCTCCTTTCCAGTGCCTCCCCCCTTGGCTAGTTTAAAAGCTACCAATGAAGCATTTAAACCTATCACCTAGGATCCTGGTTCCCCTCCTGGACAGATGCAGCCCATCATGCCAGTATAGGCTTTCATCACTCCAGGTGGACCCCCAGTCCCCAATGAAGCCAAATCCCTTAGCTCCACACCAGTTTTTCAACCACTGATTGAATCCCATGGTGCGGAACACCCTAGCCTCTCCTATGCCATAGATGGGTAGCACCTCCGAGAAGGTTACCGTGCGTGCTACTTGACTAAGGCCCCTCCCCAATTCCACAAACTCTTCCTGCACTTCTCTAATCCCTTTCTTAGCCAAGTCATTTGTCCCTAGGTGGACAATGACATCCAGCTCCCTCCCCTGTGCAGCTGCTCCGGCAATCCTGAGGATTCGCTTCCTGTCCCTGCAAGCCATGGCACCAGGCAGGCACCTTACCTCCCTCTCCCCTTCCTCCCCCAGTTCTACCTTCCTAACAATGGAGTCCCCCACTAGGAGTTGTTTCCTTCCCCTGCAGGGTCCCCTGCCACCCTCCTGTGGGTCTCCTTTGTGGAGGTTCCCAGCATCCTCCTTGGTCTCCACTGTGGGTGCCTCCATAGAGGAACCACACTTTGCCAGAATGGCATAGAAATTGTGGAGTGGTACAATGGGAGGGATGCACCTCTGTTCCACCACCCTCACCCTCCCTGAGCCCACTGTGGTCCAACTGCTCCTTTTTCTTGGCAACCTCTGAGGCAACGGCAGTGGCACTGGTGATCCCTGGATGGAAGAGGAGGTCCCACAAATCCTGGCCAACTCAGCCTGGAGATGAGCAACCTCCTCCCTCAGCCCAGAGAGGTGCCTGCAGATGGTACAACACTGCATCCTCCAGAACATCTCTCAGAAGACTGCTGCTCCACAGCCACTGCACTGCACCACTCCAATCATGTCTTACTGCTTTCCATCCATTAGCTACAGGGTTCAAAACTACGCCTGTAGCATTTTGTCCTTACAATATTTTGTACATTGTAGCTATATTCCTCTACGCTATGTTTGTTGTGCTGTTTTGACTATGCTGTAATTCAAATGGCATATTGACCTTGTACTGGGGAGGCATCAAGAAGAGCAGAGGATAATGTGGTTACAACAAATAATTCAACAGAGGACTTAAAAGCCTCTCAAAACACTATCAAGGAAATTACTGAGGAAGTGATTTAAAAAGAACAGGAAGAGATAGTGTAAGTCATTCAAGAGAACAAAAATCAGAAAAATTATAAGGAACAAAAATTATCCACCAGGGATAAGCTGAAAGAGAATGTGGCTTAAGGAAGACAGGTTATTAATATGAAAACTTAGACTAATCAAGTAATTAACAGAGTTGATGTGAGAAGGCAAGTGAAAGATAGAGTAAAAAAGAAAGATGATAGAGAGAATGACCCTAACAAACTACCCGCTGTCTGCCTACTGTACATGATGTTTCTAAATCCAAAGCAGAATCATGATATATTTTAAAAAAAACACTGTATGTAATATCTTTAATTCTGTACTGAAGGAAAAGTTTGGGTTGGAGGATGTAAGCAAGCATTTGTCAATGCCGAATGGTTGCTTGCTGACATTAGCAGTGAAAGTGCAGAAGTTAGACAGATTGGGCCCCGATTCTCAAAGCCCAGTGTTGGACGCAAGGTACCTGCGGTGAACAGATATGGTCCAAGGTGCACATTGCATCCATGATTGCCATCTGTGTGATTCACAAAGGTGGCCTGCATTGACCGCAGTCCACCTGCCCTCAACAGGGCTTGCACCTGCAATGCACTGTGGCATTGCAGTAGGGGGACTGTGGCCGATGCAAGCTTCATCCTGCAATTCACAGGCATCACTTGAAAGGAGAAATTCTAAGTGCCCTTAGACTAGTCAGGGCAGCCATAAGGGGACTTAAACATTCTCCCATCGGGTGATATGCCTGCGTGCGTCACACCATGGGTGAGGGTCCACCCATCATACACCCCAGAGTGTGGCCCCATATGTGTGGCCCCTGTCCTAGTGGTCCAATGGCACCCCTCACAGCTCCCCAGTGCCATCTATGTAGCATGTTGGTACCCCATCCTGATGCGGCTCCCCCAATCCCCAATGCCTGCCCCATCAGTGCTCCCACAGCACCAACTTATGGTGGTACAGTGCCCACCCATGCCCCAGCAGGTGGTGCCCAAACCCCCCGTATATCAGTCCAGACTGCTCCCCAGTTCCCAGAACATTCCACCACTCACCTCCGTGGCCAGGCACCAATAGATCTAAACATGGTGGGGGGACATTGACCCACCAGGTTGGGTCCACATGCCTATTACCTAGTAGGACAGGGGTCCTGTGTTAGTCTCTGGTGGCCTGCAGTGGACCTGTGCAGTGCACCAAGGGTTTGCCGCAGGGTTCCCATCAGTGCAAGCGTGGGGACTTTGCCACTGGGACCCCTCCTGTACCTGAATCAGGTGCAGGGTCCCTGGTGCACCAGGCATTGGTGCAAGGTGCTGTTTGCCACAGCTTGTGCCAGATGCAGGCCCCTATGAGAATCGGGCCCATGCATTATAGGAATGGCAGTGAAGTACTGAACTGACGCCAACCCAACCCCCACCCTGCAGAGATGGGCAGGCACCGGGGTGTGCTTTTAGGTCATTGCCCATAAAGGTCATGACATTTCCCCTCACCCTATCCTGCAGACACTGACAAGTGTCGAGGTGTGCCTTGGGTGTTCAGGCTTTACTCATCTTATTCCATAAGGAAATGTGCTGAAATGGGTGCAGTATATGAGAATGGGATGGATTCTGGGGCCAAAGAGTCAAAGGTGCACCTCGATGCCTGTCACTGGCTGCAGGTTGTAGGTGGGGGTGAAATGGCATGAGCATTACTGTTGACAATCCCAAGTCACATCCCTGACACCTGTTAGTCCCTACAGGGTAGGGCATTATGGTAAAAAACCCTAACACCCTGGGCGTTTCTTGGAATTTTTACTCAAAGTTTTCAACATGGGCTTTTTGTGATCCCACCGCATGAACAGAGATACTATCAGTTCATTAGCTGAAAGGTGATTTTGCACAGCGTCTGCAGCATTTGGCGCCACATGTGCGAAAACACATTTCAAACAGGATGTGAAAAATGACAGCTGTACTGTTCATGAGGAGGTGTAAAAAATGGCAATGTTGAAAATCTATAATGAAAATATAAAAAAACTGGCGAAATCATGAGTGTGCATAGAAACTGCGCAAAGCACACCCATAATGTAATTAGTTTGGTGATTTTGTACAGCAGATTTTCAACACAGGCACTTTGGGACCTCTGTTCATGAACAGTGTCACTGTGATTTTCTTAATCTATCCCAAACCCTGATTTCCCACAGCGACCGTACTATTCTGCACCAGAAGTGCGAAAACACATTTCAGCCAGGGTGTGAAAAATGACAGCTGTACTGTTCTTAAGGAGGTGTGGAAAAATGCCAATGTTGAGAATCTGGACTGAAAAGATTAAGAATTTATGAACGTACCAGAATGCGTGGAAATTGCACAATGTACATTCGTAACACAGTCAATTTATGGACTTTTGTCACCAAATTTTCAACATAGCCAGTTTGAGACCTCTGCACATGAACAGTGTCACTGTGATTTTCTTAATCTGTCCCAAACATTGATTTCGCACACCGACCCCACCACTGTGCGCTACATGTCCGAAACCACATTTTGGGGGAAATGTGAAAAATGACAGTTATACGGTTCATAAGGAGGTGTGGTAAAATGGCAATGCTGAAAATCTGGAGTGAAAATATTAAAAATGCTCGAAGTTACGAGCGTGCATAGGAACTGTGCAATGCACGCTTGTAAAACAGTCATTTTGGGGAATTGTTTCACCACATTTTCAACATAGGGTTTTTGGAGGCCTACCTCATGAACAGTGTCACTGTGATATTCGTATCTGTCCTGAACATTGATTTTGCACACCTACCTCACCATTGTGCACGACATGTGTGAAAACATATTTCAGGTGAGTTTAGACAAATGACAGCTGTACTGTTCATAAGAAGGTGTGGCAAAATGGCTATGTTGAAAATCTGTAGTGAAAATATTAAAAATGCTCAAACTTACGAGCGTGTGTAGGAACTACACAATGCATGCTCGTAAAACAGTCATTTTGGGGAATTTTTTCACCAAATTTCAACATAGGGTTTTTGGGGGCCTACCTCATGAACTATATGACACTGTCATTTCATTAATCAGTCCCAAAAGTGGTTCCATGCAGTGACTGCAAAATTACCCTTTGGGACCGAATAACAAAATGACAGTGACTGAATTCGTGAGGTGAGGTCCCAAGAACCCCATGTTGAAAATCTGGTGAAAAAATTCCTGAAAATGGCTGAGATATGCACCAAAGTTGAAAAAAAAACACATTTATGCCATATACAGCTTACCGGCATTTCTTCAGTTCGCAGTCGGCTTTGAAGAGTGCAGACGTGTTCCCGGTCCACCAAAGATCATTGTGCCAGACTCTGGAGGTAAGTATGGGGTGAGGGGGGTTTGTGGGGAGGTGGAGTACGCAGAAGGTGGGCACAGGTTGGGGGGGGGGGACACCAGAATCAACAAGGGACCATTTTCTACTTTACAGGTTTATTTAAAAAAAAAATGTTGGAGGAAGTTTTTCTTTTTTACAGGAATATTTCATTTTGGCACACTGGGGTGGGCTCCCAACGTGCCACCTGAGTGTTGGGGGGGCTGTAGCTGACGGGAGATTAGGCACCCTCATCAGCACATATCAAGTGCTGGGGAGGACAAGAGCCAAGGGGGATTGGGCACCCCCCCTCGGCACACGAGAAGTAGGAGAGGGAAAGCATTATGCCAACAGGGAGTGGGCAAAATCAGCAAAATGATGAGGAAGGGGGCATGCTGACAGGGAGATTTGGCCTCCCTGTTGGCACATATAGGTGCTTGGGTGCTTGGGGGGTGGCAAGAGCCAAGGTGGATTGGGCACCCCCCCTTGGCACACAAGAAATTTGGGGGGGCACATTATGCCAATGGGGAGTGGGCTACCCTGTCATTTTTTTTAATTGAAGTATTTCACCAGGAAGGCACACTAAAGGGGGGGGGCAATGGCTTGCAGCTGTGTAATTGGCTGCTGCAGTCAGGGAGGCCCCACGTACAAACAGCTGATTGCGTACTGAAAGGGCACTCCCTAATTGCAGCTGTTCCATTTCTTTGATGTAGTGGCCTGCTTGTTAACTGTGGTGATCCAGGGCATGCTTCTCTATTGACCAGGCAGAGACCAGCCAACCAGCAGTAACTCTACTGATGCAGCTTGTTTAACTGAATGTTATACATTTAGAAATGAAAACTCTGGCATTCAGATGTGGTTACCCGTATTGAAAAAGGACTTAATTAAAATGGATCTTCCCATAATTTTTGCCTGTGGAAATAAAGGAGGCCTGATACACACAAATCACAGGCTCTTCAAAGGATTAATGATAATGAACTACAACTTAATTTTACAAAAATGAGTTACATAGTAACATACTGTAGTAGTTGATTGCAGTATAGCCTAGATGTTAGAATAATGAGCTTTGAATGAACTTGATACATGCAGCAGACAGACCTGGGTTTGATTCCCACAACCTCCACTTGCATACTGTGTGACTCTAAGCAAGTCACTTAACCTCCTGGGTCCCCCCTGAAAACAGGCACTTGTGCCTAGTGGGCCTTATCCAGTTAACAAAGAATAAAATAAAGATAAAGACCCCTAGGTCCATTTAGTCTGCCTGTATTCCTTGCCTGAATCAGTGGCCACTGACCATATTTGCTCATTGGATTTTGCCTCTCTTCCCCACATCTAGGGTTCCCTTATGTCTATCCCATTCCTGTTTGAATCCCCCCACTGCGTTAGCACCCACCACTTCCTGGGGTAGCCTATTCCAAGCATCCATCACCCTCTTTGTGAAGAAAAACCTCTTCACATTCCCCTTATCCTGCCCCCCTCCAATCTCATATTGTGCCCTTTTGTACTGAAAGATGTCACCCCCTGCACTTTGTTCAAGCCATTAAGATACATGAAGGTCTCCACCATATCACCCCATTCTCGCCTCTCCAAGTGTATTTATATTGAAGTCTTTTAATCTGTTCATATGTTTTCTGATGCAAGTTCTACTGGTATTTGTTTCTGTATGGAAAGATCAAAGCATCTCCAGGTACTTAATTTTATTTGTTAGCATGTGAACTGAATTCACATATGAAAATCTCAGCCCAGACTAGATTTGGTTTCTTATGATTAAATCTGATATATTTCTGTAATAGAAATCAATTCATAAATATTCCTTTGTGTCGATGTTTTCTTACTCAAAAATGTAAACAATGTATCGGTCATGTAATTATTGATTGCCCTCTAATAGATGTGAATAGAAAGAAATTATTAATTCCAATACTTAGCAAATTTAGATATCTATGTCAAAATGATGTGCTTGCTGCTCTGTTGAATAATATGAATTTTGCATAACTCTGCCTGGGCAAAATTTTCAATGGTGCTAAATATGTATTTGCCAGAAAGCTGAAGTATGATTGGTGACTCATTTCTGATGACTCTTTACAACATATTTTGTCCACTATTTTGTACTTATTGTGCATTACATTTTGCATATTATATGCTCTTAATTTATGCAACAGTCCACTGGACTAAAAACATATTCTAAACAATAAAACTAAACTCAACTGAACAACACCTTTAAGAAAAGAAATCTGTCCTACACTGCATAGAGATAGCCTCTCTATTCAGGGATAAGTATCTGAATGAATGAATGAATGAATGAATGTGAAGATGTCTTTGGTAATTTTAATTCCACATTGGCTGAGGCTCCCAGAATAAGATTCATAAGTAAATCACCATTTGTTATTCAAAAAAAAAACCTGTATATCCTCCATCAGCTTATTTCTGTATGCCACCGGTTATTTAATGTGTAATGTAATCAGATCTCCATAACCTATCCTCTTCAACATTTCTCAAAATACCTTTTATAATACTTTCTGTAGGTATTTTACTGAATATACTATAATGAAAACCTTGCCAGCAAACTCCCTTCTGAAGCCTGAATTTGTGATATGATGAACAGTATGTCAAATCTGTTTCCACTGTTATTCAGGAATCAGTTAATTAGTATCTTGCCATTTTCATTCATTACCAGTCTCTTTATGTTTGTATCAAGGGTGTATCCACTCATTTACATAAACTTGCAATACAGCAAAAATCTAATGATTATTTATTTATATTCTGATTTGTGGAAATAATACAGGGACTGTTATCTCTACATTAAATTCACATTACACTGTTAACCAATGGGTTGGTGTGCATTTTTTTTAAGTTGGAAATGCATTTCCAACTCACATTGTGTTGTTTTCAACACTATACCAGATAAAGGTCAACATTTATAAAACTGTTTTTGCATCTAATTTGAAATACATGTGCTGTTCTATCACAATTCAATACAAAAGTGCATTGCAACTCTTACACAACCTTTGTTGCTAGACTTTGCGCTGAAACCAGCAACACTTATGCAACTCATTGAGAAATGCTAAAGCAACCCTTTGATGTGACAGTTTAATGTGAATTGTACTGCAGTAAATACCCCCACCCAGGCTACAAAATAGCTCCTAAATTCAGGATGGCCACTGACCCAACACAGGAGCATAAAGCATGTCCTAATCTGGCCAGTGGGTACCTGAGGAGATTGTCATACTCTTGGTATCATAGATTTAATGTAAGCCACAAACCATCTCCCTACTCATCAATCCAGACAGGAATTTACTTCTTATTTAAATATAACTGGTGAGCATTTTTCTCTATGGGCTCAACCAGTTATTAATTGCCATAATAACTGGCTGGTACCGGTTATTATGACAATTAATATCCGGTTGAGCCCATAATAATAACATACACCCAAACTGTTAGTTTCAGCACAAGCCCTGTTCTCACAGCTGCAAAGCTGCTGTTAATAAAGCCTTTGTGCTGCCGCTGTCAGAACTCTCATGCTGACTGACAGAAAATCAAAATGAAAAGCAGTTTTCACATGACAACACTAGCCAAATAGAAAGTTTGTTTACTAACTTCAGTTCACTATAAAATGTACAATGAAATGCATTTCCATAGCGTACCCTTGATCTACCCACAGAATAATTGCTCCAACCAGCTTTTCCTCAATGCCAAGAAGACAGACTCCATATCCTTTGGCACAAGGCAGAGACTCTCTAGGTGCCCTTCTCTTCCTACCTTCTGCACTCTGGATGGCTCCTCTTTGGAGGATGCTGCCACCTTTAGGTCTCTTGGTATCTGTCTAGATCAGCATCTAAGCTTCTCTGACAGTGTGGATGCAATAGTCAAAAAACTGCACCCCAAGTTAGTTGAACTTTTCAGGAACAATGACTGTATCCCACTTTTTGCATGCTGTGCTATTATGTAGAGAAAGATCCTCCCAATCTTTGACTATGGTGATGTTGCCTATAGCGCTGCCCCAGTCACATCTCTTGCCAGACTGGACACTCTTTTCAACTCTTTCTGTCGCTATGTTCTTGACTGTCCCCCTCTCACTCATTAATGTTATATGCATACATTTCTCTCCTTCTCTTCTCTCATGGACAGACACCATACCCACTGCTCCAATTTTGTGGGAAAATTCTGGTTCATTTCCTTACCATCCTAACTCTTGGCCTCCCTCTTCCACCCTCCACCCCCCACTGCCATTCCCTCAGAATCTCAAACACTCAATCCCTAACATTCCGTTTGATTGCCATGACCACTGACAAAGCCACATTCAGTCACGGCTTCCCTAAAATCTGGAAATCCTTCCCCTCAACAATTCACCAATCCCCCTCCCTCTGGGTCCTTTATAACCACCTCAAAGGAGTCTCCTCCCCTTCCCACAATTGCTCCAAATGCCACTCTCCTGCTCTCCTACGACTTGTTTCCAGTTTAGGTATCATCTGAAATAAGGGTTGTAATTCCTAAACTTATATATATATAAATAAATAAATAAAATAAGGCATGTATGGCCTGACTCTAGTCCTTATGTACTTTACTTCATCTCTCAAATGTTTATTAAGCTTGAGTTGAATCTGCTGCTCTGTATTTTGACTTTCAACTTATGTTTGTTAATAAATCTAGTGTTTTTTGACTATGCTTATATGCTTTGCCTACTGTTCCTCTATCTTTAAGTTCTCTTGCCTTGTATTGTACTATTCCAAATGTATTTGTGATTGTGTGTTACTTGACTCTAATCTGTTAATGGCACCAAATGTTATGTATTTGTACTCTGTGTTACCAAAGCCCCACTTGTATAACCCCCCTTCCCCCAGGACACCTCTGGAAATGAGCTCCCTGCTCAGTATGCCTTTCCTGGTGAAACTTTTTAAATAAATAAATAATTGAAACATGACACTGAACTCTCTAAGGTAACCAGACCTTGTGACTAAAGTCTGTAAGAAAATAAAACTTTAAGATTTAATAGAAAGCAAATATTCTACTTTTTGCACTTAGTCTTTCTTAACTTCATAAAATCTAAATAATTGAAGAACAGCAAAATGTCATTGTGTTGTAGACTCCTTCATTTGAACTTTGCAAGTGATCCACTGCTGATTTTGGCACTGAATGCTTCTTGCGATACTTTTATTGTCATTTCTATATTCAGCTTATTAGCTGTGGCTTTCATTAGTTCCTACATTCAGAAAAGATATTTGTGTAAAAAAAATATTAATGAACTTGCTATCACCCTCGAGCTTATAAATTTTCTTTGAATAGATCAACAGTTCTGATGCTTTCTGTAATATAGTATAATTTGATAGCAAAAAAACTGCATCTCCAGTAATTAGAAAAATAGTCATGGTTGCAGTGCAACTTGAATTGAATACACACCATTGATATGCAATGCTGATATAAACCCAAGGAGCTTTTCTCTTGGGTTTATGTAGCAGCACACACCTTGGGTGTGTATTACATTCTGGTAATCCATTCTACCCCATGTATTACTCATTCTGTCTCTCTCTCTAGATATATATATATATATATATATATATATACACACTCACACACACATATATATATATATAAACAAATATATATAGATATATATCTATCTCTATATATTCTTTGCAAAAAACTGCATTAATGCAACAGTTAGGGTTTTTTACAGCAACAAAAGCGAAGAAATTCAACGTTAGGCTTTTCAACCCTAACTCCAACTCCCCCTCACCCCACTACCACACATACAGACAGACATAGACACACACAGACATAGACACACACACCCATACACACACGAACACACAGAACACACAACTATGGGGGGGCAGTACAAGGCAAGATAACCAATTACAGACAGACACCGTAACACAACAGAAATAACATACAACTTCTTAAACATACCACAACAGGCATCCATCATCATGCTTCGCCCACTGTATCAGTTCTAGTGGCATCACAGTCTGTCATATGTGTACAGTGTTCTACATAACAATATATTGCAGATAGTGATGCACATGTATTACTGGAAGTGCAGAGCCCTTTCACCTCCCACAATGGCATCAACTTCTCAATTAAAGCAATAAGGCACAACAGCATGTGGGTTATAGGGGGTTTACCTCCGCCTTGTGTGGTGTGTAACGAGGTACAGCCAAGCGACTTAACCACACAAGAAGTCGGTAAATCCCCAATAACTCACACCCTGGAGTGCCTTATTGCAATTATACAATGGACTGATGTGTAAAATGTGTTTAATTATGTTGTTTTATAAATGCATTTCCTTAGCTGTGGGTAATACAGGATTTACCCATGGTCATGTGACATGTGTTGACCAATGAGATTACAGGATTTTCATACACCATCATATAATTCTGCATTAAACCATAGCACTGTGCTACTACCAATGTGTGCATTTCTACATGACAGCATACACCATACCTCCACTAAGTTGCTTGTTAGTGCATAAGACTATAGCCGCATGGTATCACCAACATGGCTATTTGAGCATAACAGGACAGCATTATGTCCCAACCTACTTGCCCAATTGTCCATAACATTATAATATAAATATTGACATACATGGATTGTTAAGGGCATGGGACTAAGCCTCTAGTGACTTGTCAATTTCTATGTAAAAGCATGGCTCCATGCTGCAAAACACTTTACCATTTCTGCAAAACAGAATACTCATGACTCCAGCAATTTGATTGTTTCTGTGTAACAGTTTAACATAACTGCTAAGAGAGATGTATTGCTTGGAATGAACCCCCCAGTAAGTTGATTATTTCCACACAACAGCATAGCCCAATCTTCCCACTAAATTCTTGAGTTCTGCATATCACAATGATATAAGTAGAGAAACACATGAGCTGTTGAGAAGCCAGGAGCTTCCAGGCCACTGCACTTGCACCAAGTTTCCCAAGATTACCCATTTCTGTATATGAGTATTATATAAGAAGTACATATCATGTATTGGTGACACTGTGGGACCCTCTTAGTACCTGTGGTACACCAGCTTGCCCATTTGTCCATAATGGCATAGCCTCATTTTCTCACCAACTTGCATATTTCTGCATAGCACCATAATATAAGTACCAAAAAAAATGTATTCCCACCAACTTCGTATTTGTCTATGACAACACAGGCCCATGTTACCAGCAACTTTTCCATTTCTGTTAAACAGCAGCATATCAGTGATGAAACAGATATATTGGTAGCTCCATCTCATATTATTCTACTGGATGTTGCTCTAGCCACACAGCAGACTGTGATGGCACCAGAACTGATATAGTGGGTGAAACATGATGATGGATGCCTGTTGTGGTATGTTTAAGAAGTTATATGTTATTTCTGTTGCGTTATGGTGTCTGTCTGTGACTGTTTGTCTTGCTTTGTACTGCCCCCCCATAGTTGTGTGTACTGTGTGTGTGTGTGTGTGTGTGTGTCTGTGTGTGTGTGTGTGTGTGTGTGTGTGTGTGTGTGTGTGTATACGTGGCAGTGGGTTGGGGGAAGTCGGAGTTAGTGTTGAAAAGTCTAACGCCGAATTTCCTCACTTTTGTTGCTGTAAAAAACCCTAACTGTTGCATTAATGCAGTTTTTTGCAAAGAATTTCCTAACTTTTTGAGAAATAAATAACAATGAGAAATTGCCTTACTGCACTACATGTAAATAAGTTTATCAAACCTTTATAAAAGAGACATTCAGTGCAATGCCTCACCCAAGTTTAAACCCCACCCCTGCATAACAGCTACTGTATCCTGATTGCAGAGCCATAGCCCAACCAAGGTCACGAACATCAATATGAACATCAATGGTATACCTCTCTGATACCAACTGTGCAGTAGGTATGACATTCATGAGTTGCATGTCCTCAGTCATACAATGCCCTCAGCACCTCAAATCAGTAATTCCATGCTCAGTGAAGACTCACAGCCAAATGAAGGCCACACAGATCAATGCAATAGCTTTGTCATGGCAGCCGCACACAAGTCAAAACAGTGAGGACTTGCACGATCTAAGCCAGGTAATATCTCCCCCCCAAAAAGATGTAGTACATGCTGAGTACAAAGTTATGGCCAAACTAAACCCATGGACATTAATGTCATATGTCTGTGACACCAACTGTGGAGTAGTTATGACTCTCATGAGTTGCATAGCCTCAGCCAGACATGCAACCCACCCCCTACACCAGTAATTGCATACTGAGTAGAGACTTACAGGCTAACTAAAGCTGTGCACATCAATGGTATGACTTCTTCATACCATCTGCAGAGAAGTTAGAACACTGATGAGTTACATAGTCTCAGCCACACAATACCCCCCCACAAGAGGTACTGTATCCTCAGTGCAGACCCATAGCTCAACTAAGAGCATGAACATCAATGTTATACCTCTGTGATACCAATTGTACACTAGTTATGACACTCAGTAGTTGCACAACCTCAACCAGGCAATACCCCCTCCAAAGCAGATAGTTTCCTGACTGGAGAGCTACAAGTAACCAACAACATGAACATCAGTAGTATACCTCTGTGATACCAACTGCACACTAGTTATGACACTCATGAGTTGCATTGCCTCAAGCAAGCAATACCTTTCCCCACTCCCCGAACACGTTCTGGATCCTGAATGCAGATCCAGAGTCTAACTAAGGTCATGAACATCAACAGAATAGCTCTGTGATACCACCTGTGGACTATTTATGACACTCATCACTTGCATGACCTGAGCCAGATGATTCCCCCCCCAAACAGGTACTGTATCTTGACTGTACAGCCACACCCAACTAAAGCCATGGACATGAATGTCATATGTCTCTGATAAGGCATACCTCTCTGTTACAACTTCAGACTGGTAACTACAGTCATGAGTTGTACAGCCTGACCCAGGCAATGTTCTGACCACCCCCCAGGCCATGTGCTGGATGTTGAATCCACAAATATAGCCCAATTAAGCCCATAACATGCACACTATACTTCCTTGATACAAACTGCACTAGTTGTAACACTCATGAGGTAGATTGCATCAGTCAGGCAATACTCCCCACATGAACAGGTACTGAATCATGAATGCAGAGCCACAGACCAAGTATACCCATCAACATCAATGGTATAGTGCTGTGATTGCACCTGTATACCTGTTAAAACATACAGCACTTAGATGGCCTCAGCCACACAATACCTGCCCCTCCCAAAACCAGACACTTAATGTTCACTACAGAGCCACAAGTAAACTGAGGCTGTGAACATCAATTGTACATATGGGCAATACCAGCTGCACACATGGTAGGACACTGAGTAGTTGCATAGTGCCAATTAGTGAATTCTCCCCATACACGTCCAGATGATTTAGTGTATCTTGAGTACAAAGGGAAAGTCAATGAAAAGGTGTCGACACATACAAGATACATTACTGATACCAGTTGCACTTGTTAAGACAGTGGTGACTTGCATTGGCTGCCCCAAGCAATACCCCCAAGTCCTGTAAATCAGGCACAAGATGATAGGTATAGAGAGAGAGAGAGAGATGGCAACTAAAAGTACTCTCTCATAGCAGTGGCACACATATATTTTAAAGAAGGAGTCAAACACATCATTATAAAATAATATTTACTAAATAATAATTGTATAAAAATATAAAACTGTACATCTGTTGTATATAAACATATAAAAATAAATAAAAGTGTTTCTTCACACAGGGCAGGGGAGGAATAATCAATAAAACATAAATAAAATAAAAGTAGTTCAATAAAAAAAGAAAAGTGTTGCTTCGCACTACTAGTGGGAGGGGACATATAATTAAAAAAAGATAAATAAAAATAAACTGAGAAATATTTACAACAATGGCCAGGAGTAACAGGGAGGCCATTCACGCTGTTGTGCCTTGGGGAGAGGATGAGGAGGAAGAGGAAGACTGTGCAGGAGTGGGTGTGGGTTGGTGCCCCTCATATGCAGCTGGTGGTGGTGTTGTGGGAGGGGCATCTTTGAGGGGCTCTCCTGGCTGAGCAGCTGTGGAGGGTTGGTCATCCTCTAGATGCTGCAGGTCCTTACGCAGCAGGTGGTGAATGGCTTCCATGCCCTCCAGCTGGTTCTCAGCCAGCCGCACCATGAGACCGTGCATGGTCTCGAGTAAAGCAACAGAGGCCTCCTCCAGTTCCCTCAGCTCACTAATAGCTTTGGTGAGGCCCCTGTTGCTCTGCTCTAGACCATGGGTGACTACTAAGGCTGCATGCTCTACACACTCATGATGCTGCAGCAAATCAACGATCTCTTCCCTTGACCAATGATATAATTGAGTTTTGCTGCAGTGTCATGGGCATATTGGGCTGCAACCCTGTTGCCACCATGCACGGCCTCAAGCAGCTGACTGAGAGTGTCGCTGATTTTGTTGAGAATGGCAAACTGCCCTGTGAAGAGAAAAATGACAAGACTTGTCAGTAAAGTAACGTTCTCTAGTTTACTGATAATATACAGTAGTGAAGTCTGTTTTTGTTTCATAAATGATAGAGGAGATGTATGAACATCTATGGTACATCAGTATAGCTATGTTTATTTCATTATACTGTCATTTAAGTCTGTTGCTGACACATTTGGCTCCCCCTCTTTTTCAGGTCCTGTACTATACCAATCCTTGCAGCAGAATGTGGTAGTATGAACCCCACACAAGTTGTTGATAAATGCTGTTTCTTGAAAGACCTGAAGACCCTCTGCATGCCAGCATGTGCAACAGCTGGGTAATGATGAAAGACGACGACACCTCCCACCCAGCTACGCTGGACGCCCATCATCTCCCTGCACCTCAGCGTGCTCCAACAAGCTGCAGAGGTTACTAATATATACCAGACCTCAGGAGTAACACTGGACTCACAGGAACCAGATATGCATCCCACAGAAGTGTTATAATAAAGTTATTGGTACAGTATTCTGTGATCTGTTTGCAACTCATCAGGTGTCTCAATGTCAGACACAACTGTACAAATAAAAAGATTGTCGCACAAGTGTAGCACACATATGCCTGATCTAGATGCACAAACTCCACTTCAACAGCGAATCTGACATTGAACAACATGAACACTAGTATTAGAGGTTGCTGTTATCTGCAGAACTACTAGGTGACATACCTGTTAACAAACAAACTGCAATTTAAAAAAAAATAAAGTACCTGTTGTTAGATTAGTTTCATACAATACCACATCAAAATTTAGTAGATTCATTAGTCAAACCAAATAACAACAGTTTTATTAATCCTGCAGTATATCCACAGTAAAAGACAAATATTACTATATAAGGTTAAAAATGACTTGAAAACTGAACAACAAAATGCTTGTATACGCCCTTTTCACAACATACCAAAGTACTGTGATCGATACTAGTTTTTTATACATGCTGCTCCTCAGTGGGTAAATCTTTGTCAAGCATAGTAATCTTCCTGAGAACTCATATTCAACACGGGATGTCTGTTGAATATGGTGGTGCAACTGTTAATGTCTCTCAAATGGAGACCTCAAATCTCAGTTGTTGCAGAATATCATTAACATCTGAGCACCAAAAGGTGAGCTGCAGTATCACAGTATGCAATACAACAGTCCAGGTATGAGTTGGCACCCGCCCATCAAGATCATCATCCACAACAACACATTGAACCTCAATCCCAACCCGACTGTACTGAAGAATATGCAGAATATGTTGCAAGTATTGAAATGTAGCAGTAATAACATTAAGCGTTCACTTTTTCACAGACATATGCACAAAAGATAAAAAAATGATAGAAGCTACTTATTTTCCTCAGCTGGAGGTGCAGACAGACCCGCAGCACCCGGTGGATGACCCGCTGCTGGAGAGTCTGCTGTCTCCTCCACAGAAGGGTCAATCTCAACAATATGTACCTCCTCTGTGGTTTCTGCTCCTCCAGCAGCACCCTCCATAGATGGTTCACCCTCTATAAAAAAACATAGGAAAAGACAAAACATTACTTGTCTGTGAATGTTAGTATGAATATGTATACTTCTGTACTACCAGGTGCACTTAATTGGTAATTCTGAGGAGTCCAACAGCATCTACCAGGGAATTCTGAAATCACTGTACCCCTCCTCCCTGAATTAGAACAGTTACTAGATCCTGAGTCGACACGCGTAACTTAAATAAAGCTGTGTACATAAATAGTATCCCTGCCCTCCTAGTAGATGGACACAAGGTAACATGATGAAGAATGTGAAAGCCTCATGCAGACAATTCACCCATTCTCCCCATTGTACTGACTAGTTTTAAAGGACCAACCACAAAATACTCCCTGTGCATTCACCTCACGACTTTCTTGGATTAAGTACTGTATTCCCCACTTCAGAGTACATGAAAACATAAGTTATGGACATCAGCAGCATCCTTTTCTGATTCATATATACAGTAATCATGACACTGAGGGGCTGCATGTAGACACACAGTCAATACTTTCAGCTCTGAACACTAGTTAGTCCATGCTGAGTACAGAGAGACACCAAAAATAAGGGTGCAGATAGAGATGTAATACCTTCTTGATGCATGTTGTACATATACTATTACAGTGACAAGTTGCACTGTGTCAGGCAGAGAATATAGCCTCCTCCAGTGCAACAAATAGTGTATCTTGACTGTGCAGACACAGGCTACCTAAGCATTTGTACATGAATTGTATAAGTATGTGATAACACATGCACACAAGCTGTGACACTCAGGGGTTTTAGCAACTCTTACAGATAATAGCACCCCCTTCCTCACATTGGGGGATCATCACTGCAGAGTAACAGGGCTAAGTAAACCAGCATATATCAGTCTGTAAGGTTACTGATGGCAGGCACAGGCAGGTTTAGACAGTGAACACTTAGACACACTGAAGAAGGCAATCATGTTAGATACAAACAAGAGACACTGGATACCGACTGGTGACTCAGTAAGTAAATCTCTTGATAAAAACAGTATGACAGTGTGACATAATGTACAGATATCTTACATACTGACTACTTGAACTGGGTCACACAGGGAATGCTTTTACCCCCCTCCTTCCACATACAGAGAAGTTTACTGATACCAGTTACACACAAGTCATGACAGTAAGGAGTTTCCTATCAATTGTCCCATCTTGTGTCAGTAAGCACTGAAACCTGAGTGCAGAGTCACACAGTAAATAAAGATGTGAATATTGTCAGTACAACAACTGAACATGTTCTAGGAATGTCTGAAGTTAAACTGCATCATACTAGCAATGCCTGTAACCAAACATCTACTGTCTGTAGAACACGTACTACATACTAAGTACATAGCCACAGTCTAGCTAAAGATCTGTACATGAATGGTATACACCTGTTATAGCGCTGCAGACAATGTACAGGGTTAAGTAGTCTAAAAGGGTAACTGAGACAATGGCCTCCCACCCTCAATCAGGTGAATGAAAGCTGTGACAATGAATACTGCACTTTTGTTATAAGATGCCCACACAACTAACACCGCTGATTACTTGCATGCCATCACCCTGTAATGGTGTCAGATACCTAGAACAGCTACTAGATCTTGAATGCACAGTCACAGACTAAGTGACACTGTACATATTGAACACATACCTCTTTTGCACCAGTTGTAGACATATCAGGTAAGTTAGAAGTTGCACTGTGTCAGTCAGGCAATGTGCCCCCTCACAAGAGCAGTCCATTGGTGTTGAAAATAGTGAAGACTTGCATAGTGTGAGGCAGGCAATAAACCCCACTCCAACCCAAAATGTACTATGTCAGTACTGCATACGTACAGCTCACATAAAACTATGTATGGGTTCAGTGTACAGTGGCTGCTAGACTGTGAAGATTGGGCATAACAGCCAGAGTACAGACCCACATCAAAAATAAAACTCTTAACAGGAAGATAATATTTTGAATGACATGAAGAGCCACAATAACAAAATTAAGCAGCTGTACAGTCTGTGCTACCCACTATCATCACAGCATGGAATAGTACATACTGCACATTCACTTACAAGACAGTTGTCAGTATATCATTATAACTCACCAGCAGAGTCAAGCACAAGGAGCTGCTCGACTGGATCCCCTCGAACTGCACCTTCTGGGAGTGGCATGAGCTGCACACGCTGGGAGGAAGCAAGACCACTTGCTGTACTGGCTGAGTGAGAGAAAAAGAAACTCTCAATGTTGTACCAATGATTCTGTTGCATACAATATCATCTTAGTACTATTTAAAGCTGTGATGTGCTATATTAGTATCTGTTACATGTCAGTGTCACACTTGCATCACAAAGACACAGGTTTTCATATGTGATTAATAATGCCTGTCATGGTAGGAATCTTTTAGTTACACTGTAGAGCCCAGAGTTGAAATAAGGCCCAACAACACAGATAGAACACCTCATAGACACTGTAATAAATGGCACACCCAATAACACCCACCCTCCATGGTAGTATTCCAGCCACACAATGGATACTGTGACTAAAAAAGTAAAATTACAAATAGTCAAGGAAAATTCCCCTCAATATCAGTTTTCGAATAAAATAGTTCCTTCCTCAGAATGACCTATTCAACTCAGCAGCACTAGCAACTATGTAACCCAAAGTGGTAGTTGTTCAAAAAAGTTATTACGGAGGACTTCAACATGCCAGGAGTGGACTGCAGTACCGAAACAACCAGCAACAGTAGGGAGCATGTCCACCTGGATGAGTTGCAGGACAGGTTCCTGATGCAAATGGTCAGTGAACTAAGTAGGTTAGGGAATACCCTTGACCTTCTGCTATAAAATGTGGCATTTGTGAAAGAACTTACTGAGTAAGAACCACTGTCATGGACTGACCACTACTCAGTATGGTTCATATTGGATATGGGCATAGAAGGAGATGACTGTGCCAGAACGGTGCTCTACTTCAGGAAGACCAACTTTGCAAAGATAGGGTTATTGGAAGGGTATCTGACCAAAACTGAACCTAGCATAGTCACAAACCAGAGGTGTCAGCAGCTTATAAAGCTGTGCAGAGGATACTCAACCAGAACATGCAGACAGACTCAGAGGTAAAGTGCAGGACACAGGAGCACCTCTAGTATAAGGACTGCTAGCTGTAAATTCAACCAGACTAAATAGACATTGAGTGGTTTTCCTACTGGCAAATGTCAAATGTGCATATGTTTTGTAGATATTACATTGGAAACATGTTTAAGCTAAGTTAATGGCATGTCTTCTAAATGTTATCTGTTCCCATAGGAGTAGACAACTCGTATAATGTAGTTTTAAGGATGTAAACAAATCAAAGTATGTTTGTCAGTTCAAAATAGCCCTATATACTGGCACTCTTCATTTAATGTCTGCTGAAATTGCATTGTCCCTCAGAGTTGCATTTCCATATGAGAATTCCCAGGGCAATCACAGAGCCAACCATGAACTGAAAAATGACTCTAAAATATTTGCATACATCATTAACAGATACATCAAAAGAGTTGTCTATTTACATGGCAATAAATAACATTTAGAAGATACGAGGGTATACATTTTGTTTAGTAGCATCAGTAAAATATACTTATGACCATGATGGTGGTCCCCAAATTTAGATTTCCATGCCTCCTCCTCCCACATGACATAGACTATGTCATACCAGTCCCGTACACTCCTGCACATATCACCTGCCAGAGCCTTCACCATATAAAAGGTCTAGCAGGTGATTTTCCACTATCTCTTGCACTCTTCTGGTGTTCTAGTGATTTCATCTCTCCCCAAAGCACAGCTAACCCGCATAAAAACATAGAAAAGAAAGTACAGTGAAAAATTGCATAGTAGTAAAATATGTAGATTCAGCAATACACAACAGCTGTTAATAACAACATATTACAGTATGTCTTTGAGATGTACAGATCAGAAAATATACACACTCAAGCTTTGTCTGCAGGTCAATTTTTTGATGTGCATTAACTCTACTCGCATCTGCAAGTACAAGGATTTTCTACACCAACACATCACCTATATGTTTTGATTCTGTTGACCCTGCCTGTTGCCTTATGCAATTCTGTTTTGGAGCAAATTAAAATTCATAGAGCATACTAAGTCTGCAGTTAACACATAATATTGTCTTAGTGTCAGATTTGCATACATTTTATTTTCCTTATATATATATATGTTCTATCTTACAATAGTGAGTGTCACTGCATACAGCCCAGTGCCCTCCACCTCATAATTCCAAACAACACATCTGTGTCTGAGTTCTTACATGTCTTGAAGAGAAAAAGTGCCACACAATCATGCTTGTAAAAATAAAGTTTGCAGTGAGGATAACTGTTCAGAATTGTCACACACAACAGCTACTAATTCACAGCAAATCTGTGGCACTATAATAGCATACCTCTTGCACTTGTTACACTATTACTAGTATGACACTCTACTGGTCAAAGTGAAACACATGGCTGTGGGTTCTCATGAGTCTTAAAAAGAGGTATATCTTTTAATGGCATACATTTATACAACACTTAACTTCTGATTAACTCCTTCTCTTTCCACGTTTTAATATTATGAAATGTACCACCGGTGTCCTATATCTTACTAAACTGTACTACAATGCCATATTTCCACAGGTATCATCATTCTACCAATCAATCAATCAATCAAATCTTTATTTATCCAGGCGATCACCATTGAGCAAGCTCATTTACAAGGTGGACCTGCTGTTGGCAGGGAAAACTGTACAGTTACATATAAATATACATAATACAAAAGGAACAACATGCTTACAATACTGATAGGAGCAAAGTATTTACATTCCAAGTCACATGTACAAGAAAGATATATATTACACAACCCAGAGAATAATATATATATATATATATATATATATATATATATATATATATATATATACAGTTTCCACTGGAGTAGGATATGTATAGATATCATATACAAACCATAGAAGAAAAAAGAAAGATTATTTATATTCCTGTCCAGCAGAAACACGTTACAGGCCTGGATAGAAATTTCTAAGCTATGGAGGTGTGCATAACAGTGTGTAAGCCTTAGGTAAATGCAGCAGAAGGGGAGTGGTGAATAAGAGGGATGCAGAGGGTGCTAAGGGCAAGTGGGGCAGAGAAGGGAGGAGTAGTAGTAGCGGCAAGGGCTGATTTGGATAAGCAGCTGGGACTAGTGTTGAAGAAGAGAGGAACAATAGTCAAGCTGCTAGGAGCAATAGAAGCAGTTACAGATTTCAGCAAATGTTTTGTCATAGGGGTCTTAAAAGAAAGGCAGGACTGACAGGTGAGCTAAGTCTCAATGATTTTTGTATCCTATTCCAGAGAATAGGCAGGGCATAGCTTATGGCAGCCCTTCCAAAGAGAGTGTTGGCCTTTGGGATATTCAAAGAAATCTGCGATTGACTTCTTAAGGCATAGTTCCTAATAGGACTAAGGGGGAGACAGTCAACAATGTATTGTGGGAGTTTGTTGATAAGGGCTCAGAGCATCGATAGGGCTGCATTTCTATAACACCTGTATTGAAGGGAGGGCTACCCTACAGCTACGTATAAAGAGCAATGATGTGTAGAGTAAGGAAGGCCAGTTATAAATCTCAGTGCTCTATGATATAATAAATCCAGTTTTGAAAGATATGAGGCAGGGCAAGGCCATAAATGATGTGAGCATAGTCAATTAATAAAAAGAATGTAGATTGGACAAGCTGCCTTTTTGCGTCTGTGGTCAAGAAGCGTTTAATTATGAAAAAAATACCTAGTCTCTGCCTCAGTTTTTTTGTCAGCAGTTCTTCTGTGTGTTCCACAAATGAGAGTTAGTTGTCTAGCCAGATACCAAGGTATTTGAATTTAGTCACAAATTCAAGATTTTCTCCTAATAAGGTAGAGATTGATGGTAATGGACTAGCAACAGCAGAGTAAGCCCTTGGGCCTGATAGTGAGAAAAGAATGGCCTTGTTTTTTTTTTGCATTTACTAGTAACTTTTTGCTAAGGAGGTGGTACTGCAGAGTATTAAAGTCAGCTTGTAACTCAGTGCAGGCAGCTTCAGGAGATTCCCAGCTTAAGTAGAGCACTGTGTCATCAACAAACAAGTGAATACTGGTATCTTTGATGCCTACGTCCAAGCTGTTAATATAAATGGCAAACAGTAATGGGCCCAGTATGGAGCCCATGGGGACACCTCTTTTTATCAGTTTAAGTGGAGAAATCTCTCCATCAGCCTTAATTTGTTGCTGTCTATCAGAAAGGTAGTGTTGGAACCATCCCAGTACGGTTGAGTTAATACCTATAGTTTTTAAGGTGGAGAGGAGCAGGCAGTGGTCTACAGTGGCAAAAGCCTTACTGAGGTCCAGAAACATGGCACAAACAAATTTTTTGTTGTCTAGGGCCCATTTCCAATCATTAGTAACTTTTGCCAGTGCCGTAATTGTACTATGCTTAGCTCTAAAGCCAGACTGCATTGGGTTGAGTAGTCTAGCATTGTCTAAGAAAGATCTCAGCTGTGTATCCACAATTTTTTCCAGAGGTTTTGAAATTATGGGAAGAAGGGAGATTGATCTATAGTTATTTAGGTCACAGGGGTCCCCTGCTTTAAACAGGGGAATGACATGAGCAGTTTTCCATGACTTGGGGATCGAGCCTTGTGCTAGGGACATATTGAATAGGTGTGCTATAGGTGTAGCAAGTATATGGTATGCTATTTTCAAGAAATATGGGTCAAAGGAGTCAGCCCCAGCACATTTTTTAGTATCTAGTCGTAGAAGATCTTCAACTTCTTTTATGGTGGTAGGTGAAAAGGAGAAGTCCATGTTATTGTTACTTGGTTCTGAAGGCTGGGTGTTGGTCTGAGGAAGAAGGCTACTTACAGGTGCATTATCAAACGGCAGGTCTGCAGTGGCAAAGTGATTGTTGAAAGCCTGAAGTATCTCTAATTTATCATTAATGATAATATCAGTGGTAATTTTGGAAGGAAATGCACTTACTGGAGAGTGGCCAGATAGCTCTTTTATGGTGGACCAGAACTTGGTAGGGCAGTTTGACACAGAGAGTAGCTTGGTTTGATAAAAGTTGGCTTTGGCCTCTCTGACCAACTTAGTACAGATTTTTCTAGATGCCCTGAAGAGACACCAGTCTGCATCGGCACGAGATTTATGAGCCTTTTTCCAGAGGTAATCTCTTTTGAGTAAGGCAGCCTTCAGATCCATTGAGAACCAATGACAGGTACTGGCTTTTATTCATGCTTTAACCAGGGGAGCATGGCTGTTTAGGGCGCTGGATATGATTTCATGAAGAATGTCATAGGCATCACTCACTGACTTGGCCAGGTAGAAACTCTGCCATAGCAAAGAGTTTTTTAGATTATTGAAGTATGCAATAGGATTGAAGTTCCATCCAGATCTTTTAGTGGACAACTTTGATGTAGATAGAGGTTTAGTGACAGTTCTCATGCCACCAATAAAGCAGTGGTCACTAACATCCGCCAAGAGGATACCAGCATGGGAAAAGGAATGAGGTCTGTTAATGAGTAGAACATCCAAGAGAGTGCTTCTCATTGGATTTTTTTTTTGTTGATGTAGGTAGACTCAGTAATAAGTTGAGTGAGCCCATGAGGAGTTGCAGAATTGTTTCAGGGGTAACGAGATCTTAGTCAGCCAATCATGGTTAAGGTCACCTAGTATGATTGTTTCCATTGGAGTAGTATCCAGGTGGGATGACAGGTGTGTCAGAAGTTGCGGTCCTGCTGCTGGAGGTCTATAGCAGCCTACAATGCAGAACGCCACTGATGGGGAAAGCTCAACTTTAAGAGGCAGGCATTCAAATCCACAGGCAAAGGAGGTAGCATCTAATATAGATACTGAGAATTTGTTTTTAACATAAATGGCTACTCCCCCACCCCTGGTCTGCCTGTCAGTTCTGAAGAGGAGGTAGTTAGGGATGTATACCTCTTTCTCTGGGGTGGAAGCCCGGATCCATGTTTCCGAAAGCATGAGTACATCTGATGCAGTATGAATAATCCAAGCCTGGACTGAATCGAGCTTCTTTAGAAGACTACACACGTTAGTATGCAAGAAGCTAATTCCTTTCAAAGTTGTGAGTTCAGAAGGAGATGAGAGCACTTTCATAGGGCCAGGGTTAAGTTCAACGTCGCCTCAGTATAGGAGTAGAAGGAGCACAATTTTCCTCAGGGCAGCAAGGAGAAGTTTAAAAGCACGAGTCTTTCTACATCTGGTATAGGTTTGAGTACATTGGTCCAAAGACTGAATCATCTTATTGTGCTGCCCTACAGATACATATCCTAGGATCAATGCAGAATAGCACCAAGCCATACCTAGTTTGAATGGATAGGGTATAGGAACACTTAGAGTATACTGGTTAGCAGTTCCACTTCAAGGAGATTCCACAAACTGTGAGGGGATCAAAGGCATACAGTGACAGTATAATGTGTTCATACTGTTGGTATATAGGGAGACTAGCATGGAAGAGCATGCACCTTTGTTGGAATCAATTCTGTCAGGTTGCCTAACCACATAGGGTATTATTCAAAGGCTGGTGAATAAGCGTAGCCAAACAAGGCCTGTCATGGTTGCCCTTTATGTAAGTAAGGAGCATACTGCAGTAGCTTCTGCTGTCTAAGTTATATAGATCCCAGGTGTCATTGTTCCGTATGTGACTGTTTGAGGAAGTTTCAAAATGGAGTAACGCAAGATAAATGTATTCCGCCCTCAGCTAGAGAAAGGAGAGAGTAGCTCAAATAAATAGAGGGGCAACACTAAGGCTAGCAGTCTGAGTGAAAACAGCTCAATTAGCAACTGAAAAGCCTGCAATTTCCTTGGCACCTTGCAGGCTGAAGAGAGCTACAAAGTCATGAAGGGGCTGTAACAATTGGTTGCTGGGAACATTTTTAGACAATAAACACAGTTTTTTGGCAAATAAGTCACAGTTCAGTAATCTGTAGTACAATTTTCAAGTAAAACAGTACCTTAGCAAGACAGGATATGTTAGACAGCAAGACAGGATATGCTAGTCAGCAATAAGCAAACCTAAAGTACCAAAATGGTATGCCTCAGCAAGACAGAATAAGATAAAGCTGCTAGAAGGCTTAGTTGCAAAAAGGGGATGGGAGGAATTGCAGTTGTTGGCAGTAAGTAACCAATAAATTGAAACATCAGATAGGAGTGGGCGGAGACTGTGTGCATTTAAAGGAGGCCTGGGAGGGGGAGGGAGTGGGACGAAAAATCAAGGGTAAGTTTGCAAAGCTAGCACTGAATCAGTGCACATACAGTTGGAGAGAAACTGCAGTGGGGGGGAATGGTAAGTTACTTTACAGAGCCTGAGCAGAACAGGCTAAATTAAAATATATAAATTAGAAGCCAAGTACAGGAATGCAAGCTTACATTAAGCCACATGTCTCGGGTGCTCCTGCCTCAGGTAAGTGAGACCAGCCAATCAGAGAGCTCTACATAGGCGTGGAGCCAATAGCGCTTACCTGGGAAGGTGCTGAAATTGAAAACAGCAAACTGCAAGTGATGATCTGGTTCAGCGTTCACACAGCCAAGAGAAATTGTGGCAATTTTTCAAGTGTCGTACCTTATCTATCTCTTTGGGGAGTAGGTGGATTAGGATCCTTGCACCATAGAGGTGTTATGGCTGGATCATGACTGCTGCCCAAGGAGGCAAGTGGCACCTGTAAGGAAGGAGACAGCAGATTAAATAGGAGCAGATGGAGGGATGTATAAACAGAGACACACAAAGAGAGCTGAGCATCAACTTGAAAAACAAGTCAGGGGGCAGTCTCAGACAGAGGCAAGGTGCTGGCTAACTTGGGAATCCAAAACAAGCACAAAAGAACAGACTGATGGGGGAGGGCAGGAGGGACAAAGGAAGATGATTAAGAATGAAAGTCAAGGGCAGAAGCCTTAGGCTCAAGACAGAGGATACACAGATTTTACAATTCACTGAAGTTTCTAACGAAGTCCATAGCAGTAAGCATGTAAACCCAGTACAGTCTTAAATAGGATTAAAAAAAATATATTAACAAAGTCAGTAAAACCTTTTTACAAACTTAGTTCAAGGCAGTGTACAGAGTGAAAGGATAATTGGGGAAAAAATCAAGGGGAAGTTTGCAGAGCTAGCACTGAATCAGTGTACATGCAGTTGGAGAGAAATTGCAGCGGGGGGAATGGTACGTTACTTTACACAGGCCGAGCAGAAAAGGTTAAATTAAAATATATGAATTAGAAGCTGAGTACAGGGATGCAGGCTTATATTAAGCCACATGTCTCGGGTGCTCCTGTCTCAGGTGAGTGAGACCAGCTGATCAGGGAGCTCTGCACAGGCATGGAGCCAATAGTGGTATCCTGAGAAGGTGCTGAAATTGAAAACAGCAAATTGCAAATGATGATCCGGTTCAGCGTTCACACAGCCCAGAGAAATTGTGGCAATTTTTAAAGCATCATACTTTATCTATCTCTTTACCTTGCTTAAAACAAAAAAAAAAAGTATTCTGTCAATTTAATAAATGACCTACCTTATCCCAGGTATGTTTGAGGTTTAGGTGTGTAGCCTGCATTACAAACCTGGGGTTGCTGTGCTCTTTAAAAGCCTGGACTAAGGCCATCACCTCCCTGTCACTGCAGAACTTAGGCATCTTTCAGTCTGTATAAAAAAAAAAGTATTTGTTTAGAATCATTTACTGTAAGATATATTGTGATTTGAGTATCTGACATCCGTTTGTCTCTCTCTCTTTACACTCAACACAGTATGTTATTGTCAACCATAGATAGCCAACAGTACCATAGTGGCTGCCACTCACTGTGGCACCATGTTATTATGTGCTTTTGCTTTCTTCATACCTAGCTTGACCACAGCACACTATTGAACAAACCTGTGGTGTAATAGTAGTGGTCAATGCTACCTGTTGCACCCACAACTGTTAAAATATTTTAAACATTAGTGTTTTAATGGAATTGCATCACCCAACCCCTCACAGTGTTGTGTCTAGCTGAGACAACACCACTTATAAAAAAAAACAGACTAACAAATATACAATTGCAATAGTAATTAAATCATCATTCAATGTAGCATAATTGTGCACTGATGTTTTGATTATGTAAAGAACATTAAAAATATGGTTACTTACTTTTAAGTAATATAAAGCTAAACAAATGCAGATCTGCAACAATATTTTCTATTCTGTTGAAACACATAGACATAAACTGTTGCAAAACTGTCAAGAGCCAAATAAAGCCATCAGTATCTATGGCACAGCTCACTGATATAAACTTTGCACATTAGTACTCTCATGAGTCGTATAACACCAGGCAGGTAATCCCCCCAATCAGTTATTGGAATGAGAATTGAAACCCAGAGGCTGAGTAGAGGCTTGCACATCAGCAGTATACCTCCATGATGGCAACTGTACACATATTAGAACACTGAGTACCTGCATAACATCAGTCACACTATAGCTTACTTCACTAGAACAGGCAATACACAAAGAATGCAAAACCACACCTCAACATCAGTAATGTAAAAGTATAGCACACCTACATACCAGTTGCATGCAAGTTAAAACACTGAGTAGTTGCACACCTTCAAGTATCCAATACCACATTATCGCCCCCAGACTACCACTGGATCCTCACTACAGAGCCACACCACACCCAAAGCTATAGACATCAATGGTATACCTCCTGCACATGTAGTACAACAACTGGTACTTGCACAGCAGTATCCACAAACACCCCCCACCACCCCAAAAAAGAACATACTACATCCTGAGTGCAGAACCAGGTTACAATTGAAGCCATCTATATAAACATAACTCCTTCATGCCAGCTATGCACAAGCTAGAACTCTAAGGAGTTCCCTGCCCTCATTCACAGATAGCCATCCCCAACCCCTCGTGAACCAGGAATGGGCCCCTCCGGGCAAAACCAGGTTGTAGATCTTGAATGTAGAAGCACAATTGAGCTAAACAAATGGAACACAAATATTACACCTCTCTTATACTATTTACATACCAGCCGCACAACAGTTAGAACACTGAGTAGTTGTACACCCTTAGGCAAAAAATTACCCCTTCCCCAATCAACCCGTACTACATCCTGAGTGTACAGTCACATCCCAACAATAGGTTTCAATAGTAACAGTACACATGTTTGAAACCAGCTGAACACATGTTACAAAACTGAGCACTTGTACAGCCACAGCCAACCAATACCTCCCTCCCCCCCAAACAGGTATTAGATCCTGAGTGCAGACCCACATTACAAGAAACCCATGAACATCAATGGCACACCTCTCCAACACCAGGTGGACACATGTTAGATGACTCATGAGTAGCACAAACTTACATAGCTAATGCCCCCCCCCAGTCTACCATGCACTGGATCCTGACTGCTGGCTCACAGTGCAAGTAAATCTGTACATATAAATCTTATAACTACCGCTTTGCACCAGTTCCCTGCTGCTTAGTCAGACAAGCTACTGGATTTTCAATCTAGAAGCAGACTTTAAATACACCTCTAAATGTCTACAGCTTGCCACCCTGACAGTAAGTGCAGAAATGTTAAACACTGACAAGTTGCATGGTTTCAGTGACTCAATGCTCTGACTACCTGACATCAGGTACTGTATTCTGAGTGCAGAGACACATACTCACTAAAATCATGGCATCAATGGCATAGCTCCCTAATAGTTGCAGGAGGTACTGGATGTTGAGTGAACAGACAGACCCCAACCTGTACACAGTGCATGTATATATTCTAAGTTGTTCTATTCTTTGACCAGTTACATTGGCTCTTAAAAGAGCCATTTTTTTCTCACACTGTATGACATGTTCTTGACAGATATTTGTATACAGGTACACAATTACAGAAGTGCAAGAATGCCATCTCGGAGGTCCTCAACAAAAATGTTGTTACCTGTGCTTGAGAGATGCACGCCATCTTTTAGATACAGCCAATGTTTCTGATATACAATTTGGGGGTGACATATGGTGTGCATTCCCAAAGCACGAAGGAATCCAGATATTTGTATGTTCACTTTTCGACATGACCTTTCAAGTGCAGGACAATAATCCTCACCTTTCCAGATCATTTGCTGTGTAATGTCTGAATACAGAATTTAACAAGCCGGTAACATACTGATAAAATGCTGCAAGTCAAACTGCAGCTTCAATTTAATCAATTGCCCTTTTGTTCCCCCAAATTATTACCTCTGAGATGGATCAGGAGTATGTCTGGTACTGGGTGTGTCTACAGCAACAGGTATATGATTGGCATGAGTTGCTCCCATCTAATGCCACCCTTCCCAAACCAAGACACTGAGCAGTGAGGTAGGAGCAAATCATTGCCAAAATGACTAGCCCCACTGAAAAGTGATGCTCTTCTCACCAGGCTTGATTAAACAATCCATACACTAACTCTAGATCTTTCTGCCATGCTGAGTATAAACCTTTAACAACTCAGATGAAGAAATATCAGATATGTGTCTGTCTCTGACCGAACACTACCAAGGCTAAGTAGCAGAAGGACTGGTACTCAGCTCAATGTGTAAGATAAACACAGTGAGATACAATCATAACTAAAGTTCTGATTCCTCGGGACAATCAAGCAACTGAAGCAACACAAGCAGCTCACCTGAGTAGCTGAGGAAGCCAAATCTAAAGCCTGATAACTTTTGAGGCAGCTCCCCCAGCCCAAGCTAGGCACTCGGGACAATCAAGCAACTGAAGCAACACAAGCAGCTCACCTGAGTAGCTGAGGAAGCGAATCTCAGCCTGATAACTTTCGAGGGCAGCTCACCCCAAGCTAGGCACTCGGGACAATCAAACAGCAAGCAAACACAAGCAGCTCACCAGAGTAGCTGAGGAAGCCAAATCTCCAGCCTGATAACTTTCGAGGCAGCTCCCCCCTCCCAAGCTAGGCACTCGGGACAATCAAGCAACTGAAGCAACACAAGCAGCTCACCTGAGTATCTGAGGAAGCCGAATCTCCAGACTGACAACTTTCGAGACAGCTCCCCCCCCAAGCTAGGCACTCGGGACAATCAAGCAAATGAATCAACACAAGCAGCACAACTGAGTAGCTGAGGAAGCCGAATCTCCAGCCTGATAACTTTCGAGACAGCTCCCCCCCATAACAGCTAGGCACTTAGGACAATCAAGCAACTGGAAACACAAACAGCTCACCTGAGTAGCCAGGAAGCCAATCTCCAGCCTGATAACTTCGAGAGACGCTCCCACCCCAAGCTAGACACTCGGGACAATCAAGCAACTGAAGCAACACAAGCAGCTCACCTGAGTAGCTGAGGAAGCCGAATCTCCAGCCTGATAACTTTTGAGGCAGCTCCCCAAAGCTCAGGCACTTGGGACAATCAAGCAACTGAAGCAACACAAGCAGCTCACCTGAGTAGCTGAGGAAGCCGAATCTCCAGCCTGATAACTTTCGAGGCAGCTCCCCCCTCAAGCTAGGCACTCGGGACAATCAAGCAACTGAAGCAACACAAACAGCTCACCTGAGTAGCTGAGGAAGCCGAATCTCCAGCCTGATAACTTTCAAGGAAGCTCCCCCCCACAAGCTAGGCACTAGGGACAATCAAGCAACTGAAGCAACACAAGCAGCTCACCTGAGTAGCTGAGGAACCCGAATATCCAGCCTGATAACTTTCGAGGTAAAGAGAGCTTCTTCTCTTCCTCTGGACGCCTGCAGAGGGGTGCTACCTGATGAACACTTATATTTTATGCATTTTGTTCCCTGTTCACCACTGGGTGGGCTTGTTATTTACTTCTCTTTGTGCTACTAAGGCTGAAGTGTAAAGCTAGGGACTCACTAGGTTTCCTAGAGTTGCCTTGCTAAGATTACAACCTTAAAGCCAGATATACCAAGAAGCTAATATAGAGCAGACTTGTTTAATATGGTGGTATTTGGAACTAATGCAGATTACACCCCTTAAGCCAGATATACCAAGCAGCTAATATAGAGCAGACTTGTTTAATATATAGTGGAATTGGAGCTAATAGTGTACTTGTAACTGAAAGGCATTAGGTTAGCTGGGTCTAGTGTGACCTCATTTATAATAGCCCTGTTTGCTTAGAGTGGGCTCCTTTATTTAAGTCATATTATATTTTTCCTGCTGCATAGTAATAGAGAGGTGTGTTCTCAATTACATAGTCAGCTCCCCAAGCTAGGCACTTGGGACAATCAAACAACTGAAGCAACACAAGCAGCTCACCTGAGTAGCTGAGGAAGCAGATCTCAGCCCTGATAACTTTCGAGGTAAAGAGTGACCTCTTCTCTTCATCTGGGCCTGCAGAGGGTGCTACCTGATGAACACTTATATTTTTATGAATTTTGTTCCCTGTTACCACTGGGTAGGCTTATTATTTGCTTCTCTTTGTGCTACTAAGGCTGAAGTGTAAAGCTAGGGACTCACTGGTTTCCCTAGAGTTGCCTTGATGATTACACCTTAAAGCCAGATATACCAAGCAGCTAATATAGAGCAGACTTGTTTAATATGGTAGTATTTGGAGCTAATTACTTCACACCTTAAAAGCCAGATGCCAAACAGCTAATATAGAGCAGACTCATTTAATATGGTGGTATTGGAGATAATTGTGCTTGTAACTGAGGCATTAGGTTAGCTGGGTCCTAGTGTGACCTCAATTTGGAATAGACCTGTTTGCTTAGAGTGGAGCTCCTTGTATCAGTCACAACATATTCCCCTGTATAGTAATGAGAGGCTGTGTTTCTCCCACTACATAGGCAGCTCCAACCTCCCAAGCTAGGCACCCAGCACAATCAAGCAACTGAAGCAACACAAGCAGCTCACCTGAGTAGCTGAGAAGCCGAATCTCCAGCCTGATTAACTTTCGAGGTAAAAGAAACCTCTTCTCTTCATCTGGGCCTGCAGAGAGAGGTGCTACCCTGATGAACACTTATATTTTATGAACTTTGCTCCCATTCACTGGGTAGGCTTGTGTATTGCTTCTCTTTTGCGCTACTAATGCTGAAGTGTAAAGCTAAGGACTCACCTGATTTCCCTAGAGTTGCCTTGCTGATTACAGCATAAGCCAGATATACCAAGCAGCTAATATAGAGCAGACTTGTTTAATAAGGTGGTATTCGGAGCTAATTGCTGATTACACCACAAAGCCAGATATACCAAGCAGCTAATATAGAGCAGACTTGTTTACTATGGTGATATTGGAGCTAATTGTGCTTATGACTGAAATCATTAGGTTAGCTGAGTCCTAGTCTGACCTCATTTTGGAATAGCCCTGTTTGCTTAGAGTGATGCTCCTTTGTTTAAGTCACAACATATTCTCCCGCTGCATAGTAATGAGAGGCTGTGTTTTCTCCCCTACATAGGCAGCTCTCCATCCCCCAAGCTAGGCAATCGGGACAATCAAGCAACTAAAGCAACACAAGCAGCTCACCCTGAGTAGCTGAGGAAGCCGAATCTCAGCCTGATGACTTTGAGGTAAAGGCCTCTTCTCTTACCGTCTGGAGCGTCTTCAGAGGTGCTACCCTGATGAACACTTATATTTATGAACTTTGTTCCTGTTCACCACTAGGGTGGGATTATTATTTGCTTCTCTTTGTGCTACTAAGGCTGAAGTGTAAAGCTAAGGACTCACTGGTTTCCTAGAGTTGCCTTGCTGATTACACCTTAAAGCCAGATAAACCAAGCAGCTAATATAGAGCAAGACTTGTTTAATATTTTGGTATTTGGAGCTAATTGCTGATTACATTTGTTTGGTCACAACATATTCGCCCTGTATAGTAAGAGAGGCTGTGTTTTCTCCACTGGTAGCTCCCACACCCCAATCTAGGCACTTGGGACAATCACAACTGAAGCAACACAAGCAGCTCACTAGTGGCTGAGGAAACTGAATCTCCAGCCTGATAACTTTGGGTAAAGAGCCTCTTCTCTTCATCTGACGCCTGCAGAGGGGTGTACCTGATGAACACTTATTTTATAAACTTTTTCCTGTTCACACTGGGTGGGTTTGTTGTTTCTTTTTGTTATTAAGGTTGAAGTGAAAAGTTAGGACTCTGGTTTCTCTAGAGTTACCTGTTTATTACCTTAAGTCAGAAATAGGCAGATAATATAGCAGACTTGTTTATATGGTGTTTGGAGCTAGTTCTGATTACACTTAAAGCCAGATGCCAAGCAGCAAATATAGAGCAGACTACTTTAATATGGTGGTATTGGAGCTAATTGTGCTTGTAACTGAAGGCATTAGGTTTGGTTGTCTTATGTGACTCATTATGGAATAGCCCTGTTTGCTTCGAGTGGAGCTCCTTTGTTAAGTCTGCTTATTTCGCTGCTTAGAAATGAGGTTGTGTTTCCACTACATGGTAGCTCTCCAAGCTAGGCAATCGGGACAATCAAGCGCTGAAGCAACACAAGCAGCTCACCTGAGTAGCTGAGAGCGAATATCAGCCATTTCGAGGAGTGAGGGCCTCTCTTCATCTGGATCGCCTGCAGCCGGTGCTTCCTGATGAACACTTAAATTTTAAACTTTGTTCCTGTTCACCCTGGGTGGTTTGTTATTGCTTCTTTGTGTTACAGCGGCTGAAGTAAAAGCTTGGGACTCACTGGTTTCCCTAGGTTCCTTGCTGATTACACCTTCAGCCAGATATATAAGCAGCTAATATAGAGCAGACTTGTTTAAAATGGTGGTATTTGGAGCTAATTGTTGATTACACTTTTAAAGCCAGATATATCAAGCAGCTAATATAGAGCAGACTGGTTTAATATGGTTATTGGAGCTAATTGTGCTTGTAACTGAGGCATTAGTTTAGCTTGGTCCAGAGTGACCTCATTTAGAATAAGCGCTGTTTGCTTATAGTGGAGCTCCTTTGTTTAAGTCACAACATATTCTCCCACTGTATAGTAATGAGAGGCTGTTTTCTCCACAACATAGGCAGCTTCCCCAAGCAAGGCCGTGGGACAGTGAAGCAACTGAAGGTTAACATCAAGCAGCTCACTTGAGAAGCTGGCGAAGTCGAATCTCCAGCCTGATAAATTTCGGAGGTAAAGAGCCTCTTTCTCTTCATCTGGACGCCTGCAGACGGGTGCTACCTGATGAACACTTATATTTTATAAACTTTGTTCCTCTGTTCACCACTGGGTGTTTTTTGTTTGTTTATTTGTGCTACTAAGGCTGAAGTGTAATGCTTAGGGACTCACTGGTTTCCTGAGTTCCCTTGCTGATTACACCTTCAAGCCAGATATACCAAGCAGATAATATACAGCAGACTTGTTTAATATGGTGGTATTTGGAGCTAATTGCTGATTACACCTTAAAGCCAGATATACCAAGCAGCTTATATAGAGCAGACTAGTTTAATATGGTGATATTGGAGCTAATTGTGCTTGTAACTGAAGGCATTAGGTTAGCTGGGTCCTAGTGTGACCTCATTAAGGAATCGCCCTATTTTCTTAGAGAGGAGCTCCTTTGTTTAAGTCACAACATATTCTCCCGCTGCATAGTAATGAGAGGCTGTGTTTTCTCCACTTCATAGGCAGCTCCCCACCACCATGTTAGCACTCGGGACAATCAAGCAACTGAAGCAACACAAGCAGCTCACTTGAGGAGCTGAGGAAGCCGAATCTTCAGCCTGAAAACTTTCGAGGTAAACAGAGCCTCTTCTCTTCGTCTGGACGCATGTAGAGGGGTGCTACCTGATGAAAACTTATATTTTATGAACTTTGTTCCCTGTTCACCACTGGGTGGGCTTGTTATTTGCTTCTCTTTGTGCTACTAAGGCTGAAGTGTAAAGCTTGGGACTCACTGGTTTCCCTAGAGTTGCCTTGCTGATTACATCTTAAAGCCAGATATACCAAGCAGCTAATATAGAGAACACTTGTTTAATATGGTGGTATTTGAGTAATTGCTAATTTCACCTTTTAAGCCCTTATTCCGAGCAGCTAATGTGGAGCAGACTTGTTTAATATGGTGGTATTGGGCTAAATGTGCTTGTAACTGAAGGCATTTGGTTAGCTGGGTCCTATGTGTGACATCATTCTGGAATAGCCCTGTTTGCTTAGAGTGGAGCTCCTTTGTTTCCAGTCTGTATTTTCTCCCCTTTGCATAGTAAGTGAGGCTGTGTTTTCTCCTACATAGGCAGCTCCCCCAAGCTAGGCACTTGGGACAAAAAAGCAACTGAAGCAACACAAGCAGCTCACCTGAGTAGCTGAGGAAGCCGAATCTCCAGCCTGATAAGTTTTGAGGTAAAGAGAGCCTCTTCTCTTCATCTGGATGCCTGCAGATGGGGTGCTACCTGATGAACACTTATATTTTATGAACTTTGTTCCCTATTTACCACTTGGAGGGCTTGTTATTTGACTTCTCTTTGTGCTACTAGGCTGAAGTGTAAAGCTTAGAGTCACTGGTTTCCCTAGGGGTGGCCTTGCTTGATTACACCTTTAAGCCAGATACACCAAGCAGCTAATGTGCAGCAGACTTGTTTATATAGTGGTATTCGTGAGCTAATTGCTGATAACACCTTAAGCAGATATACCAAGCAGCTAACATAGAGCAAGACTTGTTTAATATGATGAGCACGGAGTTAATTATTGCTTGTAACTCATGGCATTAGGTTAGCTGGGTCCTTGTGTGTCCTCATTTTGGAATTGTCCTGTTTGTCTTAGTGGAGCTACTTGCTATGTCTGCAACATATCTCCAGCTGCATAGTATTGAGAGGCTGTGTTTCTCCACTACATAGCAGGACCACCCCCAAACTAGGCACTACTTGGTACAATCAAGCAACTGAAGCAACGCAAGCAGCTCACCCTGAAGTAGCTGGGAGGAAGCCAAATCTCTAAGCACTGATGACTTTTGAGGTGAAGAGAGCCTCTTCTCATTTTCTGGTCGCCTGCAGAGGGTGCTACGTGATGGAATATCACACTTTATTTTATGAACTTTGTTCCCTGTTTCACCACTGGGTTTGTTATTTACTTCTCTTTGTGCTACTAAGGCTGAAGTGTAAAGCTAGGGACTCACTGGTTTCCCTAGAGTTGCCTTGCTGATAACACCTTAAAGCCAGATATACCAAGCAGCTAATAAAGAGCAGACTTGTTTGATATGGTGGAATTTGGAGCTAATTGCTGATTACACCTTAAAGTCAGAAATACCAAGCAGCTAATATAGAGCAGACTTGTTTAATATGGTGGTATTGGATCTAATTGTGCTTGTAACTGAAGGCATTAGGTTAGCTGGGTAATAGTGTGACATCATTTTGGAATAGCCCTGATTGCTTAGAGTGGCGCTCCTTTGTTTAAGTCACAACATATTCACCCACTGTATAGTAATGAGAGGCTGTGTTTTCTCCACTACATAGGTAGCTCCCCACACCCCAATCTAGGCACTTGGGACAATCAAGCAACTGAAGCAACACAAGCAGCTCACCTGAGTAGCTGAGGAAACCGAATCTCCAGCCTGATAACTTTTGAGGTAAAGAGAGCCTCTTCTCTTCATCTGGACGCCTGCAGAGGGGTGCTACCTGATGAACACTTATATTTTATAAACTTTGTTCCCTGTTCACCACTGGGTGGGTTTGTTATTTGCTTCTCTTTGTGCTACTAAGGCTGAAGTGAAAAGCTAGGGACTCACTGGTTTCTCTAGAGTTACCTTGTTGATTACACCTTAAAGTCAGAAATACCAGGCAGATAATATAGAGCAGACTTGTTTAATATGGTGGTATTTGGAGCTAATTGCTGATTACACCTTAAAGCCAGATATACCAAGCAGCAAATATAGAGCAGACTAATTTAATATGGTGGTATTGGAGCTAATTGTGCTTGTAACTGAAGGCATTAGGTTTGCTGGTTCCTAGTGTGAACTCATTATGGAATAGCCCTGTTTGCTTCGAGTGGAGCTCCTTTGTTTAAGTCTCAACATATTCTACCGCTGCTTAGAAATGAGAGGCTGTGTTTTCTACACTACATAGGTAGCTCCCCCCCCCAAGCTAGGCAATCGGGACAATCAAGCAACTGAAGCAACACAAGCAGCTCACCTGAGTAGCTGAGGAAGCCGAATATCCAGCCTGATAACTTTCGAGGTAAAGAGAGCCTCTTCTCTTCATCTGGACGCCTGCAGACGGGTGCTTCCTGATGAACACTTAAATTTTTTAAACTTTGTTCCCTGTTCACCACTGGGTGGATTTGTTATTTGCTTCTCTTTGTGCTACAAAGGCTGAAGTGTAAAGCTTGGGACTCACTGGTTTCCCTAGAGTTCCCTTGCTGATTACACCTTCAAGCCAGATATACCAAGCAGCTAATATAGAGCAGACTTGTTTAAAATGGTGGTATTTGGAGCTAATTGTTGATTACACCTTAAAGCCAGATATACCAAGCAGCTAATATAGAGCAGACTGGTTTAATATGGTGTTATTGGAGCTAATTGTGCTTGTAACTGAAGGCATTAGTTTAGCTTGGTCCTAGAGTGACCTCATTTAGGAATAGCGCTGTTTGCTTATAGTGGAGCTCCTTTGTTTAAGTCACAACATATTCTCCCACTGCATAGTAATGAGAGGCTGTGTTTTCTCCACAACATAGGCAGCTTCCCCCCAACAAGGCAGCACGCGGGACAATGAAGCAACTGAAGCAACACAAGCAGCTCATCCGGAAGCTAAAGGAAGCCGAATCTCAGCCTGATAAATTTCGGGGTAAAGAGGCTCTTCTCTCTTCATCTGGGCCTTTTACCAGGCAGGTGCTACCCTGATGAACACTTATATTTTATAAACTTTGTTCCCTGTTCACCACTGGGTGTTTTTGTTGCTTCTATTTGTACTACTAAGGCTGAAGTGTAATGTTAGGGACTCACTGGTTTCCTAGAGTTCCCTTGCTGATTACACCTTCAAGCCAGATATATAAGCAGATAATATACAGCAGACTTGTTTAATATGGTGGTATTTGGAGCTAATTGCTGATTACCTTAAAGCCAGATATACAAGCAGCTTATATAGAGCAGACTAGTTTAATATAATTCGATATTGGAGCTAATTGTGCTTGTCGCTTGAGAGCATTAGGTTAGCTGGGTCTGGTAGACCTCGTTAAGAGAATAGCCCTATTTGCTTAGAGTGGAGCTCCTTTGTTTAAGTCACAACATATTCTCCCGCTGCATAGTAATGAGAGGCTGTGTTTTCTCCACTTCATAGGCAGCTCCCCACCACCATGTTAGCACTCGGGACAATCAAGCAACTGAAGCAACACAAGCAGCTCACTTGAGGAGCTGAGGAAGCCGAATCTTCAGCCTGAAAACTTTCGAGGTAAACAGAGCCTCTTCTCTTCGTCTGGACGCATGTAGAGGGGTGCTACCTGATGAAAACTTATATTTTATGAACTTTGTTCCTGTTCACCACTGGGTGGGCTTGTTATTTGCTTCTCTTTGTGCTACTAAGGCTGAAGTGTAAAGCTTGGGACTCACTGGTTTCCCTAGAGTTGCCTTGCTGATTACATCTTAAAGCCAGATATACCAAGCAGCTAATATAGAGAACACTTGTTTAATATGGTGGTATTTGAAGCTAATTGCTAATTACACCTTTAAGCCACTTATTCCGAGCAGCTAATATAGAGCAGACTTGTTTAATATGGTGGTATTGGAGCTAAATGTGCTTGTAACTGAAGGCATTTGGTTAGCTGGGTCCTAGTGTGACATCATTCTGGAATAGCCCTGTTTGCTTAGAGTGGAGCTCCTTTGTTTCAGTCACAACATTTTCTCCCGCTGCATAGTAATGAGAGGCTGTGTTTTCTCCACACCATAGGCGGCTCTCCCAAGCTAGGCACTTGGGACAAAAAAGGAACTGAAGCAACACAAGCAGCTCACCTGAGTAGCTGAGGAAGCCGAATCTCCAGCCTGATAAGTTTTGAGGTAAAGAGAGCCTCTTCTCTTCATCTGGATGCCTGCAGATGGGGTGCTACCTGATGAACACTTATATTTTATGAACTTTGTTCCCTATTTACCACTTGGAGGGCTTGTTATTTGACTTCTCTTTGTGCTACTAAGGCTGAAGTGTAAAGCTAGAGAGTCACTGGTTTCCCTAGAGGTGCCTTGCTGATTACACCTTAAAGCCAGGATACACCAAGCAGCTAATGTGCAGCAGACTTGTTTAATATAGTGGTATTCGGAGCTAATTGCTGATAACACCTTAAAGCCAGATATACCAAGCAGCTAACATAGAGCAGACTTGTTTAATATGGTGGTACCGGAGTTAATTGTGCTTGTAACTCATGGCATTAGGTTAGCTGGGTCCTTGTGTGTCCTCATTTTGGAATTGTCCTGTTTGCTTAGAGTGGAGCTACTTTGCTTATGTCACAACATATTCTCCAGCTGCATAGTAATGAGAGGCTGTGTTTTCTCCACTACATAGGCAGGTCCAACCCCCCAAACTAGGTTTTCGTGACAATCGAGCTTAACTGAAGCAACACAAGCAGCTTACCTGAAGGTAGCTGAGGAAGCCATAGATCTCTAGCCTGATAACTTTTTGAGGTGAAGAGCCTCTTCTCATTTTCTGGGCATTTCTGCAGAGGGGTGCTACGTGATGAACACTTTTATTTTATGAACTTTGTTCCCTGTTCACCACTGGGTTGGATTGTTATTTACTTCTCTTTGTGCTACTAAGGCTGAAGTGTAAAGCTAGGGACTCACTGGTTTCCCTAGAGTTGCCTTGCTGATAACACCTTAAAGCCAGATATACCAAGCAGCTAATAAAGAGCAGACTTGTTTAATATGGTGATTTGGAATGGTTGCTGATTACACCTTAAAGTCCAAATATACCCAGCAGCTAATATATAGAGCAGACTTGTTTAATATGGTGGTATTGGAGCTAATTGTGCTTGTAACTGAAGGCATTAGGTTAGCTGGGTCATAGAGAACCTTATTTTGGAATAGCCCTGTTTGCTTAGAGTGGGCTCCTTTGTTTAAGTCTGTATATTCTCACATGCATAGAAATGAGAGGCTGTTTTCTACACTACATATGGCAGCTCCCCCAAGCTAGTGTCATCGGGACAATCAATCAATCAACTGAAGAAACACAAGGAGGTCACCTGGTGGCTGAGGACGTATCTTGGCCTGATAAATTTTGAGGTAAATAGAGCCTCTTCTCTTCGACCTGGATGCCTGCAGAGGTGCTACCGATGAACATGTATATTTTATGAACTTTGTTCCCTGTTCACCACTGTGTGGGCTTGTTATTTGCTTCTCTTTGTGCTACTAAGGCTGAATTGTAAAGCTAGGGACTCACTGGTTTCCCTAGAGTAGCCTTGCTGATTACACCTTAAAACCAGATATACCAAGCAGCTAATATAGAGCAAAATTGTTTAATATGGTGGTATGTGGAGCTAATTACTGATTACACCTTAAACCAGATTTACCCAGCAGCTAATAAAGAGCAGACTTGTTTAATATGGTGGTATTGGAGCTTATTGTGCTTGTAACTGAAGGCATTAGGTTAGCTGGTTCCTAGTGTGACTTCATTTTGGAATAGCCTTGTTTGCTTAGAGAGGAGCTCCTTTGTTTCAGTCACAACATATTCTCCTGCTGTATTGAATTGAGAAGCTGTGTTTTCTCAACATCGGTGCACCCCCCCCAATCTGAACACTTCGGTACAATCAAGCAACTGAAGCAAGACATGCAGCTCACCTGAGTAGCTGTGGAGCGAATCTCAGGCCTGATAACTTTCGAGGGAAATAGAGCTCTTCTCGTCTGGATGCTCTGCAGAGGGGTGCTACCTTGAAGAACACTTTTATTTTATGAACTTGTTCCTATTTCTACTACTGTTGGATTGTTATTTACTTCTCTTTGTGCTACTATGGCTGAAGTGTAAAGCTAGGGACTCCTGGTTTCCTAGAGTTGCCTTGCTGATACTTACCTTAAAGCCAGATGTACCAAGCAGCTAATAAAGAGCAGACTTGTTTAATATGGTGGAATTTGGAGCTAATTGCTGATTACACCTTAAAGCCAAACTCTTGGCAATAATATAGAGCAGACTTGTTTAATATGGTGGTATTGGAGCTAATTGTGCTTGTAACTGAAGGCATTAGGTTAGCTGGGTCATAGAGAGACCTTATTTTGGAATAGCCCTCTTTGCTTAGAGTGGAGCTCCTTTGTTTAAGTCACAACATATTCTACCACTGCATAGAAATGAGAGGCTGTGTTTTCTACACTACATAGGCTGCACCCCCCAAGCTAGGCAATCGGGACAAACAATCAATCAACTGAAGCAACACAAGCAGGTCACCTGAGTGGCTGAGGACGCCGAATCTCTAGCCTGATAAATTTTGAGGTAAATAGAGCCTCTTCTCTTCGTCTGGATGCCTGCAGAGGGGTGCTACCCGATGAACACTTATATTTTATGAACTTTGTTCCCTGTTCACCACTGTGTGGGCTTGTTATTTGCTTCTCTTTGTGCTACTAAGGCTGAAGTGTACAGCTAGGGACTCACTGGTTTCCCTAGAGTAGCCTTGCTGATTACACCTTAAAACCAGATATACCAAGCAGCTAATATAGGGCAAAATTGTTTAATATGGTGGTATGTGGAGCTAATTGCTGATTACACCTTAATCCAGATTTACCCAGCAGCTAATATAGAGCAGACTTGTTTAATATGGTGGTATTGGAGCTTATTGTGCTTGTAACTGAAGGCATTAGGTTAGCTGGTTCCTAGTGTGACTTCATTTTGGAATAGCCTTGTTTGCTTAGAGAGGAGCTCCTTTGTTTAAGTCACAACATATTCTCCTGCTGTATTGAATTGAGAAGCTGTGTTTTCTCAACATCGGTGCACCCCCCCCAATCTAGACACTTGGTACAATCAAGCAACTGAAGCAACACATGCAGCTCACCTGAGTAGCTGTGGAAGCCGAATCTCCAGCCTGATAACTTTCGAGGGAAAGAGCCTCTTCTTCTCTTCGTCTGGATGCCTGCAGAGGGGTGCTACCTGATGAACACTTATATTTTATGAACTTTGTTCCCTGTTCACCACTGGTTGGGCTTGACTAGCTACTTCTCTTTGTGCTACTAAAGGCTATGAAGTGTAAACTAGGGACTCACTGGTTTCCCTAGAGTTGCCTTGCTGATTACACCTTAAAGCCAGATATACCAAGCAGCTAATATAGAGCAGACTTGTTTAATATGGTGGTATTTGGAGCTAATTGCTGATTACACCTTAAAGACAGAAATACCAAGCAGCTAATATAGAGCAGACCTGTTTAATATGGTGGTATTGGATCTAATTGTGCTTGTAACTGAAGGCATTAGGTTAGCTGGGTCCTACTGTGACATCATTTTGGAATAGCCCTGATTGCTTAGAGTGGAGCTCCTTTGGTTAAGTCACAAAATATTCATCCACTGCATAGTAATGAGAGGCTGTGTTTTCTCCACTACATAGGCAGCTCCCCCAAGCTAGGCACTTGGGACAATCAAGCAACTGAAGCAACACAAGCAGCTCACCTGAGTAGCTGAGGATGCCGAATCTCCAGCCTGATAACTTTTGAGGTAAAGAGAGCCTCTTCTCTTCATCTGGACGCCTGCAGAGGGGTGCTACCTGATGAACACTTATATTTTATAAACTTTGCTCCCTGTTCACCACTGGGTGGGTTTGTTATTTGCTTCTCTTTGTGCTACTAAGGCTGAAGTGAAAACCTAGGGACTCACTGGTTTCTCTAGAGTTACCTTGCTGATTACACCTTAAAGTCAGATATACCAAGCAGATAATATAAAGCAGACTTGTTTAATATGGTGGTATTTGGAGCTAATTGCTGATTACACCTTAAAGCCAGATATACCAAGCAGCTAATATAGAGCAAACTTTTTTAATATGGTGGTATTGGAGCTAATTGTGCTTGTAACTGAAGGCATTAGGTTTGCTGGGTCCTAGTGTGAACTCATTATGGAATAGCCCTGTTTGCTTAAAGAGGAGCTCCTTTGTTTAAGTCACAACTTATTCTCCCGATGCATAGTAATGAGTGGCTGTGTTTTCTCCACTACATAGGCAGCTCCCCCAACCAAGCAAGGCACTAGGGTCAATCAAGAAACTGAAGCAACACAAGCAGCTCACTTGAGTAGCTGAGGAAGCCAAATCTCCACCCTGATAACTTTCGAGGTGAAGAGAGCCTCTTCTCTTCGTCTGGACGCCTGCAGAGGGGTGCTACCTGATTTAACACTTATGGCTTTTTATGAACTTTGTTCTCTGTTTCACCATTGGTGGGCATGTTATTTGCTTCTCTCTGTGCTACTAAGGCTGAAGTGTAAAACTAGGGACTCACTGGTTTCCCTAGAGTTGCCCTTGCTGATTACACCTTAAGCCAGATATACCAAGCAGCTAATACAGAGCAGACTTGACTGTATATGGTGGTATTTGGAGCTAATTGATGATTACACATTAAAGATAGATATTCCAAGCAGCTGATAGAGCAGACTTGTTAATATGGTGGTAGACTAATTGTCCAACGTAACTGAAGGCATTAGGTTAGCTGGGTCATAGAGACCTTATTTTGAATAGCCCTGTTTGCTTAGAGTGGAGCTCCTTTGTTTCAGTCACAACATATTCTACCGCTGCATAGAAATGAGAGGCTGTGTTTCTGTACACTACATAGTGCTCTCCAAGCTAGGCAATCGGGACAATCCAAGCAGCTGAAGCAACACAAGCAGCTCACCTGAGTGTCTGAGGAAGCCGAATCTCTAGCCTGATAACTTTTTGAGGGTAAAGAGATTTCTTCTCTCTTCAGGTCTGAACTGCCAGAGGTGCTACCCGATGAACACTAATATTTTATGAACTTTGTTTCCCTGTTCACCTCTGTGTGGGCTTGTTATTTGCATCTCTTAGTGCTTCTAAGTCTGAAGTGTAAAAGCTAGGGACTCACTAGTTTCCCTTGGATTTGCCTTGCTTGATTACACCTTAAAGCCAGATATACCAAGCAGCTAATATAGAGCAAAACTTGTTTAATATGGTGGTATTTGGAGCTAATTGCTGATTACACCTTAAAGCCAGATATACCCAGCAGCTAATATAGAGCAGTCTTGTTTAATATGGTGGTATTGGAGCTAATTGTGCTTGTAACTGAAGGCATTAGGTTAGCTGGTTCCTAGTGTGACTTCATTTTGGAATAGCCTAGTTTGCTTGGAATTGGAGCTCCTTTGTTTAAGTCACCACATATTCTCCTGCTGCATTGTAATGAGAGACTGTGTTTTCTACACAACAAGGCCACCCCAAAGCTAGGCATGGGACAATCCGACAACTGAGCAACACAAGCAGCTCACCTGAGTAGCTGAGGAAGCGAATCTCCAGCCCTGATAACTTTGAGGTGAAGAGAGCCTCTTCTCTTCATCTGGGCGACTGCAGATGGGTGCTACCTGATGAACACTTATATTTTTTAAACTTTGTTCCCTGTTCACCGCAGGGTGGGTTTGTTATTTGCTTCTCTTTGTGCTACTAAGGCTGAAGTGTAAAGCTAGGGACTCACTGGTTTCCCTAGAATTCCCTTGCTGATTACACCTTCAAGCCAGATACACCAAGCAGATAATATAGAGCAGACTTGTTTAATATGGTGGTATTTGGAGCTTATTGCTGATTACACCTTAAAGCCAGATATACCAAGCAGCTAATATAGAGCAGACTTGTTTAATATGGTGGTATTGGAGCTAATTGTGCTTGTAACTGAAGGCATTAGGTTAGCAGGGTCCTTTTGTGACCTCATTTCAGAATAGCCCTGTTTGCTTAGAGTGGAGCTCCTTTGTTTAAGTCACAACATATTCTCCCGCTGCATAGTAATGAGAGGCTGTGTTTTCTCCACTTCATAGGCAGCTCCCCACCACCAAGCTAGCACTCTGGACAATTAAGCAACTGAAGCAACACAAGCAGCTCACCTGAGGAGCTGAGGAAGCCTAATCTCCAGCCTGAAAACTTTCGAGGTAAACAGAGCCTCTTCTCTTCATCTGGACACCTGCAGAGGGGTGCTACCTGATGAACACTTATATTTTATGAACTTTGTTCCCTGTTCACCACTCTGTGGGCTTGTTATATGCTTCTCTTTGTGCTACTAAGGCTGAAGTGTAAAGCTAGGGACTCACTCGTTTCCCTAGAGTTGCCTTGCTGATTACACCTTAAAGCCAGATATGCCAAGCAGCTATTATAGAAGCGAGACTTGTTTCATATTTTGTTATTTGGAGCTAATTGCTTGTGTGCACCTTAAAGCTAGATAACTAAGCAGCTAATATAGACAGAATTGTTTCATATATGTGGTATTGGAGCTAATTCTGCTTGTAACTGAAAGCGTTAGGTTAGATGGGTCCCAGTGTGACCTCATTTTGGAATATCCCTGTTTGCTTAGAGTGGAGCTCCTTTGTTTAAGTCACAACATATTCTCCCGCTGTATAGTAATGAGAGGCTGTGTTTTCTCCTCTGCATAGGCAGCACCCCCCCCCCACCAGGCTAGGCACTTGGGACAATCATGCAACTGATGCAACACAAGCAGCTCACCTGAGTAGCTAAGGAAGCCGAATCTCCAGCCTGATAAGTTTTGAGGTAAAGAGAGCCTCTTCTCTTCATCTGGATGCCTGCAGAGGGGTGCTACCTGATGAACACTTATATTTTATGAACTTTGTTCCCTGTTTACCACTGGGTGGGCTTGTTATTTGACTTCTCTTTGTGCTACTAAGGCTGAAGTGTAAAGCTAGGGACTCACTGGTTTCCTTGAGTTGCCTTGTTGATTACACCTTAAAGCCAGATATACCAAGCAGCTAATGTGAAGCAGACTTGTTTAATATGGTGGTATTTGGAGCTAATTGCTGATTACATCTTAAAGCCAGATATACCAAGCAGCTAACATAGAGCAGACTTGTTTAATATGGTGGTACTGAAGTTAATTGTGCTTGTAACTTATGGCGTTAGGTTAGCTGGGACCTTGTGTGACCTCATTTTGGAATTGCCCTGTTTGCTTAGAGTGGAGCGCCTTTGTTTAAGTCACAACATATTCTCCAGCTTCATAGTAATGAGAGGCTGTGATATCTCCACTACATAGGCAGGTCCCACCCTTCAAGCTAGGCACTCGTGACAATCAGGCAACTGAAGCAACACAAGCAGCTCACCTGAGAAGCTGAGAAGCCAAATCTCTAGCCTGATAACTTTCGAGGTGAAGAGAGCCTCTTCACATCTTCTGGACGCCTGCAGAGGGGTGCTACCTGATGAACACTTTTATTTTATGAACTTTGTTCCTGTTTACCACAGGTTGGATTGTTATTTACTTCTCTTTGTGCTACTAAGGCTGAAGTGTAAAGCTAGGGACTCACTGGTTTCCCGACAGTTGCCTTGCTGATAACACCTTAAAGCCAGAGATATCAAGCAGCTAATATAGAGCAGACTTGTTTAATATGGTGGTATTGGAGCTAATTGTGCTTGTAACTGAAGGCATTAGGTTTGCTGGGTCCTAGTGTGAACTCATTTTGGAATAGCCCTGTTTGCTTAGAGTGGAGCTCCTTTGTTTAAGTCACAACATATTTTCCCGCTGCATAGTAATGAGAGGCTGTGTTTTCTCCACTACATAGGCATCTCCCCCTCCCCAAGCTATGCACTCGGGACAATCAAGCAACTGAAGCAACACAAACAGCTCACCTGAGTAGCTGAGGACGCCGAATCTCTAGCCTGATAACTTTTGAGGTAAAGAGAGCCTCTTCTCTTCATCTGGATGCCTGCAGAGGGGTGCTACCCGATGAACACTTATATTTTATGAACTTTGTTCCCTGTTCACCACTGTGTGGTCTTGTTATTTGCTTCTCTTTGTGCTACTAAGGCTGAAGTGTAAAGCTAGGGACTCACTGGTTTCCCTAGAGTTGCCATGCTGATTACACCTTAAAGCCAGATATACCAAGCAGCTAATATAGAGCAAACTTGTTTAATATGGTGGTATTTGGAGCTAATTGCTGATTACACCTTAAAGCCAGATATACCAAGCAGCTAATATAGAGCAGACTTTTTTATATGGTGGTATTTGGAGCTAATTGCAGATTACACCTTAAAGCCAGATGTAGCAAGCAGCTAACATGGAGCAGACCTGTTTAATATGGTGGTATTGGATCTAATTGTGCTTGTAACTGAAGGCATTAGGTTAGCTGGGTCCTAGTGTGACATCATTTTGGAATAGCCCTGTTTGCTTAGTGTGGAGCTCCTTTGTTTAAGTCACAACATATTCTCCCGCTGCATAGTAATGAGAGGCTGTGTTTTCTCCACTACATAGGCAGCTCCCCCCCCCAAGCTAGGCACTTGTGACAATCAAGCAACTGAAGCAACACAAGCAGCTCACCTGAGTAGCTGAGGAAGCCGAATCTAAAGCCTGATAACTTTTGAGGTAAAGAGAGCCTCTTCTCTTCATCTGGATGCCTGCAGAGGGGTGCAACTTGATGAGCACTTATATTTTATGAACTTTGTTCCCGGTTCACCACTGGGTGGGCTTGTTATTTGCTTCTCTTTGTGCTACTAAGGCTGAAGTGTAAAGCTAGTGACTCACTGGTTTCCCTAGAGTTGTCTGGCTGATTACACCTTGAAGCCAGATGTACCAAGCAGCTAATATATAGCAGACTTGTTTAATATGGTGGCATTTTGAGCTAATTGCTGATTACACTTTAAAGAAAGATATACCAAGCAGCTAACATTGAGCAGACTTGTTTAATATGGTGGTATTGGAGCTAATTGTGCTTGTAACTAAAGGCATTAGGTTAGCTAGGTCCTAGTGTGACCTCATTTTGGAATAGCCCTGTTTGCTTAGATTGGAGCTCCTTTGTTTAAGTCTCAACATATTCTCCCGCTGACTTGTAATGAGAGGCTGTGTTTTCTCCACTACACAGGCAGCTCCCCCATCCCAAGCTAGGCACTCATGACAATCAAGCAACTGAAGCAACACAAGCAGCTCACCTGACGAGCTGAGGAAGATGAATCTCCAGCCTGATAACTTTTGAGAAAAAGAGAGCCTCTTCTCTTCATCTGGATGACTGCAGAGGGGTGCTACCTGATGAACACTAATATTTTATGAACTTTGTTACCTTTTCACCACTGGGTAAGCTTGTTATTTGCTTCTCTTTGTTCTACACAGGCTGAAGTGTAAAGCTAGTGACTCACTGGTTTCCCTAGAGTTGCCTGGCTGATTACACCTTGAAGCCAGATGTATCAAGCAGCTAATATATAGCAGACTTGTTTAATATGGTGGCATTTGGAGCTAATTGCTGATTACACTTTAAAGAAAGATATACCAAGCAGCTAACATTGAGCAGACTTGTTTAATATGGTGGTATTGAAGCTAATTGTGCTTGTAACTAAATACATTAGGTTAGCTAGGTCCTAGTGCAACCTCATTTTGGAATAGCCCTGTTTGCTTAGAGTGGAGCTCCTTTGTTTAAGTCACAACATGTTCTCCGCTGCATAGAAATGAGGTCTGTGTTTTCTCCTACATGACAGCTCCCCCAAGCTAGGCAATCGGTACTCAACAACTGAAGCAAAAGCAGGTCACCTGGTAGCTGAGAGCGTCGGATCTCCAGCCTGATAACTTTCGAGTGAAGAGCCTCTTCTCTTAGGTCTGGACGCCTGCAGAGGTGCTACCGATGAACACTTATTTTTTATGAACTTTGTTCCCTGTTCACCACTGTGTGGGCTTGTTATTTGCTTCTCCTTGTGCTACTAAGGCTGAAGTGTAAAGCTAGGGACTCACTGGTTTCCCTAGAGTTACCTTGCTGATTACACCTTAAAGCCAGATATACCAAGCAGCTAATATAGAGCAGACTTGTTTCATATGGTGGTATTGGAGCTAATTGTGCTTGTAACTGAGGGCATTAGGTTAGCTTGGTCCTAGTGTGACCTTATTTTCTAATAGCCCTGTTTGCTTAGAGTGGAGCTCCTTTGTTTAAGTCACAACATATTCTCCGCTGCATAGTAATGAGGCTGTGTTTTCTCCACTGTAGGCAGCTCCCCCCCCCAAGCTAGGCACTTGGGACAATCAAGCAACTGAAGCAACACAAGCAGCTCACCTGAGTAGCTGAGGAAGCCGAATCTCCAGCCTGAAAACTTTTGAGGTAAAGAGAGCCTCTTCTCTTCATCTGGATGCCTGCAGAGGGTTGCTACCTGATGAACACTTATATTTTATGAACTTTGTTCCCTGTTCACCACTGGGAGGGCTTGTTATTTGCTTCTCTTTGTGCTACTAAGGCTGAAGTGTAATGCTAGTGACTCACTGGTTTCCCTTGAGTTGCCTTGCTGATTACACCTTAAAGCCAGATATACCAAGCAGCTAATATAGAGCAGACTTGTTTAATATGGTGGTATTTGGAGCTAATTGCTGATTACACCTTAAAGCCAGATATTCCAAGCAGCTAATATAGAGCAGACTTGTTTAATATGGTGGTATTGGAGCTAATTGTGCTTGTAACTGAAGGCATTAGGTTAGCTGGGTCCTAGTGTGACCTCATTTTGGAATAGCCCTGTTTGCTTAGAGTGCAGCTCCTTTGTTTAAGTAACAACATATTCACCCACTGCATAGTAATGAGATGCTGTGTTTTCTCCTCTACATAGGCAGCCCCCCCTCAAGCTAGGCACTCGGGAAAACAAGCAACTAAAGCAACACAAGCAGCTCACTTGAGTAGCTGAGGAAGTTGACTCTTCAGCCTGATAACTTTCGAGAAAAAGAGAGCCTCTTCTCTTCATCTGGATGCCTGCAGAGGGGTGCTACCTGATGAACACTTATATTTTATGAACTTTGTTACCTGTTCACCACTGGGTAAGCTTGTTATCTGCTTCTCTTTGTGCTACTAAGGCTGAAGTGTAAAGCTAGGGGCTCACTGGTTTCACTAGAGTTGCCTTGCTGATTACACCTTAAAGCCAGATGTACCAAGCAGCTAATACAGAGCAGACTTGTTTAATATGGTGGTATTTGGAGCAAATTGCTGATTACACCTTAAAGCCAGATATACAAAGCAGCTAATATAGAGCAGACTTGTTTAATATGGTGGTATTGGAGCTAATTGTGCTTGTAACTGAAGGCATTACGTTAGCTGGGTCCTAGTGCAACCTCATTTTGGAATAGCCCTGTTTGCTTAGAGTGGAGCTCCTTTGCTTAAGTCACAACATATTCTCCCGCTGCATAGAAATGAGAGGCTGTGTTTTCTCCACTACATAGGCTGCTCCCCAACCCCCAAGCTATGCAATCTGGGCAATCAAGCAACTGAAGCAACACAAGCAGCTCACCTGAGTAGCTGAGGACGCCAAATCTCCAGCCTGATAAACTTTCGAGGTTAAGAGAGCCTCTTCTCTTCGTTTGGACACCTGCAGAGGGGTGCTGCCCAATGAACACTTATGTTTTATGAACTTTGTTCCCTGTTCACCACTGGGTGGGCTTGTTATTTGCTTCTCTTTGTGCTACTAAGGCTGAAGTGTAAAGCTAGGGACTCACTGATTTCCCTAGAGTTGCCTTGCTGATTACACCTTCAAGCCAGATATACCAAGCAGCTAATGTGCTGCAGACTTGTTTAATATGGTGGTATTTGGAGCTAATTGCTGATTACACCATAAAGCCAGATATACCAAGCAGCTAACATAGAGCAGTCTTGTTTAATATGGTAGTATTGGAGCTAATTGTGCTTGTAACTGATGGCATTAGGTTAGCTGGGTCCTAGTGTGACCTCATTTTGGAATTGCCCTGTTTGCTTAGAGTGGAGCTCCTTTGTTTAAGTCACAACATATTCTCCCGCTGCATAGTAATGAGAGGCTGTGTTTTCTCCACTACATAGGTAGCTCCTTCCCCCCCAAGCTAGACACTCGGGACAATCAAGCAACTGAAGCAACACAAGCAGCTCAGCTGAGTAGCTGAGGAAGCCGAATCTCCAGCCTGATAACTTTCGAGGTAAAGAGAGCCTCTTCCCTTCTTCTGGACGCCTGCAGAGGGGTGCTACCTGATGAACACTTATATTTTATGAACTTTGTTCCCTGTTCACCACTGGGTGGGCTTGTTATTTGCTTCTCTTTGTGCTACTAAGGCTGAAGTGCAATGCTAGTGACTCACTGGTTTCCCTAGAGTTGCCTTGCTGATTACATCTTAAAGCCAGATATACTTAGCAGCTAATATAGAGCAGACTTGTTTAATATGGTGGTATTTGGAGCTAATTGCTGATTTCACCTTAAAGCCAGATATTCCAAGCAGCTAATATAGAGCAGACTTGTTTAATATGGTGGTATTGGAGCTAATTGTGCTTGTAACTGAAGGCATTAGGTTAGCTGGGTCCTAGTGTGACCTCATTTTTGAATAGCCCTGTTTGCTTAGAGTGGAGCTCCTTTGTTTAAGTAACAACATATTCTCCCGCTGCATAGTAATGAGATGCTGTGTTTTCTCCACTACATAGGCAGCTCCCCCCCCCAAGCTAGGCACTCAGGACAAACAAGCAACTGAAGCAACACAAGCAGCTCACCTGAGTAGCTGAGGAAGTCGACTCTTCAGCCTGATATCTTTCAAGGTAAAGAGAGCCTCTTCTCTTCGTCTGGATGCCTGTAAAGGGTTGCTACCTAATGAACACTTATATTTTATGAACTTTGTTCCCTGTTCACCACTGGGTGGGCTTGTTATTTGCTTCTCTTTGTGCTACTAAGGCTGAAGTGTAATACTAGGGACTCACTGGTTTCCCTAGAGTTGCCTTGCTGATTACATCTTAAAGCCAGATATACCAAGCAGCTAATATAGAGCAGACTTGTTTAATATGGTGGTATTTGGAGCTAATTGCTGATTACACCTTAAAGCCAGATATTCCAAGCAGCTAATATAGAGCAGTCTTGTTTAATATGGTGGTATTGGAGCTAATTGTGCTTGTAACTGAAGGCATTAGGTTAGCTGGGTCCTAGTGTGACCTCATTTTGGAATAGCCCTGTTTGCTTAGAGTGGAGCTCCTTTGTTAAGTCACAACATATTCTCCCACTGCTTAGTAATTAGAGGCTGTGTTTTCTCCACTACATAGGCAGCTCCCCAGCTAGGCACTCGGGACAATCAAGCAACTGAAGCAACACAAGCAGCTCACCTGATTAGCTGAGGAAGCCGAATCTCCAGCCTGATAACTTTCGAGGTAAAGAGAGCTTCTTCTCTTCGTCTGTATGCCTTTTGAGGGGTGCTACCTGATGAACACTTATATTTTATGAACTTTGTTCCCTGTTCACCACTGGTTGGGCTTGTTATTTGCTTCTCTTTGTGCTACTAAGGCTGAAGTGTAAAGCTAGGGACTCACTGTTTTCCCTAGAGTTGCCTTGCTGATTACACCTTAAAGCCAGATATACATGCAGCTAATATAGAGCAGACTTGGTTAATATTGTGGTATTTGGAGCTAATTGCTGATTACACCTTCAAGCCAGATATACCAAGCAGCTAATATAGAGCAGGCTTGTTTAATATGGTGGTATTGGAGCTAATTGTGCTTGTAACTGAAGGCATTAGGTTAGCTGGTGCCTAGTGTGACCTCATTTTGGAATAGCCCTGTTTGCTTAGAGTGCAGCTCCTTTGTTTAAATCACAACATATTCTCCTGCCGCATAGTAATGAGAGGCTGTGTTTTCTCCACTACATAGGCAGCTCCCCCCCCAAGCTAGGCACTCGAGACAATCAAACAACTGAAGCAACACAAGCATCTCAGCTTAGTAGCTGAGGAAGCCGAATCTCTAGCCTCATAACTTTCAAGTTAAAGAGCCTCTTCTCTTTGTCTGAACGCCTGCAGAGGGTGCGCAGAGCTGCTGCTGTGCTCGTCATCTGCCCACCCGCCCAACCACCCTCCCACCCAGGCGGTTGTCAATTTAAGGATCCACCCTGTGACATCACATCCGTTGACATCACATCCTTTTCCCAGAACCTATCTCCCCACTTTCCCATTTGCAGGTTATACCTGCTGGCCACTAGAGGACCGTGCTCCTCACTGCTTCCTCTCCTACCTGTATGCACTACTTCCTGTGATCTTGCTCACCACAATGTATTGGCCCTGCCTCATGCTCTGCCTGTGCCTATCCCCACTAGCAGTGCACTTACCCACTTACCGATCTGCTAGTCCGCACTGTGCCCTGGCACCCCTCCCTCCCTTTGCTCCTGAACCTGCTCTCCTGCCCCTTGGGACCTCTGTGTGTCCCCGTCCTCCCTGCCCTCCCCCTAGCTTTCTCTTCACCTCTGGCACATCTGGGTGTCTTCTTATTCTTGCTTTCCCTTCCTGTACCTCCCTGCCCACCCCCTGCTTCCTTAGCCTCCCTCCCCCCCCTCATGTCAATCGTAGGAAAACCTCTCACCATCTCCCAGCCAGGGTGTTAGTCATGCTACTACTCCTGTCGGGGAACATTCATCCAAACCCTGACCCGGTTCCCAGGAGCTCCCAAACTCGCACCACAGGCCTATGCATGGTCTCCATGAATATCTCTAGCCTCCTAAAAAAGTTTGACTCACTACAATTCCTGGTCACATCAATTAACCCTGATGTCATCACCCTGGTTGAGACTTGGCTGTCGAAATCCTCCTCTGAATCCCTAGTCTCCCTTCCTGGTTTCCTCTTTCCGGTCCAACCCGTGTTGAGAGACAGGCGGCGGCTGCGCTTGTTATGTCAAGGAATCTCTCCCATACTAGCCCTGCCGGCTCCATCCTTGACTCCAGGGCCCAGGTGCTTATGCTGAACCATCCCTGACCCTTTAAAGGACCCTTTATCTGACTGCTGCATATGTGCCTCTAGGGACCAAACGCAGGCCATTGCCTCTTACAGAATACCTTACCTCTCTGCCTCCTTCCGCTGATCAAATTCTGGTGGGTGACTTAAATGGCAACTGGCTCAGCCCCTCCTCCTCCTCTACCCGAGACTCCTTTTCTGCAATAGACCTAACGCAACTAGTTACCCACCCTACCAGGATTAACCCCAAGAGAGGCTCCAGTACCATGCTTGATGTGGTACTCACCAACCGCCCTAATCAGATCCCCAGTGTACAAGTCCTCCCAGACTCTCTCAGTGATCACTCCCCCATTCTATTCCACTGGTCATCCTCAGTCCCCAAACCCATATCACAGTCCACATGCCAGCGGTGTCTAATACCTGGTGGACTGATAAAACCTAAGGAACTTCTGTCCCAAATTGACTGGTCTCCTATACAGGCAACTCCTGACATCGACACAGCTCTCTCCTTCTTTACCCAAACTTTTAATAATGCCTGTAATATCTTTGCCCCAATGTTGACCCACCGTTCTAAAAGGCAGAATGCCCCCTGGGTAACCCCAGCTTTGATCCACCAGCTCAAACATAGGGACAACCTATGGCACCATGCCATTGAGACTGGCTGGCCCAATGACAGGCGGTTATATGCTGCCGCCCGAAACAAGTGCACTCAGGCCATCAGAAAGGCCAAGTCTGAGCACTATCGGTCCTCACTCACTGCCTCATGGGGGAACCCCAGAACCTTCTGGGATAACATTAAATAGTTAAATGGGACTGCACACTCCCCCCCACCCACCTAGATCAACATTAATGGTGTGATCTCCTCAGACCCAGCCCTCATAGCCAACCACCTCAACACCTCATTCACTGAGCTTAGCCCTATCCTCCCTACAAATTTTTTTGACCCTCCTCCCCAGCACCTGCCATAAATCTTTCTCACCCTTATTTTTCTCCTCCATGAGTGTTTCTGCCCAAGAACTTAGGCGCACCTTGTCACTGCCCTCAGAGTAATAGTACCAGGCAGTGACTACCTGGATCCATGTATCCTCACGGCTGGTCTTAGACACAGTCCTTACCCCGATCACATGCCTCATCAACCACTCTTTGCCTGGGAAGGTTCCAACTGCCTGGAAAGTCACCACTGTCACCCCTATCTTTAAAGGTGGTGATAGGACTGTGGCTGGAAACTATCGACCGATCTCCATTCTCTCTCTCTCTCCAAGGCCTTGGAAAAGTGGTGGCCTCTCAAATCTCTGACTACCTCTCCACCTACAATGTCCTTTGTCCTGAGCAGCATGGCTTCCAAGTGGGCCACAGTACCAACACAGCCCTCCTAGAGTTCTCCAACTTTCTCCCTCCTCCTTAGACACTGGTTCTCTGGCTGGCTGTCTTCATTGACCTCTACAGCTTTGACACTGTCTCCCCCCTCCTTCTTGATGCCCTTAGTCTCTCTGGTTTTGCTGCTGGGCCTATCTCCTGGTGCACAGTTATCTATCTGACCGCTCAGGCGTGTAAAAATTAATGGGACCTACTCAGACATCTGTCCCATCTTTTCTGGGGTTCCCCAGGGCTCCATTCTGGGCCCCTTCTATTCTCCTTTACCTTAACACCTTCCACGCTCTTGCTCGGGAACATTTCATTGTACGCTGATGATGCAGTCATCTTTGCCTCAAGTCGTAACCTATTGCCCTCAGGACTCGCTGCAGAAGTCCTTCACTGAAGCCGAGGGCTGGTTCAAGGAACATAGATTGGTGATAAATCTTAAAAAACCAAAAACCATGTTCTTCACTCATCCCCAAAACAAGTCCTGCAACTTCAAACTCCTCATTCACTCTGGGTCCTCTTTCCCACTCGAACAAGTTTGCTCCTATAAACACCTAGGGATCCATTTTGACCTCTCCCTCTCCTTCCATGGACACATCGCTGCCCTAGCCACTGCCACTAATATCTGATTGGGCATCTTACACCAGTATAAACACTGCCTCCCCCCGGAGGCTCTTCAACTCACAGTCACCTCCTCTATCCTGTCCCTAGTGGACTATGGACTGCCGGTGTATGGTGCTGCTGATCAGACCGCACTCCATAAAATTCGCACTACTCTGAATAAGGCCTGCAGGTTAATTACTGGAGCACCTAGGCTGACACACACCTGTCTGCTGTATGCTAAAGCACTGGTACTTGATCTTGACGAGCGCCTCAAATATCTGACCTGTACCCTTACAAAAAAGACCCTCCTTGGGCTATCCCCACCAGGATTGACCACCACCATACGCCACTCTGTCCCACTAGTTCATACTCGGACCTCTGGGAAAACCTCTCTTGTTATCCCTAGAGCTAGGACCTCTCACGGCCAAAGAGCCTTCAGCTTTAGGGCCCCCTCCTGGTTCAACACACTGCCCCCCTCCATCTCCGAAGCTCCAACTATATCGTGCTTCAAAACTTCATTACGTAACCACCTTATTAACACCCGATGCTGTAATTGCCACTAGTCAAAGCCGTACTCAATACTTATGACAAAGCTTATTACTAAGCTGCTAAGGACAACATAACTCTGGTATTGTTTGCATCAATCCTACCTGTACCAGCTTGTTTGTATCTATGTCTTAAGTTACTGTTATACTTATGTGTTGTACTGTTATACTGTGTATTTTCGTTTGTCTTACTGTGACAAGGTACCTTTGTAAATGAGCCTATGGCTCAAAGGTTTTCCAAACTGCTGTTTAAATAAAATAAAATAAATAAAATAAAATAAAATAATGCAGGCAAAAAGTTATTGTTATGTCTGCAAAGGCTATTTCTATTGGTATTTTCTTTATTAAACATTCTTTTTGTTTTGTTGGGAGAATATTGTCTGGTCATTGGTCACACTGAATCACTGCCAACAATAGCCATTTCCATTGGATGTAGTAACTACTCATTTTGGTCAGTGAAGCTCTTCTCCCTCTCTTTCTCAGTTAGCAGCTTGAGTGGTGAGTACAAGCACAGCTCTCTATCTTACTGACATAGTTTTCATAAGTGTAAATATTTACTATTTTTTAAAATGATCTGCTACTGTACTATAATCACAACTGTAAGTAGTGTTGTAGTGTCAGTGGCTCAGCAGGTAGCACACTCACCTCTGAGCCCGGGAAATCAGAAGGCTGTGGGTTCTATCCCCACACCAGGCACTTGGGTCATTATCCCAATACTGACACTGTAGTGCAGCATGAGAGGGATGCTGCTCTCCTGAGGTGCCGTCTTTCGGATGAGCCATTAAACTGAGGTCCCATCTGCCTGTTCTTGTAGTAGTTCAGATGGATGTTAAAGATCCCATGGCACTTCTTAAAAAGAGTAGAGGATTTTTTTATTGATATCGCATCATCACAAATCATAACACATTGTACAAAAAATAAAGAGGAAAGAAAAAATAAACATAAAGAAAAAACAACAGGTATTTACTTCATACACTTGATGCAGTATGTTAAAGACCACACAATAATCCCTCATTAACCCCAAAGAAACCTTCCCCCTCCCCCTTATTAGCATTCCCCATACCATTGTGGCAGGGGAATTTTACTAGTTGTAGCTCTAATTACTTCTGAGTGTGTTAAGTCACATGAAAGAATACAATCTTAATCCCAAAAAACAAGTATTTCATTCATACTCTGGTTAAAAGTGATTGTTCAAAAATAATTTTCCAACTACTAAGTAACCAATAGACTATTAGGGCAAAAATCAGTAGTACTTTTTAAACACGTCTTGTTTAGAAATAGGTTTTTAGTCTACCTTCTTACTTGTATTTGATAAATCCAAACAACCCTTTCCATTTCCTTAAAACATAGCTCTTAGGATTAGCCTGCAGATCTTTCTTAAACACTGCCCCATAGCTTGTTCTACCAGTGTCTTATAGGTGGTATATGACATCAGTCTGTTGGAGTGTCCATTGACAACGAGGCTGCCAAAGGTAACACTTTAAACAGCAAAACAGCACCATTAAAGTATCATAATCATACATTATCTTAAGGTTGGGACAATGCTCAAGGACCAAAGACTCATAGGTTAAACTGTCTAACCACCTCAGATTCCATTCTATCTTTAAATATCCCCATAGGGCTTTTGCATAGGAACAGGTAAAAAGGAAATGATCCATTGTCTCTTCAATATTTATGCAACCATTATATGGACAATTCCTTTCCTCTTGGGCCTTGTGTTTTGTATTGCCTCTTACAGTCAGTCTCCCCGTAAGCTGAAAGCCATAATACCTCCCACATGTGCATTGGAATTCTGTTGTTATTTAATTGTTTTAACACCCCTCCTTTAGATCTGGGGAGCAATTTTTAAATTCAGGTTGTTCAGGATGGATTTGACTCACCATGTGTGAGTATAATTGTTGTCCTGAGAGTCTGGAGATATCTGCTTTAGTGATCTCCCATTTGCAAAGTTTTTTGAGCACTGGTTTAATGTATTCTGGTATTTTGATACGGGTGGGCAATTTTGGGGAAAAGTTTCCAGTCCAAATTTCCAAATATGCTCTACAAGTTTTACAAAACAAATGGTATGCCACACCAGTTGGTTCTCCTAGCCCAATTTTAAGATTGTGAGACAGGAAAAGGATATGGAAAGAGATTATAGGGTCCACAATACCCAGATCCCCTAGTTGTTTAGTCAAGTATGTAAAACACCTTTTTATTTGGTTCAGTCTGGATCCCCAAACCATCTGAAAAAAGCATGCATATAACCTGGTTTCTAAGATCACTGGGGTGGGAAAATCATGGCTATATACAACAAAGTGGGTATAATGAACCTTTTAATTATGTGTACCCTTTTTATGTTTGCTTGCACGCATGCACAAAAAACATAGTGCCATCATCCGAGATTCTGGATGCAGTGGCATACAGTTGAAAGGGAGAGCTCTGCTTCAGTGAGCAGAGCTCTCCCCCCAATGCAAGCAGGCACACAAGCACTGCATTTTGTGTGCTCGTACTCATGCACACTCCCCTCGATGCACACACTGTATGGCTGATGGGGTGCCCAATCCCCACTGGCTCCAGGCCCCCCAAAAAAACAGCCTTCTCGGTGCCACGCTGGGGGCCCACCCCAGTGTGGCAAACAATGTAATGGCCGATGGAGGTGCCAAATCCCCTGTCAGCTCCATGTCTCAAGGCCCCCCAAAACATTTCCAGGTGCCACTCTGGGAGCCCACCCCAGTGTGACAAAAACTGTTATGGCTGACGGGGGTGCCCAATCCCCCATTGGCTCCAGCCCCCCAAAAGCTGCATTTCTGATGCCATGCTGGGGGCCCACCCCAGCATGGCAAACATCCCACATCATCCTCCTTTAAAAAAAAAAGTCCCTGAAAGAAAAAAACAGTCCCTCACGGTCTTGTTGGCTCCCTTCCCCACCTGCACCCACCCGCTGTGCACCCTGCCTATCCACACCCTCTCACCCCATAATTACCTCCAGACTCTGGCATGACAATCTTCGGTGGACCGGGAACACGTCTGCACTCTTCAAAGCCAACCGCAAACTGAGGGAATGCCGGTAAGCTGTATAATGTAATAGATAGGGTTTTTTCAACTTTGATGCATATCTCAGGCATTTTGGGGAATTTGTGCACCAAATTTTCAACATGGGGTTTTTGGGACCCCTCCTCATGAATTCTGTCACTGTCATGGCTTTAATTGGGCCTGAAGGGTGATTTCATGGTCACTGTGCAGAATCACCTTTCGGGACTGATTAATGGAATGACTGTGTCAGTGTTCATGAGGTGGGCTCTCAAAAAGCCTATGTTGAAAATTTGGTGAAAAAATTCCTAAAAATGACTGTTTTATGAGTGTGCATTGTGCAGTTCCTATGCACGCTCATAAGTTCACGAATTTTTAATATTCGCACTCCAGATTTTAAACATTACCATTTTAACACATCTCCTTACTAGCAGTACAGCTGTCATTTTTCACATCTCACCCAAAATGTGTTTCAACGCATGTAGTGCACAATGGCGCAGTCGGTGTGCAAAATCAATGTATGGGACACAGTAAGAAAATCATAGTGACAGTGTTCATGAGCAGAGGTCTTAAAACGGCTATGTTGAAAATTTGGTGAAAAAATTCCTAAAAATAACTGTTTTACAAGCGTGCATTGTGCACTTCCTACGCACACTCGTAAGTTCGCAAATTTTTAATATTTGCACTCCAGATTTTCTACATTGCCATTTTACCACACCTCCTTATAAGCAGTACAGCTGTCATTTTTCACATGTTGCCCAAAATGTGTTTCTGTGCATGTAGCTCACAGTGGCACAGTCAGTGTGTGTAATCAATGTTTGGGACAGATTAAGAAAATCACAGTGACACTGGTCATGAGCAGAGGTATTAAAATGGCTATGTTGAATATTTGGTGAAAAAATTCCCAAAAATGACTGCTTTAGGAGCACATGTTGCGCAGGTTCTACGCATGCTGGCAAGTTTGAGAATTTGTAATATTTGCATGCCAGATTTTCCGCATTGCCATTTTACCACACTTCGTTATGAGCAGTACAGCTGCCATTTTTCACATGTTGCCCAAAATGTGTTTCCACACATATAGTGCACAATGGTGCAGTAGGTGTGTGAAAACAATGTTTGGGACAGATTAAGAAAATCACAGTGACACTGGTCATGAGCAGAGGTCTTAAAATGGCCATGTTGAAAATTTGGTGACAAAACTCCATAAAATGACTGTGTTTTGAGTGAGCATTGCGCAGTTTCCACGTGCCCTCATAAGTTCATGAATTTGTAATATTTTCAGTACAAATTTTCACCAGTGGCATTTTTCCACACTTCCTTATGAACAGTACAGCTGCCATTTTTCACAACATGGCGGAAATGTGTTTTCACACTTTCAGCACAGAAATGCGTGGTCGCTGTAGGAAATCATTGTTTGGGACAGATAAAGAAAATCACAGTGACACTGTTCATGATTGGAGGTCCCAAAATGCCTGTGTTAACAATCTGCTGTAAAAATTCCCTAAACTAGTTACATTATGGGTGCGCGTTGCACAGTTTCTATGCACGCTCGTGACTTCACCAGATTTTTTAATATTTTCACAGCAGATTTTCAACATTGCCATTTTTTACACCTCCCCATGAACAGTACCACTGTCATTTTTCACATCCTGTTTGGAATGTGTTTTTGCACCTGTGGTGCTAAATGCCGTAGTCACTGTGCAAAAGCAGCTTTAGGCTAACAAACTGATATTGCCACTGTTCATGAGGTGGGCGTCACAAAAAAAACATGTTGAAAATTTGGAGTGAAAATAACAATGAATGCCTGAGGCATTAGGGTTTCTGACCATAACGTCCCACCCTGTACAGAATGCCAGACATCAGGGCTGTGACTTGGGATTGTTGCCTGCAATGCTCATACCATTCCACCCCCACCCACACCCTGCAGCCAGTGAGAGGCATCGAGGTGTGCCTTGGACTCTTCAGCCCCAAAGTTCACCCCATTCTCCTATACTACACCCATCTCACCATATTTCCTGATGGAATGGGGTGTGCATAAGGGCCAAAGACTCCAAGGCACACCATGACACTTGTCGGTGTCTGTAGGGTAGGGTGTGGTGAAATGGCATGGCCATTATGCCTGACGACCCAAAGGCACATCCCAATGCCTGTCACTATCTGCAGGGTGGTTACAGGCTTGACTTCAGTTCGATACTTCACTGCCATTCATAGAATGCAACTCTGTAACTCCTAAACTACCAGTGCCAATGCCAGCAAGCAAACATTCGGCAATGACAAATACTTGTTATTTTAGATAACCTCCATGACTTCCATCTCTGAACTTTATTTTCAGCCCCTGAAGAGCCCTTTCGTAGTTCTCAAGTGGGATATTATCTTGTCCAAACATTCCCAAGATTTGTTGTGGCTCTGAGGAGAAATAAATATGGTTTACTGTTACTGGTGCCCTCTCTGTATTTCCTAAGTACAACCCTTTGCATTTATTTAGATTGAGGGAGGCATTAGATACTCTAGAGTATTCCTGCAGTTGTTTTGTTACTGTTGGTAATTGCCCCAGGTTTGCTATAAACAGGCATATATTGTCCGCATAGGCTTGGACTTTCAGTTCCATTGGCCTGGGATCCCCCCCAAATCTTCCCATTCCTGAATATTGCTCAGAACTCTAATCAGAGGATCCAGGGAAAAGTTATAAAGGAGTGGGCTGAGGGGACAACCCTGTTGAACCCCTGTATTTATGGTGATGCCTTTCATTACCAACCCTCTAATAATAGGTTACACATGGACTCTAGAATATAGAAGTTGGATTTTATGCACAAATTCCTTCTGAATACTATAATGTAATAAGGTCTGAAAGAGGAAAGGCAGGCATACTCTATCAAAAGCCTTGCTTTGATCTAAAGTAATGATACACCTGGATGTTTTTGCAGTACCACACATCTCTATTACATCTCTGATAATCATTAAGGTATGTTGTAGCTTCCTTTCAGGGATCCCACAAAACTGGGCAGGATGTATTAATAAAGGAGCTATTTGCCTTAGCCTATTGTTAAGAACCTGAGACAATAATTTAAAATCAGCAGTCAGGAGAGTTATAGGTCTCCAGTTTGAGATGTCTACCTTCCCCCTCCCTTATATATAAAAATTAAGAGACCTGCTGTGAATTGAGGGGGGATCACCCTTTTGTCAAAAAATACTGAAAACAGTTCTACTAAACACCTTGCCATTATTTTGGGAAATGATCCGTAAAACTCATAAGGCAGTCTGTCAGGTCTGGGTGAAGATTCATTTTTTAGTTTCATAATTACATCTTCTATTTCCGGTAATTTCAAAGGAGAGGTTAAACATTCTTGATCCTCCCAGGCCAAGTTTACCTGGGTTTTCTCCAAATAAGAATTAATCAAATTTGTAGAAGGAGGAAGGAACTCTCAAGTGATGCCAAAAGCCCACAGATTATTTCATGGATCCCCATCTCATCTTCCACTATGTTTCCTCTATCATTTACTAATTGAAACATATCTAAAGCCTCTTTTTTTCTTTTTACAGGCTTCTAAGGGGTTTCCAATTGGGTTTTTTTGTGTTTCAGATTGCAAGTCTTTATTTAAAGTTTTTGCCCAGTCATATTGAAATTTCCTCATTTCATCCTGGATCTGTTCAATGTCAGGGCCATAATCTTGTCTAGACATTGCAGACTGTGAATACATGTTCTGAAGTTTTGATCTTAGTTTTAAATAGCAAAACAAATTGTTTTGTGCCCTATACTTGCCGTAGTTTTGGAACCAAACTGCTAACTCCTTTTTTGTGTCCATCCACCATACCCCCAAATCTTCATAGAGATTACTCACCGAGGTCCTAGCGCAGAGTAATGATGACATTTTCTCTTAACAAAAGGTTCTGTGAGCATTGAGCCATTTATTCACCATCTTTTCCCCCTCCTTATTTTCTGGGGGGCTGTTTGAAACATTATTTGTAAGAGAAGGTGGTCTGAAAATTCTATAGGGATAGTATGAAAGTTTGGGTCTGGGAGATTCCTAGAAACAAAAATATGGTCTATATTTGATGTCAGGTGTCCCCTTTTGTATGTATATTTGGGCCCTTGGGATTGGTAGTGTGCACAATTATTCAGCTCGCCAATATCAACATGTTTTTGCAAGGTATTTGAATCACAGTATATTTTCCCTCTTCCCCCCCTCAGTCCCCCTTTGGGTAAGTCACAATTAAAATCCCCCCCAGGATTATATAAGTGGACGTATATGAGTAGGGTTGAAGTTTGGAAATTAGAGGCACTCTATCTGCTTTTGTTTACGGGCTGTATACATTTATTAATCTATATGGGACCTTATCCTAATATCCATCTAGGATGAACAGCCTCTCCGGAATCAAAACCATCATCTTGGTAAATTGGAAGAAAAAGGCACTAAATACAATACCTATTCCATCGGCTCTGTCTGGCTCAAAGAACCAATAGGATGGCCTCCATCTCCATTCGGCCTGGAACAGCCAAAGTTGGTTCAATGTGAGCATCCATATTTCTTGCAAAAAACAGATATCCAGTTTTAGATCTATCAATGGGTGAAACAACACCGTTCTCCTAAGGGAATGTAAGAGGCTATGACAGTTACATGACCCCAGGGATAACTTAACCACTCAATTTAAGAGTTCAAGGCCCTTTCTTCCTCTTTTTCTTTTCCTTTCCTTTGTACTCAATCATATCACCCTTCTCTTCTCAGCTTGTGTGGGTGTTCTGTGTCTGATTCTACCTCAGTGGGAGCGAAAATCTCAAACGGATTAGGTCCCGCTAGGCCTGCTTGCTCACTTGTGGGGGGGCGGGTTTGGTTTTGTATTCCTAGTTGTCCTTCTCAGAGGGAGGGTTTTTCTTGGGGGTGAAACAGGGATCACCTGCACATCAGTGGATTGCTTATCTGTGTAGCAAACCAGTAGTAGGTCCCCCCACTGGATAGGCTTATCAGAACTGGGACAGAGTGGATGATTCTCCTCATCTATTCTTATTTCCTCAGTCTCAACTTCCTCCTCTCTGCCTGCAATAGGGTCTGGAGCCTTATCTGGGGGGTTGTGTTCTGCAGAAGGGGCTTCAGCCTCTACCACCTTTTTGGCTGCTTCCTCCTGAGCTTGTTGGATAAGAAGCTCAGGGCTAATGACTGTTGCCTTATTTCTTGCAGCCCACGGACACTCCAGAAATGTGTGACCTGTGTCCTCACATAACTCACATCATGTCAGGTTTGTGCATTGCATACTTATGTATCCCACCTCCCCACAGTTGTCACAGCAGGGGGGCAATCACATATGCTAGAGAGGTGGGTTCTAGCCCCACACTTGTAGCATGCTTGTGGCTGCCCTGAATAAAACACACTCTTCTATCTCCGCCCAGCATGAAGGAGTTTGGTATATGTTCTATTGCACTCAATGCTTCACATTTTTGTTGAAGCCAGTATGTAATGTTATTAACGTGTACCCCTTCATTCTGAAACATCACTGTCACATATTTAATGAGAGGTTTTGTCAAGGGGATCACTATAAAGGGGACCACAGAGGTGAAAATGTAACTTGATTGAAGCGTTGCCAGAACAAATCCAGGGTGTATGCAGATCTGAAACTAATGTCATAGTTGTCCTCTCCTGAGATGTTTACAAAAGCATAAACATCTTTTGGTGAAAAGTGTAGTGAGTCCTTCAGGAGCTTCCTCCCCACATATTGCTGATCTGGCCTGATTTCCAGACCCCCTTTGTACCGAATCCTAACTGCGTTCCTTCTAGGAGCAGCCTCTTTTTTTTGATTTAGCAAAGAGTTCTGACAATAGTGGGCACTGGGGAGGCAGTTTGTTTTTCTTCACCTTCAGGTGCCGCTCCTCTTCTGAGATCCAGGGTCCCTACAAAGGTTGTTTCATTCTTCCTGACCTGTCCCCCCAGGGCTACCATATGTTTTTCTCTAAAAGCTCTTTTTCCAGTATAATCAGTTCAGTTATATTCTCCTTTCCCATATTTTCATCAACCATATCTTGGGCAGTATCTGGATTTGTACTCCCCTTTTCCCCAACAGAGATTTGAGGCAAACCCCCGGGACACCACTCTGGGGTGTTTGCAGGCCACGGTGGGTCTGACAACCACTGGCCTGAAGGCAATTTCTTCCATCCTGCCTCCTGTAGTGCTTTTCCCAGTGACCAGCTGCAGAAAGGTTCAAGTCCCTGATTTAGATTAGTTTGTAGGGAAAATGCTTTGCCAATTTTCTCTGTCATTGTTGTTGGAAAGGATTGCATATATATATATATTTTGTCCATTGTGTTCTTCAGGCCCTTTATGAGTATTAGACTCATCTAGATTGTGTTTTGCCAACATAGTAGCATCTCTTCCATTTTTACCTTCCTTTGACCCTGGTTTAGCAGATCGTGCTGAGACAATAAAGGTGGTAGCATCAGTTTGTTCAAAGGGGTTATTTTGGAAAATGACTTCTCCAGTTTTATTTTCCTCTGTATTAGGGCCTTTTTGAATCTTTGTGTTGAACCAGGGGACTGTATTACCAGAATTAGGATTGTTTTCCAGTCCTGAAACTACATTAGGCATTTCTTTACCTTGTACAGCAGTTTTTAAACCTTTGTTCCCCTTATCGCTACTTTTCTCAGTTTTAGAGCTAATTTCGGTAGGAACTTTTGCCTCAATATCACCACCCTCTACCTCCCTCAGGTTATTCATAAAATTCACCCCTTGGGGCTCTAGGCACCCGATCCCTCGGTTTTCCTGCCAGCCCTATTCACATTTGCATCAGTGGTTGAAATAATAGGGTGAAGGTTTTCCTGCGGGAGCACCTGTCGGCTTGCTCATATTTGAAGCTGTCAGTCGGGCCGCACCCATTGTCAATTTCTTCACTGTGATTCATCAACTTTAATTCAGCTTGTTTTCTTGGCATGAAAGCTGCATATTTCTCCTTGGCTTTCTCTAATTCCTGCAGAAGTTCTTCTTTAGTTTTGCCCTTAATTCCTTCCATTGGAGTTCTCTCACAGTCCTTATTTCTGTCAATATTACTCAAGACCTTGATCGAGAAAAACATCTCTTGTTTATTTTTAACTAATTCTTGGTTTAATTCCAGTAAAGCAGCCTCTTGCAATATGAGGTCAGGGGAGGAGGCCATCTCCCCTGCCACATCAGCACTTCCTCCTCCTCCTCCTCCTCGGTCCTGCTCCCAACTAGGCTCCTCCATCTCTGCTCACAAGAAGTCACACCCCCTGCTAGCAGAGTAGGGGAATTTCCCTGGTGCCCTGGCCAAATTTCCCCCCATTCACAAAAAATACCACCAACAGCTTAATCTGGTTCAAGGTCAGTTGGCATTCATCTGTATCCCCCTCTCAGGGTTGTGCCTGAAAATAGGCAGAATTTGTCTAGTGCACTTACCCGGTCAACAAAAACTAAATGCAGAAATAAATAAATTATTCACTGGTCAGTATATTTTTTCTGAGAGTAAATGATTAATAATGTTTCTGGCACTACTAAGTTTATAAGAGTCTGTGATTGCAGTCAAACAGCCAATAATTCTGCACAATAATGTTTTCCACTAAAACAACTTTGCGTACTAAGCAAAAAATACAACCCCTTGTCAACATTGTCAATACAGCAAAATAACTACTTTTTTTACAAGAAATTGTGGTGGTTTAACAAAACAATTCACCAACTTTTACTATGTCTAACAGACAGAAAATGCATAACATCTGCTGTTTGTGTAGCAAAGTAACAACTTGGCAGATCTCCTATTTAAATGTAGAACTTTTGCAGAAGAATTTTATTTGGGGCAATATCTTCTTGCTGAGATGGTCATTTGTGTTCTAAGACTGTCCATATAACTACCACAAACAGCCACAGACAATCAATACAGAAAGTAAAGAACATCTTGTTTTACCAAAAGATACCAAGATATTGGTGAAACAGTGCATGTACCCTAACAAAGTGCATAAAGCCCAACTTTACAATCATGTACATTTTTCTCAACTACCTTATTAGTTAATTTTAAATTGTTTTAGGCAATAGCTAAATGTGTACTTACAGTTATGCCCTGGAGTCACTGCTGTTTCTCTGAAAGACTTAAAATGGCCACTGAGCTGTTGTTATTCGATTGCATTGGTTCAGAGAAGTCACATGGTGAAGATAGCCATTTCTTTGTTCGCGAGACTTCAAAATCTTTGATCGCGACTCATATTGTTCGTGAGGATCGACCGCAAGCACGCAAGTTCTTTGATCGTGAGAACAATGCTAGATTTAAATAGTGGAACCTGTTACATTGAAAAAAGTGATAATTCTAATAGTTTTTAACACAGTGAACAGTTATGTATCTTTTTATTTCTTATGAGACATAACTATTACAATAAAAAATGTTTTAAAAAGTTTTGCAACATTTAACAATATTTTAGTGTTCTTTGATCACAAGCGTGCAGATTCTTTGATTGCGGCTTGGTTTGACCACGAGGATTGTTCGCGACTTTGCAAATTCTTTGATCATGAGAATAACTTGAGATTTGAATGGCAGAAGATCAGTAATTAAAAATAAACATGTTTTTCACTTGTTTTCAATGCACTATGTACTGATATGTCTTTTTATCACTTAGAACATGTGCATGTAACAGTCTTAACTACTTTTACATGTTGTTTAACATTTAATAGTACTTTTGATTCCTTGATCACGAGCAAGCAAAATCTTTCATTGCTGTTCGGTTTGACCACGAGGATCATTCACGAGCTTGCAAATTCTTTGATCGTGAGAATAACGCGGGATTTAAACTATGTAAGATAACAACTTTTTAAAAATTCTTGTTTTCTCACCAGTTTTCAACACAGCATGTAGCCATATGTATTTTTTTTTTACTTAGAAGGTGTGTCTATCACAGCAATAAGTATTTTGAATAGTTTTTTAACATTTTATTGTATTTTTGCAATCTTTGATCACAGCACACAGAATCTTTGATCATGACCCGGTTTTGATCGTGAGAATCGTTAGTGAGCCAGCAAATTATTTGGTCATGAGAAAAATGTCAGATTTAGTATGTAGAAGTTGTGTAGCTTTGGAAAACTTGACTGTCTTACTCAGCTCAACGTGTCCTTTATGTTCATATGTACTTACATTGGCCACCATAGGCAATAATATACCTTGTACAGGTATAAAGGCCTATAGCTCCAGTGTCATGCATCACTACCCCGTGTGCATCATATTCTTCCAGCAATACTACCCACCTTCTCGGATACAATTACTTGCTTGGATATCTTATTTTGAGATATTTTGTAAACACTCTGCTTGCAAATTGTATACAATGGGTCCAATTCTAGAAGCATGGAACATAATGGCACCAAAGGAAACTTGCACAAAATGCCATTGCAACATGCACCCTGTGCCCTACTTTTGAAGTGGCAGGGAACCCGCAGCTAAGTCCTGCGACTTCCGACATGCAGTAAGTAACGCCAACCTACAGCCATACCTGAGAGGTATATCGTGAGTGCCTCCCCACTGGCAAGCATAAGTTACCTGTCAAAGCCCCACTGGGCAACTGTGTCCCCACCCCAGCCACTCCTCCCACCCAGAGTAAATGTTGCAAATCACAAATAATAAATTAACCCCAGGATGCCTGGTGGTCTAGTGGCCTCTTGCCCCACCCTACCCAGTAGTACCAGTCTACCCACATCCCCCCTCCCCTCCATCCATAGCTGGTGACTGGCACACCCCATGTCTGATCTACACAGCCATCTGCCAACTGACACCGCATGAACACTTACTGTATAGACATGCTCAGAAATGAATCAATACTCATTCATTTCTGAGTACATCTATACAGTAAGCAGTAAGCGGTGTTCACTCAGCAGTTGGGCATGTAGGTCAGAGGTGGGCTGTGTCAGTGACTGGCTAGTGATGGCTGTGGGGTGCATGTGGGTAGACCGGCACTGCTAAGTGGGGCAAGAGAGGGGCCACTATACCATAAAAAACACAAAGCTTCACCATGCTTCTGTGTAGATGTTGATGCTGCACCACAAACTGAGGTGGCTAACCTCTGCAAAACTGAAATCCAACACAGCAGTAGTACACAAAAGAACCACAGTGCACTATAGTTGCTAGTATCAAGCAAAGTTTTACTTGAATATTCAAAAAGGTGCACATAAAAAATTTACCAAACAGGTTTTCAGTAAAATGCCCCTAGCGCCTCCACGAAACAAATCTTCAAGGGAGTCACTATACCACCAGGCATCTCTGGCCTACTTAATTATTTACCACTTGCAACATTTACTTTGGGTCAGGAACTGGCTGGGGGGTACACAGCTGCCGTGTGGGGTGCTAGCATTGTGGGATCAGGGTCATGATGTGCATCAGCTGCCCAACAGGGCATTGAGGTTTACAAGTTCTGGGGGTATGGGGGTGCAAGATGCCCAGCTTGGCACATCTGCTGTGGGGGATCAAGATCGGGGGGTTGTGATGGAAGTGTTCTGGGCATAGGTGGGGGACAGATCCTGCAGTAGATGCAGTGGGTCACTAGAGCCCATGTATGATGTACATACACTTACACAACCCAAATGCTGGTGTAACTTACATTACCAGTTCTTTTCTGATGGTTCTTGTAGAGTTCTAACATTAGGGATATTGTTGCTGTCCTACTAGAATAGGGCACAACTGTTGCCATAAACCCACTAGCGCCATGTCACAGGTGTACTGCTCATTGGTGCAAGCGCCTGCGACATCTCACAGGCCATATAGTAGAATCTCACAATTCGCAACTGCTGGCATAAGTTGCTGCTTGTCTCACTCTACTTCATGCAAGTGCAGTTATGGTAAACGTGACTGTTGTAGACTCGCGCCCTAGGTTCATATCATAGTGTAGTACTCAGAATAATTGTAAGTGCTTGAACATTGTCATTCCCATCATTTTATTTCACAAACATGGCATATGGTTGTATTCCATGCTGTTAATGACTTATGTAATATTGACTTATTATGGAACTATGCACATTACTCTTAAACATCACCTCTCATTCAGTTGTACTAATATTTTTTTTCTTTCTTAGAAGACTGCGACAGACAAAAAATTGAACATGTGATTGAGAGTTTCCATCGTGACCATTTCCCATAAAGTTAAAGAACACATAAGAAGGTAGTAGGTGTACTGGAGGTTCACTGTCATACCATGTAAATAGTAAAGGTGTAAAATGTCAACAGAAGAAAAAGACTATTTCTTCTGTAACATGTCAAAATATCACAAGACAAGGACATGTTGACAAAGACAACACCTCCCCTAGCAATGTAAAAAGCAGTAAAGTTTGCAAAGGTACTGTGCGCAAACAACATCCAGCACTGTCAACGCAGACCCATATGTCTGTGAGATGCAAAAAAAATGCTGGATGTGTGATTTCTGCTACTGCACAGCACAGTGAGGCAACTTTTTTTCAGAAAACTTGTCCATCGAGCTAGAATTGATCGTCTCATCTCTAGTATAATGAGACACAAAAGGAGCAAACTGCTCAGTAAGCAAGGATTAATGAAGTTACGATTGAGAGTAAGACGATTTGTTAATGTGGCTGTTGCAATTCGTTCCCAGTTGTGGGCTGCAATGATGTCAGCTATTAATAAATTAAGTATAAAGATTGAGGAAATGAGAAACAAACTCTTGACTTTTGAGCACTTGAACAGAGAAAATATCTCTGTGCGGTTTCAAGGAGACTGGTTATACTCAGAATATTCAGAAGCATTCTTCTGGGAAGAGACATACAAGATGCACAATACCAATGTCACTTTGACAATAGAGGAACATAGTCAAGTTCACAATGTCTTAGTTGTTTCACATGAAAACCTTGACTTTGATAATGAGACTGAAATTAAACAGGTTGCAAGCAACCAAAAGTCGTCAGCTAAGAAGTGGCCATGTGACACTACATGCAATGTCAGAGAAGAGTCAGTCATGTCAATTGAAAGTTTCCTGTCAGTTTTCACTACCACCAAAAGGTCTATACAACATAGATTGATTAACTCCATTGACAAGTGTGAGATTCGACCTCACACAGGCCTAATGGGTCATTCTCTTGCATGCTTGGACAGCAGCAGCTGTGGCAGTGTGTTTCATCACTTCCTCATGGTAGCAGTGCATCACTCTGGCATACACAAATTTGTTCAAAGATTATATCAGGTGAGATCTGTTGTCCAAGACTACATGCACTTTCAAGCATAGCTGGATGATGGAGATGTAGAAGTACTTGAGGAATTCATCAAACAGTTGCAATCAACCCATAGATTGAGGTGTAATGTTCCTGTTGATGAACATGCTAATATGATGCCCACATCAGTAGTGCAAGAAGCTCAGCTTCTCAGGAATTTTGGTAGTGAGTTTGCTAAATTTGAAATTCATAAGACACAAAAATTTGATGTAATTTGCGTATCATGTGAGCACCTCTTCTATAAAGGGCAATGTGTCAAGATAGACCTGCAGAGCATTCCACATTGGAATGTTATGTGGTTGCGTCTCTTTGCATATCTTCTGTTACAGACAGATTTTGCTGAACTTGGAACTGTGTCACTGTGTACTTACTGTTGTAACAAGATTAAGAGTGACACTTTACCTCCTCAATCTGTGCTTAAGAAAATGGAAGTTGAAGCAACACCTCCTGAGATAGCAGTCTTGAACTTGTTTGAATGGATTCTAATTTAGACTATGAAGCCATTTCAAAAATTATCAGGCTTAATACAAGGATATGAGAGCTACCAAGAAAGAATTGGTATGGTCTCTGAAGGGCTCTGTTGTATATTTGCATTTGCCTTTGCAAGAAAGCGTGAACACTATTTCTCAGGATAATAGTGTAGTAATTTTGATGACTGGTGTCCCAACTAAGGCAAAAACAATATGGCAGGAGATAGTCAATGTTGAGAAGGTGAAATATGCTTTGCGACATCTAAAGGAGCATAATGTTTTCTATGCTGATATTGACATCAACGCATTCATTGGTCTTTCTACATGAACTGCTGTGGAAGACTCTGACAAAGCAATATTGGAGAAGGTTGACATTGCATCTGCACACAATGTCTATGAGCAATTCACCATACACCCATTGCATGGGAAGGATCCAGTGATGGATAACACTGAATTGTAGCAAATGAAGTAAGTGGAGGGCAATCCTTTAAGTATATGGGAGGCTACACTGGAGGCTTGTTGTTTTCTTGATCTGTTTCCACTTGACTCAGGTGGTCGATTAGATGAGTGAGAAGTTCGTGTGCCAGGAACTGAGTATAGGACCTCAAGAGTTCTACATAATGATGGCAAGTTTCGTAGAAACATTGTGTACCTGTTTCATCTTCTTTGGGAAGGGAACTTAGTGTCCTATCTGCTAGTATTGCTCATACATTGAGACTTGGTACAGAGTTCAGCAATATGACAGCTGCACAGTTACTACACAAGCTGCAGAACAAAGATGAAACACTACAAGTCAGTCTTTCTTCTGTTTTATCCAGTATGTGTGGTACTAAAGAATATTGGTACAGATGACATTCTGAAGTGATATGCATACTGAGAGAGTTTGGGCCAGTGATATGGTTTGTGACATTAAGTTGTGTTGATTACTATTGGAATGATCTGCTTGATCTCTTCAGATGGGCAAACTCTGATGTTGAGAACATCCAAAGTATGATGCTCAATAAAATATGCTCACTCAATCCAGTAACTGTTTCACCTTACTTCCACCACCAGTTCCAGGCTCTTTTGAAGTTCATACTGTCTAAAACGAATCCTCCTCTTGGGGTTGTTAAGCACTACTCCTGGAGGGTTGAGTACCAAGCTTGGGGAGCTCCACACATACACATGTTGCTGTGGACAAAAGATGCCCCACGTATTGGTGACAGTGAGACAAGTGAATTCCTGAACTTCATATTGAAGTATGTCACATGTCAGATACCAGACAAGTATGACAGTGCAACACTTTGGGAGCTGGTTCAGAAATTCCAACGACACCTGTGTGGTAAGTACTGTTGTAGGAAAGTGAAGAACAAGGGACAGTGGTACACTTGGTGTCATTTTGATTTCCAAAGACAAGGTTCCTTGATGCTTGTTTTAATGATATATTTTCTGCCATGCGATACCACTTGAAGGCAAACTCAACAAAGTGAGTGTATGAACTACCTCGCAGGGAATCAGAAGTCTATATCAATGACTATAGCCCTTCTCTTCTGTTGATGTGGCAGGCAAACATTGATGTTCAGTTTGTTGCTGATAATTCAATGGCTTTGATGAGGTATGTCACATCGTACATCACTAAGCATGAGCATAGAAGCCTGCAAGAAATGTGAGAAAAGTTGTCTAACTGAGATAAGTCAATGTCTTCTAGACTATGGTCACTGGGACTTAGGACTCTGTCACACCATGAATGTGGCGCCTATGAAGCAAGTGACCACATTACAGGTGTATGTCTATATGGGAAGTCACACTCCATTCATTATTTGATTGTGAACTACAAGCAGAACAGGTGCCGCATCCTTAAGAGCCATGAAGAAATTGAGGATCTGGCTGCTACAAGACCAACATCCACAAATAATCTGAAGAGCAACTTAATTGACAACTACTATCCACAGTGCCATAGTGCCATGGAGGATCTGTGTCTCATTGAAGTTGCTCAATGGTATGATTATAAGTGGGGTGTTTCTTTTGACCCAGAGAAGAGCATATACAAAGTCACTGGATTTGATGGCTCACTTGTGAAAAAGTGAAAATCATGGCTCATTGACCACTGCAAACTCAGCTTGAATACAACAGAAAGCAAAGAACATTACTATTTTGCTCTATTATTTCTGTTCAAGCCTTGGAGATCAGAGGCTGAATTGAAAGGATTATCTGACACACATGAACAAGAGTTCATGGTAAGTTATGATACCTTTTAGAGTCATGTCTCTGGCACTTACATTAAGAGACTCAAAATGGAAAAAAATCAGCTGGAGAAAGCTAAGCAAATTCTGGATGATGATACCCCAGTAACATCACAGGATATGGTTGATGTTGAAGTAGAAAGGGCTCTTGGTACCCCTCTTCCTCCTAATGACCCAGCTGTGCTGATGTCAGAAGTAGAGGGTGCAATGCAACAAAGTATGCAGTTATCAGAGTCAGCTACAAACATTGTTGAGAACTTGAACTCGCATCAAAAAGTTGTGTATCACTCTGAGATACATGGTGTGCAATATGCTATTCAGTGCAGTACCAGACACTGTGTTTGTGAGGAGCACACACCAGTGAGGATGTTTGTCAGTGGTGCTACTGGAACTGGAAAAAGTTTCTTAATTGAGGCTATAAGAAGAGGTGTACGTGACTTTACTGATTCTGCAACTTCAGTTATTGTGGCTGTTCCTACAGGCTTGGCAGCTTATAACATAGGTGGTGTCACACTTCATAGGTTGTTCATGTTGCCAGTTGAGCATGGCAAGAGTGGTGATTACAGAAAATTGTAATTTGATGTTGCTTCTGAACTGAGGTCAACGTTTGACAAGATGCATTTGCTGATAATAGATGAGATCAGCATGGTTTCAAATGTTCTCCTCACATATCTCCACCTATGTCTACAGGAGATACTTGGTACTGATGATGACATATCATTTGGTGGCAAGAATATTCTTGCTCTTGGGGATTGCCTGTAGCTGGCTCCTGTGAATGGCAAGCATGTTTTCTGTACTCTTTCCATTGAAGAGGCAAAGATAATCATTGGATACATAGGCAGTGTCAATCTGTGGGAGTTCTTCTCATATGTTGAACTGTTACAGAATATGAGACAGCAAGGTGACATGTTTTACAAAGCATTGCTTGATGAGGCTCACAGGGGTGTATTGTCACCCATTCATGTTGAAATGCTAAGACAGCACATGATCACTAGAAATAATGCTTCTGAGACTTCCAGTGACATCATCAACTAGATGGCTGCCTTTGAATAGAGCTCTAGCCTCCCCGAGAGATTAAAACCTTCAGACCAGCAGATAAAACATCTAAAAACTCTGGGAAAAGGAAAAGACATGTCTGGGGAACATAGGCCAGGCAGATCTCAGAGGAAAAAAATAATGAGTACAAAGGATGGAGGAGGATTGCCAACAGAAAAGGACACTGGCAGAAGTGCCTCCCCTGCTAGCAGCATGGTGTATGATCTGGATACAGACCAGGAGATGGAGCATCTCTCATGATCGCGTTTTGAAACTATTATGACAGAACTGAGGGCATTTAGAGCTGAAACTAAGTCAGAATTCCAGATATTAAATACAAAGATGCAAGACATGGAAAGAAGGACGGAGAGGTCAGAGCAAAGAATCGCAGAAGCAGAGGAAGAAATAAGGGAAATACATACTGCGGCAGATTACCTAGTAGATGTACAAGAAAAACTACAGGAGAAATTACTGGACCTAGAGGCAAGATCCCGATGGGATAATATTAGAGTTTATGGCCTTCCAGAGGATACAGAGGTGGGTTGGATGGAGGACTTTATGTCCAACCTGCTAAAAGATGTATTAGAATTGCCTGCCACTTTTGAGTTCAAGATCGAGAGAGCTCACCGGTCTTTAACGAGCAAACTGACAGACCTAAAGCCAGACCAAGATCAGTGGTACTAAAATTATCAAGCTACAAGGATAAGGAATATATTCTCCGTACTGCATGGCAGAAAAGAATTGTGAAGTACAATACTTCGAGACTAATATTTGACCATGATTACCCAGTAGAAATAGCAAAAAAAAGAGCTGCATATTCACCAATCTTTAAAATACTTCGAGAGCATAAAGTGAGATTTCAGATGCCAATTCCGTCAAAGCTGAGAATCTTGTGGGATACAGGCTCAAAACTATATGAAAATCCAGAAACGGCAGCGCAGGAACTACGGAGAAGAGGCTGGGTATGCCAGATGGAGGGAGAGGAAGTGAGACACCCGAAACCGGAAAGAGTGCAATGGAAGAAGATGGTAAGGAACAGACAGGGCCGAGGAACTCAACAGGCAGTATTACAGTCACTCCATGATGTATGGAAACTACTGGACAGAACATCTGAAGAAGAAGAAGGACAGGGGAAGATCAGCAACACCTGAAAGGTAGAGAAACATAACGGAGGCTGGAAGGACTTGGATAAATAACATCGCACCACAGGGAGGGCGAAGTAAATCCTTAGAAGGGCGATTACATAATCTCCTGTTTGGGACATTATGCAAGACAATCCTGGACCTTATTATGTGCGGGGGATAAATAATGAGAAGTTGTGGGAAAAGAGGATAAACGGGGGGATAGAGAAGTGAGGGGCAGAATGAAAAGGGATAGGGACTTAAAAAGAGGGGGGGATAAGTCAACCTTTCCCAAATTAGGAAACAAAAGGGGAACACCACCTATAGCTACCATTGAGATAAGTGGCTATTTAAGACTTGAGGGAGGAGGGGGAAGTAAAAGGGAAACAGTTGAATTATATGGATTAGCTGAACTCCATCAGTACCAGGAGGTAAACAAGGAAAGGGTGAATCTTAGGAAGGGGGGAGAGAGAAATACTTTAAGAGGGGCTATGAGATGTTAGAGGGAGGGATGATCGAAACCCACAGAGTGAATAGATAACAAACCTAGAGGGGTGAAATGGGAAACAGGGGATAGGTGGATAAGATATATAAGGAGGGACATAGGGAAAGAGGAAAGCATCCACCTCCGAAAAGAAGGGAAAAGAGGAGAATTCCCGAGGAAAAACAATGAAACAAAAGGGAGACAAGATAGGGAAGAGGATTCATATTAACATACAAGGTCTCGAGAAACGAGGGACCTGGAGGGGAGGAGTACAAGATGACTTCTATGATCCCCCCACAAAGGGGACTACTGGTGAAGGGGTACCCCTTAGAAGTTATAGAGGGGTAATTGTACTCCTTCCAACCTTGGAAGCAACTGTGTATATAGTTATAGAGTTAAAATGTTTAGAATTGTTATGTACGTTGTAAGTGTTGTTCGATATATAAGGTTGCATAGGAGGAAAACAAATGAGGGAACAAGGAGAATACAGGAGGAATGGAAAATACAGGGAGAAAGGAAGGAAATATACAGAAAGCAGAACAGGAATGACGTAATGGAATATATAAGAAATGAATAGACATATGCAAATGAACGTATGCTCCCTTAATGTAAATGGTATCAATAATCCTGTAAAGAGAAGCAAGTAATAGCTCAAATGAAAAGACAGAAACCAAGTTTTTTATTATTACAGGAGACACACCTAACAAAAGAGGAACACAATAAGTTAGCTAGATATGGGTTCAAACTAGTAATAGCTTCATCATATGGAAAGGGGAAATGAAGAGAGACAGTGGTGTTAATTCCTCACAGCACCTAATTTCAGCAGACAGATACATATATAGATAAAGAGGGATGACTGGCTCTAGTCACAGGCAATTTAGCAGGACATATGATTACAGTGGCCTCGATATATATCCCCCCGGGGTCAGAGTCAAAGGAAGTGAAAAAATTGTGTCAGAAAATAACAGAAAAGCAGAAAGGGACTTTGGTCCTTGAAGGGGATCATACTATGATATATGACCCTTTAGATACCTCCAAAAAGCAGCCTAAAAGAAGGAAGGCACCAGAAAAGCTAGCCATTAAACACTTTCAGGATGTACAGTGGGTAGATATGTGGAGATATAAGCACCCTAAGACAAGAGCCTATACTCGTTACTCAGCCCCACATAAAATATATACAAGCATAGATTATTATCATATTTCTAGGGATTCTTTATATTTGGTACAAGAATGCCAAATTACACCTATCCCCATATCAGATCATTCAATGTTAACCTTTCGACTAGAATGGCCAAGCGCTAAGCAAAGGACATTATGGAGACTCAATAATTTATTTTTAAATCTTAAGAAATTCAAAGAAATGGTAGAGAAAAGGATCTCCCAAATTATAAAAGAAAATGAGACCCCAGACTTAGCAAGGGTAACATTGTGGGACATGATTAAAGTAGTGCTAAGAGGAGATATAATCAAATTTGCCTCACATTATAAAAAACAACAAAACCTACAGCAGGAGAATTTAGAGGAACAACTGAAAGAGGCACAGGAAAGGCATGCGGCAGGAGATCTGAGCTGCAAATTAAAAATTCAAGAAATAAGAGGCAAATTACAACATACATTAGATATTAAGACTGAGCAAGCATTACAAAACCTAAGACAAAAGTACTATAAGGGAGGACCAAGGGCAACTAGACTCCTGGCACATAGACTCCGTAGAAGAGAAGTTCAAACAACAATCACACAGATCAGAGATCCAGAGGGGGGGCGGTTAGTAAGACTACCAATCCCGATTGAGAAAGCATTTTGGAAATATTATCAAACCTTGTATACCCCAGAACAGGAGGTTGACGCAGAGAAAGCTGAAACTTTTTTGAATGGGTTGAAAATACCCAACCTGACCCTTGCACAACAACAGGGATTGATCTCTCCAATATCGGAGGATGAACTAAATAATGCCATCACAAACCTTAAGACCCATAAAAGTCCTGGTCCTGATGGGTATACAGGGGAGTTTTATAAATGCTTTCGAGGGATGTTGATGTCTACCCTCAGAGAAACATTTAGAGAGGCACAACAAAACAAGGTTTGCCCAGATACATGGAGGTATGCTACCATAACCTGCATTCTGAAGCCAGGAAAGGACAGTACGAATTGTGGCTCGTACCTCCCAAATTGCAGTCCTCAATGTGGATTATAAACTATTTACATCTATACTAGCTAAAAGGATGGAGGTATTGCTACCTAACCTGATAGATCAAGACCAGACAGGATTTGTAATGAATAGACAAGCACAGGACAACATTAAAAGAACATTACATATACTGCACTATGCATCCCTGTTGAAGACACCCTTCCTGCTTCTCAGTTTAGATGTAGAGAAGGCCTTTGAGAGGGTGGCATGGCCCTTTCTGAGGACCACTCTGGAGAGGATGGGATTTCCAGCAGAATTCAGAGGGATAATAGACTCCATATATAACAGCCCAAAGGCATATATTAAAGTGAATGGCTCAATCTCAATACCAATAAGCCTGAAAAGAGGAACTAGGCAGGGATGCCCACTATCACCACTTTTATTCGCAACATACCTAGAACCCCTGGCACAGGCCATACGACAACACAGGGATATATCAGGGATACAATTGGGAGAAGGGAATCATAAATTAGCCTTCTATGCAGATGACTTATTGGTATATCTTACAGACCCCGAAAACTCACTGCAACCATTATGGGGGACTCTGACAGAATTTGAAGAAATAGCAGGCTATAAGATTAATATATCCAAGATGGAGGTATTGGGGATACATTACAAACCATCATTACAGGTCGAAGATCATTTTAAGTTTAAATGGCATATCCCTACACTTAAATACCTTGGAATTTGGCTGAGTTCTGAACATAAAAAACTATATGAGCTCAATTATAAACCTCTGCTAGCACAAATACAGAAGGTCATAGAGAAATGGAAACTGATTCCTATCCCATTTATTCAAAAAATAGAAGCAATCAGAATGGTGATATTGCCCCGCTTCTTGTATTTGGCACAGACTATTCCCATTACAGTATCGGATACATTCTATAGGGAATTGAACAGGAAAATAGTACAATATGTCTGGGGGAAGCAAAGACCGAGAATAAGACAAACCATATTACAACTCTCAAAGGAGGAAGGGGGGTTGTCTTTGCCAAATTTTAAATACTACCATATGGCTGCCCAGATCTGTACAGTAATATACTGGCTGCACTCTACTTATACAGCAAAGTGGAAGGGAGTAGAACTAGTGGAAGAAGATCTCAGGAAACCACAGGGGATCCTTCTTTCAGACAGAGGGGACAAAGAAAAGGGGGATATTGAAAACCCATATACACTATCAACCCTGCAAAGCTGGAGGCAGATGTTGAGTACTAAAAGAATGAGTGCATGGAGGCCTATGTTCTACTCCCTAACACATACAGAAAAGATTTTGCCAGCTAAAATGTATCTGGGGTATAAAAGAGTTGGGAGAGAAAGGGATTACACATAGTATATCAGTTTTTGAAAGAGGGAAGCATGGTAAGCTTCTCAGATTTGGAAAGGAAATATGAAATAACACATAGAGATAGATTCCACTATTTCCAGGTGAGGGATTACATTAAGAGAGAAAGAAAAGAGTGCTGGGCTCTATACCCTATACCCAAGATCATAGAAGTCCTACAGAGAAGTTTGGAGGGCCGTGCTAACTTAACTCATATAATATCTTACTTATATGCAGCAATACGAGAATTTGAAGGAGATACAGTAGATTCCATTAAAAGAGCATGGGAAAAAGACCTAAATATTATAATCACAGATGATAAATGGAGGCATTATTTACTACATGTACATAAAAGCACTTCCTCACCACACTGGAGAGAATTCGCTTGGAAGAATGCTGTCAGGTTTTTCAGAACACCAACAATTCAGGCACAATATAAGAGAGAAAGAGAGGCAACTTGATGGAGGAAATGTGGGGAACAACAAGCCACTCACGGGCATTTATTTTGGAATTGCCCAATAATTCAACCTTTTCTGATAGAGGTGCAGGAAGCTATTAAAGGCATAATAACACCATCTATACATTTAGACTTATCTTTGTATTTTCTATCAGATTTCTCCGAAGGGAACAGAGATGTGAGAACAAAGAGGCTATTACTTATATTAATTCTGGCCATTAAAAAAACAATAACTAAAAATTTGCTGACCCCGAACTCACTCCAGATAACCCAGTGGCAGGATGTAGTGATAGACATATACCAAATGGAAAGGCTGACAGCATTAACAAACAAAAGATATGCTCAATTTGAGATTATATGGAGGAGATGGGTATTGTATATTTCTCTGCTGAGATAAGACTTCATCTTGTAATGAGATAAAAGATAGATTACTATAGTCAGAACTTGGATAAAAACCCTGACTATACGTATAATTTAAAATGAAGGTGTGAGAAAGCAATGTATTCTAATTTATTACCCTGGTCACACAGATGTAACAAACAGTCAGTGATCTTAATCAGCTCCTATGTTTGTATATAGGTTATGTGTATGTATGAAATATATAAAAAATCTAAAAATAAAGAAAGTTTTAAAAAAAGAAATAATGATCCTATTCAGGATGCTTGTGATATCTTTGCACATCTGCAGAAATCTGGGGTACATGTTGTATGTCTATTCCCAAGACTTAAGCAGTGTGTGGAGTTCAATGAGATCATGATGCAGAGAGAACAGGAACCTATTGTGACTCTCACATGCATAGATACCATAGATAGTATAAGTCTAACACAAACAATGGTATTAAAAATGGTTGAGTGTCTCAGAAAGCTCACAAGTGATGTGTCACGTATCGCTGGCTTGGAAGCTGTGCTACAACTTTATAGGAATGCACAGGTTATGCTTCACAGAAACACTGACATTGACTGAGGTCTTGTGAATGGAGCCATGGGGTACATCCATGAGTTCCAGTATAATGGGCAGAACACAACTGTGGAGTTTGTGGTTGTTAAGTTTGGCAACTGTGAAACTCCTCAACCAATAGACAGAGTTACAGTCAAGTCTGAGCTTGTTAAAGACATATATGTGGCAAGGAAACCATTTCCATTGTGTGCTGCTTATGCAGTGTCTATACACATGTCACAAGGGCTGAGCCTTGATAATGCCATTGTAGATATAGGCACTGGTATATTCAAGGATGGGATGTCTTATGTTGCTTTGTCTCATGTAAGGTGGTTTGTCTAGACTACACATAGTGAATCTTGCAGAAAGTAAAATATGTGCTGATACAAAATGCATTGTTAAGTAGAATAGATTATGTATATTGTACCAACCAAATGTTCCTTTGTTACCCATTCCCAGATATGCATCAGGAACAGATGTCCCAATGGATGAAGGGCGCAAATTAAAGAGAAAGCACATTAAGACTCCACAGTTGTCACCTCACCATTCTATTAGTAAGCAGTCTCTCCATCAACAACTCACATCTCTGTAACAGTCTATAAGATCCTTGCAATATATCTGACTGTTTTAAATTTTGTGTCATCTTAATAAGTCAAATCAATAAAACGTATTAACCACAAAAAAAACAACTCACATCTCCACCTGTGAAGAGATGCATCGGGGTTCAAACATTGCCAATATTTGACAACAGCACAGGAGTAAACTGCTACGCCAATGCTACAATGCAGGCACTTCTCCACATCTGTGAGTTTCTGATGTCTTGAACTCAAGTCAGTCAACACCTCTTTCTGAAGCATTAAAGAGAGACATTAGAAGTAGTCAAGATGAGTTCCCCAGTTTAAAAAGCTTGACTCCTCTATGACTAGCTCTTGCAAAATATGCAGGCCAATCAATGTTTGTTGACAATGCACAACAAGATGCCACAGAGTTCATAATGGGAATGATAAATAATTTAGCAGATGATGGTATTGATCTGTGTCAATACTTTAAAGTTGGCTATGTGTGCAAGTACACATGTTTGTCATGTGGCCACAAAGAATCACAAGCAACTCAGGACATGCTGTGGTTGTCTATGTCCCTGAACAGAGATCCGTGAAGTTTTGTAAGTTGTTTGCAAATGCAGAAACTGGTTGGCTGTGCCAAAGATGTGGTCATTCTTGTGTTTGCTCTTTGAGAGTTACATCTTCCAGTTCATATATAATGATTGTATTGCAATGTTTTAACTCGCAAGGCATGAAAATCACAACACCAATTTCTCACTTCATCACTGGAAGAACTTTGTTCTCAGGAAGTCAATTTGACACTCATGCAATTATCTTCCATCAGGGCCTATCCATTTACTCTGGCCGCTATGTCACTTGCCGAAGATTCAGAAAGGGATGGGTGGAGTGCAATGATACAGTATGCACTATGAAAGAAAGATTACCAAGGAATCTGAAAGATACATACGTCATCATTCTCTGTTGCACCAATGTTGCACAATATGTGGAGGAGTGATGCTATCTGATCACAGCAGCTTACTTAACAAGCATGTTTGCAACAATAACATTCTGCATGTATATTCCAGCTAGATGGCATTTTGTTTGCACCAGTTTACATATTTATTTTCATTTCATAGAAGTAACACCTTTCATCTAAAACTACCACTGTGCAAAACCACTCATGGTGATCTATGTGTTTTACTTCTTGTACACTATTGGTACAGTCCATGTGAATTACATTGATTTCCCTGACATTGCAGAAGAGAACCACAACAGTACACCAATATAACAGACTGTAGTAGGCAATGACTTGTGTATCTCAGTGTTATTCTAATATGTTGGATGCAAAACAATATTGTTTTCATCATTTATTGCAATACAATTTCTAGAAACATTTGATTTGTAATATTGAGCATTTGCAACTTTGATGTACTTACTACAATGACTGCCGTGTTACTTCTCAAGTAGACTTGAGGGTATTGCGCTGTAATAATTAGACAGTCAGTGAGTCATATCTTTTTGCAGGTGTCTCAGTTAATGTTGTACGTTTTTGCACGTCACTATGTATTCATTTGTTTCACAGTGCCATTTTACATGGTGATGACAGAATCAATAATATAGTAACATGCTTATCAGAGTTGCAAGCACTGTTCTCCACATATTGTGTGAAGAACTATACTTGTTTGAACAATACACATCAGGTTAAGTTCTGACTCCTTCTCCTGTTGTTGTCTACATTCTTGACCTTGACTATGATACTTACTGAATTGACTTCCACCAAATCCAAGCAGACTCGAGGGCGCTGGATATTACACACATGTCAGTTAGTGAGTTATGTCTTGGCAGATGTAGTTATTTGACTCACGTTCACAGCATGACTTTCTACATGATAGTATCATCTGTTAGCACTGCACTGTACTGAACAGTATCTGACAGCATGATCTGTCACTTTTCTTGGAGTATACTGCCAACACTGGATATGACAAAATCTACCAACACAATGCGACACAAGATTTATAGACATGTATATAGTGCTGAACTGCAGATTGAACCTATGTTTCTTACATGGGTTCTCAGCTATTTTCATTTGTTGAAAAAAAAATTGCATGCATTTGTTCATTAACTGTCCCAAAACTGTTGTATCCATGCATTTAATATTACTGCATTGTATTAAGTGCTACTGTTGATATTGTTCATAGCTAAACATAGAGATGTATACATGTGGTTATCTGGCCTATTTCCAGTGTATGTATGCATTTCTATATATCTGTGCAGATGTGTGAAACTGATAATTTGACAGATAATGTCAAAAATGATTGTGCACTTCTGCTCCACAATGAAAACTATTGGTATGCTCCTGCTTTTGTTGGATCGTCTATATTTTGGAGGTCAGATGAGGAATTTTTCCCAGTTCCACAAATGATAAACAGTTCAAAAAACACATTGATTTGAAGATGAACCAACCTTTTCAGCATGAGTGAGAAAATGGCTGTGATATATGCTATCTTCACCACAGCATGATATTGGCAATAATTTCTCAAATTATTTACTAGCTGACTAACCTTGTAACACTACAACCAATGGCTATATATGTTCCTGCCATTGTATGATATAACATTAACTTGCTCTTTCTATATATATATATATATATATATATATATATATATATATATACTGCTAATGTTATCAGTGTCTCTTCCCATTTCAAAATCAGATGAACACATTTGTGTGTACCATACAATCTTTCTGCCACAGACATACTGTGCTACTTACCTCTCTTCATTTTTCTGTTTTTCATTTCTTGATATTGGTTGGTCCACTTTCAAATAAATAACCACTAACAAACTAAAAACAGTCTTAAAAGATATCAACAGATTACTTAAAAAGTACAATGATGTTCAAATAGAATATGGAAACATTTCTTCTAGATTACTAGTACACAATAAATACATAAAGACAAATAAAACTTCATAATGTCTCCATTAACATGCAAGTAAAACTGTCTAATCATATGTAAACTATTGCTACTTACTTTAACACTGTTGAGATAATCTACACATGTGGCTTTTCTATAAAACAATATATTTATGTGCTCATGAGAACCACTAAATGTTTCTTACTGTCTCATGTGTGTATGCAGTAAATAACTAAATGTTATAAAATTGATAATTTAAAAAAAATTCTAATTTTGTTCTAATGACTTGTCTTAAATAAGTGTCAAATGGTGATACCCACATGTGCAATAATTTATTGTTAGTCTTGATTATCCAAATGTGTAACTGTGTAGTCTATTTAATTCATGCAATAGTGTAAATGGACACATTATCAATACTACTTAGGAATAGCTGTAAGCAAAATTAGAAGTTGTTCACTACATCTTCTGTTACATAAATGTGCATATGTTATCACTTACTCATTCTATATAAAACCTAAATTGAATATGTAATATGCAGCAAAATGTAACAGTGTAGATTTACTTTGTGAAATACCAAAAATCACAAAACACCCAAAAATGATTAAGAATATATACGAAGAACTGTTTTTTTGCCCATCCCAGGAGCAACCAAACAATTCGGCCTAAAGATATTTAAATAGTTAACTATTAAAAACTAATGTAAAACCTTATCCTATGACTCTTGAGTATTATTTAAATAAAATTGGTGTGACTGAAGTATAGTATTGATCTTCATGACTTTTATTGGGCTGTGACTGTGCACTAAGAACCCACTACCTGCACGAGGTGGTGCCACAGGCATTACCTGCCTCAGCCTGTGCAACCTTTCACTTTAATAACTACTCTGCACTTGGTATATACATGTATGCCATTGAAGATCATGCTGTCACTTCAGCTGTAGCTCTGCACTCAGTATCCACTGCCTGGTCCGGGGGGAGGCTGTGCTGGGGGGGTTGCTAGGCTGAGGCTGTGCAACTCCTCAGAGTTCTAACTTGTGTGTAGTTGACATGAAGTAGGTATAGCATTCATGTCCATGCCTTTAGTTGGGCTGTGCATTTGTACTCAAAATCCAGTTCCTAGTCTGTAAGGGTTTGGACACTGCACGGTAGAGGCTGTGCAACTGCTCACTGTTCTAACTTCTCTGTAGCTGGTATGAGGGAGGTATACCATTCATGTCCATCTCTTTATTTGGGCTGTGGGTCTGCACTCAGCATGCAATTCATGCTCTGTGGGTGGGAGATACAGTGCTGGCATTGCTTGGCTCACTCCATGCAACTGATGAGTCTAGTAAATACCCCGCACATAGCATCACATAGGCATACCATTGATGTTCATAGACTGACTTGGGCTGTGGCTCTACACTCAGCATCCAGTACCTCTTTGTGGCAAGGTAGACAGTACAGGGGGCTATTGCCTGGCTCAGCCTGTGCAACTCTTCACTGTTCTAAGTTGCATACAACTCATAAGAGGTAACTATACTATTTATGTACATGACTTTATTTGGGCTGTGCCTCTGCACTCAGCATCCAGTTCCTGGTCTGGAGCTGTGGGGCACTGCCTAGCTGATGCAGTGCAACTCATTACTATTGCTACTAATATGCAGTCAGTATCACAAAGCTATACCATTTATGTTGAGGACCTTACGTCGGCTGTACCTCACCACTTAGAATCCAGTACCTCTTCAGGGCAATGGTGGGTGTGGGCATTCTGTGCCTGAGACTGTGCAACCCCTCAGTGTTCTAACTTGTGTGCAGCTGGAACAAAGAAGGTATACCATTTATGTTAACATGTTTGGGCTGTGACTCTCTACTCAGTATCCAATTCCTGGTCTGATGGGTTGTGGGCATTCCCTGGCTAAGGCCTTGCAACTCATGAATGTAGTAATAAGTATGCACTTGCTATCACAGAAATATACCATTCATGTTAATGACTTTACTTAGGCTGTAGCTCTGTACTCAGCATCCAGTGTCTCTGGTGTGGGGGGGTATTGTGTAGCTCAGCCCTTGCAACTCCTCAGTGTTCCAAGTTGTGTGCAGCTCAAATGAGAGAGGTATACCCAGTCTTTATTTGGCCTGTGGGGCTGCACTCAGCATCCTATTTGTGGTCTGGGGTGGGTGAGGGTGGAAGCATTGCCTAGTTGAAGCCATGAAACTCCTCAGTGTCCTACCTTCTGTGCATCTGGCATGAGGAAGGTGTAATATTTATGTCTATGTGTTTATTTGGGCTGTGACTTGGCATTAACCATCCAATCCTTGCTCTATGTAGGTGGTGGGTATTGCCTGGCTGAGGTCATGCAAATCATGAGTGTAGTAACTACTGTGCAGATGGCATTTCACAACTATACCGATGATCTTCATAGACTTAGTTGAGCTGTAGCTCTGCACTCAGCATCAGGCACCTCTTTAGTGCAGAGGTGAGGGGGAAGTGCCTGGCTAAGCCTATTCAAAGCATCACTATTCTAATTTGTATGCAGTTCATAAGATGCAGATATACCATTTATATCCATGATTTTATTTGGGCTGTGGACTCCACTCAGCATCCAATTCCTGGTCTGGTGGGGTTGAAGGCATTCCTTGTGTGAGACCACACAACTCATAACTATCATAACTAGAATACAGCTAGCATCACAGAGGTATACCATTCATGTTAATGACCTTATTTGACTTATAGCTTTGCATTCAGCATCCAGTACCTCTTTTGGGGGTGTGGGGGGCAATTCTGTGGCTGAAGCCATGCAACTCCTTACTATTCTAACTTGTGTTCAGCTGCTATGAAGAAGGTATACCATTAATGTCAACATTTTTATTTGTGCTATGACTCTCTATTCAGCATCCAGTTCCTGGTCTGATGGGTTCAGGGCATTCCCTGGCTGATGCCATGCAACTGTTTAATGTAGTGATTATTATGCACTTGCTATCACAGAGGAATACCGTTGATGTTAATGACCTTACTTGGGCTGTAGCTCTGTACTCAGCATCCAGTGCCTCTTGGGTGGTGGGAGGGGTGGGGATTATCTGGCTGAGTCCATGCAACCCCTCAGTGTTCTAAGTTGTGTTCAGCTGGTATGAGGCAAGTATACCATTTATTACCATGTCTTTATTTGGTCTGTGGGTCTCCACTCAGCATCCACTTCCTGCTGTGGGGGAGGGAGTGGGGTGGGAACATTATCTGGTTCACTCCATGCAACTCATGAGTGTACTAACGACTATGCAGTTGTTATCACAGAGGTATACCATTCATGTTAATTACCTTAGTTGGCTGTAGCTCAGCACTCAGCATCCACTATCTCCTTGGTGGGGAGGGGTGAGAAGAGGCACTGCATAGCTGAAGACCCAAAAAAGAATAGAAAAGTAGAAAGTCACGCAAGTTGGTGGAAGCACTAGGTAGGTGGTGGATATTGCCTGGCTGAGGCCATGCAAGTCATGAGTGTAGTAACTACTGTGCAGATGGCATTGCACAACTATACCACTGATCTTCATAGACTTAGTTGAGCTGTAGCCCCGCACTTAGCATCAGGCACCTCTTTAGTGCAGAGGGGAGGGGGGGCAGTGCCTGGTTGAGCCTATTCAAATCATCACTATTCTAATTTGTGTGTAGTTCATAAGATGCAGGTATACCATTTATATCCATGGTTTTATTTGGGCTGTGGTCTCCACTCAGTATCCAATTCCTGGTCTGGTGGGGTGAAGGCATTCCCTGTGTGAGACTGTACAACTCATAAATATCATAACTAGAATACAGCTAGTATCACAGAGGTATACCATTCATGTTAATGACCTTATTTGATTTCTAGCTCTGCATTCAGCATCCAGTACCTCTTTTGGGGGTGTGGGGGGGATTCCGTGGTTAAAGCCATTCAGCTCCTCACTATTCTAACTTGTGTGCAGCTGGTATGAAGAAGGTATACCATTAATGTCAACATTTTTATTTGTGCTGTGACTCTTTACTCAGCATCCAGTTCCTGGTCTGATGGGTTCGGGGCATTCCCTGGCTGATGCCATGCAACTGTTTAATGTAGTGATGAGTATGCACTTGCTATCACAGAGGAATACCGCTGATGTTAATGACCTTACTTGGGCTGTAGCTCTGTACTCAGCACCCAGTGCCTCTTGGGTGGGAGGGGTGGGGATTATCTGGTTGAGTCCATGCAACTCCTCAGTGTTCTAAGTGGTGTACAGCTGGTATGAGGCAGGTATACCATTTTATTTCCATGTCTTTATTAGGCCTGTGGATCTCCACCAGCATCCAATTCCTGGTGTAGTGGAGGGGGGGTGTGGTGGGGCACATTACCTGGTTCAAGCCATGCAATGACTATGCAGTTGTTATCACAGATGTATACCATTCATGTTAATGACTTAGTTGACTGTATCTCAGCACTCAGCATCCACTATCTCTTCAGTGGGGAGGGGTGAGAAGAGGCATTGCATAGCTGAAGACCCGAGAAAGAATAGAAAAGTAGAAAGTTGCACAAGATGGTGGGAGCAAGTTTCTGGCTACATTGCACACATAATGAGTAAAAGCTACATTGACAGCAGCAAGACCAGGTACTGTACAAATTTCAAGCCACTACCACGATAGAAAATGCTGTTTGCAGAATGTGAAATACACAATGCAATATCACCACAAAAAAATGTTTTCTCTGACACATAAACACTGAAATTCACATCTACAGGACATGGTATAAACACCCTCCAAATTTCAAGTAAAAAGGCCAAACCGTTTGCAAGATATTTAAGGTCAAAGATTGTGAAAATTGTCCTATTTATTCCATTATATAATCTGGCCATCTTGTCCCATCTTGTCCCTCCCTCGTGATAAAAGATGGTGATCAAAGAATCTCGTGACCAAAGAATTTGCAGGCTGGTGATCAAACAATTTGCAAGCTCATGATCAAAGAATATAAAATGGTGAAATTCGAGTTTTAGGCAGAAGTTAATGAAACCACCACCTTGCCTCAATAGAATAAAGCTCCCTGAACAAAACCTCTGGGTCTCAGGATCAGAGGATGAGTAGATGATGGAATATTGAATGGAGGCTAGGACATAAATGGCCACACCACCACCCCTGCCAGCATGGTCTTGCCTTAGCATGGAGTAGCCAGGAATGGAGACTGAGCATTCAGGGATAGTGCTCTTTAGCCATGTTTCTGAGATTATTAGAATGTCTGGTTTTAGAGTGCACACCATTGTCTGAATCTGGTCTATTTTTTGCAATATGCTGCAGGTGTTTAGATTGTATCTTTAAGCTGTTTGGGAGGGCTGAGAGAAGAGAGCGGGGGAGGTAGTAGAGAAGGAAGCACCAGAGGAGTTAGGGGTAATAGGGCCTGGCTTGTGGTGGATATCCCTGGTACAGAGCAAGAGGATAGTGAGCATGAAAAAGTGGAGCTTAGGGGATTTTGAAGGGGCAGGTGAGGAGGTTGGGAGTTTTGAGGAGAAGGGAGTGGATGAGTGAGGAACAGGAAGAAGGTAGAGAACCGCAGTGAAAGTGGACACGTTATCAAAGCTGCATGAGGAGTAGTGGTAGAGTGAGACCATATTTCAAATGGGGGGGAGAGAGAGTGATAGCATGGATGTGGGTAGGGGACTGGAGATAGTAACTGATGGGGTTGGGAGAGTTATTAGGAATAGATGGGTAGTGAGCAAGTGGAGGTGGTAAAGAGAGGGACATGAGCAGAACAAGGGGGAGAGAGGAGAGGAGAGGAGGGGATGCATTGTTCATAAAGGCAGAGAAATTTGTGAATAATTGATTTAGGAACAGGAAGGAATTTATAAGCAGGGAGCACGGAGGGGGGCTGGTCAGATGGAGGGGGTAGCTATAATTTAGGAAGGTATCTATATGAACAACAGGCAGGGATCACTTTAGAGAAAGATTGTGTCCCTCTAGTGGCTGTATAGTATAACTTTCTAAGGGGAAAATGGACAAAGAAGTAAGGAGAAAGAGATAGAAAAGGGGGAAAAACAAAATATTCTTTTCGGGCTAACTTAGACAACATTATTCTAAATTGAGCTGTAGTTTCCTTACATTATACAGTCAATCACTTGCAATATACAGTGATTCAAATACTAAGCACACAGTTACAGCAAGGCACACACAATACAATTAGGCAGAGGGGTGAAACTGAAGTTAAGACTCAGGCTGGGAGGCATACAGCAAAAGATCAGCAGTGGAATAGGAAGAGAGCCAATCAGGAGCCCGGGTCACCAGTGCTGACCATTTAGGTGCCATAGAGAGAGCAAAGCAAAGCCTCCAGAATGGCTGTATCTGTAGAGCTGGAGAGAGGAATGAAGATGCTGGGACTATGGCAGAGCAAGGTCGCCTCCTGGTGCTGTTCCTTGGCAGGCCAAAGTGCCCTGGTCAGGGGCCTTCTCCTACACAGCTGGAGGGTGGAATGAAGATGCAGGAACTGAAGTAGAGCAAGGCCACCTCCCTGTGCTGTTCCTTGGTGGGCTGAAGTGCCCTGGTTAGTGGCCTTCTCCTAGGATGAGAAGAGAGGATTCAATCAGGTGCACTTATTACCGCCTTGTCCCCAAGTATAACATTAATCTGTTTTTCCAGATCACAGCTTAACTATGCTGAAACACCATTGGGAGGAAAATGGGAGTCTTTGGCTGTCACCACCTTGCCACTACCTGTCAATGGAGTGCACTCATGGTGTCTTATAAATTTACCTAGACTTCGACTTCTAAAAAAAGGTTGCAGGGTCAGACTAACTAGGAAGATGTGAGGTCAGCAGGATAGCCATATTTGCAGTTTAACTAGATGCAGCTTTTACATTTTTCAAATAGTTTGTTCAGTGCATGGGTGAGGGAGGTTACAGTTATACTTTGGCACCAGAATTGTGGATGGTCTTACTCAGGGACCATACCTCTGTCATTGGGGCATGCTTAAAGCCCCCCATTCAGGTCAGGGTGCCATCATGATGCTAGGTACTCTAAAACACTTGCATGGGTGAAAATTGCAGCTGGGTGATAAAGGTGAGCATAAAAGAGATGTCAACAGGGAGAAGGGCAGGGGTAAATGGACAAAATGACAAATGCAATAAAGACAGGGATGGGGCAAAAAAGGGGTAAGGCCATCAAGAAATGGAAGGTAATGAGTACCAATGCCCGTAGTCTGGGCAACAAGCTCCCTGAACTGGTGGCCTTAATGGAAGAGGGATGCCTGGATATCGTAGCAGTCACAGAAACATGGTACACAGAGAACCATGACAGGGATGTTAACAAACCAGGGTACACACCCTACAGGAGAGACAGGGAGGGGAGAAGAGCAGGAGGAGTAGCTCTCTATGTAAGGGAAGGGATAAAAGCAACTGAACAAATGAGTAAACAGGGAGGAGAAGAGGCACTGTGGGTCACCTTAAAGACTGGAAATGGCACCACGATCTGCACAAGGGTTGTATACAGACACCCATGTCAGGGGGAGTGAATGGACAAGGATATGATAGAAGGTATCCTTAGGATGGCAGAGAAAGGTGAGATACTGTAGATGGGGACCTGAATATACCAGATGTTAACTGGAGCACCTCTGCTGTAGCCACACCCAAAAGCAGGTCCATTCTTGATTCCCTTCAGATGGCATGTCTCAGACAGCTAGTTTTGGAACCCACTCATGAGGGAGCAGTTTTAGACCTTGTACCCTCAAATGTGGACAGTGAGAGGATCTTAGATCTAGAAGTGGGTAGCCATCTGGGAACAAGTGACCACCAAACAGTGTGGTTCATGATAAACTCAGCTACAGAGTCAAACCATACAAAAGTGAGGGTTCTGGACTTCAGGAGGGCTGACTTTGGCAAAATGGAAGAGTGCCTTAGAAAAGCACTACCAAACAGGTTGGGGGGGTGGAGCAACAATAGGAAAACATCAAAACTGCCATCACAGAGGCAACAAGCCTTTGTGTGAAGCAAATAAACAAATCAAAATGAAAGAAAAAGCCACTATGGTTCTCAAAAGAGATGGCGGTGAAGGTTAGGGAGAAAAAGATAGCATTTAGGAAGTATAAGGAAACACAGAAGGAACAGGACAGAGAACTGTACCAGTTAAGGCAGAAGGAAGCAAGGAGGGTAATCAGAATAGCAAAGGCCCAAACTGAGGAAAAGATAGCCAACTCAGTTAAGAAGGGGGATAAAACCTTTTATAAGTACATCAGGGAGCGTAGAAAGACAAAGGGAGGGATAGTGAGGCTGAATAGAATGGACGGTGGGTGGGCAGAGAGGGACAGTGAAAAAGCAGGGATACTAAATGAATACTTCTGCTCACTATTCACAAAAGAGGTGGAGGGGGAGGTGCCTAATCCAATTAAGAGAAGCACTCTGGATAGTGGGGTCGATCCCAGTCCTTTCACAGAAGAAAAGGTTCTGAAAGAACTCCTAAAACTGAAGGTGGACAAAGCAATGGGGTCTGATAGGATTTACCCCAGACTTCTAAAAGAATTAAGGAGAGAATTAGTGACACCACTGACTACCCTTTTTAACAAATCATGGGAGGATGGTGTGGTACCTGAGGACTGGAGGAAGGTGGATATAATTTCCCTTCATAAAGGTGGGAGCAAGATAGAGGCAGGAAACTACAGACCTGTCAGTCTGACCTCTGTGGTAGGGAAAGTAATGGAATCACTTCTGAAGGAAAGAATTGTTGAGTACTAGAGGCCAGTGTGGCACAGGACCCAAGGCGGCATGGGTTAACAGCGGGAAGGTCATGTCAGACAAATCTAATAAACTTCTTTGACTGGGTGACCAAAGTAGTAGACCAGGGAGTAGAGATGCAGCGAATTTAAATTTCGCCGGTGAAGTGAATGCGAAGTGGGCACTTCATGATGTCACTCTGCTTCATGGAGTGGCCAGCATGAAATACTCACGTCACCTTGTTATTATTACTTCGTGTTGTCATTCCACCTATAGCAAAGTAAGGCGGAGTGACAACACTATTGGCAGGCCCCCACACACACAGTCACTAGAATTAATGTGCATCCCCACAATGCTACTGTCGTCTTGTCTCCAGAAAAATTCCCAAGTGCTGGTGAAATGAAATGAGAGAGTAACAAGAAATGCAAAGTCTCCCAGAATTAATGGCACACACAGTCATCAGGGCAGTTGTCAGACAAAGTCACCAGAATTAAAGTTCATCCACAAAATGCTACTGTCTTGTGTCCAGGAAAGTACCCACTGCTGAAGAAGTGAAATGAGACTGTAACAAGACAAGCAAAGTCTCCCATCTTAGAGATGCAGTGAATTAAAATTCCACCGGTGAAGTGCCTGTGAAGTGGGCACTTTGCGTTGTCACTCCGCTATGCAGAGTGGCCAGCATGAAATGCCCACTTCTCCTTGTTATTATGATTGTGACTTCTCGTTGTCATTCCACCTTAATCTGAAGTAAGGAGGAGTGACAACAATATTGGTAGCTCCCATGCCCCCGCACATCACATGGCTTACAGTACTGTAACTCACATGCTGTACAGGAATGGGAATGCCTACAGCTGTTATTCCTTGATGACAATGACCTGTATCACAAAACTCCCCAATTTGAAAACTCATATCAATGAGTACAGTGGTGAAGTCTGGAGAGATACTACAAAACAGGCTTACGTGATGCAAGTAACTAGTAAAGAAATCAATTTTGTGATTCGTGATGTGATCAGGAATTGTGACTGCATTCATGACCATGAAATATGAATTTATTTTTCTCAGACTTGGAGATGATGAGTATATTGGGAACACGAATGCCTACGGTTGTACTTCCCTAATGACCTGACTGTTCACAAAACTCACCAGCTTAAAAACTCATATCAATGGGTACAGTGGTGAAGCCTGGAGAGATACTACAAAACGTTAGTTTTGTGATTCATGACGTGATCGTGAATTGTGTGCACCACACCAGTATTCTGAAGGGAAGCCAAAGAAACAACTGTGACTTAAGTAACAGATGGAGACTGGGCCCTAAAGAGATGCAAATGCACAGACAGATTAAGATTGTGCTGCACACTAAAGAGATGCAGACACAAAGGCACAATAACAACGCCTAACCAGCACTCACCCTCAGAAATCCAAATTTGGAAAAAAATACCTTTTGTCATTTGGGGGGGTAGTGCACGGCAGTAACAGTCCACTACTACCAGTAAAGATACCAGAAGCAGTACAAAAAAATTCATTCAGGTGCAGTAGATAGCAGGTTCACACTACTGCAATTACTCTGTGGAACAATAAATGGTATCTGATTTAATGGCACGTATGCATCGCACGCACACTCACACACACACTACAAGTAATGCGTAGCAAATTGAAAACCTTTAGTAATACAACCAAATGTTTTAAAAAAATTGAAATTATCAGTGCTGCACAACAATCAGCAAAAAAATGCCAAGAATTACTGAAAATATTACTGTGTGTACATTAACACAGTTATACAAGAAAAATATAACCAAAACAGAAAGACTGCCTTTTTCTCCCAGTTAATCTACCTACACCACAGATACGCTCCTCCCCCAAAGCACACTTCACAGTACACAGACTGACTGTTCTAAATTAACATTAAAAATCCACATACAAACAATAAACACTCAATGATATGAGCACAGGAGAGTTTCCTACAATCGATGTACTAAATTTTGGGCAAAAAAAATTGCTCAAAAGGCTTTTTTAACAGCTTTTAGAGGATTTGAATGGCAGAGCTCTGAGAAGAAACTGTCTCCATCTTCCACTACACACACACTACACAGAACTGAGGCTGTGCAGAACAATCTAGAGCCCATGTGACCTGCAATCCCATGAAGCACTGCAAATTCGCTTTGGAACTCAATAACAAGGCGCAGTGATGCGACATACATTGATTTCAGTGTTACTTCACCTTAAAATTAGTGGAGAAGTGGTTTGGGGAAGGCGGAGTAACGCAAAGTCATTGTTTTTAATGGACTTTGCGTTCCCCATTATAATGCAGAGTACTCCGCTTCACGTTGCAGAGTACTTCACGGATTCCTCGTTACTCCGCTTATCACTTCACGGAGCGAATTTAGCCCACTTCACCCACCACTACCAGGGAGGGGCTGTGGACATGGCCTACCTAGACTTTAGCAAGGCATTTGACACAGTCCCACACAAAAGATTTATAGTCAAATTAACCAGCCTGGGAGTGGGTCCCAGGGTGGTAGCCTGGGTAAAACATTAGCTGGACAACAGGACACAGATGGTAATTGTAAATGGAGTCCACCCTGAAGAAAGAGGGGTTACTAGCGGGGTACCACAGGGTTCAGTACTGAGTCCAGTCCTTTTTAATGCCGTTATAAGTGACATTGCAGAGGGACTGAAAGGAAAAGTATGCCTCTTTGCAGATGTCACAAAGATCTGCAATAGGGTTGATACACAAGGAGGTGTAGAAAGGATGAGAAGGGACTTGGCAAGGTTGGAGGAATGGTCAGAAGTATGGCAGCTAGGATTCAATGCAAAGAAGTGCAAAATAATGCACCTGGGAAACAAGAACCGAGGGGAAGAGTACACAATGGGGGAGGTAGTAACAACAACAAAATGGAAAGGACCTGGGGTAATCATTATCAGATGGCCTTAAGGTTGGCAAGCAATGTGAGAAAGCAGTAGGGAGGGCTGGGGGGATGCTGGGATGTATAGGGAGAGGCATCACCAGCAGAAAACAGGAAGTTGTTATCCCTCTGTACAGACAGTTGGTGAGACCCCATCTGGAGTACTGCGTCCAGTTCTGGAGACCCCATCTCCATAAGACATAGACAGGATAGAGGCAGTCCAGAGGAGGGCAACTAAAATGTTGCAGGGTCTGCAAGAGAGGTCATATGAGAAGAGACTAAAGGAGCTTAATATGTATACCCTTGAGGAAAGGACGTTGGGGGGGACATAATAGAAACTTTTAAGTACCTCAGTGGAATCAACGAAGTCCAAGAGGGAAGCATCTTTCAGAAAAAGAAATGTGCAAGAACAAGGGGACACAATTTGAAGATAGAGGGGGACGACTCAGGGGCAATGTGAGGAAGTATTTTTTTCACAGAGAGGGTGGTGGATGCATGGAACAGCCTTCCTGAGGAGGTTGTGGGGTCTAAAACTGTGGGAGAATTCAAGAATGCATGGGACAGACATAAGGCAATTTTTGTGGGGGGTAAGAAGAAATAGGCTGTTGGTTAAATAGGATCTGTAGCCTATGCTGTAGGTAGGGAAATGGGCAGACTAGGTGGGCCAAGTGGTCCTTATCTGCCATCAAAGTCTATGTTTCTATGTTAATCTGATTTTGTATATGCTGGGAGAGAAACTTTTTTTCTCTCTTAAATTGTAAATACTGGTAAGTGTGGTGGTGGGGGAAGCAGCCATTTTTACATTTTTGTGATTCGGTAGGGAGTGCAAGGTTTTCTGTTGGTGTTGATGTGTTCATTTACGTCAATCAGGTTAGGCCTGTGGTCATAACAACATTTTTACACCCCATTGTAATCTGCCTGAAACAATAAAGTTAGCAGATTTATTTCTACCCATTTGATAAGTGGTCTGACAGTGTATACCTCCCAAAACAGAGCTTAAAGTTCTGCTCATAGTATACTACTCTGATGTTACTGGGCCCTATACAGCAGTGTCCCAACCCACCTCCCTTTTTCTCATCTCTCACACTCCTTTTACTGTTTTTTTTTTGTTTACTTGTTTTTTCAAATAACTGGTCTCCAGCATTATGTCCTTTTCCCCATTGATCTTCACATGGTCATGCCCCCAACCACAGATGCATCTACTATGCAGGTATTATACTGTCACTTCCACAATGGTCTGAGTAGGTCCCTGTCTCTTCACTCCAGGAGAGCCAGAGCAGCAATCTTTTCCAGTTATTTCCCTTTCCAGGGACTTTATTCCCTGTCCACCAGCATCCAAGGTCATACCCTGATATTAGGGATTTACTAGATTTGATCTAGAAGTATCATGGGTATGATAGTGGGGTGTATTTCTCTTTAGTTTTCACTTGCAATTCTCTCTCCTCCCTGGTGCATGGTCAGTGCCTTAACTAACTGTGTGCATGCACAGCATGCTTCTGTAGCAGGAGCAAGATTCCTGGTCTACTCCCAGGGGGGCACTGTGGTTCCAGAACCCACTCTCAGTCCTTCCTAGCAGAGGCATGTTGCCTCTTAGCAGCTGCCTGCAGCCTGGCCTGCTCCTGAGGTGGTGACCAGAGGCCGGTCATGAGCCTTGGTTGTCTGCACATCAGCACAGCTCTCTGCAACTTGGCCAATAGTATGCCAGCAGAGCAACAATTTTAATATGGTTTGCATGCACCAAACTGCTGACCATGGGCAAATCTATAATTTTCAGCATCCAGCAGAAAAAATGTTATTCATGGCCTTCAATGTTTTTTGTTTGTTTTGTTATATGCTGTTCTGGAAGTGTATGGTGCTATATGTTTGCTTTTCTCCTATGTTAGGTGAACATGATCAGATGGTTGCCAAGTCAATAAATGTTTATTGACTATACATCCTTCTTTTCCTTAATACCGACCAATAATAGTAATTGAGATTGCATTAACCCTAAACTCCTTCACCTCTGTATGCCTGAAACTATGAGTCATCTCTAGTCTACTAAATCATTTTTTTCTCTCTCATCAATGTTCCATGGAGTTTAGAAATGAGCTGAAACTTTCCCCTTCACTAAAGGGGTATTTCTTTCTCCTGCGACAGAACTTCCCCATTTCCTCCATCCCTGCTGTTGCGAATGTTCAGGAAAGCCTAGTCTTTTTCCAACTTTCTGCCAACACAAACAAGGCTTTGTGCTGAAAATGCCTCACATCCCTAGAAGAACTTGACTTACAACAGTAGCTGATCCCAAAACCTTTTTTTTAATTTTTTGAAGTGCTCAGGTCTGTTCTGCCACAGAGATAGTTAGTGCCTCCATGGCCAGCTATGCCCTGGCACTTTGCTCACTACAGCTTCATCAGGGGGCATGGTAGTGGGTTGGTACTCTTAGTTTAAATAGTACAGGACACTAATAGGATTAATGCAATACCCTCATTACAATATAATTACATATATAAGGTAGATGCTGTCCCACATACTATATAAACCATAACACATACAAAAGGCTTTACATGTTCAAAAAGAAGAATTCTTAAAGACACTGGTATGTATATTAATTTCTAGGACACTCTTACTTATTGCTAACATTGACTTTGCTTAGAAAATACTGACAAGTAAGTGGATGTGGTGGGAGTCAAAAACCACTAAACCCAGTTTTCAAAATGAATGGGCAAATTATGAGTGATTATATTTAACCTAGATTGTGGTTAAATAAATTTGGTCTAAATAAAAACAAATAAAATGCCCTTTGTAATTCTAAACAGGTAACCAAATTCCAGTTTCAACAAACTTTATATACAACATAATAGAAAACTTTCCCCAACAGTACCTGATTATACTCTAGAAAACTATTACAAAAGTTCATAAATTCAAGTCCACCACTAAAATGTGTGTTCTATGCAAAAGTCACAAACCAGAACTCACCTAATGAGTTTTATTTATCAATATAAATTAGAGATTGCCACATTGCTGCTAAGTACAGATACAACTTGTTACGATTCACCTTATTTCTGCACAAATTAATTTTTCTTTCCATAATCTGACTGAGATCAAGATCACAGATACACACAGTTGCTCTTCACAGCTGGGTATTTGGGCAAGAATCCAATAAATAGATACAAAAATAGGCATGATATAGAGAATAGTGGATGGGCAACCTCATGCACAACCAGTGTGTTGTGCCTCAGAGGAGTTCTGATGACATTAGACCTCGAGAGCGAAGCTTGATAGGTCTGATGTCATCAGAACACCAAGGTGGCACAACATGCTGGTTGGGCATGAGGTTGCACATCCAATATTTTTTATAGTCTTTAGTGCTGCTAAAAGTAGGTTAGACATCTTTATATTAAATAATTAATTTTCCCATTCTTTGTTTTGTTCCTTGTTTGAGGGTTGCTAGGGTCCCTGTTATGGTTGTTAGGCGCCAGTTGTCCATTTTGTATAGTGAGTCCATTGGTTGTTTTTCTGTGTGTGTGAGGGCTTTTCACAAAAAAAAAAAACATGGTGATCATTTTCTCACTAAGCAAGAAAAGTTTTCTGCCGAGGTGTCTGCTTTTAAATGGTAAGTTGTTTAAAATATCTGGTTGATTACTTGGTTACTTGGTTTTATTAGGCACAAAAAGGCAAAGCCTATCGAGAGTGTCTCCCACTCCTAGTGGGTGGATTAGATATAGGGATTCTTGGGCCAGTTAAGGTGGTTATCTAAATGGGTTTTAAATTTTGAGAAGGAGCTTGAATCTACCTCCTCTTGTGGAAGGGAATTCCAGATCTTAGCTGCCCTTATGGTGTAGAAACAGTCTCTCTTATATGAAGTTGCTTTAGGAATTAGAAGCTGCTTATCATGGCTTCTAGTAGTATCTCTTTTTGTTGCATATTTAAATTCACACTGTTCCATTAAATCTTTGTCATTAAGGATTTTATACAGCTGCAGCAGATCCCCCCTAGATCGTTTGTCTTGCAGTCTAACTAGGCCTGTCCTATCCAATCTAGTTTGATATTCTAACAGTCTTGAAGAGGGTATAAGTGTGGTATTTCTTCTCTGTGCTGATTCTAATAGTTCTATATCTCCAATATGGTAAGGCCTCCAAAATGGGGAGCTTGAGTCCAAATATGATCTTACATATGTATGTTATAGTGAGGCAATGAACGACTGGCTTCTGTTTGTAAAAGTTCTTTTAACCTTATTTAGTAATGCATTTGCAGTCTGAGCCATTTTTTGCAGTGATCCTTGGGGGTTAACTATTGTTAACTATGATACCTAAGTCTCTTTCCTTGTCTGATGTTTTAAGGATTTGATTATTGAAGGGATACACATAATGTGGATTTTTTGCCCCAAAATGTAAAACAACACATTTGTCATGGTTTTAAGTAATTTTATTAGTTTTACACCAATGTTCAATTGTTTCCAGATCTTTGCATATCGACAGGTGTTTCTTGAGAGTGTCCACTTCACCCCCCAATTTTGTATTATCAGCAGATTTAGCAATGACATTATTGAGGTTATTATTAATATCTTTTATAAATATGTTAAAGAGTGTAGGACCAAACACTGTTCCTTGAGGGACCCTACTTGTGACCTCTCCTGCCTTGAACAGACATCGATGAATTATGACCCTCTGAATTCAGAAACGTAACCAGTTTTGTTTCAATTTAATGATTACGGGTTTAAGTCTAGTGATATTAGTTTTGAAATTAATTCTTTGTGGGGAACTTTATCAAATGGCTTTCCAAAGTCTAGAAATAATACATCTACTGGTTTGCTATTGTCAATGCTGGCACTGACCGAGTTGTAAAATGAAGTAAGGTTAGTCATACAGGAGTGATTTGGGGAATTCCCATGCTGGAGTTTGTTGTCAATGTCCAGATGTTTTATTTCTAATTCAATTTTATTCTTAACTATTTTTTCCAGTAATTTACAGCAAGCCAAAGTTAGACTAATCAGCCTATAGTTGTTAATCTTGTCTTTGGGGCCCTTTTTCTGGATAGGAATAATAATCAACCTTTTCCTATCTAGTGGGCGTGTTCCTGATTTGACAGATCTATTGTACAATATAGCATGTCAGTGGTTTCCAACAGTAACCTGGGACTTATATTGTCTGGCCCTGGGGAGGATTTAGGTTTCAGATGTTGGATGCTAGCCAGAACATCATCTCTAGAGAAGACGATGGGATTCGTATCGCTCACTTGGGTTGGTAATAATTTTAGTTCCTCTTTAGGGTTGAAGACGGAACAAAAATAATCACTGAAAATATCAGCTCAAGATCGTTTGTGATTACATTATTATCATGTATAATGGAATAGTTTGTCTTTAGATGATCCTGTGTTTATTTTTGTTTTTGTTTTGTTTTTAGTAAGTAATAATATCTGGTTGATCCTGCATATTTTTATGTGGCTAATCCTGCATCATCCATGAATCTGGTTCCAGTGATCGTGCTGCTACCAGCTTGAGTATATCTGGTTGATCCTGCAGTACCTGTACTAATTAGTGCTGTGTAGTTCTGGTGCATCAGTAGTGATTGCAAGCCTCTAGAGGCTTTCAAAATGTTGTTGTACCACAGTGTGGTATTATCACATTCCATGACCTTTGAACTGTGGTACAACACCATTTTGAAAGAGATGGATTTTCATCTACAATCACTACCCACTATACACTATAAGGTTATCCCTTGCAGAAATAATTATATGAAATGTATTCATGCTGCACATATAAAACTACAAAAGTGATATGCGTGCTGTAAGTATGATTTAAATGTTAAATTGGAACTGATTGCATGCATATGGCATGATTGCAGCAAACAAATGTGGAAGCCATGATTTTTATGTTAAATTGGAAAAGACTGCATGCATGTAGCATATGTGCAAAAAAGCAAGTGGTCACTGATAACTGCATACATAAAAGTTAAGTGACTTGCTCAGGATCACACTATACACACGTGGGAGTTTATGAGATTCAAACCCAGGTCTTCATTCCTCCAAGTCTCTTGGCTTGTAGTTCGGTGCCTTTAACCACTAAGCCATGCTGTCTGCACAGATATGGCTCACTTGTACTTCAGTACATGCTGTATCTGAATACATCTGCATGCATATGGCATGCATGTAGCAAGTGTATGCTTTTCAGCTTTCTTCTCTCCCTCATCACATTTTTACAGTTGAACTGTAGCACACATACAAATGGAAACACATGTTTTTCCCACCCCAGTATACAAACATACCCACAAAACCACTTAATTACTTCTGTCTGGCCTGTACTCCTACTATTTTTTCTCCATAGTATCGAATGCTTCCACACAAATAGACTTTAAGGTGCAAACATAGACTTAGGGATAAGTTGACACACACAACCACCCACATGGCTAGTCCCCCCAATGCACACACACAGACACACACACACACCCACACATACTGTAGCGTGTGTGGCCATGCTGCTGCAGACAACCCACCAAGTATAGATATAAGTAAAAAGTCTCTTACTTGAGTACTAGGGAGCCAGAGGCAGGAGTCTTTAAGAGATGATGTGCATGGGTCAGAGTGCTTGAAATGAATGGAGTTATTTTCTATTACTATTTTATACATTATGATGGTGCGTTGGAGAAAAATGAAGGCCAGTGTTCTACAAACAAGGCCCTTGTTAGTCAAGCGGTGGCTTCATTAATCTCCAACTCGGCATCAATAATGTATAAAATAGTAATTAAAAAATACCCTCATTCATTTCAATGATGCACACCCCTGCAGTCTCCTTTGTCCTTTGTCATAATATTCCTGAGCATGGGGATGTGGAGGTCAGCTTCATGGTGGCAGGCATAAGCCAGGCTATAGTGGGGCTCCAATAGTCTGCACATACCATACTGCTTAACTATCCGTGAATGCAAGGGACAGTTCTATAATGTCTGTAACATCTCTAACAGGTACAACTCATTTGGTTTGACTGAAACGTGATATACAAATTAGGAAAAATTCAAATATATATGGTTCATCTGTATATACCTCAGAACAGTGCATCACATTTGGGCTTAAGCCCACCCAGTTACTAACTAATTTGTTTCCTGGCTGAAGTTTGTCCCTTCCCACACTTCCAAAAAATAACATTGTCCTGATTTTTCTCTCTGACACCATGCCATTCAATTCCCATCCCCTATGGGTCATGAAGCCACCAAAAGGTGAAGAAACATGAAAAACACAGCAATGTTTCAGTCCTTCCTCCTTCCCCAATCCTCCTGCAAAAAAAATTATTTATTTTTACTCAACCAGCCATATGGCCAGAACCTGCAGCCTGACATAGTGTGCCACTAGCCCAGTTTTTAGTCTACACCCCCACTCTCCTTCACCATAAGCTGGATGCTAGAACTGACCATCACAGGTCCCCAACGTGGTCTGTGACCAAGTCACCTTACCATATGAATTCATCCAACCTGGGTTGCTTCCTTCTTGCTTCATTGCTGCTGTGGTTGCTACCACACTACACTGATCAAGGCCTATGAAGGCCACCCACACCACTGTCACCACTGCTGCCAAGCTTAGCTTGCTGCCGTGGGGGTCTGTGCTGTTTTTTTTTTGTAAGGTGAGCCTAGCAGAGTAAGCAGGTAGCCTAGTCTTGAGTTAGCGTCTAGCACACCCTCTGCCCCTTTAGCCACCAGAGGAGATGGAGACTCACAAAGACTAGAACAAAAATATCCTGCCACAACACTGCTATTGAGAGTGCAGTGCTCACTGACTCTCCAAGATGTAGTGTTCAGCCTGTCTACTCTGTGGTTGGAAAGACAGTGTCACACTTGCAAGGCTCATGTGGTCTTTTTTTGGCTGGAGCTCATCCACATCACATGTCATTGTGCTGCCACTAATAGGTGGAAAGAGTGGATAACACGGTACAGACACAGTCAAGTCTGGAGAGTACCTGCAGCGTGAGCACACACAGTCCAGGAGGGCACTTATTGTGCAAAAGATTAAATCTAAATTTAAAGCCATTACTGCCACACCATAAGAACATCCTAGGCACAAATATTGGGGGGGGGGCAACTGCGCCCCTCTGCCCTACGTAAATGGCACCCCTGCTTAATGGTAGAAATTTATTCTCAGGTGCTAACACAATGGTTTCCACTGTGTTCTGAGGTACAGTATCTCCATGTTTCATGCTGTGTCCTGATCATCATGAGGGTTAGTGTCCCCCATTTTGAGTTTCCATGTCCCTCATTTCAGTGACAAAATGTGAGGTATGGTGCATGCTTCCAAGAGCCTACTCAGCACAAAGAGTGCTGAGCATAGCCACAGTGTATATGTTCAGTACAGAATGACAAAGGGAAAGTTAGTGAGATAAAACAGTCATGGAGAAACACATTTGTAGCACTAAATATGCATAAGGGATTTGCATGGTCCAAAACCAAAAAGAATAGGCTTCACAACACAGAGGCCCCTCTTCGTACATCTGGAATGGGGGATGTTGACTGGCTATATCCTAGGCATTTAATGTAATAAGCAAACAATACTTTACAGATTAATGGCAATTTAATAACAAAAATCAAAAGCCATTAAACGACTCGTTCCTGAAAAAAGACGAGGAAAGGCTGGAGAGGGTGCAGAAAAGAGTGACTAAGTTGGTGGCTGGGCTTAATCACCTGACATATGAAGATAGATTGAGTGAACTGGGAATGAACTTCCTGGAGCACAGAAGGGATAGGGAGGATATGATTGAGACCACTAAGTATATGAAGGGGATAAACAGAGAACCAGAAGAGGGACTGCTTAAACTAAAAGGGCACAAGAGGACCAGCGGGCATATGCGTCAGATGGAGGAAGACAGGTTTAGGGGAAACACCAAGAATAACTTTTCCACTGAAAGGGTGGTGGAAAATGGAATGAACTCCCAGAGGAGGTGATGGGGGGGTCACTGTAAGGGGCTTTAAGAGAGCTTGGGATAGCCACATGGGTCTATGTATCGGGAGCTGGAGGGATGAGGGGAAAGGGAGGCCACAGGGACAAGTAGGTTGTAGGAGGAAGTCCTAGCCTTCTGCTAGGAACCTTGGGCAGAATTGATGGGCAAGGCAGTCTTTTTCTGCCATCATGTTTCTATGTTTCTAACTTGCAAAAGGATCAGAATTAATGAGTTTACCTAATTTTTATGAGAATTCAAATAAAAAAATATTTTTAATGACTAATTGCTAGCAGTAATATAAGAAATAGAAACTGATGTGTTTTTTCCATGAGATTTGCACCAGTTTAGCTGCTGCACACATGGCAAGCATGCAGCATATGAACCTGATGTGATGTTTAAATGATATTCACACTAGCTTAACTGCTGCACTCATGTCAAGCGTGCAACACGCAAACCTGATGTCATTTTTAGATGTTCACACCAGCTTACCTGCTGCGCTCATGTCAAGCTTGCAGCATGCAAACCTGAGTTGCCTTTTAGACCTGGTTCTTATAGGTTCACTTAGTGTATGCTAACCGTGTGCAACCATTGCACAATTAAGCATGTGGCATGCATTCTGCATGTACACAGCACACCTATATTTCTGTAAGGGATGGCAAATGAACAGTACATACCAATGTTAAGGAATGTGCAAACACCCTATAACCCAATACTACTACAGAATACATTATTCAAGAACCAGGTTACATCTTAAGAAGACATATATCCTAAGGACTAGGGGTGTGTGTGGGGGTGGCCTGGGGGTTGGTATTGGGGGGGGTTAAACAGCTCAGTTACATATGGCTGAGGTAAATCTGCTCAGTGTAATTATGTCACCGAAAGGGCTTGAGGTTTCAGTCCTCATGGAGTCCATTAGGTGCCAAGGTGTTCAGCATGAAAATCCACCAACTCACTTGCTGTAACAATTTGTTAAACCTCTCTCTTACCCCCCCTCCTTGGATGGTGGGACCCATTCTATACCTGAGAATTATAATTCTTGTTGGTCAGAACTGTGGTGTTTTCTGAACTGAGTCTTTATTTCTGCCTTAGTAATGCTGCTAAGGTGTTCTTGAACTCTCACCTTGAGTGGATGAATAATTCTCTCAATTAAGGCCAAGATACAGCTTCACCACAGTACATATGCCACAAATGATGCGGTGCTGACTGATCTCTACCCTTTTTGGATTGCCTTCTATTTCAGTTGTTTGATCTATTTTGCAATATTTGCATATACAGTAGCTGCAACATTTGAACATTCCTTTGGGCTGAGTATACCACCAAGTGCTGTTAGTAGATCTGGCCTAAATTGACTGTGGAAAACATAACTTTAGGATTTCGACCTCTCCTGAAAGTTATCCTTGGAAATTTGACAATTTCATTTTTCGAATACTGTCACTTTTCAGGATTGGCCAGTTTTTCCTGATAATTGCACAAATTTGCCTAGCTATTGGGCAGAAGTCCTGAATCAAGGTAAATGTCTCCTTGTGACTTACTCCGCTATCCTTTGGTACTAGCATGTCCACTTTGTTGAGATTTCTGTCTCTCTCTCTTTAACTTGTTTCAACAAGTTTGAACCCTAGCCCCTTTCCAGTAGCCTTGATGTCGAAGTATTAGACTCCAGCTCAATGTTATCACTACAATTCCTTCTTATCCTTAAATACTGCCCATATGGGATGAAATTCAGCAGGGTATGAGGGTGGGCACTATCTTTCCTGAGGATTGTGTTAGTGGCCATTGACTTTCTAAAGCCTTTGGATCTGACTTCTTCTGTGTTCCTGCTGGACAGTGTGAGATCAAGAAAATTAAGTTTCTCTGAATCTATAGTTCCTGCGAATCTAAGATTTAACACATTCACATTGAGCCAATCAAGGAATTCTTCTGCTTCCTGTTTTGTACCCTACCACGTGCACACCACATCATCAGTAAAGTGGTACAACTTGATGGTGTAGTGTGCATGCAGGTTGTTGATACCAGTGAACACAAAGTCCAGCTCTCAAAGTCCTAGGAATAAGTTAGCAAATGAAGGGGCCATTGATTCCCCCATCACTGTGCCACAAATCTGTAAATAGAAATCTCACTTGAATTACATAGATACATAGATACATACATAGATACATAGACAGTGTCGGCAGATAAGGGCCTATGGCCCACCTAGTCTGCCCATTTGAGCTTGTAAGTTCAGTTTGTTTTCCTAGAAGTCTATTTCCCCTTACCCCTGACCTCTAGAATTCCTTTATGTCTATCCCATGCATTCTTAAATCCCGTGATTGTTTCAGCCCCACCACTTCTCTGGCAGGGTGTTCCACTTGTCCACCACCCGTTCTGTGAAGAAATTCTTTCTCATGTTTCCTCTGAATCGTCCTCCCTCCAACTTCATCCCATGCCCTCTAGTCCTGAAACATCTTTTCGCTTAAAAATAGTGTTTTCCTGCACCCTGTTCCTCCCTGTAAGATACTTGTATGTCTCTATCATATCCTCTCTCCCTCTCCTCCAGGGAGTACATGTTCAGTTCCTTCAACCTGTCTTCATAGGACTTGTGATGCAACCCATGCACCATCTTTGTTGCCCTCCTCTGAACCTTCTCTACCCTGTCTATGTCTTACGTAGGTATGGTCTCAGAACTGTACACTGTACTTCCAGGTGGGGCCTCACTAGTGTCTTGTATAGCTGGAATTATGACCTCCTTTTCCTGCTGGTGATGCCCTGCCTATACATCCCAGCATCCTATTTGCTTTACCTGATGCCTTGTCACACTGTTTCCTACCTTGAGGTCATCAGAGATGACAACCCCAAGATCCTTTCCTGCTTGGTGCATGCTATATCCTCACCCCCAACTGATATATTGTGCCAGGGTTTTTGTGCCCCATATGCATTATCTTGCACTTCTTTGCATTGAATTTCAACTGCCAAACCCTTGACCATTCTTCAAGTTTCTGCAGGTCTCTTCTCATTCTGTCTACACCCTCTGGTGTGTCTACTCTGTTACAGAGCTTTGTGTCATCAGCAAACAGTGAAATTCTGCCTTCTATATCCTGTGCAATGTCACTGATGAAGATGTTGAATAGGACCGGTCCCAGCACTGATCCCTGTGGTACCCCACTGGTCACTCTTCCCTCTGTGGAGTGACAGCCATTTACCACCACCCTCTGTGTCCTGCCACCCAGCCAGTTACCTACCCACCACACTACTGTCCTGCCCACACCCATATTCCCCAGTTTGTGTAATAGTCTTCTATGTGGCACAGTGTCAAAGGCCTTGCTGAAGTCCAGATAGGCCATGTCCACTGCCCTCCCCTGATCCACCTCCCTAGTCACCCAGTCAAAAAATTCAATGAGGTTGGTCTGACATGACCTCCCCCTGGTGAAACCATGCTGCCTTGGGTCCTGTAGTCCATTGACAACCAGATGTTCCACCAATCTCTCCTTCAGTAGTGCTTCCATGATCTTTCCCACTACCGAGGTGAGGCTGACTGGTCTGTAGTTCCCTGCTTCTCTTTGTTCCCACTTTTGTATAAGGGGACTACATCTGCTGTCCTCCAGTCTTTGGGTACCTCCCTGTTTCCAGTGATTGGCTGAACAGGATAGCCAGAGGTTCAGCCACCACCTCTCTTAGTTCTTTAAGGACCCTGGGTGCACCCCATCTGGCCCCATTGCTTTGTCAACTCTATTACTTCCAGTTCCTTCAGGACCCTTTTCTGGGTAAAGGGACTTGTGCCTGCCTCTGCACCATTCTCACCCCCTTGTACTCCCTTCAGACCATTACCCCTCTTCCTTAGTAAAGACTGAGCAGAAATACCTGTTCAATATGTCAGCTTTACTGTTGTCATCCTCCACGCTGCTCCCATCCTCCCCTTCAGTCTAACTATCCTCCTTTGTCCTTTTTTTCCTTATGTACCTGTAAAGGTTTTGTCCCCTTTAACCACTGATTTTGCAATGTGTTCTTCTATCTGAGCTTTGGCTTCCCTTACTGACTTCCCTGCCTCCTTTGTTTCTCCTGGTACTTCTCCCTATCCCCTTCTGCCTGTGTCTTTTGTATTGCCTGAATGCAGTCTTTTTGGCTTTCACTTTCTTTGCTACCTCTTTGGAAAACCATAATGGTCTCCTCTTTCTTTTCCTCTTGCTAACCTGCTTAATGCATAATTCTGTTGTTCTTATAATCCCCATTTTAAATACTGCCCACTGTTCCTCAATCCCTGATTCCTGTCCCATTCCCTTAATGCCTCTTTCAAGCATCTCCCCATTTTCCCAAAGTCTGCCCCCTAAAATCCAGGATCGTGTTTTTGTGTGGTTTGGTTCTGCTCTTTCTGTGATTTCAAACCACAATGACTGGTGGTCACTGTTACCCAGGTGCTCCCCACTGTTACCCCCATCACACTGTCCCTGTTTGTGAGCACAAGGTCCAGTATTGCCTTCTGCCGAGTTGGTTCCATGACCAGTTGCTTGAGGAAGGCACCCTGAAGGAGTCCAGGATAAATCTGCTCCTAGTTGATGCTGCTGCTGGGATGCTCCAGTCCACATCTGGTATATTGAAGTCTCCAACCAGTACTACCTCACTCTTGTCAGCCATCCTTTGGATGGCTAGCATCAACTCCCTATCTGTTTCTTCCTCCTGGGCTGGTGGTCTATAGACCACACCTGTGCGGATGGCTGGCCCCATTTTCCTTTCCAGCTTAACCCACAGTATCTCTCCCATTTTGTTCCTCCTGGATCTCTGTGGCCTTATGTCATTTTTCACATACAGTGCCACCCTCCTCCCTTCCTGCCTGCTCTGTCTCTTCTGAATATGTTGTAGCCAGGTATGGCCATCTCCCAGTCATGGTTATCATTACACCAGGTTTCAGTGATGGCCACAATGTCCAGGTCTGACTGTACCATGACAGCCTCCAGATCTTCCATCTTGTTGCTAAGGCTCCTGGCATTTGCACACATGGCTTTCCATGATTTGACCTCCCTAGACTGCTTCACTGTTCTACTCCAGCCCCTTCCTTGGTTGTCATTTATCCCTGGTTCTCCTTGCTGTCTGCCCTTCTGCTGAATTTTGCCCCTTTTCTGCTTATCCACCTTTTGGACACTAATCTCCAACTTTTGCACACTGCTTTGCAGAGATAGCCACTCCTCTGGTTCACTGGTTCCATTACTAGCTGTGGGGGTGAGCAAGTAGGTCCCATCCTTGCTGGCCTGCCACTTCTGCTAGTTTAAATGCTTGTCAATGTAGCATTTAAACTTATCATTGAGTGCTTGGATTCCCCTCCAGGATGGATGCAGGCCGTCAGGCTTGAACAAACCTCCATCCCTCCAGATGGGTCCCCAGTCACCAATGAATCCAAACCCTTCCTCACAGCACCAGTTCTTCAACCATGAGTTAAAGTTCCTGGTGCATGCATGCAATTCAAAGTAGTTCTTTGTTAACACAAACAGTAACACTTTTAACAAAAAATTGTATTGGAAATTCAGTTCTTTTTGGGTTTTGCTTTATAAAAAACTCACATGCTTTGATTCTGTCGTGATGTCATACTGAAGTGTATAGGGACTCCATGTCTACCCCAAGCCACAAATACTCCTCTTGCCATTTAACATCCTTAAATTTATTAAGGGCATCCATGGTGTCACTGTGGCAAGATCCCAAACTGTGTACACAATTGTTAAATTAATACATTTTGTTAAACAGTCTGTTAGTGATGGTACCCCAGAGACAAGGGTCTCCTTGGCAGATCTAACAAATGTTTATGTGCTTTGGGGATAGACGGGGAGACTGGTTTACCGGGATTGAGAAAGGGCACATTCCATTTTGCACATTGTAAAAAATGGTATTGTCACCGGTGTCTGTTAAGCCAAAATTCGCTTTTACCGGTGTTTGGTTTTGTGTACTTTATTTAACAATTTTTAACTCCGCTAACATGCATTTTAGCAATTTTGATTTGCACTATTACACATCCTTCCATCCTTGTACCAATTTAAAGTTATTTTAGGTACAAGATGTGATGGCAGCAGCAACACTACAGCCCCCATCCCTATGGTGTAATGGAAGCAGCACTACGGCCCCATCCCTCGGATACAATGGCAGCACCAACAGCACTATGACTCCCATCCCTCTGGTGTGATGGCAGCAGCAAAAGCACTACAACCTACCTCCCTCAGGTGTGACAGAGGCAGCAGCACTGTGGCCCCCATCCCTTAGGTGTGATGGCAGCAGTACTACATTCACCATTCCTCAGGTGTGATGGCAGTATCAACACTATGGCCCCCATCCCTCAGGTGAGACAGCAGCAGTACTACATTTCCCATCCACCAATGGTAATGGCAGAAGCACTACAGCCCCAACCCCTTTGATGTGATGGCAGCAACAACAATGCAGTCCACATCCCTCTGGGGTTATGGCAGTAGTGACAGCATTATGATTCCCTTTCTTCAGCACCCACACCCCACATGCACAAGTTACAAATGACTTGGTCTCTTTGCTTGTTAGAACTCTGATGTGAATTAATCTGAACCATCATCACTAAGGTGGACTACCTTTGTTTTTCCTATCTATAATTTAACTGCCTGAATTGGATTTCTGCCTGTGACACTGCTTACCAGGGTTAGGGAACAGACTTGGATGTTGGAGAGCCAGCTGGTGGGTGAAGGCTTGAGTGTCCAACAACCACTCACCTTCTCCTGGGAGGAGGGTGGGTTCATGGCTCAACATCTGCTGGCCCTGGTGGAGGCCAGAGGCACAACAACATGTCAGCCCTCACTGCAGGAGGGAGAGTGACGGACGTCGGCTTGTGCCTTGACATCGTGTGGCCTGTCACACTCCCAAGAAAATGGGAAAACACCCACTGACCCAACCGAAGGACAGCTGTTGGTCCCTCCATAAGCCAGAATCTCTCACACATGTGTTTGTTCTGACCTCTGCCATGCCCAGGATACACTGGAAGCTCTTTAGGGCAATTCCCCTCCCTTGGTAGCCTCCCACAGGGTTAGGGGCCCACTCAATGAAGGGTTGCTTTGGGTTACCTGGTAGCACAGCAGTAAGGGGCAGTGGATGGTAGTCGGCACTCAGCAGTGATGGTAGGGGGCCTTGGCAGGCCTGAAGGAGTGAATGGCCAAGGGTTAAAAAACTGCTTGAATTTGCTTCTTTGAAATAAAATGTCTTCACCTAAAAAATCCACAAGTGATTAGTGGAGGATGTTCAAATGGATTTATGCATCTACCAGACATGTGGATGCTTTTTTTCCCTTGGTGTCCACGAAAAGGGTGTCTCCCAGTTTTCAAGTCTTTGTTCAGATGTGAATTGAGCACTACTCTGCCCACCAGCATCATACAGCCCTTGGGGTCTTACCTTCTGTACGTCATTGACTGTGCTTTCAAAATCCACTGGCCAAACATAAATACATTTAGATACTTAAAATTGGCTTTTTGTTGAAGCAGTCTATCAGAAAACCTTTTGTTGTCACAGAGACTGAAACAGTAGGTGGGAGAAAAGCTGCAAATGATCCAAGTCACCTAAATGGGGTGCTAACTGTGATTTTTTTTTTTTTTATAAGTAGTAAGTCAGTTTCTTCCTTGTGAACATACTTTCATTCAGACTTGTTTTCATTCAAACAACTGAGGATTGTGGATGGCCCTACTGGCTATAAACTTGAATAAGCTAGTTGGTAACAGTGATCCTGCATTTAGCAATCTACAACCTAGATGCTTATATGCAAATAATACAATAAACACCTGACTAAAATCTAAAAACAAGTTTATAAAACACATAAAATGTATCTGAGCATTTATCTTTACCTATACAAAATCATTTCAGCCCAAGTAAAACTCAGGTAAATTACATGGTGCCCTGACTACTAGTCTATGATGTAGTAAACATATATTGTTATTTTTTTTATATTCTTTGTAAAGCAGGTAAGGCCAACTAGGCAGGACTGTCTGTTTTCAGGAGTGACCTAGAAGAACTGGGGAGGTTAAGTGACTTGCTTGGAGTCACACAGTATGCAAGTGGAGGTTGTGGGAATCAAACACAAGTCTGCTGGATGTACCCAGTTCATTCACTGCTTGTTACTCTAACCACTAGGCATGGGTGGTTAAACTGAATGGCTGATTACAACAAAGCAGTGTGGGTGATTTCCTTACTGACTCTATATGCAGCAAAGCAATAAGAATGCAAAGCACAGCAGAATTCATTTTAAGATGTTGAAATCTGGTTCGGCCTGCTGGCGCTGCGGTAGCACTATTGCTTGCAATGCCAGAGACCCAGGGTCAGAAGCGCACTCGAGTTGCTGACGGTCTGGCCAGGGGAGTAGGATAGAGCACCTGGGGGACTGCTCTTCTCCTCCTCCAGGGAGGGTGGGCTGCAGGTCCTACTGCTTTACCACTACCTGTGTGACCACGGGTGGTGATGCAATGGTGCTGCAGAGTGATCAGGAGGGAAGGACCCTAGCCAGGATCTGGAGCAGTGGCATGTCTCTATGTGACCTACCTCCTTGGATCTCCTCTAGTGCCAGTGCCCTCAGGGACAGAGACCAGAAAACCAGGAACAATCACTCCACATTGGTCACTGGCAGAAGGGACCCAAGTGCCCCAGACTTCATAACCAGGCTCCATGAGGGACCCACTGAGCTGCCCAACACACACTAAGGGAGTGTGGATGGGTCCTGGGGTCCCCTCCCTTTTCACCTGGTGGGGGTACAACCCAGGCTGGATAGGGGCAGGACCACAGGAGCTCCTGAGCATTACCTGGAGGTGAAGCTAAGAGATTCCCAGCCTGAAAAGTGGAGACTGTTGCTGTGAGAAGGGGACATAGAAAGAGCAAATAAAAAAATATTTTTAACTACTGAAATCTTAGAGATTCTGTGCAGTGACATGCAATTTCCTTGAGGCACCAGTACAAGAATTCAAAATCCACAAACCAAGCAGGATTCCGTGATTGTTACCGGTGTTAATAATGAAAATGGAAAACCAGAGTCCCTGGGGATGGTACAGAAGGTTGGAATCACAGGATTAACAGGTAGTAAAAATTTGAATTCCTCTGCACAAATAGATCCACCCCCAAATGCTTCTTCTAGAACATACAATTCAGACATAATGGGACACCGTCAACCCTTTTTGCACCATATTATTTCTCAGTGAAAACCCACATTTTATAATTGTTTGCCTTCTCTAAAACTCATTGAAGTTGTTGGCTATTTGATCTATGTCCTTTCTTAGTAGAACTAAAATGCATAGGAATATGCAGTCATGGCCAACCTTGTTTAGCTCCAAACCCTTGATCTACTCTTACTGCATACACCCTGAACATTAGGAACAGCCCCAACAGTGCAGCCACTCATGATGCAATGGTCTTCTTTCATCCCACAGCATCACAAGTGGCTAGATTGTGTGGCACAAGGTCATATCACTGTGTACAAAAACAGTGCAGCAATGTACCGCACTGTAAATACAGTGGATACATTTCTACCGCTGTAACAAAATGCCTAAAGAAAATTCGGTGAACAAAATTAATAGAGTTCTTTCTTTTCTGCAGTGGGCAACCCCCTTTAAATATAATAAACTCCAGGGGGGGTACAACAAGGGGAAGAGGGGAAACACCAGAGGGGAAAAAAAAAGAAAACCCCACAACTCGGTTTTGCAAAAGTCTGTGACCGGGATTTGAGCCCCAGTCCACAGACACAAAGCTACCCTGCACTGCCACTGCCCATCCCACTGAGACATGTCAGCTGCTTGGTGGACCACTTCTTCAGCAGAGGTCTTGACATCTGCATCACTCCTCCCCACCACCCATGCATGACAAGGTACAAAACCACATGCAACATTTGTGCCTTGCAGGGTTTTGTACCCTGTCACGCTAGTGCATCATGCTATATGTGGTGCACAGTTTTCCCTGCACAGTCCTGTATATAGCAATATGACCCAGTACCAGATTATGTTGGGACATCCTCAAGCCCAGGAATGGTGCAATGGGAGTTGATCAAAGAATGTAAGCAAATAGGTTTTTGTGTGGTAACACCAGTATGGTGGTCAGTCTGTTCTTACTTTTAAAAAGAGAAAAAAGAATCCCAATCAAAGGACCAGCTACATCCTCTACAGAATTTAAGCAATAATAAAATGTGTGTTTTTATAATTTAAGGACAATGCGCCCTATGCACGATGGGGCGGAGGTATGTGGAATCGACGCATACCTCTGCCTGGGTAGCTGTACACCAATGGGACTGTGCACTGGCAGCATGCACGACCGCCAACCGCCTGTCCCTGGCCCCATCCCCAGTGCGCAGGACTCCACAGAGTGGCCAGGGATGGGGTCGCAGGTCTGGCTGGGTAGCCAATCAGATGCCCAGATGGGGACCCAAACTGGATCCCTTGCGCAGTGGGGTGCACATTGGCAGTGTACCCCATGAAAAGCTGATGGCTGTGGCAGGTGTGGATGGGCAATGTCGCTGGTCCCCCATCGGTGCCAATCGGTGCAGTTGGATGGGTGGTGGTCAGTGGTTGTGCTGCCAGGCGGGGGGGTCAGGGCAATCTGCATCACTGGTGGGTGGTTTGTCATAGGGTGCTGCTGGGGGCGCACAGTCTAGTGCCGGTGACCGTGCCCCTGTGCAGGGTACGTGTGCGGTGGGGTGGTGGGGTCACCGATTGCACCACTGTGTGCTGGGAAGGGTGGGTGTCCACTGGCATCCCTGTCCCATGACCCTGGTGCCTACTGCCAGAAGCTCGCCCGGTCCTCTGGCATGTGCACAGGGCACATAGGGGGTTTATGGCAGTGTCTCCCTGGTGTGCACTGCGACCCCCATGCACCCACATATCCAGCACTATCTGCCATTGTTCATGGCACCTAGTGGTGGCCCACCCCCATGCATTGCTGCTTATGTGGCCTGGGGATCAGGTGCATCCATGCTGCGCACCCCCCTCTGTGCATCCCACTCGCCACTCCACACGTTTCTTGCATAGAGCTCAATTTGAGGCCAGAAGGAGTCAACAGTGTCCCTTTAAACTTGCGGAGGGGGGTTTCAATTGCTTATAATCCCCCTCTGTGACAATTTAGGAACACATCTTTCATGGTGTTTTGCAGCTATTAAGACCAGATTGCCCCCCCCCATCTGTATGCTTTATAACATTTTGAAAATTCATCAACTCATTTAAAGTGCTGTTTTCCACTGCAATGACATTGTCCCCTGAATCCCCCCAGGAATGACGGATGCTACAAGAATTTAACTTCTTGGTTGCTAGTTGGCAAATTTATTCATGGCACAAAGAATATATTTACACCCACAGATTTTATGACTTTGCAATTCAATTCCACACAAAAATTTCTTTCAAAGCTTCCTGGTTCTGGCCACTGTCCTTCTTCTGGTCATTCTTCCATCTTGGCTTTCAGGGCCTGGACACTGTGAATCCAGCCCCCTCCTCCACACCAGAACCAGGCCAGTTCCACCTACCCGGGCTTTCGCTCTCCAGGCCTGGACACTTCTGAATCCAGCGCTTGGACCTATCCCCCTCCCCGCTTTACCACCATGTCTGGGTTTCTTGTCCCCAGTTCCTGTCTCCTACCCCCCTCCCCTCTTCCTTACCCTCCCCCTTTCCTTTCTTCCCACTCAAAATGGGTATCCTTGCCCCTCCCTACAAGGGGACTCTGAACTAGCCCCCTGGCTCAAAGCTGCCTTCCCACAGTGAAAACACTGTCCCTATGCCCAGGGCACCTAGGGTACTCAACCTGCCCTTCACTCTTTCCTTTGTGCCAACCATGCCCCCCAGCCTTCCTTAATAAGGGTAGGAGGTTGGGAAAATTTCCCAGCAAAAGAGGTCTTCCTGCCTGAGACCTGGCCTAATACACCCCTACAGGCGCTTGGTCAGGACCCCCTTCGGGCTCTTCCCCCAGCCAATCCCTGGGGCTCTGGCATGCCTTTGTCATCTTACACTTGCCCTGCCTGGGATGTCACCAGGCTCCATCCCTTCTATTCCATCTGTACCTCTTCCTGGTAGGGATCATTAGACAACCTGGCTTGCCTTTTAGAGGCAAGCCCCATTGTCCCCTGAATCCCCCAGGAATGATGGAAGCTACAATAATTTAACTTCTTGGTTGCTCATTAGCAAATTTATTTATATCACAAAGAATATGTTTACACCCTCAGATTTTATGACTTTACAATTCAATTCCACACAAACATTTCTTTCAAAGCTTCCTGGTTCCGGCCTCTGTCTTCTTCTGGTCGTTCTTCCATCTTGGCTTTCAGGGCCCTGACACTGTGATTCCAGCCCCCTCCTCCACACCAGAACCAGGCCGGTTCCACCTACCTGGGCTTTCGCCCTCCAGGCCTGGACACTTCTGAATCCGGCACGTGAACCTATCCTCCTCCTCCCCGCTTTACCACCATGTCTGGATTCCTTATCCCCAGCCTGTGTATCCTACCCCCCTCCTCCCTTCCTTCCCCCCCTTTCCTTTCTTCCACTGCCCCTCCTCCAGCTTGCGACAGACAAAGGGGTTCCCCCTTGCTGGCTAGTATCTAAAACCTCTGCTGGCTATCTGGTTCACTAGTTCCCCAATAGGCCTTAGGAATAGGCACATGCCAACCTCTGACAGGTGGACCCTGTCAGACCTGTACACCGCAGGCTGATTAAAGGAGATGTCCTTGTGCTGCAGGTGCACCCCCCCCCCAGTTTGATTACTGCCCTTGCCACTCTTCTATTTAAATGCTTCCTGACCTTCTCTATCAGCTGGACGTCCCTCACCACCCTCCAAACCCTCCGGGAGGTGATGTCGGACCAGCCATTGTCACCCTCGGCCACCACCCTCTCAATTTCTCTAAATTTCCCATGATGCTCTTGCCCCAATGCCCCCTATGGCAGGCCCCCCAGATCATTGCCCCCAGGTGTATAATATGGCAATCTGGCATGCCCCATTGCAACTTTAATTCTTCCATCAGGGGCATAAGCTGTGCCCATCTCATCCTCCTAATGCCTTTCCACAGCACCCTGGTATGCTTGGTGTTATATCTCAACTCTGTTCCTCTGGAGATGGTGACCGCAAATCTTTCAGCCCGATATACGAAGTAATGCCCCACTATCCAGATTTTCCTCTTGGAACCTGCCATGAAAAACAAAATAACAGTGTGAGCTGCTGTTGTCAATACCTGACATATCTCCTATAGCAGCTGGACTTCCAGTGCCCCACCTTCTGTACCTCCACCACTGCAGCCCCTTTTTCTGCTGCCTCTATGGCTGCCCCAATCTGAAATGAATGTGTGGCAAATTTACTTGAATCTTCTCTGAGGAATGTCAGAGTCCTCTTGAGTATTGCCCCTACCTGAAACCCCCGTGACCAGGGAGCTGTTCCCATGTCATAACAAAACTCCCCCGGCCCTCCGCCAAGCACTCTCATACATCTCCAGTACACTCATGGCACAGCTAGGAGACTGCAGTTGTCTCACCAGTGACACCTGGGTCCCCTTCCCCCCATCCATCTTAGACCTGACCAGGGTAATGACCACCCTGTCATGCCCCCATAGCACATCCTCATGCTACAAAGCCTGCCCGGTAGTTGCCTTTCATGGGGTCACCACTTCCCCCACCCGGAATGCTCCTGCTGCCATAACCTCAAACACGGCCTGGAATAGTGCCCCCTCTTGGCCGATGAGCATACCTTCTGGGTTGCCTCTAAGACCTTTACCAGCAACTCTCCTCATATGGGATGCCTGCTGTCCACCCTGGCCACTTGACCCCTCCGCCACCCCGACACAATGCATTTTATTGTCCTGCTGGCCCCTATATCAGGCCAGCCCCTGTCCTGGCATACCCAACTGATGCCAGCTAAGTGCACAACCATTGTGGCATGGGCCAGCCCTTCTTCCCACAGCTCCACCATGAACCTCCTTACCTGTTTGGCCCTGTTCCACCCATACTTCCTTCTGAAATCCTGAAACCTCGCCCATCCTGCCTTGTAGGCCCTCAATGTGTTGGCTGCCTAAGATCCCCAGTACAGTGCCCTGGCTGTGTCCCTCCAACTTCCCACATCTGGTCCGGGATCCTGGTCCTGTGTGGTGCTGCCTGAGGGTTCTACCATGCCACAGTGACAGTGGCTACAGAGATATCCCTGACAATGACAGCCGCATTGCCAAGTGTCGGCAATGCAGAGTCGGGGATGCCTCTGAGTTGGAGTGGGACCGGAGGGAGCAAAACACCCTGCGAGGCAATCCCCTGGCCGTGCAGAGACCATCATAGCAACAGGCAGATTTTGGCTGAATCCTGTCACTGTGATAGTCTTTGCCATAGGGGATTCACTGTGGCATCGGTATACACTGCCTGAGGCCACAGCTCCGAAACCTGTTGAGCTGTAAATGGGAAAGACTGTCAGCCACTTTGATCCTCAGCCCTTCAATGTGCTGCACTTTGAAAGATGTATTCAATTGCAGCCCCAGCAAAACCAGCCACCTGAGCAGTCTGCCCACATCTCCATCCTCCCCCCTTGCCTATTAAAGACTTTAACCACTCCTTTGTTATCGCACCAAAACAAGATGTGCTTCCCCTGCATCCTATAGCCCCACACTTCCAGATCCACCCATATTGGGAAGATCTCCAAGAATGTGATATCCTTCAATACCCCCCCTTTTCACATGATGCCAGCCAAGGCTGTAACATCCATTCCCCTTGGAAGTATGCCCCCATTCCCAGGGCACCGAAGCATCCATGAACAGTACCAAGTCTGCATTCCTTTCCCATTCCTCCTGCCAGAATGTCATCCCATTGTAGCTGTCAAGAAACTCATCCCACACCCGGAAGACCTCCCCTCACTCCTCTCAACACATCCACCCAGTGGTGCGGCAGCTGAGCCTTCCTCATGGCCCTTCCCAGCCTCCTTGTGAACGCTCTGCCTGGGCTGATGGCCTTGCAGGCAAAATTAAGGTGCCCCAGCAGCTGTTGCATTTGTACCAGTGGCACCCTCTGCCTCCCTGTAACCTGGGCTAGCAGGCCTCTAAGTCATGCCACTTTGTCCCCGGGAAGCTGAAAACATCTCTCCTCTGTGTCCACCTCTATGCCCAGGAATTCCAACTTATGGGTAGGGCCCTCTGTCTTGCCTGTGCCAATGGTATACCCACCTGTCGGCACATCACCTTAAAATCCCGCAACATCCCCTACGCCTCAGCCCTGGATTCCCCGATGAGGAGGAAATCATCCAGGTAGTGCACAACCTTCCTGTGCCCATACTGGACCCCAAATACCCACTGCACCCAGGTGCTGAATGATTTGAAGGTAGAACAAGCCACCGAGTAGCCCATGGGCATGGCCTTTTTGAAATACATGCCCCCTTGAAATTGAAAACCCAACATGTCCCAATCCTTGGGCCAGACAGGTGAAAGTCAAAAAGCTGATTCTAGGTCCGTCTTCACAAGCCATGTCCCCTTGAGAGCCCTGATTAGCATTACTGCCTGCTTCAAAGAGGCATACGACACTGCCCTCAGGTGATTGGTTATGTTCTCATTTACCGATGAGCCCTCAGGATAGGATAAGTGATGGATCAAGTGAAATTCCCCTGCCGCTTTCTTGGGAACAATACCCAAAGGGGAAACTCAGAAATGCTCAGAAGGGGAGGGACCCCCAACGGGCCCTCATCCCTGCCCACTCTGATTTCCTTCTCTATCTTGGCCCCTACTATCTCCTCTTTCCCCTTCATTGACCCTAGATTCTTGGCCCGCATCTTTGCCCATCCCCCTTGAAACCCCAGTGGGAAGCCTGTCCGGAAACCTGCCCTGAGCAGCTCCACCGCCTCCCAATTTGGGTAGTCTGTAGTCCATTCCTCCACCACTGCTAGGGAGATGGGGGTGCACGTCAGCGCGTAATCCCATTACCCCTCATCGTGTACCTTGTTAACATCATCCCCCAGGAGCATAGTGTTGCCCTTTCTGACCACCCCTCCGGCCCCTGCCCTGACCTTCCCGAGTGCCCCGAAAGGATTGTTCATGATACTGTCCCCTGTGCTGCCCCCCTCTGCCTGCCCCCTGTCAGCAGTTGGAGACTGGGTGTGAACCCCCGCACTTGGAACAAATGTGCCAGAACTTACAGTTGCCCCATGTACATGTGACCTTGTTATAACCCCAACATGTCCTGGCCACTGCGGTAGATGTGGCATTCCTTACCTGCTCGGCCCCAGCTGCACCCACTTCCCCAGATAGGGTCCTTACCCATAACTCCGAGTGGGTACAGTCCCATCTCAGATCCCCTTTGGCCACCATCTTTTTCCAGAATGCCTCATCATACTTGAGCCAGCCATACCCGACTTTGGCCTTGTACGCATTTCTGACAATGGACATGTACATCAGTAGGGGGATGGCGAGCTCCGGTTGCTTCTCCAGCACCAATGCTCTGTATATGATGAAGTCCCCTTGCCAGTTTTCAGTGGTTTTACTTTTGAACTTAGCTTCCTCCATCTTGTGGCCCCCCACCGCCAAAGCCACTGCCAATTCTGACTTCCCCACTGACTCCTTCTGCTCATACTTTGTGGCCATGTCCTCGTCCACCAGACCGAAGATGTCCACATACTCCCCCTTCTAGATTTTTTCTTTGAATGAAACCGGGACGTGGTCCCTGACCGAACAGCCCGGAGGCCCATAGTATAATTTTTTGGCAGACATCTTGTCCCCCTCACCCTTTTCTGCCCCAGCCCCTTTACTTTTTGAGGCCTGAACGGCCCGCTCCATTTTTTCAATCTCTGCATCACCTATGTCCCCCAGCAGCCCCTCTAAGTACTCTTTTAGGCCATTTTTGTCCGAGAGAGCCACGTCATCCTTACCACAATCCGGGCTCCCATCATTCGGCTCTGGTGCGGGCAGGGGCACCAGGATAGGTGCGGGGTGCAGTGCTTCCCATCTGGGCCTCTTGCCCCCCTCTTCTCCTGCCCAGGTGCTCCTCTCGCTCCTTCTGCTTTCTCAGTGACTCCTCTTCAGTCTCCCTCTGCTTCACCACTGCTACCAGTTCTAACATCTGGCCCATCAATTTGGATGCTTCCTGCATCAACTTTTCGCTGGAAAGCTGGTCTCACGTGGGTGCCATGGTGTTCCTATGTCACTATAATCAGAAGAATGAAACTCAAATGTTCAACCATGCATTTCAACAACCAGGCCACCCTTATCATTTTTTTTTTTGATTGCCTCGGCCTCTTTAGGGCCACCCACCCATCCAAGCACCCCACGCGGGCCGACCCCCTGGGCCTCCTGGGTCCAGGCCTATGACCCATACTGCTTCCTGTTGTCCTGCCAGCCTCTGTGGCCCCCCTCCCCCCCGGGAACCAGCTGCCACCCGCCAGCTCTTGGACCCTTCAAATAAGCACTGGGCTGCTGTGTGGTGGCTGTCATGTAACCGGTTGCTCCTCACCTTCCAGCAACCCACCTTGGCCACCTACATTTTTGTTAGTAACTGAAGGCCCTGCAGTTGCCCTCTATAGGCCTTAAGAACTTGGGCCACGGTTTGCATGCACACCCCTTGTATGAGCCACCCTGCCCTTAGGCCCCTTGATTGGAATGGCCCCAGAGCCCTTACCCCTGCCGGCATCAGGGGACCACCTCTTCCCCCTTCCAACAGGCCAGTGCCTGACCTTCCTCTATTAAGGCTCCCCAAAGGTGGCTCCTTAGCTCAGGTCCTGGCTCTGCTGCATGCTCGTGTCCCCCAAGCAGATCCATAGGACACAATGCCACAAACCGCCCCCCCTCGTGTTTGTTGCCAAGCGCACTGCAGGCCCAGATTGCTTTTCTGCAACTTGTGGGCTTATTTCAGTCATCTTTTATATATATATATACATACACACATATATATATTATTTTTGATCGATACCCAGACTAACACACACTGGCCAGAGCTAACGCTCGCAGACACCTCCTCGGCCACTCCCCCATGCTGCTCACCCTGTGGGCCTCCACCTCACCCATATCAAGCAGGCCCAGAATGGTGCCTCTCCATTTACCCCATGTTGCAAACAACTTCCTGACCCCTCTCCCTCCCCGCCCAATACCCCTATACATGCACGGCGTGGTGTGGCGCCCTGCTCCAAAAAACACTAGGTTGTTCCAGCAGAAAATGCCCACCTCCACAAACTGCACATCCGGCTCATTCCTATCCCGTACAGCAGTCGTCTCCTGGATTCCCTCACCCCTCTCCAAATGCGCCGGCCTTGCTGTGCAGCTTTTTTCTTTTGGTTTTGTTCATTTTGTGTTTTCCTTTTGCCATTTCTGATGAGAGGTGACCCAGCCTTTGCTAGGCTAGGCCACAGAACCATCTGCCCATGTGGCCTCCCACTTCCAGCATGCCTCTGGACCAGCCAACCAGGACCCCCCATGCATGCTGGCACTTCGCCCTGCACACCAGAACCAGGTCCCCACAACACCTTCCAGAAAACCGACTCAGCCCAGGTGAAACAAGCGTCACACGTGCCTCTCAGATCCTCTTCTTCATGTCATCACTTGAGCACCCTGCGAGGCACCCCTCCCCTTGTGCTCTGCTACCAGGCCACAACTTCCACCACATGGATTGATGATACTCCCTCCTGTCGACAGAAAATCTGCTTGCTGTGTAGGCCCCACTATTCCAACGCGATGCCTGGACCCACCACCAAAAAAGACCGGTGAAGAGTTCTGCAGCCCCAGCCCCTTCCAGACAAATGCCAAGCACTCCCACAAACAGTTTCAAATATACTGCCATGCTTTTCTCTAATCACACCGCAATGGGGCTTTGCAGCACAAGCCCTTCAGAAGCGCTCCCCATAAACATTGCAAATATACTGCCCAAACTCTCTTCCAGTGCTCAAAGCCTTATCCCTACACTAGGAGCTTGCACCACGAAAACATGTCCTTTTAACACCAGGCGTTTTCTGTATTAAATGCAATGCAACGGGCACCATGCACACAGCAACTTAACCCAGGCTTTCTTTGTATTAACGCAATGTAACCAGAACAATGCACACAGCAACTTAACAAACCAGCACAAAAATACACAGCAACTTAAAAAAAACAGGCTTTTCTTTGTTTTAAATACAAATGTAACAAGCACCCTGTACACAGCAACTTAAAACCAGGCTTTCTCCCTATACCATGCAATAGAACTAAGAAACATAGAAATAACCACTTGAGCTAAACACACTGGGCCACGTGGCCTAGTAGGCCTCATTAGCACCATGTGCCTTACCAGTTAGTTTGGCAAATGATGTGCTCAGATCTCAGTCTTGAAAATTTCCCAGCAAAAGAGGTCATCCTGCCTGAGTCCTGGCCTAATATACCCCTAGAGGCCCCTGGTCAGGACCCCCTTCGGGCTCCGCCCCCCCCAGCCAATCCCTGGGGCTCTGGAATGCCCTTGTCATCTTACACATGCCCTGCCTGGTGATGTCACCAGACCCCACCCCTTCTATTCCATCTGCTCCCCCCACCCCTCCCCCTCCTGTGCCTCTTCCTGGTAGGGATCATTAGACAACATGGCTTGCCTTTAAGTGGCAAGCCCCATTGTCATGAAAATCAGTGCTGTTTTTTTTTCTGTTATATTTGTTACCTCATGCATGACAACATCTTCAAACACTTTTATGTTCACATTAAAATATGCAGGACAGAAGCAAGACTTCTTTTTAAACATGGTCTTTCCAACAGTGTTAAATTCATCTCTGTCCATACTTAAAGATGTAACAGAGTCTGTTTCAGTCATTATATTGTTACTTAGTAACTCTTCCAAAGCTACTAAGTTAGCTACAGTCTGTGGGTTCATATCATTCAAATCTTCAACAAGGGAAACCTCTAAATGTTCTATATGATTTAAGCTGCTTACCTCTTCTAATAGGTTTGATGCTTCACCAGCAAGAAAGCTGTCCATTGCCAACCCCTGCTGTTATAGATTGTACCTCTGTGATCCCCACTGTTACTTGTAATGATCTCCATTTGAAAAAGTCCTTAAAACAGCAGCTCAATGAAAAATGATTTTTCAAAATAATCCAGTTTCAGCTAAAGTTAATGAAAATGCCGGCATGCCTGTCAAACATACTTGTATAGGCATCTCCTATGCTGTGCGTCATGAGTCTTTTCTTATTTTTTTCAGTCCTAATGCCTGCTAAGTCTACAATGCTGTTTGTCCCCAGAACCCTGCCAATGCAGACATAGACAAGACTGTGTGTAGTTGCTCAGTTTGGCAATTAATTTATTGAATAGTCAAAGATACCATTGTTTACAATAACGTGGTAATAACATGGTACATCTCCACAATTTCCATTTTATAATCTCTTCCCAATAATATTTACAGTATATACAGCCACAATCTTGTTCAATTCATCATCTTATTAATTTATTCTTTTTCTTCTGCCACCCAGACATACATCATGGGGGGGCCCAGCCTCTTCCTCTTATGTTGTAAAGGGATACGAGTGTACGCACCATGCCCCTGCCTCTTGCTTTTCAATCCTGTGCCCTTTTTAGTGTTTTCCTTTTCCGCCCCTTTCTTTCCTGTCTTCCTCCCCCCTTTTTTCATTAGTCCACCTACAGCTTGCAATGGACGGTGGACTTCCCCCTTATTTCCCCTCCCCCGTCTCCCTCCTAACCCCCTTTTCTGCCCTTTTTATTCCATCTATTGTCATATATATTATCTCTGACTCAGTCATGCTTCGATGGTGTTTGCTATTTCTGTGTTGAACAGGGCCAGGCCAAGGCCTGATAGATATATCCCATCTCCCCGGTAATATTCCTTTACCCATTCCAGGATTCCATGATGGATGATTAATCCTCCCATGCCCTCGAACAATCTGCCCACCCACTCATTCATGCACTTCTGGGCCCTGTCTATCCCTTTGTGGCTCCCTGCTTGATGCCAAACACTTCTAGGCATGATTTCAGACCAGGCCTGAGTAACCTCCAGCCACCACTCTTTTATTTTTTTGCAAATCATGCTTCCTTGGATAAAATATTCCCAGCCAGGGCCTTGTCCCCAGGTCATTACCACCCAGATGTATCATGATTAGGTCTGGCCGCCTATGGTCCTTCGTGATCTCCCTGAGCTCTGGTAGCAGCTGTGCCCACTTCATCTCCTATTGGCCTTTCCACACCAAATGTATTGTATCACTATTCAGGTACAGCTGCTTTCCCCTTTGTCTCCTGGCTGCCCATTTCTCCAGCCAGTGGATAAATGAATTCCGGCAGATCCATGCCTCAAGTTTCATGACTGTCCCTGTATAACCAGAAACACACTGTTTAGTATATTACCTCTTCAACCCCTCCCCCCGAGTCACCCCCCCCATTCTCTCCCTCTTCCCTTATCTTTTGCACCTGCTATGGGAAACAAAAACAGAGATATCGTTATTGTTTTATATTGAATATGTACTTTTTATAAAAGTCAGAAGTCCACCTGTCTTTTTGCTTGATCTCCCCAGGCCTGTTACCTTGTGCTGCCATCACTGTGGCTACCCCAATCTGAAATGAGTGGGAGGAATATCCCTCCTCCAGTTCCCCCCAAAATCAGAGGCCCTTGTGCAGCACTGCTGTCACCTGGTACCGGGAAACTGGCATGCCGTCCCCATGTATGAACATCAGTGGACTTCCTACTTTTGGGCGGTCTGCTGCGTATATGTGCAGAGCCCCCACAGGGCAAATGGCCGAATTAGGATGTTTCCATAGCCACACCCTGCTGCACTGCCCCTGCTGGTCAGGTTTTGATTTCCTTAATAGCATTGCTATTGCTTCTCTGGCCCATTCCACATCTTCCCATTGTAACCCCCCTTCATCCTTCTTCCTGCTGTGACCTACCACCTCACTCAATCTAAAAGCCCCGCTGTACATGGTAGCATACAGGGCTTTAAACAGCATGGCTTCACTCCTTCAGCTGCAGATGTGGTGTAGCACCCCCATCAACCTTGCCATCAAACCCTCCAGTATCAGTTTCCTGCTGTCCTGTTTCTTATCTGACCCTCGTAGCCAACCCTGCATCATTCTGTGGACCAGGTTGATTTTTGTAGGGTCCTTCCACCTTCTCAGTGTGCATATTTGCTCTATAGCCACTAGATGAACCCCCATGGTTGCCTGCACCATGTTCTGCTTCCACCATGTCACAATAAATCTGGCCACCTGCTCCCTGGTCACTGCCCCACTTACCTGCCCACCGTACTGTTCTTGAAATTTTTTAAATGCTCTCCAAAAGGTTTCATAAGCTCTAAGGGTCCTGGGGGCCCAAGAGTCATGGAACAATAACTCGGCTCCCACAATCCAATCATCCATACGTATGTCAGGATGGTGGTCTGTCAAACCTCTGCTCCGAGTGTGACGGTCCAGAATTTGTTCATCTGCAGTCGGGAGAGGCAATCAGCTATCACATTGTCTGCACCATAAATGTGCTTGGCCCTAAATGACATGTTCAAGGTCAGCCCTAAACACACCATACTTCTCAACACTCTCATGACTCTGTCTGACTTCATCCTTTTCTTGTTCATCACCTCTACAACTGCCCAGTTTTCACTCCAGAACATGACTTGCCTATCCTTGAGTTCTCCTCCCCAGATTAGCATTACAACCCATATGGGGAACAGTTCCAGGAAGGTGATGTCTCTCATCACCTTTTCTTGCACCCATTCCTCAGGCCATGGTTCGGCGACCCATTTCCCCTGAAAATAACCTCATACCAATCCCTCCTGCTGCATCCGTATACAACTGTAGGTCGGTATTGTATAGCCAGTCCTCCTGCCAGAAAGTCTGCCCGTTGTTAGCATCTAGGAAATGCTCCCATACTATCTTATCCTCCCTGGTCCCCTTATTAATATTTACCTAGTGATGCGGCTCTGTTGCTCCCCGAGTTGCCCAGGCTAAACGCCACCTAAACGTGCATCCTGGGGCAATGGCTCTGCATGCAAAATTCAGATGTCCCAGCAGCTGCTGTGCCTGCTTAAGCTGCACCCTCCTGCGGCCTACGACCTTCCCCACTAGCTCCTGTAACCTCTTGACCTTTTGCCCTGGCAATTGGTTCAGCTCCTGGATCATGTCCAGCTACAACCCTAGAAACTCTATCCTCCGACTAGGCCCCTCCGTCTTGTCCTCCGCTAGTGGTACCCCCAATTCATGGCATAATTCCTTGAAATCCTGAAGCATGCCTTTAGTCTCCCTTTCCCCTTCCCCTATGAACAGAAAATCATTGAGGTAGTGCACTACCATCCGATGCCCATACCATTTCTGAAACACCCACTGCAGCCAGGTGCTGAACCTCTCAAATGTGGCACATGCTACTGAGCACCCCATAGGCATGGCCTTGTTGAAATAGTAGAGCCCCCCCACCTGGAAGCCTAGCAGATCCCAATCCTCCAGCCTGACTGGAAGTAACCGGAACACTGACTCTATGTCCATCTGCCAGCCAAGCTCTCAGCTTAGACCTAATAAGCTGCACTGCCTCCTCTAGGGTGGTATATGTTACCTTGCTGTCTTCCTCCCCAGTGAGGTCATTAACTGAATCTCCCTCTGGGTAGGATAGGTGATGTATCACCCAGTACTCCCCCAGCTGTTTCTTGGGCACCAGGCCCAACAGGGAAATCTGCATGTTTGCCAACGGGGGGAGGCAAATGTGCCTTCCACCCTCCGGGCTGGCACTTCCTTCCAAATTTTGTGGCAAGAGTTGCCTCCTTCTCCTATGTGGATTTGAAGTTCTTTGCCCTCATACCTTTCCTAGCTCCCTGAAACTGCAGATTAAAACCTGATCAAACACCTGTCTGTAATTTCTTGGCGGCCTCCTGGTCCAGATAGTCCCCCAACCACCTTTCAACTACCTCCACTCTGTGGGGTGTACGGGCCAGCCAGAAACCTCCGCCTGTTGGGCTTTCAATTGTCTTGGTGTCATGTTTGGTAGGTGTGCCCCCTCTCCCCTGATGCTCTCCCTCTGTCCGGCCCCCTCCACTGCTGGCCCATAAAGAAGCCTTGGTTGGTCCGAAAGGGCTGTTGGTATGAGTTGTTCTGACTGCTGGAGTCTTTCTCCTAGCTGTATCTGCATTTGGACGCTGGATGGTACCCCCACACTTAGAACATACCTGTTGAAAACAGCAGTTAGGCCATGAGCAGAATGCCCTGTTGTATCCCCAACAGGCCTTCGACGCTGCCCCCCCCCTTTTGCCTCCCTCTGTCTCCTTCTCAGTTGGACCCATGTAAATTTACAGCCACAAGTCTATCTGCCTGGCATCCCATTTCAAGTCTCCAAAATGTGTCATTCTTTTCTTAAATTTCTCATCATATCTTAACCAACTATGGCCCCCTTTTTTATACGTATTCTTTATAATGAGGGAATAGGTCAAAAGCGGGGTAGCGAGCTCCGGCCACTCCTCAATGACAAAGGCAGTGAAATAAGTGAAACCTGTGGACCAATTGTCCCAGGTTTTCCCTTTCCACGATTTGTCATCCTCTCCCTTTCCTAACAAAACTACCACAGCTGCCATGTCTTTCTTCTCGAAACTGTCCTTCTCCTCATACTTATCCATGTTGTCGACATTCACCAAGGCAAAGATGTCGACGTATTCCCCTTTCCATATCTTCTCTTTCATGGCCGTAGGCATGGTCCACCAGCCGCACCCCTGGTGCCCTATTTCCCTTCCCATCATGGGGCCCCCTGGTGTCACCCCACTCCCCCATCTGACCCTGTTCTTTTTATTTCTCCTAATGCCTTCTCCAGCTGCCCAGAGCCATTATCCCCCAAACTTTTCAATATCTGCTCAACGTATTCTTTGACACTGCTCTCCAGTGTCACCACCTGATTACCTGTTGTGCTTGGCTGTGGGATGCCGGGCCTCAGCTGGGGCACTCCCGCTGGGCCAGGTATGGGGACCTGTGGTGGCAGTACCAATTCTGGCAGGGGAGGTGGAGACACGGGAGTAGGAGGATCCAGCACTGGTGCTGGCACTGGCACAAGGTCCAGAGTCAGCTCCAGGATAGGGTTACTAGGAGTTGGAATCATAGGAGCTGTTGGCTTCAGCACCGGGACCACAGTCCTGGGCTCTGGTACCCTGGGCCCTTTTGGCACCCTCTTATTCTTCTCCTGACCCTTCCCTTGTTACCCCTTCCACTTTATGCCTTTTTCCCTACCATTCAGCTCTGCCAGCTCCAGCAGCCAGTTTGCCTTGCCTACCAGGTCCATCACCACCCAATAGTTGTCTTTCTTGCTTGATTTCTACCTCTTTGGTGCCATCCATCTGGTCCGAGGTATCTAATAAAAGAAAATTATGACAGGTCAGCCTTTTCCACAGTGTTATGTCAGCCCTGAAGTCCCAGTGCACCTCCTGGAGTCTTAACATGTCCTATGCTGCCAATTGTGCACCCCCCACCTGTAGACTCCCCCATATCACTTGTAAACCCAGTTTTTAAGGCCTGTCTGCTGCACCAAACCATAGTGCACCCCTATCGTGTCCCCCCAAAATAATCACTCCAGTGTCTCCTGGGATCTTCAGCCAGCTGACCCCTTGATACCTGCTGCACTGTGGGGTGAGTTGTTAGGCCAGTCCCCTTGCCTCGTGGGGTTCCTGGTCACCTAGTACTCATCCCGTGTGGCAGTGCCATCAGCCACCATCACCCTGCAGTGTCATTACTGTGCCCTTTTCCATTCAAAATTATGCCCAAAAATCTGTGGTACAAGGAGGGCCTTTGTTTCCTACTTGGTGACCTGCTGGCCCCCCACTGCCCCTGGTTATCCATTCTCTCTTCCCCTAAATTCCCTGGGCGGTGCCACCAACAACCTGCCCTGAGGGAAGCTGTGGGCCCCTTAAAAGTTCATCATTCACTGCCCAAATTGTGACCACCACAGAAAAGGAGGCAGCTCTCTCATATTCTTGAATCCCCTGTTCTCCTGATGCCCCCCACTGCTGTCTCACTAGTTCTAGGCCCCGCACCGCATGGCGATGATGTCAAACGCCATACCACAAGGTGTCTCATCCTGGGTCCTTCTTTCATTAAAAATATGTCCCCTTTCATCTGAAATCACCCCAGAATGGAAGGAAAGATCCCTGCTGTAGGACAAGGAGTCCTTTGCTCCCCTGCTGTCCCTTGCCAGCTACTCACTGTCCCACCCCTTGGCCCAGCACTGTGTGGTGGTGGTGTCAAATGCCATTCCACATGGTGGGCCCAGTTGTCCATCCAAGTTTAGCCCCCCTTGCTGCTCGCATTCCAATGGTGCTACATTTTCTTTAACCAAGAACCCCCCTGAATCTCCCTGAGAAACCATTAGAATTTTTTTTGGCCCTTTCCGTCCAAAATCACCCCAGAAATGGAAAGAGAAACCCCTGTTGTATGACTGGAGCCCTTTGCTCTCCCATTGTCTCTTGTCAGCTACTGGCTATTTCTCCTCTTGGCCCTGCACCGTGTGGCAATGACGTCAGATGCCATCCCACGTGGTGGGCCTAGGCCTCCTAACACTCCCAGCTTTCAAATCCCATGCTCTACCTCATTGCTGCATGCCTCCCTGCACCTCACTTCCCTGCGAGGAAAACTTTGATTTCAGCACAAAAAAATCTTCCCCTGAATGATATGCCAAGCCCTCAGCTCGTTTCTCTGCTGCAGCCCTGGTCGTGGCAGCTCCTTCCTCGCTCTACGGCTTGTGGAGCTGCTATTCACTCTGGTTTCTCTAGAGGATCACCCCGCAGCCCTGCTTTCTCCACCGCACTCTTTGAGCGCTCTGCTGTCACAAACCAAACCACCCAGACTGAAGCAATTAAAACCAAGCTACTTTTAAATTATTCTCTTAGGGGTGCCTGTTCAGAAAGGAAACTAGTGGGTTGAAACCTTTACTTTGCACAATAATTTCATCCTCTGCCAACTGTTAAAAGGGATGACCGAAACCTTAAAGGGGTGCTGAATAGAATGCTGTCTCCAACTCCGGTTTTGATCCCATTCACAATCTACTCCCCCCCACCATTGCAGCCCTCCACAGTCTCTCCCTCACCTGCTGCTCACCAGCACAGTCCATCTTGCATATAAATCAACCATTGGGTTCCTTATGGTTTGCTTGGTTTAGTCACTTAAAGTCTTCCAAAATCCACTCAGCCTTCACAGAGTTTCGACTGTAACTGCAATATTTTTACTTTTAGTGTTATCTTATATATATATATATATATTTTTTAACTCAAAATACCTCACTATCCTAATGCCCACTGGCTCAAAGACCTTGCCAAATGGATGTGCTTCCATTGAAGAACTCTTGGAGCAAATTTGTGAGCTCCCCTTGCTGTGCAGCCCCTTATAACTGCTCACTTAAGTCCTGCCTCTTGGCTCACCTCGGCCAATCACAGGTTGCCACCACACTGTTCCCACCATTCTCTTTTGCCCACCCCTTCTGTGATCTCATCAGGTCCTCCCCTTTCATGACTTTATTCCTCTCCCCCTCCCCCCTCTTCCCCTTCTCCTGAGCTTCCCACACGTCTTGTCAGGGCCTTGAGACAATGGGTTCTGCCCCTTTAATTGGGCAACCCTCTTTGCATGCAAAATGTGGTAGCCATCTTTTTTCTTGAGAAAAAAACTCCATTAAAACATTTATAAAACACTCAGATTTTGATGGATTAGAAAACTATACCACCAAATAAAACTGGAAGATGGCTGGAATCGTTGGTGAAAAAAAGATAGGTCAATTGTTTTTGCCAAATTTTGCTGCACTGCTGCTTTAAATGTAGGTTGTGAAAGAAGCAAAAAATCCACTTGGATTTTATATTTGTCTGTCTTTGTGGTTGGGACACGTTAAACCCTTTTCAAGGGCTCTGATTTGTGAAAAGGAATTGTGAAGATGTTAATGTTATATTTATCAGGAAAATTTAGAAAACCATGTTTAGTGGGGTTGATGCCCACCACAGTCACTTATTTGTTGGTATTTTCTAAGCAGAATTAATTTTAGCAAAAATAAGAGTGTACTAAAAATCAATATACTGTATGTATCAGTGTTTTTAAGAATTCCACTTTTTGAACATGTAAAACACTTATTACCTTTTATATAGTATGTGGGACAGTATTTACCTTAAATATAACTATATTGTAATGGAAGTATTATTGCAATCCTATTGGTTTCTCATACTTTTTAAACTAAGAGTACCAGCCCACTATCCCACACTCTGACAAAGCTCTAGGGAGAAGCACTGGGGTGCAGCAAGGCATGGAAGTACTTACTGTTCCTATGGTAAAATGGACCTGAGCACTTCTAAAAATTAAAAAAGTCTTATTATGGTATCGGCTACTATTGTGAGTTGAGTTCTTTCAGGAGTGTGATGCATTTTGAGTGTAGAGCCTTGTTTGTGTAGGCAGCAAGTTCCAGGATTAAGCCACCATGGCTCAGCACCTGAGCTGTTCCCTGCCGAATGTGTACATTCCTTGTGTCCTTTCCCAGTTTCTTTTTTCTAGCTGTTCCAGTCTGGATTTTGAAAACATCACTGTCTCATTTCTACTATGGCTCACTGACTCCATCTTGAAGAATATGAGCGAGTGGCTATTCACCGCAACAGTCTTTGTCAAACTCACAAAAACATTTGACACTCTTTCCCTGCTTCATAAAAGACTTGTGGGGGCAGGTCTGTCTGATCTATTGGTCTGCTGTTTCTGCACCTAATTGTTTGATAGGTACCGCACAGTCTTTGCAGTAAGTGCTTCCCCTATTTCCAGTACCTCATTTGTTTCCCAGAGCTCCATCTTGGGCCTCATCCTTCACTCTATTTTTTAATGATCTCCCCATAGTCTGTGTATACACCCACACATCTAAATCTACAATTTTGAATGGTACGTTTTGCCACCAGGGCTTTGGTTCCTGAGCTAGAAATAAACTTTCAGTGTTACTTTGACAATGCTGAATCCTGGTTCCACTCAAATGAACTCTCATTTGATGTATGTGCCTTTCTCATCAATTACTAAAAATCAGAAACTGGGTGCCGCCTACCACCTAAAGCCTTACCTGACCAACAAGGCTCGTCTTGCCATAGTCACTGGTAACCTGCTCCCTATCATTGACTATTGATATCCCATGTACTCCAGAACCTCAACCACCCTTCAGACTTGGCTCATGGTGGCCTACAATAATGCTTGCTAGTTTGTCTTGTCTGCCCCTTACACTGCTCACCACTGCGACCTTTACCACTCACTAGGATGGCTCCCCTTATAAGGGTGATTTGATTATACCCTTGGTTGCCTAGTAGACACCATCACCAGAACTGGCAACATCTCTCCCCTTACTACCCTCTTCAATGTCAGAACATCCACCAGGAACCTATGCTCCTATATGGTGCCAGCCTTTCAGGTACCCAAAACCCTCACCAGTATGAGGCGGGAGAGCTCTATCTAATGTGGCCCCCTCCTTTGTGGAATGGACTGCCCACCCCTATTAGAGTATCAGACTCTTACCAAATTTTCAAACACAACCTCAGATCCTGGCTTCTGGATGAATACAACTGTCACTGCCCATCCCGCTAGCTCTCACCCTGCCTGCAATGCACCTCTTGGCACTTCTCACTGTTCCTACCTCCCCTTGTCCCTCCCTACAATGGAGCCATCTCTCTCTTTTTTATCTTTATCTATCTCAGCGTATATTTTCTCTGCAACCTTTACCCAAGTATGCACTGTTTGCCCATACGAAATTTAAATTGGCTTGTATACTTTATGCACACTGCAATTTGCTACTTGTCTGTACCATTATAGTGACCTGTAATAACTTTTACCTGTACTGTACTGTATTTCTGTGTATGCTACCTGTGAACACTACTGTATGTACTTATTGCCTGTTCTGAACCTGTATTGTGATTATTACCTGTAATGCCTATGTATTTTAACTGCTACTAGCTGGCCCAGGTCATGTGCAAAAAATGATTCCCAGGATCAGGGCACTTACCCAGTTACCAAAGAATAAATAAATAAAATAAATACATGTTGATGTTAAAATTATGAATGATTTTAATACCCTTTCTTTGGTTATGCTTCAAATCACAATCTACACCAGTTTCCATACAGTACTACTGCATATTACTTAAGATAGAATGACATTTTGCTATCATAATCAGGAGGTTTTTATATAGTAGTGTACTGTTTCTTCAAACTATATTCAGCACAGGTCTAAATATCTGTGAAAATAATGATGTTGTTAAAGCCTATGATGTGGCATGCTTTTTCAACCTTTCGTCTATTAAATACCAGTTATGCTTTGTTGATACAGTGACAGATCCTAATTATGATTTGGTTCTAGTATTTTATTGTCCCTCATTGCATCGATTTATGGTGCTCTGTGACCATTATGATGACTGAACCAGAGTTCATTCAATGGCAAATGACAGCAATGTGTCAATATACTTTAATGCTTTGATAAGGCTTAAATAGTGCCGCGCCTTAAGCTTTACAATGAAAAAATGGAAGTCTGAGTGGCATTTCAGTCTGCAAGGAGCTGTTATACCTTCAGCAAACAATATTAACACTTAGGTAGGTGATAAACTGAGAGCCACAAACAAAAGAGTCCTTACACTGGTGACTAACCGGAACACAAGAAAAAAGCTGCACCCTATTCCTTATTATAGAAATAATTCAGTTTCAGAACATGCAAGTTTACAAGAACTAAATAGAATTAGGTAAATCATTAGTGTCATAACGTAATGAAATAGTTTGCTTATAGCCATGAACAAACAAAAAATGAGATCACACACAGGCTTCACATATAACATTGTGCAGAACTGCTGTTTCTAACACTAGAATTTACTTTATTAATTCCACCCATCTCCAGATTTGGCCTACATAAGAATCTTACACTAAAGCATCTTATATTTTTGCTGGGACAACAATCCTTCAAACAATAATGCAGTTAGACATGTGTAACCCCCAGGTGGCGCTATCCCAAGGGCTACTACCCCTGCCTACATAACTACTAACAGGTTGAGGGGCCTAGGTTCCATGGCAGATGCCTCCACCCAGAGGTTAGGGTTCACAGCAGTTAGACTTACTTGGTCACAGCCCTCTGGGACACTGAGACCCCCTTTTATTCCTGCTAGTGACCCACACTGTACATCATGAGTACCTTCACTATTTACACTTACCCCCAGGACTGGTTCGGTCAGCTTGACTCTGGGAACCCCCTGTAAAACAAGATGATGCAATACAATAGCCATAGTTCAATACCTTAACATAAATGAATACCTCAGTCAGTGTAACTCTGCTGAAACAAACAGATCTGATTTATTTAAGAGGCTCTAACAAGGACAGGGGGAAATCAGGTTAATTAGATTAGACACATTAATAATCACAGTACTGTGCACATACTCAGAGTCCCAAAATGTCACTTTACTGGGTACCCAGGATGGTGGGGGGCTAGCCAGGATCGGTGCAGCTGGTTGGGGCCCTGTGATGGAAAAACACTTGCACAATATCCAGTTGTAATCCAGAGCCGGTTGGCTCAGTTCATGAAAAAGGAAAGAAAAGAAATCAGATGAAACACTTGCAATTAGATAGACAGATGGCAGGGTGCTACCCTGATTTGCACTCACAAACTCGATGCCGAAAACTGGCACAGAGGGGGTCATGGATTGCCAGACTCCCTCACACAGCAGGGAGATGAAATTCTACTAGCCAGGCACACAGCTTCGATCAGCAATGGATTTAGTCCGCATGCATGCCTTTGGCTTCCAGTCAACACCACACGGGGCAAGAGGACCCTTTTAGCTGTCTTTCACAAACACTTCACACCTCTATATGTAAAAGAAATTACTATACCAGGCAGCTGCTCTCAGATCCCGATTGCACTTACTGCTAACCTGGGAGTTCATGCTGAAGCTTCACTTTTCCTGACAGACCAAACGCTATTAAGCAGTTTCTCCAGTCCTCTACAGGGTGAGCCTGGTTCCCAATTGTTCAGCCTCTCCTCCTCTCAGTCACCGTGGATTTAGTCTGAGTTAACTCGGCAACATGCCACCCGAGTTTAGACCTCCACACTTGCTTCCACGTGAAACTGTGTAGTGCAGAAGCTCGGAGCTCCTTCTCTTGTCACGGTCGCAATGGATCTGCTTCTCCAGTCTCAAGGCAGGGCATTCCATTTGGGCGCCACCAAATCCAATTGGTGGACTCAGTTGTCAATCACTCAAAACTCCCCCTGTTGGTGCAAATACTGTAGGTGCCAAAGTCCAGATCGTCACTTCCTAGAATTACTAGCTATGTTTCTTATGGCAAGCTGGCTCACAAGAGAGTCCTGATCCTGGCTGGTCCACAAAAACTCCATTTTAGAGGCCCCCCCGCACTGATTGGATCTATTCAATAGTTCAGATCCAAAATGGAGGGGCAAAACACACAGAGTCCCAGCTGCAAGAAAGGCAGGTTATACAAATTACATTTCCACTAATACTCTAAACGACATGTGGCAAACAGTTACATCTTTGAAAAGTGCTCACTCTGCCCACTTAACGACGGCAGAAACAGAGTGATTTGTCAGCAGCTCGAGTGGGACTCAAGCAGGGAAACACACAGTCCCCCCATGCAAACTAATCATCCCTGCAAGCAGACAGCTCTTAAAGAGACAGTACCAGAGGCTCTAAAAGCACTCACAGATACACGGCTTAAATGCCGAACACCATTCAGGCTGGGAGCACTCAGCCAGCTCCTGGAAGACTTTTGGGAACCCCCATTTGCAAGGGGGTTACACATGTCTTCCACCACATCAAAATATATGTTTCATTAGACATTTCATTTTCACTCTTTACCTACTGTAATACCTAAAGTACTGTAAATTACTTGAGGAACATGCAGTATACATTTGCAGCCAGTGACAAGATGCAGTATGTCCAGATGTATCGTGATGCAGAATAAAGTGATATATCCCATGAAATAACATTCATTTCAATTGGCTTGCCTGTGACATATTACAATATATCTTAACATATGGTAGAAACTGCTCAATCCAGTTAGCCTGTAGGCAAACTTTTGTCCCAATTAAGTGGTAGTTCTCATTATCAGAAGTAAAACCAAATTAGACCTAAATAGGTGGAACTCCATGCATTTGTCCCTCCAAGCGAGGGTTAGTGTAATTAAAATGAATATCTTGCCGAGGGTATTCTATCCACTAAATATGTAGAATGTTTACCTTCCCCTGAGCTGGTTCCGTAGGCTTCACAGTATTATCTCCCAATTCATATGGAAAGGTAACCCCCCATGTAGAGCATATAACCGTTTAAGTGCTCCAAGGCAACTTGGGGGCCTAAAACTCCCTAATCTATACCACTATTACTTAGCTAGTCATATGGCTAAATATATGCATTGGATGGATACCTTTTCAGATATAAACAATATTGATAAGCTTCCCACCTGGTTATAGATGGAACAGTATCTATTAGCTGGGTTATCTCCGAAAGCCTCTTATTTATAGCCCTGGGCAAATTACCCAGTAATTTACAAGGCTCGGTACTACACATTTCCTTAAAAGTCCATTCGTAGCTTTGTAAATCAATGAAATATAACAACCAATTGGATTTGTCACAGCCAGTGTTTATTAATCCCAATTTTAGGGTAGGCGATAAGATAATTGCTGCTCCTAAAGAATGCTCTGATCCCCAAATTAAAGTTTGTGATTTGGTAGTTGATGGTAAACTAGGGAGTACATTGGAAATATTAACTTATCTTCAACTTCCCAACAAATGTTCCTTCTTCGTGCTCCAAATTAGGCACATGCTGATAAAATGGTTCGGATCAGTTATATGGTGTACGCAACCGGCACCTCCTTTTCAGGAGTTTCTTAAATGCGTTAACTATCCACACACTGTATCCCAGTTGGTTTCATTGTTATATGGGAAGCTTAATCCGGAGGTATCAGGTCACTCCAGTTACTGGGTGCGCAATTTCCCTCATGATAATTTCTCATGGGATAAAATCTGGGAGGGTGTCTGTTTATATATTGCCAATGATCACTTAAGATTAACACAGTTTTACGTACTGCATAATATCTATTTTACCCCAACTAAACTGTATGGAATGGGGAAGATACAAAACCAAGTGTGTTTTAGGTGTGAGCGGGAACCTGGGAGGCTGCCCCACATATTATGGGATTGCCCCAAAGTAGCCTGTCTCTGCAGAACCATTCATTATAGAGCTGACCCACTCTTGGGATTGCAGGACCATTTCTCACCACAGATTTGTATAGTGGGAGATTACTCCACTGTTCCTTTCAAGGAGAGAAGGTATCATATGGCCATCATCTCCTTGTCGGTTAAAAGGCTTGTTCTTCGCTACTGGAAAGATCAACATGTGATTACCTACCTTGAGTGGGTAAAGGAACTCCTACATAATTTAAGAATGGAAAAGGCAATTTCGAGCCTAAGGGGTACTCTCCCTCTGTATAATACCAGATGGGAGAAACTTCTTACCTCTGGTCTCTCCCCCCATTTCTTAGAAGACCAACTAGAGGAGAAGTATAAATATAAGGAATAGTAATACTCTATATGGTTACCCCGTAGGGAATCAGAGGATGCCCCTTTCTTGAAGAAGTTCCCACAGAGGACTTTGTTAGTTTAGGTATTATAGATAAAAAGTGCTGTGGTGTCATTCAATAGCTTGAAATGGCACCAGTGGGAATGGTGAATATGGCTTTGGGAGGAGGGTAGGGTTGGGGGTTAGGGGAGGAAGGGGAAGTGTGGGGAGGAGTATTTAGCCGTCGAATAAAAGGCATGAGTAGGTTATGTTGTTTCCTTTTTTTTCTTTCTCTTTTTCCATGTGCCTAAAGTATGGCAGAATTGTCAAGATGTTATAAATGTTCTGATATATGCTTTGTTAAGAACTCATACCAATGTCCCATTGTAAGCATTGCTGGAAACATGTATGCTTGTCAAAGGATGTTGAAATAGTATAAAATGAATAAAGTTTAGTCAATTTTAGAAGTAAAACCAAAACCACAGTAAAATTATCACCACATAAGAACCGTAGAGAAAACATATATCAGATACATGCTGTTGAAGTAATGTAATATATTCCACTTATAAATCTTTTCTGTACAGTACTATGCTGAAGTTATGGTTGTCTGGAGTTCAAATAAGAGAAAGAAGATGTGGCATAATGGGACAGAGTAAGCACAGAGTGAACATCTGTGTATTGAGGGGAGGACTCGAGTGATCAGTTGGGGTCAGCCACAGAAAAAGAAACCTGAAGTCAATGAGAGATGCAGTACTGTATCCGAAGTCATCACTGCAGTATTCAGGTAAAAATTCTGAAAACTTTGTAAATTAGCAAGCATCAGTGTGTTAGCATGTCAGGGACTCATGGCTGGGTCACAGAACCAGCAGCTCAGTATATAGCATTCAGTTGCAGTTAGTCAGAAGGAGCACCAGGGGCAGCAGGATTCAGGTCATACAAGAATACCAGGTGTACTAGCTTAAGTAATTCATTAAGTTTATCAATTTTTAAAGTTGATGAAGGATGGAGGGATTGCCGGAATGCATCACGCCAAAGGAGAAATCTGTGCCTGTCACAAATGCGCACATAATCTTGAAGTCCATTAATAGCTGTGCAGCATAAGAGTGGGTTAGGATTATCCCTGATAGCCAGCACCCACACCCCAGTAACCAACAGCTGTACACATTGAAATGCATGGCCATTTAATCAGTTCTTGGTGGGACATCCCAATAAAGCAGACCACCCACCCCTATTATCCATGTCCTAATTAAGTAACTTCTACTCTAGTGTATCTTGTACAGTAGCTGGCTGGCACTGTACTTAGCCACTAAATGAATCTTGGCATTACTATTACCAACTTGTCTATAAGTCTTTAGCATATTTTGCAAAAATTTGCATTTGCTATTTGATCTTCATTTTGATTTGTTTGATTATTTGTTACTACGTCATTATTGTTTTTCCTACTATGTGTCCATGTTTGGTTATGTTATCACTGTATATACTCTTTTGTATTTACAATATCACAGTATATACTATTTTTTTTACTATTTTTTCATGCGACTGCCCAGGTCCATCTTCTCAATGAGTTTATCTTAGTGGTGTTTCTCCTGGTAAAAGAAAGATTGATTGAAATAAAGATTGATTGATTGATTTTATTTTATTCTGTAGTCAGTCTTAACTGAAAATAGATGCATGCATGATTTTGACAGAGCATTAACTTGCATATACAGTATGTTCAAGTTTCTTTTGACCTTCCAACTTGTAAAAGCAATACATAAATATTTGACAAACTGTATGCTACAGCTGCTGTTTACTTTTACCAAAATATGAGTTTGGATATCCGGCTCAAATAGCTGCACCATCCCTTTTATTTGTCAATGTTTAACATGCACTCAATGTCCTTTTCATTACTGAAGCAGTGAAATGGTATAGTGACCCAATCCACCTGTGCTTACAAATTACTGTACCAACAAGCAATCAGACAGGCAGGGACTGGAGGGTATCTCCCATCATCTATTTATACTCCTTGCTGGGACTTACAAGGTATTTAATATCCAACTAGTTGCTGGAAGATGTTGTATCGCAGGTCAAAGCACAAGAAGGATGGTGCAGATCTGGGGAAAATGGTGACTGTGAAAATAGTGAATAAAGGAAACCTTACAGTGAGGACACAAAAACAGATGTCCTGAATGCCTGTAAGAATCCCAGTGTACTTAAATATCTGGCTATCTAGAGATTTAAGGAATCACAAGGTTCAGTAAAGAAGGGTTCCATCCACTGGTCAGATAAATGACCTAGCGACTTACACACCAAACTGCTCAAAATGCATTTGGGTGAATAGTCAATGATGGGGAGAAGCAATGCCTGACTTGCCTCTAACCCAAAGCCTGCACTTTAACCACCCTTGTAGGTTGCACTGGTGGGAAACCACACTGACCTCCTGAGAATCAGAGTGCAGAGCACTGATAGGAACATCCAACACATCCTCATAGTATCCTGTCCCAAAAAAATGACAAAGCAGCTCTGCCACTGTTACACATAATTACACATATGCCACTACTGCAAAGCATAATAGGAAATGTATACAAATCCCTATGGAGGAACTGGCTGTCCCACGTAATACCAGACTGAAGTATGACAAAGGGCCTCTTTTTTTTGTGCTCCTCCACTACCACTGGTTGGCCACTCCTCTGGGCTGCCAGGGCCCCACTGCTGCCACACATGCACCATCGCCATCTGCCACCCCAACAATGATGTGACCTGGTTAGTGTGCCGTAACCCATCATAAGGTGGGCCCCTCCCCCTTGGACCCTACCAGGCGAGGAGAAACACCCAGATGCATCTAAATATGCATCCTGGGCATAGTGGTGTCAGTACGGACACCTTTGGGCTACCATGGCAACAGGGACCAGTGGCTGTCATCTTCACTGGCTGAGGGGAATTTTGCACTTTCTCCCTGCCCACCCACCCACCCCATCAGGCCAGCTGTGGGGATGACCTAGGGGGATGTTTGGCAGCATGTCAAAGCCTCATGCCACCAAGAATGCCACCCAAAACCACCTCCAGGGGCTGACAGACAGGGTTCCAAGGCCCTCCCATCCCCCTGGGAGGGAAGCATCCGAGGGACACTCTGAACTCCCTTCCCACTGGACTCTGCTCCTGACACCCGGGCTCAGGACATGAACCTGGATTGCCAGAATGCTGAGCAAACACCTTCACTTGGTGCCATGGAGCCAGCACAAAGGGCCTCTTAAACAATCTGCAAAGACTGAGAACATCAGGCAGAGATACGTGTTTCATTCTTGTTAGGATTCATCAGTATACCACATCTGAAACTCAGCCAAGGGGTAAGGTGTAGCTATTTTTTTTCAAATTTAATATGCTTTATTGTATTCAAGAAGATAAAGCAGAGCATCAAGCAGTACAATAAATGCAAATATGGCAGATAAATTAGTCCAGTTATTTAACATGTACATAAAGGACCGAAAATAGAAGCTAGATAAACATTTAAAATTAAGCTGACTCTGCTATTAAAATGAATGCTTACCACATTTTAATAAGATAACAAAAAACAACCTCTTCACCCTCCCAATCCCTCCCCCCCTCTCAAAACCACTGGAGGGAGTACTAAAGAAAAAAAATAAAACTCCAGCTTCTAGGTGGACAGTTAAGATTCATAAGAACAAAGAGAAAAGGGAGAAAGGTACCAATAATGAAACTGTCTAGGTAGTTCCTTGCCCTGTAAGTAACAATAGGGTTTCAAGTGGTTCCCAGATTCTCTTGTATTTGGCTAGGTTCCCAGAGATGTTTGCCACCAGATATTCTGCTTGGAAAGCAAACAGAATTTCCTGGTACCATTCTAAAAAGTGTGGGGTGTGTGGATCTAACCAATGCCGCAGAAAGATTCCTTTTTGCAAATGCCGAAATCAATGCCTTATGGGGTTTCTGGTTACCAATAAGGGAACTGGAATAATCCTCCTCTATACATATCTCAGGGAGAAAAGCATCTGAGAGTCCCAACAAGGGGTTTAAGTGAGTGCAGATCGAGTCCCAGAAAGGGGTGATCTTATAGCAAGTACAGAGCATGTGATATAGGGAACCTGAATCTTGCCCCACATCTGGAACACAGGTCACTGGGTTGATGACCCATCCTTTGGAGCCACAAGGGGTTGTAATAGAGATTATGGATAATGTGGAATTGCATAAGATGATATCTGTTCCATCTTATATACTGGTATAAATATTTCCAGATGAGAGGCCAATTCCTAGGGGACGTGGCAGTGGGAAGGATTTGATCCCAGCTGTATATCCTGGGCCCTCATTGGAGGCCAGAAATGTTTGTAATGTGTGATAATAATATGAGACTTGATGGAAAAGAGGGTAGGAGGATACTAAAGGAGAGACAACAGAACTAAAAGGCTTTGTCATAAACCAGTACCAAAGAACTGTAAAACCATATGAATTAACTGAAAATACTTAAAACATAAACAGGTAGGTCAATTATATAGTTCATGTACAGTCTGAAATGGAAGCAGTTTGCCATTCACTGTTAGCTCTTGTACTGTTATTACTTCCATATCTGACCAAAAATGCCTAAACAACATTCGCCCAGCTATAAGAAGTTTGGGATTATCAAAAAGAGGTTGAGCAACATCTCTAGCTGATCAAACCTTAAGAAAAGAACAGAGCTGAGAGTGAACATGCAGGGATGCTCCTAAAGGAGTATCCTGGAGAGGGGAAGGTAATTTCCTCTTGGATACAAAGGGAAGTACCCTAGAATCTATGCCACACAGTAAACAAAGGGACTTCTCTATGTCCTACCACTGTCTGGTATAGATAAGAGTAGCTCAGAATCTATCCAATAGGAAAGTCTGTTGAAGTGTAGGGCCAAATAATACATATAAAAGTTGGGTACCTGTAGACCACCATCCTATTTTGCTCTCATTAATTTTGATAGTGCCCTACAGGCCGCCTTACCCTGCCACAAAAAGGAAGTAATGATTCTGTGTACTTGGGTAAACCATGACTGGGAAAGAAAGCCAGTAAACATCTGTAGGGGGTACAATAGTCTGGGGAGGACATTCATCTTGATAATATTTAGTCTGCCCCATAATGAAAGGGGTAAAAGAGACCACTGTTCTAAATCGATTTTAATCCGAGAAATTAAGGAATCTAAATTGTATTGTTTGAACTTTTTATGAGATGTACTAAGCAAAATTCCTAAGTATTTGAGTTTTTCCTTTCTCCAGACCAGGTCAAGATGGTCTGTATCCACTTTAAAGGTTTTGTTATTAAGAGGCATAATCTTTATCTTTGTGAGGTTAAATTTGTAATTAGATATTCTACCTAATTGGAAAATGATTTGTAATGTTGAGGGGAGTGAAGTGGCCAGGAAGGGGAGGTGTAACAAGATGTCATCTACATATACAGAGAGTTTATACTCTGTGTTATGAATTGGGATATCTGTAACCTGGGGTGATAAATTAAGTTTCCGGATGAGGGGCTCTAAAACAAAATTAAATAAGAAGGGATATAGAGGGCAGCCCTGCCTAGTACCTTGAAAAAGAGAAAATGGTTGGGATAACATACCATTACATAACACTTGAGCCTAGAGGAGGAATATAAAGTTTTAACCCATTGTATATATTCCCCAGGGATACCACATTTAGGTAAAAGAGAAAATAAATATTCCCAGGAGACCCTATCAATTGCTTTCTCAGCATCCAGGGACACAAGGGCTGCAGGACTATGTAGCTCCCTGGATGCTGAGATAAGGTACGAGATTTTTCGAAGATGATCAGCCGAGAATCTCCCCTTGACAAATCCTACCTGTTTCCTACTAATTAAAGAGTCCCAAACAGCACCCAATCTACCAGCTAGTACCTTTGCAAGAATCTTAACGTCTACTTTAATTAAGGAGGTGAGTCTATAGTTTGAAAGCAATAAAGGGTTACAGTCTGGTTTTGGGATGACAACAGTGGATGATCTGGTGAATGAGAAGTCAGATAGGCACTTTACAAATATGTAATTATAAGTATTTAAGAGAATAGGGGCTATCTGTTGTATCAAAGCCTTCTAAAAATTTGTGGTAAAGCCATCTAGGCCGGGTGCTTTATCCGCATTCAAGGTGTCGATTGCCTGAGAGATTTCTGATAAGGTCAGGGGGGACTTTTAAGAATGTTTGCTGGTAATCTGTCAACTTAGGTAGTTGGAGATCCTGAAGAAAGGAATCAAATTATACTTGATCAAAGGAGAGAGAGAAAGAGGGGCATATAGCTGCTGGTAGAAGTCCCGAAAGGCTTCTACTATGTCTCTAGGGGATGTCAAGAGTTGGTCAGAAGCCCCATATATAGAAGAAACTATTTTGTCTGCAGCCTGAGATTTAAGGTGGCGTGCCAGCGGTTCCCTGCCTTCTCTCCTTGGTCAAAATATTTCACTCTTACCCGAAGGATCATATGAGCCGCCTTTCTCCTAAGAGATTATTATATTGACATCTAAGGTGCTCTAAATACCCCAACTTGGATAGAGGGGAAGAGGGTGAAATATGTTCTTCAATGAGTTTAATTTGAGAGATCAGAGAAGTAAGCAATGTGGAGGATTGACTCTTACATCTAGCTGAGACCCGAATAAGCTCCCCCCGAAGTGCACATTTTAAAGCAACTCACAAAAGATCCAGCTTGGACATTGAAGGGGGAATTAAGTGTCATAAAGTTTTCAATAAACAGTTGAATATACTCAGTTGATTCTTTTACCTTGAGTAGTTGGATGTTCAAGATCCATGTTTTGTTTTTGAGGAGAGAGGGGGCCAAGTTCAATTGGAGAAAAACAAGATGATAGTCAGATATAACTTTAACTGAATAATGACACATTGTTACACCTGTAAGGTAGCTAGTGCCCCCAAAAAATAATTGATTCTTGAGAAAGAATTATGAGGGAGGGAGTGAAAACAATACTGTCGAGTAGATGGGTTCAGGGTTCGCCAAGGATCAACCAGGTCAGTTGACCTTATGAATTCCAAAAGGGCTACCTGGCCAGGCAATAGAGCAAGCTGTGGTAGGGTGTAGCTATTCTAGGTTTCAGGGGTCTAGGACATGGTGAGCCCACAAAGGGAAGAAAAAAGAAAGCAATTAAGAAAAAACAATGTTAGTGCAAATGCACTGAAGCAAGGGTTACCATGGAAAGGCATTGGCAACTAAACCAAGTACTACTGATACATAAACTTTCACATATCCCACTTATGCAAACATCATAGAAAGTGTATGCAACTAACCATGAAGGGTCTGGCAGGTCCATATAAAGCAGAACTGAATGGTGCCAAAGAGCATCTTAAACAATTTACAAAGACTGAAAGCAGCAGACATACACATATTTCATTCTTGCTATCACTGATCAGTTTCCACATCTGTGTATCGGCCCTGGATGAGGGACAGCTATAATTGATCTTATGGGTTTGGGTCATAGAGAAACCAAAATAGGAAAGCAAGTTAAAATTCAAAGTACCTTAGTGAAAAAACACTTAAACAAGGTTTACCCTGCAAGGGCATTGGCAATTAGGCCAAGTTTCACAGAAATACAAAACTGCACATACCCAACTAATGCAATACATCACGGGAAATGTACTATATATACAATGCCATAATTCCAACAACTAAGGAGGGGATACAGTCAACAAAATGTTGTAAAGGAAATGGGTGGGGGGGAGGTAGGGGTATACGTATGAGGAAACCAGTGAAGAAAAGTAGAAAAGATTAGCCATGATGATGATGATGATGATGGAGTAAAAGATACCCCATTGGAACCATGATCCCCTTAAAAAAGACTCTTCCCCCAAAAAACAGACATCAGCATATGCAAACTCAATAACAAGCATTTGATCTTACAAGTCAGCAAAGGATAAAACTTCCAAAAATATAAAACCTACCTACCCAGGCTCAGATTAAGATGTAAAAAAAAAAGCAGCTACATACCACACAACCAGAGAAAGTGCATGTGGATCCACAACTCACCAGCTCCCACAATAAATAGTTCCCATCGCCCATCAAAATTGTTTGTGTGGAAGTATGTTACTGTTGACCCCTTAGATTTCAGTCAGGCAATATGCCAACTACGTCAGGAATATGCCAGTTTCAGTAAAAGGGGATTACATCTTGACATGGGTGGGCAGCACACTCACCTTAAACACAATCATCAGTTGATCGGAGTAAAATACCAGAGCAGGGCTGATGAGGTACCATCTTTATTTTTTATTTAGGTTTTTTTGACTGGGAAAGGAAGGATAGACAATTCTACCTATTTTCAGCCTCGTTGTGGCAGAAGGGGTGGGAAGACAAAAATGGAAACGAACTGAAATTGAACCAGCTGATGCTACTGGTGGTATTTTTTAGTTCCTCTGTTATTCAACATTGCACATAGCCATAGATGTCGGGGGGGGGCATGATACAAGAGGTACCCCAAGTACTACTGGCACTTCAGAGAAATTTATGGAAACAATCAATTCCTTTTTGTCATGATAAAATGAGTCACTTTTGGGTTGTGGTAGCCATATTCTGTCACATACCTCTGGTGGTGAAATGGTGAAAAAAATATTTCTATCAGAAAATATTCTTTAATTAGTCAAAAATAGTGCCATCCAAGACATGTTTCACGAAATTGCCCCATTTACACATAGTGTCCAGGAAACCAAATGCCACTGCAACAGAAATACTCACAGTTGAGATTTTGCCATAGTCATTCAAGGAGAATTCAGGCATCAGGAAGCTGATGGAAAGGCTTGTCCAAATGAAAAGTTCCATTGCATACATAACTCTCAAATGGGACTGTACCTGAGCAGAGGGATACTTTGTGCATTACTTGTCACTTGCTTTGTCACATTCATCAGTTAATGCAACACACTTGATCACTGATACAGCACGTAGAGCTGTGGTTTCTCTTCTGCTGTTTTTCATGTGAATAATGGTCTATCATTCATAACTATCTCTCAGTCTGATTGAAATTTGGTTTAGCCAGTGTTTGATTCTTCCCCCTCCCCTTGCATTGTCCTACTGTCCTGCCTGCTATTTTCCTACCTGTTACAAGCTGTTCCATCTCCTTTTCTCTTCTTAGCTCCCAGTGCGGTCGTGAGGGCCCCCAATGTCAAACTGCCAGCCCTCCCCCAAGTTGCTGCTCTACTGCATCCAGACATGATCCATGGGCTCCCGCTTTCATCGGCTCTTTAGCATTTGAACGGAATTTGCCCCGCCAACGCTTAGTATTGGCTGCCCCACCACCCCCACCACCACCTTGGTGAGCATTTAGTTATATAGCGAGCATCACGTGTCTGCTCGTAAAAAAAATAAATAATAATTCTACTAGCCCTATTTAGCTTAATGCTACTCTCCACTAGATGCCACTCTGCTGTCTTCTACTGTAATATATTTTGTACCTCCTTCCTCTCAAATCACCTAGTGCCCTACTACTTCTACCCTATCAATCCCTTCCTTTAGCACAATCTTTCATAATGCCCCTTAACAATGTCTCCTTGCCCCTCACACTCCTCCTCATGCCCTTGTGTCCCTCCCACCCTTTTCCCATCCAAAGGCATTGGCCTGTAATTCATTAGTCCGCCCAATGCCTTCCTCCCCACCCAACTCTGTTACCTCCTCATCCCACATGCCACTCGTGGTTCACCTCTTCATCTGGACTCCTGGTCCTTCCATCCTACTTTCCAGTTTCCATGCTGGTTTGATAGCCCTAAAGTTCTCCTCCCTGTCACCCTCTTTACTGTCATACCACTATACCCCTTACAGCGGTAGGACTAGGCTATCCCTGTCCAGGACCCTAATAATTATGCTGCTACTGTTGGCTGATGACATCAAACCCAACTCTGGTCCTGCCCCCCCACTAAAACTACCACGTGGTCTAAGGATAGCCCATTTAAACATCTGTAGCCTTCTCCCAAAAATCGCACTGCTCCAACCAGTTGTCTTAGTTCTAAAAATGGACATTCTGACTATTACAGAAACATGGCTAAAATCCCACACAAAGGATGTTAGCATTTCTATTCCAGTTTACACTGTCTTATGACAAGAAAGGCCCAATACCAAAACGGGTGGAGCCATAGCCATGTATATCTGCTTTGCCGTTCAGTTCACCCCTGTGTTGCTAGCACTACCACCCACTGAGACTCTAAACTCCCTGATGGTGAAAATCTCACTCCTTCACTCCCTCACTCCATCCCCATCTTTATAGCTGGTTCCTACCATTCCCCTGATACCCCAGTGTTCTCTATTAAGGACCATCCAGCCACCCTCAGATCACACACACAAGGTGGTGAGCTCCACGTACAGGGCGACTTTAATGTAAATTGGCTTACTACCTCCAGCTCCAAGATTAGAAATGAAGTAGCCGCTCTAAATCTGTCCCAACTGATTATGGACCCGCCCACCTCAACCTCAAAATCCTAAACCACTGTCTACTAGATTGATCCCTCACCTCTCACCCACATTTCGTAAGGTCCGCTGGCCTCTTACCTGACTGTCTAAGTGATCACCACTCAGAACCCTTTTGGTTCAGTCCTACAATTCCTTGGACCTATTGTCCCTCCTAAATGACCCGGCAAACCCCGACTGGTCTTTCGTCCCTCATGTCTCTTCAATTGATTCTGTCCTGGATTATTTCAAGTCCAAGTTCCTCTCGGTCTGGGACTCCCATGCCCCACTCAGGCATACCTGGGTGAATGGGGCACATCTGCCCTGGTTCACAGCCAATATCATGGCCAGCCTTAGAGCCAGTGGCTGGGCCTGGAAGGCCCACAAAGCCCCAAGCTCCGACACAGCTTACCAAAAGTACTGTACTCTTCGAAATGCTTGCACTAGACAAATCCATCAGGCAAAAGCTAACTATTTCCGATCTGCCATCCTCACCAACATAAATCACCCTTCTAAATTCTAGAAGGTGGTGAAATCATTATTCACCCCTCCATCTCAACCCCCTACCCCCGTTATTAACACAGGAGGCTCCACAGTTTTGGAACCACTAACTGTGGCTTCTGATTTCAACTCCTTCTTCACAAATTGTTCAGCTTCTCTTTTGTCCTCCTTCCCACCTACTACCCCACCCAATCTACCCTGCTCCTCTTGGCTCAAGCTACTCCCCATGATATCTCCTTCCACCAGATTACCCCGACCAATGTTTACAATGTCTTTCTTGCACTAAACCACTCCAAAGACAAATGCCTCACTGGGCTGGACTCCAAAATGCTTTTCCTGTCAGCCCCTGCCATTGCCTCCCCTCTGTCAATGCTTTTCAGTCTCTCCTTTTCCCTCTCTTCTGTCCCATCTGAATGGAAATGAGCCACGGTCATCCCCCTTCCAAAGGGGGGAGACCCCTCCTCCCCTGTTAACTACCCCCCATTTCACTTCACCCCATTCTTTCAAAAATCCAGGAACATCTAGTCCTTTGCCAGCTCTCCTCCTTTCTTGACTCTACCTCTTTCTTCACCCCCTCACCAGTCTGGTTTTAGGAAGTCCCACTCCACCACCACCTCCCTCCTAAGGCTTTCTGACACCATCCTTACTGAGATGGATCATGGCCACATCACCTCTGCCATCTTTGTTGAACTTGCTAAGGTGTGCAGAACTATCTCCCATCCTCTCCTCCTCTCCAAACTTTCCCTAGCTGGGCTCTCCAGCAAGGTCACAGATTTCCACTCCTACCTGGTAAGCAGGATCCAATCTGTCAGAATTGGGAACTCCACCTTCTCTTCCCACCCCATAACAACTGGGGTTCCCTAAGGCTAAGTCCTTGGACCGCTACTGTTCACCATTTTCCTCAATGACCTGCCTCTGCCTGCCCACACATGTCCATTCACATGTACGTTGATGACACTGTCCTGTACACTTCTGGCCCCTCTATCCCTGATGTTGAAACCAGACTCCAACGTGACTTCAATGATGTCCAGCTTTGGTTTCACTCAAATCAGCTGTTCCTGAATGCCAAAAAAACTGTCTCCATGACCTTCAGCACAAGGCAGAGACTCTCTCTGCTCTCTTCCCTCCCCTCCCAGCCTTCCATACCCTTGATAGGACAAACCTTGAGGACTGCATCTCCTTTTGCTACCTCAGGGTCTGGCTCGACCAGCACTTTGACTTTTCTGTACACATAGATGCTATCCACAAGAAACTGCACCCCAAACTGGGTGCCCTGTACTGGAACCGTGGAAGCATCCCGCTGCCAGCCCACAACGAAATTGTACAGAAAATGATTCTCCCTATCCTAGACTATGGTGATGTAGTCTACAGTGCTGCACCCAAGACTACCCTAACCAGACTGGACACCCTCTTCCACTCCTTCTGTCACTTCACCCTCGACTGTCCTCCCAGCACCTACTACTGCACCTTATACCAGTCCCTGCACCTCCCCTTGCTGCAAGTTAGGAGGCAGTCCCACTGCACCCGGCTCATGGCTAAGTTCTGTACCCAGTCCCTACCCCCATACCTCTCCTCTGTCCTGTCCTCACCTCCTTCCCCTTCACACTCACTCAGACACTCTGACTCCCACTCCTTGTCTGTCCCACGCATATCCACCACTGCCAGCCAGGCAGCCTTCTCCCATCACATGCCTAAACTTTGGAATTCCTTCCCCTCTGCCATTCAGCATGCTCCTCTCTGTCCAACAACTCAACACACTCCTTAAGGCCTACTACTGCCCCACCTGTGCTCTTGCTTTTCTCCCTAACATAATGGGATGTTGCTTCAAGTATTGCATCCTTAACGCTTGCCCACTTTGTCTGTACCCCCTCACCTGTATTTCTTCTTGTCAGGGCTAGCTTAATTCTGTTGGCCATCATATCATAGTCAGCTCCTCTGAAGTCTCATATTTTTGCCCTGCAATAGGATGATTTAGTTCTAGTGACCAAATTGAACCATACCATGTGATGGTCACTTGCCCCAGGTGACCATCTACCTGAAGATCTGTGATCCTTTCCCCGTTAATCAGCACTAGATCTAGAATAGCCCTGTCTCTTGTGGGTTGTTGTACCAGTTGTTTGAAGCCCTTCCCCTGCAGGGAATCCACTATGTGTCCAGTTCTGGCAGATGTTCCTGCTGGTATTGACCAATCTGTATCTGGCATGTTGAAGTCTCCCATTATCAGAACCTCCCCTTTAGCAGTCATATTTTGTATATCTTCTAACAGTAATGTGTCTATGTCCCCCTCCCCCAGTCTGGAGGCCTGTAGACAACCCCAGTTTGTGTGGCTGTCCCATTTCCTGTTTCCAGGGTGACCCACAGTTCTTCTGGCTCCTTATATGTATTCTGAATTTCTGTAGCTTTGATATTCTCATTGACATAAAGGGCCACTCCCCATCCCTTTTTGCACCTCGGTCTCTTCTGAACAGTACATAGCCGGGTACTGAAGTCTCCCAAGTGTGATTACTGGTGAACCATGACTCGCTAATGGCTATTATGTCCAGTTTAGCCTCTGTCATTGTAGCCTGCAGGTCTGTGATCTTGTTTCCCAGACTGTGGGCATTTGTGTACCTGATTTTCCATTGGCCAGATTTCGGTGCGTTAATTCTTGGGCGAGGTCCAGCATTTCCCCTGCATGTCGTATGGGGAGCAGGAACTTTTTCCCCGCCTGGTGATGCAAATGAACTAGAAACATGCTGAACTCTTGTTTGATCACTAGCTGAAGGGGGAGGGGTGTTCTTCCCAGTTGATGTATAAGGTGCTGCATGCCTCTCCCTATTTGCTAGTTTAAATATTCTGCAAAGATGTCAAACGCCTGCCTCAATGCACTGACTCCCTCCCTACTCAGATGTAGTCCATCAAATTTAAAGAACCTTCACTCCCAAAACTGTTGCCAGTTACCTACAAATCTGTGTCAATTTCCTGGCACCAGCCCTTGAGACACATGTCTAGCTCTCCTATCTCCCCTTCTCTGACCTTCCATTCATCTGTCCCCTCTTCCAAACTTGCAGGATCTTAGAGAAGGAGATGCCAGAAGAAATGTATGACAGTTTGCTCCCCAGTCTGGTCAGGTGTTCCCTGGTCTCCATAACTAATTGGCTGGTGAGATCGTTAGTCCTTATTTGTACCAGGACATTGATGTTTTCTCCTTCTTCCTGAATGATTTTAGCAACGCGGTCAGTGTATCTCCAGGCTGATGTACCTGGGAGACATCTGACCACTATCCCTGGCTAGAGGTAGGTATTAACTCCCAGAATCATGGAGTCTCCTATGATCAGAAGTGTTTTAGATTTCCTTTTTGCTTTTTTTGTTTTGGACCCTGTTTTGGGGGAGTTTTGTAGTGCTAACTTCTGTGCAGTAGTGTCCTGCTCTGCAGTGTTCTCTGCCCTTTGTTTGATTTTGGAGATAGAGGCAGATATCTGTTTGTAGTTTTTATATGGCTTGTGGAGGTGATACGCTGGAGAACACCGAGTGATGGAGCACCCGGTTTGTCCCTTCTAACCACCTGCCAACCTCCCAGACCAACTACCCTCTGCAGTCGAGGTGCTTCAGTTGGATGTTGGGGAATTGTCAGGTGGTTCTTATAATATATTTCCTCCTGAATATGTGATTTGAGGTGTTCAATCTCTGCCCATGCTGAACGCCAAGAAAACTGTCTCCATGATCTTCAGCACAAAGCAGAGATTCTCTTGGCTCCCTTCCCTCTCCACCTTCCATAACCTTAATGGGACAAATCTCGAGGACCGTACCTTCTTTACATACCTCAGGTTCTGGCTCAACCAGCACCTCGATTTTTCTGTACACATAAACACTATCCAAAAGAAGCTGTACCCCAAACTGGGTGCCCTGTACTGGAACCATGGAAGCATCCTGCTGCCAGCTCACCATGAAATTGTACAGAAAACGATTCTCCCTATCCTAGACTATGGTGATGTAGTCTACAGTGCTGCACCCAAGACTACCCTAACCAGACTGGACACCCTCTTCCACTCCTTCTGTCACTTCACCCTTGACTGTCCTCCCAGCACCCACCATTGCAGCCTCTACAAGTCCATGCATCCTGCGCCTCCCCTCACTGCAAGTTAAGAGACAGTCCCACTGTGTCCAGCTCACAACCAAGTTCTGGACCCAGTCCCTACCCCATACCTCTCCTCTGTCCTGTCCTCACCTCCTTCCCCCTCACACTCCCTCAGGCACTCCAGCTCCCACTCCTTGTCTGTCCCACACATGTCCAACACTGCTGGGCAGGCAGTCATCTCTCATCGCATGCCTAAGTTTTGGAATTCCTTCCCCTCTACCATTCAGCATGCCTCCCCTGTCCACCAACTCAACACTCTCCTTAAAGCCCACTTCTGCCCCATCTGTGCATGCACCTAACCTCTCCCTAGTCCATAACTTAGACAGGGCACTCTTACTCTCACTGAGCAGGTCTGTGAAGGCTGTCACAACTGCTGGCTTGTCAGTCTGTTTGGGCACTTATGGTCTGGCTGTTTACTCTGCCCGATTATACTCTCCTGAAAAATTGTCTTAGAAACACAGAAACATAGAATGTGATGGCAGATAAGGACCACTTGGCCCACCTAGTCTGCCCATTTTCCTATCTAACAGATAAGCTGCAGATCCTAGTTAACCAACAGCTTACTTTCTCCTACCCCCCACTAGGACTGCCTTATGTCTGTCCCATGCATTCTTGAATTCCCCCACTGTTCTTGACTCCATGACCTCCTCAGGGAGGCTGTTCCATGCATCCACAACCCTCTCTGTGAAAAAATACTTCCTCACATTACCTCTGAGCAGTCCCCTCTATCTTCAAATTATGCCCCCTTGTTCTTGCACATCTCTTTTTCTGGAAGATGCTACCCTGTTGGACTTTGTTAATTCCCTGAGGTACTTGGAGTTTCTATCATGTCCCTCTCTCCCTTCTTTCCTCAAGGGTATACATATTAAGCTCCTTTAGTCTTTCTTAGCATGTCTTCTGGTGCAGACCCTGCACCATTTTGGTTGCCCTCCTCTGGACAGCCTCCACTCTGTCTATGTCTTTCGGAGATGGGGTTCCAGAACTGCACAGGTACTCCAGATGGGGTCTCACCAACTGTCTGTACAGAGGGATAACAACTTCCTGTTTTCTACAATGGATGCCTCTCCCTATGCATCCCAGTATCCCCTCACCCTTCCTTACTGCCTTCTCACATTGCTTGCCCACCTTTAGGTCATCTGATATAATTATCCCCAGTCCCTTTCCTTTTTTACTGTTGTCAGTATCTCACCCCCCATTGTGTACTCTTCCCCTGGGTTTTTGTTTCCGAGGTGCATTACCTTGCACTTCTTTGCATTGAATCTGAGCTGCCATACATCTGACCAATCCTCCAACCATGCCAAGTCCCTTCTCATGCTTTCACTCCATCCTGTGTATCAACCCTGTTGCAGATCTTTGTGTCGTCTGCAAAGAGACATACTTTTCCTTCCAGTTCCTCTGCAATGTCACTTATAAAGACATTAAAAAGGACCGGTCCTAGTACTAAACCCTGTGGTACCCTGCTAGTAACCCTCCTTTCTTCACTATGGACTCCATTTACTACTACCCTTTGCGTCCTGTTGTCTAGCCAATTTTTTTATCCAGGCTACCACCTTGGGACCCACTCCAAGGCTGGCTTAGACTCATTGTATTATATGTATTATATTGTACTGTATTTTACTTCCTGCTGTTCATTGTACAGAATGAGCTGCTCATATATGCTGTTGTGGTAATGTATACTGTGTGTTCTCCCATGCCCTCCTTTCCCAGGACACATCTGCAATTGAGTGGTAGTCTGCTCAGTTAAATAAATACATAAATAAATAAATAAATAAACAAACTGCCGGTTTTGCCTGTGAACCCCATGCACAATGTCTGTTTGTTAGTTGTTAGAATGGCTGATGAAAGTCATGTGGCAAGTTATTGCCTGGGTGGGATGTTCAAATGGATATAAGATGCAAACCATGTTTGGGAATTTCATCTGCCCTCCCATCCCTTTAGTTTGCCAGCAAGCAAGTTTAGACATGACCTTCATGCCAAAAGCACACACTGTTGTTACTATCTTCATTGAACTGATGGAGAAAACTTACTTCACTGCTACAATTATCCCCTAGAACATGGCTTCATAGCTAGCGATAATGGAAAAAATATGGTTCAAATGATAAGAGGATGGTGATCCCTATAGAGTTCCATGTATGGTGCATTGTATTAACATGGTAGTGCAGCATTTTTGTCAGGCAAGCACACATCAAATGGTTGCTGTGTGTGACAACATATTTGATGAAATTTTGTCCACTCATCCAAGGCAAGGCTGCACTTGTAATGAGCTATAAATCAAAAACAATCTGCAGCAGCACCACATGAAACAAGACATGATAATGGGGTGGAAGTCTACCGTCTGCATGACTGAGAATATGTTCCAACAGTAAAATATGCTATCTGCGTTCACACCACTTATGATGCCTCATGATTCCAACATAACATTGCCATCTTACGGATGGTTTGTTTTATGTCTTATAGCCATTTGAACATCCTACCCAGGTAGTAACTTGCCACTTGGCATTCCTAAGACAAGCAGTCCCACTACTTTTTTATTAAAAATATATATACAAAATTCTGCATGTGCTGTGGCAGGAGATATGTATCAGTAACAGGACATAAGTGACAATTATGTTTGCACTCCACTATGAAACCCATGCAGACTCTACTAATGTTTGCTGACAAACCCTCTGAGAATCTACAGAATACAGAGTTGCTACCTTATTAGAGCTACAGTGCAAACATGGACACTCAGCATTCTGGAGGGAGGCTGGATACATTCAAGCAGTTGAATAATCACTAGAATAAAAAAGGTGTATGAACAGCAACTGACAGCAGAGCTAACCAAGTTGAGGATGGGAACAAAACCCCATATATCACAATCTGATTGAAATGATTCTAACAGTGATCCTGACACTTTCACATCAATGGACACATTGGACTCCAGCATCTACAGCACCATTACCTCTAAAAGTCACACTGGTAGCAGGAGGTCTAATCTTTGTTGTGCAGTATTATCACAAGTGGGTACTGTGAAGGTGGAAAAAAGGGGGAAAAAGAGGGTATCACCAGAAACTGGACAACAAAGGTTCAGGCATGGCCATCATTAAGAATCATAGTACTATTGTATTATTATCGTATGTAATTATCATAACTACTAATCATCACTACAAGTCCTCATGGTAATATGATTATGATACTGCTATCACCTACTACAGTAGCATGTCATGATGTGCGTCACACAGACTCATCATCACCATGAATGAGCATAATTGGTGACTGAATAGACCTCAACTTCTTTTTAGTCAGTTTAGTACTACTATGCTAACTCTCTATTTTCTTAGTCCTCCTCTTCTTCCTCTACAACCATCATTTGCACTCTCTCTCTATATATAATATATATATATATATACACATATATATATATATATATATATATATATATATTATATATTCATTGCAAAAACTGTATTAATGCATCAGTTAGGGTTCAGGATAAAGGTAAAAAAGTAAGGAAATACTGTATGACATTAGATTTTCAACTCCTGTACTCCACCACCTGGAGTCAGCAAATCAGCATGCCATGGGTTGTCAACCCAACACTCACCCCATCTCATCACTAAATAAGTGTAGATGTGTACACTGAATGAAAATGGGGTGAGTGTTAGGTCTGAGAACCCCATGGCATGCCTGATTTGCTGCCTCCAGGGTAGTGGTGGTGTGTTAGGGTTGAAAACCCTAACGTCATATTTCCCTACTTTTTTGCACTATATGATGAACCTAACTGATCCAGTAACACTGTTTTTTGCAATGAATTTGCCTACTTTTTGAGATAGTCTAATTGCAGCCTTATTTGCCTGTGGGAGCAAAGGGCCCAGTGGGCCCTGTGCTCCCATCCCTCCATAGATGAATATAGTATGTTAATGTGGAAGGGCCTTGCATTTCCATTTATAGAGCAACAGTGAATAAACTGTCAGCATAGCCATCTAATTACCTCACCTCATGTACCTGGTACAAAAAATTGTTGAACCCCAGCCAAAATGTAATTCCGCATAACTGCAATGCCATTCCATGACACAGGTGCAAAAACACATTTGGTTGAGGATTTGAAAAATGACAGTCATGATATACATGAGGTGTGGCAATACAGTGTCTATGTTGAAAATTTGGTGTCAAAATATTTAACATTTCCAAAGTTACGAGCGAGCGTAGTGAAATTGTAATGAATGGTAATAACTTTTGCCATTTTTACATATTTTGACCCCACATTTTTAACATAGTCTTCTCATGACCCAACCTCATGAACAAGAACAGGAAAAATGTTCAAATCCTGCCAGAAAGATGAATTCTCCAAGCAGCCGGGAAATCACCTTTTGGGTGGGAGTTGCATAATGACAGTCATATTGTTCATGAGGTGGGGTCTCCAGAAGGCCATGTTGAAAATTTGGGTTAAAAATATCACACAATGGCTAAGTTATGCAGAAAAGTTGAAACCCCATTGAAATACATTGAAGTCCATTTACCTTAGTTTCTCATATTGCAATCTCCGGTTCCAGCAGCAAGACATGTCTTCAACTGGAGAGCGTATCTCAAATCTGAGACCTGTTCAGGTACATGAGGGTGTGTGGGGGTGTACAGGGGGTGTAGGGAGGTGGCTGGTGGGGGTAGGGGGTCTGATCAGCAAGGGACTATTTTCTTTTTTCCAGGTTTGCAAAAATATCGAGGGAGCTGTTTGTATTTTTATTATAACATTGAGCCTGCACAGTAATAATAAAGCAAGGGGATCACAATCGAAGGGTAGGGGGTGCCACTAAACAACAGGGATGTATAAATAATAAAATCTAAAGAGGATCACAATCAGAGGGTGGGGGTGCCACTAGACAACAGGTAATTATACATTACGTACTGGGACCACAATTGGAGGGTGGGGGGTGCCACTAGACATCAAGGAAATAGAAATTCAAGTAAGGGAATTATGCTCTTAAGGTGAGAGTGCCACCAGACACCAGGGAGTATAATAATTTAACAATTTACTGTATAATTATGTCTTTTGTGAGGGTGAGAATCATATTGCATCCCTGGCTTAGGTAAGGATCGTTCAATCCAAAAATAACCATTCAAACAGTAAAGTTCGAACTATAATTTACTGTTCGAATGGTTGTTTTCAGATCGAATGATCCTTACCTAAGTGAGTGACAGATGATATAAGTCTCACCCCAAAAATACATACAGTACTTGCACTGAAAATTGTTATATTATGATACAAACATGGAACTAAATATGTGAACGAAACCTAAATACAGGTCTTGTTCATTCCATAACAACTATTATTTCCTTAGAAATCAAGATTTAAAATGGGGAAAAAACAAGATGGCGGACAGCACAAGGAGTATTTCTCAGAGCAGACCTTCACTATTAACAGTTTGAATGGTTTTCAATAACCTGGCTGTCTAGCTGCTATCACAAAAACTGTTAATTTAAAAATGGTGAGATATATTTTCAGTGACCTATCAAAAGGCACAACCTTGGCACAGACCCCATCATCTCTGAAAATTTCAGAAAAAAATGTAATTCCGTGTGGGCCGTAGATGAGAGCAAAAAATCCCATGTTAAGTATAGGGAAAAAAGTGGCAATTTTACACTTTATTACCACTCTATATCTTAATAACCATACAAGATGCCATTACAAAACTTTTCACATTTTGAGACACTGGCAAAATGACTGTGCATGCCAAAGTTTAAGCTATTTCATCAAAGAATGCCAAAGTTATTAAGGTGCACAAATTGGAGTTTAACATAGAAGTGTTGGTAGAACCCTAACTATAGGGGCACTACTGCACCCTATAATATGTGTAAATGCATAGTTATCCAACACTTGTGAGGATAATTTCTGGAACATATCTGTGATATTTTTACTTCTTCTGGATCTAGAGTGAGAATATCAAAACATTTTTTACTCTAGGTCACCAGAAACAAAAATATTCTCACTGTAGGTCATGACTGTTAGAACCCAGTGTATGAGTAGCACAGTTTTAATTTTAGAACTAAAAAATTCACTCATGAGCTGGCTCCTACCAATTAATTTCAAGTTCACCAGAAATTCCATCACAGCACTTTCATTTTGCTCTACTGCTCTTTACTCTATTTTTTTCTTTAAAATCAATAAAGATTGACCCAAAGTTGCAGATACAAAATATGCCAGAAGTATTTCTCTTTTCCAGTTTTGTCAGGCTTGTCTCCCTGATAGCATCCTCAGCCAAAATACCTCCAACAGTCACCGACTCCCCCTTTAACCCCTTCTAACCTGCTGCAACCAGGACATCCCTGTTCCTGACACCGACCTGAAGGCTCCAGTCTACAGATATTCAGAAAGCCACATCCTGCTTGCACTATGCACCAGTAGTGATGTGCAAAGTCTGAAAAATTCACTCCACTAAAAATTTCATGAATTGCACTCTGTTTGTAGAGTGCAATTTGCAACATTTGCCAATTCATGGAGTGCCAGATCAAACGCAAAGTGTGCATGCATGTGCTCATTCATTGAGAGAGCTCAATTGGGCTGCCAGCCATGGAGGTGACTGGAGGGCTGTGCTGGTAGCCCGCTCAGGTTGGAGTTGGGGGGAGCTGGGTGGTGGCACTGGTGGGGCACTCCTTGATGGGGTGGGGGGTCCACTAGACACCAGGGATTTAATTTCAAATATATATTTTGACACTGTGGCTGACTGGCCAGTGATTGGCAGGGAGTTGGGGCCACTAGACACCAGGGATTTAATTCAGTTATAAAAAACATTGTGACCAGCAATCAGCCAGGGGGGTGTGGCCACTAGACACCAGGGCTTCAAGAATGAGATTATATATACTGTACATATATATATATATATATATATATATATATATACAGTATATATATATATTTCTAAACTGGGGCTGGCGATCTGTGGGGATTTAATTTAACATACATGTATATATTTTTACATTGGGGCCAGTGATTGGTGGGGGGACTAGACACAAGGGATTGGGATTTAAAATATATATAAATATATATTTTTTTTTACATTGGGGCCAGTGATCAGCAGGGGTGTGGGGACCACTAGATACCAGTGATTTAATTCAGTTATTGAAAAATAAATTACGGCACTCAATCAGTGTGGGGGACTAGACACCAGTTATTTGAGGGTTGTGTTGGAATTTATAACTTCTCCTTGCCTTTTTTTGGGGGGTGGGGTTAAATGCAATTTGCACTTAAAAAAAAACCCAAAGGCAAGGCAAAGTTACAAATGATAAATTATGGCTTCAGAGGACAACTTTGTGAATTGATTTGCAGAGGTGAATGTGTCAACTTCAAGGATAATTAGCAGGCAAAGTAAAACTTTGCTGCATCTCTATGAACCAACAAATACAAGCACCCACACTAAACCATTCTGACATGCTAACGCATGATGCACTCAAAAGCATCGTGTGCATCATGCATCTTGCGCCAGTCAGCCATCCAAAAGAATGCAGACAATGACACAAAATAATGACAGTAAGATTTAAAAAAAAAGGTTAAATGAAAACAAGTATTGGGCATATTAAATATTCCATGGCTCATGATAAATATTGCTGATATTTCTCACTCATGCTGCTTGACCTTATGACATCACTTGTGGCTACACCACTCAAGATGTCATAATTTCAAACAGCACTCATGAAATATATTGGCAATATTTCTCCTAGGGCCATGGCATATCATATACACAAAGATACATATATATATATATATATATATATATATATATATATATATATATACACAAAATCACACATACCCCATAATGCAAAGCATCATGGTCTGTATCTGCAAATCACTACAAGATATTATACTGGTTCAACTTTCAGCCATGGGCTGCATGGAAATAAATGATGTATTTTGAATCACTGGTTATGTCCTCTATTGACCTCAAGAGTTGTTGAACCATGAGTGAAGTCTAAAGAGGTCATACCCAGCCATTCACAATAAATCATTTATTTTTATAAAGCCAATGGCATGTGTCATTTATCCAATGCCTAGTAGAGTGACAGGTGGGGGGGCCTGTAGTACTGGCAAGTCTGGTAGAATTGTAGGTGGAATGAATGATTCTCCTCAGAACACTAGGGAGCTGGCATGGAAATATCAATTGATCTTTGAGCTGGAGTGGAAATCAATTATTTATTTTTACTCCAAATCCCTTGCCCATGAAAATAAATACATACATTTCTAATTTTTATACTACTGGCATTGTATAAATATGCTGTACATGTTTAAAATATGAAAAGGTAATAAAACAAAAAAATAGAACTGATGGATGCCAAAATATTGTGTAGGGCAATATAACACCCTAAATTCATTTTTTATCCAATTGTTTTTCATGTTTCATGGTAAAGTCATTGTTGAGGAGCTGTTATTAAATACTTTGAAAATCTACAGGACCAGGGAGAATAAAGTAATTGGCATGGATGTAGAAACTGCAGGAGACATAAGCCTTAAAATCAGCAATGAATAGTAACTACAGTGCAGCCCCCTTAAACACATACACTTGTGACCACCAAAAAATGATGTGTTTAATCAGGTTATGCATTTAATCAGGCTATGTGCTTATCCAGACTTGTATTCTTTTAATGGTGAATGCAGCTGCTATGTGTGTCAGTGGTTTGGGTAGGGAAGAGTAATGCCAGTAGCACGTAGATGATTGTCTGATTGGGATAAAGTGATTAGGTACATGCCGTGGCATTCCTTGGTTTGATTTCTGTGTCAGGGAGGGTGCTTCTGTGATTCTGATAAAGTGCTTCTGTGGCATAATTTGGGTACATTGGTTTGATTTCAGTGAGGGGATGCTGTTGTGACTTGGATGTGATGCTTAAAATGTTGAAGTAGGTGATTAACTTCTCATTTTAAATAGGGCAGACATTAACAGGCAAAATCTAATTAGTAAGGCAACTACAGGCAGTGTCAGTAAAATTAGATCGATCAGTCCACACTTGAACAGCCAAACTGAAGGAAAAATATGCATTTGAACAGGATCCTTTATGCATTTAACAGGTCTATTTTACATAGGAAAAATAGGGAAACAATTGGGACTTGGAAATTCTATACATTTATGTGGGCTATGCGTTTCTCAGGTATGTGCTTAAGTGGGATGCACTGTGCTACTGTAGTCCAGCACTGGACCACAGTGGTCTTAGTAGGTTTCAAACTCTGTCACAACATTAAAAACATAACAATTCACAGCAGTGACTTGCCAATGTCACTTGCCACAAGGAAGTCAGAGTACAAAGTTATCCTTGCTAGCCTGAAGGCATTTATTACTCCTTATGTGGTTGTCTGCTTTATCTCGTGCCATTTACTACATTGAGACCTGAAATGGCTTGGCCAAATTCTTAAAAGATGAAGAAAATTCATGTACCCTGAAAAAAATCTGTCAATGGCTAAAGTCTCCCCCATTTGTTGAAGCAGGCCCTTGAGAGGAATTCTGTGCCCTGGAGAAAGTTCAGACTCTGGGGCCCCTACCAGTTTGCAGCGCCTTTCCTGCACACAGTATACTGGACAGCCTGTGCTCCTCTTGATCCCAGGCCCCAGGAATTAACCGTTACTTCTCCACCCTCTCAAGGGCCCTGTGTTGAAAATCTTCAGCTGTAGATTGTGCCTCGCAATTCACCTGAGTCATGCATATACAGAAGTCAATCCAAATGCTCTTACATAATACACTGTAATCCCATACACAGCACTGCAAAATTTACAGTGAAGCCAGCCAGGTATACAATGCAGTGTCACTGATTCCTGCATGACAACAAGATTAACTGCCTTTGAAATTACCTTATTTCCTGCAGTAACTACTGCAAAATGCTGCAGAATCTATTGTATCCTGACAGGCTCCACTTTAATACTTATGGTTCAGATTTCCAGACTGTGCCGGCACTGAAGACAGTTCAGTGTAATGGTTAGAACAGTGAATTATTGAATAGTAAATCACACATTTTAATTAAATCATTGTAACATTGTGCAGGCCCCTTGATCTGATGTGCATCAGTCCTCTCAGCTTAAGAATTTACTAGAAGCAGGCCCATTTTGAGGTATATGTCATGTAACTTGTGCTGTCATCAGTACAAAAATAGGTACCATACTACAGGAGGTGTAAAGACAGTTCACAGCTGAGTAATACTTGGCTTTTAAGTGATGCGTATCAGAAAAAAATGTTGTAAATATTTCACATGATAATAAAAGGAAGGAAACAAAATGAAGTGACTGTAGTAAAAAAAGTAACAACATTTCAGTGTAAAAGATTGTATCTCAAAAAGTATTAAGGGCTGCCAAAACAAACTTGGCCTCTGATAATGTGCTATAGGCTTAGATAGAGACAAACAGATGGATACACAGATGTATGGACTGACAGTCACTGACAGAGTTACTAGTGTTATATGTTCATCATACAGTATTAATGTCACAAGAAAACAGGGACAGATGGGCAAGCACCTAGTAAAAAAAATACCTTTCAGCACATTTCTATTGATAGAAGAAATAATTGCCAAAGCTAGTACTGAGTCTCATACACCAACTTCAGAAATCCTAAATAAAATATTCCGAATAATTCAACACCAATGTGCCATCATATGTTACACTTTTGTGATGTTTTTGGAACTTAGCAAAGGGCCAGAAAAAGGAAATTCCAGCTGTACCAATAATAAACCTGAAAATTGGGTCAGTTAGTAGGTGTTTTAGACAACAAACATGGCAAGATGTGAAAATCATTTCTTTTGCAAGACAAATGTACAGCTGATATCTAGCATGGATTGCACTGTGATTCGCGAAGATGAGCATATGCCAAGCTATCTGTCCACGCTGACAAGCAATGGTATGACTGATATTAGAATCTATGCATACAATAAGCGACGACTGAAACAGGTTTGGTGGTACAGTATTAGCATTTGTTTTTACTGTAGTTTGCAGCCATCCATATCACCAAACACAGAACACAATTTGGTTGGATTCAGTGTGACTGAAGAGATTTGTTCAACAGTTACCTTCAGTTCAATATATATTAAAAGTTAATTATTTCCTCACTGAGCAAATATGGCAATTCCAAGCCTTGGCTGAAAAATGTTGCAAAGCTTAATGAAGGTTAAGTAAGGTGTCTGCTTGCAGTGTATCTTCACATGCAGAGAGACGGTTTTAACTTCATCTAGACTATTGCCTTTCATGAAAACTGAATTCACTAACAAACAGGACTAATGTATTGTCAATAAATGGAAAATGGCTTGTAATATGCAATAGTTTGATTCTGAATGTTGATTTGATATTGTTCAAAAAAACAAAATACTTTCATTTAAAACTATGCATACTACTTTATCTGCAATCATAAATTACCAAAGAATTTAACTATTACTTCAGTTTCATAAACCTGAATACAGTTTGCATTTACACTTTAAATTGTTGTGGCAGTACTTTAACACCACAAACAATTATAATGGTAGCCAATGCCATTAGTAGCCATATCAGGCATTGTCAGGCCGTATCCGGACATGTCACACCATGTCACATGCTGATTTTACTTTCTATGCATTGGGTAACATTACATAGATTACATAGACATTGCCAGCAGATAAGGGCCTCTTGACCCACTTAGTCTGCCCATTTTCCCTAACTAATGTAATACCGCAGACCCTATTTGGCTTTGCCCCCATTCTAAACTAATAAAATTCCCTTATGTCTATCCCATGCATTCTTGAAACCCATTACAATTTTTGCTTCAACCAACTCTGCTGGAAGGCTATTCCAGGCATCCACCACTCTTTCAGTGAAGAAGTACTTTCTAACATTTCCCCTGAATCTACCCCCTCCAGTTTCATAGCATGTCCCCTTGTTCTTGAGCATCTCTTTATTTCAATGCTTTCCTCTTGTACAGTATTTATACCATGATGTATTTGAAAGTCTTTATCGTATCTCCTCTCTCCCTGCTTTCCCCCAGGGTATACATATTGAGGTCCCTAGGCCTCTCCTTATAGGGCTTCCAATGCAGGCCCAGCACCATTTTAGTTGCTCTTCTCTGGACTGCCTCTATTCTTTCTATGTCCTTACAGAGATGTGGCATCCAGCACTGTGACCTCCAGAATTGAACACAACATTTTAGGTATGGTTTCACCAATGTTTTATACAGTGGTATAATTACCTCCCTCCTCCTGCTGGTGATGCCCCTCCCTATGCACCCCAGCATCCCAATAGCTCCCCCCACTGGCCTGTCACACCGCATGGCCACTTTGAGGTAATCAAAAATGATTACTTCCAGGTCCCTTTCCTGCATGGATGTCATCAGTACCACCCCCCTCAATCATGTACAGTACTCTGTCCCTGGGTTTCTGTGCCACAAGTGCATGTCCTTGCACTTCTTTTCATTACATCTCAGAACATAGAGCTAATCAGAATGATATCACCTCATAGTGCAACATAACTGATGATGTCATTACTGATGGATCTGGCTGTAACTGTAGCTCTGATTTAATATTGGATTTGGGTAAATATGCATCAGTTTTCTACAAGATTTCTTCAAATAACTAAAAATGAAGGGTGTCATTCTGAAACCTGTTACATTCTGTTGTAGCTAGGAAAATCCTTACTGTTTTTTAATATTAGGAAGCTGTCCAAGGACTCTGGACCTGTGAAAATATAAAGAAAACAAGCAGGAAGGTGACTACTCTAAGGACAGTGAAGGTAGTATCAGGAGGGCAGGAGAGCAACCAGACTCACCAGGCAGCAAGAGAATTTGAAAAAGAGTTTCACATTGCAATAGTCATTTTCTTGAGCATATCACTGGAGTTACAGGCCACCAATGGTACTTCCCAATGTTTTACAGTGAATGGAAGGTGGTCCTGAAAAAAAGAGTTTTAAGAACAACAGTTTCAAGTTCTGGGGTCATTAGCAGGTGTTAATCAAGCACTGGATTTGAATATGTGGATGGGCCCATCTGGGCTGCATGCAAAGGTGTTAAGGGAGATGAGGTAGGTTCTGGCAGGTGAACTAATGATTCTCTTCAACTGCTCTTCAGAGATAGAAGAAGTGCCAGAGGATTGTTGGAGGACAGCGAATGTGGTCCCCTTACACAAAAGTGGGAGCTGGGAGGAGCCAGGCAACTTCAGACCAGTGTGGTTGATATAAGGGGGGAAACAACTGGCAGCTAAAATTATGGAACGGAGAGTGGAGTTCCTGGGTCCAGTGGACTCCAGTATTCCAGAGAGAAAGCATTTACCAGTGAGAAGTCATGCCATATATAACTGACTGAATCCTTTGATTGGTTAACTTGATAGTTTGGTACATTTTATTGGGCACACATATGTCTTGTACAAGGATGGTATAATACACAAGCTTTTGGGTCCCCATAGGTCCCTTCTACAGGTGTAATAGCAAAGTTAAGCAAAAGAAGATGAAGCCATATACACACTGAGATGTTGTGCTTCAAAATAATTTGCAACAGGATACTGAGAAGGTTTAAAAGGAAGGGTCTGCAGAGATTGAAGAGGAGCAGGCCTATAGCATGTGAGGAAATACTTAGCAGAAAGTGCTAAAATATTTGTAAGAAATACTAACTGGATGCCTTGAAATGTTAATTTGAAATGTATCATGACAAGAGCACAGTACACTAATGACCTGAGATACACAGAGTGTGGGGGGAGGGGTCAGAGAAAGAATAATTACTGTAAAAAATTACAGCCTATGCTGAGTGAAGATGAAAGGACTTGGAGACATTTTCCCTTAACCACTTGTCATTGCCTACAACCAGCCTCTTAACCTTTCTAACATGATTTGTAATAAACTCCCAGAAGATCAAAATTACCTTAAAATGCAAGTAAAAACACTGTACAACAATACAAGATATAAGACATACACCCACTTATTCACCTAGACCACCATCAAAACAGGACAGAACAGCACAATAACATAAATGAATTCTGCACATGCCACTCAAGCAATGTGGTTACCTAATTAATTGCAAAAAGTGCATAAATGGATGCTACTGTATATAGATGAGACAAGACAATCACTGCAAACCAGGATGAACCACCATGGACACACACTATTAAACCACGCTATCAGCACACCAGTAGAACAACATTTTCCCAATCATACCATTCCCTCTTATACCTGTCTGTCCTAATACTAACAGGCAACATCAAAAATACACAGGACTGAAGGACATGGGAATTAAAATGTATCAAACAATTTAACTTGAATTGTAAGAGGCTCCATCGGGACACTGGATTTATGACACATTATGGAAAACTGTAATACTGCATTTTACTTTATACAAATATGTTTTTCTGTTTTTTTTTTCCCTTACGTGCCCCCCCTCCGGGCACTTTGTGTATCTCAGGTCATTACTGTCCTGCTGTCCCATTATCTTATCACTTCAAACAAAGAATTCCCTCACAGATATAGACATGTTCATATTCATTGTCCACTCACCCTTCCTTTTAAGTTTTCTTACTAAGCTGTCATCAATTATTTTGAGACAATGCATCTCAATATATATATATCTTCAGATTATTTTGCTTAGTTTGCTATTGCACCTAGCGAAGGGATCTGTTGGGCCCAAAAGCTTATGTTCTATACCATCTTTGTGCAAGATGTATGTTGGTCTACTAAATGGTATCAAACTATCTGAGTCCTGTTTTCCAAGGACTAATATGGTTAAAACCATGTTTTACTTTGATTGGGTGACAAAGGCTGCGGGTGGGTGTCTGACAGTTTGTCATATGCTTAGCTTTCAGCAAAGCCTTCAACTCAGTCCCACATGGACGACTGATAAAGAAGTTGGATGATCTGATAAAGAAGTTGGGTGGGGAGAAGATTATAGGGTGGGTGAAAAATGTGCAAATTTGGGGAACTCAAAAGTTGTCTTAAATGGAGAGCCCTCAGTAGAAAGGGAAGTCATAATCGGGGTGCTCCAGGGAGATATTGTAGGACCAGTTCTCTTAAACATGTATTTTTATATAGGGAAGGGGGGTTCTAGGAAATATTTACCTCTTTGCAGATGACACAAAGGTCTGTGGAAGAGTGGACACTGAAGAGGGAATAAGTAAGTAAATAAAATGTTATTTATTTGGCACCCTATTCCACTGGCTCAGGGTGCTGTACATATCCTTAACAAAACAGAGCAAGAAGCAAGAATGCAAGCATAATTCTAAGAACTGGAACATATTTTAACACTTTGTATCTTGACAAAGAGTAAATAAATATTGGCTACAAATTATAACAAATAAATAGATCAAAACAAAATATAGTGCAAGGTTGGGCCTGGTTACTCATGGATTTCATTATCAGCCGAAATGTTGTTGTACCACAGTTCAAATGTCATGGAACATCATTGCACCATTCTGTAATATAACAGTGTTTATGCTGATTAGACATTCTTGAGTCTTCTGTGTTCCACTCTCAGAACTGCCGTGTGTACATTAAACATTTGAAGCAAATGCCAACTGTTGTCATGTTCACAGTGGTTTTTTTTTTAAGTTTAGGACGACAATCGAAAAATTATTAAACAGCATGAGAACAAGAACTCCCATTAAAAAATAGGTAAATGCTTTACAAACAGATCTGACAGACAACTTGAGAGAGGAAGGAGGTGAACCGCATAGTGGGGAAAGGTGAGAAAAGTTAGTGGCTCGCAATACATTAAATTATTTTATTTTAAATTATATAATGGCAAGAACGAATGCTGGCCTCTGATTGGTCAGTCTGAAACTGAACCCATGATGTTATCACAGTACAACATCGCGGGTCTATTCCCAGCACACAGATAACTGCAGCAGTTCTTGAAATATCACTCCACGCAGTCTGCTGCACTAACGTTCACTCAGCAGCCCAACCCACCATCAGTGTCCCGACTAGCTTACTCCAACCACCAATCACAACCACAGACACAGAAACCTGCTGTCATTGTCCCAAACTCGCTTGCTGTGAGCACCAGACACTGAAACAACCACCAACCTGCCCCCCCCACACAGTATTCACCCAAACAGAGAAAAAAAATTTCAAATGGAAAAAGCCAACATCTTTGGAATTTCAGTTTTCCCGTCTGCTGTAGTGTGAGCCCTTTAAAATTGGTATACTCCATCTCACTAGAGAGAATGGTCTGTTCCTCAAAGGGCCGCAATGCTTACAGCCACACTGAAAAGGAAAAAAATAAGTCCCACCTACAGCACAGAAGCCTCACAACAAACTCAATGTCTATCCTGTTTGTTCTCCAAACCCAGCAGCTTCAGTGACTGCTCAAACATTAATGCCAGTTGCGCAGTTCACTGACCTTGCTCAGTTCCTAACAAAAAAAAATCTATTTCCGAACAAGAACCACATAATGTAGCTCTAAAACACATTTAAAACACGTTACCATATTAAAAGAGCATCTTGGATTGAGACACACTTACCGATGGAAACGGAAAACCAAATGTGTGCATTGTAGCCATGTTTCCCTGTCATGAGTCTAAGTATTAATGAAAAAAAAAACATATTCACCCAGTGCAGAGAAGCAGAAACAAGTCAATTAATCTTCACAGCAGCCAAATATCTACCAAAGAAATGCAACTGGTGGGGGGGTGAATGCAAGAAGCAAAAGCAGCACCACCACTTACTGAGCAAACAACAGAGCAACACTATTTTTCTAGTATGTATACCTACTTAGTAAAATAATGAGTAAAAAAAAATTTGAAACATATTTTTTATCTATTTTTTATTTCATTTTACAAAGAAGCCATTGTATAATAGCAATAATGCACTCCAGGGTGCGTGTTGTGCAGGGATAACGTCATGCCTGAAATATTGGATACACTCTGCCTGTGGCCTCGTGCCCAGCCACCCCAGGTGTGACATTATCCCGGCACAGCACACACCCTGTCATGCATTATTGCTTAATTATATACTATAAAAAAATACCAAATGGGTAACTGCATGAGCAACAAACCTGAGCTGCCACCTCAGAGTTATGATTACATCAGAACTGTCGAGCTTTGCTCTCATGGTCTGATGTAAACAGAATCTCTCTGTGGCAGCACAGCCTTATGGTTCATGGTTACACATCCAGTATTCTCTATATGTTGCACAATTCCCAAAAAAACAACCCACAAGACACTGATTACAGATCAGCCTGGGAAAGCCAACCTAAACAGATAGGTCTTTATGCCCCTTTTAAACTGCTCCACTAACAGGCCTCTCTCAGCTGGTGCAGAAAAATATTCCAGAACAGCAGAGCTGCTACTGGTAAAAGGGCCATATAGAAAGATCTGAAAACTCTGCAAAGGTGATCAAGGGTTTGACAGCTAAAATTCAAGGAGTAAAAAGAGCAAGCAATGCACATAGAAACTAAGAATCCAATAACGGAGGATAGGATGAATGGGGTGGTAGTGGAGTGCACACTAGAGAACAAGGAGCTGGGGTGTTAATAATGGAGAACATGAAGCAAAGGCACAAGGTAGCTGGGCTGTGGGAAGCCATATTGGATTCTTAGGTGCATAGAGATATGGATCACTAGCAGAAAGAGAAAGGTAATACAGCCCCTATATCGATCCCTGACTCACCTGTATTTAGAGCACTGTGTGCAATTTTGGATTCCACACTTGAGGAAGGACAGGAACCAGTTAGATGTGGTGCAGAGAAGAACCATCAAATTGATACAGGGGAAACAGGGTAGGCCCTATGAGAAGCTCTTGGAGGATCTAAACGTGTACGTGGTGGAGGACATTAGAAAGAGTTAAGACATAACTGAGTTGTTGAAGTGCCTCCATGGAATAAACAAGGTGGACAGCAGCAGGCTGTTCACACTGAGTGGTAACATGGGTACCAGAGGTATCTCCTGAAACTGTGGGGGAGGGGTCAAGAAGGATGTCAGGAAGTACATTTTTACGGAAAGAGTAGCGTCAGAGTGAAACAAACTTCTGGAGGTAATCAATGCTGAAACAGCGGAAGGATTCAAAGGGGATGGAACAGACACATGGGATTTGTGTGCAATGGTGCAGTAGGGAGGTAGTGAAGACTAGCAAGTTCACAGTCCCGAAAGTAGACAAGCTCAGGCAGATTGGATGGGCTGTTAGGCCTTTATCTGTTGTTATTTCCAAATTTAGGAAATCTACTGGCAGAATGTATATAAAAGTTGATTTAGAACTCTCAAATTAGCATAAGCTACTTGGAGTCTAGGTCTGTGGCTCAACATACCTACAATTGTAAGCTTACCATACCTCTGTTACAATCCTCATCCAAATCAGAGGGCTGTGGCATAAAAAAAAGACTTCACCTGTGTTTAAGTCTGCCAGCGTTTCAGCTTCTGGAGTGCATTCCAGCAGCAGGACATGCATGTGATGTTGATGTGATGATCCTAGTATGGAAGGGCAAGCAGACTTAAATACACAAGTAGTGATAGAGAATAGATTGCCGTTTTTGCATGCCACAGCACTATGATTTGAAATTATGTTGTTGCAGAGCTAATGTATGTCCACAGAGTTTGATATGTTAAGACACTGACCCAGGCTGAATGTAGTTTAAGTTAACAGGCTGGCAGTATATCCTAGGAATTGGAGAAATGAGCTGGTCACATACTTTACACATCCAGCGAACCTGCGTTTAATTTCCACAACCTCCACCGGAGTACTGTGTGACCCTGAGCAAGTCACTTAGCACCCCTGTGCTCCCAAGTCACTCTTGTAAATGGGCCTTGAGCCCAGTGGACCTTTACCCAGTTACTAAAGAATTAAAAAATAATTTGACAGTTCTAAATCAACTTTTTCAGACACACTGCCTCGTACAGTATATACAGTATAATATTTCTTGAAACTGTTTTATTATTTTCAGGACCACATCCCATGACAAAGCAGGAGATTGACTACAAAACTATGAAATTATTTTTGTTGGCCAATAACTGCTGATATGCTCATGAAGATGTTTAATAAAATGTAAAACTTTTTTTTCACAATTCCCCTGTTGCCAGGTGAGTCTGTTTGCTGCCCCACCCTCTCGACACTATCTTTGATATATTAACCACAATACATAAATGTGGCAGCTGGGAAATGTGTCTTGGCCAAGTTTCTATAAAAGCGTGTATATTTTCACAATGCCCAGGCAAATTGCAAATACTGTTTGTTAAAATGAATAAAACAAAGGCAAAGTCATGCCTTTTGCATTGCTGATTTTCAATCTGTCATTTATAGGGTGTTGGTCCATATATGACGTACAGCAAAAAACAGAATGAAATGACAGTCCCTCACAAATGGACAATATATCAGGTTAACTACCATTCCATAAGAACAATTACGGAGATTTTATTTGTAGAAATTTACTGGCACAAAGAAGGATAAAAGGTTGCCTTACTCAGCCATTCTTGGTGTGTGTCAATGTTTCAGAATGTTTTTTGGTACAGTGTTTCCATTTTTGCCACCTAGACTTACTGCTGGATTAAAACACAATGCACTGGATTTACAAAGCTTTCTGGGATGAAGTCCCAAGCCACAGCTCCATTTGTGGACCAAAATCTCCACAACTGTGGAGATTTCTATACACGGCGCAGCAGTTGCGAACGATGTTATGGCTGGTTCCACTGGCCATAACAGATCTCCGCAGCTGCGGAGATTTCTCTGGCAACACCACCTGCAAGCTGCTGTAAATCATGAAGCCAGTCATAATCTGGCTCCACCTTTATGAATACCCTCAGCTCTGGGACAACTGTGGAAACCTGTGGGTCTACAAGTGGCAACCACTTGCGCCGGGTTTCTCCCTCAACTGCACGTACAGTATTTCAGCCATAAGGTCCCACATGGGATTCTAACAGAAAAGATGTATGCGCTAGGCATAAATAAAACACTCGTCAACTGGGTAGATATATGGCTAAGTGACCGAACACAAACAGAATAAGAGGTTACATCTCAAGAGACGGTCCTGTGACAAGTGGGGTGCCACAGGGGTCTGTGCTTGGACTCGCCCTATTCTCTATATTTCAGACCTGAACATAAACATAAATAGTTTCACTATTAAATTTGCAGATGATACTAAAATGGCTGCTGATGTTGGTTCAAAACTGGGGGTTGAAATACTAAGAAAGGATCTTGCAAATTTTGAACTGTAGGCTGAAATCAATGGAATGTCCTTTAATGTTGACAAGTGTGTCATAATAAATATGCGGGAACCAAACACCTGTAACATATACTGGCTAGCAAGGAATACCTTAAAGCCCATAGAGAGTGAAAAAGACCTGGGGATACTGATTGAAAATGATTTAACATTTAGAAAACAATGTAACAAAGTAGTCAAAAAAAATAATCAAGATCATTGGCTGCATTAAAAGATCAATTTACTACCAGAAATAGGGCTGGTATTTTCCCTCGGTATAGAGCGTATGTGCGGCCACACCTAGACTATTGTTCCCCATTATGGAGCCCACATCTATGAATGGATGTAAAATGAGTGGAGGGGGTGCAGAGGAGGGTAACAAAGATGGTAGATGGCATACAAAACATGGATTATGAACAAAGACTCAGAGAATTGAACCTCAATACACTGGAGCTAAGGAGGACTAGGAAAGACCTATTACAGATGTATAAAATAGCCAGAGAGAGGCAGTTACTGACAGATCTCGGAATAATATACAATCAAAGGGATATCTCACTTAGAAGTCATGACCACCAGCTTATGCTGACATATCCCAAGAGGAATACCGGAAGAGCATTCTTCACTCAGAGGATAGTGTCCACATGGAATTCCCTACCCTGAGAGGCAGTGGAAGTGGACTCTTTCAATACTTTTAAATAAAACCTAGATAAATATCTACTAAACCAATTGGGCAAAAAATGAGCCCGTTTGCGGGAGATGTACCACTATGAGCTTCTTGCCTTCAGTACGTCTGTCCTCTCCTAGTAGTACTCCTAGTATTTAGTGAATCCTGCCCTATTAGGGGCTCCATGAGACTGATATTTAGATGGGGTGTGTGATAAAACATTACTATAATTTGCACCCTATTTTAAATACTCTGGGCCAGATATTCAGACTGCGACCAGAAAGGGCACAAGTGGTTGCTCTGCACAACTGAGTTGCGTCGGAGATCAAAAATGCTTTATTCAAATTAGATGTGCTACTGAGCATCTCATTTGAATATAGTACAAAATGCCTGTGATGCAAATGGGGGCCACAAATGATGCTCTGGCGCATCCCTCTGCCCAATCTGAATACCTGAAATGGGGATGCACGGCACAACTTTGGATGCACCAACAGTAAATTCCAGATATTCAGATTGAAACAGGCAAATGGAGCCATTAGCCATGTAAGGTGCAAATGGGACCATTTGCATGTCTGGGGCAGGGAATGCACTGGATGCCTTGCAAGGTCCGGTGCAAACACAAACACACACAACATTTACCCCTGGTAGTCCAGTACCCCCCCCAGTCCAATCATACATCAAAAGGTATGGCCCCACATCTCTCTAGTTGTCTAGTGGCACCTGTCCCATCTTCAAACCCGATCGTAGCATAAATATCACTACATCGGTTCCCCCTGGTAGTCCAGTGGCCTCCTCCTCCTGTCCCCATCATGATAGTATCCAAAAGCATCCCCTATAGTCCATGGTAGTCCAGTGGTGCCACCCCCTCATCCTCGATTGTACTAAACTAAAAGTACACCCCAAACATCTCTGGAAGTCTAGTGTCCCCCATCCCTTCCCCGAACCCTGTCCATATTGCAAATATAAATCAAAATACCCTGGTAATCTAGTGGCCCCCCTCCCAGACCTGATCATAAAAAGAATAAAGATCCCCAGACTTCCTTGGTGGTCTAGTGGACCCCCCACCCACTGAGGAACCCACACCCCATGCTGCTCCCCCACTGTTCCAGTGTGGCCATGCAGCTGTTGGGCAGCACAACCCACCCACATGCCTCCACCGCTGCCCGCCAACTGAACTGTCAGTGAATGACAGCGTACAGTCGCTATAAGTCTCCATAGAAACTCTCAACCAATGGGCTTGCAGTGTGTACTGTATACTGTCATTCACAACTTTGTGTCAGTCACAAAGTTGTGAATGAAAGGCCCATTGTTCGAGAGTTTCTGCCAATGGGCTCATAGATGTACAGTACACTGTCATTCACTGACAGCTCAGTTGGCGGGCAGCCGTGGAGGCGTGTGGGTGGGTTGTGCTGCCCGCCGGCCGCAGGGCCATACTGGAATGGGGTGGCATGGGGTTGGGTTCCTCAGTGGGTAGGGTGGTGGGGGGTCCACTAGACCACCAGGGAAGTCTGGGAATGGTTATTCATTTTATGATCATGGCTGGGAGGGGGGCCATTAGACTACCAGGGTATTCCAAGTTATCTTTGCAATACGGATAGGGTTCAGGGAAAGGAGGGGGACACTAGACTACCAGGGATGTGTCTGGTATACTTTTATTTTAGTAGGACTGGGGATAGGAGGGGTGTACCACTAGACTACCACGGACTATAGGGGATGATTTTGGATACTACCGTGATGTTGGGGACAGGAAGGAGGCCACTGGACTACCAGGGGTAACTGTGTAGTGATATTTACACTACGATTGGGTTCTGGGCTGGGTGGAGGGATACTAAACTATCAGAAGTGTGTGTGTGTGGGGGGTATACTTCTTTCTGAATAATTGGTGCTGGGGGGTAGCCACCAAGGGGCTGGCAACTGCTGTGTTGTGCTGTGCATTACAGCAGCCCACCTGTGAGTGACTACGACTTACGCCTGGTTTTCCAAGCATAACTTTGTGTGGCACATCACCGAGATGTGTGGACAACTGTGCCGCACATCTCGGTTGAATATTGCGAAGTGCCGCATATGCAGGGGAATGCACCCTCCGGATATGCCGCATACATTATCTTTGTGTTGCGGTGCATCCAAAATTACACGGAGCATCCTCACCTTTTGTTTTTTTATCACTACACTGTTTCCTACCACCGGCTTGCCCCATTCAGCCCGACTGGCCCCGACACCCAGAATTACTGGGGCTTACCTTATGCCCGGCCCAGAAATGGTGCCTACAGAGGGTCGGGCATCATCCAGCTGCCAGGTTATTTTCTCCTCCATTTTCACCCCAATTACCAGGAGCTCCAGGAGTAGAGGCATGCGCGTGGAGGCACACATGCGTACTGCGGCCCTGGTAACAGCCCCTTCTGTCCACCCATTGGCCTAGTGCCTATGCACCCTCTAGCCTGTACTGTACCCTGGCCTCCACCAGGAGGCAGACAAGAGCTGAGGAATGCCACCTTCCCTCCCCAGAGAGGAGAACTGCCTTTCGGTCGCTCCATCCAGCTCAGCGTCCTACCACCCCTGCCGGCCTCCGACGGCCCGTGCTCATTCCCGAACATGGGTGGTCTGCACAACGTGAGGTAAGGAGTCCAGCGCCTAAGCCCTCAGTGCCACTGGACTGAGCGCATCCCCACCTTTTGAATATGGCCCAGGGGCACAATTCGGAGATGCACCAGTGCAACTCAGCTGCGCTAGGCGCATCCCCTTTGAATATCTAGGCCCCTGTATATAAGATGAAGGGCTGAATTTCATAAGGATATGCAGATCCTTGTGATGTACCTCCAATTGTGGTGCAGTTACATGCACTGGTCGCAGAATAGTTTATAAAATTGCCACAGTTTGCATCAATTTTCACCATTTTACAGACACATACAGGAGTTTTCTATTGCAAGTAGCCAAAACAGTACTCATGGTACATATAGTCTATGTAAAGTTCTGCAATAGACCTGCAACTGCATACATAACTTTGATGTAAAATCTAAAATGTTACCAGCTGAACTTGAGAAGTACAAGCTCCTCATGAACTCTAGAGCTCAGTGCTCTTTCAGGTAACATCCAGCTATGAGCAGTTTTAATTGCTGAGTCAGAACACATCAGGAATGGATAATTGAACACTTTTTCATAAATGCATTTTTTTGTTTCTGAACACTTTTTCATAAACTGTATTTTTTTGTTTTGTGCAGACATAGCACTCTTTCATTTTTTATAAATGCACAAATGATTACAACAACTTAATAGAAACATTTAATATTAATGAAATGATACTTCAGATCATAAATTTGTTAAATTAAAAATGTGCTTCATAGAAAAGCAATAGTTACATTGTTTTAGTAGTCCCCATACCCTTCCCCTGAAAGAAGGTATACACAGAGACCTTGGAGAAATGGCCACAGCCATATATTTATTAAATCTCATACATTATTGGAGTGGCATGTGCAGCTGAGAGATCTCATAGCTACTCAGAACTCCACCCCTTTCCAGTAAAGGGCATATCACTATTGCAGGCCAGGGGAATGATGTACCTCCTGTGTTGGAACCCAAGCCCCAGCAGTGAGCAGATCATGTGGCTGAGTGTTGAGTGTTCACTCCCTTCTGCTGCCACTGCCCTTGCATTCAAACCTAATGAGAATGGACCACAACCCTCCCAATCGGATCCCAGGTCTTGCGGTCCCACAGACTCTATGTCAACCTGGGAAGATGAGCCTCCGGGAAGAACTCTACTCATCCCCTCCCTTTTCCCCTTGTACAATTGTTCTGAGAGACTCCAAGGCTATCACAGGACAGACACAGTCCAAGCCCAAAGCAGCTCACTCCATAACATGCTCCATGACCTGGTAAAAAGCATCAAGGCAGCATGTCCGAGCCACTGTCCTGTAGGTGCACAACATCCTTGGCATAATTTCCCTGGCAGGAGGTGCCAATATTTTGGTGCCAAGCCACAGTCCCACCAATGGAATCCATAAATGTCCTCCATCTCCTGAATTATGTGTATGCACGCTTAGTCCATAGCTAGCCAATTGTATCACCAGTGGAGTCGTTGAATGCTAAGGGACCAAATCACCTTGGTTTTGGGCCACAAGTCCAGTAATGACTGCAAATCCTCATTCACCACAGGAGCAGATCCACAGTCTTCATGAGAACCCAGGTCTTTCCCATCCAGGTGGATCAATAAGATGTCCAGAGAATGCCCCCTCCTCCCAGTGAATGCCCCTCTTGCCATCCAACAAATTTGTGCTTTCCTCTGTGGAATGGCTAGATTCCTCCCTATGAGTCAATGTTCTGCTCACTTTGCTGCCAATGAATGAAGGAGTGCACACAAATCCACACTTCTTTAGAACTTAGCAAAAAGAGAGCCGCACCAAGGTGACCTGGGGTGCTTTGTAACAACTAATAAATCAAAATACAGACAGTTACGGCACTTACCCAGGGCATATATGTCCATGAAAATGAAGAGTCCAAGTATTTGTAGTTCAAACAGTTTGCTTCATTTATTTGCCAAACAGAACAAGAGCAGCCATCCTGGGCCAGGGAAATCACACCAGAGATCTGATGTTTCAACTCTAACGTGTCTTTATCAAATATACTGCCCCCTATGTTTCAAATATTTAAATAGCTTGCAAGTGGTCACATGATACCCACATTAATTGTAGGTATGGAGAGCACATGAGGGTTATTATCATCAAAAACCTAGAATATGTAGGGATACAGCAGTGCAAAATCAGGATGAGCACCACGTACTGTTTATTGGAATTGAACAGGTCCAGTTGGGACCCAGGGGAGACAATAGATATACCCTGTTAGGGAAACGAGATGTTTTAGATTTACAGTACAAGTGAGCAACCCAAAATTCCCCCAAACACCATTGATGCCCACCAGCTAGGCCTGCATTAGTGTGCTGCTGAGGTCGAGGGGGATGGGGCCACATGGTGTGGCGTGCTTGGTCTCTGTAGATGCTAGTCTGTTCATGATTTACAAGACATTACTTTAAACTGCTGGGGTATAGGTTTATCCAACTTAATTATATTTCCTGTCCCCGAGTTGCTCGTACAAATGTTTATGAGTAAATTCATAACTAATGAAAATACCTGCAACACTGTTCATGACGCCAGTAGCTGACCCAGTCAGAATGTCTGCCTCAACGGCTCTTAGCATCCAGCAGATGTGCCTCTGGATAATGGTCCAAGCTTCTTTGGTATTAAATTTGTATTTTTATATTGCCCTTGCATTATTGGTCCATGATGCCTGGACCCCGGACCCTGCCAAGCACTGGCTACCTATCCATGGGGGGGGGGCACACCAAACCACATTGTGGCCTCTCTAATGCTTCTCACTGTTCAGTGCACACTCACCTCATACCCGAGCCATTTGCTGGAGGAGGAAAACTGAACCACAGAAGGATCAGAAATTGGCAAGGAGAGAAATTAGGCTCTCTCCCCTCTAGCTGAATTAGGTTACCTGCTGTGGCTTTTCTATACTAAAGCAGCAGTCCACTGCAGATCCACCTTGCTGCCTCTTGGAAAGCTTCTGCTGCACCTACAAGAGGAACCTGCTGCTTAGTCTGCCTGATATTCCAGCTGGTAATCCACCATGTCATTTGTGGAAACCTGACTGAGATCCCTGCTCAAGGTGCTTGACCATTCTGATTGTTGTGTCTGCTGCAGACAACCACCTCTACTGCCTGGGAAGTCTAGTTAGGGGAAACTAATGAATCTGTAGCCATGTGATTGCTGGCAGCTTTGTCTGAGGGCATGCTAGGCTGACCACATTTACCACATGGCCCCTTGGCATGCCATGCCTCTGGCCCTGATAACTTTGCAATTTGGTATCCTCTGTAGGTCAGACATTTGACCATCATGCTTCTCCAGCCAGGCGATGAGCAGTTGACCTAGATACCATCCTCCGAGGAGTTCACCACCATGCCATGGGAGAGTGAGGTTTAACCGAGTGATTGATAACTGATGGACTGCTGCCAGAGAACTCCTGGTAGCTCTAACAACCTGAGTAAAGTCAGGCTCTGCAAGTCTCTGAAGCAATCCTAGGTGTGGTCACTGGCCCTATCCCTGCCCACCTGAATTGGTGCAGCTTGCTGACAGAAAACCAGCTGCTGCTAAGAATAGGCAAAACATCCCCTAACAAAGGCAGGGAGAAAGCATACCAGCAAAACATAGCTTAGAATCAGTTTGAAACAAGCCACCAGGCCTTATTAAGTTAAATTGTGTTCTTGGCCATGTAAATTCTCCAAGGCTATATGTCCTGCTGGATACTGGCCCTCTGCAGATCAATTTGGAAAGAGTGAAGGTGGAGTGAGGGGGAGCTATGGCCTCCAGCTCTTTTTAACCTGTTTCTCTCCACCCACTCCAGGTGTCCCCTGCCCTGTGGGTGGCCCCAGTGGTTCCTTCCTGGGGGTGGTGCAAGGGTTTATCCCCCACCCTCATGGGAGGCCTCTACCTGCTTACCTCAGGTTACTGGGGAGGGGACACAGACAAGGGGTTGTCTGCTGCAATATTTTGGCAGACTTAGCATAAAACAAAGTACTCCAGTCAAAGCGAGATGACAGGTACTACACTATTCAATGTTCCTGGTACTTAAGGGCTACAGCCCAGTCTATGCCACTCAGCTCCTCAACATAGTCTCCTCATCTCTGTCTTTTGTCTCTTATAACAATGCATATGCACCCCCCCATTTCTTCCCCTTCCTTCTTCCCTCTCTTGTAGCACCCCTCACAACCCCGTGGTGCCCTCCTCTCCTTTCATTTTCTCACTCTACTGTGTCTCCAGCTAATCACCCTCTGCTGTGTCTCTATACCCCCTCCTTCATCTCACCTCCCTCTTCCATGTCCTGCAAAATTCTACTACAACATCCGTTCCCTCCCGTTCAATTGAAATTCCATGATGCACTTTACTTAGTTTGTTATCTGTCCTCTTTTATTGCATCCTACTGCTGATTTATGGAGTAACTGAGAATATATTTTTATTTGTATTTTGCCTGTTACAAACTGACTTCTGTAACTGTGATCTGGTTTTACATTCTGTATTTGTACTTTGTACATTTCTTTTTTTTTTATCCTCACTTCCCCCCTCTCCCTAGGATGCATCAAGAGATGAGATGCTCCCAGCTCAGTATGCCTTTCCTGGTATAACATTTTGACATAAATAAATAAATAACAGTGCATGGAATTCTATCAGCAAGGTTTGCTCAATCAATCAATCAATCAAGTAATCAATCAACTGTAATTTGCATGGTGTCCTTCCCAAAATGGCAGAGGGTGCCTCAGAAGACAAACATCAAACCTTGAAGACAGATACAAACATTTAAAACAACAGCCAAGGAACATTATACATACTCTGCTTTTATGAGATCTAAATACTAACAATCAGAAAATAGTGACAGTACAATTTCTGACAAGTCAGTGGCCCTTGCTAAGTGCAGAGGCGAACATCAGCCACCATGTAAGATATATTGCCTGACTCACATAGACGTTACCTGGAGAGTGGAGACAACCAAACAGCCAGTCTCGCTTTAGCAGACAAAGTGTGCGGGGTCATACTTGACCAGGAGTTTACTCAGATAGGTGGGATACAACCGATGCAAAGTTCTGTAGGTCAACAGACCCAACTTGAAGATAATGCACCACTGGACCAGAAGCCAGAACAGCTCACAGAGCACTGTCATGACATGCTTAGAGCAGGGCATCCCAGATATCAACCTGGCTACCGTGTTCCACGTCAGCTCCAGGTGATGCAAAATGCCTCTGTTTAGTCTGTGGTATAAAGCATTACAGTGGTCTAACCTAGACATAACAAAAGCATGCAACAGAGTCTACAGATTCTCAAGCACCAGATAGAGCTTAATAATGGCAATGTTTTTCAGATGGAAAACTTAATTTCAGACACTGCTAACTCCTGGTGTTCTAGTGTCAGGTGCTGATCAAAGTAGAACTTCAGATTTTTCACCCTATCTGTGGAACTGTGTGGCGTGCTGATGGATAATCAATGACTCACCATTCATCATTACCAATCTGTGAGATCCTGACTCTATCAATAATTCCTTCATTTTTCCTGAGTTCCAACACAGCCAGCTTGATGCCATCTAGATAATAATGAAAATCCAGGGATTCCACAGCACAGTTACAGGCTGTCTGTTTTCAGGTGAAAAATACGTTTACAGCTGAGTGTCATCTGTGTAGCAGTGGAACTCTAAACCACAGTGTTTAATGACTTCACCCAAAGGAAGCATATACTGTATACTGTGAAAAACATTAGAAACATAGTGGCCCTTGTGGTACTCCACAAAAAAGTGCAAAAGGCATAGAGTTCACTTCACCAGCACCCAGCCGTATCACTCTGTCAGTTAGGTAAGAACCAGCCCAGCCCAAAACAGTGCCATTCAGTCTAACAAAGTGCTTCAGGTGATCAATCAGTAATCCATAGTTGACCATATAAAATGGAGAAGAGAGTTCAAGGAGAATGGACAGTTCTCCTCTCTCTTGTCATGAAAAGGTCATTTAGCATACTGACAAGAGCAGTCTCACTGTTACTTTTATTACTTGAAACTTGACTGAAGGGAATCATAGATGTCAAAGCTCTTCAAGTGATCATCAAGTTGTAACACCACAACCTTCTCTATTCTCTTCCCCAGAACAGGGAGCTTTTAAGGAAGGTCTGCATTTTTCTGGTATGTGAGGGTCGAAAGATGGTTTCTTCAGAAGGGGTAGCACCACCTCCTTCATGGCTGGCATGAAGAACCCCTCCTCAAAGGAACATCTGACACTCCTGTGAATACTGGAACCAAGAGCTCCTTCTGTCATTCCATTAACAGAGGGAAGGGGGCCAGGTTCATGAACAGTAGGTGGGGCACAGCATCAAGATCTTCCATATAACCTCCTCAACCCCAACTGGGCTGAATATTCCCTGTTACATCAAAGGGCCTCTGTTCATTATTGGCAAGACATTGCTAGGCCACAGCAGTCCCTTTGAAGAGGTCTGAACCCTGACTGAGGGCACCCTGTCAGGGAAGGAATTGACTGAATTCCTTACATCTCCCTGTGGTTAAACCTTCTCTTGGCTGCAAACAGGAAAGATGAGTAGCACATCCATGGTGCTTAAAAACATTGGCAGGTTTATTCTTCTGTGCAGCAATGACCCTTTGGCAGGTGTATTCTTCCATGCAGCAATGACTCCAGACAGGAACTCTGCTTTCTTATGAATGATTGTGCTTGTAACATTACAAATAGTGGGTTTTCAGAGCCTGTCTGTCCTCTTCAGATCTCCTCCAAGGATGCTCCAAATTCTGTCCATTTACTTTCAGCATTCTCAGCTCCCCATAAAACCAAGGAGAGCTGTGCCATAAAACTATATGATGTACACAGAGAGGAGCAAGTGAGTTCAAGCCTGCAGAAAGAGCCTTATTATAGCTCTAAACAACAACCCCAATTCCCCCTACACAAGCTAATTCCATACCTGGGATGATGATGAGCATTGCCAAGAGCCTTTCAACCTCCAGGATTCACAAAAGGTGATACTCGTCCATCTCCACAGAGAAGAAAGGACAATAGTGGGGCCAAGCTGAAAACTAACAGTATAATGATCCAACCAGCTGACTGAAATGACCTTGATATTAGAGATGTCAGGGTCAAGTAAGAGAACCAGGTACGAGTCATGTACTGATTGGTGAGTACCAGTGACAACTGCCAAAATCCCAATGATGACAAAAGCTGAAGGAACCGACGGACAAACTGTGATCCCATATCATTGCTCCATGTGTTGAATCTCCGAGCAATTACAGGCTGGAGAATCCCTATGCCAGGTCCAAGATGGAGTCAAAACATTCCCTGAGGAATTGCTACTCATGACTCAGAGGATGGTACATGAGCAGGATCCTGCACTTTGCATTGGCCCCACCTCCAACACAGAAACACAGAATTTGTCTGCAGATAAGGACCTCTTGGCCCATTCAATCAGCCCATTTTCCCTGCAAATACTGTCACTGTAGACCATGCCTGATCTCCACTACCTCCCATTCACTTCCCTACCAAGATTGCCTTCTACCTATCCCATGCATGCTTGAAGCCAACCACTGTTCTTTCCCCCACTATCTCCACTAGAAGATTGTTCAAGGTATCCACCAAACTTTTAGTGACAAAGTATTTGCTCACATTATTCTTAAATTTCTCCCCTTCCAGGTTCATTGCATTTCCCCTTGTTCTCATGCACCTTCTCTTCTGAAAAATACTTCCCCTGTACCTTATTTACCCCTGTGAGGTATTTACAGGTCTCTATCACATTCCCCATTCTCCTCTCTGCCAGGGTGTGCATATTGAGATCCCTCAGTCACTCCTGCTCCGTTGCAACTCATGAATCAAGCTGACTGGAGGACGGACTGCACAGCTGCATGCCGGAGAAGCTGAGGAGAAGCTCTCGAGCAGGAGCACTGATAATGCCTTCCCTTGTTTTACAACAGGTATGCCACCGTTGCCTGTGAAAACTTAATTTTGTCTTTGCCTTTGGCAAGAACATTACCAAGAGTTTTAAAATTAAAAAAAAAAGTAAAACAAGGAAAGTCTGTGGTAGTGACCTTACATTTCAGTGCCTTTCCAGTAGTTCTTGTGCTGCAGAATTTTCCACAGACTGCCTGGAGCTTCATTAACCCCCCCACCCCCATGCTAATAGTCCTCAGTGGACAGCCCGCACTGGAGGAGAGGAGCTTGAAGCAGCCCTGCGAAGGGTTGGACTCCTCAGTATTAGTTCACTGTGGTTACATTTTATGTCGGAGACCGCAGGAGATAATACAAAGAACTAAAGAAGGTTAATTTCGAGCATCCCAGAGACTTTTGCTGCCCGTCCACTAAACTGTCTCATATTGAGTTGACTTTTACTTTTATTTCTGACCTTTTAATTTTTTTCTGAAGTACTGGAGAAGTTTTAATATGTCTAAAAGCACCTCAAAACACACTTGGTTTATAAATTGTGTGTAAGAATTTAAAACTTTGATTTTGGTGCCTTTTGGTGCCCACACTGGATCTTAAAACTTTTAAATAATTTTTAGAGAAGACTTACTCCATAAGCAGCTATATGCATGTAAAGAAATAATAAATATATCTGATATATTGTAGTGACCTTATTAAAAGGGGATCAAGAATACTTCAAGACCTTTAATCTTGGCACCTAAAGAGTTTTAGTTTTGGCACTTAAACATACATTTGGAAGGTTATGTTCTCTCTAACTGATTTGCTGTGGCAGAATTAATTAGATTTAGATAAAATCACAGGTTAAAACTATGAGCCATATTCAATTAAGGCTTATAGAGTGATGTGCTACTTCACTTAAGGTGGCAGGTGCCAGCTAAAGAGTTTAATTTAATGATAATTGAGCACATATCTTGCAGTGCATTAGTAAGAGCAGTGCATTGCTAGTTTCTGTTTTTGCTGGACAACATATCTTTGCACGCCTTGCTTAATTAAATAATTAATTAACCAATTATCTAGACTAACGGATGGAGAAATATACTGCACAAGAGTGGTGTCTTAGCTTACCTGTGCACCATCAGTTAAAGTATATATCCTCCACTTCTACAAAACTAAAACTGGGATCTGGAAGTGGTGTATTTATTTACTGCTATTGCTATTTTCAGGAACATATTTGGAGATTTGGAGATTTGTGGTAAAAAAAAACCTTGCGTAACACTTAACTAAAAGTATCTTTGGTATCTGTCAACCGCATGATCTGTGGCATTTTGTTGAAGTGGCAAAGGCAGCTTGGTGTCTTGCTGGATTGCTAGCTTGTGGGCTTTTTCTGGTTTCTAGTGACTTTCTGGCCCAATTCTCGGCCCGAGGGACATATTCTGAGCAGCAAGGAAGACAGAGCACTGGGGGGGCCTTCCAAATTTCAAAAGTGAGTACCAGTAGTACTTGAAGCCTTAAATTATTTTGAAATCTGAAATTTGGAATTGTTAAAGTGCTGCCCCAAATTTAAGGGTCGCCTTTAAATACAGATATATTTATATGGTCTCTTGACCACTGAAATTAGTATTTATCTTTTGTATAAAATTAACCTGCAATTAATGTGTATTATAGCACAGTTTATATAATTCCTTATTTGGGCCTTTTTTACTGGCCCCCTCCTTTGTATTTTAATCTTTAGTGATTGCACTGGCACTTTTCGCATGGAGCTCTACTGGGCCTTATTGGTGTCCTGAAACCCAGAAGACCTGCACTCCAGAGCCTGTATATACGCTACAAACTCCTATCAAGGAACTGAAAGGCTATTTCTGGACTTTGGTATCTTTGGAACACAGGAGCAGCTCCCCCTGAGCCATTGTGAGGGCCAGGTCTGCTATGACCCTCCCCAAAGCTGCAAGAGTTCTCCCTCGTCACCACTGGAACACAGGAGCAGCTCTCCCCCCCTGAGTGGACATGAGGGCCAGGTCTCCTTCGGCCCTCCCCAAAGCTGCAAGAGCTCTCCCTCCTCACCACCGGAACACAGAAGCAGGTAGCAGAATGGACGACTTTCAAATCTCGGCGCTTGACACCAAAATTTTAAACTGGACTCCCTCCAATCTGTCTCTGCCTTTAAATTAATTTAATCGGCATAACACTACAGATAGTTTTCATGCATGAATATGTGTATGTTGGCCAGGCGGGTTTTGCACCAGTATGCTGGTAGCTTTAATTCAGAGGTCCATTTAGTTTATATTCTTATGTCTCAGCTGTGTGCTCTTAATTCCCTGGCTGTAAATGAATCCAGTTCAGAATCTGTTTTTTATGTTTGTAATCTGCTGTACTATTATCTGCCAGTCAACTCGCATGTATTTTATTTTTGTTTCTTTTGTTTCTTTTTGCTGGGTATTATATTCTGCATTATTTTATTTTCTTTAATTGATTATTAGTTGGGTAGTAAATTTGTGCAGAGTTCCTGAGCCCTGATTACAGTCAGTACAGCAGCTAATCCGTACTGTAGGGCTGTTTTGCCTAACAATTACACTGTTCAAGAGTTAGTTTACCCTCTGCCAAAGCGTGCTGTAGATTAGCTTTAATTTAACTCCAGCTTGCTTAATGTAACTCCTTTTAATGTGCTGCCCCCTGCATTTACCCAGTTACCTGTAATCTCTCTTGTTGTGTCCCCCTGTCAGCCGACTTTACCATTTGCAGACCTCCTGCAACCACCACTAGCGGCCACCACTAATCCCGAATCTCAACCTTTCTGCATATACAGTAGGTGTACAATGCTGCTTCCCTACCTAACTGTAGCTTTGCTGCTAGCACCCTTGGTGTCACTACCACCCTCCTTCTATCCAGAGACACAGCCTGGCCAGTCTGCTTTCTACCCCTTAGTCACTCCAAATCCACCTTCCCCCACCTTGACCTCCATATTGATCACTGACTCAGGCCTAAGCAATCTGTTGGCTGGTCCTTCTGTCCTCCCACCTACATTTCAATATGGACTACTTATCCTAAAATCCCACTCCCACTTCACCCTTGGGCTGTATCCCCGGTCACCAAACTCCTTTTGCAAGCTGCCATGGGTCTTGCACAAAACCAAAATCATAATAACACTTTTGCTCCTCCTATCAGGGAATGTAGAAACTAACCCCGGGCCAACCTCACCCCCTCATCCTAACCCTGCCACCCCCTTCAACTCCCTGGCAGACTAAAACTTGCTCACCTAAATATATATAGCCTCCTAAACAAATTAACCCTGCTGTAGCCTATTGTACTCCCCTTAAGACCCGCCATTTGGATTATTTCTAAAACTGGTCTGAAACCTTATAACATGGACGTGGAATTCACTATCCCTGGATACACCCTCATATGTCACAACCATCTGGGCAATAAAAGAGGTGGTGGCATAGCCATGTATATTTACTCTCTGATTCAGTTTATCCCAGTCCCACTGCCAATGTCCACGCACACCATCAACATCTTACTAATTAAACTTTCCCTCTCACACATAAGCTCCATTTTTATTGGTGGTTCCTATTGCCCTCCTGACTCCACTACACCCTCCATCATGGAACACCTGCATACACTACCATCTCTGGCTTCTGGGGGCAAACTTCACATCCTCAGTGATTTCAACCAGAAATGGCTCTCAGGCTCTAGTTCCAAACTGCAAAGTCAGGTGTCAGCACTAAATCTATCTCAGCTGATTACTGAGCCCACATGTTACAACCCCAACTCACCAAACCACTTTCCTCCGGACTGTTCCCTTATCGCCCACCCACTTCGGATATTCACCTCAGGATTGTTACCAGAGTCCTTAAGTGACCATCACATCTTCCTCACTGTATAGAAAGTTCACAGGCCCAAGGCACCTCCCCTCCCAAATCCATCCTAACAAGATCCTTTAAATCCCTGGATCTTGATTCCCTCCTAAATGATCTGGCTCACACAAACATGTCCTGCATCCCCGTGGCTACCTTTACTGACTCTGCCTATGAGTACTTCAAGACCAGGTTTATCACAGTCTGGAACTCCCATGCCCAACTCAGATGAGCACGGGTGTGGTGTGCCCACTTGCCATGGATCTCGGCAGACATCATGGCCCTCCTTAGGGCCAGAGATCAGGCTTGGAAGGCTTTCAAGGTCTCTGAGTCACCCATGTTTAAACAAAAGTATTGGGTTCTACAGAATGCTTGCACCAGACAAATCCATAGGGCAAAGGCCAGCTACTTCCTAGACACCTTCATTCCAACCTAGGCCAACCAGTTACATTTTGGAAGGTGGTTAAGTCACTTTTCTCCCCTCCATCATTGATCCCAACCCCTGTTCTAAACAGAGGAAGAGGCTCCACATTCACTGACCCACTCAAGATGGCCTCTAAATTCAACTCCTTCTTTACAGGATGTACCTCCTCACTTCTGGCTACTCTCCCTCCTGACCCGAACACCCCTTCTACCTCCTCCCACTACCCTGATCCTCCCCCTGGCCCCTCTTTTGCCTTCAACCCAGTTTATCAAGATAAAGTTTATAAAGCCTTAATGGCCCTTAATCCATCCATGGGCAAATGCCCCACTGGCCTAGTCTTCAAATTACTATACTTATCAGCTCCTGCCATTACCATCCCCTTAGCTTCACTCTATAACCTCTCATTCTCCCTTGCATTTAACCCAACTGACTGGAAACATGCCACAGTCATTCCATCCCTAAAGGTGGTGACCCCTCTGCTCCCAGGAACTATTTCTCGATATCCGTCCTCCCTATCCTGACTAAAATTCAGGAACACCTTGTCCTTTCTCAACTCTCCTCATACCTTGATTTCTCTTCCTTTTTCACACCCTACCAGTCTGGTTTTAGGAAGTCCCACTCCACCATCACTTCTCTCCTAAGACTCACCAATTTCAACCTCAAAGGCATGGACAATGGCCAAATCACCACAGCCATTTTTGTTGACCTGGCTAAAGCCTTCAACACTGTCTCTCACTCACTTCTTCTAATGAGGCTCTCACTTACAGGGCCCTCTAGTGCGGCCACCAGCTGGTTCCACTCCTATCTGGTAGGTAGATCCCAGTCAGTCAGAACTGACAACATCATTCGTGCCTCTCTCCCTGTTACCACCGTTGTACCGCAAGGCTCAGTCCTTGGCCCATTCTGTTCTCCATCTTCCTCAATGACTTACCCACTGCCTGCCCACACACATCCATTCACATGCATGCAGATGATACAGTGCTGTATATATCTGTCCCTTCATCATCTTATGTTGCAACCAGACTACAGCAGGACTTTGATGATATTCAGCACTGGTTTTGCTGAAATCAGCTCTTTCTCAACACCAAGAAAATGGTCTCTATGACCTTCAGCACTAGGCAGAGACTTTCATGGCTCCCCTCTGTCCCCACCTTCCACACCCTGAATAGGACTACCCTTGAGACTTGCACCTCCTTCAGATATCTCATGGTCTGCCTGGACCAGAACCCGGACTTCCCTGCACTTACTGATGCCATCCACAAAAAGTTTCACCCCAAACTGGGTGCTTTATACTGCAGTCGTGGCTGCATCCTACTACTGGCTCACCATGCTATTATGCAGAAGATGATTTTCCATATTTTTGACAATGATGATGTAGTCTACAGTGCCACCCACAAGTCTACACTAGGCAGACCAGACCCCCTTTCCACTCTTTCTGTTGCTTTGCTCTTGACTGTCCTCCAACCACCCATCACTGTATCCTATGCCGATCTCTTGACCTCCCCTCACTCCAGGACTGGCAGCTCTCCCACTGTGCTGGCATCACAGCTAAATTCTGGGCTCAGTTCTACCCTCCATATCTTGCCTCTGCCCTCTCAGACCCTACTCCCCTAGTGTACTCACTCCAGAATAATGACTCACACCTGCTGACTATTACACGTATGTCCACCACATCAGGCCAGGCAGCGTTTTCATATCCTATGCCTAGATTATGGAACTCCCTTCCTGCTGATATTCGGCATGCCTCCACTAGACAGCACCTCAATTCCCTGCTCAATGCCCACTTTTCCTCCACCTGCACTTGTGTGATTTAGCCCTAGCTCCTTGGTCTGCCTCTCTCCCGCATGAGTCTGCTTTGTGTCATGTTTTGACTTGTTATAGTTCTTTAGCACAGGGCCAACCCACTCCGGTTATGTGACGGAACATAGTCAATGTATGTTATGCAATATATCATTCTTGTAAATTGAAACTGTATGCATAGGCTATATATCTATTTTGCTAACTGCTCATTATATTGTATTGGCATACGCCTTTCTTTTTGCCTGCTGTACCCTAAGTATCACAAGTACTCTGTTTGATTTTGTATGTACTGTACAATCATGTTTGTATAATCATTGTTTGTATTTCCCCTTTCCCCTTTACTCCCCAGGATGGATCTGGAATCAAGCAGTAGTCTGCTCAGCATGCCTTCCTGGTAAAACTTTTAAATAAATAAATACATAAATAAATCTTGACCACGGAGGAACTGAGAGAATAAAAGAGTCTTTCAGGTGGTAACAAATCCTAAGCTGCTCATATTGAAAACTATAAGTACCATAATAGACTTTGTAGTGCCTTATTTTAGAGGGTGTTTGTTATAAGGCCCTATTAGTATATTATCTTTTCATTTATTATTACTGGCTGAAAGCTAGAAGTGCTTGGCACTGCTTACTTGCACCTTTAATAAGTATTCTCTAAGGCTGTGATTATCTGTTGTAGCATATTCTGTCATTAGTGATTTAAAGCATATTGCACAAGATCCTAGTCTTTTATAGATTGTCCACTTCATAGCATTCTGTGATCTTATTTTTTAAACTAAAGAATATCTGCATATTTTGCATACTTGTATCTTAGCACATATTTTTATATACATTTTCTAAAAGAATGGTGTTAACCAGAAGTGGGACAGGGAACATTCCTTCAGGGGACAGATTCCCTGGTAACATGGAACAAGTGTTGGTAATTACAGAAACTTAGGAAAAGCAAACTATAAAGAACTAAAAGTATGAGTCAAAATAAAAAATTAGAAATAAAACGGATAAAAATAAGTCAAAATCTATAGTCTTGTATATGGAAGATGTCCCTTGTGAGCTTCAAAGCTCAGACATGGAAACGCAAAGTGACAACAAGCAGTTAAAAATAACAGTTCAATGTGCTTACACAACTTGATATGATGTATGCTTGTGTGACTTAGATGCATTGTGGCTGTTTGCCTCTCTATCCATGGGACATACCACCCTATAGAGGTACGATGATGAGGAACCCTAGAGGAGTATTGCACCCCTATAGGTGCTGTGGGAATGATTCCTTTGGCTAAAGGTAGCTTATGAAGAAGCCCACAGAAAGAGAGACATGCCACTGGAGGAGGAGGGGAGGATGGTAGGGCAACAAAGAAATTAATCCTGGAACAGTCCAGGAGGAGTGGCCTTTTGAGGCTTGGTGAGGGAGTGACATTTGTTGCTCCGCCCATTGAACCACAGGCATAGCCTTTACAAAAATATGGGCAGGTCTTAAGAAAGAACCTAAACACTTGTCTACCCCTAATCAAGCCCAAGAACAAAATTCTAATAAAATAACTAAAAAAGAAAATGTAGTAGACTCAAATATTCCTAAGGATTATGCTGAAAAGCCAGGAGATATGCAGGTTATCTCAGATGGGATCTCATTTGACTCATATGGGTGGGAGATACCTACATATGAGGAGAGTGATGAAAGGGAGTTAGATTTACTCTTATGCAGTCTTTTCCCCACATCCTTATTTTTGACCATTCATATTTGGATAAGATTTGCACCCCGAGATCAGAAAATCTCCAAAATTCAAATTTAAATTTTAACTCAAACATCTCTAAACAGAGGGAAAAGAATACAATCCCCCTCCATTCTCTGAGATTAAATAAAACAAATGAAGGGAAGACATAATTAGAAGGAATAATACAAAAAATCAGTAGTACAATAGAGAGATTGAAAAAAATAGAGGCAACTTCCTAGAAAGAATAAGTCAAGTACTCATCCCTCAGGAGATTCTTCAAAATTCTCCAAATGATAGCAAAATTAAATACAATAAAGAGTATTTTTGAAATGCAGGAGATTTTACAGCAAGTTCATGAATTTCTAAACAGATGCTTGAAATCATAAAGAATAGATACTATGCAGATATTGTGACTCTGGAAAATATAGCAGTATTCAAGGATGGAGTTTGCAATCTAAGAGCAGATGTTTATCACAACCGAGTTCTCTTAGAAAGATTAAATGAGGGTAGACAGAAATTGATCTCAGAACGGGAACAAATAGAACCTGCACAGATAGACAATCCTTTCCCCCCCTAGTAAAGGCTTATAGGGGATCCAAGTAAAGTTACATTCACCTTTTGACAAAAAAACAAGATCTATGCATGTTATTTACACAGCTTGGATACAAACAATTCAAGCAAATAAGAAAATAAATCTAAAAATGAAAAGACAGGGAAACAATCTAAATTAATGAATGCCCAGCTCTAGAAACAAGCTAGAGACCAGGGGAAGTCTTGGAGCAAATTATACAGACTCAGAGTAAGGAAAGTAATAATCAAATGTTGGATACTGAGATATTAAAGCAGGATGAACAAAAACCAGGAATAAAAAGTCTAGCACCAACTCCTAATAAGGATGTTATTATTTTAAATGGCATTTTGGCTCAGAAAGCAAGGAATACTGAGACCACCAGCAACCCACCCCCATTACTGGGCTCTTCAACCTTAAAAAGTGCCCCACAAAACCATTCTTTAAGAAAACTGAGCTGTGGTAAAGCTGATACAGAAAGAAAGGCTGGAGATAATGCCAGCATTATAAAAGAATCAGAATATTTAATTGAGATAAAGGAGTGTCAAGATTAGAGAATGAAACTCAAGAGAAACTGTCTGACTGGTTGGTATATCTCCTTCAGATAAATCCTGCTAATGAGGCAATGTTCATTACGAGATCACCCAAATTTGCTTGTCTAGACACTATACTTTGCTGTCAGCTACAGGAAACAGCTAAAAATATAATTCATACCTATAGACAGAAGTACATGGGAAAATTAGTAAAGCGTTAAGCCCACAGCTCCTCACTCCTTTAAACAACCAAAAAAGCAAGAAAATGAAAAACAGAGAGAATAAATAGCAAAACTTATGGAGATCATCAAATTATATGAACAAAAACAATATAAGGGATGGGTGTGTAGAACTATCTCAATCTTTGGATGAGAAACCTCAAGATATGATTCATATAGAAATATAAGAAATGAGCTTCTTCCTTTTCTCTCAAAATCTCTGGGTTTCAAAATTATAAGAACTTTGGTGGATGCTATCAGGATTTATAAGGAGGTGCCTTTCGCTTCATTAATTGATATTATTTTTAAAAACACAGCACTGGTTAATACATTGATTCTCCCTGCACATAAATTAGACAATCTGGGAATACATATTGTCCACCCTCAGGTGCTTGGAAAGGAAAACTTAAGCAAAAGTAATCTAGAGGATGAGGGACAAATATTAAGAACAAATGAGAGGGTTACTCTTATTGATTTAGAAAAACTTATTGAATCTAATAGTTTTGCACCCCTAATAAATCTAAAATCTGAATGGCTGAATTGGATTTGTAGTACACCAGAAAAGGAAATGAAAAAACAAAATAGGACTCTCAAAATTATTTCCTGGAATATTGAGGGATTACATCTTAAATTAGCTGACCAGGAGATCGTGGACTTTTTGGGAAATTTGAATATAGTATGCCTCCAGGAAACCTGGTGTACAGACTACATGATTCCTAGAATTTCTGGATACACCAGTTTTGCCTGCCTAGCAACTAGGAAAAAGAAAATTCAGAAGACACAAAGGTGGCTTATTGATTTACATGGAAACTCTTCTAAACGTAAGAGTCCTTGAACATCATTTCAAAACTGACAATATAATTACATTAATGTTAACAAGTAATAATGAAAATATTATTATCTCTAATGTTTATTTCCTCCTAGATCAAAAAAACATGGCCCCATAGATCTACATCTTAGCCATTTAAAACTGATGTTGGATAGACTCTTGGAAAAAGAAGGAAATATCCCTACACTTGTTTTGGGTGATTTCAATTCAAGACTACCAACTTCAAAGGTGGTATGAGAGAAATCTCCAAATTTTACCCCCATCTCTATGTCTCTCTCTCTCTCTCTCTCTCTCTCTCTCTCATGAATCCAAAAATGGCTTCCAAAATGGAAGTGTCTGAACTAAAATGTAATGCTAGAGGGAAAGAATTAATTTTGTGTTTCACAGAAAGAAACTTTTGCATATTGAATGGGAGGTTACACGGGTATATACCAGGGAAATTAACATATACAGGGCCTTCGGGCTCCTCTACCTTAGATTTAGTCTGGGCCAACTTGGAGGCCATAAGACTAGTTTCAGAATTACAGATAACTGAATGATCAGAATCAGCTCACTCCCCAGTAATACTGAATTTGCAAAATACAATTTCACATTCATCTCAAGTTGAGGTACACTTTAATAATGAAGTAGAAGTTATTAATGAAAAAAGAATCAAATGGTGCCCTACTTACTATTTTCAGTTTCAAGAGATTCTGAATATGGGGGAAATATACAAAATGTATTCACAAACTTTAGAAAAGTTTCAAATACAAGACATGTTGGAAAACTGGCATATTTGTACTCTTCTGATACCATTTTGTCTATTTAGTCAAATAAATAATACAAAACAAATCCCTTCTCGAAAATCATAGTTTAATCAAAAATTCAGAAATGCTAAAAAATCTCTTAATAGAGCTCTTAGACATTATAAAGGAAAAGAAACTAGAATAAAGTTAAGTTAAATAAACAGAATTTAATTTTATAAAGGGAAAGAGAAATATATATATAAAAAAGTGCTAGAAAGAGAAAGCAACAAATACTTTGTTTTGTTATGGGAAAAATTAAGGAAGACGGTACAGAATAGAGATGGGAGGCAGTTTTGGAAAATAGTTGCTCAAGGTTAAATAAATATCATACAAGGTTTGAGTCTTCTATTACTCTACAAATTTGGATCTTTTATTTCTCAAAATTGTATTATTCAATGGAAATGGAGAGATTATCATGTAATAGAAGCAGCCCAAAGGAAACTGTATGCCCGAGGCCTATTATAATTACAGAAAACAAAATTAATTTTGCTCTCATCTCCCTGAAGTCTAACAAAGCACCAGGCCCAGACAAAATCATTGGTGATTTATTTAAATCATTCCAGGATTGGTGGATTCCTTATCTCTTTAGAATGTTTAATGCTTTTGTCCAGATTTCAGATTTTACATCTAGTTAGAAGGGCAGAATAATATTTCCCATATATATATATAAAAGAAAACCCGAATGATCCCAAGATGTATAGGCTAATCAGTTTGATTGAGGTATCACAACACATTTTTACTACAATAATTCTTGGTAGACTCACAGATTGGTTAAAAGAACATTCCATTCTTGAGGAAGCTCAGAATGTCATTAGGAAACACAGATCTACAGTATAATACTGTTATGTGTTACAACATCTAATTTGAAAATATACCAAAATTCGGAAAGGAAGATTTATTTTATTTATTTAGTATTTGATAACCGGGTGGGTGTGCTAGACACAAGCTGTGAGTATTTTCAAACATGACCCAGGAGGTTACAAAGTTACAAACAGTGCTACATCAAAGTAATAAAGTTTCAGATTAGGAGCATCAACACAGTACAGTATATACGATGGTATAGCAAGGTAAGGTATACAAATTAACAATTACATTTGGTCATAGACAAAAATTGACTGCTTTGTTGTTTTGCTGATTTTTCGGCTGCCTTTGACAGCATAAGCAGAAAAATCCTTTGGAAAACCCCAGAGGATCTAAATCTGGACAGAACATTGCTGGACTTACTAATAAGACTTGATGATCATACCTGGGCTAAGATACAATATGATCAGTTTGGACATATTACTGCTCCTTTTCAAACTAACCTAGGTGTGACACAGGGGTGCTTATTAGCTCCTACTCTTTTCAATATTTATATTAATAGCATTCTACAGGAAATGACAAATACTGATTTTCATGGTCCAAAAATCAATGATCAAAGAATACATAGTCTTTCTTATGCTGATGATATAGAACTTCTATTCTTTTCTGCATTAACATTAAAAAGAAAACTAAATCACTTAGCAACACTGTGCAAAGAAAGAAAGATAAAGATTAATAGTAACAAAACTAATATAGTAGTTTTTGGAAATAGGTCTAGGACTGCTTTAAAGTTTAGAATTGATGGAAATAGTATTGATGTGGTGAACTATTATGATTATCTCGGAGTAAGATTTACGTATAACTTATTATGGAAAAAACACTTAGAACTAATAGAGAATAAAATGACTATTGCAACGAATGCTCTTAAAACATTCAATACTAAATTGGGCAAAACTTCTGTTAAGGAGGTATTGAGAGTTATTAATGCTAAAGTTAAAGCCAGTTTAATATATGCTACTGAGGTTTGAGGATTTGCTAACACTAATCCCTTAGAAACCATCCTCAATAAATTGTACAGCTATGTTCTTATGATGCCTCATGGGACCCCAAACTGCATTTTTAAATTAGAATTAGGACAACAATCTATATCATTTCTAATTAAGGAAAGACAGATTGTGTTTCTTCTAAAATCTTTCCTTTTATCTGATTTACGATACTGAAGAATGTGCCTAGGGGAAGAGATTAAATTCTCTGTCTTGGGATTTGCATATCCATTCATTCAGTTGATCAAAAAAACACTCATGCCCTCAGGTCTGGGACATCTATTATACACTAGTTACACGAAGCATTAGAAGGAAATAAATACTGCCATTATGGGGAGGCTGAGAGATCTGGATGCACACCTTTTTTCTCAGTTAGCAGAGTTAAAACTCCACAGTTGGTATAAACAATTCAAACTTAGTTGGGGCTATGAAGCCTATCTGACCAACCTGACTCACCCTAAACTGCATAGGATATACACTAGATTTAGAATGGAGGTTTCTAATGCACAGTATATTCAATTCAGACAAAAAATACCAAATATTATGTCAACCTATTGTAAATGTGTCACTAAATCATTTGATGATTTAAAATGTGGTTATTTTATGCCCACTTTATGAAACCAATAGAAGAAAATAGCTGGGTGGGTTGCTGGGAGGTCTCAGTCTCCCTCCTGATGAACTATTGTTACATTCATTTACTTCACAAGATTTGGATAATCCAGAAATTGTAGCTAATTTTCTTCAGACTATCCATATATAGGGCAGATTTTAAATGTATAAATATTCCTGATGATAGACCACAGAATCAATATATGATACTGGTACCATTGTTTCACTGAAACTGTGTTGTGATTTGAATATTGTAACTTTTGCTGTTCTTGCACATTGTAAATTGCTGAGTGTTTTACTTGCATTTGTATGTCCTATTTTATTTTTTTGTGTGTTGTAATGGCTATGCCACTCAATAAAGAATCTGTACTTGTATAGTCTCTCCTCATAGGGCTTCTAATGTTGTCCCAGCACCATTTTAGTTGTCCTCTTCTGGACAGCCTCTACCCTGTCTATGCCCTTCCTAAGATATGGTCTCCAGAATTGGACACAATACTCCAGGTGGGGTCTGACCAATGTTCTATACAGTGGAAACACCATTTTTCTCTTTCTGCTGATAATGCTCTTCCCTATGTACCCCAGCACCCCATTGGCCCTACCTACTGCCTTGTCATACTGCCTCACTGCCTTGAGGTCATGTGATATTATTACTCCAAGGTCCTATTACTGTTTTGTGACCATCAATATCTCTTCCCCCATTTTATACTCTGCCTCTGGGTTTCTGGTGCAGGGTACTGCACTTTTTCACATTGATACCCAGCTGTCATGCCCTTGACCACTCCTCAAGTTTTCCTAGGTCTCTGCACATTCTTTCCATCCCCTCTGGACTGTCTACCCTGTTACAGATATTACAGTTATCTGCAATGATGCATATCTTCCCTTCCAGCTTTTCTGCATGTCACTTATAAAGATATTAAAGAGGACTGCTCCCAGTATATGCCCTGAGGTACCCCTTTGACCACTCTCAACTCCCCCACAAAAATACTGTTTACCACCACCTCCTGTCACACATCTGCCAACCAATTTCATACCCTGTTTACCACCATAGGATCTACCCTCCAACTACACAGTTTTCTTATGAGCCTTCTCCATGGTACGGTGTCAAAGGCCTTGTTGAAATCTAAGTAGGTCATATCCACTGCTCCACCCTGGTCTATTCCCCTGGTCACCCAGTCGAAGAAATCAATCAGATTCATCTGACATAACCTCCTATATGAATTTGTGCTGCCTCAGGTCCTTGAAACTGGCTGAATTAAAGATACTTCACAAGCCTTCTTTTAAAAGTGACTCCATTAACTTCCCCACCACTGATGTCAGACTGACAGGCCTATAGTTGACAGCCTTCTCCCTGCTGCCCTTTTTAAGAAACAGGATTACATCTGCCCTCCTTCAGTTCACTGGAACCACTCCTGTCTCCAGTGATTTGTTAGATAGGGGTATCAGTGGTGCAGCCAGTACCTTTCTGAGCTCCCTCAATACACTTGGGAGTGCTCCCTCTGGCCCCATAACTTTGTCTACTTTCAGATTCTTAAGTCCTTTCAGGATCTCTGCTTTGTGAATTGACTTGTGTTTATATCTCTCCTGCCAGTGTTCCTGCTGCTTTAATATGGTCCATCCTCATCATCTTCCACTGTGAAGACTGAGCCAAAGTATCTGTTCAGAATACACGCTTTTTTCGGATCCTCCTCTGCACAGTCCCCTCACCTCTTAACCTCACACTACCTCCCCTCATCTTCCCCTTTTCATTTATATACCTAAAAAAGGACTTGTCTCCCCTGGTTACCTCATTGGCAATCCTTTCGTCAGTTTGTGCCTTTGTGTCCCCTCACCTGGTACTTCCCTCAACCCCTCTTTATGGATTGGCACCACATGCGCCTCATGCCAATCCCTAGGTACCCTCCCTGTCTCAAGCGACCTGTTGAACAGCTCCACCAGGGGTGCGGCCACTATGTCCATCCATTCTTAAATTAATTAAACAAAAACAGAGATATTTCAGACTCATGAAAAGAGAATGAAGCGAGTACAATATATGGAAATACAGGACACTTCTAAAGAAATGTAAAATCAAAATAAAAAATGAAAAGATAAGCCTATATTAAAGATGGAGGAAAAAGCTTTTACTCTCATATAAATAATAACAAATCCAACATAAAAACTGTAGGACCATTAATCATAGATAACACTGAAATAACACTTCAAGAAAGTTCTGAGGAATTTAATAAATATTTTTGTTCAGTTTTAATAACAAATCAACAGTTGTAAAACAACCATTAAACAATTCAATTCTAAGGGATCCCGTAAGTGAGATAACAAAAGAGGAGATTAAGACTAATTTAAACAAATTAAATATCAATAAATCACCAGGACCAGATAAGTTACATCCAAGATTATTGAAAGAAATAAAAGACTGGCTTGTAAATCCTTTATACAGACTATTTAATATGTCATTAAATACTAGTGAAGTTCCAAACGACTGGAAAACAGCTATCGTGACCCCAATTTTCAAAAAGGGTAATCAATCACACATACAAAATTACAGACCTATCAGTTTAACCAGTATAGTGGGTAACATTTTTGAATCAATACTCAAAACTAGGTTAGAAACTGATTTACGAGATAGGGGACTGAAAGATAAAACACAGCACAGATTCAGAAAAAACAGGTCTTGTTTATCAGGCAACATAGCTTTCTATAAGTACATAAGTAAAAGCTTGGAAAACAATAAAACACTAGATGTAGTATTCCTCAATTTTTGCAAAGCATTCAATAAAGTACCACATGGACTCTTAATAGAGAGAAAATGAGATCTTTGGGAATTAAGAATAAAATTACAAATTGGGTAGAAGAATGGCTAAATGATCGCACCCAACGTGTAAGTGTAAGAGGATACATATCAGGAATAAAATCAGTGACTAGTGGAGTTCCTCAGGGATCAGTCCTGGGTCCAATCCTATTTTATATATTTATATCAGACATGACATCTGATTTAAAAAGCTTTTCTATAAAATTTGCAGATGATACTAAAATAACAGCTCAGGTAGAAACTCTAGCAGATTATCAAAATCTCGCCGGTGATTCAAAAAAAATTGAAATATGGGCCAATAATAACCAAATGTCGTTCAACACTGACAAATGTGTTATTATGCATTTTGGAAAAAAGAATCAGCACTACCAATATACATTAAAGGGATGTCTATTAAGATCTGTAACACAGCAAAAAGATCTAGGAGTAACAATAGATTCTGATCTTAACTTCCAAATCCATTATAACAATACTACAACTAAGACAAATAGGTTAATAGGATGTATAAAGGAAGCTTTGCATCCAGAGATAGAAGATGTATCATGTCACTGTATAGGGCCTATGTGAGGCCACACCTGGATTATTGTTCCCCCTTATGGAGCCCCTACCTTAGGAGAGACATAAATAGAATGGAGGGGGTTCAACGGAGAATAACAAAATTAGTGAGCAACATTTCAAATAAAAGTTATGAGAAAAGACTGGAAGAGCTGGGAATGTATTCCCTGGAACAAAGAAGAAAAAGAGGGGATGTCTTATTCATGTACAAGATCCAAAATGATAATGAGCTTTGTACACAATTAGACATGTCTTACAATACACATAATTGTAATTTAAGAAGTCATAAATATCAATTGAATCTTACATATCCTAAAACAAATAAAAGGCATTTTTATTATACACAAAGGATAATCCCACTATGGAATTCACTTCCCAGTTCTCTAGTTGAAAATGTAGATCAAGTCAGTTTTAAACATAAACTCGATACATTATTACTATAAACAAATTTGGTATATACCAGCCTTGCTGAAGACATGCTTATATGGGCCTCGGCTTTCTGTATGTCTATACCTTCCAGTATAACTCCCATAGTACTCTCGGATGAATGCCATCTGGCCCAGGAGATTTATCTTTCTTGTGGGCCTTAAGGGCTTACCACACCCGTTCGGTGGATATAGCATCATCCATTCCCCCCCACCTTGCTGGCCTTTCTATCCTTGTCCTGGTGTGAAACCCCAGTGGTGCCTCCTACTCCCTTATGCTCCATTTCTGTTGCTCCCCTTATCCTACACACTACCACTTCTATCCCCCTCATGCCATGCTTTGTAAATATCCCATTCCCCTCCATAGTGAACACTGAGGCGAAGTACTCGTTTAATACCTCCGCCTGCTCCCTCGCCTCTTCCAACCACCCACCATCTGATCTCAATCTGCCAAGTTAGTCCATAGATTTTCTCTGCTCCCCAATGTACCAGAAAAAAAATTTTCCCCTCCTCGTATCCTCTGTCCTAGCTGCTGTTCTTTACTGGACTTTGCCCCCCGCACCATCCGGGTGACTTTTCTAGATGCAAGATGGTATGTTTCCATTTCCCATTCCCCTCTTGATGTTTTGTACTTTTTGTAGGCAGCCTTCTTCTCCCTGACCGATACCCGAACTTCATTGATCCACCAGCATGGTTTATGTGACCTTGCTCCCTTACGCTTCACCTTAGTGCAGGTCCTGACTGCCTCATGAAGTCCCCGTTTTATGACCTCCCATTCTTTTCCACATCTGTCATTGTTGTAATCCCCTTCAAGTGATCCTAGAGAATATTTCCCATGCCCATAACATCTGCTCCCCTTAAATCCATGGCCAGTGTCCTAGATCTCTCCCCCTTCTCCCCATGCTAATTTGAAACCAGACAGTATCATGGTGTCTCCCAGTCAGGGGATCCTCTACAACCAGGTCCTTTACCACATCCCCATCTGCCAGAACCATGTCCAGGACATGTCCCTCCCACATGGGCTCCATCACATGCTGTGTTAAGAACACATCCTGGAAGCCATCTAGCAGCCTCTGCTCCTTGGCCACCTTAGAGGACATGGTTCCCCAGTTTGTACCTAGCATATTAAGGTCCCCCATCAACACCACTCTCTCCTGTTTTGGTCCACACTGGGCAATAATGTTGTCCAGCAAACCATCCTCCAGAACATCACTCATCCTGGGGGGCCTATATACTACACCCAGCTTGATCTTACCTCCTGCCGGGGTTCATAAGATGACCCATAAGCCCTCCACATTTCCTTCTGCCTCTTATACCCTAGCAATTTCAATGCCCTCTCTAATGTACATAGCCACTCCTCCCCCTGCCCTCCTTTCTATCCTTCCTAAGCATAGTGCACCCCCTCACGTTTAGGTCCTAGTTGTGGTTTTTGTTGCCACATGTTTCTGGGACTGCTGCCACATCCACCCCTCAAACAGTATGGGCTGGAACTCTGAAAACTTGTTTCCCAAGCTCCTGGCATTTACTAACACCACCCCCCCACCCCTTATCCCTGATCCCCTTTGTTGAACCCCACCTGGGTTCCTTGTGCCTCCAGCCACCCTCTGCTCCTCCTTGAACCTCCTCCCCCAGTCTGTTTTCCTCCTCCTCCCCTTGGGTTTGAATGTTACTCCCCTCATCTGGAGGAGGGGGCTTCAGGCCAGCCGCTCCCTTGTCCCCCCTAACAAATTTAAACCCCACCTTTCTTGAATGTAGTCCGCCACCTCCTGTTTAAGGATTTCCTTCCCTAACGGGGTAAGATGAAGCCTGTCCTTGGCATACAGTCCCTTATCCTCCCAAACTCCCTCCCAGTTCCCTAACATCCCCAACCCACTCCCCCCCACTTCCTGAGCCAGTCATTTACCTCTGTGATCTTCCTTTTATTCTCCACTGTTGCCCCAGGTACCGGCAATATTTCTGAAAAGGAAATGTTCATCCATTATTCCGACAGACTCTAGCAAGTTCTGGGAACCTTGCTTGGATTTTCAAAACACTGTGTCCCTTTATCTCGTTAGTCTCCAGGTGCACCAGGAAATCCAGTTTCAATCCACAATCCCTTACCAGCTCGTACACCATGAACTTTGCTCTGTGCACCATCAGCCCAGAGATACTCACTACCTTCACCTGGCTATGGCATCCCATCCCCTGTCCCTCCCAATGGATACCCCTAATCATTGAGTCACCCAATAACAGAGCCTTAACACAGCCATTATCCTTATGGTTACTTCCACTATGCGCTCTCAATCCCCTTCCCCCCCTTTATCCATGATCCCAATTTCATGGGAGTACTTCTGTCTTATTATGAGAGACCCCCTTGTCACCCTCCCCTTTCTGACTCCCTTAACATTTTACCCACTTAACTCAGACCCCCTCGTATGGGTGTCCCCTTTATCCCACTCATTTCTGGGCCTTTTATCCTGGCCCTGATCATATCCCCTTCCCCCACACCATCATCCTCACCCCTTATAATGGTACCCTTACCTCCAGAGGCCCCCTGTGGGTCCCTTTCACCTAGGGCCCCATCCATGGTACGGACCCCCTCCTGAAGGGGGGTTCCCCTCCCCCACCTCCTTGTCTTCTAGTTTCTCTCCAGACATGCTTTCCTCCCTCATTTCTGCAATATGTTGCATTTCCCCCTTCTGCTTCACATTGAAGTTTCCCCTTCTCCCCCTGGGACTATTTCTATCCTTTCCATTTCCTACCTATGATGCCCTATGGGTATCCAACTCCCTCCCCCTGGCCTCTGTATTAGTCTCAACATTACCACTAACCCCTTCCTCCCACCCTAAGTTACTTAGTAGCTCAAATTTATTGTGACACTCTATGCCAGCCTCCATTAAGTGACCTGAGATTCCCCCTACTGCCCCTCGTAGTTGCCCCTCTTTCTTCCCTCTTGCCCTATCCACCTTAGGAGCTCCTTTCCCACTGTATGCTCTTCTAGTCTTCCACCCAGCAGCCTCTCCTGACTCTTCCCCTCCACTCTCTATATTTTCAGAATGTTCACCCCTTTAGTTTTCCCCTTAGCATCAGCATCCCTATCCAGGGGTCCTCTATCCCTAACATACCCCCTCCTACATGCAGTAACATGACCTCCTCTAATTTCTGGCCATTGCCCCAGCCTCCCCTCCTCCCCACTCCTCTGCCACCCATACCCCACCCCTTATCCTTGGTCACCCCCCAGCTCCCCCAGCTTACTTCTTAACTAAAATACTTCACTCCCAATCTGAGATAGCCATCTACAGAGTGGGCAGCATCCCTCACTCCTGGCCCACTTTAGAATTATTGCTGCCTCACAGCCTATGCATCCCACAACCCTTCCAAAGATGCCTTCTGTGGTGAGAAGCGGCCACCCATTTGTCCTTCTCTATTCATTATGGGCACCTCCCCCTTTTCCCAGTGCCTTCCCTCTGGATTACTACCCCTCCCTCCTCTCCAAGTGGCCATACTGGGGTATCCTAGGTCAGTCATATTCACTTTAACAAACAGCCCAGCTCTGAATAGTCACTTAAATGCTATCTGATGATACAGGATAAACAGGCTTTAAACTAGACACTTAATCGCTAACTGAAGATACAGAATAAACAGTGCTAACTTTGAAGTAGCTAACAACTGAGCCAAATTTCATTAATGTGTCATACCCTGTGCTCATTTACCCACTCGTCACCTTTAAGACCCTACTATGTGAACACTCTCCAATAGAACACACCCGCGATATGAGTGAATGCATAACAGCAAGACCAAAGTATGGCAACTATATTACGGAGAGGACGGAAATGGTGAAAATGCTTTTCCCCCTCCCCAAGGTGCTACAATCTCGGATTTGTTTTTTTTAGTAAGGGGTGTGTGGAGGGCAAAGCCACCCTGCAGAAAAGCATGCTATTTCGCTTCTTGCCTTAATGTAGTTGCTCTTATGGGCTTACTGTTATGTGTTCACCCATATCACATGGAACATCCTGGTACGCCTCCCTATCCCTTTCCCTCTGCATCTCTTTGTACCTCCTGAATTTTACCCTTTAGCCTTAACTTTGGCAGCCACTTACATTGAGAATCATAGTGGTTTCTTTTCTCCTGTTGTTGCTCACTTGTTTTGCACAGAGGTTTGTTGCCTTCACTATGCCACCCTTAGTTTGGCCCACTGTTCCTCCATCCCACCAAGGCCATCCTCCCTGCTAAGTCATCTCTGAGGCATTCATCCATTTTTCATAAAATCTGCTCTCCTGACCCTTGTCCTTGTGTGGTTTCATTCTGTCATCCTTACATTGAAACACATTGTATTTTGATCATTGGTCCCAAGGTGGCCTCTCACCTTTATGTCTGCAATACTGTGCCTGTTTGTGAGCACCAGATCCAGTATTATACCATTATGAGTGGTCTCACTGATTAATTGCCTGAGAAATGCCCCCTCCAAGGAGTCTAGTATGTTTCTGCCTCTAGAGGAGGCTATGGCTGGGAGGTTCCAATCTATATTTGGCAGTTTAAAGTCCCACCACCAGTGGCGGCAGCTCCCCTTATCCTGCCATTGGGCTGATGGCTTCCCACAGTTTCTTATGTAGTTTCTTGCCCCCCATTGGAGGTCTGTATATCACCCCAGTATGAATAGGGGCTCTGGCTCCTGTCTCCAGGGTGACATACAGTACCTCCAGCTCTTCCTTTCCCCCTCATTTCCTTGTGTTTCTGTTGCTCTGATACCCTCCCTTGCATGCAGCACAACCCCTCTCGCCTTGCTCCCCATCCTATCCTTCCTGCCTTCCTGAACTGAGTGTAGCTTGATATGTCCATGTCCTAGTCATGGTTGCCTGTACACCATGAGTCAGTAATGGCCACAGTACCAAGGTCTGTCTCTGCCATGATGTCCACTAGCTCTAAAATTTAATTTCTGAGACTTCTTGGATTTGCACACATGGCCCGCCACAAGATGCTTCCAATCTGCCTGCAACACCCTTCCTTCCTCTTTTCTGGCAACCCCCCTCTTTTCGCAAGTTTTATTCCTAGCCCCCTTGTTTTCTACTTCATTACTGTTCCCATTAGCCTACTCCCTGGAGGATTTTTATCCACTCACACCCTCCCTACCTACCTACCGCTTCAGTCTGTGGGGGGGGGGCAGTTAATGCCTCTCTTTTTCCTTCCTCCACTCCCTCATCTAATTTAAATGTTCAACAAAGTAACATTTAAACTAAATGTCCAGAGTAACATTTAACAGATGTGCTATCAATTGATTGGTGATGGGGAATTGGGGGGAGACCTGGGAGGATAAGGAGCTGTATGCTAGAGATAGGCTCCATCTCAATTTGGAGGGGAGGGGAATCCTTAAGTTGAAAATAGAGGGGTTCATTGGTGAAAAGTGGGGTTTAAACTTGTGAAGGGGGAGGGATGGGAGAAAAGGCTGTCGAGGGGGGTCTGATAAAGGAGGGACTCTGTCTCCACCCCCCCCGGGGAGCTGGAGGAAAGCGGGAAAAGGCCGACTGGTAAAGAGCAGACCAAGGGAAAATGGAATCCCCATGGGAACATGAGCAGGGGTAATGGAAGTATACGGAAAGGGTGGAAGGTAGTCCTGCTAAATGCCAGGAGCTTGGGCAATAAAATTTCTGAGCTCCAGGCAATGCTAACTGAGGGAGTGGTGGATGTGGCAGCGGTTATTGAGACCTAGGCCACTGCAGAACACGACTGGGACCTGAACCTGGAGGGTTACACTATATTCAGGAAGGACAGGGGGGAGGGAAGGGGAGGAGGGGTAGCAATGATAGTCAAAAACTGCATTGGCATAGAGGGAGTAGATGAGGCAGAGGGAACCATGGAGGCAATTTGGGTCACCTTGATAACAAGGTGGGGGCAAAATAGCAAAAATAGTAGTGGTGTATAGACCCCCTGCACTGGCAGAGAAGCTGGAGGAGAGTCTGGTGGCAGATGTTGGGAGACACTGCAGATTGGGCAGGGGAAGGGTGGTGGTGTTGGGGGACTTAAACATGCCAGGAACAGACTGGGAGACTATGACATCCTCGGTGGCCAGGGAACAGAGGTTGTTGGATGTCTTTCAAAATGCTGTTGTATTGAAAGTACAGAATTGATTGTACAGAAAGTGTTGTATTGGAACAGGAAGGGCTGCATCATAACCATTGTCAACAAATTGCCCTGGGTGGAGATATCCAGACTAGATCAGATTACTATAAATTACTGGAGGCTGCAATTTTTAAAGACACAAAGCACATTTTCTGGACCTGGAAGGACACTACTTCTTTATTCAGCTGCGAGCTGTGTGAGGAAATTCTATATTGCACTTGATATCTGCAACAAACGTGCACTTTTGCTTAATTCTGTGGGAGATGAAACTAACTACCCTTGGTAATTGCCTTTTATTCACATATTTATTTAGTGTTTAACCAAGAAGGGGCTTGCAAACTCTGTTTATCTTGTTAGTAACTCAGAAGGATTTAAATACTGCATTTGGGTAGATCCTTGGAGGTAGCTAGATTGTCTACTAGGATTTTCTGACAGTTAAACTATTTTTAAATAAATTACAGGTGGCTGAGGAGCTGAAAAAGAAGCTTGCAAACTCTGCTTATCTTGGAAGTAACTTCATAAGTGTTTGAATACTGCATTTTGGTTGTCCCTTGGGGGTAGCTGGATTGACTACTAGGATTTTGGGACAGAAACTATTTGTAAATAATTTACTGGTGCGTAGGAGTTTGTGATAGTTAAACTATTTTTAAATAAGTTACTGTGGTTAAGGAGTTGTCATAGCAAAACCTGCAGTGTGAATTGAAACACAGACAGTCTTAGCGGCAGGACAATGTTTTCAGACCAAAAGTGTTGCATTGGAACAGGAAGGGCTGCATCATAACCATTGTCAACAAATTGCCCTGGGTGGAGATATCCAGACTAGATCAGATTACTATAAGTTACTGGATGCTGCAATTTTTAAAGACACAAAGCACATTTTCTGGACCTGGAAGGACACTACTTCTTTATTCAGCTGCGAGCTGTTTGAGAAATTCTATATTGCACTTGATATCTGCAACAAACGTGCACTTTTGCTTAATTCTGTGGGAGGTGAAACTAACTACCCTTGGTAATTGCTTTTTATTCACATATTTATTTAGTGTTTAACCAAGAAGGGGCTTGCAAACTCTGTTTATCTTGTTAGTAACTTCAGAAGGATTTAAATACTGCATTTGGGTAGATCCTTGGAGGTAGCTAGATTGTCTACTAGGATTTTCTGACAGTTAAACTATTTTTAAATAAATTACAGGTGGCCGAGGAGCTGAAAAAGAAGCTTGAAAACTCTGCTTATCTTGAAAGTAACTTCATAAGTGTTTGAATACTGCATTTTGGTTGTCCCTTGGGGGTAGCTGGATTGACTACTAGGATTTTGGGACAGAAACTATTTGTAAATAATTTACTGGTGCGTAGGAGTTTGTGATAGTTAAACTATTTTTAAATAAGTTGCTGTGGTTAAGGAGTTGTCATAGAAAAACCTGGAGTGTGAAACAGGAAAAGACAATCTTTCAAGCAACAGAGGGAGGTGGATCTAGGTTTACGTTTGTTTGTTACAATTCTTAGCATTTTCAGTGCAGGAAGAGTTTAAAGCACAGCTGACTTATTTTGGGGCTGACAGCTTTCAGAGCACAAACCACCAGGCCTGTTTTGGGGCTGGGGAGGTTTACCTGTGTCTGACTTGGATGTGTGGATTTTTCTCTGTTTGATTAGCAGGGTATTTTCTCTGTCAAATTGTTGTGTAGGGCATCTTGCTGACAGGAAGGCACTCATTACAGTGGTGGGTCAGAGCTTTTAGCTGATTGTTTTGTGAGGGCACAGTTTAGGCCCAACCCTTCCACCCCTCACCCCACTCACCCCTGGAAATAGTTCCTTTATACCTGGGGTTCTGACATCATTTCCTCAAGAGTGCAAAGTGCATATCACTGTCTTATCCTCTTTAGCACACTGCACTGACAATATAAACATATACATTGTATAATATATATATATATATATAATATATATATATATATATATATATATATATATATATATATATATATATATATATATATATATATATATATACAAACCAATCACACACACAAAAAAATAAAAAAAATGTGGGGAGTAGTGCAATGTAATGGCTGTGGGGCAGCAGTCTTCTGGGAGTCTTTCTGGAGGCTGAGATGCTGCCCTATTTGCAGACAACTCTCTGCCCTGAGGGAGGAAGCTGCCCGTCTTCAGGCCACACTGGACAGTAGTAAGGGGACCTTCCCCCAGGCCACACTGGATGGTAGGATAAGCTGGGAGAAATGGGGGTGGGGAACCAGATGATCAGATGGATAGGCAATTGGCTCCAGGACCGGACCCAGAGGGTCGTAGTTGGCGGGATAGTCTCATCCCCAAGGAGGGTCATTAGTGGAGTCCCTCAGTGATCAGTCCTTGGGCCCCTCCTGTTCAATGCCTACACCTCTGACATAAGGACAGGTATCAGGAGTGAGATGGGTCTCTTTGCAGATAACTCAAAACTGGGGGTGGTGGTGGATGGGGAGGAGGGGAGGGTGGCCCTACAGGGGGACCTGGAGGCTCTGGAAAGATGGTCTAGAAAGTGGAAGCTGAGGTCCAATGCAGGGAAATGCAAGGTACTGCACCTGGGGGCCAGAAACCCGGGCCAAGTGTACACCCTGGGGGATGCTACAAGTCTCGATGGCTGAGAGGGACCTGGGGGTGTTGGTGGATGTCAAGATGAACAACTCAGAGACTTGTATGAGGGCAGCAGCCAAGGCCAACAGGATGCTGGGATGCATCGCTGGGGGGTCACCTCCAGAAGGAGGGAAGTGATACTCCTTCTGTATAACTGCTTAGGGAGGCCTTCTCGGTACTGCGTGCAGTTTTGGAGGCCACACATAAAGAGGGACATTAAACTCCTGGAGAGACTCCAGAGGAGGGCAACCAAAATGATTTGAGGCTTGGGGGACAGGACCTATGAGGAGAGGCTCAAAGAGCTAAATATGTACACATTGGAAGAGAGAAGGGACTGGGGGGACATGATAGAGGTCTTCAGGTACATGAAGGTGGTAAATCGGGGAGGAGCAGTCAGGGTGCTTCGAAGGAAGGAGGAGGGGGCCACTAGATGACATGGGTGGAAGCTGGAGGGGGGAAGATTCAGGGGAGAAAGGAGGAGGAGGTGCTACTTCACTGAGAGGGCGGTGGAGCCATGGAATGTGCTGCCTAGGGGGCTGGTGGAGGCAGAGATGGTGGAGGGGTTCAAGAGGGGGTGGGACAGGTACAGGGGAAGGGTTCTGGAAACAAAATCCAATGCAGCAAGAATATCTGGAACTGGGAAGGGAGAAGCCAGAGAAGGTGAGGGGGGCAGCAAGGTCAGCTTCTAGGGTGGGGGCTGACCAAATGAGCAGACACAAAAGACCGTTAGGCCTATTCTGCTGGCATTTTAGTATGTTAGTATCAAAAACAACCAGATCTCTCCTATTGGCTTATCTGAAAGGATTGAGAGGGTCTAAAACAGATTGCCACTCCACTCACTGTGCACACCTTTCTCAGACACTGCACCATGGAGTACCCAGATGGGATCTATGCCTCCTGTAGAGGGCCTGAGTCATCACTCAACCAAGGCTTGGTAATGCACTCCAGATTCACTGAGGAATCTGTGACAAATTACTACGGTTTTATTCCTTAGCATACTGGCTTTCGTGAGAACTGTTCAGGAGGAAGGGAGTAGAGATGCAGTGAATTTAAAATTTGTGGGGAAAGTCCGCGTGAATAACCAAAAATTTGTCCTTCGCCAAATCTGCAAAGTCTGCCCCAGCATGGCAAACTTTAGTTTCATGTGGATTGTGCAAATTTTACCCCACATTTTGCCATGGAGCATGAAATCAGCCACAAAGCATGAAATTAATGGGTGAAATTTCACACTCTGTGGCAAATTTCATGGAATTCCTGGTCCACAAATTCCATGAATTCTGCAATCTGCGCTCTGTAAATTCAGCAAAATTTGTGGATTACTCCATGGAGAAAATTTTCAGACTTCACACATCTCTAGGAGGGAGGAACAGCCATGTCTGCAGGCTACACATCTTCCTACCCTGCTGGTATTAAGGGTGCCCTTGGGGCAATAAAGTAACATTGAGGTCTTCATTCAAATGCCCTCCTAGTCACAGGGTACTTGATAGTTTGATGACTGTCAAACCACCCCTTCCCCAAGTAAACTTTTCAGATACCACTCTGCACCAGTTCTCTATGTCTGCAAGATCCCCATGTCCCTACACTGTCTAGTTGCTGTAGGTGGCAGAGGGGGATTCATGACTTTGTTTCTCCCCCAGCCTGTAGGTTGCCACCCCAACATTTTCCCCCTTCTGCCTTCTGTTCCCTGAAGTAGTCCCTCTCTGGAGTTTTCCCCTCTCCTTCATTATCAGGCACCCCCCCCAGAGTTGATTATATAAAGTTTGGGGGGTGTGGAGGCAAAAGCCACCCACAAAGAGGAGTGTGTGGAGGCATAGCCCCCTGCATAAAAAGTATGTTAGCATCATCCTATATAGTGAAAGTGAGCAAGTGTAAATGTTTGTGAGGGGCGCTATACTGCACGACTCCATTTTACTTTTTGACCATATGCAGTAGCTGTTTTCCTTGGTGCCATTATGCAGGTGCTATTATGACATTTTACCATAAACACTGGCTCTAGAAAAGGGGATTTGAAAGCACAGATTGAGTTATTCTATGCAGATGAATTCAAGTTGTATCTTTCTGTCCCCCTGCTGAAGGATCCATGACTACTCATATTAAACAATGTCACGTGGATGTTCAAGACTGGGTAGCCATAAGCTGGCTATGACTAGACATAGATAAGACTGAACTACTTCTAGTAGGTTCAGATCATCTGCTCTCAGAGTTAAAACACAGCTTCCATCTACCAGCCTTTGATGAAGTACAGTCAGAGGCTCCATTAGTTTTGAGAAATTTAGGCACTGATCTTGATTGAAGAATGACCCTGGTTACCCAGGTAGGGGAAGTTGCCAAATGCAGTTTTGGCACCGGGTCATAACGTCACAAGATATTATGCCACAGCAATATACCGTGCTGCCAATACAGCACAATATATTACCAGTGGCATAAGTCTTATAAGTCTTTGTTTTGTGGGGCTCCACTCTCTACATCCCCATTACTGGGGATTAGCCCCTGAACCTCCCCCAACTAAAATAACTAACTGGGGGGGGGTTAACATTTAAATTCCCACAACATTTGAAAAATATAAAAATCCCATGCGCCTGGGACCGGGAATCAAAACCCTGTCCACAGATGCACTGTCTCCCTTGCTGCCTGTGGCTCATACGATCGAGCCATGGCAGCTGATCAGCGGTCCCTTGTCCCAACAGGATTCTTATCCTGTACAGAGAAGAGTGAGAGGGTGCACTACTGTGCATACATCCTTTCATGGTTTTGCACCATCTTGCTCTTCCCTACTGCACTGTTCCTGTTACACGGTTATGTCATGCATTGTAAAGCGTATGACATATTGACCCAGTAGGTGCAGTTTCTCCCTTCACCGAAATGTGTCCAGACTGTATTGATTCCTAACTCCTAATGACTTGTGAATACTGATTCAGGGCTTCATACAGTACCTCCCAACTAGGTTATTGTAATGCTTTGTATGTAGCCATGCGGTGCTGCCTGCAAGAATGAAGAACTCTGTAATTAGATGTCACAGTTTCCTGTATGATAAATTGGAGTAATTGTTATTGACCTGTATTGGTTCCTGTAGTATTCTGCAATTAGCTATCTGAAACTGTGATACTGTTCTTAATCCTGATGGGTGATACTATATCAGGATGTTGACTCGTATATCTACAGATGGTATGAAACACAGCAGCTAGGCTACTGACATCTACCAGGATGATATCACTCTTGCACTGAATTAGCTGCACTGACTGCCAGTTAAGTGGAGGATTAACTATGTAAATGTACTCACCACATTCCACGGATGTAGAGCTGTGGGTTGGGGCAGGGATTTGCAAAGGTTGGTAGAGCTGGTACAGATAATGGACATCAGTTTGTATGCCCTGACAGTTCCCATGTAGATACCCACCTGTGCAGGGGGTAGGGACAGATAGGTACTGCAGTCTTCCTGGGCTGCCATATCCTCTCTGTAGTACCAACAATGGTGCCTATGCAATAATGGGGGTTGGTTGCATGCATCACATGTGTACCCAGCCTGTGCACATCTGCACCCACAGATAGGCTTGCAAGGCATGCCAGTCACCATTGCTTGCAGCCACAGGCTGCCTGACTGCAGTCTTGCCCCTCCAGCATTTTGGTACACAAGGGATGGACTGACAGACACAGGTGGGCATCCAGTCTAATGCCCATCTTGGCTTACAACATAGATCTCCTGTTCTGCATAAAGCTGGGGACTTTGGAACACCAAGCATCCCAAAGTAACACATAAATTGGGTGAGTGCTCCAATTGCTGCCTCTAGCCCTCCAGCATGAGAAGAGGGCTGGGGTAGCATGACAGGTGGGATCAGCTGTTCTGCCATGGATGGTGGGTGTGGTATGTGGTAGGAGTATAGGTCAAAGGTTGAGAATGCGACCTGGCCACTCCCCCCAATCTGTTTGCATACATAGCTGTGTGGACAGAAAGAATATTGAGTGCAGAAGGGGCGTGTACCCCTTCTTTGAATGCTGATTGAGTTTGCAAGACACTCCCCCCCGATGTGTAGCTGAGCAACATACAGTCACCTGTCTCAGTGCTTAGGCATTCTGCATTGACCCCATTATGTACAAATTTAATAAATATTGTTGACCAGTGTCAGTTCTGCCCCTGCCCACTGTGAAGGCACCTAGGACTGTGTACAAGCGGGGGGGGGGCAAGCAGACCTCATGGCAGAGGTTCTGGTAGGGTAGGGGGAACATATAGGTGCTAATTTAGCCTTTACGGCTGTGTAGCTTCTGCCCCTAAACTAGTTCTCCACACTGCGGAGATGTGTTAAGTATCGGGTACATACCCACCCACTCCCCATGGCCTGTCTTGATCCAGTCAGCTTAAGCAACTTTCTCTCTGCATCCCCCCCCCCGCCCCTTGCTGTGGAAGTTCTTGAAGAATTAGCATGTTTTTATTTATTAGTATGCATCTTTCAGAATCCAGGCCCAAAACAAAACATCCACTTAATGCAGAAGGGGTGAAATAGAAGATGCTCAAACAGGTATTGTTTTACAAACTTCTACTACTTTAGTTTGCGTATGGTTCTAGGTAATTTATGTTTTTTCTGTCCTTTATTTTTCTAATGAAGGAAGCATTAAAGCAAATGGTTTCAATTTATTTTGGTATGCATTGCTTATACCTGGAGATGTTAATTAAAAACATCATGTTTTCATGTACTGATTCCAAAGGAAATCTCACTTCATTAAAATCCAATTAGATTTAGACAATATCTATAAAGAGTACTGAATAATTGCTGTTTGAAAATGCTTGGCTTTGTTCTATTTTCATGATTCAAATAAAAGCAATCCCAACAAATAACAAAAAGAAGGAGTTTTTTAATCTCTGAGGTTAAAGATTCTTCTTTATTTTGGGTGATACAGGATTTTTATTTGAAAAAAAAAAACATGAAAAGGACTCACACTTCAAAGACTAAATGTGATTATCTTTATTTTTGACGCTCTTTGTGAAAATTGTGCCTAAACACATTAAGAGATTCTTGTTTGCCAGAACAGTGAATCAGTGCAATAAAGTACAGTCTATGCATCTGTCAGCCCTAAGACTGCATCCCTGAGCACACAGTCAAGTTGGGATCTGACCTTATACACCAGTGTGAGATTTTGGATCTTCAAAATCGCACAGTTACAGCACTTCTTAATATGATGTTACCAGTCTCTAAGGAAAGCAAAACAAGTGAAACAGCCAAGTTTGTATTGGCTGAACTGAGAGACATCCTGCTACCTTAGGTACTGGCACAACCAGGCAATGACTATAATAATCCAAGATTACTCCAATCCCTATCTATCTAAGTAGAAGCTGCTCTAAATGTGAAGATGGGGTAGTATGATTTGGGGATATAACAGGATGAAATGGTGACAGAAAATAATTGCAAATTATAAGTATTCAGAGAGCTGTCTTGTTTCAGCACAACAGGTGCCATTCGGTGCAAAAGTATGATTTAGTGGCAAGCAAGAACTGATATGGTCCAGATGCAACTTTGAGTGAAATTATGTAAGTTGAACCCCAATAAAAGTCCGTAAGACAAACTTATAACATTTGCAAAAGGGTAGTTTGGTTGGCTACCATAATTCTAGCCCAGTTTTGACAGCTATGGAGTCTCACCCCCACCCCCAAGACTTGCAAGAGAAATGTTAATAGTTATTGAGCTGGGCCATATTATCCTTCATTCTGACATAAGAAGTCACCCAACCCCTCTAAAAACTGAGGATAAGCTACTGCTGCAATTACATTCAATGAATGTGCCAGAATTCAGCACTTTTTCATTTGATTCAGCCCAAGTGAACTTTTGGCCCACTTCAGCTCACTTTGACCATCAGCCAACTAATTAAATAAATTACACCCTAGCCCATCCCACGTGGCTACGGCTAGTCCTTTGATGACCTCATTCTCTCACCAGACAATTTCCACCCTCCTCCCCCTCCACATTTTTAAATAAAAAAAGAATGCTGACACCTGGCACTGCTGCAGGTGTTGACTGAGCTACAATATTTTTACAAAACTGACTGGAGGAACATGGAAGAGGTTGGGACTGAATGGAGTGGCAAGGGGTGGTGGAGGGGAGCTTCATACCCCTATATTTAGCCTGCTACATCCTCATACCGAGGACCTGAAGTGTATTTGACTGAAGTGTCAAAGCTGATCTAAAGACAAGGGATCTGAATGGAAGCCAATCTGAAGTTGCACATTTTCACATTTGCTTACCCTTTGGTCAGTCATCATTGGGAACACACTGGTTTCATTCCATCTTTTTACTGCCTGCAATTTCTAAAAAGTATGAAGAAAGGTCCTTTTTCTTCTACAGTATTAGCTCACTACCCATCATAGAAAATCTGATCTTCAGTCCTCTCCAGTCAGGGGCAGCACAAAATGGGCATTTTGCATCAGCACCATTGCATTGTCACCCCAAATTGCTCTATGCACTGGATGCTACAACAGCAGGGATAAGGATGTCCTCCCTCAGTGAGTGAAGGACAATACAGATCACCTTTCCAGATGTTAATATGATATAAATGGTGACTATGCCCTCTGACATCCTGGTGAGCACCTAACAAATGGTGTGCACCATAGCATTTCACCATGCTCCCACTGCATGTTGGACTGCTCATCTTAGCACAGTTTTTGTAATGCCAGACACATAGCAGTTCTGCAGAGAATCCCCACAACCACTTATCTACATTTCTCTGGTGGTCAAGTTTTCCCCCACTCACTGTTCTATGTTGAGTCTACATAGTGGTGTAGCAGCGTCCCCCTTATACTGTATATGTATCATGGGCCCCTAGTGCCTCCATGAAAGGCAAGGCAAGGCAAAATGTATTTAAAAAATGCCCAATCCCAGAGGCACTGGGCACCGTATAAACAATAAACACAGCTTCAGAAAATAGAATCCTTTAAATACAAAATAGTTAACAACCCAGCATAATACAACAACATATATAAAATTAATAATTAAGCAGATCAATAAATAACAATTTAGTCCAGAAATGCCTAAGCAAATTGGAGGGCCTTAAAGTGGGCCTTGAATACCTCCAGAGTAGAGGCCCCCTTAACCCCAAGGAGCAGTGAATTCCAAAGGATGGGAGCAGTGACACTAAAAGCCCTGTTGCCAGCAGATTTCAACCTCGTCCTTGGAATCACAAGGGGGTCTCCACAAGAGGAACAGAGGGGGGTGGACAAAGAAAATAGGAACAAGAAGTTAAGACAGGTAACCAGGGCCCTGGCCATGTAGGGCCTTATAGGTGAGAAGACCCACCTTAAAGAGGATCCTCCACCTGACCGGCAGCCAGTGCAGCTCATGCAACACCAGTGTAATATGGCAGAATTTTGATTGCCCAGTTAATAGCTGGGCAGCTGCATTCTGCACTAGCTGCAGCCTGCGGAGAGATCCTCCCTCTACCCCGAGGTAGAGCACATTACAGTAGTTAAGTCTTGATATAACCAAGGCATGCGTCAAAGTGGGGAGGTCTGGAGGCAGAACAAGGGGCTTTATCCTAGTGACATTTCTAAGATGGAAAAAACAGGAGCAGACAGTGGAGGATATCTATGCCTCCATAGTCAAACTCCTATCTAGAATGACACCAAGATTTCACACCCTAGAGGAGGTCTTCAATGAAGCAGATCCTAGAACAAGTCCAGTCTCTGATTCAAGGGCCATCCTATCATGCACTCTGTTCTACTCCACTACCAATACCTCAGTCTTATCGGGGTTTAGTCGCAACCAGCTGGAGGCCATCCAGTTAATCTCAGCAAGGCAGTCGTTTAGCACATCTACTGCATTGGATGTTCCTCAGACAAAGGAAACATACAGCTGGGTATCATCAGCATAGCAATGAAAACCCAAGCCATACTTCCTAATGAGCCCTCCCACGGGAAGTATGTACACTGCGAACAACATTGGGGCTAAGACCAATCTCTGAGGGACTCCACAAGTTAGGAGGCTAGGGGTGGAGGAGAAATTCCACATCACAACCTGTTGCCTTCTATTACATGCAGCTCCACAGCAGGATAGCTGCCTCTTGCCCCTGCTTAAACTCCTGTTACCAATTACTGATGCTTTTAGCAAGTCGTAAAATGGGACATGCACAAAGGAGTGCAAGAGGGCTTGTGATTGCCAGTATACACTGTAAATTTGCATAGTGGCCGCAGACTCCATTCCACTGTACCTGCAGTAGTCTCTACAAGAACATACAAGGTTCCCCAATAAGAATGACTCAAGTGGGTTGCTAAGGTTATGCCATTGAAAAGTGATCTTTATGATCACTTTGCACCAGAAACTGTGACTGAGAATTGGGCCTAAAACCTTTTTTTTCAGTGAATTCATAACAATATAAGTAAAAAGGCCCCTCCCCTGCATTTGCTGTTTGTGACTTTCCTGAGGATCATCTCCCCAGCCCTGGTCAAACCATTAACACACATTTTTAACCTTGCACTGTTGACATCAACAATGTTGGACACCTGGAAACATGCAAATGTGATCCCCATCTTTAAGGCAGAAGACCCACTATCCCCTGAAAACAATAGACCCATTTCATTGCTTCCACACCTTAGCAAAATACTAGAGAAGATTGTCCATTTCCAGCAATCTAAACACCTCAATAAGTTCAACCTCTCATGTCCCCTTCAGCACGGTTTCTGGAAACATCATAGCACCTCCTCTGCCCTAGCAGTTTTCTCTAATCACATCCTCAAAAACATGGACATGGGTAAGGCCACAGGTGCTGTCTTCATCAACTTGTCAAAAGCGTTTGACCTTGTTGACCACCATCTCCTTCTTTCTGCACTTCGAGATTTTGGCTGTGCCCCTGGACCCGTGGCCTGGTTCCATAGCTACCTCACAAACAGGTTCCAGTCTGTGCTCATAGGCAAAGTTGCCTCAGCCTCCCTTCCTATAAGCACTGGAGTTCCCCAGGGATCAATTCTCGGACCCCTTCTCTTCTCCATGTTTATCCATGCACTGCCAGCAGAGAGCCTAAACAGCAATGCGCTCCTTTACATGGATGACCTAGTCCTGTACCACAGCGATAAGTCCTTGGAACCCATCTCCTCAAATCTATCTGAGAACTATGGGGTAGCAGAAAACTGGTTCACATCCAGAAAACTCCTAGCTCCTAGTCAATGGAAAAAAGATGAAGGTCATGCTTTTTGGATCCAAGCCCTTCTTAAACAAGGCCAACAGATCTAACACTGCCCTCACCGTATGTACACCCACAGGCCCCCCACTCAAGCAGATCACCTCTTTTAAATACCTCAGTGTTACCCTCGACCCCTCCCTTACATTTAATGACCACACAACCCTGACCATGAAAATGATCAATCAAAAGCTTGGTGCAGCATACTGTGCAATTCACCTACTTTCACCTGAAGCTCGACTTGCCATTGCACAAGGCAACCTTCTCCCTCTCCTGGACTACTGCTCCCCCATCTACTCCCTCAGGTATCTAAAGCAACACTCCCACCTAAACATGGCATATAATGCTATATGTCGCTTTATTCTCAAAGCCCCTTCATTAATCCACCACTGCATGCTCTACCAGTCCCTAGGATGGCTCCCTCTCCAAGCACACCTCAACTATGTTGCTGGCTGCCTGGTGGACAGTGCTCTCAGGAGTAACCAGCTATCCCCCTACGCTCCCCTACTCATCACTAGAACAGCCACTAGACCCCTGAGGGCCTCCTCCATTTCTACTCTTGAAATTCCTTGTGTCTCCACAGCAATGGGCAGCAAGGCTTTCTCTGTAGCTGCCCCCTCACTCTGGAACAGTCTTCCCACTTCCGTTTGTACCTCCCCATCCCATGTGACTTTCAAATCTAACCTTAAGGCCTGGCTACTGCAAGAGTCCACCTGCAAATGTGCGCTAGGCAGCATAGTAGCCCACAAACCACCTTAAACTTACCTTTACTGTTGGCCTCTTGCCCCTTTCACTCCTAAGCACTACAAACTTGCATGACTATCATTGATGGCTAGCACAGCCTACCCGTACAGGATCCCCCAACCCTACCTGCCCCGGCAATCCTGACAGGGCAGGAGTGTATACTTTGGCTATATCAAGAACAGTCTGCCAGGTTAAAATTCCTCCTTTGTCTGACTTTTGTGAAATGTTAATATAACCCCATGCCTGTATACTTCATGTAAAAATGACTTTCTCACTGAACTACAATGTTGCTAAACCTGTATACTACAATGTAAACTGTGTCCACTGTTGTTTTTACCTGTATTGCCACCCTGTGGCCTGGGTCATGACTGAAAATGGTCCACTGGATCAGTGCACCTACCCGGTTATCAAAAACATAAATAAATAAATAATATGAAGGTATAAATGTTGAAACTTACTCATAATTTTCATTACTAAAGAGTATCACCACCATTATGTGCAAAAGATGCTGGTAGCTCTAAATATGAAGTTTGCATCAAATGCCTCAGAAATTTAACCTCTGCATTTTTGTTATTTTAATAGTTGTACAACATTTTTATTGAATGGCCCCTTTATTTTGCAGTTGCTTCTCTTAATCTATATTCCCCTGAATTTCTGATTTTTTTTTTAACAGAATAAGTACAAATTGATGAAGGTTAAAAATAGGCAGATGCCATCTGCTGCAGTTGAGTTTGCAGACAAAATGGATGACAGGTCTGCTGCTTCAAAATCTATTTACTGATTAAGACGCAGCTCCCATCTACAGTTAGGATGAATAGTAATGCTGATTTGATTCACTTAGTGTAACATTTAAAAAAAGTTCCTTTTTAGAGAAAGGAAGTAAAATATTACCATGATAATACTGACTTACTAAACAGGATGCAGCAGAAAACAGTTTAGGTTTTCATAAACCAATTTCAAAATATTCACAACAGAGAACTGTATTTGTAGAACATTACTTTTAGTAATAGAATGGGGGTATTTCTCATTTTGAAAGGCTGCCACATCAACCAAACATTTTTCCTGCAACTCCATCATGATTTTCCTGTGTTTTCTACAAATTGCATTATTTCTTATGGCAAGAAAGTTTTTGAGTCCCAATTACTTCTGTGTGGGCTATGAATGTTTTATTCCCACAAGGCACATGAGGTGATCTTTTCATAACTTAGATGAAAACAGATACAAGTGACTTCCACACGGACCTACAGTATATGGTGGTACTAAAGGCAAAACAATAAAACTATAATTCTGCATAATTCCAATAACCTACTTGGTTTCTTGTCCAAAGTAAACAAGCATTTGTTAATGCCAAATGTTTGCTTGCAGTGTAATTTACTAGTTGTTAGTACTGGTATTTCCCCTCCAGGGTCATGTAAAATCAAAGCAGAAGACCCAGGATTTGGGACCAAATCCTTCTAAAGGGATGCACTGACTCAATGTGGCAGAGGCAGTGTGGCATAATGGCAGTCAGAGCATTGGTATAGGGACTGGGAGATTGCAAGTCCAGGTCCCGCTAGAGCCAAACACTCACTGTTTGACCAAGTCACTTAACTTCTTAGTGCTTCAGTCTGCCAAGCTGCAGAAAGGAGTATGAGCAGGACCCCACTAAAAATGAGATGTTGCATCTCATCTGGGCTAGCCTTGGCAAATAAATTGCAAAATGAAAACTGTTACCATGAGCAAGCCACTTAAGATGCAACATCTCATTTTCAGTGGTGTCCTGTTTCATAATTGAGAGGGTGAACTTACACTAAGCTTGCTCATGGTCACAGAGTTTCTATTTTTCAATGTGCCAAGAATAATATGGCTGAGATGCAACATCTCATCTCCTGTGGAGGCCTGCTATTACACAATATGATAAATAATTGCCAAAATAACAAACTCTAGATAGAGCCGATACAGCTGCTCAGAGCAACAGCAGTGCGGCAAGAGTGAGTAAAAGAATTGTTGGAGCTTTTGCCACACTGGAGTCTTCCATTTGCAAGATGGCAGCACCAACATAGCTACACATCTGTGATACTCGTGCATGCACAGTTTGAGTAGGAGCTGCCATCTTCCTCATGGTGGTTGTCACTTCCTCAGTTGTGGAAGAAAAAGTAGACCGCCACCAAGGGTGTGTGTTTATGTGGCCCACAGAGGGGATGGGTTTCTTAAACAGCACCAGTGGAATTTTGACGCAGCACTGTGGAAGCACATTGGACAGTGGTCCATTCACATGCTTCCACACTGCTCTCCTAAACCTCTTTGATGACATAACATCTGTGGAGCTCCACCCACGCAGCAATAAAAATCAAATAAAACCAAGATAATGCTTTCTTTTCTTTTCTGTTTTTGTTTCTTAGATTGTCTTCTTAGCTGTACTCTTCTAATCTCACCCAATGTTATCCTTTTAGTCTTCATTTCCAATTAACAGCTTTGATGTTGAAAGGAGATTTCTGCAAGGGGAAAGTAAAGACCTGTCAAATGTTGGTCCACAAGGTATGATATTTTTTAAGAAAGACTGCAGGGGTATTAGAAAACATCATTTTGACCAAAAGGTTTTTAACAGTTTCCCACGGTTAGCACACTAAAACTTCATGTATTCTAACGTTGGAGTCACTGCTGTTAAATCATTCAAACCTGGGGTGAAAACTGCAAAAAAGAAAAGAACTGAATTTCTCAAAATCAATAACTGAAACACACACACACACACGCACACTGAATGAATTAGGCTGCTATTTTCTACATAGTTGTGATTAGAAATTTATCTTAGAAACTCAGCCAGTTGAATAGCAGGCAAGCCAGTGGCCTTTCGAATCCTGCTTGGGATGGCATACAGTATAACAAATAATAAAATTAAAAAAACTCAGTCTGACAAACTGAAGTCAGCTGACTGGCAGGCAGGTGGGCTTCCAATCATGCATGCATGCAGGAGTGAAAAATATAGAAAAAGAATCCTGTCTAACAAACTTATGAGACAGGTGAAGGGTGGGCATGGGTCAGCACAGCAGAGCTGGTACAGAATTGAACATATATTATGGGCCAGCCCTTACAGAAATATAGGTGTTTTGTGTACATGCAGAATGCATGCCACATGTTTAATTGTGCAATGGTTGCATGTAGTTTGCATACACAAAGCGATACTAAGAGAACAAGGTCTGAAAAGCAAATTAGGTTTGCATGCTGCAAGCTTGACATGTGCGCAGCAGGTAAGCTGGTGTGAACATCTAAAAATTACATCAGGTTTGCGTGTTGCATGCTTGACATGAGTGCTGCAGTTAAGCTGATGTGACTATCATGTAGACATCACATCAGATTCACATGCTGCACGCTTGCCATGTGTGCAGCAGCTAAGCTGGTACAAATTATATAAAAAAACACATCAGATTAAAATACATTTTTATTTAGACTCCCATAAAAATTAGGTAAGCTCATTAATTCTGATCCTTTTGCAAGTTATTTAATGGCTTTTGATTTTTGTTATTAAATCATTAATTTGTAAAGTTTTGTTTGCTTACTGCATTAAATGCCTAGGATATAGCCAGTAAACATCCCCCATTCCAGATGTACGAAAAGGGGCCTCTGTGTTGTGAAGCCTAACCTTTTAGTTTTAGGCTATGCAAATCCCTTATGCACATTTAGTGCTACAAATGTGTTTCTCCATTACTGTTTCCTCTCACTTACTTATTCCCTTTGTAATTCTGTAGTGAGTATATACACTATGGCCATGTTCAGCACACATTGTGCTGAGTAGGGTCTTGGAAGCATGAACCATTACATATTTGGCATGGAAATGAGGGACAATGAAAGACACTAACCCACATGATGATCAGGGCACATTATGAAACATGGAGATACAGTACCTCAGAACACAATGGAAACCATTGCATTAGTACCTGAGAATAAATTTCTACTATTAAGCAGCAGTTCTATTTAGGTAGGGCAGAGACAATTGCCCCCCCCCCCCAGTATTTGTGCATAGGTTGTTCTTATGATGTGGCAATAATGGCATTCAATTTGGATTTACTCTTTTGCACAATAGGTGCCCACCTGGCACGTGTGTGTGGTCATGCTGCAGGTATTCTCCAGACTCGACTGTGTCTGTATTGTGTTGTTCACTCTCTCCACCTATTAGCAGCAGCACAATCACATGTGACGTGGATGAGCTCCAGCCAAGAAAGAGCGCATGAGTCTTGCAAGGGTGATACTGTTTCTCCCACCACATAGCAGACAGACTGCACACTACAGCTTGGAGGAGTCAGTGAGCACTGAACTCTCAATAGCTGTGTTGTGGCAGCATATTTTTGTTGTTCTGCTCTTACTTGAGTCTCCATCTCCCCTGGTGGCTGAAGGGGCAGAGGGAGAGTTAGAAGCTAACTCAAGACTAGGCTACCTAATTACTCTACTGGACTCTCCATGCAAAAACAAAACAGCTCAGACCCCCATGGCAGCAAGCTTGGCTTAGCAACAGTGGTGACAGCAGTGTGGGTGGCCTTCATAGGCCTTGATCAGTGCAGTGCAGCAGCAGCCATAGCAACAATCAAGCAAGAAGCAAGCAACCCAAGTTGGGTGGGTTTGATTGGTGAGGTGACTTGGTTGCAGATGACAATGGGAGACCTGTGATGGTCAGTTCTAGCATCTAGCTTCTGGTAGAAGGAGCGAGGGGGAGCAGACTGAAAACTAGGCTGGTGGCACACTGTGCCAGGCTGCAGGTTCTGGCCACATAGCCGGCTAAGTGAAAGTAAATAATTGTTTTTACAGGGGATTGGGGAAGGAGGAAGGACTGAAATATTGATGTTATTCACATCTCTTCACCTTTGGGCAGCTTCATGACCCATAGGGGATGGATATTGAATAGAATGGAGTCAGGAAGGAAAATCGGGGCAAAGTTCTTTTTTGGGGGACTTCAGCCAGGAAACAAATTGATTAGTAACTGGGTGAGTTTAAGCCCAAATCTGATGCACTGCTCCAGGGTATATACATATTTGAATTTTTCCTGATTTGCATATCACTTTTCGGTCAAAACAAAGAAGTTGTACCTTTTAGAGATCTTACAGACATTCTAGAGCTGTCCCTTGCATTCACAGACAGTTGAGCGGTATGGTGTTCACAGACTATTGGATCCCCACTATAGTCAGGTTTATGACCCCACTCCCCCGAAGCTGACCTCCACATCCACATGCTCAGGCACATTACAACAAAGGGCAACGGAGACTGCAGGGGTGTGCACCACTGAAATGAATGGGGGTATTTTGTATTACTATTTTATACATTATTGATGGCAAGCTGGAGATTAATGAAGGCCACTGCTTGACTAACAAGGGCCTTAATAGTAGAACAGTGGCCTTCAGTATTCTCCAACTCACCAGCATAACATACAAAATAGTAATAAAAAATAACTCCATTCATTTGAAGGAGGTATGCCTCAGCATTCTTACCCATGGACATCGTCTCTTTAAGACTCCTGCCTCTGGCTCCCTAGTACTCAAGTAAGAAACTTTTTATTTATATCTATACTTGGGTGGGTTGTCTGTAGCAGCATGCCCATACTCAATACAGTGTGTGTGCATGGGGGGGGGACTGGCCATCTGGGTGTGTATTAAGGTATTGCTAGGTTTGTGTTTGCACCTTAAAGTCTGTTTGCGTGGAAGCATTCAAAACTACGGAAAGAAAATAGTAGGAGTACAGGCCAGACAGAAGTAATTAAGTGGTGTTGTGGGTAAGTTTGTGTATTGGGGATGGAAAAAACCACATGTGTTTCTGCTGGTATGTGTGCTACAGTTCAACTGTGAAACTGAGATGAGTAAGAGAAGAAAACTGAAAAGCATAACAGTGGCTACAAGCATGCTGCATGTGTGCAGATGTAGTCAGATACAATATGTATTGAAGTACAATCGAGCCATATGTGTGCAGACAGTATAGCTTAGTGATTAAAGGCACTGAACTCAAGTCAGGAGACTTGGAGGCATGAAGGCCTGGGTTTGAATCTCATCAACCTCCACTAGTGTGTGGTGTGATCCTGAGCATGCCACTTAACTTTTACGTGTGCAGTTTTCAGTGACCACTTACTTTTTGCATGCATGCCACATGCATGAAATCTTTCCCAATTTAACATAAAAATCATGGTTTCCTCACTTGTTTGCTGCATGCATGCTATATGCATGTAGTTGGTTCCAATTTAACATTTAAATCTTACTTGCAGCACACATATCACTTAGGTAGTTTTATGTGTGCAGCATGAAAATATTTCATATAATTATTTCTGTAAGGGAGCTGCTGGGACTCAGAAGCAGGGTAACTAAACCCAAGTTTAGTTGTTCAGCACAAAACAACTTGCTTTTTCACAGAGAAATTTTGCACGTAGGCCTGACATAATCACCACTGATTTTTTTCTTACCTCAGGAGATCAGACCCTGTCAGTGCAGACTCACTCAGTCTTTACTACTTGCTGTAGTACCAATTACCCACTGCTATGCTGCTTCGTAGAGTGAAAAGTGATATTCCTAATTCAGTCTGCCAGTACCAAACCTCCGCTGTGTTCCTGGTTCCAATCCATGCAGGGTCAGATCTTGGTGGTCTAGATCAGTCTGGTCTCCATCTTGAAGTTCCTGCCAGTTGCCACTGAAATCCAGGTGCTGGGGTCTGACTGCTGCCACTACTGCTGCTCTCATAGTTGGTCACAGTCTCTAAATGTTACAAGTTACAATTCACTTGCTGTTCACACTGATGCAGTGCTAGAGTGAAAGGGGTCTGAATTTACATGAATGAGGTTGTGAGTGAGTGAATGGGGGCCAAGTTAAAAACTCTAAGAACCAAGCTTGTTTTAATATTACAGCAAGCCCAAGAACATGTTCATTCATAAGCTGGTGGCCAGCCATGGAGGTGGGTGGAGAGTGCTAGGTGCCCACCGCAGGACCTGAAACAAAGAAAACAGGTGAGAGGTGACAGTCACTGTGATGATAGCTGGCTGGCTTCATGCAGATGAAAGTGCCAATGAACTCTCACATATAAGCACTTTGGTCCTTTCAACTACACAAAGTTTCTGCCTGTCTGACAGTGACCACTGTCATACTCAGCTTGCCTTTTCATTGGTCTGTCACTGAAAAGCCCAGTGCAGCTTGACCTGTATAGGACACAACAGCGACACACCTCTGAAATGCAATTATTGCAACAAGATGTTCTCTTTGTACTGTGTGCAAAGAAACATAAAAAACAAACAATAAAAGCAGGGACAAATCTGTGCCCTACTGTGCATGATTATAAAAGTTCCAAATATCAAACTGTTTTTTCTATGTATTATCATAATCATTAAGACACAATCAGTGTGTGTTTGTACAGTAGACAGCTATTGGATATGTACAGTTATTGAACACTGTGAATTAATTTGTTGTGTTGAAAAAGACTTCCAGGTGCCATTCTTATTGTGCCCCTTCCCCCAGCCACAACATCAAATCCTAAACAGATGTGGAGTTTACAGGAAGCACAGTGCCTTCTGCAATAAGCGTATTACAGTCCCTAACAGCTCACCCATCCACCTACAAATGCCATCAATGGGTAGCTGCTAAGTATTGTGTATGAAGAAGAGCTGAAGATTGCTCCATTATGTAATCAACAAAGTCTAAGAGGGTAGCATCTTTCAGAAAAAGAGATGTGCAAGAACAAGGGGGCACAGCATGAAGCTAGAGGGGGGATAGCTCAGAGGTAATGTGCAGAAGTATTTTTTCATGAAGAGGGTTGTGGATGCATGAAACAGCCTTCCGGAGAAGGTCATGGAGTCAAAAAGAGTGGGGAAATTTAAGAATGCATGGGACAGACATAAGGCAATTCTAGTGGGGGGGATGAGGAAGGTTGGTTGGTTAACTAGGATCTGCAGCTTATCCATTAGGTAGGGAAATGGGCAGACTAGGTGGGTCAAATGGTCCTTATCTGCCATCAAATTCTATGTTTCTATGTATGTCATCACTACTGAGCAGAGACACCCCGTCTTGGTGGGGTGAAACCAGGGACCCTGGGTTCCATAAGCAGCAGCTCTAACTTTTCAGCTAAATGGAAAGTTCCTTGAACTGAACACCATAGAGAGCTCCTTTTATTTTATACTGTACAGTACATTCTCAGTGACCACCCCAGAGGTGTATTTGCAGTTAAAAATACTGTGGGCAATTATAGTATGTTGTCCTTTTTCAGTTTTTGTTTGCTATTTAACATAGTTCTGCAGATCACAAGGCACATACCTAAGCTTACAAAATGATGGTAAAACATTTTCACAAACATGTCAATTAGCTTTAATACTACACCTTTCCTTGAACCCATTTTTTGTAACAAATGATTATACTAATAACACATGTGTGTTATCAGTACTATTGAGTACTGTAGAATCTAGACCAGTCTAGCGTCATCTTCTGAAACATATTTTGAATAACAGGTGCAGGGTCACTCCTGTGTGTAACTAGGAACTGAATGTACCACTGGATCATTGCATTTTTTGGCAATACAAATTTTAAGTTATAATCTTTTTTTAGTTTGTTTTATTCTTTCATGTGTTTTTTGCTCCTGGCCACCCAGTCTGTCCTAATCAGTGTTGTCACCTTCTTCCAGCCCAACTCTCCTGCCTTCTCTAAAATTGTCCCTCCCCCTGTAGTCCCTGGCTTACCATCAGGGCAATGTCAGTGAAGTGGGCAAGGTCTCATTGGAGGTCCCATGCAGAGCAGTGCAGATATGGGTAAGTTAGTCAGCAGTGCAGATCTTACCGATTGTGGCACCAGCATCACCCTGCCTTGGCTGGTGGTCTACCACCTTTTCTTACCCACTGCTGATTGGCTGAGGTTGTTGGGACATGGTCACACAAGTTCATGTTAGTGCATCAGAACTCCATTGGCATCCTCCCTCTGAGTCAACCAGTTCCATGTGTACCATCACCTGTGGTCACCCAGGTGGTGGTGTTGTAACAAAGCCTGTGCACGCTGCCTTTCTGATGAGGAGGAGGAGAAATTGTCCTACTGGATACTTGATCTTCCTCCTCAGCCATCCCTCCAATAACTCTCACTCATTTGTGAACTCAGGTCACCAGTGTTGTGAGTCGTAGTACTATGAGTTCAACGAGGAGCAAGCACAATCATTATAATGCTTGATCAGAGTATGTTTTAACATGCAGTTTATTGTAAGGCAGTGTGGCCTAGTGGTTAGAATGCAAAGCTCTAAACCTAGAGACCTGGATTTAACTCACATAACCACTACATAGTCACTTTGTGCCTCTGAGCAAGTCATTTACTTCCCTGTGCTCAATTTCAATGTATTCAGTTTCTGGACTATTTGACTCTCTCTGTTTGATGAAAATAGCAACAACATTCTCTCCCTTTCCTCTTCTGGACTGTAAATCACTTTGGTATACCAGTCTGTATAAAGGGTACCATATGAAACCAAATTCATTTCTTTACTCCTTTACTGTCAATAATTTTACTTTTCTAATTTTATGTGTGTTTTTTTTTCTTTCAGAAATACAGACATGGCTGAGCCAGTGTCAGTTCCCATTCAAATGTTTACAACATTAATTTTTATTATCACATGATAATGGGGTGATATACTCACAGTCACCAGTCTCAATTGAGTATAGTTCTATTTTTCAACTGACGATCTTCCTTTGCATTGTTGAGCTCTGCAAGAAGTCAAAATCTAGTGTGTTGATTTGACAGGGCTTGTAGATTCCATGTAGTGATTCCTCAAAGGAACAGTTTATCACGTGTTGATTCATGGTCAAATATTGTGCCCATACTATATGTCTGCTGGCCCCTGCCAGGTGCCATGTCTAGTGATAGATATTGTATTATACTAATATGACTTGACAAAACTGAAGCTGTAGTGATTTAATCATGATTTATCAATTACAGTACATGATCAAGTATGACCAAAGACTATGTTCAATCTTCAAGAATGATAATTTTAATCATGCTTAATAATAATTAGTAGATAAATTGCCACCCATTCAAAAACAACAAAAACAAAGATGTTGTAGAAATGATTTTTGTGACAAATGATGGTTTATCATGATCTCATGTCATGAATTATCATAATTGACTATGGCCATAATCACTGCAGTAAAAGTCTGGTTTCTGTTAACCAATAAATATTTTGATTTGCTACCTTCTTCTGAAATGGTCAAAACTAAACATTTGGTCAAAGGTTTCTCAATGTAATACACTGAATTACATCATCCCAAACGTAAAAAGACATGGCAACAATTATGTTAGGATCAGCTACAATTGGCTTGGCTATCTGCAGCAATAAAGGTAAATGGATTAAACATGGTTTAATAATTGCCAATCGTGTCTTCTTATGAATTTAATAGATTTTTTTTTTATTTTATTTATTTTATTTCATTTAAGAGGAAAATGGTCTGGATCAAAGACCAATTTTTATTTTTAAAGAACTTGAGTACTTAAGAGCACACATGCTCATTTACAAATGCTCTATATCAGTTGTACAGGCACAGAATAAGACAATAGAAGCACAGTAAGCAATTCCAGAGGAATGTAGTCACATCAGACACATATTAAGAGAGACAGGTACAAAATTACATACAGAAATGTGCAGATAAAGGCAGATCACTATGCAACAAGGTCACAGGAGAAGTACAATGGAAAAAAAAATGAGCTTACAAGTTAACAGTTACAGTTGCACTGAACTACAGGTGTTGATCTCAGAGATTACTTAAAGTCATAAATCTTGTGTAGACTCAAGAGAGTATCAGGCATTTCTTTAGCCAATTTATGGCCCTGACAGCAAAAGACCACATGCCCAGCTGAGTACACTGGAAGGCTGGTTTTAGGGCAGTCATTGCCATGCTCCTGTTGTTGTAGCAGTTGGCAACAATGTGCAAATTTGTTAAGGCAGGGGGTGAGACTCAGGAATGTCTTTTTGTCTAGCAGACAGGTCTGAAGCTTTATTCTGCTGGGTAGTGGAATCCATTTAGTTAGTGCATAGAGGGTGCAAGCATTGGCGTGATTATCTGCAGTGAGTACTAAGTGACATGCCTTATTACAGATCCCCTGTACTCTGTTTAACAACTGCATATACAGGGAGGTCATAATCTACAAGTGACAGGATGGAACTCCCAACTATAAAGTGTCTATCTTCCACAGTTAGGTTATTGCAGTTTTGGTTCAGAGCACCCAGTCTTCTGTTGACTACAGCCACTAGATTGTCAACATGGGGGCGGGCAAATTATAGAATGTCACCCAGGGTTACTCTAAGGTATTTAAAGGTCTATACCTGATCAAGATTTTTTTCCAGGCTGATCTGGATGAAAAGGGGTGGAGCTTTCCCTTTCTGAGGGAGGCCAGAGAATAACATGGTCTTTATTTTTTGGTAGTTTAAGACAAGTTTGTGGTTGGAGAACCAGCTTTGCAGGGTTTTGAAGTTACTTTGGAGGTTAGTACTAAGGCATTCAAGGTCAGAGTTGTTGGTATAAATGATAGCATCATCAGCACAGAGGAACATGTTGACTGTCTGACAGGCATAAGCCAATTTATTTATGAAGAGGCCAATAGGAGTGGGCCCAGAATGGAGCCCTGGAAGATACAATAGATAGTCCTCTAACATCATACAAGGAGCCTTTGATGTTCACACACTGAGTGCAGTTTATGAGGTAACTTGGAACTAGTCCACTGTGTTCTGATCAGACCCATGCAACGGAATTAGTTAAGTAGGAGCTTATGGTTGACCAGGGTAGAAAGCTTTTGTATGATCAATGTATATACCTCTGACCAAGTCACCACTGTGAAGTGCCTCATGCATGTAACTGGTGTATTCCAACAGTACAGCACCGGTACTTAGAAGCTAAACCAAAAACCATGCTGCTGGACACACTGTGCTCTGTAGTTTTTGAGATGCATGACTAGGGTACTGGGTCAATATAGTGCTACAATAATAGAGCTACAATAACCACGCTGTGTGAAGCCCAAAGGCATTTAGAGTGTGCCCATGATTAGGTGATCAGAGACTATTCTCACTACAGCCTTGGATGATGGGAAGAGAGATAGAAATTGGCCTGTAATTAGCTAGACTACAGCAGTTGCCACTTTTGAGAAATGGTGTAACCAGAGAAGGTTACTTTTTTTTCTTCTATATAGATTTTTATCCCGAATTTTACCCCCGTTTTTGCCTGTCCTCATGCTGTGGGCATGTGCACATGCATGTGAAGGCATGCACAAGCCACACCTCAAGGCACCCTCCTGCTACTTGCCACCCCCTCCCACCTACGCAACCCATCGGACCTCCACCCGATGGGAGCGAAACTACAGAGGTGACAACCTCCCCGGCAGAGGACTGCTGCCTTTTGGCTGCCCAATCCCTCCTCTCCCCATGCCAGCTCTCTGACAACAATCTGAGGTCATTCCCGAACCAAGGTCACCAATGTGATGCGAGGTAAGGCGTCCAGCACCTCAGCCCTCTGTGCCACTGGGCTGGCTCCAGAGAAGATTTCTACTTATCAGGGAACTGCAAGCAATGCAAAGAAAAGTTAACTATTCTAGAGATGGGATGTGAATATTCCTCTACCACCTGGGCAAGTAATTTCATGTCGAGCAAGTCACTGCCAGCCCTCTTTTACCAAGCACTCTACTGATGTATTTCAATGTTCTTGACTAACACAGTTAAAAGAAGAAATTAGGGTAACTTGGTTGCACTTTGCTGATATATTTCAAGGTGTCCTTGACTGAAACAGTTTTAAAGAAGAATTTAAGGTAACTTGCTTCAGCCACAGTAATTGGATGGCTTCAGGACCAGGTCCCCCATTGGAGGTCTGGGCAGGCTCAACAGGGATGATGGAACATAGGTCAGTGAAAGCTAAATTGAAAAACATGGCATATTTGGTAACATAAAGGACCTCTTGACTTTCAACCAAGAGTACTTAAGGTGAAGATTTATCACCCTTACCAACGAGCTCAGAGACATTGCCCCAGGATCTTTTGCCATCACTCCATTTCTGGGTCTTCAGGTCCTTGCAGAAGACAGACTTGGCCTTTCTAATCATACTGGTGCACTTGTTTCAGGCTTCTCTATATCTTTGCAGGTGGACTGGGGATCTTGTTTCCCTGGCCAGTGCCCACAGATTGTCCCACTCTTTCATGCAGGCAAGAAGTTCCAGGTGATTCATCCGGATGGTGTACCTCTTGCCTTGTGTTTTTGAGTAGTGTAAAATTTATCACAGGCATCCATGAACTCAGAGATAATGAAATCTAAGGCTGAATCAATATCTACGATGGCATCAAGAAAGCTCCTGTCAATTTGGGACAAGTGGGCTTTGAATTCAAGCACCTTCTTTTTGCTTAGATCCCAGTTGAAAACAATCGGGGGCAGGGGCCTGAGCTGTTTAACTGCCCATAGAAATTGTACAAGAAAATGGTCACTTAGGGTGTCTGACAGAACTTGACAGCTTTATCCCTCTCAGGGTGCATGACCAGTACCCAGTTAAGTAACGTCTTAATGTCTGTCTCATAATGGGTCCTGATGTACTCAGTGACCATTTGTGTGAGGAACAGACTGGTCATCTTATGCCCATAACCTGTGCTTGACTTAGAATACCAATTAATGTTGAAGTCACTGGTAACAATGCATTCCCAGTTCTGCTTGAGATGTTGGAAGAAGTGAGGGAAGGACTATATGCCCTGATTCTGTTTACCAGGTGGGATATAAGCAGACAGGATGATAAGAGATTTGTGCTCACACCCTATCAATAATTTTTTTGCTAGGTATTCACAGTCCCTGGTTAGATCCTTAATCACAATTTTGGAGGCCTGCAGGCCTGATCTGAGGTAAATAAGGCAGCCCCCCTCCCACTTATTTCTTCTATCCCCCCTGAAGATATTGAATCTTGGCAATGAGGCAGTGATGTCTGCTAAGTGTGGACAGAGCCAAGTATCAGTTAGGCATTTCATGTCTGGCTGTACTAACACAACCCAACTTCAAAATTGGCAGATTTAGGGGGGGCGCTGTGGAGCCCAAGCAAGAAAATACGTCTCTGCAATTTTCCACATTCAAATAACAAAAACTGCATTTTATAGGCCGTTTGAATCAAACTGGACTTTTGGAACAGACTCCCGACTATTGAATTAGGAAGTATGGGGAATCCTAAATGGGATAAAGCTACAGAAGGTTCAGATCGAGGAAAAAGCTGTGGTGCTGCACAAACCTCGCGACCGGCCCCAGAAGACCTAACTAAAACTACATTTGGAACTGAAGAATCTCTCACGACGCTGGGGCTGAAAATGCAGACTTTAATCAACTCTGTGGCTAGCCTTTCTCAGAAAGTGGATTCCTTTAATAGTCGGGTGGTAGTAGTGGAATCTGCGGTGGAAGGCCTAAAGTCGGAAATTATGGAGGTAACGAAAAGGGCTGACTCTGCTAACGGAGCTCCTGCCTTGATGTCCAAAGAAATGCAACATGTTCATACGAGGCTCGAGACTATGGAGAATCAAATTAGAAGCGCTAATATACGACTGTTGGGCTTGCCAGAAGGCTTCAAGGGAGACCACCCCCTTATTGCAATTCAAGAATTCCTTACGGAAAAATTGCTGGCTGCAGGGCAAGATCCAATTGTGGGTATACAGAAGATCTACAGAGTTAACCCGCGTGGCCGACAACAATCAGAGGGGCCCTCGTACTCTGATGATCGCTACTTCTGGAACAGGAGTGCGAGATAGGATACTGGCATTGGCTCGAAGGGCAGGCACGCTGATGATCGAAGATCACCCAGTGTTTTTGTTCCCAGACTTAGCTTTGCATGCAGCAGCGCTGCAGAAATTGATCTTGATTGGGCAAACCCTCCCGAGAAGCAAGGTGTACCTCACACTATAGTTTTCCCGGCTCACTTGCGCATAGTCCACGAGGGTAAGGTTTATCTATTTATGGACCCTGTGGAGGCAGGAAAATGGGCTACTCGAATGGCTACAAAGAGTGTGAGTACCCAAGAAGACTCTAATTCGGACACCTGAAGGGACAGTGGAGTTCTGCTCCGATTGCTTTCTTTTTTTGTATACCATAAGAACAAATTAAGATGGACAGTTTCTATGCAGTTTAGCTACTGTTTTGTAATATTAGAATAATTGAGGATTGTGGTCTAATCAGGAGGAAGGGCTCATCCCCTCCAAAAAATGTTTCTCTTCTTTGCTCCAAAATATATGCTTAGGAAATCTACTTTGGTAGTTATTTTAGGTATTACGCATGGCGTCATTTGCTCTTATTGAGCATGTTTTTTATTGGGACTAAATGTTGAACATTTTAATCATTATAGATAAAGCCATGCTGCTCTTGGACTCTTTCACACAGCACAAATACAGGATGTTTAACTTTTGGTTTATCTAGTCTTGTACTAGTAATAGCATTACCCCCTATGTGGTAACTCAATATGGCAAATGCTCTTGTTACTTTTATTAAGGGACCTGCTCCCAGATGGAAATGCTATTATGGTCTGTTTGCTATATGTATGTTCAATGAGATGTCATTGGAAAATAAATAAAAAAATAAAGTAAAAAAAAAAAAATTGTCAGTTTTAGGTAACAGACTACTGATATTTATGGAGTCTAAGTTCAGTAGCCTTTGGCTGAGAGTGCCAGGCCCAGAGCTACCAGTAGGGTGTAGGTTAGGGTGGACATTACCAGACAATAGGAGTAGCATTATTGTAAGACCCTTGGAGACTCTGAGGTAGGGCTTCAGCCTCCAGGTTTTCTTCATAGGGAGGAAAGGCAGGCATGTGGCCCTGGAGACACCGCTACTTCATGTGATCCCATAGCACTCCCCGTGTATCACCAGAGGTAGGTGTTCCATGCGGGGGAGGACATATGCTGGAGGGCTTGAGTACTCTTGGGTTGTTTGGGGGGGACCAGTAGGCTTTGCTGTTTGCATGGGACCAAAGGGAGATGGCCTTCCTTGCCACAGAGGGATCTAGAGGTTTGGTTAAATGAACTGTAGTTAGGTAGGCAAGCAGCATTATTATTGCAAGGAAAATGTTTGCCTTGAAGGAGGTTAACAGCAATTGTTAAGTTAAACAGGTAAGTCACTAACCCGCTAACCCTTAGACATAGTACATCCAGGTGGGCTGATTGCAGTTCTACAGTAGAAGTAAGGGTGGCAGTTACTAGTAATATCCAATTATACAATGTCAAGGGAAGAATCCTGGGCTCTGATAGGTCAGTGTGTGCTTGGGACAGTGATGTTATTTCAGTATTACATCACTGTATGAAGTCCAGGCACACTTATGACCACAGAAAAGTGGAAGAAATCCCTCCGTCTCCATACAAGCCACAGCATAGCCAACACTGCCTTGCCATACAGAATTCAAACATTACAGAACAGTAAAGCCATAATGCCCCCTCCCAACACTAATGTCCTCCCTCACTCTGCCACTCCAGGGCTAATACAAAATTTAAGTTTCACCCTCTGTCACCTGGAAAAACACATCTGATTTCCCCCGAACCAAGCTGCTTGACTGAACAGCACAGACTGTAACTGCCAGTTGCGCTGTTCACTGAAGCTGCTCGGTTCAGAGACAAAATGTTTCATCTGCTATGCCAGTTTCCCAGTTCTCTCAGCATTAAAAAATAAAAAAAACTTAGTTTAAAGTCCTCTCTTGTGAGCATCACCAACATCTTCTACTGTCTGGCATGCACTAAATGTCCATGCCCGGCACTCCTCCATGGGCAGCCAGCAGTACTGACCATTAACACCACAAAGCAGACTTTTGTTCCCCATCTGTACCAGGGTAGGCAGTGGGACCAGCATCATTTTTCTCAAAAAGAAGCCAGAGGGACATAGAAAGCTGGGGGGGGGCGCATGTGGCAGATGACAACCTACCAAGAAAGACATGCTAAAGAGGGAACCTAGTGGCACACAACAGCAGCAGATAGTGGACAAAGAATAAACATTACCTTTTTTTAAACAAGTATGCTTCCACAGTCCAAAAATACAGTAAAACTGCCTTAAATTTTCTTTTTTTATCTTTTCAGTATTTTTTTCCATAATGAGCCATTGTATAAAAAGAATAAAGTATGGGGTGCTGTGTATAATGAGAAGTTTACACACACCCGAGGAGTAAGATGCTACATAAACCCTGAGAACTTAGCTCGAGGGGTTTATGAAAAGCATCTAAACCCAAGGGTGTGTGTAAACTTCAAGTTTACACACAGCACCCCATATTATATTTTATATAATTGCTGGGTCTCCACTTTTTTTGCCACAGCAATTATATAAAATACAAGATGTTCCCACAGACGTTCTGATGCTGCCATGCTCTGGTCCAATTTTTGTTCAGTAACCTGGCAGATTTTTCAGTTTTTACCTAATTTGTTTGCCCCCTCTGTGTGGAAAAAGATGACTTTTTAAAGAGAAATAACTTACCGCCAAGTTCTTATGGTGTGTCGGTGGAGTTTCCCCAAAGATGGAAGCAGTGAGCAGTGAGTGGCAAGCAGCATGAAGGGACAAACGGTGGTGGGTGCATGTGGAGACCGAGGGAAGCTGTGCGCGTGTTTGCCATTATACGTGCTCCTTTATAATGACAAAATGCGGCATGGTCTCACAGTGGGAAAAAGGGGACAGCCATTTATTATAATAGCAATAATGAACTCCAGGGTGTGTGTCATGCTGGGATAATGTTACCTCTCAGGTGATGGGTGCACTCAGCTTGCGGAATCGTGCCCAACCACCCAAGGCATGACATTATCCCAGCACAGCACACACCCTGTCATACATTATTGCTTAATCTAAAGAGCTGCTGATGTCTCAAAGTAATCTTTGAAAAACACATGATTTAGGTATAATTCAACTTATATTCCATATGTATTCTGTAGATTTCTCATCCCTGTTGTTTATTACTGAGGCAATTTGCATGAATACATTATATTTGTCCCTTAGAGTTCATCTGCCTCTTCAAATTACTCCCTACTTCAAGTCATAATCCTCTTTTGTGTCATCACAGTCTGTTGCCATGGGAGTAACTGTGATGTCACAAGGAGTGTATTACCTCAGGTACAGAGGAAGCAACAAGAACAAATGAAATTTTCAAGAGTAAAGATCCTGTGTTCATACAAATGACCTTAGTAATAAGTAATGGGGAGGAGAAATACTGAACTAATGTAAAATACATACTGAACTTTATTTATTTTATTTATTTATTTCTGATTTGGATTAATGCCTTTGAGCCAGGGCTTGTTTACAAAGTTTCCAGTCAAAGAGAGACAGTACAATACGATACAATACAATACAATACAATACATTGGTTACACATCAAGTAAAAGGATAATCATCAAATAAGATATGTTTGCTGGGACACAGTTGCTGACAAAGAGCGAGAATAATTACACGATTTCAAAAGAATGCTGAGTTACAACTTGAAGGATGCAGCAATAAACAACACTTAATTGGCTTGGTATAGCCCTTGTGTGCCAGGTAATTAAGGTTGGAGGAGGCATCCGGGTGAAGTGGGAGGAGGTAGCAAGAGCAGCCAGAGAGGCAGTGTCTAGGGATTGTCAAATGGGCAGGGCAGAGACATGTAGGTTGGGGGGACAAGGGAGGGGGTAGAAAAAGGGGAGGAGGGAGGTAAAGAGGTGGGTTAGGTGTGGGAGAGGTGGTAAAGGTGGACTGGGGGTTGGCCAGAGGTAGTTGGTGATATGTTAATTGCGAGTCTTTAGGCTAGCTAGAGTTACGTATTGCAGGAACAAGCATTTGCAAGTGTAAACTTTGTCTGCATATTATATTTTGTTAAAATTCTCCTGAAGGCATCAGCTGTTCTTAAACACTATCAGCAGGCAGAAACTTGTAGCAGGGTACTTAGCATTAACCTAACTTACAACTGGAACCCAAATCCTCAGATCACCCAGATAAGATGTTAGCGATACTGCTGTTGAAGTGAGGATGACAGTAGCCAGTAGTATCTGTTTTAACACTATCAGCAATCATACAGTGTCAGTGTACTTAGCACTAGGCCAGGCTTGTAACTGGTAACTGGGAAGTCACAACCACATGGATAGAGTGTAAGCAATATAACAGAGGGATTAAAGGTGGTTGCAGTCATTAAAATACAGCTTAGGCACTATAAGTAGTCAGACAGTAGCAGGAAAAATAGTGGTAGCCCTTGCTAGTAATTGGTAGCCAACTTGTAGCCAATATACTTGGTAGGTGCCTCTATAAGCAATTACCAAGTAAGCTCTCAATGCTCTACACTTACATTTGTAAACCTCACTCATGTCTTTGAATTGTATCTTTGTACCTTGCGTTTTATGATTGTCTATGTAATGTATTTGCCCGGTACAGCTTTTTCTACCTGTTGTTTATATTGCCATGCTGTAATGATGCTTGTTTTAAATTGTGTATGTTGTAATCCCCTCTCCCCTCCCCCTGGGTTGCACCTGAAATTGAGCCTTGGCTCAGTGTGTCTTTCCCAGTTACCAAATGTTTAAATAAATAAATAAATACATAGACCACCCAGATAGGGTGTTGATAATGCTACTGACATACTAGGGGTGGCTGCAAACCCGTACAATACTGTTTAAATACTGACAGCATTTTCAGCCTCTCCTGGGGAGATTAAAAATCTCACCTCACGTACAGATAAAACCACTGAGTAAAAGTGTTCATAATATATAGAAAATTGACATAATTACATAGAATGCAACATAATTAAATTCAGATGTGTGGCAGAGTTAGGCTACATCCTCAGCTGTGACTGATGGACCGCTTTTCCATCTCCTTATTTCCTAGCTACCAAAACTTCTGTTATGCAACAGTTAATGCTTTTATAATGTATGGTAGAACGTTGTTATAGGTAGAAATCTACCTTTTTATAACAAAGTTTTGCCATCAATGTGATGTCATAATGTTGTTAACCCATCAATGGTATGTCACATCGATGGGTTAACAACCGGGAACAGTCTGGGCATGCGTGCAACTGGATCGGACGGCTTTGAAACAGCCGTGTCGGTGAAAGCAGAGTGGTGGTGACATTACAAAAACTGCAGAAAGGAACTGCTTTCTTTTTTAAAAAACATAAATGGTACCATACACTATAAAATCTAATGTATGTTACATCAATAGTTAACCAGTTTTTCAACCCGTCTCAAGGTTGCCATGATGACGTAAACCCTTCAAACTTTGCTCTGGAGGATTATATAGGTGCCCTGGCAACCTCTCAATGGTTAGCAAACTGGTTAACCATTGATGACTATACATTATCCTTTATCTCTTTGCTTTTCTCCCCCCCCCCACCCTAGGTTGGCCACCTAGCGTAGCTTTTTACTATCTCTACTAAACTTCCTACTAGTTCTCTCTTTTCATTCTTTTTCCATTTCCATCCAGTCCCTGGAATGATGCCAAACACCCAGAGAGGTGTTGTGTAAAGTACATAAGCGCATTTTGTGTACAAAAGGCATGAAGGCTATTTTAAATAGGAATGAATACAGTTAGTAAAGCCTTTTTAAAGAAAAAGGATTGAGAAGTCATATAAAACAATACTAATTTAATGCCTAGTACAGTTACAAGAACTCTTTAAGGTATTTTCATAAATTCACACTATAGACCTGTTACAGTATAAGGTTCTATGTATGAGAATGTGGTATACTTTATAAAAGAGCTTTGTCACTGTGGATCAGAGATATAGAGAGTCAATATCTGTGGAGATAATCCAGAAATTACCCTGAAACAACCCTTCTCCCTTGGTTTTGAAACAGCATGTCCAGACTCATAAATAGAAAGGGCTTAGTCGGGTGATCCCCCCCCCACCAAAATATATAAATACCTCTTCACTGAGTTCACTTGAGTTCAGTACAGTGGGGCTCAGCCCTGAGGGAGGACACAGGCAGACAAGCTGTTGAATGCAGACAAGAAGGGTCTTAGGAGCTTCAAGATCCAGGACTGTATTATGGGAGAAACTACTGATGTTAAGTAGTGATTTTCTTTGCAATTTTTGTTGTTTTCATTTATAATTTTTCGAACTTTTGAAAAATAAATATTATACCACAGTGTGTTAAACCTGTAAATTTGCCTTGTCTGACAGTTATTACCACACGCTATGACAAGATGTTTCTACAAAAGAGAAGTTTCATCAGGTGATATCAAAGCAATTACAGAATGACAAAGCTTTTAGATGGTCCCTTAAGTTATTCTTGAAAATGCTATGCTTGAAATCAAAATCAAGTTTCATGTCATATGCATTATTTATCAGCATAGGAGTATAACAGGAAAGTGAATGTTCAGCCATTTTGGTTTTAATTTGGGTCTTGCAGTAATGTTTTATTGATGTCTTAGTTGTGCACTTTTACTAGTTTGCTGTTTAGCATTGTTGGTATTCCTGTGTTTAGGGTCTTTTGTAAAAATTTTGAACTGAGTACTGAATTCTATACTTTGAAGATAGAATTCAACTGCAGTGCTCAGGCTCCAACTACCCAACTTTCTAGAAATTTGGCGGCCCTGGCACCAGTAGTGCTCCTCCACCAACTAAAAGTCAGATTCATCAGGCATGCACCCAGACAGAAATTTTTTTTTGTTCTTTCCTCCTCCTCCCCCCTCAGTTCATCCTAACTGTTATATTTTGAGACCCTTGACATGTTATTATTAGATTATAACATATCTAAAAGCTTTATTATATATCATAGGCAAATCAGGAGGAACAGGCCTGTGGGTAATTTATTTATCGATTTACATATCAGAGTTATTCTTTGGTATTCTTTTTTATTACTAGCTTTTTTCTTCTCTTGAAATGTTTTAAAGTATGGGAGAATTACATCATATACCAATGAATCCGTTAGTAAGAATGTTAGATTTTTTTTATTAGATCTCTCCTATGTGTTAATTTCCAAAACTTTTGAATAAACTTAAGTTTCAAAAAAATTGTTGGTAAAGGTCACAGTGATGTTTCTTTTCCTCTGAGTTATTAGCAATTATGATTGTATTATTAAATGTGACCTCATAACTACAAAAAGGTGTGTCTGGTAAGTTATTCAATAACATGGAGTTGTATTCTAGTAATGAAATGGCCTGTTTCACAATAGTCTTTCTAACATTGATGGTTAGACTTCTAGTTTCTGTACAAATAGCTCAATTTAGATTTAGAAAATGATTTGATACAACTTGGATTAACTCAATAATCAATCTTTTAAAATTAGAAAAAATGCCCTAGAGTCAAAAGGAAGACCTTCACGCATTTGACAGAATATGGACTCCTTTTAAGAATCTCTTGCAAAATAGTATGATATAATGCTAATTGGCCACAAGGTATTGAATGAATAGAAACCTTCCATTGATATTAAGATATTGTCAGATAAGAAACATAAAAACATTGAAACATATAATCTGAAACCAGTAGGAGACTGATGGTCCGTTAAGTCTGCCCATACAGTAATTGGTACTACCCTATGCCTCGAGCCTAGTGCTGCAGTTGGTTATTCATGCCCTCCCTTCATTTACTTCCTCCAATCCTGGTTCCTCCAAGTGAGATTTTGAGTCTCCTAGCCTGCCCCACTCATGTCTTAATCCATTAAAGTTCCTTGCCCTACAACCTCTTCCAGTAGTCTGTTTCAAAGCTCCACCACTGTTTCCCTGAAATAAAACCTCCTCATATCCTTCTTAAATGTAACTCCCACTAATCTCCAGTTATGCCACCTTGTGACTGCATCTCTATTTCTAACAAACAGGTGCTCACAATTTACCCTGTTTATATCCCTTAAGAAGTTATAAGTCTCTATCATGCCCCCCCACGCTGTCTGGCCTCCAGCAAATATTGGTTCAGTGCCTTCACATGTTCCATATGTAATCTACCCAGCTGCCCTGAATCATTTTTATGACCATTCACTGTGCTGGCTCCAGGCTGTCAATGTCCTTTCTCAGGTGAAGACACCAAAACTGGGAAAAAAAACACTCCAGGTGAGGCCTCACCAGTGATCTGTATACGGACAGTGACACCACCCCATATTGACAAACCCCTCTTTATACATCTCAGCATCCTAGATGCCTTGCTGTAGGCCTTGTTGCACTGGCTAGTTTGCTTAAGTGAGTCATTGATGAGGACTCCCAGATTATTCTCTTCTGATAAAGTAGCCAGCTTAACCCCTCTCCGCCAGTACTCTGTGTGTGTTTTTCCCCTAAATGAAGAATCTTGCACTTCTTGGGGTCAGTCTCAACTGCTAGACCTTTGACCACTTCCCAAGCATTTCTAGATCTCTCTGAAGTTTCCTCACCCCTTTGTCATTGTCCACCCTGCCACAGAGCTTTGTGTTGTTAGCTAAGAGACACACCTTACCCTGAATACCTTCCCCATATTACTAAAGAATATAAGTAGAGCAGATCCCAAGACTGATCCCTGTAGCACCCCTGTTGTGACCCCGACCCCAGATTTGACCCAGTTAACCTCACCCTCTGCTGTCTTTTCCCGAACCAGTTTACCAGCCACTTGATACATCCCTTCTCTGCTCCGAAGCCCTCCAGCTTTTATTGCAGCCTTCTGTGCAACACAGAAGCAAAGTTTTTTTTTAATTCAAAGTAGAGCAAACCCACCACCTGGCCTTTGTCCATCACCCTTATGACCTGGCTGAAAAACACAACCTGTCTTGTCTGATACGATCTTCCTGACACAAACCTCTGTTGCTTGCTGTCCTGCAGCCCATTATTCTCTAAGTAGGCCACTAATCTTTCTTTCACAATAGTCTCCATTAATTTTCCCATACTGGAGGTAAGACTTACTGCTAAGTAGTTGCCTTGATCCTCCTTGCCCCCCCTTGTGAAGTGGGATGATGTCCATAGTTCACCAATTCCCTGGCACTATCCCCAACTCCAGTGAGTTATTATGCAACTGTGTTAGAGGCCCTGCCAGCTCAGAAGCAAGTCTCCTAAGTGCCCTTGAGTGTAGAACATCTGGGCCCCTGGCCTTGTCCACCCTAAGGGCTGCTAATCCTTTTTATACTCATTCAGCCATGATCACCACCCTACCCCTGTTCCTGTGCCCCCATGTGACTGCCTTGATTCCACTTTGTGGAATAGGTCCTTCGTCCTTCACTGTGAACACAAGTAATTGTTTAGGATATTGGCCTTCTGCTCATCTTTCACCAGCCTTCTTCCCTCAGCTAGCCTGATAATTCCTCCCATAGCCTTCCTTTTCTCCTGAATCCATCTAAACAAATCATTTTCCCCTCCCCTCACACCCTCAGAGATATGTAGCTCTGTGTCTGCCTTCACCTTGTTTACCACCATGTTCCCTTTCTTCAGCTTTGCCTGAAGTTTCTCCCTTTCCTTCTCCCATTTGATCACTTTTTATCTCATACTGATGAAGCCTTCCTTTTTGCCCTCACAGCCTCACCCACCTCATGAAAGAACAAGACTGGCCTCTTATGCTTGTTCCTTTTGGTTGTCTTATTGTTATTGTTCATGTGTACCGGAACCTTCAATAAAAAGCTTTTAAAAACAGAAGACATTATTTAAGGAATCTTTTCTTTACGCTTGAATTTCATCTTGTTGTTGGCTATTTAGATACAGTATTTACTGTACAATGGAGTCATAATCAAGGCCACTAGTTTTCGTTTTTTACTGGAAAACCTGGTAAAATTCCAGAATTAGGGCTGCCTGAACAACGGTGAAAACAAAGATTTCATGGAATCTGACATTTTATACCTGATCAGTAAATCTACAAAACTTGTGTTTTTCTTATAATTGTTTCCTGTACTATTTTCAATGTGATTTATTTAATGCTCTGTATATTAAGCCTTCTTTTATTCTGATTATTTATACACATACTAAAAGAATGACAGCAGAATCCCGGTAAAATCTGGAAATTAGAGTAATAATTACTGGTGCAAGTCAGGAATCAAGTCTTGAAAATGGAATTTCATTCTTTTAATCACCGTAAATCAGTGGCCTTGGTCATAATTTGCAATTCATACCTAAGCTCTCAGTTTTCATTTATATTAACTCTTAGGATTTAAATCAATTTATTTTGTTATAAAAGTTAAATTTATATATATCTTTATTTATTTCAAACATTTCACCAGGAAAGACAAACTGAGCTGAGTAGCAGCTTGTTTCCAGATGCATCCTGGGGGGAAGGGGCAAGGGAGATAGAAATATAACAATTCAGAGCATTTACAGTACAATATTTGCAATATATTTACAATATTTACAAACAGGAGTAGAATCATATATGAAATACACACAATGAGAAGCACTCTACAAAAAGGTGACTTAGCAATTTTTAGTTATGGCCAGAATAGAGCAGGATATTATTTAATTGATCCGGGACTATACAGGAGGAGGCAGTGGAAGTTAGACAAGGTAGGTAGTAGGGAGGATGGGCAGTATAATAGGGGGAAGGAGAAGACAAGGGGGGACAATGTTTGAGGGACTAAGATCAGTGGATGAAGCAGGGGTGAAGATCAGGTGCATTTGCATAAAGAAGCAATGAAGTCATGGAGCAGAGAGAAGAGGGAATGAAGGGAAGAGGCAGAGTGGGTGGATGGGGAAGGGAATTCCACAGCTTAGAGAGGCTGAACGAGAAAGCAGACTGGCCAGCAGAAGACGACCTAGGCAGGAGTGCTATGGAGCGATAGCCAGAGCTGTGAAGGAAGTAGGAGGAAGGAGGAGGAGGGGGGTGAGAGGAGAGAGGAGAGGTGAGGTATGAGGGAAGAGAGGTAAGTCAGTACTTGGCAATAAAGGAGGAGCAATATGCAAGGTGTCTGGCTTCAAGGGACGAAAAGGAGACGGCATTGTAAAGGGAGCAATGGTGAGTGTGGGGTGGGCAGTCGAGGGCCAACCTGCAGGAGGAGTGAAAAAAGAATCCCGTCTGGCTAAAGTGGACTTAGGAGCACTGCTGTAAACAATGTCTCCATAGTCAGAAATAGGGAGAATCATTTTCTATAGAATGACTCTGCGAGTCAGCAAGGGGATGCACTCACGGTTTCTGTATAACGTGCCTAACTATGGGTACATCTTTTTGCGGATGGCATCCGCATGTCCAGAAAAATCAAGGTGATGGTCAAGCCACACCCAGAGGTACTTGAAGGAGGGAATGTCCACAAGGGGGGACCCACCTAGGGTGTGACAGCAGGGGAGGGCTGTAAGTCTGGAGAGCTTTTGCCTGGTTCTGAAGGTTATGGAGACCATTTTCTTTCTGTTGAAGGACAGCTGATTTGAGGAGAGCTTTAGAAGGGAGGAGATTGGAAGGCTGATAGCAGAGAAAGAGAGATGGAGGAGTTTAGAGTCAAGCCCATCTGGGCTCTTGCACTAGAGGGGTCTGCTGGTGTGACTGGGGAGAAGGAGAAAGGAGGAGATGGGAAGGGCCAATGGGGGTCGGGGGTCGGTGAGGTGAAAGGGGGGAGAGAGAGAGGAAGAGACACAGGAGGTGAAGAAAGCATTGAATTCAGAGTCAACAAAAGGGGGGTCAGAAATGGTGGTGTCCTGCACCCTGAGGTCCAGGATTAAGGACTGGGCTGGGGGTGAGAAGAGATTGTTGACAACCTTCCTAAAGTTGAAGGGGTGATTAATATGTTTTGGAAGGTGGCAAAAAAGTACTCAGCCATAGCAAGTTCAATTGCTCTGGTGCAGGCATTACATAAGATTCAGTATTTGTGTAAGTCAGCAGGGAGCCTGAGGACTTTTGAGCCTTCTATGCAAGATCCTGTGCACCCAGGCAAGCCAGCAGTTTGGCTGAGACCCAGGGGAGGTGGGAACCTCATACCCTGGTTTTCCTGAGTGGAGCATGATGATCTCAGATAGACAGGAAATTGAACTTGAAGTAACTTAGTGCAGAGTCAGTGGAGCTGGCAGTGGAGATGGGTGACCAGTCTGTTGCTACTAAGTCCTCATGGAGGGAGAACAAGTCCAATGACCGGAACGATCGGATCAGGAAGAGTTTTGTAGAGCATTGGATCTGTGAATTTTGCATATGCAGTAGACCATGTGGTGGTCACTGAGGGCATCCAGGAGGGTACCAGATGCAATAATACAGTGTGAGTGGGAGACAAGGGCCCAGTCCAATAATGTGTGATTTTGGTATTTGTGGTTGAGGTGGGTGGGATCAGAGACCAGTTGGGTTAGGTTAAGGGACTTGATGTTATTGCAGAATTTGGATAGTGAGGGAGAGAGCCAATTTTTGTTAAAGTCCCCAAGGATGAGTAGTTCACTAGCTGAGACTTGAGAGCAGATAGTGGAGAGAAGGTCAATGACATTGGAGGAAGGTAGGCCAGGACAGCAGTAAACACCAGCCACAAAGATGAGGAGAGAAAGGGAGGGAGAATTTGATAAGTAGGAGTTCATAAGCAGAGGGGGAGGAGATAGAGAGTATTGAGATGAACAGGATGGCGGAGGTGAGGTATATGGCAAGACTGCCACCCCTCGTAGCTCAATCCTGCTGGGTAAGCAAGCAAGCACACTGGAATGGCAGCTGCAGTGTCTGGAATCTTGTGGGAAAGCCAGGATTCTAAGATAACCAATGTCTGTTTGAAGGTTGCTCATGATAGGTTGTAAGAGGTCAATTGTGGGGAGGAGGCTACGGACATTAATGTGTGCTGCACTCATCTCTTTGGGGAGGCAGGTGGTGGGAGGGCAGGGCCTGGATTGGGCTCTATATTACATGCAAGTAATAATAGCAGAAAGATATGGTGCTTAATGGGAATAGTGGAGCATTTGCGTGGCAGTTGAGGAGGAGAGTGGGGGTGAGGTGGTGGACAGGGGTAGGGGGAGAGCAAGGAGCTAAGAGTAGCAAGATGGAGGCTGAGTGATAGGAGAAGAGAGCAGCTAGGAAGCCAAGGAAATGGGAGAGAGAGAGTGGAAACAGGAGGAAAGCAGGATGGGGGAGATGATGGTGGGGATAAAAAGGAAAGAAGGGAGAGAGGGAGAGTCAATGGGAGGAAGGGAAGAAAGGGTAAACAGGAGAGGAAGGAGAGAAAGGGAGATTAGGAGCATGTTGCAGTGGCCGGAGCACTGGGGATAGTGATAGTCAGGAGGGAATGGGTGAAGGAGGAGAGCTATATGGGGAGAGGACTGGAGAGTAATGAGTAGCAGTAGAGAAGCAGGATGGAAAGGGACTGTGCTAGGAAAGTATCACAGAGAAAGTAGATCAGGGGACCCCATATAGGGAGTTGGTGCAAATTGGGGAAAAACAGAGGGAGACAAACATAAGGCAATTGGAAAATGAGCATAGTGAAGAGAAAAGGTCATTGGACCCAGTATGGGGCATTGATGTAGACTGGGATAGGCAGAGGGAGGTAAGTAAAAGGCAGTCAGGTTGACTATGAAGGGGAAATATCACATTGAGAGGAGAGAAACAGGGAACCCTGTAAGTGAAGAGAGTGGGATAATTGAGATGTGCAGTGATGCACTGAGATTGCAGACACCATTAACAGCAGTATTGCAGAGAGCAAACTAAAGTAAGAATCAGAGGACAATAACTGTTCACACAGATCCAACAGGACAATACATCAGTCAAACATTCAACAGTTGTAGTGCAGTGAACAAGCTAGACTGAGAAACAGCAACCTAGACTATGGTTTGCACTGAAGAATAACTGATAATTAGCAAGCTAAACAGAAGTATTAGCAGGTGTATGCAGAACATTAATCAACACTAATAGTACAGTGAGCAAGCTACACTATGACTTAGCCAGTTCAAAACTGCAGGCTGCCGTGTGGATGAAGTACCAGTCAGGGACAGAACAACATTCAGTAACAGCGAAGAAGAACCAAGGCTTTTATATCAGAGGAGCTGTATGCAAAAAACTGTAGTTGGCATGATGGCATAACACCAGTGACATTATGAATGCAATGAGTTAGACTGTACTTACAGCAGCTTAGGGACTGGGAGGCAGGGAGGTGGAGCGGTATAGTGGCAAACCAACTGGCTGCTACTGGCTGACAGTAGCAGACACAAGGCAGACAGTATCACTAATCCTTTTTGGGTGGTCCTTCATGCGGGGGCCACAGTGTAGGGGCCCACTTGTGGAGCCCTTCTGAAATACAGAAGAGAGAGACACGCCCCTGGAAGTCCTGAGCCTCTGGATTGGCTCTGCTGCCAGAGGATAGTCTGCCACTGAAAGAATTCAATCAATTTCAGGCAGCTCCTCTCTGGCAGGAAGTCCAGCAGTCATTTGGGGAGGTCCAACAGCTGCCCTCTCAACCCCTTTCACTGCAGTACAGGAGATGAAGAATGAGTGGGAGCACTGATTCTTGAAATTTAAATTCTGGTGGGACGTTTTTTCTCAAATGCCCCCGGGAAGTCCTGAACCTCTGGACTGGCTCTGCTGCAGGAGGGGATTCTGCCACTGAAAGAATTCAAACATATTCAGACAGCTCCTCTCTGGGAGGAAGTCTGGTGGTCATTGGTGGGGGAAGGAAAGGGTCCAACAGCTGCCCTCTCGATCTCTTTCAACTGCAGTCCAGGAGATGAAGAATAAGAGAACACCGACTCTGTTGAAATGTAAATTCTGGCTGGCTGTTTTTTCTCAAATGCCCCCAGGAAGTCCTGAGACTCTTGATTGGTTCCACTACCAGAGGGGAGTCTGCCACTGAAAAAATTCTAACAATTTCAGGCAGCTCATCTTTGGTGGGAAGTCTGGTGATCTATTATAGAAACAGAAACATAGAATTTGACAGCAGATAAGGACCGCTTGGCCCACCTAGTCTGCCCATTTTCCTACCTAACAGATAAGCTGCAGATCCTAGTTAACCAACAGCTTACTTCCTCCTACCCCCCACTAGGACTGCCTTATGTCTGTCCCATGCATTCTTGAATTCCCCCACTGTTCTTGACTCCACGACCTCCTCAGGGAGGCTGTTCATGCATCCACAACCCTCTCCATGAAAAAATACTTCTCACATTACCTCTGAGCCAGTCTCCCCATCTTCAAATTGTGCCCCTTGTTGCACATCTCTTTTCTGAAAGATGCTACCCTCTTGGACTTTGTTGATTCCTTGAGGTACTTGAAAGTTTCTATCATGTCCCTCTCCCTTCTTTCCTCAAGGGTATACATATTAAGCTCCTTTAGTCTTTCTTCATATGTCTTCTGGTGCAGACCCTGCACCATTTTGGTTGCCTCCTGGACAGCCTCCACTCTGTCTATGTCTTTATGAGATGGGGTCTCCAGAACTGCACACAGTACTCCAGATGGGGTCTCCCAACTGTACAGAGGATAACAACTTCCTGTTTTCTACTATCGATGCCTCTTCCTATGCATCCCAGTATCCCCCAGCCTTCCTTACTGCCTTCTACATTGCTTGCCCACCTTTAGGTCATCTGATATAATTACCCCAGGTCCCTTTCCATTTTTACTGTTGTTAGTATCTCACCCCCCATTGTGTACTCTTCCCCTGGGTTTTTGTTTCCCATGTGCATTACCTTGCACTTCTTCGCATTGAATCTGAGCTGCCATACATTTGACCATTCCTCCAACCTTGCCAAGTCCCTTCTCATCCTTTCCACTCCATCTTGTGTATCAACCCTGTTGCAGATCTTTGTGTCGTCTGCAAAGAGACATACTTTTCCTTCCAGTTCCTCTGCAATGTCACTTATAAAGACATTAAAAGGACCAGTCCTAGTACTGAACCTCATGTACCCCCTAGTAACCTCCTTTCTTCACTGTGTACTCCATTTACTACTACCCTTGCGCCCTGTTGTCTAGCCAATTTTATCCAGGCTACCACCTTGGAGCCCACTCCAAGGCTGGCTAACTTGTGTATTAATCTTTTGTGTGGGACTGTATCAAATGCCTTACTAAAATCTAGGTAGGCCATGTCCACAGCCCCTCCCTGGTCTACTACTTTGGTCACCCAGTCAAAAAATCTATTAGATTCATCTGACACAACCTTTCCATCGTGAATCCATGCTGCCTTGGGCCCTGTGGCCCACTGGCCTCTAGGTACTCAACAATTCTTTCCTTCAGAAGTGATTCCATCATTTTCCCTACCACTGAGGTCAAACTAACTGGTCTGTAGTTTCCTGCCTCTGTCCTGCTCCCACTTTTGTGAAGAGGAATCACATCTGCCCTCCTCCAGTCCTCAGGTACCACCCTATCCTCCCATGATTTGTTAAAGAGAGTAGTCAGCGGTGTCACTAGTTCTACCCTTAGTTCTTTTAGAATTCTTGGGTGAATCCCATCAGGCCCCATTGCTTTGTCCACCTTCAATTTTATTAGTTCTTTCAGAACCCTTTCTTCTGTAAATGGACTGATATCACCCCGTCTTCAGAGTGTTTCTTTGTTTGGTTTAGGTACCTCCCTCCTCTTCCTTTGTGAATACTGAGCAGAAATATTCGTTCAGTATCCCTGCTTTTTCACTCTCCCTCTCTACCCACATTCCCCCCCCTTTATTGAGCCTCAGTATCCCTCCTTTGGTCTTTCTTCGCTCCCTAATGTACCTATAAGAGGTCTTATCCCCCTTCCTAACAGAATTGGCTATCCTTTCCTCAGTTTGGGCCTTTGCTATTCTGACTGCCTTCCCAGTCTCTTTCTGCTTTAACTAATAAAGTTCTCTGTCCTGCTCCTTCTGTGTTTCCTTATATTTCCTGAATGTTATCCTTTTCTCCTTAACCTTCCCTGCCACCTCTTTTGAGAACCATAGCGTTTTTTTCCTTCGTTGTGTTTTATTGATTTGCTTTACACAAAGGCTTGTTGCCTCTGTGATGGCTGTTTGATTACTCCCATTGTTCCTCCACCCTCCTTCTTGCCTGTTTGCTAGTGCTTTTCTAAGGCACTCTCTCATTTTCCAAAGTCAGCCCTCCTAAAGTCCAATACTCTTGCTTTTGTATGGCTTGATTGTATGGCTGTGTTTATCATGAACCACACTGTTTGGTGGTCGCTTGTTCCCAGATGGCTACCCACCTCTAAATCTGAGATTCTTTCTCCGTCCCCATTTGAGAGTACCAGGTCTAAGATTGCTCCCTCCTGAGTGGGTTCCAATACTAGCTGTCTGAGGCATGCCCCCTGTAGGGCATCAAGAATGACCTGGCTCTTGGATGTGCGTGCAGCAAAGGTGCTCCAGTTAACATCTGGCATATTCAGGTCCCCCATCAACAATATCTCCCCTTTTTCTGCCATTCTAAGGAAGCCTTCTATCATTTCCTTGTCCATTCCCTCCCCCTGAGATGGGTGTCTGTATACAACCCCTGTGCGGATTGTGGTGCCATTTCCTGTCTCCAGGGTGACCCAGAGTGCCTCATCTGCTCCCTGTTTACTCTTTAGTTCTGTTGCTTTGATCCCTTCCTTTACATAGAGAGCTACTCCTCCTCCTCTTTTACCCTCCCTGTCCCTCCTGTAGATTGTGTATCCTGGTATGTTGACATCCCAGTCATGATTCTCTGTGTACCATGTTTCTGTGACTGCCACAATATCCAGGCAACACTCTTCCATCAAGGCCACTAGTTCAGGGAGCTTGTTACACAGACTACGGGCATTGGTACTCATCACCCTCCACTTTTTGATAGCCTTACCCCTTTTAGCCCCATTCCTGCCCTTACTGCCTTTGCCTTTTTTTACATTTACCTCTGTCCTGCTCCCCAATAACTTCTCTACCTTGGTGTTTACCTCACTAATTACCATGTTTTGTGGGGGGAGGCTGGGATTTCCCTGCTCATTTTCAGTGCTTCCCCCCTTGGCTAGTTTAAATGCTTGCCAATGAAGCATTTAAACCTCTCACCTAGGATCCTGGTTCCCCCCCTGGACAGATGCAGACCATCGCACCAGTATAGGTCTGCATCGCTCCAGGTGGTTCCCCAGTCCCCAATGAAGCCAAAACCCTGAGCTCCACACCAGTTTTTCAACCACTCATTGAATTCCCTGGTGAGGAGTACCCTAGCATCACCCTTGCCATAGACAGGCAACACCTCTGAGAAGGTTACCTTATGCGCCACTTGTCTAAGGCCCCTCCCCAACTCTACAAACTCCTTTTGCACTGCTCTGATCCCATTCCTAGACAGGTCATTTGTCCCTAGGTGGACAATGACATCAAGCTCCTTCCCTCATGCAGCTCCTCCCACGATCCTGAGGATTTGCTTCCTGTCCCTCCAAGCCGTGGTGCCAGGAAGGCACCCTACCTCCCTCTCCCCTTCTTCCACCATTTCTACCCCCCTAATGATTGAGTCCCCCACCAGGAGTTGTTTCTTTCCCCCGTGGGGTCCCATGCCACCCTCCTGTGGGTCTCCTTTGTGAAGGTTCCCAGCATCCTTCTTGGTCTCCACTGCAGGTGCCTCCATAGAGGAACCACTATCCACCAGAAGAGCGAATGAAATGTGGAGAGGTACAGCTGGAGGGATGCAACGCTGTTCCACCAGCCTCTCGCTCCCTGAACCCACCCTGGTCCAGCCTCTCCTCTTTCTTGGCAACCTCTGAGGTAGTGGCATTGTTTCTGGTGGTCCCTGGGTGGGGGAGGAGGTTTCACAAATCCTAGCCAGGTCAGCCTGGAGACGGGCAACCTCCTCTCTCAGACCAGAGAGGTGCCTGCAAATAGGGCAGCATCGCAGCCTCCAGAATGTCTCCCGGAACATTACCACCCCACAGCCATTGCACTGCACCACTCCTATCATGTCTTATTTTGTGTCCCCTCTCCTGTTTCTCTGTATGCTTACTCTATTCTCTCCTAACAACTCTCACCCTTCCTGTTCTGGGACAGCAACTTCCTATCTTCTTTAGCAGCCTCCTTCTTCCTTGCTCAATGTCAGACCACCATACTACACAATGTAGGTGAGTCAAACCTTACAGCAAAATTATTTGTTTTAGCTTCTGTAGCAGACTAAATGATAATAAATAATCACTTTCAATGGATGGAGGGTCAGAAGCATTTACAGTATTTTCATTTTAGGTGGGTCACAAAGGAGTTCTTAACCATTTATGGGAGAACAGCTTGCAAAATGCCTGGTGCCAGAACAATTGCCTCTGCTGATCTCAAGACAGAATAGTGAAAACAGAAACAGGTAAATCTTCCTTAAAAGAATTTATCTGAAACTGTATAAGTTGGACAAACAATGGCTTCACTCAGAATATGACACTTATCATCACTTCTGAGGGGACATGACTTTGATAGCTCACTTGTGGCTCTACGACTCATTGATTGTGGCCCTGTACACCTCACACATGAAGATAAATGGCATATTCTGGGTTAGTCAATTATATCTACTGTATTTACATAAGAACATAGGAGTCTCAGATAAGAGGAGGGTACAGCTCAAGTTTCCACAAATCCAAAAAGTCAGCACTCCCAGCAAAGAAAGCAGGCACAAACAGAGAAAATAATGCTGAATGCAGGTTGCTTTATTTGTGACTGATCCAGAGTACAAGTGCAAAATGCCAGCAACACCTAGCGCTTCAGCGAACAGCCCCCTTCATGAAGGCTGTTTGCTGAAGCGCTATGGGCAGCTAGCATTTTTCACTTGTGCTTTGAATCAGTCGCAAATAAAGCAATCTACATTCAGCATTATTTTTTGCATTTGTGCCTGCTTTTTTGCTGGGAGTGCTGACTTCTTGGATTTGTGGTAACGTGTTTTGGACTGGCCGCCCTTATCAGCACCCACCTCATGGCTGTTGACAGTGGTCATTTTGTTGGAGACTTTTGAAGCTCATCAAGCTTGTCTGCCATTATTCAGTGGTTGTAATTGTAACCATTTATTCTCCCCTTCTGAAGATATTTATTCAAGTTTCATTTGAAACTAGATTTTCACTGTCCACTACCTTGTTTGGCAGACCATTCCATATGGTTATCACTTATTGTGAATGCCATGCTTTTTATTTCTTAATTTTGAAAAGCTTTCCTTTAAGATGGTAAATATGAGGTTGGCCCAGTGGCACTGGAGAGTAGAGGCACTGGACGCTACACCTCGCAACATGCTGGTGACCAGGGTTCGGTGACAGACTCGGGTAGTCGGGGGTCAGCAGGGGAGGAAGAGGATTAAGCATCGGGAGGACTGCTTTCCTCTCCCTGAGGTGGGGTCCAGGGATGCCTGGTGTCCAGACAGCCCTGATGGAGATCAGGGGTACTGCAGGATCACCGGTCGACATAAGGGCGGAATGCAGCAGACGCCAGCAGGGTAGCCGTGCAAAGGCATCATTGCATGCGGCACTCCAGGGGAGAAACAATAAAAAAAATCCCATCCACGGGGATTGGTGAAGGCACCTCCACCCCGGACCACACTCCAAATACCAGGCACCCTCCTCTCCGCTGCCTGCCCAGCTCGGCCTGACACTCTATACTGTAGATAGAGTGCCCTGGGCGGATAGGATGGCCCCTCCCCAGGGGGGCTCAGAACTGGGGGACATGTCGGGTAGAGCGAGGGGAGAGGAGGAGTGTGTCTTAGGTGTGAGGTAGAGCCCGGACAATGGAGGATGCTGGAGACAGTTCCCTGAGGGGTGGTGCAGACACAGAATTAAAAAAAAAAAAAGATGGTAAATATGCCAGCTAATCTGAAAACATGATTTTTTTAAATTTCAATTGTATTTATTTATTTATTTGGTCTCGGATTAACACTTTTGAGCTGAAAGCTTGTTACACAGGTTCCACGTCAAAAGTACAAGAGACAAACATTAATTTGTGTAAACAACAATTGATTACATAGCATATATACAGGGTGAGAAGGTTAACAAAAAGCTAATGCAACAGCAGCATTAATAGGAAAGTTGTTTATCGTTAGCCAAGTTGCTGAGTGAAGCAGGAGGAAGGAGACAGGGTCCTGAATGGACAGAACAGAGGAGCAGCCCAGGGGCCTTGTCAGGAGGGTAAATATGGGCACAGTATCTAGAAAGCAGAGGACTCTACCAAAGCAGAACAATAGGTGGGGTGAGAAACAAAGTGGAACTAGGGTGTAGAGGAGGGAGGGGGAGGGGAAGGGGGAAGGGAGAGAGAGAAAGGAGGCATGAGGCAGTTAGATTAAGCAGTCACAGGTGGAGCTAGCCACTAAGTGATGATTGAGCTTCTGTCTAAAAGCACCCAAGGTTGGTGTGGTATGTTTGTCAACAAGAAGGGAGTTGAACCAGTAAGGGGCATGGTAGATGAAGGACCTTTGGCCTTAGGAGGTGCGGCACTGGGGAGTAATGAATAACTGGTTCACGGAGCTCAGAGTATGGTGAGGATTAACGCAACAGACAAAAAGCTGTGAGACCCCAGGGGGTAACATGCCTAAGCTTTTTTTTTTAGCCAACAGGCAAGTTTGGCATTTAAGTCTTCTGCAGAGTTGGAGCCAATTAGCCTGAGTGTAAAGGCCACAGGTGTGAGTCATGCGCAGCGCTCCAGCAAAGAGCCAGCAAGGTTTGTTTAGCGCTGTTTTAAGGCACTGTAGGGATGTGTCAGTTGCTTACCTGTAGACAACCAGTCCATAGTCAACTAAGGAAACCACCGAGCTGTGAACATCCATATGTAGGGCTTCAGGGGTCGGACACTGTTTATGCCTATGAAGCAGACCAATGCACATGTTGAGAGTTTTGGCAGTATTATCAATATGGAGGGCATAGGAAAGGGTGTTGTCAACTGTTATTCCCAAGTATTTAAAATGTTGGACAAGTTCCAAAGGGGAACCTGAGATGTTACAAATTGAGAGAGGGTATTGTCTGTGCTTGTTTTGTGAGCTGGAGAACAACATAGTCTTTGTCTTTTTATAGTTCATTATCAATTTGTGGTCACCGAACCAACTTTTGATGCTAGCAAAATCCCATTGAAGCTGGCTCTCCAGAACCCTGGGGTCAGGGCCACTTGAAAAAAGAACTGCATCATATGTGTAGAGGAGGATGCGACCCTGGCAAGCTAGAGGAAGACTATTCAAGAATATACTGAAATGAAGTGGGCCCAGGATCGATGCCTGCGGAACGCCTGAGCAGACAGGTTTATTATCAGAGAGGACAGTACCTATCTTCACCCACTGCAAGCAGTTTTGTAGGTAGCTTTGAAACCAAGAGATGGTTCCAGGGGAGAGACCAGTGGCTGTAAGTTGGTTGGCAAGGAGGACATGATTTGCCGTATCAAAAGCTTTGGTTAAATCGATGTACACTGCCCCAACACGATGACCTTTATTGAGGGATTTGTGGATAAAGCCTGTATATTCAAGCAGAGCTGTTGTGGTACTGTGTCCAGACCTAAACCCATGTTGTTCAGGATATTGAAGCTGGTATTTCTCCATATATTCTATTATCTGGTCAGCAACAATTATCTCAAGTGCTTTCAAGAGTAGCGGGAGAATGGAAATAGGTCTCTAGTCCCCAGGTGAGGCACGGTCACCACTCTTATGTACAGGTGTCACTACAGCAGATTTCCACCTTTGGGGGAACTGTGAGTGACTGAGTAATAGGTTAACGATGGGGGTTAGGGGAAACAGAATTTCTTCCAGGCAGAGAACTACAAGTTTGAGATTGAGGGTATCCCCGCCAAATCTCGCTTTACCTAGCATCTTACGAAGATATTTCCTGGCTTCATTTACTATGATGATCCTGAAATAAAATGGACAGTGCACAGAGGGCTTTATGGAATTGCCTGGGGTGTTATGGGAGAAGAAATCAGGGGGGAGGACCCCACTGATGGTTAGTGGAGGGTCAAGTACAGGGGAACCATCAATGTTAAGCATGGTTGGGGCAGATCTGGGTTCCTTGCCCGTAACCTCTTTTAGGTTACTCCAGAAGTTTTTGCTATCGTTCCAGGTTCGAGCAAGGGCTTCTTTATAGTAGTTGCTTTTTCTTAGGTGGTTAGTCAACGTGCACGTATTTCTTGCCTTTTTGTAGTTCAGTATATCGGATTGCTTGCCAGAGGCCCTGGCAACATGCCAGAGATGGTCAAGATTGTTCAGGAGATGAATGATTTCTAGGGATAGACAGGGGTTAAGGTGAACTTTGATTCTGCATTTTTTAAAAGGGGCGTGTTTGTCACATAATGCATTGAAGAGGCGGATGAAATGCTTAAGTGCACAATCAACATCACTGGACTCGTGGACAACTGAATAGTCTGTATTAAGAAGATCACATTTCAGAAGGCCATGATGGCCCCGATAAGGACCCTATTCATAATTGTTTAGGCAGGAGGTTTGTAGGACTTATTAGTCAAGCAGAACCAGACAAGGGAGTGGTCACTGATAGCATCTGGGAGCACAGTAGTGCCTGATACATGGTTAGGATGGTTTATGAGTACCCAGTTAAGCAGAGTACTTGTACCAGTCCCATAGTTCATTATTGTGGGATTCTCAATGAGCTGAAAGAAATGAGCAGCAAGAAATGCATCCTTAAAGTGGCTAGCCTCAGAGGAGAGTCAATTGACGTTGAAGTCACCAAGAAGTAAGACTTCAGCATTAAGGCTCAGACTACCTATGCAGTCCAGTAAAGAGTCAAGGCCTTGGGCAGTGAGCCTAGGAGGGATGTAAATGGATAGGACAGTAATGGTTTTGTTATGAGCACCAAGTAGTACCTTAATGGCAAGTACCTCTATGTTAACCCCTATGCTGGGTAGTGGCAGGACTACCTGCCTGTAGACAGTGTCTACTATACTCATTTCTGCTTGTTTTGTATATCGCTATGAGTGTACCTCTCATTCTCCTCATTTCCAGTTTAAAGAGGCCCTGTCTTGTCAACCTCTCCTGATAGGTCTTATTTTTTAGCCCTGTTATCATTTTTGTTGTTCTATGCTGCACTTCTTCCAGTCTCTGAATGTCTGTGTTATATTGGGGTGACCAGAGCTGCAAACAGTATTCCAAGTGTGGCCTAACCATGGTATGATAAACTGGCAGGATAACTTCCTTATCCCTCCTATTGTTATTTCTTCTTATGCAATCTAAGCTTTTGTTGTACTTCATTCATAACTTGCTCACACCGGCTAGAATGATTTAGATCATTTGACACAGTGATGCCAAAAGCTCTTTCACTAACTGATTCTCGTAACTCAGTACCTCCAAAACAATATGTTGCTGTAGAATTTTTCTGACAAAAATGCATCACTGCACACAACAATATTAAATCTTATTTAGCTCTCTGGCTCACATATTAAGTTCATCCAGTTCCTCCTGGAACTTAACTATTTTGGCATAGTTATCCACGATGTATCTGACTTTTGCATCATCAACAAATGTTGCCATACACTTGTGCTGTATGGAATTTTCAAATTCCAGTGGAACAGAATTTTGTGTTATTTTTGATATTCCTCCAAAATTCCAACGAATTTCACCAGAAACAGAATGGTGAAATTCCGCAGCAGAAAAATGCAGAATGAGTTTTCCACTACTTTTCTGTGGAATTCTATTCTGTGGATCTCAATATTTTCCACAGAAATGGTTGCAGAATGATTTTCCATGGAAAAATGCTGTTCTGCAGAATGTAATTCTGTGGATCACAGCAGGTGGAATTCCACAGAAGAACCAGCAAAATTCTAGCAGAAATTACGCTGGCGGAATGGTCATTCCACGCTAATTCTGCTGGTGGAATTCTGCATTCCACACAACACTGTCATACACCCTTATTTGCTGATCATCATTGTTGATGTATAGATATTAAATAATGTTGTGCCCAACACATATCCCGGGGAAACACTGCTGGTTATCGTAACATAATTGGAATCATACTCATTTAACTTCACTAACTGCATGCAGACACTCAGTCATGACATAATCCACCTTATATTATTTTACTTAATATTTATTAGTTGTTCCACCAGCTCGGCATGAGGCACAGTGTCAAAAGCCATACTGAGGACAAGATAGACTATGCCAACTGCACTTCCCTCATCCATGGTCAAACTGACCCTGTCAAAGAAATCCAGAAAATTAGTAGTACAGGATCTGTCCTTCCTGAAACCATGCTGCGTGATATCCTTTAGACTGTTTTCATAGAAACATAGAATTTTATAGCAGATAAGGACCGCTTGGCCCACCCAATCTGCCCATTTTTTCTCTGCCAATAGTGTCACCACAGATCATACTTGATCTCTGGCTCTCCCCAGCTTGCTTTCCACTAAGATCCCCTTATGTCTAATGCCTGCATTCTTGAATTCCACCACTGCTTTCACCCTCACCACCTTGGTGGAAGACTTCCAGGCATCCACCATTCTTTCCGTAAAGAAGTACTTCCATACCTCTGTTGAATTTACCCCCTTACAGCTTCATTGCATGTCTCCTTGTTCTAGCGCATCTGTTTCTCTGACAAATATTCCTGTCCTGTAGCTTGTTTACCCTGTGAGGTATTTATAGGTCTCTATAATATACCCTCTCTCCCTCCTGTCTTCTAGGGTGTACATATTGAGGTCCTTCAGTTCTCCTTGTAGGGCTTCTGAGCAGACCCTGCACTATCTTGTTTGGCCTCTTCTGGACAGCCTCCACTCTGTCTATGTACTTCCTAAGATGTGGTCTCCAGAACTGGACACAGTACTCCATGTGGGATCTCAACAATGATCAATACTGAGGTGATACCTCCTCCCTCCATCTGCTGGTGATGCTCCTCCCTATGCACCCCAACAGACCACTGTCCCTAACAACTGCCTTGTTGCACTGTCTCACCACCTTGAGGCCATCATATGTGATTACTCACAGGTCCCTTTCTGATTTGGTGATCGTCAATACCTCTTCTCCCGTTTTGTACTCTGCCTCTTAGTTTCTGTGCCTAAGTGCATGATTTGGCACGTTTTCACATTGAAACCCAGTTGTCATGTCCTTGACCACTCCTCAAGGTTTTTCAGGTCTCTGCACATTCTTTCCACCCCCACTGGCATGTTCACCCTATTGTAGATGTTGGCGTCGTCATCAAAGAGGCAGACATTCCCTCCCAGCTCAGCTGTAATGTCACATATGAAGGCATTGAAGAGAACTGGTCCCAGTCCTGAGGCAACCTGCTGGTCACTCTCTCATCTCTGGAGTGTACTACATTTACCGCCACCCTCTGCCACCTATCTTTTAACCAATTTCTTACCCAGTTTAACACCTTAGGTCCCACTCCTAAGCTGTCCAGCTTCTTTATGAGTCTCCTATGTGGAACAGTGTCGTAAGTGTTACTGAAATCTTGGTAGGCCACATCCACTGCCCCACCCTGATCAATTTCCCTGGTCACCCAGTTAAAGAAATCCATCAGATTTGTCTGACATGACCTCCACCCCATGAATCTGTGCTACCTCTGGTCTTGTAACCCACTGGATTATACTCCACAGTCCTTTCTTTTAACCTCTGCACCACCGACGTCAGGCTGACAAGCCTATAGTTGCCAGCCTCCTCCCTGATGCCCCTTTTGGAAAGTGGTACAACATCTGTCCTCCTTGAGTTCACTGGAACCACTGCTGTTTTCCATGAGTTGTTAAAGAGGGCTATCAGAGGTGCAACCAGTGCCTCCCATAACTCCCTCAGCACCCTTGGATGTACCCAGTCTAGTCCCATAGACTTGTCCACCTTCAAAATTGTGAGTCCTTTCAGGGCTTTCTCCTCTGTAAAAGGATTAGTGTCTACCTCCCTCCCACCAGTGCTCCTGTTGCTTTTATATGGTTTGTCCACTTACTCTTCCTCTATGAAGACTGAACAAAAGTTTTTTTTCAGTATATTTGCCTTTTCTGATCCTCCTTTGCACAGTCTTATCATGCCCTTCTTAACCTCACAATCCCTCCCCTATTCTTTCTCTTTTCACTTATGTGCTTATAAAATGTCTTGTCCCCTTTCTTTATCCCCTGGGCTCTTTTTCCCTCTGTTTATGCCTTTGCAATCCTTACTGCTTTCTCCGCCCCCCTCTACTCCTCCTGATACACCTTCCAGTCCTCTTGCCTCTGCATCACTTTATACCTCCTGAATTCAACCCATTTAGCTTTCACTTTGTCAGCTACCTTCATTTAAAACCATAGCAGTCTCTTTTCCTCTTGTTTTTGCTCACATCCTCTGTCTAGAGGTTCATTACCTTCACTATGCCATCCTTTAGCTTTGCTCCCTGTTCCTCCACCCCACCCAGGCCATCCTCCCCTGCTAGATCATCTCTTGAGGAATTCACCCTTTTTTTTAAATCTGCCTTCTTGAAGTCCAGGACCCTCCTCCTTGTGTGGTTTGCTTTCACTTCTGTCCTTATGGTGAACCATACTGCATTGTGATCACTGGTCCCCAGGTGGCCTCCCACCTTGACGTCTGCAATACTGTCCCTGTTGGTGAGCACCAGGTCCAGTACTAATTCATCGTAAGTGGACTCCCAGACTAGCTGCCTGAGAAATGCCCCCTACAGGAAGTCCAGGATGTTCTTCCATCTAACTGAATCTGCAGCTTGCAGGTTCCAATCTAAATCTGGCAGTTTGGACTCCCCCACCAGCAGCACCTCCCCTTTGCTGCCTTTGTGCCAGTGGCTTCCACCAGTGGCTTATCTTATTTTCCCCTATGCTGGAGGTCTGTAGATTTCACCAATGTGAATATTGGCTCCAGTTCCCTTCTTCAAGGTGACCCACAGTACCCTTTTTCATTAATTAATGTTTCAGTTTTATCCCTAATGAAAGTTTTCAGCATTTTACTAAGCACCCGACAATAAACTGACTGGTCTATAAGTTGCTTGTCAGCCTTACAACCTTTTTTATATATCAGCTGAACTAGTGCTGGCCTCCATGCCATTAGTACTTCTCCTTCCAGGGATTTGTTAAATAACAATGTTAAAACTTAGGACAATACCCTTGCTAAAGTTGTTTAATTTCTTGGGTGTATCCCATCATGACCTTGAAACTTATTTACACTTGAATTATTAAGTAACTTTTCACTCCTTCTTAACTGCTGGTGGATTTTTGTATTCCACATACCTAATACTGTTCAAACTTGAATCTTGGAAGCCTAAAACAAAAATATGTTTTTTAAGTGGTTGCTATGTCTTCCTCCATATTTGCCAATATACTGTACCATTTTCCAATAGGGGACCCATAACTCTGCTACACCCCTTCTTTGACCTGAAATAAGTACAGAAACATTAAGAATTTAGTTTCAAATCATTGGTTATTTCTTTATCCCTCTCTGCCTTTTTTATACTTTTCTTGCATTCCCTCCCTTGTTCCTTATACTCATCCCATGATTTACTTAGTTATTCTGGTCATTTTATACAGTTTTCTTTCTCTCCTTCTTTTCTTTACCTGTTTCCTATAAACCTTTTCATTTTTATTTTACTTTGTACCATGGATACATATTTTTTTCTCAGTTTCTTTTAATGTTTCATAAAAAATACACCACATTAGCTCTGTTGTCGTATCACCCATTTCCATCCTCCAGTCCCGCTACCTGAGTTTGTTACTCATGTCCTCAAAAATCTGCTTTTCTGAAACTTTGGCATACTGTAACACTTTTATCTCTATTTCTCACATGATTTTGAAAGCTACCGTATTATGGTCTCTATCTCCCGGTGGCTTCCAGGTGTCACATTCTGTTACTGCTCCTCCTAAGTTACTTAAAACTAAATTGAGTGTATTATTTTCAGCTTAATTTTGATGGTATTCATTTTTCTATGTTGCTATCCATTATATTCTTAGCCACAGTGTTCTCTCCTGGATGATTTCTCCATTTCCCATCCGCCAATCAATAGCAGGTAAGTTAAGATCCCTCTTATGGGTTAAATGGTGGCTGAGGGCTGGCCGGAGTTCAATGGGCAGAGCAACAAACCACTCCGCCAACCAGGCATTAAAAGGCCCTCCTCTGGGCCAGTCCTCATTCATCTTCTTCATTGCAGTCGGAAGTACTGCTCTTCCTCACTTCCTTCCCTTCCCCTCATTTGGGCTTTTGTCCATGTCTCCACGGTGCTTCCAGCCACCGGCTCGTTCTCGTTGAAACTCCCCCCCTTTCTTCCTTCCCTCTGCTCATCCCTCCTGCCCTCTTCATCCTCGTTAGTCCCATTTGTTGTCTTCCCTCTCCCTCATTACTCATTTGGAGCTTCTGTCATTCACTCCTTCCTCTCGTTTGTCTGCTTTTCAGGCTTCCTTCCCAGCCCCAGCTGCTGCTCCATGGCTCAGCCTACCTTGCCTTGCTCATCCACTACACAGCCCTTTCTCCTGCTGCCATTGCCGCTGCTGTTCTTGGTGTCCTGTCCCCCTCTCAGATCGATTAACCAGCACTCCCGGAGTGCTGTCACCCACCCCGACTGCTCTCTCCCTGCCGCACCCGTGCTCAGAGGCTACTTCATCCACTGTGCTTGGCTTCCATTGCCAGTGCTTGCGGTGTGTTCTTCCCTGGACTTGGCCCGTATGGCGTCTCTGTTGCTGTACCTATTGTCTCTCCCTTGCTGCCCATTGATGCTTCCTAGTCAGTCCTTCTGCTGGGATCCCCACACTGCCTTCCCTGCTTGCTGCTCCCATAATGCTGCCTGCACCTTTCACTTCACCTCACATTCCTCATCTTGTGGACATCTGGTATTGGTATTCTGCACTCTGCAGCATCGCCAGCCTTCTCTTGCCTTCGGCTATTTCTTTTCCTCTTCCACTGGATCCTAACCAAACACCGGGCTCCGACCGCACACTGCCTCTGCTTCCCATCCATGTTCCACGTGCTGTTGCTTCTGTTCTGCATAGCTTCACTGACGGCCTGTTGTTGTTCCACCTCCAGGCTGTTTTCAGTCTCGCCGGGGCTCTCCCCTTTTCAGAAGCCAGCCCTGGGTGACGGGTCATTTTCTAATCTCGCTTGATTTCTCACAGGCTGTTTTTTTTTCCCCACCTCCCTATGGCAGTTCTTATTTATTTATTTATTTATTTATTTATGAATTTTCTGAAGACCTTTAAGCGTGAGCTCTTTTACAAAGGTTCCACGTCAGGGTGGACAAATAATACAAAACACCAATACAGTAGTTACAGATTTCAGAACAAATTCAGTTACAAAGGTTCCACGTCAGGGTAGACAAATAATACAAAACACCAGTACAGTAGTTACAGATTTCAGAGCAAATACAGTTGTTACAGGATTTAGCACAAATACAGTAGTTACAGATTGCAGAACAAATACAGTTATTACAGGGTTCAGCACATTAGGCAGTTAAAGAGTAGTATGAGATTTATTGGCAAGTAGTGGAAAACAAATCTAACGTAAGAGGAATTTGGTTATGTCTTGGAAGATTCTAGGGTGACTCAGCCCTAGAAACCTCAAGAGGTCTATTGATAGACTATGGTTGAAAAGATGGGGGGGGTTGGGGGCTGTACACAGAGCCTGAAAGGAGAATTAGTAGCTTACTAATGCTCCTGGCTAGGCTAGGATGAGGACAAGTTTTCTCGGTGTCAGTGCTGGGTTTAACAGTGGGAGTGGGTTAGTCTTTCAGGTTTGGCCTGAGGAACATGTGCATTGTAAGCTAGACTGTAGGTGCTGTTTGAGGCCTATTTTGAACTGTGGCAGGCTGTGTGTTTGTAATTTCTGTAGGAGTTCATTTAGCCAGAGGGGGGGCTAGGTAGGAGAAAGTACGCTGCCCAAGTGAGGTTCGCTGGAATGGGATGGAGAGTGATCCATTTTTCTTCCCTCTGGTGATATGTGATGAGAGAGAGGACTCGGGCAGGTTTTCTACGCAGGGTGGTGTTTTTCCAAGGAGTGCCTTTTTACCCAGTAGACAGGTTTGGTATTTGAGCCTGTCTTTTAGGTTAAGCCAGTTAGTGCTCTCATATAGGGTGCAAGTGTGAGTGTAATGGTCTGCGCACAGGGTTAGGCGGCATACCTTATTTCATGCAATTTGGACCCTGTTGAGTGCAGTGTCAGTGGCAGCTCCACAGACCACAAGCCCGTAGTCTACTGTGGGGAGTATTGAGCTGGAGACTGAGATTCGGAGTGCTTCCGGAGTGAGGGATTTCTTATGTCTGTAGAAGACCCCGATCTTTGTATTTACTGATCTGACAAGGGAGTCAATATGGCTCGTATACATGAGAGAGTCATCAATGGTGACCCCTAGGTACTTAAATGATTGTACCTGCTCAATCTGCTCAGCAGCATTATTGGTGATATCAGGGGGGGGGTCTGCATTTATTGTAATGGCTGGAATGGAGCACGGCCTTGGTTTTCTTGTAGTTCAGTAGCAGCCTTTTCCTACAGAACCAGTCCTCAAGTTTGTTAAAGGAGGTCTGTAGTTCTGTTTGTAGTGCTGCCTGGGAGGTGCCACTGCTCAGCAGCACAGCATCATCCACATACAGTTCTAGTTCTTCCTTGGTTCTAGTCCTACAAGCAGGACGTCCAGTCATACCATAATTTATTCTCTCAAGGATAGGTCAAACCTAGCTACTGTGCTGGCATTGCGTCGATTGTTTACCTCCCAGTTCTGATCCCTGAACTCACTTTTTATGTCCTGGTGTTTCCTTGGCAGCTTCCCTCACCTTCGTTCAGGCCCCATGCCTGTCGGTTTCTCCATCGTTTGCCCGTCAGTCTTTCCATATGTCAACTCCCTCATTCTTCTCCTGGAGGCCTGGCTTTTTCTGTTTCTGCATACCAGATGGACTTTGGTCTCCTTCTGTGCTTGCCCTCATAGTCCTCCTCCTCATATCCTCTCCCTTGTTCCTTGGTTTTCATTTTCAACTCTCCCCTTGCCCTTGCATTGTTTCTTTCCACTTGGTGACATGGTACCGGGAATCTGTATATTGCCATGGGCCTCCTGTCCAGCATATCCTAGTGGGAACAGTGGTACTACAAACTACATGCTGGAGAAGACAGTTCCTCACTGCCTCATGCCAAGCACGCCAGCATCCTGAATGACCTCTCCAGTGGATCTATCAGTTCACATCACTGCCAGTATGACATATTTTCTCATCATGATTTTACCAGCCTGTTCTGGCTGCCTACTCTGCTCCAACCACACATCCTGTTCTGTCCCTGTTTCCCTCTCCCCATCGCGTGTCTTTAGCTCTGGCCTTTGCCACTCCTTGCTCTTGGTTCCGCCATGATGCGCTTTCTTATTTTCATCCTTACTGTGCTTTCTCATGCTGGATTCTCACCCTCCTCCTTCTCCAATTCCCTCTGCCTTCATTTCCTCTCCTTCTTTGACCTCTGCTTTCTTTTGAGGGCTTCCCTATCCTGCTGTCCCACTATTCTTTCCTGCTACCACCATACTCTACTCATTCACATCACCTAATATTCCCTCCTGCATATCGCCCTGCCTACTTGTCTCCTCCTCCGACCCTATTCCCACATTCTAGTTAAACCTATTCAGATGTCCTCCTGGTAATGCCTACCTCACTGTCAGCTGCGGGCTTTGCCCAGCAGCTCTTGCTCCTACCTTCATGCAATTCTATCCATTCCTAATTTGGCTGTCAGTGGACCTGGTTGGCATGCACTCCCGTGGTTACCAATCATGGGTAGCTTCCTCATTACATGAGTCTGGTTCTCCTTCACTCAGTCTGAACTCAGGGGCTACTCATTGGCATCGATTAATTGAGCATACCTCTCATTGGGTTTTATGCTACCTCATCGAACTGCTGCACTCCTGTGGTTATTATCACCATCAGTTTCCTCATGACCGCATCTGGGTCTCCCTCCCTCAGCCGACCTCTCTGTTGGTCTACTCCTTCACATCGACTACTTGAGCATAACCCTCTCGGGTCCATGCTACTTTGACTTGACCTGCTCCCCACTTGGAGACATGCCTTCTGTGTCTATTGCCCCTTGGCTGAGGTCTGGCTGCATTGGCCTCTCATCAACGGGGCCCCATTAGCTGCCCGAGTGGGTTTGGAGGCACCCTGTATGCCATTCTCCATCTGACCACCTCTGGTTCACCTGGTCTGTTTTGTAGGCTCACATAGGCCAGCTGAGTGCCTCAGCAGTCATCGCTCTCCATTTTTGCTTTTGAGCGTCTAGTTGCGAGACATAGCTCACAACCCACAAGAGCTGTCCCTTTAGAAGGACAGAATGAGAGCTTCCTCTAAATTGGAATATTTTCCTCCTGTCTCGATCTTGACTCTAAACTGCAGTAGCTAAGCCATCACTAATCAAAAGTTCTTCAGCCTGGAGGGAAGGTGACCTAAGCCTTGGATCCCTAGAGCTTTCTTCCTCAAAGGGTGTTTTTCCTCTCCTTCATGCCAATGGTCATAATATTAGATAGAGTTGGAGTTTCCTTAGGTTCCATAGTTTAGTTCCACTGTTGGATGGAGTAGGATGGTGGTCTGGCTGTTCCCTCTCTCCTTAGGAAGTCCTGTCCTTCTTCATCATGTCAAATTCCATTCTACTACATACTTCTCATCACCTCCCATCTCTCTCTCTTGTCCTACCCGTCAGTATATCTTGATAATCATCCATTCTCAAGATTATTTTGACTTCTCGCCTCTTGTTTGACACCCTTTTGGGTATTCTTTTTGGGCTCCTTCCTAAGCTACCTTTAGCCAAGGGAATTATTCCTGAAGCACCTATGGGAGGAACCATCCTCTAGGGTTCCTTGCATCATACCCCTTCAGGGTGGTATATCCCACAGATGGAGAGGTGAACAGAAACAATGTATCAAAGTCACACAAGCATACATCGCATCCAGTTGCACAAGTCCATAGAAATTGACAGCTGAGGGCTGGCCGGAGTTCAGTGGGTGGAGCAACAAACCACTCCCCCAACCAGGCCTTAAAATGCCCTCCTCCAGGCCAGTCCTCATTCGTTTTCATCATTGCCTCACCATCCTCCCCTCCTTCTCCTCCTCCTCCTCCAGCAGCTCATCTTTGTTTCCCGTGGGTTCCTTCCTAAGCTACCTTTAGCCAAGGGAATTATTTCCATGGTACCTATGGGGGGAACCCTCCTCAAGGGTTCCTTGCATCATACCCCTCAGGGTGGTATATCCCACGGATAGAGAGGCAAACAGCCACAATGTATTGAAGTCACACAAGCATACATCTCATCTGCAAGCCCATTAAAATGATGTATATCACTAAACTACTAAATATTGTTTAATAACTGTGCCTGCATGTCATCAGACTAGTATGGTGCACTGTAGCACATTCCCAGGACCATGTTTTTACATTTATTGATCCTAACTCCTAGTCAAATTATTTTATAACCTTCACTTTAAAAAGTAGCTGACACAGTGAGGAGAACTTTAACAAAACACAATATTTAGACACAGTTCAGCTTGCATTTAACATTAGTTTTGTATTCCTCCTCCCCATTATTTATTACTACATAGAAACATAGACTTTAATGACAGATAAGGACTGCTTTGCCCACCCAGTCTGCCAATTTCCCTACCTACTGGATAAGCTGGAGTTCCTAGTTTTACCAGCAGCCTACTTCCTCCTATCTCCCATTAGAATTGTCTTATGTCTGTTCCATGCATTCTTAAATTCCCCCACTGTTTATGACTCCACGCCCTCCTCAGGAAGACTGTTCCATGCATCCACCATCCTCTCCATGAAAAAATATTTCCTCATGTTGCCTTTGAGTCATCCCCCCTCTATCTTCAAATTGAGCCCCCTTGTTCATGCACATCTCTTTTTTCTGAAAGATGCTACCCTCTTGGACTTTGTTGATTCCACTGAGGTACTTCAAAGTTTCTATCATGTCCCCCCTCTCCCTCCTTTCCTGGTGTGTATACATATCAGGCTCATTAAGTCTCTCTTTGTATAGCTTCTGGACCAGACCCTGCACCGTTTTATTTGCCCTTCTCTGGACTACCTCCATCCTATCTATGTCCTTGCAGAGATGGGATCTCCAGAACTGCATGCAGTACTCCAGATGGGGTCTCACCAACTGTCTGTACAGAGGGATAACAACTTCCTGTTCTCTATTGGTGATGTCTCTCCCTATGCATCCCAGTATCCCCCCAGCCCTCCTTACTGCCTTCTCACATTGCTTGCCTACCTTTAGGTCATCTGATGTGACTACCCCAAGGTCCCTTTCCATTTTTGTTGTTGGTAATGCCTCCCCCCCCCTTGTGTGCTCTTCCCTTGGGTTTTTGTTTCCCAGCTGCATTACTCTGCACATCTTTGCATTGAATCTAAGCTGCCATACTTTTGACCATTCCTTCAACCTTGCCAAGTCCCTTTTCATCCTTTCAACTCCCCCTTGTGTATCAACCCTGTTGCAGATCTTTGTGTCGTCTGCAAACAGGCATACTTTTCCTTTCAGCCCCTCCACAATGTCACCTATAAAGACAGTAAAGAGGACCGGTACCACTACTGAACCCTGTGGTACCCCACTAGTAACTCCTTGGAGTGGACTCCATTTACTATCACCCTCTGTGTCCTGTTGTCCAGAAAATTTTTTCCCCAGGTTACCACCCTGGGACTCACAACCAGATTGGCTAACTTGTTTATTAATCTTTTGTGTAGGACTGTGTCAAATGCCTTGCTAAAGTCTAGGTAGGCCACGTCCACAGACCCTCCCTGTTCTACTACTCTGGTCACCCAGTCGAAGGAATCTATTAGTTTCGCCCGACATGACCTTCCCTCTGTGAATCCATGCTACCTTGGGTCCTGTGCTGTGCTGGCCTCTAAGTATTCAACAATTATTTCTTTCAGAAGTGATTCCATCATTTTCCTTACCACTGAGGTCAAACTAACAGGTCTGTTGTTTTCTGCATCTGCCTTGCTCCCACGTTTGTGAATAGGGAATCACATCTGCCTTCCCCCAGTCCTCAGCTATAACACCCTCCTCCCATGGTTTGTTAAAAAGGGTAGTTAGTAGTGCCACTAGTTCTCCCCTTAGCTCTTTTAGAATTCTGCAGTGAATCCCATCAGGCCCCATTGCTTTGTCCACATTCAGTTTTAGGAGTTCTTTTAGGCCCCTTTCTTCTGTGAATGGACTGGTATCAACCCCCCCCCATCCAGTGTGCTTCTATTATTTGGCTTAGGTACCTGCCCCTCCTCTTCTTTTGTGAATACTGAGCAGAAGTATTCATTCAATATCTCTGCTTCATCACTGTCACCCTCTGCCCACCCCCTCCCCTTAATTAAACCTCACTATCCCTCCCCTGGTCTTTCTTTCCTCTCTAATGTACCTATAAAAGGTTTTATCCCCCTTCTTAACTGAGTTGGATATCTTTTCCTCGGTTTGGGCCTTTGCTATTCTGACTGCCTTCCCTGCCTTCTTCTGCTTTAACTGGTACAGTTCTCTGTCTTGCTCCTTCTGTATTTCCTTATGCTTCCTGAATGCTATTTTTTTCTCCCTAACCTTCCCTGCCACCTCTGTTGAGAACCATAGTGTTTTTTTCCTTCATTTTGTTTTGTTTATTTGCTTAACACAAAGGCTTGTTGCCTCTGTGATGGCAGCTTTGATTTTTCCCCATTATTCCTCCACCCCACCTTCTTGCCCATTTGGTAGTGCTTTTCTGAAGCACTCCACCATTTTGCCAAAGTCAGCCCTCCTAAAGTCCAATACCCTCACCATTGTGTGACTTGACTCTACAGCTGTGTATATCGTGAACCATACTGTTTGGTTGTCACTTGTTCCTAGATGGCTACCCATTTCTAAATCCCAGATCCTCTCTCTGTCCCCGTTTGAGAGTACCAGGTCTAAGATTGCTCCCTCTTGAGTGGATTCAAGCACTGCTGTCTGAGACTTGCCCCCTGTAGGGCATCGAGAAATACCCTGCTCTTACTGAGGTTATTTGAATGAAAACAGGATCTTGGCCCCTGAAGAGTTCATCTATACCCGTTGCCTCATCCCCTACCTGAGGTCATAATGCACAGCTTGTGACATCATAGTTACTCCCATGGCAACAGATTGTGATGTCACGACACATGATTATGACTTGAAGTAGGGAGATAGCTATAGAGGCAGATAAAGTCTAAGGGAACTCTATGGGATTGCAACTTTAATTGTTGCCATTGTTCCTCCACCCCAACTTTTTGCCCATTTGCTAGTGCTTTTCTGAGGCACTCGCCCCTTTTGCCAAAGTCAGCCCTCCTAAAGTCCAATACCCTCACCTTTGTGTGACTTGACTCTACAGCTGTGTTTACTGTGAACCACACTGTTTGGTGGTCACTTGTTCCCAGATGGCTACCCACTTCTAAATCTGAGATCCTCTCTGTGACCCCGTTTGAGAGTACCAGGTCTAAGATTACTCCCTCCCAACTGGGTTCCAACACTAGCTGTCTGAGGCATGCCCCCTATAGGACATCAAGTATTACCCTGCTTTTACTGAGGTCATTTGCATGAAAACAGGATCTTTGCTCCTGAAGAGTTTATCTATTCCTGTTGCCTTATCCCCTACCTGAGGTCAAAATGCACTACTTGGACATGACAATTACTCCCATAGCAACAGATTGTGATGTCACAACACAGGATTATGACTTGAAGTAGGGAGTTAGCTATAGAGGCAGATTAACGCTAAGGAATAATCATCATGCATTCATACAAATTTACTCAGTAATAAATAATGGGGAAAATAAATATGTACTTGTACCTAATTATTATGTTTTTTAAAGTTTTCTCTGACATGTCAGTAGCTCTTTAAGGTCTCACTATTTCTTCAATTTTACTATAGCGCTGTGACAGCACTGATGCCAACATTCCCGACAGCAACAGACACAATGCCGTGTGTTGGCATTGTACTGTCAGGATGCCAGTATGTTTTCTTTGGGGCTGTGTCCCCCAAACCCTCCATGTAGTGGGCTCTACCCCCACACCCCCCAGTCACTATACATACAACTCCAAATCAGAGTTGTCTTAGGGAGAGAGTGCAACACTGGGAGACATGCTGCCAGTGTTTGCAGGGTCCAGCACAGTGACCCGATGACTTCGGGTGAAATCTGTCACTGTGCTGGTCTTCATGGTCACTGTGTTTACCTCCGGTCAGCATACCATTTCTTCAACCCACAGGTCATTTTTAATGTGTTGCCACGCATCCTCTGCTTTCTCCTTATCTATGTCTTCTGTACAGTTTATTCCTACAGTAAATGTACTTATTCCATGTGTTGTCCTCCAACCACCATGTCTCAGTGATAACTACAATGTCTGTTTTACCCAAGCTTAATAATTCCTCATGTTCTCCAAACTCATTGTTGAGGCTTCTAGCATTTACCAAAAGGCAAATTCAACTTTTGCTTATGGATGCATCCCCTTTCTATTATTTCCTGGTCTAGAAATGCCTTTGTGTTCTAGCAGAGTTCAAAACACATGGGAGGTCCCACACTGGAATTTAAGTGTACATACCTGAAAACACAAAATCCCACAGAACTGTGGGGAGGTCAGCACCACGTTAGAAAGAAATAGGACCAAAGGCCTCAGTTAAGTGCAGAGTACATTTTATTTATGTGTATTGCAGTAGAAAAAGATTAAAAGGTCACCCACATTACATTTGTTTTTAACTACCACCTGATACCATTTTAGCGACAATGGATGTAACATCGCTCTACACTAATATTCCACACACAGATGGCATTTCAGCCTGCCTTAAATGCATACAGGAGAAAGGACTGGACCAAAACATCAACCCTGAAGTGGTGGAGAAACTTACTGAATTCATTTTGACACATAACAACTTCAGCTTCAATGGTAAACATTACAGTATGTTCAAACTATGGGAAGAGCAATGGGCACTAGGATGGCTCCACAGTATGCTAACCTCTTTATGGCAAATTTGGAGGAGGACTTTTTAAGGCACTATCCCCACAAACCACTTGCTTATTTTCATTATATTGATTATTTATTTATCATTTGGACAGAGGGTGCAGAAGCACTTAAGGATTTTCATCAGGAACTTAATAACTTCCACCCTACCATACGGCTTATCCTGGAGTATTCTGCCACCAATGTTAATTTCCTGGACACCACAATCACTATTAAGGATGGAACCTTACATACATGTATTTATAGGAAGCCAACAGACAGACAGAGATACTTACACAGGAATAGTAATCACCCAAGCCACACAAAAAAATCTGTCATGTACAGTCAAGCACTTCGGTATCACCATATCTGTTCAAATGAGAAAGTCAGAGACACACATCTGGTTATGTTAAAAAAACACCTTTATTGAGCAGGGACACTCTTCCAGAGAAATTGACAGGACAATAGAACAAGCAACACAAGTAGCAAGGCAACAACTACTCCAGTATAAGGAAAGGACAGCTACCAACAGAACACCCTTAGTAGTCACATATCATCCAGACCTTGAACTTCTGCGTAAGATTATTAAGGACCTCTATCCAATATTTTGTAATGATGAGACCCTTAATTGTATGTTTAAGGAACTACCACTACTATCTTTTAAACAACCATCAAACTTAGCCAACCTAATTATTAGGAGCAAACTTTCATCAGAACAGAATACCATGACACTAAATAGCACACAACCCTGCAATCAACGTAACTGTAAGACTTGTAAGCTCATTTCCACTTCAGACTGTGTGATTACATCACAAAACAGACAATTCAAGGTACAGGAGAATTATACATGTTCATCATGGCATGTTGTTTATTTCATTCAATGCAAGAGATGTCCACAAACATGTTATGTTGGAGAGACAAGCCAACTGCTCAGCACTAGGATGAACTCTCACAGACATAATATTAATCTGAAGATGACTGAAAAACCAGTGGGGCAACACTTCTCTCGGCCTGACCACTCAATCTCAAATATGTCAGTAATGGTCTTAAGTGGAAATCTCAAAAGTACACAACAGAGATGGGCTTTTGAGATCAAACTTATTTTACTTCTCAATATGGTAGGAGATGGCATGAACACAGATTTGGGGTTTATGGCACATGATAGGACTTAACATCCACAGACCATCCTCTTACAGCCCACAGACTGACCTATCTCTCAGATCCCCAGGCATCCACTTTCCAACCCACAGAGGAGTCTGCCCCTAGAGTGCACGCTGCCTCAATTCTACTTTCAAGCCCCCGGTTAACCCCCCGGGCAAGGCAAGGAAGACCTTCCTCAGACATCAGGGAAGCATGCACGCACAGCAGAATCTGCCTCTCTAGCATTGTGGGAGCAGAGTGGAGGATCATCGCCAGGACCACCTGGGGGATTTTTCCTTCTTTCTGGTTCCCTTGATGCTGGTTTGCAATGAGGACCAATGAGCCAATGCACGCTGAGACATGCGTCTGCTCCTGTCCTCTGCTAGAGTCAACCCCTTTGTTGTCCCTGACCACACCAGCACCCCTGAGATCCCCAGGTGGTGGCGGTAGAGCGGCGAGGCTAACTCTCCATCCCTCCCCAGAGAAGGAGAGTAGGCAGTTGGGCACACAATCCTTCTTCCCCCTGCCAGCCCCCAGTGGCCCGAGTTCTTCCCCGAGCCCGGGTTGCTGGCATGGAGCAAGGTGTGGCATACAACGCCTCAGCCCTCAGTGCCACTGGGCCATCCACAGAACTTTTCTTCATAGGATAGACATATTATAGGACTTCAGCATCTCCTTTTGTGTGTGTGTGTGGGGGGTATGTGAGTGTGGTAGGTGTGGGTGTTGTTGTTACATTGAGGTGGGCTTCTATTCAGATACATGGAGTTACAGTGTGTTATGATTCTTAGTTTACACACATAATTAATATTAATTCCTTCTTACTATTTATCTTCCTCTGGGGTCGGGTTAATTCCTTTGGGTCTTATTCAGATTCCCTAGCCTGTTACTGTACATACAGTAGTTTTATTACATACTGTCACATTTTTGAACTCTGAACATATTGGGGTGCAGGATCTCATTTGCATGGGGTCCATGACAGATCAAATTACATTAGGCTTATATTGTAGTGATTTGTGGAAATGGAGGTATGTTAGGACTCTTGTCTTACATACATACTTCTAGTTACCTTACCCTGGGGAGGGTGGAAATTTTATTTAATTGTGGTTCTATTCAGAATCCTTGGACTGTTACTGCACATATAGTAGTATGGTTATATAGTGTTGCATTTTGAACTTTGTACATATTAGGATTCATGATTCCTTTTACTTGGAATTTCATGACAAATGTAATTCTGTTGGGTAACAATTGCAGTGATTGATGTGAATGATGGTGCATTAGGACGTGTGTGTGTGTGTGTGTGTGTGTGTGTGTGTATAGGTATATATCTCCTTAAAACTAGTTATTTTTCCTCTGGATATGAATGGGGGGTGAGATAATTTAATTCCTATGATTTCTTATTCAGATTCCTTAGACATTTTCAGTACATCAAGTTGTTATATTATACACTGAGGGTGGGATATTCAGAAATGCACCAGAAGCAGGCGCAACAGGCATGCAGCGCAAGTACACTGCGCCAGTGCACACCCAACGTGATATTCAAAGGCTGAGCACAATGGCAAGTGACAGTGCAAGATGGCTGAATATCACAGGGATGCACCATGTCACAACAAGGGCTGTGCCAGGGAGCAAGTCAGTAGGCACCATCGCGCAACCTGGGCTGTGCAACGGAGCAAGGCAGGAAGCGCAAGAGCACAACATGGGCTGGGAAAGGGACAGAGGCTCATGGGCCATGGCACAGGGCAACCAGCACAGTGCAAAGCATGTCATAGGAGCAAAATACACTGCCACCAGGGTGCAGGAGATGTCAGGATGGAAGCAAGGCAGGCTTACGGCCGCAGGCCCCAACCACGTGAACCACAGCAGTGCATGGAGGTGGTGTGACACCAATGATCACTGGCAGGCAGCCACGGGCAACACCCACAGGATGGCACTGGACATGCCACCGGGACCATAGCTGACAACACACATGCCAACAGCACACAACACACAGGCCACACAGCCCTAGCAGGGTGCACATGTATGTCCCAGGGCACACACACTGACCACTAGGCACAGACCACCAGACACAAACCCCAGTTGACCCCAGACGTACCACATGGCCACCATGCACACCACTGCAGCATGGCTCCATACGCCAGCTGCAAAGCAGACAAAGACACAGATGGCTAACAAAATAGATGTGTATTAAAAGTAACAAACAACAGCAACTATATACAGAGGAACAGGGATGGGGGTAGGGAATGGGGAGGCCACAATCAAGATGGTATGCTGGGGAAGGGGGGCAGGGGGACTGGGGACATGGCTAGGAAGGGTACAATGGAGGAAGGGAAGGGGGGTCAAGGGAAGGGAGAGTGATGTAGGCCAACAGGCTCCACGTGTTGTTCATGCCCTACTGGCACCTGGTCCATCGTTGCCTCTGTGGCCTGCACAGGGCCTGCCTGATGATGCAGGCCACCACAAGGGTGGCTGTGGCAACCCTCAGGATCCTCTCCAGGAGCCTGGTGCTGACATCCACTCGATGGGCACCTACGACAAAGGAGGGGACATGGATGAGTGCACACCCATTTGACTGTAGCCCATCCACCATGCACAGTGAACAGCGGTGACATGTGCCCTGTAGTGGGCACACAGCCTTCAGCAGCATGCATGCCCACATGAGCCACCATCCCGACCGTCCACAGCCACGCACAGCACTGCACACCAACACCAGCCATGCGCAGCACACCACATCCATGGCCGCCAGGCAAAAGAGCTCTGCTGGTGGATGGCAATGGCCTGACTGGGACCCAGATGCACCCACAGCCCACCCGCAGCAGCCACACACACATGCAAAAGGCACAGCATGGTGCAATGGACCACGCTGGCGATGCAGGGCTGTAATGGCCATGTGCACAGGGGGCTGTGGCCCACCTCAACCCCACACAACAATGTACACCAACAGAGTGCCTACTTGCATGCTGCAGCATGACTGGTGCCTGTCCACCAGCACCTCCCGCTTGGCCAGCATCCCTCACCTGTGCACCTCCGTTGTCCTGCTGCCATCCGGCAGGGGCTCCCACCATCCTGGCTCCATGCTGATCCTCAGGGCCTATTAGGGAGACAGAGAGAGAGAGGCAGACATCAGCATCGGGCAGCAACCCACATACCCCACCCGCCTCAGGCACAGTATACCCCATGTCCCTGCGCAGTGGCATTGCCATGTCACATGGTGTGCTGCTATGGTCAGTGTCATACCCAGCCACAGCCCCACCCCCCCAGCAGCATGGCATGACACCCACTGGCACACCACAGAACACCGACAAGGCACAGACATAAAAATGTGCACTCACCTGGCCGTGGCACGGCACCCCTCTGGACGCATGCCTGCAATGTCCTCAGCCAGTCTGGATCCCTCTGCTGCAGGTCCCCATACCTGTGGTGGCACTGCTCCCCCCTATGCCAGGTCCCAGTGGCCTCCTCTAACCCCTCGGCAACCCCTGCCACACCTCAGTACGTGGCCAGTCCAGGGGCACCTGCCTATATAGGGTGCCAACATGAGGCTCTACTGGTGCCACCAGGTTGACCAGCTCAGTCTGGCTCCAATTGGTTGCCCTCGCTGAGCTCCTGCATGGCATGCTGCAAACTGCACTGCTTCACCAAAATGGCGGCTGGTAGCACATGAGCCGCACGTGCGATGGATGCGGGACACACCTGGTGATGCACTGTCATCCCCAATCACGCATGCTTTGTTGCTGTGCGATACAGCAGGGGTAGCACTGGCATGTGCCGCAGGCACCCAGGGGTCAAGGGACACATATTGGGTCAAAGGTCGGCATGAGCACCGTGCGTGACAGCATGATAGGTCACAGAAGGGATGGTGCACTATAGGGTCCAGTGTGCCCCATGGTCCATGTGCCAATGGCGCACAGGCACCATCGGTCATACAGTTCACGAGCACCACATGCCCAATAGCGGCAGAGTGCCATACTGCGTATGGTGCACTGTGCGTAGGAAGTGCCACCAATGTACACGACGTCAGTGTGCGCATGCACTGTGCCAGGCATACTGCGCATGTTATACAGTTGCACCATGGCTTGAGGATGCGCATCCCCAATGCACCATGTGCAAATTCGCAACATTCAGCAGGCATATGCAGATGAGCTGATCAGCATATCTGCGGTGCATCAGAGGCATTTGCATCTCATTAGAGTTGCATATTCCCTCATTTGCATGTGATGCGCTATAAAGGCGCCATGAGACTGCACAGGCACCTGACCGGTATTGCATCCTTCACAGGTAAGACGCCAGGCAGTGGGCATGTCGGGACACAGGATTGGGGGGGTGCCTCATGTGTGGCAGCCAGCACTAACCACATGTCCTCACCCACAGGAATGAGCATGTCGGAGCATGAGGAGGTTGAGGAGCAGGGGCCTGCACAGAGGCGCAGGCCCAATTTCACAGCGGCGGAGTGCGATGCCCTTTATGATGCATACCTGGACCAGGAGTCCCTTCTGAGTCCTCCACAGGCACCCCGCAGGCCAGGGCCGAAGCATGGGAGGGAGGGAGTGGCCAGGGCTGTGAAGCTGCAGGGCAGCCATCAGAGATCAGCACAGGAGTGCAAGAAAAAGGTGGGCATGGACCGGAGGTGGATAAAGGAGAAGGTGACTGCCATCCGGGCTGCACGTGCCGCCATGGGCAGTGGATAGCCTGAGGTGTCACAGCTGACACTGCAGGAGGAGCTGGTGGCGGCGACCATGCAGCGCAGCGCCGTTGAGGGCATTCCCAGCAGTGGATTCCAGATGGGCGGTAGCCCATCACTGCATGGTAGGTACAGCGGTGCATGGGGATGGGGGAGGGGTGCAAGGGGGCAGGGGTACATGGTGGTGGTGGCACTAACGTGTATGTGTTCCCTTACAGATCCTGAGCACCTGCATGCAGTTGAAGGGGTGGTGATGCCCACCTTGGGGGCTGTTGTGGACCTGGAGGAGCACCCATCCACCTCCACTGGAGTCTGGGGTCTGGACCTCTGCTGGCGCATCCCCACTGTCCGACCAGATGCCTGTGGTGTGGGCGCAGATGAGGCCTAGGCAGTGTTTCAACAGGACGCCAGCCATGGTGTCCAGTATGCTGAGACAGTGATCGGGGCGAGGTCTGGGACTGATGACAACATGACCGCTATCCTGGACAGTGGTGATGCTGACTAGGGGGAGGCACCCCTACCACGCACTGGACACAGCAGCGCTGATGGTGCCTAGGTGGCAGTTATTGTCCCTTCAGCCGCACTGCCCGGTGAGGCAGTGGATGATGTATCTGCGGTGCAGTCCATACTGTGTGACAGAGGTGGTGCAGCCACCCCGGTGCTGTCACGTGCACAGTGGGTAGAGGGGCAGCAGTGGTGGCAGGACGGTGCTGAGGGGGGGTCCAGGTGCATTGCCCACTGCCAGTGCACAGCAGACAGTACAGGCCCAGGAGGGCCCCACTGTGCAGCCTCCTGGCTGAACAACTCTCACGGGTCAGCGCAATGCCCAAGCCCACCAGGGTGTCAACCCTCTGACCGAGCACACCCAGCGGCTCCAGGCATCCATTGAGCAGCAGATGCAGGTCATAGCAGAGGTGCATGCACTCCACACTGAGCTGCGCCAGTCCACAGGGAGGCATGACTGGGACTATGAGCAGCTCTTGGCTGAGGCCACATGCATGCAGGAGGACATGACCACAGTCCTGGATCAGCTCACCGCTGTAGTTACAGCCGGCCCAGCGCCACTGTCCACCCTGGTGCACGGCCATCTGCAGCAGTCACCGCAGAGTGCATTCTCCACCTCTCGTTCCCGGTGTCATGTGACCCCAGCATTGTTGTCACCAGGATCCACTGTGGGCATTCCAGGCACGCCTAGAGCAGGCCTGTTCTGGGGCCTGCAGATGCCTACTAGGGACCGGTCGCATTCCTGCAGTGACACACCTCGGGGACCATCTGTGACACCCCATGTGGCCGCCACACAGCCTGCATCTGCTGGGCAGTCTCGGAGGGGCCATCCACATGTCCATAGCGGCCGTGAAACTGTGCTGCAGTCGTTATCTGCCACCCTCCCTGCTGCTGCCCTGTATGCACAGTGGTGTGGTGTGTGCGTACCAAGGCCATGACAACCTTGGACCATGCAACACACCCGCCTTGTGCACACCCACCTATCCGCTGGCCATTGTGGCATGTGCATGATGATGCCTTCACAGCACCGTCCGCCACTGTGCACTGGTGTTCAGCATCTGACACATGCCTGTTGGTGGCTTTGAGGTGTGCATGTGCAGGTGCCCGTGTGTCCATGCTTGTGTGTGTGGGTGTGTGTGGGGGTATGTTGGTGGGGCCACACTGCCATGTAGGGTGCCTCCATAGAGTCCTGTCCCATGTCCAGCAACGCTGCCCTCCAGCCGTGTCTGTTGTGGTGCCTGGCCGGGTATGCCTATAGACTGTGCCCTGGTCCCTGGGACATGTGTGTGTGGTCTTGTACACCTACCTGCATGCACTGTAGTGCTCCTCTGCAATGGTGTCCCGGTGCTGCTGGGCCATTCTGTGCAGCCGGGGTTCCCATTGCCTGGGGGGGGGCTGCCCACCACTGCATGGCCCGCCATCTGTGTCATCCCCACTACTGTTCCCTTCATTGACCTCAACAGCTATCCCACAGTCAGTGGCCATGTTGTGTAGCACACAGCAGGCTAGGAATAGGCCACAGGCCTTTGAAGGGCTGTACTGTAGAGCACCGCCTGACCTGTGCAGGCAACAGAAGCATGCCTTCAGCAGTCCAAATACATGCTCAATGATGTTCAGTGTGCTGGCGTGTGCCTCATTGAATCTCTCCTGTGCTGGGTCGATGGGTGCCGGTACAGGGTGAGTAGCCAAGGCCTGAGTGGGTATCCGCTGTCACCTATGTGGGGACAAGATGGGTTAGCATTTTGGTCTGTGTGGCTGTCCCCCCGCCTACACAGTCAGACCCTCCTATGCCCCCAGCATGGCATCTCCCCCCCACACCCTGCCCATTTCCAGCTGCATACTCACCTATTAGGTGGCCAGTGGGGATGTCCCCACTCTTGAACCTGTGGCACAGTGCAGATACGGTGCTCCACCAGGGTGTGTGGCACAGACATTGATTATGTGCCCCTTGGCATCGCACACCACCTGGCAGTTGACACTGGGGTAGCCCTTCCTGTTGATGTAGGCCACCCCCTCCAGCTCTGGTGGTGTGCAGATGCCTATGTGGGTGCAGTCAATGGCCCCTAGCATGCCAGGTATACGTGCAACCCTGTGGAACTTCTGCATGTTTGCTGTACACTCCGCCTGTGTGCTGGGGAAGTGGATGTAGTCCGCAGCATGTGGCAGCAGTGCATTGAGGAATTGTGTGAGGAGCTGTGACGCGGCCGACTGGGTTATGCCTGTGGTGTCCTCTGTTGGTCTCTGGAAGGTACCCCGTGGCAAGCAAGCACATCATGGCCATGACCATGGTCTCCACCAACAGGGTGTGGCTCTGTCTCATGGGTGCCTGCATCTCATCACTGCACAGCTCACAGAGCTGCCTCAGATTCACCCGGTTAAGGCAGTACTGGCCCACTATCTCAGTGTCACTGTACTGTTCGAAGGTGGTGCGGGCACGATACCACCTCTTCCAGGCATACCACTGCCGGGCCCTTATACGGCCTCGTTGCTCTGCCTCCTGCCTCCTCACACCCCTCATTACTGCCTCCATCTGGAATATTGCACTAGCCATGGCCTGGTCTGTCCTGCCCCCCCCACAGTTGACTCCCTGAGCCACCCTGGCTGCATGCTGCTGCCTGCCCTCTGCACCGGGTGCACTCCTGTGTTGGGGTCCCACACACACACTCTAGGCAGCTCACACTTACAGGCACGGTTGGGGTCTCATTCCCTGTCCCACTGCCCATTGCACCTCCTGCCTCTGTGCCTGTCCTGCACCACTGCTGCTGTCCTGCTTGGCCACTGGCCCTCTCTCTGTCTCTGTCTGTCTCTCTCTCTCTCTCTCCCCCTGTCTCTCACCCCTGCTCCCCTGGGTGCAAGCCTCCGTCCCCTGCTTGCTCCTTCCTTTTATAGGCTCAACTTTGCTACGCACATGTCCTTGTTGCTCCACACTTGCGCCATCGGCTTGCTGTTGAATATCACACTGCACAGCTTATTCATGGCTACGCCCCCTGCACTTGCACTTGCATTAATTAGGGTTGCACATTGGCACACTGCGATTTGTGCTGTGCATTGTTACCCACTGAATATCACTCTTTGGTGCATGTCTGCTGTTGCGCTGGTGCATCTCACTTGTGCCATGAGCAACTGCTTTGAATATCCCACCCAGAGAATTTATTGAAATCTGTACATATCAGGCTGCATGGTCTTAATTTCTTGGTGGTCCTTGACAAGCAGTTTTTTGTTTGGCATTTATACTGCCAACCTATATTATCATTTATAAACTCCTGTTACTATACTATAGGCCTTAAGGTTTATGGGGCATAATAATTAGTTTGACAGTATACTTGAGTAATGGTTCCAGCTAAGTACTATATTCCATATAGTATGAAACTATTGCTCACTTTAGGAAAACTTTACTGTTTACTCTTTGTATGCCATATATTGATACTTTTTGTAGTTCTATTTTGTTTGGCTTGTTTTTATCTTACAATTTTAGTATGTGTTAGATCCGGGTGGGTTTTGCTTTTCAGTAGTTGCATTCTTATACACACTGTGACATTTATAATTGGGTTTAGGAGCACAGCTCTCTGCTTGAGTAGTTGTTATCTTATTCTGAAAGTATCTCTAAGTCATTTTAATTTATGTGCAGTGCACTCCCTACATGGTGTTATGCCTTAAGCATATCTGACCTTTAGGCCCTTTCAGCTGAAGGTGAACTGCTACTTCTCTGACATTTTCTTCTCTTATTTTTTAAATGAGTATTTTGAACCAATGAGAATTTTTTCTGTTTTTTTTCTGCATGATCTGGGTGTTAAAAGTATGGGACTTCCTAAATAACTGTTATTAAGCTTCCGAGGAAGGACTTGTTGGTCCAAAAGCTAAAGCACTCTGTTCTTTTTGTTACATCTATGTTGGTCCAATAAATGTGTCAAATCATTTGCTTCTGGATTTGTTTTTAAGGCAGTCCCAATACAGGCATACTTGCTATTCCACAAGATAGGTGTGTGCTAAATGTTTGGCAAAAGCTAGCCCAATGTGCCAACATAGACTTCAATTGGAGCCTGTAAACAGAGCTACAATAGAGCTGAAAATAGCAACAGAAATCAAGTTTTTGCAGTTATATTAAACCAAGCCATACAGTCTAAAAAATGAAATCAATGGTCCACATGACCTGTTGGACATGCCGTTCACAATCAGGTGATATATTATGCATCTACTATCAGTCTTATTCATCATCATCAGAGGAACCAGCCAGGACACAGGCATTTTGAGGGAAGGGTTCAGGAGAACTGGATCAGGGTCTCCAGGACAGAATCAGAGGAGGAGGAGAACAAGGAGAGGGTGGAGGAACAAGAAACAGGAGAGGCTTAAGAGGCAGAAGAGGGAGGCAGCACTTGCGAGGAAGGCAGAATTGGGGACAAGTGAGGAGGCCCCCAAGGATGAGGAATCCCAATTGGAGGTCATAAAGCTAACAGATATAGACCACACTACAGCACAGATTAAAGTGCTGCATAAAGGGATAACCTTCAAACCCACAAATCAAGTAAATCAATTTCAAGTTAAAGTAGACCTCTCCCAATTGTTTTGTAGGCTTCAGCTGAAAGATTCTTTTCAATAACAACCCTACCCCCTATAAACAACCCTCAAGAGACCCCTTGAATTGAGAAATTACTAATTTCAAGAAACCTTCAACCTTCTGCCCCCCACAAAGCAACCCAACTCTCTCAATATTTTGCAACATGGTTTCTTGAGACATATTCAGTTTGATAAAACAAGATAAAAACATCCAAACTAGCCACATTATAACCCAGTGTGAAAGACAAGCAATCAGAGCATTTATTTTATTTATTTATTATTTTTGTCTTTGGTAACCAGGTAAGAATTGAATGAAATGAGAGAGAGATTGTAATTAAACAGGTAGACAAAGGGGGAACTGTCATGATCTGGGGCAGAAATGAATATATAGCAGAAGCTAATAGACAATTGTCAAATCATACATTTTACATTAAGTTGCCCAGGGATCCAACAGAGGAGATATAGGAAAAAGTCAAACAGCTTATTGAAAAAGGCACCATGATGCACTGGCTAACAAAAAGTGAAACAGATTCTTTACATGTTAAATACCCGAGGAAGCCTGTCTTCTATTTGCTCCCAAAAATAAATAAGGGAACAACACCTGTGCCTGGACATCCCATAGTCTCAGCTCTCAGTCCTATAGCTAAGCCTATCTCTAAATTTGAAGACTTTTTTATATAGAAACCAGTCCCTAGCCTAAGATCATATATGAAAGACACCAATGAAGCCTTACAGACAATAAAATACATTAAAATTGAAGAAGAGGTTTCTTCTAATAATCCCCATGAGAGGGGTTGGATGCTCTCAAAAAGGCACTAGGGAATCACACAGAGGAACTACTCCCAACAGTATACATAGTAGAATTGGCAAGGTTTGTTCAAAAAGTGAACAATTCTTTGTTTAAAAGTAACTATTATGCACAACACAAAGGCACAGCCATGGGACTGACCTTTTCTCCAGACCTTTATTCCAAACCTTGCCAACGTATAGGATATAGTATAGTATAGTATAGTATAGTATAGTATAGTATAGGATGTAAAGGAGGCAGTATAGCACAGTGGTTTAAGGCTCTAAGCTGCAAACTTGGAGACCTGGGTTTGAATCCCACAGCCCCCACTTGCATGCTGTGTGACTCTAAGCAAGTCACTTAACTTCCCTGTGTTCCAAGGTCGCACCTATAAACAAGCTTTCAGCTTAGTGTGTCTCTCCTGGTTACCAAAGGTTCAAAAATATATGTGGGAATGGGAGAAGCAGTTCATTTATGATGTCAACCAAAATCTGTCCTTTGAACATATTAACTTAAGGAAAGGGTACACTGATGACCGCCTCCTTATCTAGAAGGGAGACTGCATGACTTTGCAAAAAGTCATGGAGTATATATTAACTCCACAAGTCTCCATTTAAAATTTACCTATCAGGTAGATCTGAAACAAATTTCATTTCTTGACATACTGATTATGAAAGAAACAAAGCTAGAATCCTGCCTATATACAAAACTCTTATCATGAAATACCCTTCACAGGAAAGACAGCTGCCATCTACTTACAATAACTAACAATACACCAAAAGGCCAATTTATTCGAGCCAGAAGGATTTACTCAACAGAAAATGGGTTTAAAAGGCTTAGCAAAGACCTGACTAGATGGTTTCTTGAGAGAGAATATGAGGCTCAATTAATACTAGCTCCATTAACTAAATCTGGGGCCTAGACCAACAAAATATATTAAAGAATAAAGATGACCTTGCAAATGAGGACAGACCTAGTTTCATAACACAGTTGAAACGGTTAGCATCAAAGGTTGGAACAGTTATAATAAAACATTGGGGGTATACTCCAATCAGATCCTAGGTTGAAATGTAGATTGTCAAAAGTCCCTAGGATCACATACTGCCAAGGGAAAAACCTCAGAGACCATTTGGTGCATGCAGTACTGCCACCTCCCCCCATTCAAAATCAAATAAACTGGCTCCCTAAACCCCCTTGTGGCAATTTTCAATGTGGACATTGTGTCCACTGTTCTAATACAGTCAACAGCCACACATTTAACCATTCTCACTCTGAACAGAAGTTTCACATTAAGTGATTCATTAACAGTAATTCAACAGGAATTGCATATATGCTGACCTGTCCTTGTGGCATGAGTTATGTGGGGCACACAAAAACGGCCTTAAAAACAAGAGTGGGGGAACGTAAGGCTGCCATCAGAAATTATTTGAATTTTGATTATGCCACAGTGAGGCATTGTGTAGAAGCTGGTCACAGCTCAGCAGGCTCCCTGAAGATTGTCGGAGTTGAAAAAGTAGATCTGGAATCAAGAGGAGGTGACCCAACTAGGAAGCTACTGCAGTGAGAGTCTTTTTGGATATTTGCTTTGTATACACTAGTCCCTTTGGGACTGAATGATGCAATGCCAGTGCATAGTTATTTGTGAGCTGTAGCTTTAATTTCACTACCTCCCCTCAGGTCAGTCCATATCGTATCAGCAGTTCTCCTGCTGATCTTTCATATAGTATTAACTTCAAAGACAATAACGACATGACTTGCTGGCTCTGCCATTTAAAGGAAACAAATACATGTCATCCAAAGTTAATCACGCCCCTATGGTGATTCAGAAGCATTAGTGGAATGACTTGAAGGCTCTACCACTAATCACATTATTTTAATATCCCCTTCACAGATAATAAGGGCATGAACTGTTGGCTCTGCTGTTCAAAAGGAAACATTTACCTGTTACCTGATGGCAAAGACAGTGGCTTGACTTGCCAGCTCTGCCATTGTTAAGTTATTTTTCTGTACCTTAAGTGAAGCCTTACAGTCTTTTGCTATGTTTATCTGTTCCTGCATATGTTTGTTATCTGAATGTTTAATATCTGCATGAATTGTTTTGTACTTTAGACTTGATGCATATTTTTGTACACTTAGGTGTATTTTCACATTGACAGGTGCATTATTCACTGGGTGTTAATTTTTAATAGAACACCTCTTTAAAAGGCATATTTTTAAACCACAAAGGAGACCCGCTCATTACGCTCTGATGATGATGAATAAGGGCGATACTTAAGCACATAATACACCACCTGATCATGAGCGGCATGTCCAATGGGCGATGTGGGCCACTGGTTTGTTTTATTAGCCTGTATGGCTTGTTTTCTGATGCTATTTTTGGCTCTGCTGTAGCTCTGTTTACCAGCTCCAAATGAAGCCAACTTTGCACATTGGGCTAGTTTTTTGCCAAACATTAGCATGCAGTTATCTTGTAGATCAAGTGTCCAGCAACTACAGCAGTATTCATACTGCCTTAAAAATGAATGTAATGTGGGTGAGCTTTTAATCTTTTTCTACTGCAATACACATAAATAAAAAGTACTCCACACTTAATTGAGACCGTTGGTCCTATTTATTTCTAATGTAGTGTTGACCTCCCCGTGGTATCCCGACAAAGGAGTGGAGTATTTAGAGTGGGTAAATTAGGGTGGAGGAAGGAGGGTGGAGGGAATCTTACTGGAGCTGTCTTTGGAGCTGATGTGTGTTTGGTCGAGGTGATCATTGTGGGGATGTGGTGTTGCTTGTGATTGCTGCCTAGGTGAATGGTGTTGTCTTGTCTGGCAGTGGAGTTTTCTGTGGTGCTTTCCTCATGTCTGCATGCTTTCTTGTGTTGTTGCAGCATGCAGTGACTGCTCAGTTAGTAGACAAATGGGTTGGTGTTCTTTTGGGTTTGTTCTCTTGGCTGCCTTCCTCAACTCATTCAGTGACCTGGAGTTGGTTATATTTACAAGTGGGGGTGCAGTGGGAGCAGGGTGTAGGGTGGAGCCCCATGGAATGCTAAGTATCTGTGATGTTATTTATGAGCACACCCTCATGTGCATGTAGTGGTTCTCCGATCTGTTAGAAGAATGCAGAATTTGCAGCAATATTGCTATATTGTATGTATGCCTGTGATGTATTTGTCCTGATATGTTGTCATTCACAAGGTTTGTTTTTGCTCTGATGTTAGTAATCCCCTCCCCATGGTTCTGTGGGATTTTGTGTTTTCCTACATTTTTTTGTTGTATTTGAATTATGATTGTCACAGTTTGTTGTCATCCCCTCAGTTTTCTTAAGAACTGAAGTGACCCCTACACCCTTCCCCTCTGTACTCACACACACACACACACACACACACAGATTATTTGTAAAAAACTCTGTTAGTGCACCATTTAGGGTTCAGAATAAACTCAACAAAAGTTGAGAAATGTGGTGTTAGGGTTTGCAATCCTAACACCCCACCCCCACCCTAGAAGCAGCAACAGGAAAAAAACATTACAATTTTGCCTGTCCTGGGTCTTCCCAAATCAGTAGCAAAACAAGAAAGGAAATAAATGGAGGGGATCAATTCACTAAAGTATGACCAAGTCTGGTGCCTGCAGTTTCAGTGACTCGAAGCAGGGACAAACACAGAAACAAAGTTTCCCAAATATCTGCAGCACTGACCCTTGAAGCATACAGCTCCACATTCAAAAATGGACACAGCTAGCTTGCCCAGTAGCACTGAGGGTTGAGGCACTGGATGCCACACCTCACCCCACACCGGCGTCCTTGGTTCTGGAATGGACTCGGGCCACTGGGGGTCGGCAGGGCAGGAAAGGATCAAGCATCTGGAGGACTGCTATCCTTCCCTGGGAGGGAGGGGGTTAATGATTCTGCCATCTGGCTATCCCCAGTGGACACTGGGAGTCAATTCCAGCAGTCAGGGTCCACTAATGGGGATCGGCCATGGCAGCTCTCCTGCAGGCATGCGTGGCTGTGTGCATGTACTGCGCTGGAGAGCACTGAACTGCCAGGCTGGTAGGGTTGGGAGTAAAAAGCTGGAAAAATCTCCCCCGATCCTTGGATAGGCAAAGGCTCCACCTGTGAGCTGGCCACACTCCTGCTGCTGGACCCACCATCAAGGGGTGGCCTCCACTCCATTCCGGCACTTTGGATTATAGATAGAGTGCCTGGGCTGGTGGTCCTACCACACAGGGCTCAGAACAGGGGGGATTGTTGGGATGGTGTGGCCTGGTTCTGGTGGGTTTCAATCTGGGAGGTAGAGCCAGTCATTGGTGGTGGCTTGAGAGAGCTCCAAGGGGCAATCAGGGCACAGAAATAGGATTAAAAATAAAATGGACACAGCTTACCTTGCTGGCATCTTCTTTATTAAATACAGCAAATAAAATGTGCCCAATGAACTGTAGCAAAGTTCAGAGAGCTAATTAAATTGGTGGCAGGACTAGACGTACATGACTAAAATTATACTGGCACCATCAGGGTGCATACCATAGCAGCAAGTTCAACCAGCAGCCAACAGACAGCGTGTGTGTATGTGACATGCAATGCACCAATCAGCTGACTTTTTGGCAGTTTGCATTCCTCAGAGCTGATTGGCTAACAGAACCCCAATGTAAAATAGGCATACTCAATGCATATTCATATCTGTGGGTGCGAATAAGTTCAGCTTAATAGCTGCCATCTGAAAAGATGCGACAAAATCAATTAAAAACAGGCATAACAACACATAAAACAGCAAACATCAATAACAAACAGTAAACAAACTGAAGTCCTATAAAAAACATAGTAATGGCAAGACTTCATTTAGCCCTTTTGGACTCCAAGTTTGAAGCTTTCCTTCTGAGACCATTTTTTCTAAGTGTCTCCTCCCCATTTGCCAACAGTCACTTTTTCAATACAGGTGAACTGCAGATATATAGAAGAGCCAAGACTCATCTCCATAAAATGTAGTCCATAGTATTTGTCATTACTTGATTTCTAATAGCTGACATGTTCTCTTTTGCAGTTGATAACCCCAATGAAGACCCCAGGCCTGATTTGGGAAGACTCAGGACAGGCAAAAGTGTAATGTTTTTTCCTTTTGCTGCTTGCAGAGAGGGGTGGGGTGGAGTGTTAGGGTTGGAAACCCTGACACCACATTTCCCTACTTTTGTCAGTTTAATCAAAACATGAACTGCAAAGTTTTTTTTGCAAAGAATGTCCTTACTTTTTGAGATAGTATAATCATATCTTCATTCATGCAGGTCCCTTTGGGTACTTTGTGAACACATTCATTTGTGCAGAGAAGTGCAGGGCCCTCTTGTCCCTGCACTTTCATCAATTCATAGATGCACACATCTATCTAGCTGTGGAAGTGAATGGCCCTCTGGGCCCTGTGCTTCCATGCCTCCATAAAAGCAATTTATGTGCTTAATTGTAATACTTTTTTGTAGGGCTCACTTCACAAGGAAAAATGTATTAAGTGTGCCTCTTAACTTGCAGTTCTTGATTGTAAATAGGCGACAATGTGTTTCTCATTCTTTATATCCATATATCAATAAATGTTTGTCTGTTTGCTCTGAAATTTGCTACAATTGTAGTGGAAGATAGGATACACTTTTGGTGCATTTTTGATGATGATTGTACTTTCACTGTGGACCTGGCACCATGGTGAATATTGCAGGCAATTTTGGTGTGCACTGCATACCCCATGAATGTTTAAGGGGTAATTATGTGTTGGTCTTGTAGTAGTTATTGACACTTTTATTTTACATATACATTTGCCCCTTAACTTCAACTACTGACAAGCCTGTGACATCTTAAAGGCACAAGGTTATCCTACAGGAATTTTGTTTTTTAATTATGTTTTTTTTAATATGGCACCTACATTTTTTTTGGGGGGGGTGTTATGTGCTAGTCTTGTACAACTCCTTAAGACCTTTCTTTTTCTATATAGATTCTCATGTAACTGCAAATATTGACAGAGTTATGGCTTATAAAAGTTGAAATGTGGAAAACAAACTAAGTCCAAATTCTTTTTTTGTATAAAGGAATCTTTTTTTTTTGGAAGAATGACACAATCACGTGAAAAAGATTCCTTCATACAAGAAAAGAATGTGACAAAAATACATCCAAATTCTTTTTTCATATGAAGGATTCATTCTTTGTGAGAATGACACAATCTCATGAAGAAAGATGCCTTCATAAGAAAAAAGAATGTGAAAAAAACAAAGTCCACATTTTTTTTTGCATGAAGACACTTTTTTTTGTGAGCGATTGTGTTTATATTAACAAAAAAAGATTCCTTCATATGAAAAATTAATGTTAAGAAATGAGTCCAAATTCTTTTTCATATGAAGGAATCTTTTTCTGAGAGATTGTGTCATACTCATGGAAAAAGATGCCTTCATAAGAAAAGATAATGTGAAAGAAACGAAGACCAAATTCTTTCTCCGCATGAAGACAATCTTGTTTCGTATGGCCGATTCTTGTTTTGTATGGTCAAAAGAAAATTGTCTCACAAAAGAAGATTTTAAAATTTGTTAAAAACAGGTTTCTGGATCATTTTTGCAAAAAGTAACTGCAGAATCCACTGAATGGGATCCCAATTAACAAGATACATGTGTTGGTGTGTCTGGATTATATCATTTTTGGGGGTTTGACATTTTTTTAAATAGAAAGAATATGGCAGCCATATGAAAAATAATTGTTTTCTCACAACTGCCCCCCCCCATATGAAGCAGAATACTTTTTTGTATGGGCAAAATTCTTTTTTTTTTGGTATGAAACAGCTATCCAAAAGACCATACTGAGCACACTCGGAGCCACAATTTCAAATCCTTATTACTCTGTAATGGATTAAGATTTTTTCACCAAACCAGTGAAAGACACCACTCTGGCCCACGCCCTTCCTACTCTGACAATTTCATACCATAATTCTAAACCATCTGGGTGCTATTCAATGACAAGAAAGCAGACCTCCACAAATGTTTTCACTTATTTCACCATCTGCACCTTGGAATCCACACATCTGACCAGAAAGAAATGTGGCATGTCAAGAGACTTTGTCCCTGAAACCATGCATCAAACATTTCATGTAAATCTGTTGAACGGTGGTGAAGCTATTAAAGTTAAAGTTTGAGGTTTAACATTAAACAGCTTATACATCTCTAACTATAGTGGTGCTATATTGTCATTATAATATAAATATAGATATATAAAATGTGTAAAGAAATAATATTGATTTGATTGGTCAAAAACAGAATGCCACTGTTTATCATGACACAGCTGGACACTTCAGATATCATGGTGTATTTTTCATTAATTTTCTTAAAAATTATAAAAGGAAAAACATTCCCTTCATAGCATCTCATTGTGCTAGATACTGAATATATACATGGGACCATTGAGATGCTTAATGAACTCAGCTGTGCCTATGCTTCACAATGCATAAGAAGAGTTCATATATCTCAGCATGACTGATCACCCGGGTGTTTGTTATTTCTTAAATAAGATGTTATATTGACATAGTAGCACTATTACAGAGTATTTTGGTTGATTATGCAGTGTAATGTTAAATGTTGCACCTGAATAACTTGGTGGTCCTTGGACTGGTTTGCCTGAAATATGGCATGTAAAGAGTTAATGCCAGGCTCTCAGGATCCTGTAAATTTTGCAACAGCTGGTTTAGTGGTTGAAATGTTCTAGAAAGTTGAAAACATAAAAATGTGAAAGTTATGCAATTTTTTGCTCATTGATAGCACAACAGTAGTTCACATTTTTAATCAGAAACTAGATGCCCAAGATTAATCTGTGTGTCCTTTTTTGCATGACAGTGGTTCAAAATCTCATGAAGCCACCAATAATTTGCTGAAAAAATCAAAGGGGTAATTGGAGATTAACTACTGGAAAACAATTGTTCACAGACAACACTAACATTTGTGTGGGATGGCCTAATATCTGTTAAGCGAGGCAAACATAATTTATTATTTTGCTCATGGAAAAACAAAACTCATTACTATTCAGGTTAATCTGGAAAAGTTTATTCAAGAATTGAAAACTCAACACAAAAAAGTAGGCCAGCATTCATTAAACTCTTTAATTAATTGCAGAAAAGAGCTTAGGTAACTGCAAATGTGTCAGAAAAAATGGCATGATAATTATACATATGAGCAAGGAAACAGGGTCGGATGCTTACTGGATTTCAGATTATGGAAACAGCAAGCAAGCTGAACTGTTTGGAACATTAAAACGATTCAAGATTCCAATGTCAGCGTGACAGGATCAATGGAAATTGCTGACCAGTTTCAGGAATAGTACCAAAAAGTATATAATAATGAGGATAAGGTAGGGAAGGAAAGGGATGTTCAGGAATTTCTGAGTGAATTGCCAGTCTGAGCTATCAGAAGATGATAGAAACCCTTATTGAAGCACCTGTCTTGAAACAGGAGCCGATTGTTGCAGTGATAAATTTAAAACCAGGGAAAACACCTGGACAAAATGAGAACCTGGGATAGTTTTTTTTCCCAGAATTTCAAAGGATTTCCTGAATACCTTCCTGGCTTGTGATAATGAGATGCAGGACCCTCATCTTGGGAAAGAGCACTAACAACAGTCCTGCCTAACCTGGGTAAAATGGGGATAACAGTGGAAATTTTAGGCCTGTATCTCTCCTTAATCAAGACCCAAAAATCTATTCTGAAATTTTAGCAGCCAGGTTACAAAGGATGATTGCAAAGTTGATTTACTAGTGCCAGATGAGCATTTTCCTAGGCCAGCACCTCAAGGACAAATTCATTGAACATTATGCCTGCCATTGAATGGGGGAAAGGGGGAGCCTAGTAGACCTTGGATCAGCTCAGCTGGTCTTTTTTGAAGGCAAGAATACATTAACAGCAGGAGTAGTATTTACATCAGAATTTACAACAGGAGCCACAGTGGCTTTTAACGTATACTGATGACAAGAATACATTTACATGTGAGGGTTGGTTAATTCAGATCCTAGCAGTGGCAGGTTGATTCCCTCAGAATCTAGCACTTTAGTTGCTGTTTGAAGGACAGGTGGGAGGTGGACGAGTGGATGGCCAGAAGGAGTTTTCTCCACAGGGAGGGTAGGGAGATGGAAAAAACTTTGCTACTCACATTGGTGAAGATGTGAGGGACATCCAGTGGAGGGACTGAGGATGCCCTGAGAGTCCTTGAGAGTTCCCTGCTAGTCAGAAGGGGTGAGTAAGTGGATAGATGGTGGTTCTTGGGTGAGTTGTCCACCAGGCAGCCAGTGGCATAATCAAAGCAGTCTTGAAGTGGGAGTCACTCAAGGGCCTGGTAGAGAGAGCAGTGGTGGGTTGAATAGGGATCTTGAAGGATGAAATGACAGATGGAGTTGAAAGTTGTGCTTACTCATGGGTGAAGTGATGAGGAGACAATGGAGTAAATGGGAGGGCAGTAGTTGAGGAGGGGCAACAGGTTGCCCTGGGCAATGGCAATGGCAAGGCATGTCTCAGCAGATAGAAGGGGTTTAAGGCAGTAGGCTGCACCTAGCTTTTGGTAGATTCTCCTCATGGCACTGTTAACATGCTCACAGAAAGTGAGGGAGGGATCAAGTGCAATACCAAGGTATTTAAAAAAGGGAACATTTTCTAGTGGTGGGCCTGCTGGAGTGAGCACCTGGAGAGAGGAATTTGTTTTGGAGATTTTGGCAAGGAAAGGTTTTGAACCAAAGAGCATTGATTTAGTTTTTTTTTCTCATTGACTATGAGTTTTTTGGAGAGAAACCATCAGTGGTATGAGCCATAGTTATGAGTGAGGGTGGAGGAGATGGAGTCAAGTGATTTGGCACTGTGATATAGGACTAAGTCATCTGTATGGAGGAGTGCCTTACAGTCAATGCTATCCATTGGAAGAGCATTTATGAATAAGGAGAAGAGTAATGGGCTGAGTATTGAGCCCTGGAGGACTCCTGTGTGTATGGGTAGGGCAGTGGAAGTAGCTTTGCCGATAATGATGAACTGTGATCTGTGAGAAAGACAGCTATGGACCCAAGTATTGACCCTGTATAGATCTCATGTCAGACCTTACATGGATTATGGCTCCTCTTTTTGGAGTCCTTACCTAGTATCAGACATAAATAGAATTGAACAAATTCAGCGCAGGGCCACAAACATTATTCCATATTATGCTCATTTGGAGTATGACTCTAGATTACAGAAGACAGGCTTATATTCACTCCAACAGAGAAGAACTAGAGGTGATCTTTTACAGCTATTTAAAATCATGAAATCTCCCATTCTGATGGAGCAATGTGGTATAACATTATCCAACAGAAAAATTGTAGCTAGGTTGCATAATAAACAACTAGATATTAAAAAGTCCTATACAAATAAAAGACAAAACTTTTTTACTACTAGAACTCCTATGTTATGGAACACATTGCCACAAAATATTGTTGATTCACCTACTGTTATGATTTTCAAAAATAAACTAGAAAAATGGTTATTAAAATAGTACCATATACAATGATCCACACATGTGGAGGACAATCTCGATGGGCTATGGCCTTCTTTTGTCCATCTAACCAAGAAAGCTGCAGTTTCAACAGAGGAGCCAAACTGGAGCAGGGTGGAGTGGAGAAGATGGTGGTCAACAGGTCAAATGCCTTAGATAGATTCATGAAACTAGCACCTGTGGCATTGCCCATATCCATTTATCTTAAGACATGGTTAAAGAAAAGAGCCAGTGCAGAGGTGGTGCTGTGAAATTTATGAAAGCCATGTTGAAGTATGCAAAGAAGGTTGTATTTTTCAAGATGTTTTGTCTGTTGGAAGTGGACAACTTTCTCTAATAGTTTACTTAGATGGGGAAGGAGGGAGATAGGCCTGTAATTACCTGGGGAAAGAGGATCCCCAGCTTTGTAAATCAATACAACGTGTGCATGCTTCCAGGAGTCAGGCACAGAGGATGATGAAAGGCCAAGGTTAAAGATGTACTTTAGGGGTTTGACAATGGCAGGAGTAATGATTTTTAGAAAAGCAGGGTAAAAACCATCACTGCCAGGACAGCCTTTGGCCGGAAGAAACTTGAGGAGTTTGAGGGTGACAGCAGGTCTGATAGCCCTGAAATAGAAAGGTGGTATCCAGGTGGAGTTAGGGGGTGGAGGGAGCTATTTAAAGGGTGGTTTGGGACAAGGGGAGGTTGGGGGGAGTTTGTTGAGTTAGGGGGATAAGTCTGTGACTTTCATATTGAAAGTGTTTGCAATATCCGTAGGTTCCAAGATTAGACCAGAGGGGGGGTAGAGAGTTGCTCTATTTGTTTGTTGGTCTTGGGATTCAGTAGGGACCCAATGAAAGCCCAGAATTTATGCAGAGTGCCAAGGTTAGTGCTTTGCTGGCTGAGATAAAATTTACGCTTGAGTGCTTTGGCAGTTTGCTTACATAAGTTCCACAGTTGTCAGTAGGCATTCCAGAGTTAGGTGGAGGGGGATGTCTTGTAAGCCTTCCACTTATAATGCCTGTCTTTCATTAGGGAGAGTAATTCTCTTGATATCCAGCAAGTGCAACCCCCTCTAACTCTCCTGGTAGTGCATGGGTAGTGGCTGTCCTGCAGTTGAAGTAGGGTGGAGTTGAGGAAAGTAACTGTTGAGGAGAGGTTACTGAGTTTGTAGAGGGCAGACCAATTTATTGCTCTGGCCTTCCTGAGGACTAGTGCAGGATCCTGTCCATCAAACCTTATGAAGGTCAGGAACTTGTGGGGCAGACTGATTGTTTTGGTGGCCAGTATAATGTAGGTAGGTGTATGGTCACTGATAGAGTCAGACATAGTGTATCCACCCTGTTAGTAGTGACCCAGTCAATAATGGAGTGATTTAGTGAACGAGCATTATGTCTAGTAGGCTATGACTTGATATGACTTGATCTAGGCTGTATATTTTTAGCAGGTTTGCACAATCTGGTGCCTGGGCATCTAACCAGTTAAGGCTTACGTCACCAAGGATAATGGTGTCATGAGAGGGTACAATGCAACCAATGCCATTTAAAAAGTTTGTTAGACCGGGGATGCCACCCCCAGGCTGGTTGTAACTGCAGCCTAGGTGAAGTTTCTTAGATGCACTCAGTGTAACTTCAGCAATAAGCCACTGTCTTGGGGAGTTGGGGGGTGAGAAGCTAATGATGGTGGCCGTGATGTGGTCCTGTACGTAGAGTACCACACCCCTACCCCTCTTTCTTCCAGGCCTATCGAGGCACAGGAGGGAGTAGCTGAGGAGTTGAAATGAGGAGTCAGTATGGTAGGATTTTAACCAAGTGTTAGAGAGACCTAACACACTGAGATATGAAATTAATTGTATTCTGCCCCAATTAAGGTGTTAGGGCACATATTTATTGTACTTTATGTATAAATATTTATTATTTTTTAATTCCTCTTGTATGTCATAGAAACAGGATTTTATTTGATTTTATGCATGTATTGTCATGACTTATTGTAAGTTGAACAATAAACTTTGATGATGATGAAAATAAAAACCATAGAACTAAAGAATAGGATTTGGAAAAAAGCCAAAAAAAAAACAAATAAAATGAACAAGATTGGGAAGTAGGTGTAATGGGTTACTAAAAAGAAGAAAGCAGAACACTGTAAAAATAAGGTGCAAAAATACAAGAAATCCAGATGAGTATTGGTCCCAACTAAAGAGCTTTGACACATATAATAGCACAAAATCAAATTTAAATTCAGCGGCGAAGATGGTAGGGAGTAAAATCCAGATGCAAGAGTAGATATACCAAAGCTGTACTTTTTTACTTTGCCAGACTTAAAGGCCCACATATTCAGATGAGCGGGCCGTTGGTGGCGTGGCCATATTCAAAGGCCACTGATGTACTGTGCACCCAGACTGTGTTGCTACGCACAATATTGTGATATGTCTGTGCAAATGAGGGGCCCTCATGCATATGCCATGCATCACAGTATTGAAACACCCCCAACTGTAACTATGGCTGGCTGCACAGGGACATAGTTATGCTATTGAAACCCTACTTTAACTATGTGTGGTGTCAGGTGTTGCCCAGTGCACAGTCTAGTGCTGGGTACACGTTCCCCCCAAGCCCCGATCACCATTGTACATAAAGAAAAAATCCACTGAACCTCTTTCCCATAGTGTAGGGACCCCCTCCCTGGCCCAATCACTGCTGTAAATAATAAAAATCATGAATCCTGTTTCTATAGTGTAGGGACCTCCCTCCCTGGCCTCAATCACTGCAATAAATAATAATCAACCAAGTCCTGTTTCCATAGTGTAGCTTCCCCATACCCCCCCATGTTGGTAGGCAGTAACGCACCACCCCCACCACCCCATCCCGACCTGTGCCGGTGGCTGGCAAAGCCCTGCTCACCCTGCTATGGCCAGCCGCCAACTGATCAGTGCCCGAGTGGATACAGTAAATAGTACAAGCTCATTGGTTGTCAATAACCTAAAAGTGAATTCTCCAGATAAGTTATTTTGCAACAGATCTTCATTTTGGGATCATAAAATCAAAAGAAGAATTACAGGAACTAAAATATCTAAAACCTAATAAAATCCTAAGAATTTGACCAATTAGAAAATTTCTAAATATAGTGGTTCCATTTGTTATCCCAGTACTCACATACTTGTTTAACAGATGCCTATTAGAAGGCCTGTTCCCTGCTTTGTGGAAGTGAACAAAGGTATTTCCTATTTTTAAAAGAGGGGGAGGAAAACAAGCTATCAAACTACAGGTCAGTGGTTCTATTGTCAGTTCTGTCCAAACTATTTGAAATATTAGTGAGTAGTCAACTATATGAATATTTAGAAACCAATGCTGTACTTATGAAATATCAGTCGGCTTAAGAAAGGGGAGGTCAACCAGCATTGCACTAGCAGACTTTACAAATCGAATTGCAGGGGCACTGGATAGTGATGATTCTGTGGGTGTGGTGTTCATTGATCTCTCCAAGGTGTTTGATCTTGTAAATTATAAAATATTATTAGGTACATTAGGTGATGTAGGAGATGCCCAAGACATAGTTAAATGGTTCAGCTTCTACTTAAATGGGAGTACACAAAAAGTGGTTGGTAAAGTCACATATCATCTGAAAGTTCTTTGGGTAGAGGCATTCCCCATGGATCAATATTAGATCCAGTTCTATTTCTAATTTATATAACAAATCTGACAATATTTATTAATAATACCTACATTAGCTTATACAGGGACAATGCCATTCCAATATCAATAGACAGGAAGTTTCAAGATATGAAAAATAAATTACGGCTGGATATTGTAGTACTGGAACAAAAACCCAAGGTATGGTTTTTAGTTCACAACAAAATAAAAAAATAATAAAATACAAAAATAAATATAGTGATGAATAAATATGGTTCAATTAGCAAATGCAACACATATGAATACCTAGGAGTCCTTATTGTTAGGCACTTGAAGTTCAATACTAATATTCTGCATATAATAAAAGATCAACTGCAGACTGGGAGCTCTCTGTAGAAGCACCAAAATGCTAAATATGGAGATCAGGAGTTTAATTGTAAACCAGCTCTGTCTGCTAGTGCTGGAGTATGGTGACACAACTGTAAGATTTGCTAATAGATCTCTTAGAGACACACTTGAAGTTGCATAGTAAAATGTTAGCCAGAGTCATATTAAAATGTTTGTCAGAAAAACATCATTGTCAAATGTACGAGGAACTGGGGCAGGATTCTTTATGGTGAAGACTAGAGAAACAACATACTGTATAGTTATGATACTAAACTGGTAAAAGGTTTAATAAACAGAGTTACTTTTGAGGTTGAGAAAGAAGGTATATTATAAGGATAAGATGCCAAGGTGGGCTGAGAACACAAATAGTTAGAAATAATTACGGCCAGGTGATACTAAATTATCAAATTCCAATTATTCTGCCAGCCCGTTGGATTCACTGATTAGATTTCTGCCTGTGATGCCCACAATCCACGTTCAGATGCGAGCGCGGGGAGTCAGAGGGCTGGATGGAGGGAGAAGGACTGAGCATTCGATGGACTGCTCTCCTCCTCCATGGTGCAGGGTGGGTAGCACTCAATGCTTGACCGACCCCTGGCGGAGGCCAGGGGTGTCATGGCTGATGCTTGCAGCTTCTAGGAGGTGTGTCAGATGTCAGCACATTGTCCCTCAAATCATTGCTTGCCACACCTCCCAATAACAGGGGGAAAAGACTGGCTGAGGCACGGAGGATATCCACCTCCCCCACTGACCCTCATGCAACTGACCAAGGCAATCTACCACTGGATCAACATGTGGCACTGTTCAGGGAGTAAGCACAGGGGGCTCCTGATGACCTCACCATGGGGGGAAATCCAGGGGGCACTCTCGTATTGTAGCAGGTAAGTCCTGGGGGATAGGGAAGGTGGCATGGATAGGGGAGCGATTGGGAAGCAGACAGGGGAAAAAAATTCCAGTTATTCCAGTTGTATGGAATAAATTCCAGGTAGTTTTCAGAAAAATTGAGACAATTCAAAATTTTAAATATACTTTAAATATTAATTTGACTGAAGAATGTAACTGTCTAGATTAGACTGACGTAACGTTGGGAGAAATTAGGAAGGATTTATTTTATTTTTTCCCTGAATGGAGAGATAATACAATGCTGTTTAGATTTTGTATCAGCAATTGCCTAATATAACTAAACATTTTTCCCTTACGTGTGTATAAAATATTTACTCAGGCATCACAGCATAAAATCCATTAGATATATATCATTGTTACTTACAGTGAAGGAGCTTATGAACAGGACTTGTACATGGGAAATAACTATACTTAAATGTTTATTCAAGCGAACAACTGAGAATCTCTTCTTGTATGTATTTTGTACTCATTCTCTAACAAATGATCAAATAATAACATCTGTAACTGCAAATTATCTCTGTTAAGACAACCTTGTAAATTGGTCCTATCCAGGGCCTAAGAGTTTTATTCTGTCTAAAAATAAATGCTTTTACTACTACTGCTACTAATAGTTTAGTAGCTAAATGGGATCCTTTTGATGCTTAGGTAACTCAGCACAACTGAGATATACCTGACATTACTGAAACATGGCTAAAGCAAAAGAGTCAGCACAAAGGCCCCACATTCAAGTGTGGGGTTGGTCCCGATGTGCTCTTTGCATGCTAAGACATTTTGGTTCACTTACTGTTTACTGTAGTGTAGTAGATTGCATCAGACACATTTTTCTTATTTGAATGCTGACATGCCCTGGTATGACAAATCCCAGAATCCATTGCAGCTGGCATCAGAGCAGTAGGTAGCAGTGGAAGATTCAATATCCTGCTGTGCATGTTAAAGCTATTATAATCTCCATTTAAGTTTTCAGGATCTGTTTTCCTCCAGAGGCTAATTACAGTCCTCTGTGATTGTATATAGCACAGGGAGGACAGCGTGACCAGCAAAACCATAATTCAGAGCTGACAGCATATGAACTCTAACATTCACTGCAGGCTATTGATGCTCTCATTGCTACCTACTGATTTGATGTCTGCTGCAGGGTATTCTGGAATTTGTAGTAACAGAAGATATCTGCCTAGAACTAAGCAAAATTAATTTGATACAATCTACCATACAGTAGAAGCCGCTTAATCGGGATGCCCTGGTGGCAGGCTTTACATCCCAATTAAGCAGCTGTCCACTTTAACAGAAGGCATTTAAAATGCTGATTTCTCCTCTATTTTGCATTCTGGTGTGATTGTTACTATGTTTTGTTATACAAATTCCTAGAAATACATATCACTGTCAACTACCTATTGGGCAATGTTTCTCTGAGGTAGAGGCATTGGTTTCAGATGGCTTGTCTTCTCTTTAAAGTTTATTTCAGTTGTTTGCCCACAAATGTCAGTGACCCGTTTCCCTTAGCCTAACCAACTGTAGTCATCCATTTCTCAAATAGAAGACTTTTTGAAATACCACTTATGCATGCAACTCAGGGACAAAGATCTTTGGGCTTTTAGCCCCATCCACGATCAATACATTGCCTATGGTTTTGTTTAATCATCATCACTTCATGGATTTAAAAAAAGATGGGCACCAGCACACTTCTGGACTGGGTTCTCTCGAACTGCCCTTCCCACATCTCAGATCTCGCCATGCTCCCTGACTCACTGAGTGACCACTCCCCTGTCAGTTTCCTCTGGAACAACAACTACCACAAACCCGCTGCCAGAACTGTAAAAAAATGGCTACTTCTAAAGGGCAACCTTCTGCAACTAAAGGACGACCTAAAGCAGCAGGACTGGTCAGACCCATATGGAACCACAGATGTGGACACTGCGCTAGATCTTTTTATCTCAAAATTCAATGCGGCCTGTGGCAAACATCCTCCCATCTCAGAGAGAAAAACCAGAGGACCTATAAATCCCTGGATTGCCCCAGAATTACTGGTGCAACTAAATGCAAGAGACCAACTCTGGCAAACAGCGCAGGCACATGGCACACCAACTAACATTCAAAGGCATAAAATGGCCCGCAATGAGTCCACAAAGGCAGTTCATGAGGCAAAAAGCAAATTCTACAAGGAAGCGCTCACTAACACCTGGAATAGCAACACATCATTCTGGGCAAATCTAAATGATATCACTGGGAAGGACCCTAAAATAGCCCCAGCCATGCTAAATGTTGAGAGCATCCCTACCTTGGACCCTCTGCTCATTGTTAACTCTCTGAACCTCACCTTCTCAGATCTCAGTAGTGTGCTCCTGACAAACTTCTTCAATACCCCTGTGCCAGGGGTCAGTGAGAAGACCCCAGCACAACCAATCTGGCTCCTCTTCCATTTCAAAGTGGTCTCCAAAATTGCTGCTAGAAAATACCTTGAAAAAACCCTCAGCAAATCAAGGCACAGTGGGGACTTTCTGGACCTAAAATTTGTTCAACTAACACTAGACGAAGTACTTGGTCCACAGACAAAGATAATTAATCTATCCCTCTGCCATTCCAAATTCCCCCAAATCTGGAAAGCTGCCACGGTCACCCCAGTGCAGAAAAGTGGTGACTGGTCTCTTCAAAACAACTACAGTCCAATCTCTATACTCACCTTGCTCTCCAAGGCCCTTGAAAGGATTGTGGCTGACCAGCTGGTGGAGTACTTCAATCAATATCAGCTTCAATGCCCAGAACAGCATGGTTTTAAAGCCAGCCATAGCACCATCATGGCTCTCCTGGAATTTGCCAGATTCATACATAGTGCTCATGACAAAGGGCACATTGCAGGGGCAGCCTTTGTTGACTTATCAAAGGCATTTGACATGCCCTCCTCCTTGAACAGCTCTCGGACATAGGGCTTGCCCTAGAAACCATAGCATGGTTTTGTTGCTACCTTAGCCTACAATCACAGCAAGTAAAGAGTGGGAACATTCTATCAGAAAGATGACCGGTCAGATCAGGGGTACCACAAGGATCCATACTTGGTCCGTTACTCTTCAGTGTCTTGCTAAACAATCTTCCTGCTGCTTGCAATAGCTGCATGCTCCTCTACATAGATGATGTGGTGATCTTTACTAGCAACCTCAACCCTGTGCTTCTGGAATATGACCTCCCAAGTGGCTTTGCAGTGGCTGAAAAATGGTTCAAAGAACAAAAACTGGTCATGAACTATAAAAAGACCAAGACCATGCTCTTTTCCACTGCCCAAAACAAGCTAAAATGCTATCCCCTGGCAATTCAGAATGACTCTGGTAACACCCTGGAACTAGTCCCCCATTTTAAGTCAATCAATCAATCAATCTTTATTTAGACAAGTGAAACTCCATTGAGCAAGCTCATTTTCAAGGAGGGCCTGTTAGTACCTGTTAGTACCTGGGAACCACAATGGACACTTCCCTGTCTTACAAACAACACAGCACACTGACATCACAGCCAAAGCCTTTAACACCAGGATCAGTATCTTCTACAGGCACAGACATTGCCTGACAAATGAAGTTCTGAACTTGGCAATTAACAGTTCACTCATCACCTTGATTGACTATGACCTAGCTGGCTATGGCTCCACTACTGACTCAGAGCTCTGATGCCTCTCAACAGCCTTAAGCAAAGCCTGCTGCCTGCTCATTAATGTCCCCAAACTCACCCACACCTGTGAACTTTATGTGTGATCAGGCTGGCTTCAGTTGAAGGACAGAATACTTTATCAAACCTGCTTACTCTCAAAAAAGGTCTCACTAAACTTACTTCCTCAAGGAGTTTTATTTTATGTTAATTTTTTTTTAATTTTTTTTTTCATTTTAGTCTTTGCTAACCTGGTAAGGCCCACTAGGCACAAGTGCCTGTTTTCAGGGGTGACCTGGGAGCACTGGGTGGTTAAGTGACTTGCTCAGAGTCACACAGTATGCAAGTGGAGGTTGTGAGAATCAAACTCCGGTCTGGTCTGCTGGATGTATCAAGCTCATTCACATCTCATTCCTCTAACCACTAGGCTATACTGTCAGTCCAGTTCTGATCCTTCTATCACCATCTATACATGCCAGGCACACCAGGAGCTTGACTACACAAGTATTCCATGTGCCTGGGTGCCACACCACTATGGGTCAGTGATCCTTTGCTCACCGGGCCCCTCTGTGGACAAATGGTCTACTACCTGACATTGCCAGAGCCACAACCCTTGGTTCCTTTAAGTGCAAACTCCATCAGCACCTCACCAACAATAGTACCTGTACATGCCCTGCTAGTCTGTACCCACAGCTTTTGTCTGCCTCAGCACTTCCAACTCCTGACCCAAGTTAGGTTTTTGCTCAAGCACTTGCCTCCCACTCCCTACCCCTGGTTCTTTTCTTTCCTTCTGCCCTCCCTATCCCAGCTACCACCACCCCTCCCTGTCCCTCCCTACCTCACCCTAACAGTCTGCCTCTGCCTCTCTCTCTCTCTTCTGCAGGATGCTGACATACCATGTACAGTGCCTTAGCACAATTTGTGAACTGGTTGTCATTGCAACCCATGTACTGTTGAATTTTTTGTACTCTGTATGCATAATTTACTGTAACTATATTATGTCTTCTTGTGTTAATGTATCTGATATGGAACATCTCAATGAGCATCCACTGACAGGTGTCATCCAAGACTTCAATAAATAAATGAAAAAAAAAAATTGTTTAAGAACAGAAAATAGGTAGGCATGTTCTCATTGACTAAAGAGGTCTATTAATAAATAAAAATAATTAATTAATTTATTAATCAGTAAACATCTGGAACTGGTACTAAAAACAGTGAGCGGTTGCACAATATAGAAGTACAGGAACTGTTCAGGTCAAAAGACCACAAAGTGATATGGTTGGAGGTCATACTAGAAGCCAATAAGGGGAATAGTACAACAAAAGTGTGGAACTCAGAGTAGCTGACTGCAATAGCATGTGGGAACTGCTGGAGGTAAAAATTTAGGAATATAGCAGGGACAGTAGGAGTAGAAGGGAAATTGGATTGTTTGAAATTAGATGTGTTAGAGGCAATGTCAAATTGTATTAGAAGAGTCAGCAAGGGGAAACAGGCAAAAGGATCACTGTGGTACATATCGGCTGCGAAAAAAAGTAGTGAGGAGTAAAGGAAGGGCATTTCAGAAATATAAGAATAGCCAAAGGAAGGCAGACAGGGATCCTTACCTAAGGGCAAACAGAGAGCCCAGTAGGAGGTTTAAAAGTGCTAAGGCTAAGGCAGACTCAGATTTGCAAGAAGGGCAAAGGTGGGGGATAATGCAGTCTTCTACTAATTTTAGGAGTATTGCAAAGTCAAAGAGGGCATTGTTTGACTAAGAAAGAGAAAGGTTACAAAGATGGGGACAGAGTCAAGGCCCTGATGCAGACCTAGTGCTTTTGTTCAGTATTCAACATGGAGATGGATGGGACAATCCCAAACTGCAAGGTGGGGTAAAAGTAGGGAGTAAGTGCTATCAGTTAGAGCTATATCACAGGAAAGAGTGCTAGAAGGTCTGAGGGCGCATAAGGGAGACAAATCAATGCAGCCATATGGGATGCATTCTAGGATACTAAAGGAAGCAGCACAGATACTAATTATCCACTGGAAGATATGTTCAACTGCTTTCTGAATACAGGAGCAGCCCTTTGGGTTGGAGGACTGCCAGTGCAGTTGCCCTGCCTAAAAGTGACAGGAAGGATGAGCCAGGAAAGTTTAGACTAGTCAGCCTGGTGCCTAATCATTAATGTACTTGAGGCCATACTAAGAGAATAACTTGGACAGTAGATGTTTCAGAAGTAAATGGGTTACAGGATGATAGATAGCACAGGTCCACGGGGGTGCCAGACTACCTCAGAAAGCACAAGTTCATGTACTCTGGGTGTTTGAAACTGTCTATTCCCAGAGACACTTTACAGGTTGCCCTGGACATTGATTGAGGCACTTCTTGTTTAACCAACTGGTGATTTCTTTCTTTCTTTCTTTCTTTCTTTCTTTCTTTCTTTCTTTCTTTCTTTCTTTCTTTCTTTCTTTCTTTCTTTCCTTTTGCAGCAACATGTTTATGATCCCCTGGTGTCAAGTTTAGTGTTGTAGTTTGGTTGTTGCCCTGGAAATCCAAATCAATGAGACAGGTGTGGATACTTCGGTCATTGCAAAGACTGGGAGCTGAACTGCACAAACTGAAACTGTAAATGGAAATCATCATTGAACTTGTGCTAATCTAAATATTATTAACTGCTTTTATTATCGTACTCTTAAGTAATGTACTTGCCAGTCTTTGTTTTAAATACTGAATTATAGGTCTACAATGTGTTGTACTCAGTTTGTTTTACTTCTGGTTGTTAAATTATTGCTTTGAATCTTTATTTATGGATTGTTCTATTATCTGTTGATACAGTGTAATAGAATTTTACTATTCTATAATCTGGTTATTGAACTGAGGTTAAATGTTAGTTTTATAATATTATTTAGTTATTATAATTTGTAACATTATGCTTAAGAATTTTTAGATTAGTTGATTTTTAATATAAGATTTAAAGGGTTGAGTATTAGGCAGAAAAGGGAAATGAACCTAATTAGTCATGGACATGGGGTCTTGTTCTTTCACTTTGTCTGTCTGCACAAATTTTGTGAAGGTGTCGACGGATTAGAAAGACTGTAATTCAGGAAAACTTTCCATAGGGAAATTTAGCTTTATAATTGCAGTGAAAAATGCTTTCATAATCCAAAATGCATGTCTGGGCTACAAAAAATACAAGATAGGAATAACATATGGGATTTCGAATTTAAAAGTGTGTATACAGGCAACTGAGAGCCAATCTAAAACAAAACTTTGTCCACTGATATTACTCTTTGCAGGAAATGTAGAAGTAAATCCACAGGCAACAAAAGTAAGTCAGATTTCTATTCACCATACAAATGCACAGAATCTCCTTCCAAAAATTCTTGACTTGAGGATCTGCTGTTGAAAGGTAAAACTGACATTGTTATGGATATCAGAGACTTGGTTAGACTCTAAAACTGCTGACGCTGAAATAACCATTCAAGGTTATAATTTATTCAGAAATGATAGAAGCAGATGGGGAAGGGGTTATATGCTAGAGAGGATTTGGGCCTATGCAGTTTGTCAGACATTTTGTATAAATGGAACAGAAGGGGTGTTGGTAGAGGTGAGCAGTCTAAACTTAAAGGTTGGTGTGGTGTATTCACCCCCACAAATAATTTCATCTGTGTTTGATGATCTGACCTGCTATTTGGAAAACCTAGCTAAATTAGAACATCTTGTAATAGTGGTGGATTTCAATGCCAATTGGGGGCCAAAGTAAAGTAGATTATATTACACTCTTTTTCCTCTTGATGTAATACAAATTATTGATACTCCCATAAGAATCAGTAACATGAGGACACCAGAAATCTGATTGATTTAATTTTTGTCAAGAAAATTTTAAAAATTGGAAAGGGGAGGTGGGTTGACCTTTAATAGAGGACCACTGTGAAACTAGTTGTAGGATTATACTAAAATGCCAGGTCAAATCTGAAAATGTTTCTTATTGTGAAGTTGAGCATATCAGGAATTTTAATAAATTTGCATTCCTGAATGAGTTATCTAGGGTTTCATTGAGATTGATTTTACCTAATACCAGAAATTGATGATGCGGTTGACATGCTATTTCAGAATTTTTGAGGGTTTGTGATAAGCACACATTTGTTTGTTCTGTATAGAGAAAACAGAAATGTATGTCATGGGTAACTGCAAAAATTTTAAAACTATGCAGATTAGAGATTGGCTTTTGAAGAAGTTGAGGAAATCAAAGTGGGATAATATTTAGGATGTTTACAAAAAAAGTTAGAAACAGTTGTCAGTGGCATAAAGAGGAAAAGGAAAAATTATATAAAAAAATTGAAATGGTGTCTAGTTTCTGTGTCTTTTGAAAGTTAATAAAACAGAGTCAATCCCCTGTTAGATCTTCATATTTATAAACACATCATCACTAGAAGCTGAAAACAAATTGATTTCTGATCCTAAACAAATAGTCGAAGCCATGAATAAATGTTTTACATCAGTCATGACTGTAGGTAATATTTTTTAATTGTGATGTCAGCCTTTGACAAAGTGAGCCAATTGTGAAATGTGTCAGGTGACCACTCCAAGAGGAGCGAGAATGAATGAGGAGGATGAGGTTTGACTCTGAAAACCTCCAATATGAAACTTTAGTGAATTGAATTATCTTCCTGATTTCTGTTGCCCTGGCCAACTTCTAGACTGACTTTTTGAACTGCCTTTTGCACTTAATGCATATAATGTCTACAAACTTTGTGAGTGTTTTTATATTTTAAACTCACTTGTATCAATAAAAGTCTAACTACATTTGCAGAAATACTCTGTGGTACAGTTCTATATTTTAATCAGGAGAAGTGGCTGGATTAAGAACTGTGAACACTATTAGTCTGCCTTTGAGCTGGTGCCAGTTTTTTCTCTTTTGCAATTTAGATCAGGATAGCGACCCCATACATTTTGAATATCCCATAGAGGGGAGGCCAATGCTTAGATTTAAGCTAATTAAAATCAAAGACATCTGGAAACCATTGTCAATACTTAATATAACTAAACCAGATGGTCTGGATGATATTGGAGTCAGGCTGTTGAGGTAAGTTGCAGACATGATTGTTGCCCCCTTGGTAAAATGATTAAATAAAAGTTTTTGTTGTGGCTTCTCCCCTGTTGAGTGGAAATTGATTCGAGTTGTCTTGGTCTATAAGGGCGGGGATTCTTTGAGATGAGTAATTATCATCACATAGCTTTATTTTATTTATTTTTCTCTATTTTATTGTCTTTTTTTTGAGGTTCAGTTGAAAAAAAATAGTTTCGTGATAAAGTTTGTCTGACATTTGTCATCAGCAATTGACATGATCCCAAGATTTTTTTCATTATACTCACCTCCTGCACTACTCTGCTGATCCAGGAATAAACTATAATTACTTAATACTATTATTTCATTGTAAAGTCATTTTAAAGATTAGGTCACCTTAGTCCTATTATTCAGTTCCTTTCTGAGTTTGGATACTAAAAGGGTTCCATATTTTTCCAAAAAACAGAATCTTCTTTTTTCATATAATGAATTCTTTCCAGTTTCATAGCATCAATCATAAATTTGATCCTTGTTTCATAAGCCGGTGGGTTGGATCTTTCCATTTTACCAAAATTCACTTTTTTGCCTGTACCATAGCCATTGCTAAAAAAGTTTTCTGATGTTGATCTAAATTGTTTGATTCTTCTTTTTGTGCTAATACAGTAGTTAATGGTGACAATTTTATTTGTAAGTCTAATGATTTATTTACTTTTTGAAATATTTTGGTCCAGAAATTAGTGAGATATGGGCATTGGTATATCAGATGAATAAGTGTTTGTGTTGTATGTGCACACCTTAGGCACGTCTCTGACAATGTAGCATTCATTTTGTGTAATTTGTAAGGAGTGAAATATACCCTGTGAAGAGTATTATGTTGTATTTGCTGCATTTTGCAAGTATAAATATTTTGGCTTGGGGTAGATAAAACTGAACTCCATAACCCTTCAGTTACATAAATGTGCAAATCCTTTGTCCATTTATCTTTTATGATTTTAATATTTTTTTGTGTCTAGAGAGCATGCAGCCGCATATAGTTTTGATATCAAACTCTTATTTTCTTTTTGTGATCTAAGGATCTCTAAGATGGGGTTAGTTTGTAATGTTAAATTTTCATTTATTTTAAGGATGTAACTCCTGATTTGTAAATATCTAAAATAATGGTGTTCTGGAATATTATATTGTAGTCTTAAATTTTCAAAAGTTTTGAATTGATTGTTATCATAAAGCTGTTTGCATTTATTTACTCCTAGCCTTTGCCATTCTTTATAACATTTATCATTAGTAGAAGGGGTGAAATTAAAATTATTATAAATTGGAGTATATTGTGTGACCCCTATAGTTATATTCATAAGCTTATGAATTTCATTCTAGCAGGAAATAGTTACACTGGTTGCCATATTATCTTTATTTTAGTTTTGTTTATTTTATAAAAACCCTGAGAATAAGAGATTTATTAGTTTTTCATACCCGTATTCCCTTGTTTCCATCTCTACACTTTTGAGTTTATGTTGATCAATATTCAACCAGTTCTAAATTACCACTATTTGGGCTGTTAAATAATATTTATAAATGTCTGGTAGTGCAAGTCCTCCTTTTTCCTTTGGGAGAATTAAGCTATTCGAGGTGCCTTGCTTTTCCAGATGAAATTAGTCATATATATTTTTTTAGCTTTTTAAAAAAAAACATTGGAACTGTTATAGGCAGAGTTTGAAATATGTATAATATTTTAGGGAGTACCTGAATGTTAATTACATTAACCACCCCAATTAGAGTTAATGGTAGGTTTTGCCATTTAGTTAAATCTGTTTTAATTACTTGTAAAAGATTTTTCAAATTATGTGTATATAATTGCTCCAGAGGGTTAGTTAGGGTAATCCCTAGATATTTAAAGGAGTCCACCAATGGGCAGGGGCAGTTACCTAGGAAATGTATATTGGAATTCTTGTCTAATGTAAGAATCAATGACTTTTGCCAATTCATTTTATACATTGAAGCAAGACGATAAGTGGTTGTTATTTTTATGAATTCCTCTATGGATTTGGATAAGTCACCCAAGCATAATAATGTATCATCTGCATAAATATAAATTCTATGATCAATGGAGTTTTGGACTATACCTGCCAGTCATTGGTTACTCCTTATTTCTTCTGCTAATGGTTCAATCACACGTGCAAATGTCAAGGGAGAAAGGGGGCATCCCTGCCCTGTGCATCTAGATAATTTAAAGGATTCTGATAAAGTGGTATTTGTTCTAAGTATAGCAGTAAGTTGAGAATACAGTGCACTCCACTTATAACGGACACTGTTATAACGGACAGTCAGTTATAGTGGACAAAAACTGATTTCCCAAACCAAATAAATATATCAAATCCAATGCATTTTTCTCTGGTTATAATGGACAGAAACATTGCTTATAATGGACACTATGAAGCTTTTATGGGCATTTGTAGTGCTTTTTTTTGGAGGAGGTGGACAGTGCAGAGCTGAAGAGGGGATCTGGCAAATGCAGAATTTAGATGGAGGAGCTACGGAGATTACATTTCTAACAAAATAATTCTCCACAAGCTGCATAAACTTTTTTTGGTTAATTACATAAAAAGGAAATGATTGTATGTTTGAATAAAACCCTTACAATACTATTGCCTTTGTTCTTACTGTCCTAGAACCCCAACATCCAGACACTAGAGTTACTATCGTGTTACCTTCTGCAATAAACATTCTTAAAAAAGATCATGTTCACTGACAGTTAAATAAATAAACACACAGAATACAGAAACATATATGCTAGGCAGAATTCTGAGTAATCTATGAAGTTTTATTATAGGTTGTCAGTCACTCTGAGCCCCCGCTCACTCACATACACACCCCTAGCACATAGGTTCCTTCTCCTCTGGATATAATGGACACTGGATGTAACGGACAAAAGTTGTGTGCACAGATGTGTCCAATATAACAGGCTTGCACTGTATATACTTTTAATCCAATTAACATCATTTTCCCCGAAACCCATTTTCTGTAATGTATGTAATATGAATTTTCATTCAGTTCTGTTGAATGCTTTTTCAGCATCTACTGTGAGTAAGATGGAACCTGTTGTATTTAGATATGACATTATGTTGACTGTATGCCTTATATTCTCAGTTATTCATCTGCCTTTAATGAAGCCATTTTGATCTTAATTAATCAGAAGGGGTAATACTTCCTCGAGTCGATTCGCCAGGACTTTTGAAAAGATTTTATAATCTGTGTTCAGCAGTGATATTGGTCGATATGACTTACATAAATCTGTTTCCTTACCTTGTTTGTGGAATTTAATAAAATATATAATAAAATATATGCTTCACTAAATAAAGGAAGGGTTTTATTTAATTGATTAATTTTATTAAAGACATTAGTAAAAATAGGAGTCAGAAGTTGTCTATTTTTACGTAAAGTTTCACAGGTGCACATGTACATGTCAAGTAAATAATTATATATTTGTTAGCCTCATAACCCTGTATACTCGGTAAGAACTAGGTGCTGCTTCTTAGGGTTTTCAAACTTGTTGGGAAAAAAACAACTACCACAGCGAGTCATTTAAAATGAGCTGAACTCTAAGAATAACACACTGTCCACAAAATGGTTAGCGTGTGAAACTCATAATTTACTAAGGCAAAAAATAGTATATTTGATACCACAACTTTTTATTTTCATTCCTGTATGTGTTTTAAACAGTAAACTGCATTTTTTCCTTTTGGAGTCTGTTTTTACTTCTCTCCATTGGTATTAATTCTTCCTGGCTCTATTGCCTACATCCTTTAATGTGGGTACAAGTGTGAGAAAATAAAAACTTTACTGCACCTTTCGGAGCTGAACACAAAGGGTTAGCACATTGCCATTACTAGCATGATTCACATGTGCTCAATGGCTCTAGTAATAAGGAGAATAAGGTTTGGTGAAACAATGTGTCAACCCTCTGCATTCAGCTCCAAATGGAGCAGCATTTCAACTCACAGAGTGGAGACTGCATTCATTGTATCATTGAAAGCCGAGGGTTGGGGGGTGTTTTCAGTCAAAGAGGCTTGTATATCTGTATCATGACCATTATTTCTGGTCTGCAAATCTGGAATATCTGAAGCTAGAACATATGCATTGGCAGATTCTCTTCTTTCATCTTCTACCAACCAACTGGATCATCATTTTTCTCTGGGCCATTTTCTACCTCGCCCTTCCCCCAAGATTCTATTGTCAGTTAATAAGATTTAGGTGTCCATTTTCCTTCTGTCTGGGATTTACTTTAACCCCCTTCTTGTAATTTGTTCAGGTTTTTTTTGGAGGCATTTTGTTTAAATCAGTGATTTGTTCTCAGGTATCTGTATCTGTTTTCAAACACCTCTCTTTCTGAGTGCAATAAAATTCAATTTTATCTGGAATAAAACTTTTATGTGAATCACTTACTGGAGTCTCCACTAATGGAGACAGAGGTGTTTGGCTTACCAACCAGAATTTTGGAAACCTGGAGAAGACAGGGTTTGGTCAGCTAATTCATGTGTTTCATGTAGGTCGTGTTGAGAGTTTTCTTCCTTTCGGCTTCTGCTGCACATTCATGTGATTTCTTTCACTCATCAAACTGACTTCAACATGCCTTGTCTGCATACTCTGAAGTAAAATCCAGAAAGCTCCCCATCTTATTTTTTGAGATTCTTTATGCTGCAGTTTAGCTGGTCGTGCATGCAACAAAAACCTTTGTCCCAGAGGGACTAATGATGTCAGTTCCTCCCATAAACTTGCCATAAAGACCCTGGAAGGGCACCATTTACACCTTTCAAGGAGCTGCTATTGGCTGTAGGCAATAAGGTGAAAATAATTTACCTGGTTATGATGACCGTCACATCGCATATGAAAGGGCTAACAAAGGCAAATCCCAATTTTTGATCATGCTTCTTTCTTGAAGGGATCCTTAGGGTGGATTATAGTATGCTGGCTGAATGTTAGTCATCACAAGAAAAAATTCAAACTTGCCACCATTAGATGTAGAGAAGGTGCTCCAGTGGCTCGCTCAGCTCCAGTTCACAACCAGAACTGACAAAAGCATTGATCCATCCTCAGGTCAGATGGGATTCCATGTAGCTTTATTTTCTCTTACTTTTAAGATTTTGGAGAATGAAATTCAGAAGCAATTGTTTGAGTATCTAACATCTCATGATCTGCTTTCTCCTCAACAGTCTGGCTTCAGCCCCTCCATTCCATGCAAGCAGTGTTGTTGGATTTTAATGACACCATCTCCCATGCACTAGAGGGAAAAAAAGGTGCATGGGGGCAGTATTTGTGGATCTAAAACAAGCTTTTGATACAATTGATCACAAACTGTTGATACAAAAAATGGACATTGAAAGTATTAGGCACGAAGTGTTAAAATGGTTTGTATTCTCTCTGGAAGGTAGAACACAGGCTATATCAGTAGGAGGTATAACATCCGATATGAAAGCAGTGAAGAAGGAGGTCCCACAGGGATCTTTATTGGGCCCTTTATTATTTGTTCCTTTTATAGATGATTTATCAAGGTTATTTCCAAATGTTATCTTTAAAATGCATGCTGATGACACTGTCCTTCTTTTTTCAGGCAACTGAACAAAATGAGATAAAAAGTTTTGCAATCAGAGTTTAATAAACTTGAAAATTGGTTGATACAAAATAAGTTTATTTTGAACAGTAAAAAAAAATGTGATGTTGTTTATGTCTGACGCTGAGAAAACTGTAACCATGTCAGATGTGGTAACTATTTTTTCTCTGGACGGTGTTAAAATGAATCAGGTAAATTATTAAAAGTACTTGGAACTTTGGTTTGATTCTGAACTAAAGTTCTGTGATCATAGAGATAAATTGTATACTAAAGTTTCACATAAATTGGGTGCCCTCAGAAGACATAAATTTTGCATGACATATGACACCAGGGAAAATTTTCCTCAGCAGTGATGTTGCCTATGTTGGATTACAGAAGTGCAGTCTATGGAATGGCATGAAAGGGAAACCTGCAAAAGCTAGGCTGCACTACTGTATTACTAGATTTGTTTGGGTTACACAGACCTGCCTGTAATGATGCATCATTGTACACTGTTTCTGAATGTTAACTGAACATAACAAAAGCACAGAGTCAGTAGCTCAAGCACTACAGGGGACTGTACATACCAGGAGCCTACTAGTTAATTAAATACAGCATGGGATAGAGAAAACTAGCATAATGCCACTTAATCACTGGACCCTAAAATCCCAGGTTTTCCAATGGGGAGGTGCCTGGGCAAAAGACTCCACCAAATACCTGGGGATACATGTTGCCAACTGTCCCTCAAGATGATTACCAAGAATCTAGACTCTATGCAAATGGCCATCACACAGGATCTACACTGTTGGATGTCCCTCTCAATGACACTTGGGGCTAGAATCAATGTGATTAAAATGACCATCCTACCAAGAATACTTTACCCTCTGAGGATGATCAACCCCTTTTTGCCCATCAAATGATTCACCAGGCTCAAATCCCTTCTGACCCCTTTCCTCTGAGGAATAAATTCCCATGCATAACTTACATAGATACATAAAATTTGACAGCAGATGAGGACCGCAAGGCCCATCTGGTCTGTCCATATTTCCTATTCCCAACTCTCCTCCCTCATATCCCTTACTACTCATTCTGTGCTGTCACTAGGGTTCCCTCAAAACCTATCCAAAGCATTCTTGAATGCCTTCACTGCTTGCACCACAACCACTTCCTTGGAGAGGCTTTTCCAGACATCTATTACCCTTTCAGTGAAGAATTATTTCCTCACATTCCCCCTTGATTCTACCTCCCTCCAGCCTCATATCATGACCCCTTGCTTTGAGCATTCTTTTGTCTGAAACAGGCCCCAATTAAAACCCTTGAGCATAAAAGAATGCTGCAGTCGAAGGGGTAAACTGCATTATACAGTGCTAAAATGGAACTTATTACCAGTATGTACAGCAGAAATGCCCACTGAGTTCACTAAGAGTTCAGTAAAGATAAAACAGGAACAGGACTCAGATGAGGATTATGAAAACAGCTTTTATAGGAACAATGGCTTATGGTTTGATACAGTTTTCTTTTTAGTTATGATGTTACTGTGTCATCATGCTGAAGGTTGCTTATTTTCTTTTCTAAAAAAAATCACCATCATAAAAAAAGCTGGTTCTCTCATTAATGAACAAAAAAAGGAACAATTTGAAACAGCAGGCATGTACCTCAGTAGATACAGTTTATCAGACTAAAATTTACTCAAAAATGCTTTTTTTCATTTTGCTTTTCCTTGTATCCATAAAATGCAGATTAAAATTTTGACTTCACCATGACATTCTACTTTCCCCATGACTAGCTGTGTTGTCATTAACTGCAACTGTGTGTGTGTTTTGTCAGTTGTTGAGAAAACAAATGTTTTTCAAACACTGTGTAATAAATACTGGTGCATGTGAAATACTTGAAGAGCTGCACACACTTCATGGAAAACTTTGAAAAACATAACTAGGCACTGTTCAATTTGTATTTCCTGCATCTTCTATAAATTATTTCCCTCTTATTTATTACTGAGGAAATCTGCACAAAAACAGGATCCTTATCCCTCTGAGTTCATGTGTCTCACAGCTCATTCCCTACTTGAAATAACAATCCTCTGTTACAACATCTCAATCTGCTGCCATGTGAATAACTGTGATGTCGCTAGTAGAGTAGTATGACATCAGGTGAGGACAAGCAGTAGGAGCTGATGAACTCTCAAGAAAAACAGATGCTGTTTTAATGTAAATAACCTCCTTAGTAAATAACTGGGAGGAAAAATACTGAACTAAATAGACAATAATGGATGGGTAGGTGGTTATAATGAATATTTTATACCCCCCAAGGAGTGGGATGCCACATAAACCCTGACAGCGAAGCTCAAGTGGTTTATCAAGGCATCCCCCTGTGAGGGTTTGTGTAAAATATGAGTTTTACTACCTAACCATCCATTATTTTGTATAATTTCCGGTTTTCATTTTTTTTTTGCCAGCGTATTGTGAATTACACAGTTCAAAAATACAAGTAATGGTGGTATTCTGTAAATTGAAGTTTTATTTTAGAGCATAAGACTCAACATCACAACAGCAGTAACATTGGCAGACAATTTTTCCTTAAAGGTGGATGAAATCATAACTTTTAGACATTCTTTGTTTTATATTTAGAAGCTTGACTGTTAAACTTACATGTGGAGTTCACTCTGATGGTTCGGAAACTACGGCCATCACAGACAAAAATCAAAGAATGAAAATGGCATACTAGAACTTTTTTCTAAGGTTACTGTTTCATTAATGAAAGTTTTTAAAAAGTAGCCACCCCCACTTCTGAGAGACATAACCCAATAGCATTTGCTGAATGCCGGAGGCAAAAGGTGCCACCCCCTGATCCTACAGAATGAAGAACAGGGAAGTCTGGCATTGTCTGTACAATATAAAAGACTTGTTCACAATTTGTAATTTACTAAATGTTCCAGGACTAAGTCCTGGTAATCCACGGGAAATGTATTCTTCTGCTGTATAGTCCTTAATTGTGCTGCCTCTCCTGATGTGTTCCACTAGACAGTTTCTTTTCTTCCCCACATAATAAAGGGGGGGGGCACAAAAAAGTCACACAAGTAGACAGATCTTCACTGTTCCAAAATTCTTATTCTTTTATTTAATTTCTGGCCCAAATCCTCTACGTTTCACCAATAAATATTGGCTTCATCAGGAGGTGCCTTTACAAAACCTTAAAAAACATAAATACATTTATAAGTATCCTGTCTACAACTAAGCTACTATTAAATATCCAACATTTCATTTTACTAGATAATGATGGCCACTTACATCTTAATTGGTGTCCAAGATAACTAAATCCTTTTTTTAGAGTATCTGTTTCCACAATACATCCTAAAACCAAATAGATTCATGAATATACTAGGCAGTGTATTCTTGCATTTACACAACCTCATCATTTAAAATGGCAGTCTAGCCACTCCTTTAAATATAAATACATTTATTCTAAACCATGACAATTACCACCTAACCCTAATACTAATTAATTGTCTAATTAATGTCATTTTACTATACTTGATATTTTACATTTTTTCTATATTACCTGTTCAAATCCCATTTTCAATGTGTTTTTATGCTTTTATGTGCCCCATTATTATGGCTACTCTGTTAAAAACAATTACCAATTAGGACTCGTTTGGTTCTCCCCTGCAGCTCAGCACATCATTAGACTTGGAAGTCTTGTTAATTAAGTTCTGCACCATAGGCCTATAAGGACTGCACAGTTAACCAAGCCAACCCACTTTTTATCTCAGGACTGTCACTATAACTGAAGTCCTGCATCTACTAAAATCTGTCCCGGCCTATGGATCCACAGGCTCAGATGGGCTACTACAGAGATTTTTAAAATTGGCCACCCCACGACTTGCTGCTCCAGTCACCAGGCTTTTAAACATGTCCCTAATTTCAGGGACTGTCCCCAAACTGTGGAAAATTGCCAGGGAAGTTCCAATCCACAAAAAGGGAGACACCAAGAATATTGAGAACTACAAACCCATAGCCATCCTATCAGTTCTGAATAAATTGTTGGAGAAGATTGTCCCCACACAAATAACAGAGCACCTGCATCTTCACAACGTACTGTCTCAAGAACAACATGGATTCAGGAGGGTGCACAGTACATCAACTGTCCTTATGAAGTTTACTAATGACGTAAAGATGATCATAAATAAGGGCTTGCTAACATGTGTGGTCTTCATAGATCTAATGAAGGCTTTTGACCTTATGGATCATCAACTGCTGTTAGAAACACTCACTATGTTGGGCTTCTCACCCTCAACTGCCTCCTGGATGGCTAGCTACTTGTCTGAACATCAGCAATTCATCCAAATAGAGAAAAACAAAGTTGAAGCTCACCATCACAAATGTGGGTGTCCCTCAGGGATCAATATTAGGTCTCTTACTTTTCTCCCTTTTCATCAACAACTTGCCCACCATAACTGATCAATGCTCAACATTACTATATGCAGATGACATGGTACTGTATAGCAGTGACAAGGAACTATCAAACATAAACTTGTGGCTGATGGAGGCTTTTGATCACGCATGGTCTTGGCTCATAAAAAACAGGCTACTGCTTAACTCTAAAAAAGATGGTTGCCATGACGCTTGGCTCTGCACCTAGGCTCAAAGCCTGTTCAAGCACACTTTAACATCCCGGGCCTACACGGAGCACCACTTGATGTCATTCAGTCAATCAAATACCTAGGAATTAACCTGGACCCATCCCTGGATTTTAGCCTCCATCTAGCCACTATATGCAGGTCAGTAAATATAAAACTGGGACTCGCATATAAAATCAGATACAATCTCACCTCATCTGCTAAACTACCCATTGCACAGGGTGTCCTGTGACCTAGCCTTACTTATGACCTCATCACCTGCCTGGAAGCCAGCAATCAAGTTCTTAACAAATGGAACACGTGCTATAACAACATCTGCCATTTTGTCCTGTCTGTGCCCAGGTACCCAACACTGCCTCTTTTACTCCAATCATGGATGGCTGTCCCCATCCTCCTACAGAACCTACACTGCAGGATGCACAGTTGACAGTGTCATTCAATGTGGAACTCCACCTACACTCGCCAAAATGTTAAATTGCACCCTCCAGGCATACCTGTTGAGATCTGCAGACAGGCAGCTCTTGGATGTCCCTAAATGCATGACAAAAATGGGCAAACAGGCATTCTTAGTATTTGCAACCAAACTTTGGAACTCCATCCCTGTATCAGTAAGTCTCACCCAGTCTCACCAGGGCTTTAGGAGTAACCTACGTAAACACCTCATGAGCACTGACTTAAGTTCATGCAACTCTATACAGAGCAACACTACCCAAACAGTTCTGACTCACCAACAAGTGCACTTGCCCCATTCTGTATCCTAACTTCCCGGATACTATGTTCAAAGCTACCTATCCTGACCTGTTTCAATGGCAATGCCCTATTTCTGCTGTTTTCTCCAACCATTAGTATGTTGTATAACCTTTTTTATAAAATGGGTGTAAAAAATACAGAATGCTGATTGCCTAAAACCTACTTTTAGCCATGTCCTTATTAGCATGTATTGTGCCAACTGGCACTAATTCTGCCAAGCTGACCACACCATACAAAAATATCACCATCCCCAACACCATCCTGTCTCAAAAAAATGACCTGCAACTCCATGCCATGCTAAGCAAACGTCAACTACTGTGCACTAGATGAGCTGCTCAACAGTCTCGCTTTGCCCCCTGACCTCGACATACACAGACAGCCCACAGCATGTACTGAACACTCTGCACCCACTCCCTGATACATAGACTACCTCAAGTCCATTTTCCCAGAACAAATACACATGTATGTTTCTACATGTTGTAATCATTTGAATCCTGACCTGCACTGAGCAACGTCCTGATGGCAAGGAATCCAGTGAGCCGTGGGTTTGAAATACCCGACCCGGAACACCTACTCAAATTCCATCCTCCTGTCCTGATCTACAAAATGAAACCACCAAATATAAACTTCCAAAAAAAACAACTCCACCCTTCAACAGTCGCAAACACTAGTTTCCATCGACGCCAGCATACTAAACCACTTTTGTCAATGGCGGCCCATACAGGGCGTTCGCTTTTACTCGGGCCACCTGCCACTACATAAATCACAGAGGAACCATGAAGAAAAGTAAAATAAAGAAAACGCAGGAACAGAGATGGAAAAAAATCAATTCTACCTCCCTTACAATAGTAACACACCTACTACAACACATGCAGATACCATTACAAAAATTGCTTTCTGCGACCGCTAACATACACACACTGTGTAACATTCAAACTTGCTAAACACTGAAATAACAAACAAAAAACTCAAACAAAAAGAAAATAAAAAAAATAAGTGTTTCTGTCTTGCAGAACACATGGGGAGGGCAGACACACAGATACACATTACATCATACATAGCCTATGCAGTACTGAGGGACTATTTTTCTATGTCATACAAATTTAACAGTTTTAACCATACTTTTCTAAATGTATACATATTTCTTTTTCTACTGGGGTGCATATACTGACAGCCCACTTTATAAGCACAATAACACACTCCAAGGTGTGGGTTACGTGCTGATAAGAGCACGTCCAGGGCCATAAGGCATGAGGCGCTTCCCTGGGCGTGCTCTTATCAGCATGTAACCCACACCTCATTGTGTGTTATTGCTTGCATCTACTGTTTCAACTCAACTGTCTGTAAACCCCAAACTCTGACGTACCCCCGGCCTTGCTGCGTGGAATCGTGTGTACCTATAACAGTCACCATTTAGATGTGTCATCCTGGTCTATTTTAACTCTTCCGGGTCATGTCTGAAAATAGACAATACCTTTGTCTAGTGCATCTACCCAGCTAACAAAAGCAAAATAAATAAATAAATAGGAAGCTGATGAAGGCAGAGAGGTAATAGAAGTCCTTATTGAAGGCATTAACAATCATACCAGGGTATTTACAGTTTATGCCATTCAACTCAGAGGTGTGAGAAGTCAGGAAACTTCACTTTGTGAACATCTTAACTGCATTTCCAAAATTTGAGTTGTGCAGAGTGCCTCTCTGCCTTGTTCTTCACCCACCAAAGTGCCTACTTTGTTCTATGAAGTCTACATGTAGTGACACTTCACTGGAGAAAGTGCTGGCTAAGTGCTGCCACTATGTGTAATTTCTTCCAGGGAAACTACATGAAATGTGCCCCACTTAGACAAGAATGTTTTTAAATGAGTAACCCATGCCTACATACTGTGCAATAATCTCCTACTCCTGCCCACCTCCGAGATGCATAAAATGAATCTGACCACCCTGCCACATTCTAGCACTCACCTGCCCTCCCACAGTCCCAGAGAAGTGGCATTAAAAAGTTTAGCTAATTTATTTGTTTTATTTGTAATTATTTGAACAGGAATGGCACATTATACTGTAACACCTTGTTTCCAAGTGTTTCCTCAGGATGGTTCCATGGGCCTGTTTTATTGAGGAGAGAATGCTAGCTGTGACACTAAGGATGCTCCCCTGCTCTGCCACACATACAGAGGTTATATTTATTTATTTATTTATTTATTTATTTAAGAGATTAACCAGGCAGACATACTGAGCGGGGACCTCTCGTTTCCAGATGTGACCTGGGGGTTACATAGAAATGCAAAATACAGCAGGACAAGTTCAATACATGGGTAAAAACATCAGGTCCATAATAGTACAGAGCTTGACACACATTTGATTACAATCTACTACTACAGGGTTTTAGTCCTAGAACTCATCGTATATACAGGCAGAAATCATGCAGGTGTACAGTAATTTGTTGAGACATTAGAGCTGTCACGGTACATCTAGGTGCCCCTTTGTTTTGGGTCTGGGTTGCTGGTAGCAGTTGCATGTCTCAGAAAAGTGCTCATGGAGTAGTGGTTTAAGTAGCCTAGGGGCGGGGGGGGGTGAGTCTGATGCCAGCAGGAAGATCATTCCAGAGTTTGGGCAGGCAGTTTTTGAAGGCTGATTGGCCCTTTGAAGTGTGCATGAAAGTGATTTTGAGTAGTCTGGAGTCAGAACATCTGAGAGAGTAGGCCGGGGGGGGTTGTGCCGACAATGCGAGCTGAGGTGGGGGAGAATTTGTCCAGAATTTTGCTATGACATTTAGCAGTGTATCTGATGTTGCGACTCGAGCAAGGGTAGTGCTAAGGAGCTGTATAGGTCACAGTGATGGGTGGTGGGGGGGCATTCTAGGGTGAAGTAGCAGTAGGAGTGAAAGAGGGTGTCCAGGCTTGCTAAGGTGGATGAGGGTGCTGAGCCGTAGACCACGTCACCGTAGTCAAATATAGGGAGAATCATTTTATGCACTATTTCCCTCCAGACCGTGGTGGACAGTCACCCTTTATTTCAATGAAGTGCACCCAATTTGGAGTGCAGTTTTCTGTGTAGTGAGTCAATGTGGACAGAGAAGTCAAGGTATTGATCAAGCCATACTCCCAAGTATCTGAAGGAGGTACAGGACTCCAAAGGTGAGCTGTCCAGGGTATGGAAGGTGGGGGGAACAGCTAGGTGGGAGAGTCGGGGTTGCGTGACGAAGGTTAGGGAGATGGTTTTCTTCAAGTTTAGTACTAGTTGATTGGACCTGAGCCATTTTTGGATGGCATCAAAATCCTGTTGGAGGGCTGCATACACGTCCCGAGTGGAGGGGCCAGAGGCATACAATACGGTGTGTCTGCATACATTTGTATGGCTGAGTTTGAGCAGGTTAGTGGGAGGTCGTTTAAGAATATGGAAAAAAAGTAAGGGGACCAGGACAGAGCCTTGGGGGGCTCCCATGGTGATGTGGAGTGGGGGGGATACTTGTGTACCAATTTTTACTGACTGTTGTCTGCCAGTTAAGTAGGCCTGGAACCAGCTAGTGGCTAGGCTGGAGAGGCCAGCATCATTTAGCTTTGCGAGTAGCTTAGGATTGGAGATGGTGTTGAAAGCCTTGTCCAGATCTATGAAAATGGATGAGGTGATATACCCCTTGTCCATCTCTAAGGAGATGTCATTAGAGAGTCTTAAAAGCGCGGTGATGGTGGAGTGAGATTTCTGAAACCCTGACTGATAAGGGGTGAAGAAAGAGGTAGAATCAAGAAATTGGGTGAATTGGGTAAGGGCTAGGTGTTCCTGAAGTCTGGCCAGAATTGGGAGAAGGGAGATGGGGAGATAATTTCCAGGTGCAGATGGGTCACCACCCTTAGGCAGGGGTATGATGACCACCTGCTTCCAAGCGGTTGGGATTTGAGCCATGGAAAATGAGAGGTTTAGGAGGTCAGCTAGAGGGGTGGCAATTGCGGGGGCTGATAGGTGTAAAAGTTTGGCATCCAGTCCTAATGGGCATTTGCCTTTGTTAGGGTCTAGAGATCACAGGGCATGGAGTACTTCAGCCATGGAGACTGGACGGAACGAAAACTTGGAGACGGGTAGGGGGTGCTGGGGTGGAGCGAAGGGAATGGGTGCGGGTGAGGTCCTCAGGTGGCTTGTGAGGAGAGACGCAGCACTGTTAGTAAAGTAGGTGTTGAAAGCTGAGGCAACTTCTCTAGGGTCTGAGACAGTGTTGCCATGGATGGATAGGGTTGGGATAGGCGGTTGGGCCTGGGGGGGGTGAGCAGGGTTTTGATGGATTTCCAGAATTTAGAAGGGTGGCTGAGATTGGAGGTGAGAGCCGCCTTGAAGTAGTTTTTCTTTGCCAGCCGTATAGCTTTGGTACTGGAGTTGCAGAGAGTGTGATATTGCTGCAGGGATTCTGATGTGCCGGTTTGCTTGTGTTTTTTCCAAGCCCGGTCCCTAGCTTGGCAACTGCTGATGATATCGGCGGTGACCAGGGGAGATGGGAGCCCTTGACTCTATTGCATCTTAGGAAGGCGTGATAGTCCCATACAGCAAGCAAGGTGTCTCAGAACTTGTCAAAAGCGTAGTCAATAGAGGGAGCCATCTGAATGAATGACCAGTCGACGTGGGCGAGGTCATTCAGGAGGGAGTGGAGACAGAGGGATTTGTACGCTCTCATGAGGAGTGTCCTGGGGGTTGGCAGGTCTGTGCACCTTCCTGACCATATAAACCATATGGTGATTGCTCAGGAAGTCCAGGAGGAGGACGACTTTTATTATCCTGTGGGGGTGGGTTGTGAAGGCCCAGTCCAGGAGGGAGTGGATTTGTGTTTTAGAGTTTAGTCGGGTGGGTTGATCAGTGTGTTGGGAGAAGTTTAGGGAGTGAACTTTGCTCCGTAGTTTAGATCAGTCTTTAGCTAGCTAATTGTGGTTGAAATCCCCGAGGATGTAGAGCTCGCCAGATCTGGCAGCAGACAGTAACTCTGTCTTTAATATCTCCTATATAGAACTGTTCTATCCAGGAAGACATATAAAATAGTTTAAATATAATCAGGGAAATTATAGAAAGAGGAAGATGTAATGTTTTTGAGAGTTTTTTTTTACTCTCATTAGACCAAACTAAGGCATTTGATAGAGTGAGTCATTCATTTTGTTCCTCATTCTTCAAAAATATGGAATACCTCAAAAATGCATTTAGTGAATACAGCTGTCATATCATAATACTATTCCCTATGTGAATTCTTGGCCAGATTTGGTTTGACAGTTAAGTTAAGGACAGGAGTAAAACGGGTTTCACTAAGTCCATGTTTATATGTGTTTTCTATAGATCCTTTATTATGTTTGCTTCTGGGAAATCAGGAAATTACAGGGATTCATTGAATATTAAATTTTCCAGAACTTAAAATATTGGCATATGCAGATGATTTGTGGGTCATTTTAGGTAATAGTAAATCTGAACAGGCAGTCTGAGATACTATATATCTTTAATCCAGAGAAACCGGGTCTTGCTTAAATTATAATAAAAGCAGGGCTATTAGAATAGGGGCTATAAAATATGATAATCCCACACAAATAGCAGGTATTAAGGTACAGAGAGAACCCATACAAATCTTAGGAGTTATGTTTAATCACCCTTATGAGCCATTGTTAAATTGGTAGTCATGTATTCAAACAGCAGAACATAAATTATTGCTATGGAAAAACATAGTTTATCCAAATTAAGATGAGTATATCTAATTAAAACAATATTGCTTCCCTGTTTTATGTTTCTAATTTATATTTTCCAGTCCAACTGCAGTAGATACAAAATTATATAGTATATTTTTTAAAGTTTTTTGGGGGATCAAGACTAAACCCTATACTTAGGGAAGCAACATATACATTTTTTTTTTATTTAGTTGTTTAACCAGGTATTGCACACTAAGCTAGAAGCTTTTTTACAGGAGCGACCTGGGAGCACAAGGAAGTTAAGTGACTTGCTCAGGGTTACACAGTATGCAAGTGGAAGCTATGGGATTCAAACCCAGGTCTGGCCTGCTGGATATCACCAGATTTGCAGCTCAGAGCCTTAGACCACTGCGCTATACTGCCTCCTTGTCCTTATGCAGGTGTTAACATGATACGCCCAATAGCATTCTTTAATAGTATTTCTATATCATACCATGTTAATCCTACTCTGAAAGGTTGTAATGTATTATGGGTATCATTTTTAGAAGAATGAATTGTGGCATTGCTGCCAGACTGGACAAATGGAACTTTTCACTGCTTGTGTAGAGATTATGCATATTTGTTACTGACGTATATAAGAACAGCTTTTGTGAAAATTAAGACATGGTAACTGCAGTATAGAAACATTTCTTCAACAAATAGGATGCAGCTGTATAATCTTATTTTACAAAGGAATTTCTCTCCCTCTTTAGAATTAAAGTACTGTCTGCAAAATCAGGTAATGGAAGCTACAAGCAAATTAATTAACCATAGAATGCCAAAAGTAGAGGGGGATATAATTTGGCTTGGAGTTCATGGAAAAATGTCAGTCAAAGACTGTCACAAGCATAAAGCCATGAGTGAAACAGAATGTCCTAGATATCAGTGTTCTGAGGTTTTTGAAACTCAGACCCATTTTTTGTTGGAATGTCCTTATAGTATACAGTTGTGGTTAAAATTGAGTCAAAAATGGAGGGAGCCAATCTTTAAACATGTGACATACTCTGTGGCTGTACTACGACTATACACATATGCCTGGAAGAAGTTTTACAAAGACACTTTACAAATTATATTTGCAGCTTGTAAATATTATCTTTGGAAAGCTAGATGCAACCTCGATATACAGCAAAAATAAATACAGCATGAAGAGGTCATAAGTATAATAGAGAGATTGTTAAGTAAAGTAGATGTACAAGATCTAAATGAAAATGAATTATTTTAAAGTCCAGGAGGTTTTAGAAATATTGTTAGAAATTACTACAGGTTTAGGGAAGATGAAACAAATGATTAAAATAATATAACAGGGGCTGGCCCGGTGGCGCTGAGGGTTGAAGTGCTGGGCGCCACACCTCTTGTCACGCTGGCGACCCAGGTTCGGATGCGAGCCCGGGCTGCCGGGGTCGGTAGGGAAGGATAGGATCTAGTGTCTGGAGGACTGCTCTCCTATCCTGGAGAGGGTTGTGGGTATCCACAGCTCAGCAGTGGCCCCTGGGGATGCCTGGAGGCATTGCTAGACCCAATGCAATGGATGGAGAAGTGCAGCGGATGTCAGCACGCCAGTACATGATGTCATTGCATGTTTGCACTCGTGGGGAAAAACAGGAGGAAAATCAGCAGCACCACCCATGGCAGCTTGATGGCCGCAGCTTCCTGAGCCCAGTGGTGGCCCAGGGGTGACCTAGCATGCCGGTATTGGATCCTGGCCTGGCGCAGGGACTTAGGGGACCCCTTTCATGGGTACAGCAGCATATGCCAGCCGGTGTGTGTGGGGTTCCCCGGGGGGCCGTCGGGGGAAGCATGGTGGTGGCTGAATGTAAGGCAGAGTGGTGGCTGTAGGAGGAAAATAAAGTAGTGTCAAAAAAAATAATATAACAGATATATATTAAGTAAAGTATTAAACGTACTGTATATTGTTTTCCTTTTCATTATTTTTTCTTGTATTTGTATGTATATTACTCATTTTGATTCCTGAAATATTTTAATATGTTCTGTTATATCATATGTATGGAACATATTCTTTTTGTATGTTGCTTTCTTGTTTCTTATGAATATTGTATTATTTTCTATTTCATAAAAATACTCCTACTCTACCACAGCAAGCCATAGACTGTTGGGGGCAGGTGAAGGTTCCTAGGTATTTGGGATTTGGGTTGGAGTGTATTTATTTATTAGTTTATTTAATTTCAAAAGTTTTACCTAGAAAGGCATACTGAGCTAAAAATAATTCATTTTCAGATGTGTCCTGGGGAAGGGGGAATAGGGATATAAGTACAGAATAGAACAATAGATTATACAATAAAACAAAATGTCCTATAAAGATATAAAATTAGACAGTGCAAGCTATATTCATAGGGAGTTTGAGTGAACTAGGCACCTGTAAAGAAAAACAAATATCAAATAACAAGTAACACAAGTCCAGGGAGGAGGTATGTCCTATGGGAACAGGGGAAATGAACCTTAAATAAATGCGGGAAGAATGAGACATAGTGGGAGGAAAGCCAAAAGGGAGGAGAAAGGGAGGAATAGAACTAGTGAAGAAAGGACAGGGGAGGGAGGGGATGGAAGAGGGCGAGGAAGAAGAGTGAAGGAGAAAGGTAGGAGTGCATTGTGGAAAGAATGAGAGAGGTGGTGAGGGAGGAGAATAGGGAAGGATAGAAGAAGGGAAAGGGGAAGAGTGGGGAGAGGCAGGGTATTGAAGGAAAATTGGGGAGGTGGGAAAAGTGGATAGGTGAAAAGATATTATTAAAGGCATTCACAGGAGGCTACATTTAGAGATAAAAGAAGCACAGTGGGTTAGGCAATGGTTTTCAAGGGAGGAGAGGAAGAGGGTAGAGTACAAAGAACAGTGGTGAGTGTGAGGTGGACAGTCCAAGGTAGAACGGCAGGAGGAGTGAAAGAGGGTCCAGTCTCTTAAGGGTGGACTTTGGGGCAGCACTGTAGACAATGTTGCAATAATCTATAATGGGGAGGATCATTTGAGTGATGATATCTTGGGCAGGAAGTGGGATGCAGCTTTGTTTCTATAAAGTGCGCCAAGCATGGGCTGGAGTTTTTTATGAATAGCATCTACGTGCTGTGAAAAGTCAAGCTGTCAGTCAAGCCAAATCCCAAGGTACTTAAATGAGAGTATGTCATCAATTGTGACCTCATCTAGGATGTGGAAAGAGGGAAGGGATGGGAATCTGGAGAGCCTCTGTTTGGTACCAAAGGACATGGAGATCATTATTATTGCATTTAGGGATAGTTGATTTGATCCTAACCATTACTGGACAGTATCACAGTCATGTTGGAGCCTGGCTGTTAGCTCAGCCTGGGAGGACCCAGAAGCAAAAAAGGCTGTATTGTCTGTGTACATGTGGATGGATGCAGATAAAAAGACAGAGGGAAGGTCATTGAGAAATATGGAGAAAAGAAGCAGACTAAGGACAGAGCATTGGGGGACGCCAGTGCAAATGGGAAGGGGAGGGGAAAGAGATCTTCAATTCAAACAGATTCTGATCTACCTGATAGGTATAAGCTGAACCAGCTCTTTGCTGAGTTTGAGAGATTCACTGACTTGAGCTTATTGAAGAGGAGAGGGTGAAAAACAGTGTTGAAAGCTTTGGCTAAATCAACAAAGATGGTAGAGGTGAGGAGGCCCTGTTCCATGCCTGTGTGAATGGAGTCAGTGAGCTGGAAGAGGGAAGAGGTGGTTGAGTGGTGTTTGCAGAAGCCAGACTGGAAGGGGGTGAAAAAGGAGGAAGAGTCAAGGAAGGGAGAGAGTTGAGACAGCACAATGTGCTCTTTGAGTTTAGATACGGATGGAAAGAAGGAGATAGGGTGGAAATTGCTGGGAGAGGAAAAGTTACCTCCTTTGGGAAGGTGAATAACCTGTTGCATGCTTCCAGGCATCTGGGACTGAGGAGAGAGAGAGAAGGAGAGGTTTAAAAGAGAGGAGATTGGGAAGGCAATGACAGGGGCAGAGAGGTGTAGGAGCTTGGGGTGAAGCCCATCAGGGCTCCTGCCTTTTTGAGGATTAAGGGCCAGGAGGGCACTTAAAGAAGTAGTAGGGGTAATTGATGAGAAGGAGAAAGGATGTGATGGAAGGGCATAAGGGAGGATGGAGGGGAAGTTGATGGGAGTGAGGAGGCACAGGTGGTGAAGTAGGAGTGGAACGCAGAGGCCATAGAAGGAGGACCAGAGATGATGGAGTCCCCCACCTTAAGAACTGGTGGGGTGGACTGGTTAAGGGGGGAGAAGAGAGTGTGGATGACCTTCCAGAAGTTTGAGGGATGACTAAGATTGTTCTGGAAAAAGGAGGAAAATAACTCAGCCCTTTCAAGCCTGGTGACTCTGGTACAAGTATTCCTCAAGGCTCGGTACCTGTTTAGGTCAACCGGTGCACCAGTGGACTTGTAAGGCTTGCATGCCTGGTCACATGCATGGAAGCAGGCCAAAAGTTCAGCTGAGATCTGGGGAGGTGAAAGCCTCAGACCTTGGATTTCCAGAGGGGGGGCATGCAGATCCCAGACTGATAAGAATTTGGAGTGAAATTATTCCAGTGCTGGGTTGATGGTACTGGCATTAGAGATAGGGAACCAGTCGGTGGTTAGCAAGTCTGCATGTAATAAGGATACATCTATGACCTAAAGGACATGATCTGGATAATCTGGATAATTTGGGGGGGACTCTGGGGCAGTGAATGTTGTACACACAGTAGACCATGGTGGTCACTGAGTGCATCAGGGAGGGTGCCAGCATCAATGATGCGGTGCAGATGATTTGTGAGTACCCCGTCCAGTAGTAAATGGTTCAGTGATATGTAATTGTGGATTTGCCTCCTCAGTTAGCCTTAATTCAGCACCCAAGACTGAAATCTGCCCAGAGTATGGTTAAAAATCTGAAAGTAGTATCTGATATCCCCTTCTGATGAACAGCTCACTGGGCAGGTTACTGCCATGCATACAGTGCAACTTTTGATGTAATCCCTCCAGAATCTGGTAAGACTCCTTCTGCACCATTACAGACTGCCTCTGGTTATGGATATACCCCTGCACTAGTGGACTCTTCACAGCAACTATCTACTAGGGTGTTACAGGTAGGCCACAAATGATCCATAACTTCAGGTACAGAAGTACCCCCAAGGTCTATACAAACACCTTATGCCTGCTTATGCAATGCACCAATATACCTGGTGAAGCATCCATAATGCAGTTCAGCTATGATATACAGGTAAGGGAAGTTTGGATGAGGCCCCAGAAGGACTCCGTGCACTTCTTAGCACGTGAAATCTATAACTGTTTCATGTCTTGGGTGAGTCAACATGTGATATTAGTTTATACCTTGGGGGCCCTTGAAAGATTCTGGAAATAGTTTTATTCACTTTAATATCCCCCGGTCCCATTGTGTGGTGATTCCATTGACCAAACCTGCATATAAAACTGGTACAAACATATTCAGGAATGAGGGTGTCAGTATCACAGACATCATTTATTGGTTGAAACACAGATGTACTGTGTTGAGTGACCCAGAAGCAATAATTGATTCTGGAGACATCTGAACTGGGGGCTGGAAGGAGAGAGTCCTGTTAAAAAATTCTGAGACTGGGCTGCAACATCTGCCTAACAGTTTATTTTTAGGCTGTGACCGTGGAATGTTATTTTATGCCAGCCAACTAAAAGGATGCTATTGCTATGGATCCCAGGAGTACCTGAGTGGGGCCTATTATAAGATCATATATAGTCTTTGTGATGAAGTGGGGCATATTAGTCTACACTGGGTGGGTTATGTTGGACCAGAAGAGGGGGTCGAACTCGCTAGCATGGCATATCTGTGTTGAGTCAGCTAAATTTGTACACATCCAGCTCCTAGCCCTGATGAAGCTTATTGGAGTGAAGCGCTGAGGCTGCTGGGTAATGGTTCCCAGTACCTGTAATTTTGTGAAGCAATAAAAGCTGGAACTTGCATTGTAACTTTAACAATATTTTGTGTTTTACTTTCAATGGATTTTGGATTCATTACACCTCAAGAAGTGCTGGACAGTGAGTTCCTATCAATGGCAGTGGCAGTGGCCCTGGGCCCTTTCCCGGCTGGCCTCACCTTACATCAAGGACCCATCTGCCCTCCGCTCCTTGACTCTGGCCAAAGATGCTGCCTGCAACCCATCTCTGGGAGCAGAACTACCGACTTCCTAGCCGAGCTCTTCCTCTGAAGCTGCCCACCTTCCCAGGTCAAGAAACAACAGCACCCAGCCCTGAGCAGGCTCAATGGCAGTGGTAGCAGCCCTGGATCCTTTCCCGGATGGCCACACCTTACATTGAGGACCTGCCTGCCCTCTGCTCCTTGACTCCATTCGAAGACACTGCCTGCAGCCCATCTCTGGGCGCAGAAATACTGACTTTCTAGCCAAGCTCTTCCTCCGAAGTCGCCCACCCTCCCAAGCCAAGAAACAACAGCTCCCAGCCCTGAGTGGGCTCAAAGGCAGTAGCCCTGGACCCTTTCCCAGCTGGCCGCACCTTACGTTGAGGACCCACCTGCCCTCTGCTCCTTGACTTCAGCTGAAGACACTGCCTGCAGCAAATCTCTGGTTGTAGCACTACCGGCTTCCTAGCTGAGCTCTTCTTCCAAAGCTGCCCACCCTCCCAAGCCAAGAAACAATAGCTCCCAGCCCTGAGCAGGCTCATTGGCAGCAGCCCTGGACACTTTCCCAGCTGGCCTCACCTTACATCAAGGACCTGCCTGCCCTCCGCTCCTTGATTCTGGCCGAAGACACTGCCTGCAGCCCATCTCTGGCCGCAGAACTACTGGCTTCCTAGCTGAGCTGTTCCTCTGAAGCCGCCCGCCCTCCCAAGTCAAGAAAGAACAGCTCCAAGGCCTAAGTGGGCTCAATAGCAGTGGCCCCGGACCCTTTCCTGGTGGTCTGCACCTTACATCAAGGACCTGCCTGCCCTCCACTCCTTGACTCTGGCTAAAGACACTGCCTGCAGCTCATCTCTAGAGCAGAACTACCAGCTCTTCCTCCGCAGCTACCCACCCTCCCAAGTCAAGAAACAACAGGAGGTATGATCCTCGGAGTTCATCAGGGCTTCTACAGCTTGAAAGCCACACTTCTGATTGGACAGTCCATGCTGCAGCATGCCAACTAATGGCTGCTGTGGTGCTTTCAATTTTCTTGAACTTTGGTGCCCGCTCATTGCTTCTCAGTGGGGTTTATTCCTTCTAGAATAAATTTTGGACTTGAGTACAATCACTTTCAGTCAGAGTTAGCTAGGATTAATTGTTTTCAGCCTAATTTATTTTTGGGGCTACTAATCTGGCCTTGATGATTTTTTTGTACTTTGTGTAACCTTGCCATAGAGTCTGTTAAGCAATATTTGTAATTGTGTACAGCTTAACTGTACAGAGTTAGCAACTTTATGGCCTGTATAATTTGCTGTTGTGCTGCCTTAACCTTTAGCACTTCCTCGCTATCTCTTCTACATACCTCCCCCGTTTCTGTTTTTTTTTAACATCTACCTACTCCTGCCTTGGCTGCTCGGCCCTTTTGTCTTGTTAATTCAGCAACTGGTGCCAGGTGTATAGCCACCCCCACCTCATCCTCTGCTTATCCTCCATCCCCTTGTTAACACCTCTTTACTTAGCCCAATTAACCATTCATTGTCTCTCCTATCTGCCCACCCCATTTCCTGCCTCCTTTGTATCTCCAACCTACTTAATCTTCTTTCTTCCCCCTTCCCTTCCAGCTTCCCACTCTGAGTGGGTTCAACAGCAGTGGCCCCAGACCCTTTCCCGGCTGGCCACACCTTACATCGAGGACCCACCTGCCCTCTGCTCCATGACTCTGGCTGAAGACACTGCCTGCAGCCCATCTCTGGGAGCAGAACTACTGGCTTCCTAGCCAAGCATTTCCTCTGAAGCTACCCGCCCTCCCAAGTCAAATAACAACAGCATGCAGCCCTGAGCGGGCTCAACAGCAGTGACAGTGGCCCTGGACCCTTTCCTGGCTGTCCACACCTTATGTCGAGGACCTGTCTGCCCTCTGCTCCTTGACTCTGGCTGAAGACACTACCTGCAGCCCATCTCTGGGCACAGAACTACCAGCTCCCTAGCTGAGCTCTTTCTCTGAAGCCACCTGCCCTACCAAGCCAAGAAACAACAGGTACGCTCCCTGGATTTCAACGGGGCTTCTACAGCTTGAAAGCAGCACTTCTGATTGGACAATCCATGCTGCAGATGGCCGGCTATTGGCTGCTGTGATGCTTTCAATTTTTTTGAACTTCGGTGCCCACTCACTGCTTCTCAGCTGGGTTTATTCATTTTACAGTATATTTTGGTCTGCCCTCCAACCCTGGCACCAACCTCTATTAAATGCTTCAGGAAACTCCTCCCTACACACTCTGTTGGTGTGCCTATACACCCTCCTAGCACACTCCCTCTCCTTAAGGGGCTACTCTGCCTACTCTACCCTGCCTAGCTTTACCAGAACAATGTCTCCACCTGATGCCCTGCTTTGGAGAGGTGTACTTATTATTATTACCCTCCTTAGCCTGCATAACCATTTATGTAACATTAAACCACCTAATCCTACACCTTCCCTTCTTGGAACATCCCTTAATGCTCACTGTTCAGCAATGCTGTCCTTCAGTATCATATCACCCACTCCTTTTCAGGAGCTGACAATGGCTAGTCTACTGGGGCACTACAAACTATACCTGAGGTGTCTGTAACCACTGGCTCTCTATCCTGGGATCTTCAATATTGGGGAAGGATGTTCATACTGCCACATTTAGTGCAGGCAGTGGAAACTTAGCAACAAACTTTTGAAGGAATATCTTTGCTGCAGAGCTCTCCTGCCTTTGCCACTATCAGGCAATATTCACACTAATCCAGGCCCTCAAACACCCAATACAGTGTTGCAAGGTAATGTTGGTCAACTTACAATTGGCTCAATTAATATTTGTAGTCTTCTCCCAATAATGGACAGCTTAAATGCCTGGATACTACAATACAACCTCAATATCTTTTCAGTAGTAGAGATCTGGCTCTCTTCTAACATTATAGATGCTACAATTTCTATAATGGGGTACACCATGTTCAGGATTGATCATCTTACCAAAAGAGGGGGTGGTTGTGCAATCTACCTCAGAGACACCTTACAGGCCCACATCCTACTTCTACCTGACACTGGGACCAGCATGCAAGTCCTAGCAGTAAAAACATTACTAGGGAAGCACAACAAAACCCTCACTGTCCTCTCTGTGTATATCCCACCTGGCCAGAAGACCCCTGGGCTAGACACATTAATGAAGTGCCTTAGCGCGCTAAACTTTGACACTGAAACTATACTTCTGGGTGATTTCAATGCCAATTGGCTCTCCCCTGCAGTAACTCCTTACAGGGATGCAGTATCTGGGGTACACCTTTTACAGCTTGTTGGATCTCCTACCAGGCTAAACTACAAGACTGGTACATCAATGTTACTGGACTGGGTTTTGTCAAATAAACCAGAACATATCTCCCACACCACTGTACTCCCAGATGCCTATAGTGACCACTCGCATGTTCTATTTTGCTGGTCCAGCACCTACTCCAAACCCCTTGCCAGAACTGTTACAAATAGGGTACTTAAACAAGGTCACCTTGATTGGCTTAGAGCCAATCTGCATCAGCAGGACTGGTCTACAGTCTATTCATCCCATACCATTGACGCAGCTCTAGAGTGATTCATCCAGTTAATCAATGCAGTGTGTGATAAGCTGCCCTGATAAAAAAGCGAGTAATAAAAGGATGTAGTAACCCTTGGTTCTCGCCTGAGCTTCTTGAGAGCTTGAAAGCAAGAGATCACCTGTGGTACAGAGCCCATGAGACTGATAAACAGGCCAACATTCAAAACTACAAAAAAACTTGCAATGAATGCACAAGGGGAATACGTGCAGCACAAAAACAATACTACAAGGAAGCACTCAACCATTCCTGGATGATAGAAAATTCTGGGCTAACCTAAAGGAAGTCACAGGAAAAGACAGTAAGACAGTCCACACAATGTTCAGCATTGATGGTTTACCCACAACTGACCCAGTTATAATTGCAAATGCATTTAATAGTGTGTTCTCAGATATTACTGGAGTGCTACCTCTGGACTTCTTCCTCCATGCAAACTCTACCCTCAAACCTAGTACTAATGTCCAGCCTCCCCTTACCCTCCACATCTTTTCAGAACTATCACCATAAACAAAGCCAGAAAATACTTTTGAAAGGTCCTTGGGAAGTCCCTTATGCTGGATGACATAATGGTGCCTCTAACTCACATTATCAATGCCTCACTTAGATTCTGACAGTTTCCACAGCTGTGAAAAGCAGCCTTAGTGACTCCTGTCTTCAAAAGTGGAGATGGTGCCTCACTTGGAAACTATAGACCCATCTTGATTCTCCTACCTTTATCAAAGGCTCTGGAAAGAATTGTTGTGGATCAATTAGTTGAATATCTTGAAAAGTACAACATTCAGTGTCCACAGCAACATGGGTTCTGCAATGGTCATAGAACCACTACTGCTCTGGTTGAGTTTACAGCCTATATTCACAATTCCCTGGAGCATGGCAAGCTGGTTGATGCAACATTTATTGACCTGTCAAAAGCATTCATCAAGGTTAATCATGACCTTCTAGTTGAGCAGCTTGCAGCTATTGGTCTTTCAAAAAACATAGTCAGATGGTTCAAGAGCTACCTCATGAACCGCTCTCAACAAGTTAGGATTGATAGTGTCTTATCTGACAGCAGACCAGTTCACTTTGGTATTCCCCAGGGCTCCCTACTGGGTCCTCTAATGTTTAGCATATTTCTAGATCAACTCCCACTTGTCTGTCACAGCAAAATTCTGCTTTATGCAGATGATGCTGTTCTTTTTGCTAATGGCACTTACCTTATTGCCCTGGAACACACATTTCAGGATAGTTTCACTGAAATTGAAAGATGGTTCAGGGACCATAAGCTTGTTATGAATTATAAAAAAAAACTAAGACTATGATGTTTACCAGTCCTCAGAACAGGCACTGAATGTACCCCCTCATCATAAAGAATAAAGCTGGTGCTCCTTTGGACCTGGTGCATCAATTTAAATACCTGTGAGTTACAGTCGACAGCTCCTTGTCTTTTGTCTACCATTTTGACAATATTGTAAAGGCCCTCAGTATATGCATTAGCCTTCTACACAGGCATAAGCATAGTCTTACCCCCTAAGCTCTCATCCTGACCATTTGTAGCTCAGTGGTCTCTCTTGTTGAGTATGGAATTATAATCTATGGATCTGCTATGGACACAGCCCTCCATCACATTAAAGTCACCTTAAATAAGGCATGTTGTCTCACCACTGGTTCCCGAGTGACTCATGCAAACTTGTGACCTCTACGTCAGGGCCAACTGGCTCCAATTCAAGGGCAGACTCAAGTTCCAAACCTGCTTGCTTGCTACAAAAGTGAGTCTGGGCATGCTGCCCATGGGTGTGCAGAAGCTCCTCACCTCCTATGAAAGCAGCCATCCCACCAGAAGCTCTGAGAGCATGTTTTTCAAGAATCCTAGATGTCACACCTCTCTAGGACAAAGAGCTTTTTGCCAACTGTGTGCCAAATGGATTAACAGTCTTCCTCCTAGCATCTCTTCTAAATCAACGTTAGGACCCTTAAAACATGAGCTGAGGAAACATCTGGTTGTCAATGCCTGGTGTGATTGCTTCCTTTAGTGTCTTCTGATCAATCTTGTTGTGTCCAGCCATAGCTCCACCTACTATTTCCTCCTTCCGTTCTCCCCCCATCCTGAACTGTTCCCCTACCTACTTCTCCTCCCTCTTTCACCCTTCTCCCTCCTTCCTACAGTCCTTCTACCTTATCAAAACACCCCTTGACCTGTTACCTGCTACTTAATAATGGTCTTCATCCCCCAACACTTGGCACCTCTATGTATTCCATACCTCTGCTGATGAGGCCAATATTTGGCTGATGTATTCCACTACACTTGGTTCCTCTGTAGTGTACTCTTCATGTAGCTTGTCCTCTCTCTCTCTCTCTCTCTCTCTCTCTCTCTCTCTCTCTGTTGCCCCTACAGCCTGGGTTTTTTCCTTCCCCTGGGTCACCCCCACCTTCCTCCCTATTTTTTCTCAAGTTTGTATTACACAGTGTACATAATGTTATTGCCCTGAACCTATTATGTATATTGCCTTGTCCATTGTTGTTCTTCTTTTATTGTATGGATTAGCTGTAATTTGTGTAGTTTTTGACTCATGCTTGTTTACCTCTGATGTGGAACCTATGTAATGAGCTTGTTCTCAAAGGTTTAATCTGAGGTTTCAATAAATAAATAAAAAAAAATTGGATATATTGAATGCATCACTGTATTTGCTCCAAGGACAATCATTAAAGAATCCAACACAAGGTATATTGCTCCTGCTTTTTTCTTTCATTTGAGTAATTACAAGTTGCAGAATCATTTGTTTATGCAGGTGCTGACCACCATTTGTGCTGCTTTAATTCTCATTTCCACTTACCATGGCACTGCAGTTCCCAGCTCTGGCTTAAATCCTCTCTGACTGTATAACATTAGGTGCAATCTGTGTTAAGAATTAAGCCATTCATACCACAGCTGCCCATGTGCACAATCAGCTGGATCAGTGTGACCAGCAGGGACAGAATCTTTTTGTGACTTTGGCATAGATATATAGGAGACCACTAATGTCTAGGGGAAAGGAGCTCTGAGAGTGCAGCCCAGACCAAAACCATCTTCTGCTACTGCTTCTCTGGTACCGGAACTGAAGATTCAGTCTGTGCATCCTCCCTGTTCTGAGTCCCAACCACAGAAGACACAAGAGGGCTCCAATACAGTACAACCTTGTTTAACCAACCCCAGTTTACCCGAATCTCTGTATTAACCAAACCCGATTCGTATCCCCCACATTTCTACATACGTTTACCCGATTTGCTTTTTCAGTGCCAAACAGAAGCTGTTTTTCTAGTGTTAACCATATTCTGTTAACCATGTTCAGCTGCCAGTACATAACTGGTGTCTAATTAACAGGTACTTAAGAAACTGAAAGTACCTGAGCAAGCTAAGGCACTGTTTGCTGAGCAGCAGGGCTGAACAATGAGTGACAAGAAAAGAAAAAGATGCATTCTCGATATCTCCCAAAAGATTTGTATTCTGGACTGCCTAGACAGTGAGGAGAAGGCTGTTGTTGTTTCCAAGTGATTTAGCCTTGGAAAATCTATTGTGTCTGACCTGCACAAAGCAAGAGATAAGTTAAGGGCATACACGGCAATGATGGAAAACACATCTTGCACTGACCAACGTAAGACCATGAAGACTTGCCAGGATGAGCAGCTCGACAGGACTTTGTACCTATGGTTCATACAAACTAGAGTAAGAGGCACCCTGATTTCTAGGCCGGTTCTGAAGCACAAAGCTATGTAGTTCCACCATAATTTAAATGGACAAGATGATACCTTTACTGCTAGTGAAGGCTGGCTTCAGTGATTTAAAACCAAACATGGGATTCATCTACTATCCATCGCTGGGGAGCTCATGTCTGCAGCCAATGACTCAATTGCCCCATACAGAGACCGTCTTGCTGCAACAATTGAAAATGATTGTCTGCTCCAAGAGCAAATCTGTAATGCAGACGAGACTGGTTGTTATTGGAAATTGTTGCCCAACAAAATGTTAGCCAGCTCGTCTGAAAAGTTTGTTCTGGGACACAAGAAAAATAAAGAGAAGCTCACTATTCTTGGCTGCTGCAATGCAACTGGTGGTCATAAATTAAAATTGTTGGTCATTGGAAAATCCCTCAGACCGCGGTGCTTTAAGCACATAAATATGGACTCATTGCCTGTTCTTTACTGCGCTCAGTCCAGAGCATGGATGACAGCAGCGCTGTTTAAAGCATGGTTCTTCGCTGACTTTGTACCCTCTGTGCACTCACATTTAAGATCTTTGGGGCTACCACGGAAAGCCATCATGTTAATTGATAATGCGGGTACCCATCCAGACAGAGAAACACTGGCTACAGATGACCTTAGCATCTGGTGCATATTTTTACCACCGAACACTACTGCTAAACTTCAACCCCTTGACCAAGGAATCCTGGCAATGCTAAAATGACTCTATAAGGGGAAATTACTAAGCAATGTTCTGCCTGAGGAAAATTAGAGTTTGCAACTGGCTGATGTCATTAAAAAAGTATCAATAAAGGACGCATGTTACCTCCTTTCAGAATCATGGGCAAAGGTACGAGTGGACACCATACAGAAATGCTGGAGACACTTGCAAGTGCTTTCACCCATCAATGAGCTCATTGAAGTTTTACAGCAGGACAAAGCTATGAATGAGGTAATTCAGCTGGCAGACCATTTACAGATTCCCGAGGGAAACATCGCAGAGTGGATAGAAGCAGACATGGATGACAAAGGCTACGGGGAACTAACAGATGCCAATATAATTGCGATAGCATCAGAGAAGCAGTCCAAACAGGTGCTGATAACGGACAATGATCCAGATGATTGCGATTTGACTGCTATCCCCACAGCAACTGAAGCTGTTTCAGCATTTGAAACTTGTATCATGTGGTTAGAGACTCAACAAGAGTGTGACTACCTACACACTCTTCTGTTATGCCAATTGAAACAGAAGGCCTTAAAGAAATGAAATGAAGCCGCAAAACAGAAAGCAATAACTGAATATTTAAAAAAATTTACTTTTTTCATTTCAACTAATGTCATATCAATGAATTACAATGAAATAAACTAATTTTTGCTTACCATCAATTTTGTTTTGTTTTTATGTGATTGCAAATTAGTTTCACTGTTAAAATCAATACAAACTCGCTTATCTGAACCTCTCGCTTATCCGACCAAATCCAGTGTCTCCCATTTGGTTTGGATAATTGAGGTAATACTGTAATGCACCTCCAGCCTAAGATCTGGACACTGAATTCCTTCTTGTGGACGCTGCTATGGAAGCAGTATCTGTGGACGTAATGCTCCCACCTTCCACAACTGACACCGGTTCAGTTCAGTTCAATTCAGTGTTTATTAGTTTGACTTTTCAGAGTCTTTACATAGATAAAACATTTGAAACATATTAATAGGAAAATACAGCATCTGTAACATTTCCCTTTGTATAACTATGCATTCCAACTGTTGACTGTCATGGCATACTATCTAGACAGTTCAGATAAATTTTATTGTATATATCTGGTAGTTCTAAAAACTATATGCAAGAAAGAATCCATGGATAAGTACTTTATCTAATTCAACACTATGTGAATTTAATCAGGACTCCCTTGGGTTTGGTTCTGGCTACCTACCCCCCAAAAAAAGCATTGCCATGTGTAATATTTAGTCCAACCTGGAAAAAGAGGTCCTACTGTAAAATTTAGTATTTATGTAAATTGGATTGAATGAGAATTAATTACAGCATTTTGCAATATATGAAGATCTAGAAAACATCATATTAGTCCTATTAAGAAACACAGGCACAAAACTAAATGTTAACAAATTATTTTAAACCTGACAAATTCATGAGTTGAAGATCAGGTTCAGTAATTTGAGAATGAAGCTCAGTACACATAGGAATATCAACAAATTTCTAATTTAGAATGTTTAGTCTGTGGGAGAGAAGATCTTGATTTTAGATTGCTTAAAAATTGTGAACAATGATGCAAAATGATTGGATCATTTGAGTTATACAACATAAAAATAATGTCATCAGATCAAGGCCCAAAATTTGCAAGGATAGGGCCAAGCCAATAATCTCATTGTTGTTTAAAGTAATAGTCAGATGTTTCAAGTAATCCTCAGCTCTACTTTCACATTTATAGTAGGGAGAACTGTATCTTGGCCAATGTTTGTTAAAGTAAACATAATTTGCATCATACAGTCCCATCCTATATAAAGTGAGCACTCTGTGATCATCGGGATTAGCTATCAGTTTTACATAAGGTTCCAAACTGTGATGAGTTTTGATAATTTTATACCATGTAAAACACTTAAACAAGGAAATTCTAGAAGTCTTGAGATATAGCAACATCTTGTATCTGGTTTTAAGTATGGTAGTTATTTCCTCTTTAGGGTGAATATGTATTCCATATAGAAGGTGGGCTAAGTCAATTGGAAAAGTTTTTCTTTAATTAGCTTAATTGTAGGACATAAAAAGCCATGCTAAGTATAATTAATTTGTTCTTCTAGGCACAATCTTCATAACCGTGTTTCTGAATGGGAGAAAAGACCCAGTACAAAATTAAGTCCAGTACTGAGATATGTCCTGAGACATTGTGCTTGGGTGGAATATACACTGATATCACAGTGAGGGCTTTGTTGTGTGCACCAAGTAAGATTTTGATAGGTAGTACATGTATTTTGGTCCCTAAGCAGGTAGGCACATGGCATGCCCCATGAGCATGTCTTTTAGATAAACTGCACATCCCCAACCCCTTTTATTAGTCTGTCTTGCCTGAAAACAGTGTGGCCTGGTAAGCGATGGCTGTATCAGGTATCCTGGGCCAGAGTCATGTCTCAGCAACTGAGAGGATGGTAGGGTTGTGTTGGGCAACCCAGACTCTAAGATTGTCTAGTTTATTGAGGAGGATGCATATGTTAAAGGATTCCAGTGTGAGTACACCTGATTTCTTTACACCACTAGGTACAAGTTGAGGCAGACCAGGGTTAGGGTGGATATTGCCTGAGATTAGTAGCAGTAACAGTGTGAGTCTTCTTAATTGCTTCTTGGATTGCTTGCACAAGGTATGATGCTCCTTAGTATATGATGTGTGATTAATTGGCATGCATTGCCTGGAGAAGGAGCAAGGTAGGAGTGCCGGGAAGGGGGTATCATACTGAGCTCCATGGAGACAACTAGCCATCGTAGGGAGTAGGTATTTTTCCCTGTGCTCTGAAGTCTTTGGGGTCTAATTCGAATCCTGAGGTACCAGAGTGATAAGTACTGAGCATATTGTTTAATACTGTGACTGGTGTGTGTAGGTGCAGCTCAACATCAGGCCGATCTTCACTTAAGGTTATTGTGAGCAAGATGATGAGACAGGGTACAAAATGAGTAGCTTTCATTTTCCTGGTTGTATCTGGGCTAAGCGCTTTGAAAATTCAGTAGCGTTACAGTAACTTCTCTATCTCATAAAAGAGAATAGTGAAAATTGTCCCAATTCTGCTCTAACTACTTCTGCAGGTACTGAGTTAGATACATCAAGTATGTATCTTAATATTTTGTTATGGATAATTTCTAACTATGAAAAATCAGCAAGTCCCCATATTTCCAAGGCATACGAGGTGCTTGATCTAATTTTGCCATTTAGCACAGCAAGGATTCCATTTATGGAGCCCCTGCTTAACTTGGCATTAAATATCTTTAAGTGCATTAAAAGCACTATTCATATTACTTAATGTCAATTTAATGTGATTCCTCCAAATAAGTTATTCGAAAATCTAACCTCTAGGTAATAATAGCATGAATCAGTAGCCAAGGGTTTACTAAGAATAGTCTATCTTTATTTTTAGGTTTGGAACCAAAAATGAGTAGTTTGGTCTTGTCTCAATTAATTACAAGATCATTTTCATAACACAATATAACAAGACTGTTTAGCTTTCTCTGAAGGCCAAGAAAGGAAGCTGAAATTAAGACAATATCGTCAGCACATGCCAAATAGCTAATTTCCTTATTGGCCATCTTCGGTGAATGACAATCAGAATTATATAAATTAGACAAAATAGTGTTAATGTAAAGGTTTAATAAAAGGGGTGCTAGGATGCACCCCAGCATACGCCTCTGTTGGTCATTATTTGAGGTGAAACATTGTCCGACTGATAGAAATTGACTTGCATCCAAGTGTTCTTGTGAAGTCTTATTAAGGTGTCTAATAAAAAAGGGTCAGTGCCCAAATCCCAAAATGTTTGCCATAGTAGCTTATGGCTTATACTATCAAATGATGTCTGAAAGTCAACAAAACAACAATACAGTCTGGACTTCTTGATTGTAACATATTTATGAGCTAGATGCGATAAGACGTAGCAACCTTACACCAATAGACTCAGGATGGTTACAAGAAGATGGCGTAATTGTAGCCAGCCCAATACAAAAGTCTTATGAACTGACTTTGTAACCCTGTCCAAGTGACCCTGTCCTACAGATGTGACACCCTACAGATCCAGAAACAACAGGATGAAATAGGGGACGACTGACATTCCCTCTGTTCTTTCTTAACCTGACACATCTTTAGGAACAGAGGAAGTTAACACAGATGTTTCAAGTAAAAAGAAAAGGAAATACAAGACCAAGAAAGGGAGGACCACATATGCCACTGGGCTCGGGTGGCCATCTTAGAAATGGCGGACTGTGATGTTGTGCTGCTGGAGTTCAGGGCATATTCACAAATTGTCATGCATGTGCACAGAGCTCTGCTGTCATCTTAAACTCAGCAAACAGTACCGTGTTATGCTGGTACCAAGAGACAAAATAGTGCAGTGAATGCGCAGTGATTGCTGTTCACCTCCACTATTTAACAAGTCTGGTCGGCATCTGGAAAGCTCCCTTTTCTCTCCTGTGCTCACAAGACCACTGCAAGGACATGCCCACTGCAGACATAAAAAATGAACATCAATAATGGGACTGACTATACTGACTTTTTTGCTCTGTCTCTTTATGTTGTTGCCTGAGGTTGTTATCACCACTGCTAATGAGAACAGCATAAAGAGTTATAAGAAATAGAATAATAGACAGGTTCCAGTGAATTACAAGGCTGTAATTCCATCGAGAGGTTCTGGGGACATAGGTAACCTTGAGAGCGAAGCTCGAGAGGTTCCTATGTCCCCAGAACCTCGAGACAGAATTACAGCCAAGTGATTCACTGGAACCTAACTGTTATTTTTGTAATATATGGATGCAAGATGCTGATGAGGTCTTACCTCTGGATTCCTTGTAGGACGGTTCCGTGCTGCTTGTTCTCGCTCCTCACTCACATCCCCCTTTCCCGCGTGGAGTCCTGCTTCTCTCTCTCTCAGGAATAAAAAGAAAAGAAACAAAAAAAAAACTATGCTTTGGACACTAGAAAAGTTGGTGATCCCAACGATAATATTACGAGGACCGGAAGTATAGTATTATTGGACCAGAAGTATAGTATTACGGGGACCAGAAGTATAGTATTACGGCACTGACTAAGGTATTACAGGGGTTTTTTTTGTATGCTTTTTGAGGGTATTATTTTTAAAATCCATATATTACAAAAGGATAACTACATCCTCCCATTTGAGTTATCTGGTTCTGGGGTTATACAGTATTTCTTCAAGATGCTAGACATCACACCATGGCAGAGGTTGTCGTGGCAAAAGTGGCTTGGTGTGCTGTGCATTATTTTTGGTCCCTGGGTCCTAATAAATGTTCTGATGTGGGTATTGTTTTTAATATTTCAGATGTCATAGTTATGACCCAGTGGTGCGGAGGGCTGAGGTGCTGGATGCCTTACCTCATGCTATGCTGGTGACCCGTGTTCAGGAATGAGCACGGGCCTCAGATGGCCAGCAGGGGAGGAGAAGGATTGAGCATTGACGGACTGCTCTCCTTCTCCAGGGAGGGGGGTCTTCAGTAGTCAGTGCCCATTCGCCCCTGTTGGATGCTGGGGGACAGGGTGCCATGCTGCAGTTCAGGGAGGAGCTGGGACAGATGCCTGGAGGGAGCGCATGCAGATACATGCTCACTTCCCTCAACCAGCGTCATTGCATGCCCCCAGCTCCAGGGAAGAACACCAGAAAAAAGGAGTTGCCGTAGCACAATGGTGGAGGGCGCCTTGCAGGCTCTGCTCCCAGACAGCCACGGTGCTGGCCCACTCGATCCAGACCGCGGTGGGGGTTGGGGAACCCCACCAACCCCACCAGAGGGGGCTAGCCTTGGGAGTTCGGGTCAGCACCGGATGGTGGATGCCAGGGGATGGGGCTGGGGGTGCCCTTCGTAGAATAGCTGGCTCAAGGAGGTGCAAAAAAGTAATAGCTAAAAAAAAAGTCATAGTTATATGACTAACTGATTTATCTCCAGGCAGAGCCTTACTCTTTGATACCAAACTGAAGATCCAGATATTTATTTTCATAAGTGTGTAAGCACCACAGACTAAGGCAGAAAGAATTGCTCTGCTTAAGCTGATCCAGCCTTACTTGTTTTCTTCAGAACCTGTAGTACTGGATCGTGATTTAAACTACAGTTTACCAGCCTTGGCCCATTATGCATATATAAAAAGTAACAGAAATATTCTGTGACATGCTTATTTTGCATGATCTTGTCTACAGTATCTGGGAGGGCTATCAGATGCTTACCACAAGCAAACTACTAAAACTGACCCCACCTTTCTCAAAGGTCCGATTGCCAGTAGAATTGATTTCCTTCTTGTTTCTTTTTATTTACCTCAGATTTCATCTTCCACTAAACCTTTAGGGTCAGATATTCAAAAGGGTTGCGCCATGCGCAACAGGGTTGCGCATGCTCAAGTCCTACATTGCACCATTCTGCGATATTCAGCAGGAGGCAGTTGCGCCACTGAAAACAGGCTGAGCAACAGCGCAATGCAAACGAATGCATGCTCAACAGGAGGGGAAGGAACCATGCATAAACTGCACAGCCCGATATTCAGCTGGGCTGTGCAGAGTTGTGCAGGCGGAGAAACCCCCAGCCTGAGCCTGCAGGACCTTGAGCCAAAAAAGGCTTATCGAGGGCCACCCAGAGGTGAGCTGCTGTATTGCAGGGCGCACACAGCAGCTGCCACCTGTGGCTGGCCCCCAACTCAGTCCCTGTGCCCCCCAGCCCAATCATAGGCATAGTGTACCCCCACCAGCCTGATAGCGGGCATCAATGTGGCTCCCCCTCCCGTTCACATCCCTGGTGGTTCAGTGGACGAAATGCCCGATCGCGGGCAGAATGTAAATTGAACCCCCAAACATGTCCCTAGTGCCTGATCACGGGCAGAAAATAATTGAGCCCCCGAACATCTCCCTGGTGGTCCAGTGGACCATAATGCCCGATCGCTGGCAGAATGTAAAATGAACCCCCGAACATGTTCCCTAGTGCCCGATCGTAAGGCAGAAGTGCCTCTATCTCTTAACATCTCCCTGGTGGTCCAGTGGATCTAATGCCATCACAGGCAGAATGTACTGATACCTCAAACATCTTCCCTGGTGGCTAGTGTCCCCTCATTTCACCTACCATGAAGCCACCACCGCTCTTTCGCAGTCGGGCGGGAGCGCAGCATCTCACTCCACCTGCCGCTTCGCTGTTCGCCTGACTGACTTCCGGGGTTGCACGTTATTGGTGCAGAGAAGACACTGTGGCGCAGTAGCCCATAGTCAGAGATGATAGTCCAGATTGTGGAATGATTCATTCACAACCTGACTGTCATGTATCGGTGTGGGCTGCACACCCACTGGCTCTTGCTCTGCACCAATGGGCATGCAGCCTCACCGGCAGTCAGTCGGCGGAGCGGTGGGGCGGCAGGCGGTGGATGCTGCCGCCGCTGGCTGCCGGGGAGCGGGTGGTTGGGCTTCGTGGGTGGGTAGGGTGGGGACACTAGCCACCAGGGAGATGTTTGGGGAGGTCTATTTTACATGCTGCCCGCGATCGGCATTACGGTCCACTGGACCACCAGGGAGATGTTTGGGGTGGGGCGGTACTTTACTTACCGCCCGTGATCAGGCACTAGGGACATGTTCTGGGGGTTCACTTACTTTCTGCCCGCGATCGGGCATTTCGGTCCACTGACCACCAGGGAGATGTACGGGAGGAGGTGGGGAGCCAACATCGCTTGCCGCGATCGGGCTGGTGCTTCGGTCCCCGATGGGCTGCTGCCTGGCAGGGCGCCAGGCACAAGTCCTCGGGATCGCACACCTTACATGTTATTGGTATAAGCAAATGGGGCTATAATCAGATGCAATGCTCGTGCCTTGCATGAATTATGGCCCCATTTGCATGTCACCTTTGAATATCGTGATTTTGCGCATGGCTGCAATGGTATTGCCACCGCAGTTGAATGCTCCACTTGACAACTTGCGGTGGTGCAGTTTCACTGCACTATGCACAGTGGTTGTGGTTGGGTGATATTCAAAGGAATTGCTCAATAGCGCAACCCTTTGAATATCGCCTGGCTTAACACCTCAAGCGCAACTATTTTGGCGCAGCTTAGCTGGCTTGCGCCCAGATTTGAATATCCATCCCTTAGAGTTTTCAGACCATAGACTAGTGGAAGTCTCACTGGGATCCACTCACGACTGATCGGTCTCATGGCTCAGGGAATGTGAAAGCTTAATTTGGAATTATTTACCAACCTCAGAGGGCAAGCATTGTTACCAGGACTACAAGTGGCCAGAAAGTCTGTCCTTGTTTTCTATGATGATCCTACCATTTGGTGGGAGGATACAAAAACTGAGCTAAGACTCTCTTTTTCAGAAATAGAATAAATTATAGTGTAAATCAATATATTTTCAATATCTAACCCAGCACTGTCTGTTGCAGAAATTCCTTTTTTTGACAGCTGAGACTGGCAATGATTGCAGCCAGCAAATTAGTAATATTGACAGTCAAATTTTCCAATTTAATTTAAAAAGAGAACAAGGTATACAAAAGAACAAACATCTGGAACTCATGGGAAGTTGGGACAGGTGTGCCCCTATAAAAGTTGCCAGTCTAGGGTAAATAAGAAAACAATTTCTGGAACTGTTAATGCTGCTGGTACTCTTCATACTGATAACTCCCAGATTTTACACTTAGTTTCAGCTTACACAGCAGATCTCTTTTGTCCTTCTTTTAGTTCCACCTCTAGTAGAGATAACTGTTTCTCACAATTACAAACTCACACTCTCCCTGCTAAAATTTCCTGGCTCTAGGTTTGAAGCATGAACACAGCAGCAGCACTGCCCAGAAGAGCACAGCAACAGCGTTTCCTTCAAAAACAGTGCCCAGTGAAAACACACACATCTATAAGGTAGCTGTCCAAACACACACCAAGGATCGCTACCACAGATATAAAGCAAAATACTCAATTTATGTTTTTGCAGTCGACTCTGCCCAATGCACCCCCAGACATGGGGGGTAGGCCCCCCATAACCCCATTACTAAAATAACTCCAAGGGGGAGCTGGATTTTGGGGGAAATGTGAAACTGGGTGGGACTGTGAAAAGCAGTGGGGGAATTCAAGAATGCATGGGACAGACACAAGGCAATTCTGGTGAGGGATAGGAAGAAGTAGGCTGTTGGTTAGCTAGGATCTGCAGCTTATCCATTAGGCAGAGAAATTGGCAGACTGGGTGGGCCAAGTGGTCCTTATCTGCCGTTAAAGTCTATGTTTCTATGGGACCTGTAAAAAATATTGGAGACTGGGGCCAAAACCCTTTTCTTCAGAACTATGCCGGTCGAGCTCCTCTATGCCTTAGCCCTCTCCACTGCAGGAGCAACTTGGCCAGCCGTAAACTTTTTCCAGCCCTTATTTACTTCCTGCAGTCACTCCCTATGACGTGACAGCTACAGTGGTAGCGATAACTGCCATTCACTATTCCACTCGTGTCGCTGTCCTTGTTTAGCTATTTTTACAGTGTTGTTCCTAACATGTGCCATTAAAGAAGTGCTTTTCTAACCAGATACTAAATTTCCCTAGTGCTGAGAGCAGACATATCTAAAACTGAAATTGCCTCAGCCATTTCTTTCCAGAGCCCAAATACTGCTCCAAGGAAGGATGGGCTCCTGAGTGAATTGTACAAATTGATAGGTCCATCTTTGTCAGAAGATTTGGAACATGTTTTTAATTTCATGCTTGCTGCCAAACACCGTATACCCAGCATGACAGAAGGCCTTCTGATATATTTGCATAAAACTGGGGATAAAGGGAATGAATCTAACATGGGGACTATTAGACAATTAAATACAGACCTTAAGATTTTAGTAACAATCCTGAGTAGTAGATAACTTCAGGTGGCTAGGCATCTAATAGCCCCATCACATGCCTAATAGGCATAACCTGGACAAACACAGTAAGGGTCACTCTCATGAGGCTGATGCTCAAAAGTCCCAGAATCAGCAAGGACTCAGCACTCTAACTACAGATGTGTCTCAAAACAAAGTCATTCCATCCATATATTTTAATTTTGTGCAGGATCAGCAAAACTGTGCAAACAGTCCTGGGAGACCACCACTGGACCAATGTTTCACACTCTTATCAAGTGCTTTGTCAAGGTGTGGTGCACTCCTGGGCCCAGATATTCAAAAGGGTTGCACATGGCGCAACAGTGTTGCACCATGCGCAACCCACTGATGTGCCCCGGCGTGATATTCAAAAGGGAAAAGTGCGTGGCACAAATCCCAATACGCATCAGTAATGTATGCAGGTACAGGTTGGGGGGGCATGCCCATGCATACCCTGCACAGCCCAATATTCAGCCTGGGATGTGCAGAGCCATGCATAGGCAACTGCAGCCAGCACAAAGATGATCAAAAAAAGACAATTGTTGGCCACCCTGGGTGAGCTGCCGCATTGCAGAGCACAACACGGCAGCTGCCACCTGTGGGTGGCCACCCGAGCTCCCACTGCACCTGGCAGCCCCCCCATGCCCGATTGTGGGCATTTGTAAAAAAAAATAAGGCATCTGTCCAATATCCCTGGTGGTCCAGTGAACCGCTGCCCGCCTGATCGTGGGCTAAGTAAGAATATGTTATCCCCAGAATCCCTGGTAGTCCAGTGGACCTGCCCTCCTGATCGTGGGCTAAGTGAAAAAATGTTATTCCCAATATCCCTGGTGGTCCAGCGGACTGCTGTCTGCCCGATCGCGGGCATTTGTATTGAAGGAAAGAACTATGTCCAATATCCCTGGTGGTCCAGTGGACTGCTGACTGCTCGATCATGGGCATTTGTATTAAAAAAAGTAATAATACCAATATCCCTGGTGGTCTAGGTACCCCCCCCACCTGCCCACTGAGTCCCACTACCCCGCTACCCCCCCAGTCAGCTGGCTGGCGGCAGCACCCCACCCGCCTGCCACCCCGCCACCTGCCGATTGACACCATCGGTAGGGCTGTACGTCCATTGGTCCACAGCGTAAGCCAATGGGCATGCAGCCCATACCATACTACACATTCCAGATATGTGAATGTTGGGCGCACATGCAAATGGGGCCATAATGACATGCAAATGGGCCCATTTGCGCCTTGCATACATTATGGCCCCATTTGCATGTCAAGTTTTGAATATAGCGGTTGCTGTGCATAGCTCAATGGAACTTGTGCTAGTGCATCCCCATGCTCCACTCTGGACTTGCGCTGGCGCAGTGCCACTGTACCATGCACACTGCGGGTGGCCAGGGTGTGATATTCAACAATGCTGTGCCATGGCGCAGCTCCATTGAATATCGCCCAGTCCACACCCCTGCGCAGCCAAGTTGTGCTGCATCCAAGCTTGCGCCACAGCCTGGCACAGTTTGAATATCTGGGCCACAGTGTACAAATTTATACAAAGCCATATAATTGAATAATTATTAAAAATGTGAGCGATGCCTACATACATCACTCAGTCAGATCTACAACACTTGTAACAACTAGTACAATATTTGATTAGCTGTTCCTTCTTTCCTTTTATAAATATTGTCACATTAAAAGATGATGCACTCATTCAAATACAGTATGTTTTGACATCAACCCTCAACTGGGTAAACATTTCACTTCATTTACTTTCTTCTAGCTTCCAAGTAAAGGAACAAGAGGATTGGGCAGGGGGATAATTTAAAGGTTTTTTTGGTCTATAGATATAGATGTGTAAACCAAACAGTTTTTATTGATTCACAGAGTAGAATAGAAATCCCTCCCCCCCATGACTTCTGATTTCTACATTTGCATTCTGCCAGACTGCCAGATTGGCAAGGAGGGGAATTTTTATTCTACTCTTGGAATCACGGATTGATATCAAAACATGATGTATTTAAATGCGTGTATCATTTTTTAATGTGACAATAATTATTAATAATTATTTATAAAAGGAAACAAAGAACAGATAATCAAATGTTATACTAATTGTTACAAGTGTTATGGATTTGACTGAATGATGTATGTAGGTATCGCTCACATTTTTAATAATTATTCAATTAAATGATTTTATATAAATTTGTAAACCAGGGGTGCACTACACCTTGACAAAGCACTCGATAAGAATGTGACACATTGGTCCAGTGGTGGCCTCCCTACAGTTTTGCTGATTCTGCACAAAATAAAAATATATGGACTTTGTTTTGAGTCACGTCTGTGGTTAGAGTGCTGAGTCCTTCCTGATTCTTTATATCCAGGACCATCTTATTTTGTTGACAGAGGTGGCAGAGTGTGGTAATACAGGTAAGATGAATGGGTATTTACCACCCCTGGACCAATGCAAGGGTTTTGACTTTGTGCCCCATGATTATTTGTGGGTTTTGTTACACATTTATGGGATTCTGGACCTTTTCTTCCCTTTGATACAATGTTTGTATAACCCAGTATTAGTCATACCAGTGGTTAATGGGTGGTGTGGCCCAGCTAGCACAATGCAAAAGGGGGTAAGACAGGGCTGTTCATCATTTTTTTATTTTATTGAACTCTCGGAATTAACATCTTTGAGCTAGAGCTCTTTTACGTAGGTTCCAAGTCAGTAGAAAATAACAAAACTTATGAACGCCAAAACAAGGGTTGAACAATAAATATGAAATTACAAGAGACAGGTGAACAACTTAGGCTGGCAATGTACAATGTATGCCAGTAATGGATTATAACAGTTGGTATACGAACATGCACATGAAGTAAACAAGTTAAGTCAGCCAGTGGCGTTGTCATATAGTAACAGATAAGTGAGTGGAAGGAAGATAGGAAACAGAGGGAGAGGTGATGCATGGAGGACATAGTGGGAGAGAGGTAGTAGGAGAGGTAATGTAGGGAGAGAGGTAGTGGAGGACAGCATAAGGGGAGAGGGGATAAGGAATAGGGGAAGAACAAGGAGAAGGAGTGGCTGGGTTTGGTTGGGCAGGAGGGTGGAATAAGTGCATGATGATTGGGGCAGCAAAATGCTTGGAAGCAAAGATAGTGATGGGGAACTGAATTCCTTAGTGGCTGCAAACACAAAAGTTATTTGCAGTTGGATATTGTTAGAGTTCCAGTTTAAAGGGGCCTAAATTGGCGATAAATTAGATGTCACTATGTAGGGAGTTTAGCCAAAGTGGAGCTCTACAGGTGAATGATCTTTGCCCTTGGGTAGTGCAGCAGTAGGGGACCAGGAAGATCTGGTGTCCAGAGCACCTTGTTCAATAGGGATTATGGGAGGGATTTGGCATTTCCTATACCCCAGGTGGCATGAGTCCAAGGCTAACTTTCTTAGCAAGTATGCAAGTTTGGTATCTAATGCGGTCTTTTAGCTGAAGTCAGCTTGTCTCTGAAAAGGATTTTACCATGTCAAATTGAAAACAGTGTTGTTGAAGTTCAGCATGGCGAGATCCCCAATGCTGACAGGTGAAATTTCACTTGTCAGACATTGTGTGTTTTCTATCGGGGGCTTTGCCCCTAAGCCCCTCATGCAGTGGGCGGTGTACTCCACCCCACCTCTAAAGATATCTAACTCCAAGTTGCAGTTGTTTTGAAGGGGGGGTGAAAGATGGCAAAAGGGCTAAATTATGCCCTCGGGTCCCTCACAGCCACAATCTTGAAACCTGTCGAGATTATTTCTGTGAGGGATTTTTCCATCCTATAGTCATTGTCTGGTTGGCATACCCTATGAATAAAGGTCACAGGTATGTATGAGTCATGCAGCACCTGTGAGGAGCATACAGGCCTTGTTTAACACAGTCGAGACATGTCCAGGGACATATCTGTGGCAGAGCCATAAATAACAAGCCCAAAGTCAATGACAGAAGTGACAGAGCTATGGATTGCTAACCTTAGTACATCGGTGGTCAAACAACATTTGTGCCTGTGCAGCATTTTGATTCATAAGTTAACAGTTTTGGCAACATTATCAATATGGTGGGAGTAGGAAAGTGTGCTGTCTAAGGTATTTGAATTGTTGAATCTGTTCCAGAGGCGATCCTACACAGTTATTGATTGTCAGAGGGTGGGACTTATGCTTGCTGTGTGAGCCATTGAAAATCATAACCTTGGTCTTCTTGTACTTTAGAATGAGCTTGTGTCTAGCAAACCATTCCTCCACACTAGTAAAGCTATGCTGTAGCCGGTTCTTGAGAGGCTTGGGGTCAGGACTACTTGTAAAGATTACAGCATCATCTGCGTACAACAGGATGTGATCTTGACAGGAGCTAGGGAGTCTGTTCAGGAAGATACTGAACAGGAGGGGACCAAGAATTGACCCTTGCAGGACTCCTGACCAAATGCTTGGCTATCGGAGAAGATATTGTTGATTTTTACTTGTTGGGAGTGGTTAGATAGATAACTTTCAAACCAATCAGTGGCATCTTTTGAAAGCCCTGTACTTGATAGCTAATCAAGCAGATGGGTGTGATTTACAGTGTCAAAGGCCTTGGTAAGATCTATAAATGCAGCATCGCCTGTGGCCCTTGCCCATTGCCAAAGGTGATCTCTGGTTTTCATAATGTCAATAAGATCCTGGGTGAGCCATGGGTTATAAGCACCCTTAATGTTCCTTATTTTAAGAGGGGCATGGATGGCACAGGCAGCATTGAAGTGGGAGATGAAATAACCAAGAGCAGTGTCAATATCAGTAGCAGATTTAATCAGACATCAATCTTGTTGATGTAGATGCAGTTTTAGAGGCTCAAGGTGCCCATGGGTTAGAACCCTGTTTGTTACAGTTTTGGCAGGTGGCTTAATGAACCTATTAGACCAATTATAAATGATGGGAGAATAGTCACTAATAGCATCTGGGAGGGCAGTTGTGTTGGAGATGTGTTGTGACTGATTGGAGAGTACCCAGTACAGTAGGGTACTTGTCCCCATCCAATAGTTTATTGTGGTGGGGAACTCAACAAGTTGCATTAAGTGTTCCACAGTAATAGCCTCTTTGTAGGTACTAGCATTGGGGGATAGCCAGTTAACATAGAAATCGTCCAGCATGATAATTTCTGGGCAAGTGTGCAATCTATTTATGCAGTCCGTTACTGAGATAAGTTCTGAGACTTTGTGCTTGGGTGGAATATACACTGATGTCACAGTGAGAGCTTTGTTGTGTGCACCAAGTAAGATTTTGATAGGTAGTACCTGTATTTTGGTCCCTAAGGCAGGCAGGGGCATGGCATGCCCCATGAGCGCATCTTTTACATAAACTGCACATCCCCCACCCCTTTTAGTTAGTCTGTCTTGCCTGAAGACAGTGTAGCCTGGTAAGGTGATGGCCGTATCAGTTATCCTGGGCCAGAGCCATGTCTCAACAACTCAGAGGATGTCAGGGTTATGTTGGGCAACTTCGACTTTGAGATTGTCTAGTTTAGTGAGGAGGCTGCAAATGTTAATGGATGGCAGTGTGAGCACAACTGATTTCTTTACACCACTAGGTGCAAGTTGAGGAAGACCAGGATTAGGGTGAATATTGCCCAAAAGTAGTAGCAGTAACAGTGTGAGTCTTCTTAATTGTTCCTTGGATTGAGTGCACAAGGTATGATGCTCCTTAGTATGTGATGGACGATTAATTGGTATGCATTGCCTGGAGAAGAAGCCAGGTAGGAGCACCAGGGAAGGGGCATCATACTGAGCTCTGTGGGGGACAACTAGCCATGGTAGGGAGAACATATTTTTCAATGTGCTCTGAACTCTTTGGGGTCTAATTCAAAGCCTGAGGTACCAGAGTGATAAGCACTGAGCATATTGCTTAATACTGTGACTGGTGTGTGTAGGGGTAGCTGAACATCAGGCTCATCTTCAATAGAGAATATTGTGAGCAAAATGATAAGATGGGGTACAAAGTGAGTAGCTCTCATTTTCCTGGTTGTATCTGGGCTAAACGCCTTGAAAATTTGGTAGAGTTACAGCATGTGCAAGAGTAATAATAACATGAAATGTGGCAGGGTTGAAAAGTTGGTCAGACAGTAGGAGAAAAGAGAGTTATTGAGGGTAAAGTGGTGAAGCTGGGATTAGCAGTCCTCTAGTGGTAGTTAAATATATCAAACAAATGGGAAAATCAGGACTTAGTTTTTTTGTGCTCACAGTCAAGTGATCACTGGAAGGTATAAAAGTAATTTCTCAGATAGGGTGGGTGGGGAGCCAGCTCAAAGTGCCGGAGGGAATTAGCTACCAAGCAGTCCTTGAGAGGTGGCGGCCAAGGAGGAGCTGCCCCATGCTGTTAGTTCTTGTGGCAGTGCCCATTCAGGGTGTGAGCTGGGAGAAAGAGAAAAGGGGAAAGGGAATTAATTATTAAGGCAGGAGAGCAGGGACAGGGGAGACTGGTAGCAGGCTGCCAGCAGGAGGGCAGGCGGTGAGTTACAAAACAAAAGAGAGATTAGCTGAAGGCGGTGGCTGGAGGGGGATGTGGGAAGAGAGATTAGCAGGAGGCAGAAGCAGGAAGGGGGTTGTGACATAGAGAGTGAGGTGCGGGTAGGGTTAGCAGCTGAATGACTTCACAGAGCAGGGTAGATTGGAACAAGAGTGAAAAATGGCCAGAGAGTTTCAGTTAGGTTTGGGGTAGAATAAGGAGCAGAGCACTTAAAAACTAGATTAACAAGCAACACTGTGTACCCTGACTAGGTTCTAATGGTTCTATGTCATAAGGGCGATCGGCAAAAGGCAATTGTCATTATGGCGAGCGTACAGTGCCCAAATTCAATTTCGGTGATGTACCCCCCTGATGACAAAGAAAATGGTGCAAGGGACACTAAAATTTACTTTTAAGCAGGGGGGCTGCACCCCCACACCCCCTCCCATGGGGGGACTTCTCTCCATGCACCCCCCCTTCTATTAGATTCTCAACTTTGGGGGGTGCACGTTGGGGGGGCACAACAGTGTAAAACAAATATTACCTACTCGGCCGGGGTGCAACAAAACATACCTGCACCCGGACCCAAACCCTGTTTCCCAGCCACTCCAGGACAGCACCCACCCACCACACCACGGATCCAGCTCGGCAGCTGACCGCAGCACCACCACTCACAAACCCTCCCATCCCTCACTTAGCATGCTCGCTCCCCCATATGTGTGTACTTATAGTGACAACCTGTCATCATTCAGTGAACCCTCCTCATCCGGTTACCCTCCCTACTCCTCGGCTATTCAGATGCCTGCAAGTAGTCACTGCTTGGTAGGTGCCCACTCATGACTTGCCCAGATCATAGGATACCATTTCTAACAGTTCAGGTGGCTGGAATTTACAGCAGACTAGCTTGTCTAGAACATAAACAGATAATAAGACAGAAATTACAGTACTGACTACACAATATGTTAAACAGAACAGTATGGCTATTTTACATGATATTAGTGGCAGTTTGAGCTGCAGAGAGAAGGTAAAGGAAACAGACCAATCAGGAGGCCCTGACTGACCAGGCAACCAATTGGAGTGAGGTCAAGAAAAGCTTCAAAATTCAAGGAGGTGCAGTTGCTGGATGGCATACCTGGATACTGGAAGGGGCTACTGGGCAGTCCTTGGGTGGCAGCGGCCGAGGAAGAGCCCCCCCACACCGCTAGTCCTTCTGACAATGCCCATTCAGGGCATGAGCTGGATATTGGAAGGGGCTACCGGCAGTCCTTGGGCAGCAGCAGCTAAGGTGGAGCCAACCCACACCACTAGTGCTTGTGGCAGTGCCCGTTCAGGACATGAGCTGAATATTGGAAGGGGCTACTGGGCAGTCCTTGGGCAGCCGAGGAGGAGCCACCCTGTGTTGCTAGTCCTTGCAGGAGTGCCCATTCAGGGCATGAGCTGGAAGTCCTTGTCTAGTCCCTTTACTTCAGGTCATTAATCAGGATGCTTTAGTTCTCTCCATAAAAACTGAAGAAGGTTCCATAGCCTGTGTGGCTATTGCATAGGTAGATGACATGTGCTTCCTTATTCAGGACACACCCTCTGCTGAACAAGCCCTTAAAAAGGTGTGGGCACTCTGAGTAATTCGTATGGGCATCTTTAGATTTAGATGAATGCGTGGGCAGAAAACTTAGGCAGGGCACAACAGGTCCTACCACAGCAGAAGGTATTAGGTTACAGAATAAACCTACTACTATTCTAAGGATTAAATTTAAAGATAGAGATTTGGCTATTTTAATCTGGGAGAAAAAAATTGAATCAGGCAACAAGAAGGTGGGCCAAAGGAATTGGTGGCAGAATAGGAAGAAAAAAGAATTTACATGATTAAAAACATTTTGATTCTGTTGTTCTTATATTCATCACAGCACCCCTCCCCAAGGCCTTGGAGGCTTCTTTGTAAAGCATGTTTTTTCAAGCTGTATGGGGAAGCAGAAGTAATTCCTGAAAAGATCTGTCACCTATCTACCTTTGAAGCAGGGCAGTCTAAATATGAAACAGCCACTAATATTTTACAATGGGATTTTTTAATTATTCTGATTTTAAACCTTTGCTGACTGTTTCTGGGAAGATATGGACATAATGGTTAAGATCTAGTTGCAATGTCTGGTTACTTCTTTTGGAAAGAAAGCCTCTTAAGGTAGTTTAAGTTTCTGTTATGTCCCCATTAATTGAAAAAAAAACTTTCTGTAAACTGAGAATATGGAAAATTTCCAGGACCCAAATGAAAGAAATGGGAAGCTTTATCTTTTTGGGTTCTGGAGACTCAGTTTATAGTAGATAAAGTGTTTGACAGATGTTCCTTGCAGTTTATTTGATTTTGTATAGATTAACTAATCCCAGGATCTAACCCAAAATGTGAGACATACTGTGGCTTAGTTCTTGTGAACGCTTGAATAGTAAGGCAAATCAGAAGTATAAGCAGTTAGAGGAAAGGTTTTGTTCAAGAGTAGGGTGTCCTAATCGACATGAAACCATTGAGCACTTATTTTATACATGCTCTTATATTTTAGGGTTTTGTAATTTGGTGGCATGAGCCAGGGTAGAGCCCGTATTTGGGTCCATAACTTATGAAGTTCTTGTTTATAGGAATTACGCAGGTCAATGGAGAGAATGTTATAGGAGTACACTGGGGGGCTATTGTTGCTTGTTTTAAGTGGCATATTTGGAAAAATAGGTGTCATTTTGTTCTCTGCAGTAAAAATACTTCTCTTTACATGAATGTCTGGCAAAGGTGACTTATGACTTCCATAAATTGTGTACTTTGGAATATCGCTGTGTTCCTAGGGAAGTTTTGCTCAATCTTTGGCAGCATATACCATTGATCACTGATTCAGACAAGCCTGTGATGTAAGCTAGAGTCTTGGGAGTTTTTGATGCTGGTAATTTTATTATTATTATTATTATTATTATTATTATTATTATTATTATTATCATCATTATTATTTCTTGTTTTAATTTTCATTCCCAGCTGTAAGAAAACAGACCTGGTACAGCCAGCATTATAGTAAAACTCTCAGCACTTAGTTAGCAACCCATAACAGCTTCTTTATCAGCATCATAGCAGATATAACATACAGAATGTGGTTCACCCTCCATAGCTGGAGTACACCTAGCAACTAAGTTACAGAGATATGATAATGATCAGTTACCAAAGTCCCTGGGAGAGCAGTGGCGGGGTCCAGTCTTCTAGGTGGTTATCAGGTTTGCATCTCAAATACCCCACCTCAGTCCACTCTTACTTATTGTTCATGTGATTGATTGACTGTTTTTATTGTATTTTGTTTGTATAGTTTTTATTTATCAATAAGTTCCCCTACATGGTCTCTTGAACATCCATCTGGACTGTGACCAGAGAAGGGAAGAAGGGACCTCACTTTAATGTTTCAATCAAAAGATGGTACTTCAACAGTGCATCACCCCTCCACCATACTGCACTACAGTGTAACCCTAAGTACTCTACTTGATGTGGGACTAGAACCCACAACCGTATGATCTTCTGACCCCAAATGCAAGTATGCTGCCTACTGAGCTGCGGACACTGATGCTAATTAAATGGCAAATTTTATTAAATCGCTTCTCCCACCAGGTCCAAATCAAGTTAACAAACCATCCCCACCCTATAAATCCCCTCAACGCTACAGCTCAATTGACCACACTACCCTTCCCCCAGCCCCCAAAGTTTAAAGATATTAGTTACAACTATAAAAATCAGCAATGATCAGAACTGAGGAACACCAATGAGTAGCAAAATGGTCAGAGAACTTGTGGCAGTGCAGCTAGAGATAGCCACCCCCAGAGCTACTGTACAAAGCAAAACAAAGAGGCTGCACTCAGAAGCAATAATGTCTAGTACCATAAAGATTTAATCAAACACACAAACACAAAGATATATTCCACTCTCCTACAGGAGGACTACCAAGCCCCCATGCCTTGACATATGCAGGTCTTCATCAGGGAGCATGTCCTTACCTAGTTATAACAGACCTTTTTAAACTCAAGATTTAAAAGTACAGTAGCAAAATGTTAATGCATATTTGTACAACATTCTGCAAGTGAATAACTCATAAAATACAAACCCCCACAGTGATATCCCAACAATAATTAAACTGAGCATAGGCATCGAATTTTTATAAAAAAGGAGGAAGCACATGGCAGGACAGGGGTTGGGGACAAGACATTTATACAAGAATTGTAACAAATGGTACAGTTTTATCATAATACAAAGATAAGGGGGATAGAAGTTACTGAACAGACTAGAGCCCAAAGCCAAATAAAATGGAATGAAAAAAATGGAAGATGCAGTATGGGCAGTACACGATAAGCAGAGGCTGAAATATAAAATATCGAAAATCCTTTTAAAAATAAATTGCTATGGCAAAATTTTAAATAAAAAAATGATATTTTGTTTTAACAAACACAAATATATGACAATTTTCAGTAAGTGCCTAATGATCAGAACTACACTCCATTGAAGGAGTCATCTGCTCTCTTCAGTATTCAATACATGAATGAATAAATATATAAATAAATGAATACTGACTGTTACTAAAATAACATCTGATTGGCTGACAATTCAGGTAGAAAGAGATCTACTTTAATCTAAGTGGCCAGGTGATTCTTTTTAAATTTAAGTTTCTGAGACGTTTAAGAGAAATCAAGTCAAGTTGATGTAAAAAAGCCTGTTACAGCTTAAACTGGGTAGGGCTAGGCAGCAGCCGTCTGTGTTGTAAAAGACAAGCAGCACAAAGTGTGAGAGACTCTATGACATGAAAGACCCTGGAGTGTGAAAACCACAAAGCAAGCAGATGGCATCCACGGAGCATCCAGGAGAGTTTGCAGATCTGCAGGGCACTCTGCTTGTTTCTTCACCCTGTCCAAGGTATGAAACATCTGGTTGACCTACTGAGGACACTCTAATTGAGTTGTGTGTAATACAGTATGTCTGTACATTGGCTGTTGTTTGTGTAATACTGTGAACTTGGTTGTATTGAGGTTTGTTCCTAGGTAATTGGGAAAATGTAGAAATAGCCTATTGGTGATCGAATCTTTAATGCTTTTGAACCAGGGTGCACTTAAGTTAACCTTTGTCAGCAAGCTAGTGTTAGCTGGGGTCCCAGCTAAAAAATGTATGGAGTAGAGTATGGCAGGGGTTTGTAGACAGTATCGTGGTTGTGATAGCTTGGCATAACATTATCTGGAGTATAGCAGCAACTAGTTCCATCTGATGGACTTTTAAGGACTCATAGAGAGGCCCAGGAGTTGCCTGGGCAGAAGAAGAAGCATGGGGGTTTAGTTAGTTGCAGAACTTGCAGAGCTTCACTTCACCAGTGTACACTGTGGAGGTGTAGTTGTCGCCCATTCTGTCTGAGGCTTGAGGCATTCCAGTCTGAACTGATTGTTGAATGGACCATAATATAGCAGCAGAAGGGTAGTTTAGAGTGTGGGCCATGGTTGACCACACTGTTCCTCTCCATCAGCATTCCACTAGACTCTGTAGCAGGGGATGGAAGGTGGAGGGCAAGGGGACAGAGGATTGTTGCATCAGGAGAGGATTGGAGGCTCTACGATAAAAGCTAATACCCCCCCACCTAAGGAAGTAGTACATGCTACCACCAAAGTCAGGGAAAGCACTGTGTTACCTACAGGGCCAGAACAGCAGCAAAGCCAGTTTATGAGTGTGTTTTCAAAAAGACACAGTGGGGATAAGGTACTCATAGCAGAGGATTTCAATTTTTAGGGACACTGAGAGGGTAGTCTGTATCTAGAGATGGGTGAATTGCAAAATTTTGTTACGTGAAATATTTTGCAAATTTCTGCATTTCTCAAATTTTTTCATCAGTGTGAAATGTGAAATTTCTTCTGTGGAGTGCAAAATTTCACCTGCGGAGCACAAAAATACATCAGCAAAATGGTGAAATTCACCACTTGCAGATGAAATTTCACCATTTATGGGTGAAATTTCGCATTTTGTGGGCAAATTTTTGCAGCTTTGCACCCACAAAATATTTCACAGAACTGCAGAATTTCGTGAAATATTTCATATTGTGAAATTGTTGATTTTGTGGAAATTGCACCAGCAAGACTTAATTTCACCACATCTCTATCTGTAACACAGACTGGGTGGGTGGGTAGTGCACCGTCTCCCAGGGCAACAGTAGATAGGGTACTTCTTAATATAGAAAGTGTTGTTTAGGGAAGGGGGGTAGACTGTTGTTCATATTGGGACAAACATTCAGGCAGAAAGCCATTAGGGGTAGTTAAAGACAATTTCAGGACACTGGTGGTCACGCTTAAATATTTGGCTGGTTCTGTGACCTTCTTGGAGGTTCTCACAGTAAACAGGAGGGGAGAGGCAAGAAATCTGAAAATAATTCAGTTCACTGATGGGTTGAATGGGTGACATGCCTAAAAAGGGTTAATCTTGCTGGGAAAATAGGGTGCCTTTTAGTGGGACAAAAGCCTATTTCAACCAGATGGCCTTCATCCCATGGGGAGAGAGCTAGGGCACTGCTACAGACATGTGAGGCCTTCATCACGGGGCAGATAAAGTAGTAGAGAGAAGCTAGGGCTAGTGTCATCCATTGGATTCACCCCTTCAAGAGATACCTAGAAAGTACTACCCCAATCTAGAAGGGGCATTTAGGGAGTAGACGTAAAGGTTAGGCCATACACCCAGGAATAAGTAGTAAAATTGATAGTGGTAAACTTTCAGTTAAATGTGTTTCATAAGGAACTATTAATGTATGCTCAGCCAATGGACAGAGGAAGATTGGCAGGTTGGTTCATGGAACGTGGTCTACCTGAATGTGACAAACCTTAGAAATAAATTGAATGAGCTTCAGGAAATGGCTGTAAATGGCAGTCCTGACATAATGGCAGTGTTCAAAACATGAGCAACTATTTCTGGGACCTCACTGTCCAGGCTACATATTATTCAGAAGGGACAGGTTAAAGGGGCAAGGAGGAGTAGATACATTGTTCTTCACAGTAGGTATAGTATCAGAGTGATGGAGGAAATGGAGATGGGATTGGGGTGGGGTAGAATCACTCAGAGCACAGCTTACGGAGGACAGGGGAGGGCTATCTGCTTGGGAATAATCTTCTGTACAGAACCCCTAATCAGACAGAAGAGGTGAAGAGAGCGCTACTCTTAGATATAGAGATCAGGAAGGCAGTAGCTGGAGGGAAAGTAGTGCTATTCGGAGACTTCAACTTACTATGAACTGAATGGAGTATCCCTGTTGTGCAGACCACTGGAAATCAGGCATTGGTAGCACCTTAAAAGACTGTTTCCTGACTCAATTAGTGAAGGAACAGACTAGTGATGGGACCATTTATGACTTTGCTTTGACCAAGTAATATAGCATTGGGGTTTGTAGAAGATGAGTGACTAGAGTCAGTGTGGTTCAACATAACTCTAAAATCACAGAGACAGTTGATCTGGACAATGCTAAAGGAACTTTATGAGAGTCGACTTTAGGAGGATGGAGGAGGAGCTAAGGGTGAGGCTGATGGGGTACAAACAGCTACTGTAACTAGGTCAGATAAAAGTGTGAGCATATCAAAAAGAGCATTCTAGCTGTAGGTAATCTCACATATTTTTCATGCAAATGTTTTAGTACTACTGATTATAGAAACAGAATTTGTTTACAGAAGAGGTCTGCTCAGCCCACCCAGTCTGTCCAGATGTTCCCTACCTAGTCCATCTCCGCAGACCCTAATTGATCTCCAGCAGCCCTCCCTCCAATGTTGCCTATTTACTAATTTTAATCTATGTCTAGCCCATGCGTGCTTGATGTCCCACATTGTTTCACCTCCACTTCTGCTGGTAGACTGTTCCAGCTGTCTACCACTCTTTCAGTGGGGTTGTACTTCCTTATATCCTTCTTACACATGCTCCTTCCAGCTGCATCACATGATCCCTGACCCTGGTGCTCATTCTCATTTGAAAGAGACTCCCCTTCTGCACCCTCTGCACCCCATGAGGAGTTTGTAAGTCTCTATCATGTTCTCTTTCACTTTCCTCTCTTCCAGGGTGTGCATGTTGAGATGCCTCAGTCTCTCCTTGTAGGACTTTTGGTGCAGCCCCTGCACCATTTTAGTTGTTCTCCTTTGGATTGCCTCCACCCTGTCTATATCCTTTCTGAAGTGCAGCTTCCAGAACTGGACACAATACTCCAGGTGGGGTCTCACTAGTGAGAGATACAGTTGCAATACCACCTACAGTATCTCCTCCTGATGGTGGTACCTATCCCCATGCAACCCAGCATCTCACTAGCTCTATCCACTGCTTCTTCACACTGCTCTACCACTTTGAGGCCATCAGTTATGATAACCCCAAGGTCCCTTTCTGATTAGTGACTGTCTGTACCTCCCTCATCCTATAGTCCACTCCTGGGTTCTTATGCCCAAGGTACATGCTTTTGCACTGTTTGGCATTTAACCTCAAGTGCCATGTTCTAAACCACTCTTTGTGTTTAACAAAATCTCATCACATTATCTCAATCTCCTCCTGAGTGCTCACCCCATTACAGATTCTGGTATAATCTTTATGAAGGCATACTTTCCCTTCCAGTTCCTCTGCAGTGTAACTTATAAAGACATTGAAGAGGGCCGCTCCTAGTATTGAGCACACCTCTGGTCACTCTACCATGATTAAAGTGAGTGTTGTTAACCACCTCTTTCTGATGCCTGTTAACTAGTTTCTAACCCAGTTCACCACTGTGGATCCCACACCTGGGCTGCTCAATTTCTTAATCAGTTAGCACAGTGCAAAGGCCTTTTTTTTCCTGTGTTCATGCACTGACTTTCCATCTGTGGCACATACTGTATGGAAGTTCTAGCAGGACCTGATAGTGATCATTATGCTCTTTCATTATTAATAAAATCCAAACTAGTTGTATTCCTGAGAATAAACCCTCCACCAGAAAACAGTCCTTGGTAATTTATAATAACAAAAGAATTAAATGGAATAGATGTAAACAACAAGTTACAGGAAACACTATACAATCAGAAGAATCACAAACATTTTCAAAAATTATTGGAAAGCGAAAATAATGTAATGATAAAGGAAATATTAAGACAACTGTCTAAAGAAATTCAACCCCAATTAGATAAATTGATCTAAGCTGATAATATTGCTGGGGGCTGATTCCCAGGAACTTGTAAGTTTGCAAAAAATAATCTTGCAAAAATTATAAGAATGACAAAGACATTTCCACCTAAAGAGAATATCAAAATGCTAAAAAAAAGTAAGAAAGGGGTATAACAAACTTTTGTTGTTAGAACAAGATCTATACCAAAGACATATATGGGAACAAATGGTATAAGCTGTAGAAGGGAATGACCCTGAACTCTTTTGGCATTTACAGTAGCCAAAGAAACATTCTGAATACCAGAATAGCACCTCTGTATCAATGTTACTAAAAGGTTGGAACATTTGAAGGGTATCTTCTCAATAGTTGACTTAACAAGTATAAAGGATGCATTCACAACTATATAAGTCAAAGAACAAGATGTAATATATATTTTTTGACAGCAAAGCCAGCCAGGATATTGAATCACAGAAATTAGGGAACTCCTTGGGTTTCTGCAATATTCTAGCAGAAATATTCAATTTTTATTTTGAGCTATTGGACACCATTGTTAACTCACTTCCATAAGTACTGCATATAATAAAATACAGTTAAATTCCACATTTATGGAAAGGCTCAGAAATTGTGCCTCTACATAAACAATGGCCAAATATTGACCCCAAAATCTTCAGACCTATCAGTGTGATAAATATCATAACTAATATATTTTTGTAAAATCAAAGCTGAGAGCTTGTTGAAATGGATGTTAAAGAATGATGGTATTTGTAAGTACCAAGCTGGATTTAGGAAGACTCATTCAACCTGCGAATAAGTCTGTATTTTACATAATCTAATAGAAAAAGATGTGATTTTTAAGACGTTAAAGCTATTTGCAGTCTTTGTTGATTTCAGATCTGCATTCAGTGGTGTTAATAGAACTAAACTTGAACAGGACTTCAAGATATTGGGGTAGATGATTGGTAACTAAGCTTAAGTATAAACCTGCATGAGAGTTCATGGAAGAAGTGAGATGCTCACTGGCAGAGGATATGACATATGCCTTTCACATAGTATTAGGGTAAAGCAGGGTTGTACACTAGCACCTCTTTTATTTTTATCAACAGGACAAATAAATATGGAGGAAACTGAATTACATTTGCCAGCAGTTCCATTCAAACAGTGCCCCCTACTAGCATTTGAAGACAATATTGTCCTATTGCCTATTTCATGAATAGGATTGACGAAGAAATTAGCTAGTCTTGAAAAAAATGCAAGGAGGTATCATTAACAGTAAACAAAAATGAAACAGAAGTACCATCCCTCCCCTTCTTACAGCATTACTCTAGGAATAATAACTTCTAATGTACTCATCTGATTTTAATCATAACTACATTGTATAATTGTTATTCTTGCACTGACAAGCACTCAGTTTAACTGCCTGTAACCTGTAATTTGACTGTATTGACAAATGTCTTTCTTTGCGGGCTGTATCAAGACCCTGTTTGTTATAATTCCTTATGTGGAACCTTTGCAAATGAGCACTTAGCTCAAAGGTTAACCAATGTACAAATAAATAAAATATCAGTTATAATATTTGGAGTGACCTCAACTAAATATAAGTGGAGATTAAACAGTATAGAACTAGAACAAATTGGGGAATGCTGTTATCTAGGAGTAATGTTTTCTAGTAACTGCAATGTACGAAACATTAAAATTATTGTAGACAAAGCAAAATTAAGCAAAAGCTGGACTACATAGATTTAACATCAAGTATGGAGGTCAAGCAGTGGAGGAAGCCCTTTTGGTTGGAAAAGTAAAAAGGATAACAAAAATGTTGTATGCAAATGAATGTTGGGGCTACTACTTCCTGGCAGAACTAGAATGTCCCATGTTAAGATACTATAAGCAAATACTACAAGTTCCATGCCACCTACCCAATGCTTATGTACGTAATGAATTAGGAAAGCCAGACCTGCAAACATTGGGATGACTTCATACATAACATTTTGGTTAAAACTAGCTGCATTATCTAAAAATAGATTACCATACCAATGTATACAGGAACAAATAATTTATTTGGTAAAGTGGGTTCAATTCAGCTTGGCTCATCAAACTGTTCAAAATATTGAGAAAATTGGGCCATCAAAAGTTTTGGGAACACTTTCTTCAGAGTATTGTCTTCAGAAGTAGTTATAAAAAATATTCAAATGGGACTTAGTGGAGAATAACTTAATAAAGGCCCTACATAATTTAAAAATGCCCAGATTTGCAGCATGGTGTCCTTTGTTTAAAAATAGCCTACATCAGGTACCTAAAGACAAAAAAACATATTGTACTTCTTATAGGTTGACATTTTTTCTTTATGGGTTCAAGATTATAGATTCTACAGGAAAATAATGGAGTCAAGTAACATAATCCTAAATGTTCGTGCTATAATGGCAAGTGGGAGGATTTATACCATGTAATATTTAAATCCACGTGGTACAACAAAGCAAGAACCTATCAGTCTTGAGAATATATTTAATCAGTCAATATACTAGACATTGAAATGTCAGTAACTGACTTTGTTACCCTGTCAAATATGGTTCCATGTCATGCCAATTAACACATATCCAGCACTGTACAAAACTGCATAGGAAATGCAGCGTACAGTAAGACCACGCAGTTAAAAGGCAACTAGAACAGGAACCACAGCACACAGAAAGCAGTGCCTATTGCCCACAGTGACAAGTGGGTGGATGCTAGGGGACAGATGTATTACAGGTACCTTGGGGTGGATGCAACACGGGGTAGGGGAGAAACTTGTGTGTGTGTGTGTGTGTGTGTGTGTGTGTGTTTGTGTGCAGGGAAGGGAAACAAACCTGGGGAGGGGGGACACAACTCAGGATGGAGTCAGGATGGTGCCGGAGTTACTATACCAACTCCGGGGGGGTTGCTGGAAGGCATCACATCAATGGGACAAGAACCGACCAAGGCCAGCTGGATGTACCAATGGTACTCTCAGACTGGCATCCTGACCTCCACCATGTTGGCACCCTACACCAGCATATGTTCAGGACCTTAGGGTGTTTCACCCTACAGACAACAGGCATGGTCCACTATATCATCCATGTGGACTTGTGTTGCATACTGTATGTACACCCCCAAACCACCCATTACTGTATATAACTTTTGCTGACATGTACAAAACACCACACCAAGATGACCTGACTGCCATGTTTATTTTTATTTTATTTATCAAGTCTAGAATTACAAATACCTTTGCGCCAAGGCTCTTTTACAAAGGTTCCACGTCAGAGAAATACAAATTATGGTGAACATCAAGACAGACCTTACAACAAATGGGGACACTGCAAACAATTTACAGATTAATACAATTCGAGGGTAACAATGTAATCAAAGACAGCCAGGGGCATTTGTCAGAGAAAGCAGACAGGATGATAAGAAGTGCTGGAGTCACATAGAGAGGGAAGAGGGGAGGTGAGGGCTAAGGGATGGGGCAGGAGGAGGGAAAGAAGGAAGGAAGGAAGGTATGGTGGGGAGATGGTAGAAAGTGCAGCATTGGGAGTATCAAGATGTGGGTGGTGTGTCCTATGGGGGGGCGGGGGAGGCAGAGGACCACTAGAGCAGGCAGGGAAGTGGATAACTAGGTTAAGTTGAGCAGTCACAGGAGCTGTTAGTAGTGAGATAGCCTAGCCTAGTTTTAAACATACCAGTTGTCAGGACAGTGGAGATGGTGGGGCTAAGGCCATTGAACCAGAGTGGCGCTCGATAAGCAAAAGAGCGTTGTCCCTAGGAAGTGTGACAGTGGGGGACTTTCAGTAGCTGCAGCATGGATCTCCAAAGGCACAGTTTGTTGGTTCAGTGTTGTAACAGAGTTGAGACCCCACGAGGTGCAAGGCCAAGGTAGATGTTTTTCGCCATAGCGCAGGTGAGAAACTTAATGCGGTTAGATAGTTGGAGCCAGCCAGACTGGGTGTACAGGTCACATGTGTGGGTGAGATGGTGGGCCCCTGTAATGAGCTGACATGCTTTATTTAAGGCAATTGATAGATGTCTTAGGGTTGTGGTTGTGGCTGAGCCATACATAATGAGACCATAGTCTATTACAGAGATCACAGAGCTCAGGACAGCAATCTTCACAGCATCTGGCATGAGGTGTTGTCTGTGTTTATAGAGAAGACCAAGCCGTGTATTCACAGCTCTGGCAACATTGTCTACGTGAAGTGCATAAGAGAGATTAGGATCAAGCTGTATCCCTAAGTATTTGAAGTTAGTATACCTAGTCATCGGACACATAACACTATGCTGTTTTGCCATCCCACATGCGCTGTCACCAATGTGCACTGCAGTTGCTCCCATGCTCAGTTGTAGTTAGCATCTTTCAATGCATGGTATTTGACTCATGGTTATCAAACTCAAGGACTTGACATGGAACTATCAAATATAATGGCATTCTTTAATGACTGAAATAAAATCAAGATTAATAAACATTGGGAACTAAAAATGAAAGGTCTATGAGTTATCTGGTGTGAACCCACAAAAGATTAAATGAAAAACATAAAATAAAATAATCAATATCAGAGACCTTTTAGATTATAGAGGGTGGTATTAAATGAGCAACTTTTGTCAAAAATTGACTTAACTCTATTTTAAGCTCATCTTTAAGAATGCTGTTCATTTATAATGATCAGAGAATATGTATGAACATATAAACAAATGAAAGGCCAGCAGAAGAAGCCCAAAGGTCTAGTGAGTCTGCTCAATGTGGAGCATGTGTTCATATGCTACATGTTCCTCTGTCCCTTCCCCTGTCACCCTAACCTTATAAAAAAATCCTAATTGGCCCTAGAGGTGGGGTATTAGTAAAAGAAATCTTGCAACGTGTGCCCTTTTACATTCATAAATTGTAGACTGCTAAAAGTAAAGAGATAAGTGACAGGTTCAGTTGGGAACCCTTCTTGTAAGTATGGGAGTGCATGAAATATACTTCTTCAAGGAAATTGCCCTTTCTTTGTATAGGCAAGGCAGACATTCAAAACTTTGCCCCAGGGCTAAATTAGCACTGCCCAGCAGGCAAACTTAGCCTGGGGAAAAAAGCAAGCTATATTCTAAAGGAATAGCCCGGTGCAAAACCAGCTGAATATAGCAAGAAAAGGAAGCCGGTCAAACAGGGCATGGAGTGCAGGGCAAAAATAGCCTGAGAATAAGACAGCACTGAATACAGCAACAGGGAAGTGCACACTGCAACTGCAGCTCATTAGACTCTGGAGCAAGCCACTGTTGCAGGTGGAGAACATTGTGTGTGATTGCAGAGATGTCGCACATCTACTGCAAACAACAATGTAAGCCACACACTGCAGAACTGTACTATGCTGAAGTGTTGTTTGTCCAGGGCTAACCCGATAGCACAGTGCTAACACAATAGCCTGGTGCAAACTCTTTAGCCTGGGGCAAACAGGAGCTATATTCAAAACTCTGATGCAAATGAGCCTACTTAGCTACTCCGTGGGCAAACAGGTTCATTGGCATCTCAATACATGCTCCTCAGCATATATTACCATGCAGTTTGCCTAGTGCTACTGCATGAAGCACACAGCTCCACCTTTTGGTTGAAATGGCAGTACAGGCTGGACACTGCAGGCAAAGGCATGCCGACAGCATCCCATGTTGGTCAGAATGGAAGTACTGGCTGGAAGCAGTAGGAACTGTGTGCTGGCAGGCACAAGCAGTGCATACAACATACACATGCAGCACTGCAAGCAGTACATAATACTATATATATAAATTATAGCTGCATGGTAGTGCAGCTATAGCTATATAGCTATAGTTAGGGTTGCGTACCCCATTTAAGGTTAAAGTGTGAAATTTTGCATCTTAATAACTTTGCCACTGTATGATGGATTTGCCTGAAAGTTGGCAGGCATGGAGCGGTACCATAGATCTCTGCATTTGCCAAATTCCATAATGGTCGGATATAAGATTGCGGAGTTATAAAGTGACATTCTGTAGCGCATTTACGCTTTTTTTGAGCATTCTTTGCTTGCACTTACAGGTCGCACGGTTTGTACGACTATTCCAAAAACTTTAGGAAACATGTGGCCAGGGTCCCCGATGAGCCTTTCAAAGATTTAGTGAAAAAATATTTAATGGTTCAAAAGTTATTCAAAAAAGAAGTTTCCCATTAAAGTCAATGTGAAAAGGTAACAGAAAGTTTCACAGTGTTGCAAATGCAGTTTTTTGTGTCCTAATAACCCCTGTAGTGTCATGAATCAGACATTTTTTTTTCAGTTAGTGGTCACAGAAATGCTTGGCATTTAAATTTGGGACCCTTTAGGGACACCATTCTTTTTGTGTTCACCTAGTCGGACCCTGAGGATGCTAGCCATGTTTTTTTGGGGGGTTAAACACCCCAGAAATATGTTTTTGAAATTTTTGTAAAAAGTAGTGTCGCACTCACAACACTTTTGTGATTTCATTTGTGAAAGTGTCATGATTTGCGACACTATTTTGCGACACTATATCCAAAAATAACAGGAATTCTTTGCCACCCTGCTGCAAAACAACAGTTTGGCCTTTTGGGCTGAAATTTGGTAGAAAGAAATTCATCATCTCACAGATGTGCCTTTTTGTAGTTTGGTGACAAAATATTGCACAGATGGAAAGTTACGGTGCTCGGAAGTTGATGCTTTTTACCATAGACTAACATTGCGGTGTCAGCCATGCCTTTCGGGGACGCATCTCAGAAACGCTTTGAGATACGGACTTTTTGTCAGAAAAATGCTTAGACCCCCCCCCCCACTAGAGGGCTAAGTGCAAAACTAGCCAGGAAAGTCAGAATTTATATTACATTTAAATTTTTTTCTACGTCGTACGGTTCCTGAGATATAAGCAATTTAGTATTCCAAGTGCTCATTTTCTGTTCTGATGCCCATTATTATGCATACATTCTTTGTATTCACTGCATTTCTCCATGCAGCTGTTGGTGTGAAAAAGGGTGTGCACTTTCGTTGCTGTCACAGTTAGCGTTCCCACTTGTGTTTCCTTAACCGTTTGCACTAGCGTTCCAGTCTACGCCACCATGTGCGTTATCCTTTGCCTTTCTATTTGAGCTTGCATTTGTGTTACCGTTACCATTTGCATTTCCATTACTGTTTCTGTTTATGTTTCATTTTGCATCACCATGTAACATTACCATTTGCGTACGTGCTTCCATTTGCAGTTCCTTTGGCATCATCGTTGCTGTTACCGTTAGCATTTGCATTTCCTATTGCAGTACCATGACCGTGCATGTTACAATTTGCGTTTCCATATGCGCTTGCATTTGCATTTACATTTGCGCTACTGTTCCCGTGTACGCCACCATGTGCATTACCCTTTGTGTTTTCATTTGTGCTTGCGTTTGTGTTACTGTTAACATTTGCATTCCCATTACTGTTTTTGTTTGCATTTTGTTTTGCATCACTGTGTGCATTACCATTTGCGTTTGCATACCTGCTTCTGTTTGCATTTGCATTTCCTTTGGCATCATTGTTGCTGTTACCATTAGCATTTGAGTTTCCTATTGCAGTACCATGACCGTGCGCATTACCAGTTGCGTATCCATATGTGCTTGCATTTCCTATTCCATTTGCATTACTGTTCCTGTCTACGCCACCATGTGCATTACCCTTTACATTTTCATTTGTGTTTGCATTTCTGTTAACATTTGTGTTTCCATTACTGGTTTTGTTTGCATCTCATTTTGTGTCACTGTGTGCATTGCCATTTGCATTTGTGTACTTGCTTTCATTTTTCCTTTGGCGTCATCATTGCTGTTACCATTAGCATTTGCATTTCCTATTACAGTACCATGACTGTGCACGTTACCATTTGCGTTTCCGTACTTGCTTGCATTTGCAATTCCATTTGCATTACTGTTCCCGCCTATGCCACCGTGTGCATTACCCTTTGAGTTTTCATTTGCACTTGCGTAACTGTTAACATTTACGTTTCCATTGCTGTTTTTGTTTGCGTTTCCTTTTGCGTCACAGTGTGCATTTCCATTTGCGTTTGTGTACGAGCTTCCATCTGCATTTACATTTCTGTTTGTGTTTCCTTTGGTGTCATCGTTGCTGTTACCATAACTGTCTGCATTTCCAATTAAGTTACCTTGCCCGTGTGCTTTACGGTTTGCATTACCATGCGCGCTTGCATTTGAGTTTCTGTTTTCATTAACAGTTGTGCTTGTGTTTGTATTACCATTTGTGTAATCATTTACGTTTGCTTCACCATGTGCGTTAGCATTTGCATTTGCATTGCCGTTACTTCTGTATTTATAGTGCACATTCTCAAAAAGATGGGAAATTCATGGCAAAAAACTCTGTTTAATGCATCAGTTAAGGTTGTTCCACAGCAACAAAAGTGAGGAAATTGATGTTAGGGTTCTCACCCTAATTACTCGGCTTTCATTAACAGGCATCGGGTATTGTTAGCCATCAGTCCCAATCTGTCATCCCATTTCCCATACTGCACCACTCAGCTTGTTTGCACATAGGATGGGGTGAGAGTTATGACCGATGACTCCAACACACACCCCAATGCCTGTTGGTGTAGGGTGGGGTGGCATGAAAAGGTGGGAACCCTAACATCGAATTACCTCACTTTTGTCACTGTGGAACAATCCTAACTGATGCATTAAATGGAGATTTTTGCCATTATATATATATATATATATATATATATATATATATATATTCTATACAAAAACATCATTAATGCATCAGTTAGGGTCCTTCTACAGTGAAAAAAAGAGTGAGGATGATACGCATTAGGGTTTCTCACCCCTCTGGCTCCCACTCGCTTCTCACCAACAGGCATCTGGTGTGCGTAATATCAGTCATAACTCCCACCCCATCCCATGTGTGTAAACAAGCTGAGGTGGTGCAGGTAAGAGAATGGGGTGAGAGTTAGATCGATGATTCTAACGTATACCTCTGTGATGCCTGTTGGGGGACGTGGTGGGGGTGGGAACCCTAATGTCGAATTTCCTCACTTTTTCCACTGTAGAAGAACCCTAACTGATGCATTAACAAAGTTTTTTTCATAGAATTTCCTTACTTTTTAAGAAAGAATAAAAAAGTAGAAAGTTGAGCAAGTTGATGGGAGCACGGGGCCCGGCTCCCACCTACTTGTAAGTGTTGGGCCACATTACACACCCAATGACTAATGACTAAAAATTACATTGACGACAGGAAGGCCAGCCACCAAGCAAATGTTAATGTAGTAGAGCAATAGAAAACGCTGCCCACAAAATATGAACTGCGCCACACAATATCTCCACAAAAAATATATTGTCTGACATGTAAACAGCACTATTGACATCTACAGGACATGCCGTCAACACCATCCAAACTTCAAGTACAAAGACCAAACCGTGTCCGAGATATAACATGTCAAAATGTGAAATTTTTATTTGTCAGAGTGGCACAGTTTCGCACCTGTTGACATTTAACACACACAATGACTGAAAACTAGATCCATGACACTAAGGCTAGGCACCCTATCAATTTCAAGCCACCAGCACAATCCAAAACACTGTCCGCAGCACGTAAAGTGTGTCATGCAATATCTCCACAAAAAAAATTGTTTCCAACACATAGACACCATAATTCACATGTACAGGACATGTCATAAAGACCCTCCAAATTTCAAGTAAAAAGACCAAACTGTTTCTGAGATATTCAATCTGAAAGATTGGTAAAATTTCCCTATCTATTCCATTATAAAAAATCTGGCCATCTTATCCCCCACGATCAAAAAATCTCACGATCAAAGAATTTGCAGACTCATGAAGAAAGAATAAAAAATAATATAAATAAAAAAATTGAAGTAATTGTGGTAAACCACCACCATGGTTCGACAGAATGAAGCCCCCTGAGCAAAATCCACCCACATTTGACTTCCTGGGGCACCCCTGAGCTGACAAAATGGATTTTTTAATCTGGCCATCTCATCCCTCACTAGCGATGCATGATCGCAATCAAAGACTCTGGCGATCAAAGAAATTGCAGGCTCGCAATCAAAGAATTTGCAGGGTCACGCCTAAAGAATAAAAACTGTTCAAATTTACAAAATTCTAAGAATTGCGGTAAACCATCACCATGGTTCATCAGAAGGAAGCCCCCTAAGTAAAATCCACCCTCCTTTGTCTTCCTAGGACACCCCTGAGCTGAGAAAATTGTTTTTTAATCTTGCCATCTCGACCCTCGCTCGTGATGCACGATCGCAATCAAAGAATCTCGCGATCAAAGAATTTGCAGGCTTGCGATCAAAGAAATTCCTCACTTGTGAACAAAGAGTGAGGGAAGAGATGGCCAGATTCAAAAATCTATTTTCTGAGCCCAGGGGTGCCCTAGAAAGTTAAATGAGGCTGGGGTTTACTCAGGGGACTTTGTTCTGCCCCATTTTGATAAAAAATAATCATATTTTCAATATCTGTGGTAGTCTAGTGCCCCCAATCATGATCAAATCCATAATGATCTCTAATTCCCTGGTAGTCTAGTGACCCCCCATGTGTATTTCATAAATATTGCTTTTTTATATCCTTGGTAGTGGCCCCCTGATCTGTATAAAATTATCATTGTTCACATCACTGGTAGTCTAGCAGCCCCATCCAGCATAATGAAATAGATAAGGATCTGCAATTTCCTGGTAGTCTAGTGGCCCTCAATGTGTATAGCGGCCACGCTATTATGATATATCTATATATATATATATATATATATATATATATATATATATATATATATATATTCATAAAAACTATGTTTAATGCATCAGTTAGGTTGTTCCATTAGTGACAAAGTGAGGAAATTCGCTGTTAGGGTTGAAAACCCTTACTCAATTCACCCCACCAGCACCACACACACACAGACACACACACACATTCAAGTATGGGGAGGACCAAGTCAAGACAACCAATGACAGACATCCAGCAGCAGGTGACAGAAATAACAAACAATTGTCTAAATGTACTACAAGACATCCCCACCCACTTGACCAGGTACTGTATGCTCAGTGGAGATCAACAGCAAAACTGAGGCCATGTACACCAAACGTAACATCCTGATTGCAGCTACACACAACGCATTCACACTTAGTAGTTGCATGGCCTCACCTACCGATGCCCCACACCAGACCACACCACTGTGTGGGCCACCTGAGCAATAGAGTTCAGCAAAACCAAGGAGTTGTACAGGTATAATATCCTGATTATAACAAGGGTTTGAGAAATGCAGCTTTTAATTGACTGTAAACATTGTAACAGCCTTATGTTTAGTTTTTATTAACATACATGTAGAACCTAACCATATGATGAACATGTTTAATGTTGTTTAAAAAACAGTTTATTATGACAGCAATAAGCCACTCCTAGGTATTATGTTAATGGTCAGTTTATCACTGTCTAGCGACATGTGGTACTCTGCCATGCCTCATTCAACATTAACCCCCACAGAGTGATTACAGACCATTTAACATAACTGTTGGTCATGCCTTATTGCTTAATTGTCTTTATGAGTAGATACTCTCCTCTGCTAGGCACTGCAGCAGCTTTGCAAACACAGTGTCCCACCCAGTTACATCATACTCTGTCTACTTACTGGAGAATGGCTGCTAATATGAACTCATGAAGATGAACAGTGTAACTTGATCATTACAGTCATCGAAACCCTAGTGTGATTATAACTGACAGAGTCAGTGATAGAGGATAACCCTCTGCTGTCCTAGTACACTTACCCCATTGTGAGTTAAATCAATACTAAAAAGACATTCTGTTTATATCTACACCATACCTACTTGATTCCTGTTGTACCACAATTAACATAGTTATCACTTGATAGCATCAGTGACAGAAGTGTGGCAAACCCAAACAGTAGGCATACAGCCTGAGTATGAAACAACTGTTAAAAAAAATCACACTGTGTCCATAAGTGGCATAGATCACCATTGCAACAATAGTAAATGTATTACTATTTGAATAAGTTAGTCATCACAGATGCAATGAGATTGTCTTTTCAGGTACAACATACCTGAGTAAGTGTCTACAGGAAAATCTATCCTATATACATCTCCGATACAGGTACATCATTGTTGGCTCAGTAGTGCTATGATATTTAGAAGTTGCTTGGCCTGATCCATGCAATTACAATGTTTCTTACAAAGAATACTTACTGCATCTTTAGTATTGAAACCCACTGAAGGTCTATGTATGTACATCAGCAGTACACCTTCATCAGTAAGAATGCATGTGATTACTAACTGAATGAATTTCACAGCGTTGAACAGGCAATGCTTTTCCATACATTTACATCAGCCTCTCTATATTGAGTAAACCATTGCAGTAAATGTACTATGTAAATCACCTACTAAATGTATCACTGCTTTTATCTTGAGTATGCTAGTGTCTTGTAGTTAATTTATGTGCTTCTTAATTAATGTATACTCACTAGTGTTAAAACCTTTCTACAACTGTCATCATGCACCTTCAGCATTTATATTGAATAATGCAGGTATAGTACCAGTTGTGGTGTGGTGTGGGCATCGGTAGGTAAGGCCATGCAACTACTAAGTGTGGTACTATTGTGTGCAGCTGCAATCAGGGATGTGACGCTTGGTGTACATGGCTTCAGTTATGCTGTTGATCTCCACTGAGCATGCAGTACCTGGTCAGGTGGGTGGGGATGTCTCAGAGTACATTTAGACAATTGTTTGTTATTTCTGTCACCTGCTGCTGGTTGTCTGTCATTGGTTGTGTTGACTTTGGTCCTCCCCATACTTGAATGTGTGTGTGTCTGTGTGTATGTGGTGTTGGGGGTATTCGAGTTAGGGTTTTCAACCCTACCAGCAATTCCTCACTTTTATCACTGTGGAACAACCCCAACTGATGCATTAAACGTAGTTTTTGCTATGAATTTCTCTTTTTGAGAATGAGAAGTCAAACTACTAAATAGAAACTAATCACTACAACCGTGCAATCCTAGCACATCATTTACTGTATCAATACAATGGTGGTACTTCACCCTTTGCCTGCCACGATCTCATCATGTAATTTGGTACATGTATACTATGCTGGCAGTATATGTACATCAATCCATACAGTACCATCATGTAATTTGTCATATAGATGTAGTGCTGCGGGACAGTGATCTTCAAGATATATACTCATCAACAGATCATTACCTGCATGGATGCACTGCTACTACTGCATACCCTCTGGCCTTCCACTTACATCACATCATTAGGTGTATCATTGCACTGTTCACAGAGCACATACTGTATGCACCACACCAGCAGCAAATTATTACCATTATGTGTACAGTAGTGGTACTGCACAGGCTTGTCATGCTGTTAATACACCATTTGATTTCATGTATAACACATCAATGGTAAGTCTTACAAAAAAACAGAACTCACATTTACACCACAGTAATGAAATGTAACACAGATCAATACTGTGATTGCTGATGACCATACATTTTTTGTGTTGGTATCTATCTACTTATGCATAACTATTACTGCTTGTGATTACATGTGTTTAGGGTTGCAATGACACATGAAAAACTATGTTTGCCTCTCTTAACATTCTGCCATTTAGCAGTAACTGCTACTACTGTAATAACACATAGAATCTGTTGCCATGTTTTCCTGATACACAGTTCAAGATCTCCATATTTTTCATCTTGAACTTCACTTGCTTAAGTTTTAAGATACTGCTCCAAATAACTATCTACATGTTACGAAACCTTTCTGAAAACAAGTGATAATAAATAGTCTATATTTCACAATAAAGACTTGTCCAACTTTGATGTGTGCCTCAGCTTGCACTGCACAAGAAATGTAACTATTTTTAAATTTGATAATGATTGGTCAACAATTTGTTGACGCTGACATTATGGCTTCTAGCATTCTATTATGCCACAATGTTTGCTCAAGTGTAAATCTACTTACGTGCTTACTTAATTCACCATCAACATAATGTGTTGTATTATGTTTTTTATAATTATCTTAACATGTTTGAAAACATGATAAATATTGACCAGCATATTGTTTAATTGTACAGCTATGTGAACTTAAAGATTGGTAATAGCTGTAAGTAAGTTTTCACTGAACTATACAATCTGAGCTTCAACACCTTTCTTTTAACATCTCTTAAAACAATAGTTTGTCATACCTGTTCCATAGATACTACCCATAAAGCAAAATGAAACTGAACCAATTTTTTTGTTAAGAAAATATTGTATTTTTTCTAATTAAACAAATCATGTCAAATATAAAACATTTTTAAAAAATATAAATCTGTCTTTCATAGAAAATAAATAGCTGTACCAGGAAAATAAAAATACAAAAATGGTATGTCTTTCAAAGTGTTGTAACAACAAACGAAAAAAAAAATTAATTATTCTGAATAAATAAAATAAACTTAATAATTATTTGTACCTGTAAAACTATTTACAAAACACAGTGTCCAATCTGAAGAGAGGGTAGTGCTGCCTCGAGGCAGTCCAGGGTGAAAGTTGGACAGAAGTGGAGGCACAACGAAAGTGGAAGCTGTTATGACATCAGCGAGGGGAGATACTCTGAAGCTGTGGAGGCTATCACCTGTCTCAGCAACAGTTGGTGTGGGTGGTGCAGGTGAAGGTGCGGTAGCTGTTACACTGCTACCCGCTGCTGTCCACAGGCTCCAACAGCATCTCAATATTGCTCGTCATGCTGCAAAGAGGGACAACAATTTTCTTGTCCCTCCGCAGCGCAGCAGTTTCTGGCTGATGCTGTCTATTTGTTTTCAAGCCCGCGGACACAGCAGTGCACAGTGCATGTCTCTTGATGCTCTTGTTCTGTAAAGACACAAAGAAAATCCATTAATATGCAGTTGAAAAGATTTAGCTTTCTCTTGAGTTTCATGTAATAATGATATGTTCTTTGCCTGCATATTTTTGGCAACATACTGGCCTGGATATTCAAACTGTGCCATTCAAAGGTGCAAGTCCTCATGTTGTGCAAAATAGATGCAAGAGGGTAGTGTCTAGGTGATATTCAAAGGAGTTGCGCTATTGAGCAACTCCTTTGAATATCACTCCCCAGCCATAGCCACTGTTCATGGAGCCATGGATTGGGATCATCAGCCCTAACTCTCACCCCATGACATGTGTAAAGCAGCAGAAGTATAATAGAATGGGGTGAGAGTTAGGACCCATTTATCCCATCTTATACCGCATATCTCGGTAGTACGAACTTGGCATTCTTGCGCCCATGCTTCGATTATAAAATTGCCCCTCTCAGGGCAACCAAACAGTTGCAAGTTATTACAGCAGTTTTTGGGTTCAATACAGAAATGGCCCTACCATAATATACATCGCGTTAAACCTGTACTAACCTTAATAACTTTGTAAACTATTTAATGGATTTGCCTGTGCTTGAATACGATCAAGAACCAGGGCCTGAATCTGCCAAGTTTCGTACTGCTCGGATATGGCTGCAGAGTTATTAAGCATGATCTGTGCACGCGTTTACGCTTTTCTTCTGGAATTCCCACGGTCGTGCCTACAGGTCGCACGGTTTCTCTGATCGTCCAAATTCAGGAGCATGCGTCGGGTCCTCGATGTTTCAAGATTTTGAAAACATTAAACTGTTCAAAAGTTATTCAAAAAGCAGTTTTCATTATAAGTCAAAGGAAAGTTAACAAAAGTTCACAGTGTCGTAATGCACTTTTAGTGTCACAATGGCCCTTTAGTGTCGCAACCGCCATCTGTTTTCAGTTGGGATCAGAAATGGCTGGTATTTAAAATTGAGACCAGCAAATTTAATTCTTTTTATTCACTTGTCGGCCCTGAGGATGCTAGCTATGTCTTTATTTTGGAAACATCTCAGAACATGTTTTCCAATTTCTGAAAAGTAGTGTCGCAGTAGTGTCGATTTGTGAAAGTGTGCAATTTTTTCTGAAGCTTTGAACATTTACACTACTTTGGTATACTATGCCCAAAATAATATTGTCACGGGCTGCAAAAGAACGGTTGGGAGTTTTAGTTGAAATTTAGAGAGCACAGAAGACATCTCAGATGTGCTCAGTGTTGTATTGAAAATATTACAGCGCAAGTTACAGCACTCAAAGTTGGTTGGTTTTCATAGGATAACATTAGGCGCCTGACGCATTATAGAAATCCTTTGATCCCTGCCAAACAACGTTTGGTCTTTTTCCTGAAATTTGAGTAAGACAGCCAACAGCTCAGGATGTGCCTTTCAGTGGTTTGTGAAAAATACAGGAGGTGTTATGGCGTCCGAACTTCTTTTTCCCTTAGATAACATTACGGCATTCGCTACGTTTTTCTGGTCTCAAGACGGTGTGAGTGATGGGACTTTTCGTCAGAAAACTTCTAGCCTCCTGCTGGCTGGGTACAAATTCTAGGACAGTCATAAATCATATGACTTTAATTTTTTTTCGCATCATATGTTCGTGATATAACTATTTAGTATTCCGGGTCCTCTTTTTCGTTCATACCCATTATTATGCATATATTCTTTGTACTACTGTCTTTCTGTTCAGCTTTGGGAAAACCAGCCCAGCGCTACATTACTGTTACTATTGCCTTCCACTATGTGTCCATGCCTGCTTTACTTCCTGTTGACTTCTTTGCGCACCACGTAAGGCCATCCTTATGCTTACTTCATGCTTTGAGTTTCTGTTAATTTTTGCCATTGTGTACTGCATTGCTTCTTTCTGTTTACTTGCATCAACATGCCGATTGCCATTTCCATTTACAGGCAGTATACATTATGTGACAAGACATCATGTGGCACACTGCTCCCCGCCTCACGCCACTGCAGCCTACTCCTTTCTGCTCTCATTCGCACTTGCTACCTTGTGCGCCACCGTACGCTTGTTTGCATTGTTCCCGTTACTATGCTACAAGACATCATGGTGGGAGGTAGTCTTTGGACCTGTGACTCCCACTGCTGCATTATGTGCCCGGAGCGTGGGGCCCTATAAAAGTATTCATGCTTACATTTGCGCTATGCTTTCTTGTTATTTTACACGGTTCAGTTGTGGTACTGTTTCTCTTTCTTGTTTTCACTTTGCATCACCATGCCCATTGACATTTTACCAGGCACCATGTTACTATGTGATAACACATCATGTGGCAGACCGTCTACCCACGCCACCGTGTATTACCCTTCTGTTCTCATTCAAGGGCTTGTGTTACCATGTGTGCCACTGTTAGCATTTCTGCTCATGCTTGCTGCTCCTGTTACTATGCCACAAGACTTCTTATGTGTGGGAGTAACCAAAGGGCCCCAGACCAATCCTGCATTACATTCACTATTTCATTATCATTCTCAAAAAGAAGGGAAATTAAAGGCAAAAACTCCATTTAATGCATTGAAGAAGTTGTTCCACAGTGATAAAGAGGAATTGCTAGGCTGAAAACCCTAACTCCCGACCCACCCCCCCAGCACCACACACACACAGACACACACACACACACACATTCAAGTATGGGAGACAAGTCAACACAACCAATGACAGACATCCAGCAGCAGGTGACAGAAATAACAAACAATTGTCTAAATGTACTACTTGTGACATCCCCACCCACTCTGACCAGGCACTGCATGCTCAGTGAGATTAACAGCTAAACTGAGGCCATGTACACCAAATGTAACACATCCCTGATTGCAGCTGCACACAACGCATACACTTAGTAGTTGCATGGCCTTACCTACTATTGCCTCCCCACACCAGACCACACCACATGTGGTACACCTTGAGGCTTGAGTTCAGCAAAACCAAGAGTTGTACAGAATAATATTCTGATTATTTCTGTCAATTGCCGCTGGATGTCTGTCATTAGTTGACTTCGACCTCCCATACTGAATGTGTGTGTGTGTGTCTGTGTGTGTGTGTGGTGCTGGGGTGAATTTGGAGTTAGGGTTTTCAACCCTAACAGCTAATCACTTTTGTCGCTGTTGAACCCTAACTAATGCATTAAACGGAGTTTTTGTTTATAATTATGGTAGCACGTAGTGCTACCATAGTTAGGGGTCGAGCCATTTCTATGTTAAACCCAAAACTTTGCACCTTAATAACTTTGCAAACTGTTTGATGATTTGTTTTGAAATTTGAATACGTGATCAGGAAACATAGGCCATGTGATCTGCCAAGTTTCGCACCACTCATATATATGGCTGTGGAGTTATTACATGATCTGTGAATGCTTACTTTTCTGATTCTACGGTCGCGCTCACAGGTCGACGTTTGCGCCGATCGGGTCCAAAATCTTCAGGAGTGTGTATGCCAGGTTTCCCAATGTGCCTTCTCAAATATTTCATGAAAAAATATTAAACGGTTCGGGTGTTATTCAGAAAACAGTTTCTATTATAAGTCAATGGGAAAAGTTAAAAAGTTCGACAGTGTCTCAATGCACTTATTAGTGTCGCAATGGCCTTGGTAGTTAGTGTCACAAATCCGCCATCTTGTTTTCAGCTGGTGATCAGAAAAATGGGTTGGTACTTAAAATTGAGGCCTTCAGCAACCTAATTATTTTTTGTATTCACCTAGTCGTGGCCCTGAGGATGCTAGCTATGTCTTTATTTTGGGGTAAACACCCCAGAAATATGTTTTTCAAATTTCTGAAAAGTAGTGTCGCAGTAGTGTCAAGATTTCATGTAAAAGTGTCGCACTTGGCAGTGCTGCAAATCACAACACTACTTGCGACACTATGCCCAAAATAACAGTGTGCACCCTTTGTCACCCGGGCTTGCAAAAGAACTGTTGGGAGTTTTAGGCTGAATTTGAGGGAACATTGCATGACCATCTCGCCAGATGCCTTTCAGTGTTGTTTTGAAAAATATTACATGGCGGCAAAGTGGTGGCACTAAAGTTGACGTTTCATAAAACATTACGGTGCCTAACGCATTGCAGAACTACACCTGCTGCAAAATAACGGTTTGGTCTTTTTTCCGAAATTTAAGGGAAGACAGCCAACAGCCCATAGATGTGCCTTTTCAGTGGTTTGTGAAAATATTACAGGAGGCAAAAGTTATGGAGCCCAAACTTTTCTTTTTCCATAGGATAACATTACGCATTCGCCACAAGCCAGAGCCCGTGATTCTAAAACGGTGTGAGATAATGACTTTCGTCGGAAAATTTCTTAGTTCCCCCAATTAGGGCTAAGATTCAAATTAGCCAGACAGTTGTAAATAAAATGACTTTAAATTTTTTTTCTACGCCATATCGTTCCTGAGATATAATGTATTTAGTATTCCAAGATCTCATTTTCATGTACCGATACTCATTATTATGCATACATTATTTGTATTCACTGTTCTTTCATGGTTTTAAAGTCCAGCCTGTGCGCTTACATTACTGTTACTGGTTAGTTCTTTCCTCCGCTTTGTGGTGCTGTGCACCCGCTTTCACTTACCATTGATGTCTACACCACCACAAGCAAGTATCTCATGCTTTCATTTATGCCTTGTATTTCTGTTATTTTTGCCATTTCTGTCTACAGTACTGTTTTCTCTTCTGTTTCACTTTGCATCACCATGCCCATTGAATACTCGCTTCCATGCACCATGTTACTATGTGACAACACATCACATGGCAGGACCATTCTGCCTCATCACTGTACCATGTATGCTAATTTTCACTCCTCATTCGCCAGGCGCGCCACTGTTAGCATTTCTTGCTCTTGCATTTCATGTCCCTGTTAGCATGCCAACACATCATGGGGAGCGCGGCCCTGGGCCCTCAGGCTCCCGCCACCGCATTATGCGGTGTGGGCCCGCTGGCCCTGCCTGTCAGCTGCATTACATTCACTATTTCTCGCTATCATTCTCAAAATAAGGGAAATTAGAGGCAAAAACTCCATTTAATGCATTAGGATATTGTTCACAGTGACAAAAGGGAGAAAATCTACCGTTAGGGTTGAAAACCCCTGCACCCCTCACCCACCTCCCTTAACTGGCATTGTGGTGTGCATTTGGACTATAGGTCCAATCTTCACCCCCTTTCTTATACTTGCTGCTTTACACATGTCATGGGTGAGAGTTAGGGTTGATGTGATCCTAATGCACACCCTAATGCCACCACGCGGTATCATCCTTTGTATTTTCATTTGCGCTATGCTTGTTACTTTTTTGCCAATTGTGTGTACTGCATTGTTCCTCTTTCGTTTCACTTTTATGCCACCATGCCCATTGACATTTCCATTTACAGGCACCATGTTACTATGTGACAAGACATCACATGGCACACTGTTCCCCGCTCACGCCCACCAGCGTGCTGCTACTCCTTCACCTCATTCGCTTGTGTTACCATGCGCCACTGTTAGCATTTCTGTTTCATGCTAGCTGCTCCCTGTTAATAAGCCATTGAAGATATCATGTGGTGGGGAGCATGGGGGACCAAAGGGCCCCAAGGCCCCGCCACCAGACACATTCACTATCTCTCATTATCATTCTCAAAAAGGGAAATTAGAGGCAAAAACTCTGTTTAATGTGTATTGAAGAAGAAACCCACATGCATAAAAGTGAGGAAATTCACCGTTAGGGTTGAAACCCTAACCTGAATCTGCACCCCCCAGCACCACACAAACACAGACACACACACACACATTCAAGTATGGGGGTGACCAAGTTGTATAAATCCAATGATAGACATCCAGCAGCAGGCAGACAGAAATAACAAACAATTGTCTAAATGTACTACGAGACATCCCCACCCACCTGACCAGGTACTGCATGCTCAGTGAGATCAACAGCAAAACTGGAGGCCATGTACCTCAAACGCACATCCCTGATTGCAGCGCACACAACGCACTACACTTAGTAGTTGTATGGTTTTACCTAACATGCCCCACAATTGTGACCACACCAATTGTGGTAGGCCACCTGAGCAATAGAGTCTAGCAAAACCAAGGAGTTGTGGCCAGGTATAAATATCTCTTGATTATAACAAGGGTTTGAGAATGCAGTTTTCTAATTGACTGTAAACATTGTAACAGCCTTATGTTTAGTTTATTAACATATGTAGAGCCTAACCATATGGGATGAATATATCATCGTTGTTTAAAACAGTTTTATTATGATAGCAATAAGCCACCCCCAGGTATTATGTTAATGGTCAGTTTATCACCGTCTAGTGATGCAGGTCGCTATGCCTGCTCAACATTAAACCCTCACAGGTGATTAATAGATTTAATACAACCAAGTTGGTCATGCCTTATTGCTTAATTGTCTCTTTAAGTGAGTAGATACTCTCCCTCTGCTAGGCACTGCAGCAGCTTTGCACAGTGTTCCACCCAGTTACACCACACACTGCCTAGTTACTGGATAATGGCTGAGAATATGAACTCATGAAGATGAACAGTGTAACTTGATCATTACAGTCTTCAAAACCCTAGTGTAATTATAACTGGACAGAGCTAGTGATAGAAGATAACCCCTGCTGTCCTAGTACACTTACTCCATTGTGAGTTAAATCATCAATAAAAGACATTCTGTTTATATCTACAATTATACCTACTTGATTCCCTGTTGTACCACACCAATATAGTTATCACTGATAGCACCAGTAGACAGAAGTGTGGCAACCCAAACAGTAGGCATACAGCCTGAGTATGAAACAACTACAAAAAATCACACTGTGTCCATAAGGGTATAGATCACTCATTGCAACAATAGTAAAATACTACTATTTTATTGTTAGTCATCACAGATGCAATGAGATTGTCTTTATCAGGGTACAACATACTCAGTAAGTGCTCACAGGAAAATCTATCCTATATATATCTCCAATACAGTAAATCATTGTTGGCTCATAGTGCTATGATATTTAGAAGTTGCTTTGGCCTGATCCATGCAATTACAATCTTTCTTACAAAGAATACTACTGCATTTTTAGTATTGAAACACACTGAAGGTTCATGTATGTACATCAGCAGTACACCTCTTCATCAGCAAGAATGCATGTGATACTGGCAGTACCAATTTCACAGTGTTGAACAGGCAATGCTTCCACACGCTTACATCAGCCTCTCATGTTGAGTAAACTGCAGTAAATACCATTATGTAAATCATCACTAAATGTATCACTACTTTTATCTTTAGCATAGTGTCTTGTAGTTAATTTATGTGCTTTCTAATTAATGTATACTCACTAGTGTTAAACCTTTCTACAACCGTCATCATAACTTCAGCATTTATATTGAATAACGGCACAGTACCAGTTGTGGTGGTGGGGACATCGGTAGGTAAGGCCATGCAACTACTATGTGGTAATGCCGTGCGCAGCTGCAATCAGGGATGTGTACGCTTGTGCTGCTATCTCAGTTTTGCTAAGTTGATCTCACTGAGCATGCAGTACTCGTCAGTGAGTGATGTCTGGTACATTTAGACAATTGTTTGTTATTTCGTCACCTGCTGCTGGATGTCTGTCATTGGTTGTGTTGACTTGGTCCTCCCATACTTGAATGTGTGTGTGTGTCTGTGTGTGTGTGGTGCTGGGTGAATTTATTAGGATTTTCAACCATAACAGCGAATTCTCTCACTTCTTGTCGCCAGGAACAACCTTAACTGATGCATTAAACGAGTTTTGCCTGATATATATATATATATATATATATATATATATATACATACACACACATGTATATTATGGTAGAGGACATTTCTATGTTAAACCCCAAAACTTTGTCTAATAACTTTGCAAACTGTTTAATGGATTTGCCTGAAATTTGGAATTATGACAAGAACCACAGGCCTTGGGATTCACAAGTTTTGTACTGCTGGATATACGGCTGTGGAGTTATTAAGTGTGATCTGTGTGCACGCTATACTTTCTGGAATTCTGTATCGCAATTTACAGGTCGACGGTTTTATGGACCAGCCCAAAATCTTCAGAGCATGCAGCCAGGGTCCCCAATGTGCCTTTTGAAGATTTCTTGCGGAAAAATATTAAACGTTCAAAAGTTATTCAAAAAACAGTTTCCATTATAAGTCAATGGGAAAGTTAATAAAAAGTTCAACACTTTCGCAAATGATTTATCAAGAAATGGGCTCATTATAAATCGCCATTTTGTTTTCAGTTGTTGACTGAAAATGGTTGGTATTTTTAAATTTGGGACCTCTAGCAACCTAATTTTTTTGTATTCACTTAGTCGGGCCCTGAGGATGCTTGCCATGTCTTTAGTATTTTAGAAACACCAGAAATATGTTTTCAAATTTCTGGAAAAGTATTTTCAGAATTATTGTTTAAAGTGTCGCAATTTTTGCAAAACTCTTCGCAGAAATTTTGCTGGCAGTAGTTTTCTTTAGTCGGGTGGTACGACAGTAATTTCGGCACATTGCAAAAGAACGGGTTGGAGTTTTGAGCTGAAATTTGAGGAACGGAGCGACATCTCAGATGTGCTCTTCCGTGTTGTTTGAAAATATTACATGGTGGCAAAGTTGTGGCACTCCAAAGTTGATATTATTTCTTTAGATACATACGTGCCCAACGACAGAAACTTTGCTCCTGCTGCAAAATAACGTTTGGTCTTTTTCCTGAAATTTGAGGGAAGACAGCTAACAGCCCATAGATGTGCCTTCAGTGGTTTGGTGAAAACATTACAGGAGGCAAAGTATGAGTCTAAACTTTCTTTTTTCCTATAGGATAATATTATTTATTCGGCCAGGGCTCGGGGATCTCGAAAACGGTGGAGATACGGACTTTGTCGGAGCATTTAGCCTCAATTAGGGCTAGATTCAAATTAGCCAAGACAGTTGTAGCATATGACTTTAAATTTTTTTTCTATTATACTGTTTCTGGAAATATAATGTATTTAGTATTCCAAGATCCCTTTTCTACCGATACTATTATTATGCATACATTATTTGTATCACTGTCTTTCAGGTTTTGGGAAAACCAGCCTCACTTTTACATTACTGTTACTGTTGCCCTTTCTTTGTCTTGTTGTTCTCAGCTTCGTTTACTTACTGACGCCTACGCCCACCATGTGCTTATCCTCATGCTTTCTTTTGTGCTATGCTTTTTTATTTTTGCCATTTCTGACTACAGTACTGTTTCTCTTGTTCACTCTTTCGTCACCATGTCCATTGACATTCCGCTTGCATGCACCATGTTACTATGTGACAACACATCCCATGGCAGACCATTCCTGTTCACGCCACCATGTGCTACCTTTCTGTTCCTCATTGCTTTGTGTTTACAGGCGCCTACTGTTAGCATTTGTTTGAATTGCTGTCCTTTAGTATGCCACAACACATCATGGGAGCGTTGGCCTCGGCCTGCGGTTCGCCCACTGCATTCAGGGGTGGGCCCCGCGCCCCTGCCGCTGCATTACATCTACTATTTTCGTTATCATTCTCAAAAATAAGGGAAATTAGAGTAAAACCCATTTAATGCATTAGTTGGAGTGTCCACAGTGACAAAAGTGAGAAATTCACTGTTAGGTTGAAACCCCTTGCACCCCCTCACCCACCTCTCTAACTGGTATTGTGGTGTGCATTTGGATCATGGATCTAACTCTTACCCCCATTTCCTATACTTTGCTGCTTTACACATACATGGGGTGAGAGTTAGTTCTGGTGATCCTGCTCACCCAATGCTACCACATGCGCATCCTTTATGCTTTTCATTTGCGCTTTTGTTACTTTTGCCAATTGTGTACCAGACTGTTTCTCTTCTGTTCACTTTGGGGTCACCATGCCCACGATATTTCATTTATAGCACCATGTTACTATGTGACAGACATCATGACACGGTTCTCTGGTTTGCCATCGTGGTTACTCCTTTCTGTTCTATTCGCGTTGTGTTACCATGTGTGCCATTGTTACATTTGTTTTGTGCTTGCTGCCCTGTTACTGTCATTAAGATATCATGTGGTGAGCATGGGACCAAGGCCCCAGGCCCCGCCTATTTAATATTACATTTCTCATTATCATTCTCAAAAAAGGAAATTAGAGGTAAAAACTCTGTTTAATGCATTAGTTAGGGTTGTTCGCTTATGCAAGTGAGGAATTTACTGTTAGGCTGAAAATCCTAATCCACTTCCCCCCAGCACCACACAAACACAGACACACACACATACATTCAAGTATGGGGTGGATCTGTCAAGACAACCAATGATGACATCCAGCAGCAGGTACAGAACTAATAAACACTTGTCAAATGTATTACGAGACATCCCACTCACCTGATCAGGTACTGCATGCTCAGTGGAGATCAACAGCAAACTGAGGCCATGTCACCAAACGTATACATCCTGATTGTAGCCACACAACGTACTACACTTAGTGTGGTTATGGCCTTACCACCATGCCCCACACCAGACCACATCAATTGTGGTGCTACCTGAGCAATAGAGTTCAGCAAACCAAGGAGTTGTACAGGTATAATATCTCTTATTATAACAAGGGTTTGAGAAATGCAGCTTAATTGACTGTAAACATTGTAATGTTTTATGTTTAGTTTTATTAATATACATGAGCCTAACCATATGATGAACATGGTTTAATGTTGTTTAAAAAAGTTCTTATGATAGCAATAAACCCCCGGCATTATGTTGTTAATGGTCAGTTTATCACTGTCAGCGACATGTGGCGGTCGGCTATGCCTCGTTCAACATTAAACCTCTACAGGGTGATTATTAATAGAACATTTAACAACTGTTGGTCATGCCTATTGCTTAATTGTCTTATGAGTAGATACTCCTCTGCAGGGCACTGCAGCAGCTTATAACACAGTGTTCACCGTTACACCATACACTGCCTAGTTACTGATAATGGCTGAGAATATGAACTCATGAAGATGAATATGTAACTTGATCATTGCAGTCTTCAAACCCTAGTGTAATTATAATTGACAGAGTCAGTGATAGAAGATAACCCTGCCGCCCTAGTATTTACTCCATTGTGAGTTAAATCAACGAAGACATTCTGTTTATATCTACATTATACCTACTTGATTCCTGTTGTACCACATTAATATGTTATCCTTTGATGGCATCAGACAGAAGTGTGGCAAACCCAAACAGGCATACAGCCTGAGGTGAAACAACTGTTAAAAACCACACTGTGTCCATAAGTGGCATAGATCACTCATTGCAATAATAGTAAATGTATTACTATTTGAATAAGTTAGTCATCACATGCGAGATTGTCTTTACTGGTACAACATACTTGTAAGTGCCTACAGGAAAATCTATCTCATATACATCTCCAACAGGTACATCATTGTTGCTCAGTAGTGCTTGATATTTGTAGTTGCTGCTTGATCCATGCACTATAATCTTTTATAAAGAATACTTACTGTATTTTTAGTATTGAAACACACTGAAGGTCTATTATGTACATCAGCAGTACACCTTCTCATCAGCAAGAATGCATGTGATACTGGCACGACTTTACAGTGTGCACAGGCAATGCTTTTCCACGCTTACATCGCCTCTATGTTGAGTAAACCGCTGCAGTAATGTACACTATGTAAATCACTACTAAATGTATCACTACTTTATCTTTAGTATGCTAGTGTCTTGTAGTTAATTTATGTGCTTTCTATTAATGTATACTACTAGTGTTGTGTCCTTTCAACTGTCATCATGCACCTTCAGCATTTATATTGAATAACGCACAGTACTATTGTGGTGGTGGACATCGGTAGGTAAGGCCACAACTACTAAGTGTGGTCATGCTGTGCAGCTGCAATCAGGGATGTGTACGCTTTGTGTATATGGCCTCAGTTTGCTGTTGATTCTACTGAGTATGCAGTACCTGGTCAGGTGAGTGGGGATGTCTGTAGTACATTTAGACAATTGTTTGTTATTTCTGTCACCTGCTGGATGTCTGGTTGGTTGTGTGGACTGGTCCTCCTCATACTTGAATGTGTGTGTGTCTGTGTGTGTGTGGTGTTGGGGTGAATTCGGAGTTAGGATTTTCAAACTATACAGTTAATTTTCACTTTGTCGCTGTGAACAACCCTAACTGATGCATTAAACTGAGTTTTTGTCTTATATATATATATATATATATATATATATATACATACACACACATGTATATTATGGTAGAGGAGCCATTTCTATGTTAAACCCCAAAACTTTGCACCTTAATAACTTTGCAACCGTTTAATGGATTTGCCTGAAATTTGGAATTTATGATCAAGAACCACAGGCCTTGGGATCTGCCAAGTTTTGTACTGGTTGGATATACGGCTGTGGAGTTATTAAGTGTGATCTGTGTGCACGTTTACACTTTTCTGGAATTCTGTGGTCGCACTTACAGGTCGTACGGTTTATGGATTCAGCCCAAAATCTTCAGGAGCATGCAGCCAGGTCCCCTACTGTGCCTTTTGAAGATTTCTGTGAAGAAAAATATTCAACGTTCTAAAAGTTATTCAAAACAGTTTCCATTATAAGTCATGGGAAAAGTTAACAAAAAGTTCAACACTTTCGCAATGATTTTATTTTAAATGGGCTCGTTACTGCAGTAAATCGGCCATTTTGTTTTTGGTGTTGTTGATCAGAAAATGGTTATATTTAAATTTGGGACCTCTAGCAACTCATTTTTTTTTATTCACTTAGTCGGGCCCTGAGGATGTTTGCCATGTCTTTATTTTGTGGAAACACCCAGAAATATGTTTTTCAAATTTCTGGGAAAAGTACTTTCGCAAATTACTTTCATATGCTCACGAAAGTGTCGTAAATTTTTTGGTAAACCTTTCGCAAATTGCGCACAGTAGTTTTCTAGTCGTTGGGAAAATGACAGCAATTCTTTGGCACGTGCGCAAAAGAACTGTTGGGAGTTTTGAGTTGAAATTTGAGGAACGGAGCTGATATCTCATTAGATGTGCCTTTCCATGTTGTTTTTGAAAATATTACGGATGGTGGCAAAGTTGTAGACTCCAAAGTTGACGTTATTTCCTTAGGATAACATTACGTGCCTACCGATTGCAGAACCTTTGGCACCCTGCTGCAAAACAACGGTTTGGTCTTTTTCCTGAAATTTGAGGAAGACAGCCAACAGCCTACAGATGTGTTTTCAGTGGTTTGGTGAAAAATATTGAGGGAGGCAAAGTTATGGAGCTCCAAACTTTTCTTTTTTCCCATAGGATAACATTACGGCATTCGCCGCTTTTCAGGGCCCGTGATCTCGAAAACGTGTGAGATACGGACTTTTCGTGTTGAAAATTTCTTATCCCCAATTAGGCTAAGATTCAAATTAGCCAAGTTACAGTTGTAAATATTATGACTTTTAAATTTTTTTCTCGCTACACGGTTCCTGAAATATAATGTATTTAGTATTCCAAGATCTCATTTTCATACCGATACTCATTATTATTATGCATAGTTATCATTTGTAATTACTGTCTTTCTTATGCAGGTTTTGGGGAAAACCAGCTCTGTGCACTAATACTGTTACTGTTGCCCTTTCCGGGCTAGGTTCTGTACCGTTTACTCTTACTATTGACGCTTCACGCCATCTGTGCGTATCCTCATGCTTTCATTTGTGCTTATGCTTCTTTGTTATTTTTTGCCATTTCTGACTACAGTACTGTTTCTCTTCTGTTTCACTTTTCGGCCACCATGTCCATTGACATTTTCGTTTGCATGCACCATGTTACTATGTGACAACACATCCCATGGCAGACCATTCCCGTCTACGCCACCATGTGCGTTCCCCTTTCTGTTCTCATTCGCGCTTGTGTTACCATGTGCGCCACTGTTAGCATTTCTGTTTGAATTGCTGTCCCTGTTAGTATGCCACAACACATCATGTGGGGGGAGCGCGGGGCCCTCCGGGCCCCGTGCTCCCGCCACCGCATTATGCGGTGGGCCCCGCGCTCCTGCCGCTGCATTACATTCACTATTTCTCGTTATCATTCTCAAAAATAAGGGAAATTAGAGGCAAAAAACTCCATTTAATGCATTAGTTAGAGTGGTTCCACAGTGACAAAAGTGAGAAAATTCACTGTTAGGGTTGAAAACCCCCCTTGCACCCCCTCACCCACCTCCCCAACTGGCATTGTGGTGTGCATTTGGATCATGGATCCTAACTCTCACCCCCATTTTCCTATACTTCTGCTGCTTACACATGTCATGGGGTGAGAGTTAGGGCTGATGATCCTAATGCACACCCTAATGCCACCACATGCGCTATCCTTTTGCGCTTACTTATAGTTGTGCTTGTTATTTTTTGCCAATTGTGTGTACCGTCATTGTTCCTCTTTCTGTTTCACTTTCTGCGGCCACCATGCCCATTGACATTTCCATTTACAGGCACCATGTTACTATGTGACAAGACATCACATGGCACACGGTTCTGTCCTAAGCCACCGCGGTGAGTTACCCTTTCTGTTCTCATTCGCGCTTGTGTTACCATGTGTGCCACTGTTAGCATTTCTGTTTGCGTTGCTGCTCCTGTTACTAAGCCACAAGACATCATGTGGTGGGAGCATGGGGACCAAAGGGCCCCGCGCTCCTGCCAATCAGACACATTCCTACTATTTCTCATTATCATTCTCAAAAAAGGGAAATTAGAGGCAAAAACTCTGTTTAATGCATTAGTTAGGGTTGTTCCATTAGCTTATAAAAGTGAGGAATCTACCGTTAGGGTTGAAAACCCTAACCTGAATTCACCCCCAGCACCACACAAACACAGACACACACACACATTCAAGTATGGGGTGGACCAAGTCAACACAACCAATGACAGACATCCAGCAGCAGGTGACAGAAATAATAAACAATTGTCTAAATGTATTCACGAGACATCCCCACCCACCTGACCAGGTACTGCATGCTCAGTGAGATCAACAGCAAACTGAGGCCATGTACACCAAACGCATATATCCCTGATTGCAGCTGCACACAATTGTGACTACCATTAGTAGTTGCATGGCCTACCTACCGATGCCCCACACCAGACCACACCAATTGTGGTGGGCCACCTGAGCAATAGAGTTCAGCAAACCAAGGAGTTGTACAGGTATAATATCTCTGATTATAACAAGGGTTTGAGAAATGCAGCTTTATTGACTGTAAACATTGTAACAGCCTTATGTTTAGTTTTATTAACATACATGTAGAGCTCTAACCATATGATGAATATGGTTTAATGTTGTTTAAAAACAGTTTTATTATGATAGCAATAAGCCACTCCCAGGTATTATGTTAATGGTCAGTTTATCACTGTCTCAGTGACATGGTAGTCGGCTATGCCCTCGTTTAACATTAAACCTCTTTATGGGTGATTTAATAGAACATTTAACATAACTGTTGGTCATGCCTTATTGCTTAATTGTCTTTATGAGTAGATACTTCCTCTGCTAGGCACTGCAGCAGCTTTTGTAACACAGTAGTTCCACCCAGTTACACCATACACTGCCTAGTTACTGGATAATGGCTGAGAATATGAACTCATGAAGATGAACAGTGTAACTTGATCATTACAGTCTTCAAACCTTAGTGTAATTTCACTGACATTGCGAGTCAGGTGATAGAAGATAACTCTTCGGCCCTAGTACACTTTCTCTTCCATTGTGAGTTAAATCAATACTAAAAGACATTCTGTTTATATCTACACCATACCTACTTGATTCCTGTTGTACCACAATTAACATAGTTATCACTTTGATAGCATCAGTGACAGAAGTGTGGGTGGTAACCCAAATAGTAGGCATACAGCCTGAGTATGAAAACAACTGTTAAAAAAAAATCACACTGTGTCCATAAGTGGTATAGATCACTCATTGCAAATAATTAGTAAATGTATTACTATTTGAATAAGTTAGTCATCACAGGATGCATAGAGATTGTCTTTATCAGGTACAAATATACTCAGTAAGTGCCTACAGGAAAATTCATCTTATATACATCTCCAATACAGGTAAATCATTGTTGGCTCAGTAGTGCTATGGATATTTGTAGTTGTTTGGCCTGGATCCATGCACTTACAATCTTTTCTACAAAGAATACTTACTGCATTTTTTAGTATTGAAACACACTGAAGGTCTATGTATGTACATCAGCAGTACACCTTTCATCAGCAAGAATGCATGTGATACTGGTAGCGTGAATTTCATAGTGTTGAACAGGCAATGCTTTTTCCATATCGCTTACATCAGCCTCTCTATGTTGAGTAAACTGCTGCAGTAAATGTACTACTATGTAAATCACCTACTAAATGTATCACTACTTTTATCTTTAGCATGCTAGTGTCTTGTAGTTAATTTATGTGCTTCTCTTAATTAATGTTATACTCACTAGTGTTAAAACCTTTTCTACAACTGTCATCATGCACCTTCAGTATTTATATTGAATAACGGCACAGTACCAGTTGTGGTGTGGTGTGGACATCGGTAGGTAAGGCCATGCAACTACTAAGTGTGGTACGCTGGTGCAGCTGCAATCAGGGATGTGTACGCTTGGTGATATGGCCTCAGTTTTGCTGTTGATCTCCACTGAGCATGCAGTACCTGGTCAGGTGAGTGGGATGTCTGTGAGTACATTTAGACAATTGTTTGTTATTTCTGTCACCTGCTGCTGGATGTCTGTCATTGGTTGTGTTGACTTGGTCCTCCCCATACTTGAATGTGTGTGTGTGTCTGTGTGTGTGTGTGGTGCTGGGGGGGTGAATTCGGAGTTAGGATTTTCAACCATAACAGCGAATTTCCTCACTTTTGTCGCTGTGGAACAACCCTAACTGATGCATTAAACGGAGTTTTTTGCCTTATATATATATATATATATATATATATATATATATATACATACACACACATGTATATTATGGTAGAGGAGCCATTTCTATGTTAAACCCCAAAACTTTGCACCTTAATAACTTTGAAACCGTTTAATGGATTTGCCTGAAATTTGGAATTTATGATCAAGAACCACAGGCCTTGGGATCTGCCAAGTTTTGTACTGGTTGGATATACGGCTGTGGAGTTATTAAGTGTGATCTGTGTGCACGTTTACACTTTTCTGGAATTCTGTGGTCGCACTTACAGGTCGTACGGTTTGCGTGACCAGCCCAAAATCTTCAGGGAGCATGCAGCCAGGGTCCCCAATGTGCCTTTTGAAGATTTCGTGAAAAAATATTAAACGGTTCAAAAGTTATTCAAAAAACAGTTTCCCATTATAAGTCAATGGGAAAAGTTAACAAAAAGTTCAACACTTTCGCAAATGCATTTTTACTTTCGCAAATGGGCCTGTTACTTTCGCAAATCGGCCATTTTGTTTTCAGTTGTTGATCAGAAAAATGGTTGGTATTTAAATTTGGGACCCTCTAGCAACCTAATTTTTTTTGTATTCACCTAGTCGGGCCCTGAGGATGCTTGCCATGTCTTTATTTTGTGAAACACCCGAGAAATATGTTTTTCAAATTTCTGAAAAGTACTTTCAAGAATTATTTCGTGCTTACGTAAGTGTCGTAAATTTTGAAAACCTTTCGTAAATTGCGACAGTAGTTTTCTAGTCGGTGGGAAAATGACAGCAATTCTTTGGCACTGCGCTGCAAAAGAACGGTTGGGAGTTTTGAGCTGAAATTTGGAAGGAACGGAGCTGACATCTCACAGATGTGCCTTTCCGTGTTGTTTTGAAAAAATATTACATGGTGGCAAAGTTGTGGCACTCCAAAGTTGACGTTATTTCCCTTAGGATAACATTACGGTGCCCAACGCATTGCAGAAATCCTTTGGCACCCTGCTGCAAAATAACGGTTTGGTCTTTTTTCCTGAAATTTGGAGGGAAGACAGCCAACAGCTCACAGATGTGCCTTTCAGTAGTCTGGTGAAAAAATATCACATGGCGGCAAAGTTACGGCACTCCAAAGTTGACATTTTTTCCCATAGGATAACATTACTGCGCCCAACGCATAACAGAAATCGTTTGGATCCCTGCTGCAAAATAACGGTTTGGGCTTTTTTCCTGAAATTTGGAGGGAAGACAGCCAACAGCCCACAGATGTTCCTTTCAGTGGTTTGGTGAAAAAACATTACAGGGAGGCAAAGTTATGGCACTCTGAACTTTTCTTTTTTTCCCTTAGGATAACATTATGGCATTCGCCGCGCCTTTCAGGGCCCGTATCTCGGAAACGGTGCGAGATACGGACTTTTCGTCGGAAAATTTCTTAGCCCCCAATTGGGGCTAAGATCAAAATTTGCCAGGACAGTTGTAAATAATATGACTTCTAAATTTGTTTTCTACGTCGTACGGCTCCTGAGATATAATGTATTTAGTATTCCAAGATCTCATTTTCTGCGCCGATGCTCATTATTTTGCATACATTATTTGTACTCACTGTCTTTCTCAATGCAGGTTTTGGGGAAAACCAGCCTGTGCACTTACATTACTGTTACTGTTGCCCTTTCCACTTGCGGTTCCATACCCGTTTCACTTACCGTTGACGTCTGCGCCACCACGTGCATTATCCTTTGCGTTTTCAGTTGCGCTTGCGTTTCTGTTATTTTTTGCCATTTTCTGTCTACAGTACTGTTTATCGTTCTGTTTCACTTTACATCACCATGCCCATTGACATTTCTGTTTGCAGGCACCATGTTACTATGTGACAACATATCATGTGGCAGACCATTCCCGTCTATGCCACCATGTGCGTCACCCTTTCTGTTCTCATTCGTGCTTGTGTTACCATGTGCGCCACTGTTAGCATTTCTGTTTGCATTGCTGTCCCAGTTAGTATGCCACAAGACATCATGTGGTGGGGGCCCTGAACTCACAGCATCAAGAGGCTGAGTGCGGTGGAGCGGGGCCCAGAGGGCACTGGCGCCCCGCTGCTGCATTACATTCATTATTTCTTGTTATTATTCTCAAAAGAAGGGAAATTAGAGGCAAAAACTCAGCTTAATGCATTAGTTAGAGTTGTTCCACAGTGACAAAAGTGGAAATTCGCTGTTAGGGTTCAAAAACCCTTGCACCTACCAACCCCCGGCGACTAGGGGTGTGCATTGGGATCATGAATCCTAACCTCACCCCATTCTCCTATACTTCTGTTGCTTACACAGGTCATGGGGTGAGAGTTAGGACTGATGATCCCAATGCACACCCCAATGCTACCACGCGTGGCTATCCTTTGCGCTTTCATTTGTGCTATGCTTTCTGTTACTTTTTGCCATTTGTGTGTACCAGATTGTTTTCTTCTGTTTCACTTTGTGTCACTCATGCCCATTGACATTTCCATTTACAGACACCATGTTACTATGTGACCAGACATCACGTGGCACACCGTTCCCGCCTATGCCACTCATGTGCTACCTTCTGTTATCATTCGCGCTTTTTGTGTTATCAAGTGTGTGCCACTGTTAGCATTTCTGTTTGCATTGCTGCTCCTGTTACTATGCGCCACAAGACATCATGTGGCAGGAGCTGGACAAAAAGGGCCCCACGCGCCGCCACCGTGATTACATTCACTATTTCTCAATATCATTCTCAAAAAAGGGAAATTAGAGGCAAAACTCTGCTTAATGCATTAGTTAGGGTTGTTCCACAGCGACAAAAGTGAGGAAATTCACTGTTAGGGTTGAAAACCCTAACTCCGAATCACCCCCAGCACCACACACACACAGACACACACACACATTCAAGAATGGGGGAGGACCAAGTCAAACACAACCAATGACAGACATCCAGCAGCAGGTGACAGAAATAACAAACAATTGTCTAAATGTACTACGAGACATCCCCACCCACCTGACCAGGTACTGCATGCTCAGTGGAGATCAACAGCAAAACTGAGACCATGTACACCAAATGTACACATCCCTGATTGCAGCTGCACACAACGTACCACACTTAGAAGTTGCATGGCCTTACCTACCAATGCCCCACACCACACCACAACTGGTACTGTGCCGTTATTCAATATAAATGCTGAAGGTGCATGATGACAGTTGTAGAAAGGTTTTAACACTACTAAGTATACATTAATTAAGAGAAGCACATAAATTAACTACAAGACACTAGCATGCTCAAGATAAAAGTAGTGATACATTTAGTAGGTGATTTACATAGTAGTACATTTACTGCAATGGTTTACTCAACATAGAGAGGCTGATGTAAACGTATGGAAAAGCATTGCCTGTTCAACACTGTGAAATTGGTACTGCCAATATCACATGCATTCTTACTGATGAAGGTGTACTGCTGATGTACATACATAGACCTTCAGTGTGTTTCAATATTAAAGATGCAGTAAGTATTCTTTGTAAGAAAGATTGTAATTGCATGGATCAGGCCAAGCAACTTCTAAATATCATAGCACTACTGAGCCAACAATGATGTACCTGTATCGGACATGTATATAGGATAGATTTTCCTGTAGGCACTTACTGAGTATGTTGTACCTGATAAAGACAATCTCATTGCATCTGTGATGACTAACTTATTCAAATAGTAATACATTTACTATTGTTGCAATGAGTGATCTATGCCACTTATGGACACAGTGTGATTTTTTTTAACAGTTGTTTCATACTCAGGCTGTATGCCTACTGTTTGGGTTTCCACACTTCTGTCACTGATGCTATCAAAATGATAACTATGTTAATTCTGCTACAACAGGAATCAAGTAGGTATGGTGTAGATATAAACAGAATATCTTTTAGTATTGATTTAACTCATAATGGGGTAAATGTACTAGGACAGCAGGGGTTATTCTCTATCACTAACTCTGTCAGTTATAATCACACTAAGGTTTCGATGACTGTAATGATCAAGTTGTTAGCAGTGTCAGTGGCTCAGTAGGTAGCAAACTCGCCTCTGAGGCCGGGAGATCAGAGGGCTGTGGGTTCAGTTCCCACATCTGGCACTTGGGTTAATATCCCAGTACTGACACTGTAGTGCAGCATGAGAGGGGTGCTGCACTTTGAGGTGCCGTCTTCGATGAGACGTTAAACCGAGGTCCCATCTGCCTGGATTGGTGGTAGTTCAGGTGGATGTTAAAGATCCCATGGCACTTCTTGAAAAGAGTAGGGGAATTTCCCCGGTGTCCTGGCCAAATTTCCCTCATTCACTAAAAATACCACCAACAGCTTAATCTGCTTCAAGGTCAGTTGGCATTCATCTGTACCCCCTCCCCCGGGTCATGCCTGAAAATAGGCAGGATTTGTCTAGTGCACTTACCCGGTCAACAAAAGCTAAAATAAAATAAAAAAATAAAAAAATTAAAATAAAAGTTACACTGTTCATCTTCATGAGTTCATATTCACAGCCATTCTCCAGCAACTAGACAGTGTATGGTGTAACTGGGTGGGACACTGTGTTGCAAAGCTGCTGCAGTGCCTAGCAGAGGGAGAGTATCTACTCATAAAGACAATTAAGCAATAAGGCATGACCAACAGTTATGTTAAATGGTCTGTTAATCACCCTGTAGGGGTTTAATGTTGAATGAGGCATAGCCGAGTGCCACTTGTCGCTAGACAGTGATAAACTGACCATTAACATAATACCTGGGAGTGGCTTATTACTATCATAATAAAACTGTTTGTTAAACAACATTAAACCATGTTCATCATATGGTTAGGCTCTACATGTATGTTAATAAAAACTAAACATAAGGCTGTTACAATGTTTACAGTCAATTAGAAAGCTGCATTTCTCAAACCCTTGTTATAATCAGAGATATTATACCTGTACAACTCCTTGGTTTTGCTTAACTCTGTTGCTCAGGTGGCCCACCACAATTGGTGTGGTGTGGTGTGGAGCATCGGTAGGTAAGGCCATGCAACTACTAAGTGTGGTACGTTGTGTGCAGCTGCAATCAGGGATGTGTACGTTTGGTGTACATGGCCTCAGTTTTGCTGTTGATCTCCACTGAGCATGCAGTACCTGGTCAGGTGGGTGGGGATGTCTCGTAGTACATTTAGACAATTGTTTGTTATTTCTGTCACCTGCTGCTGGATGTCTGTCATTGGTTGTGTTGACTTGGTCCTCCCCCATTCTTGAATGTGTGTGTGTCTGTGTGTGTGTGGTGCTGGGTGGGAGGGTGACTGGAGTTAGGTTTCAACCCTAACAGCGAATTTCCTCACTTTTGTCACTGTGGAACAACCCTAACTAATGCATTAAATGGAGTTTTTTGCCTCTAATATATATATATATATATATATATATATATATATATATACATATATAAATATATGTAGATCCGTATCTATCTATCTATAAATATAGATAGATACAGAGATATATATATATATATATATATATATATATATATATTATGGTGGCAACGGTAGTGCTACCATAGTTAGGGTTGAGGAGCCATTTCTATGTTAAACCCCAAAACTTTGCACCTTAATAACTTTGCAACCGTTTGATGGATTTGCCTGAAATTAGGAATTTATGATAAAGAACCATAGGCCTTGTGATCTGCCAAGTTTCGTACTGGTCGGATATATGGCTGCAGAGTTATTAAGTGTGATCTGTGCGCACGTTTACGCTTTTCTGGAATTCTGTGGTCGCGCCTACAGGTCGTACAGTTTGTGTGACCGGCCCAAAATCTTCAGGAAACATGCAGCCAGGGTCCACAATGTGACTTTTGAAGATTTCGTGAAAAAATATTAAACGGTTCAAAAGTTATTCAAAAAACAGTTTCCCATTATAAGTCAATGGGAAAAGTTAACAAAAAGTTCAACACTTTCGCAAATGCATTTTTACTTTCGCAAATGGGCCTGTTACTTTCGCAAATCGGCCATTTTGTTTTCATTTGGTGAGCAGAAAAATGGTTGGCATTTAAATTTGGGACCCTCTAGCAACCTAATTTTTTTTGTATTCACCTAGTCGGGCCCTGAGGATGCTTGCCGTCTTTATTTTGTGGTAAAACACCCCAGAAATAGGTTTTTCAAATTTCTGGAAAAGTACTTTCACAAATTACTTTCGCGGTTTCGATGAAAGTGTCGCGAAATTTTTATGAAGCCGCGAAATTAAGCACAGTAATTTTCTAGTCTGTGGAAAATGACAGCAATTCTTTGGCACTGCACTGCAAAATAACCGTGGGAGTTTTGGGCTGAAATTTGGAGGAACGCAGCCGATATCTCACAGATGTGCCTTTCAGTGTTGTATTGAAAAATGTTACACAGCGGCAAAGTTATGGCACTCCAAATTTGACAGTTTTCCCATAGGATAACATTACGGCGCCCAAAGCATTGCAGGAATCCTTTGGCACCCTGCTGCAAAATAACGGTTTGGTCTTTTTTCCTGAAATTTGGAGGGAAGATAGCCAACAGTACACAGATGTGCCTTTCAGTAGTTTGGTGAAAAAATATCACATGGCGGCAAAGTTACGGCACTCCAAATTTGACGGTTTTTCCTATAGGATAACATTACGGCGCCCGACACTTAACAGAAATCATTTGGAGCCCTGCTGCAAAATAACGGTTTGGGCTTTTTTCCTGAAATTTGGAGGAAAGACAGCCAACAGCCCACAGATGTGCCTTTCAGTAGTTTGGTGAAAAAACATTACAGGGAGGCAAAGTTATGGTGCTCCAAACTTTTCTTTTTTTCCCATATGATAACATTACGGCGTTTGCCGTGCCTTTCAGGGCCCGTATCTCGGAAACGGTGCGAGATATGGACTTTTTGTCTGAAAATTTCTTAGCCCTGTGATGGGGCTAAGATTCAAATTAGCCAGGACAGTTGTAAATAATATGACTTTTAAATTTTTTTTCTACGTCGTACGGTTCCTGAGATATAATGTATTTAGTATTCCAAGATCTCATTTTCTGCGCCAATACTCATTATTTTGCATACATTATTTGTACTCACTGTCTTTCTCAATGCAGGTTTTGGGGAAAACCAGCCTGTGCGCTTTCATTACTGTTACTGTTGCCCTTCCCGCTATGGATCCGTCACTGCTTTCATTTACCATTGACGCCTGCGCCACCATGTCGTATCCCTTGCATTTTCATTTGCGCTTATGCTTCTGTTATTTTTGCCATTTCTGTCTACAGTACTGTTTATCTTACTGTTTCACTTTACATCACCATGCCCATTGACATTTCTGTTTGCAGGCACCATGTTACTATGTGACAACACATCACGTGGCAGACCATTCCCGTCTACGCCATCATGTGCGTTACCCTTTCTGTTCTCATTCATGCTTGTGTTACCATGTGCGCCACTGTTAGCATTTCTGTTTGCGTTGCTGTCCCTGTTAGCATGCCACAACACATCATGTGGTGGGATCGTGGGGCCCAAAGGGCCCCGCGATCCCGCCGCTGCATTACATTCACTATATCTTGTTATCATTCTCAAAGAGTGGATTAGAGGCAAAAACTTTGTTTATGCGATTAGTCTAATAGTGACAAGTGAGACTCGCTGTTAGGGTTGAAAACCCCCCTTGGACCCCCCCACTCACCCCCCCAACCGGCATTGGAGTGCGCATTGGGATCGTGGGTCCTAACTCTCACCCCATTCTCCTATACTTCTGCTGCTTTTCTCATGTCATGGGGTGAGAGTTAGGGCTGATGATCCCAATGCGCACCCCAATGCCGGTTGGGGGTGTGGGCGGGGGGCTCCAAGGGGGGTTTTCAACCCTAACAGTGAATTTCCTCACTTTTGTCACTGTGGAACAACCCTAACTAATCCATTAAATGGAGTTTTTTGCCTCTAATATATATATAGATAGATAAATGTATATATGTCTATATATATATATATATATATATATACATGGCTATATAGCTACACACACATATGCACACATGCTGCCTGTGGACACATGTGCCCTGGATGATGCCCCCAACCCCACACCAACAGAGGCACCCACAGCAGGTGTGGGTGGAACTCAGTGGGAGAACACAAGTATGCATGGTGCAGGCATAAGGCAAACCAAGTGGAGGCGGGGGGACATCAGTTGTAGGTCCACTGGGTTGTGCAGCACATCCATACAATATATAGGGACTGGGGAAGATGGGCTGGGCTGGGCAGCCCTGCTCAGCTGGCATGGTCCCTGGCTCCATGTGTGTGTGCTCTACTCCCTGGTAGTCCAGTACCCCCCCAGCATGTTACCTCACCCCTGGTGCCTCTAGAAATGTCTTGTTTCCCTGGTGATCTAGTGGTTCCCCCACCTCCCCCCCATTGTGATCCTAGACACCCAGTAGCAAGGAAAATATATATATTTCCCTGGTGGTGTAGTGGTGCCCCCCCCCCTCATTGTAAGCGCACAGACACTCCAGTTTTCATGAAAGTAATCTCTGCTCTCCTCCCCCTCCCCAGATAGACCAACTCCAGCACACTGTTAATGACAATATGTGAGCCTTGGAAATTATTGCAAACTATAGATTACTTATACAACTATTGCAGACAGCAGAGGTCATCCCACAGTTCTCTGCCACAGCAGCTCACAAAAAGAACAATCAAGAAGCAGAGGATTGAAGACCCTAGTATGAGCAAGTAGCCTATTTGCTGCTTGCAAATCATGTGTTCCAACACTCAGACACACTGACACTTCTCTTTTAACTAAACTAATCCTTTCTCTCACCTCCATTACCACAGATAGACAAACACCAGCAAACTAATTACAACATTTGACCCTTGAAAATCAATGCAAAATACAGGTTACTTACACAACTACTGCAGACAGCATAAGTCAGTCCCCCGTTTTCTGCCACAGTAGCTATATGTTTAGGGAGTGCAGGTAACCAGTCCTGAACCCTTATGTAGGGTTTGCATGCTTTCTGTTACTACTTATCAGTAGAATGCATTAGCTAAAATACTAGGGTCCTTTCTGATCATCTTACACCAATGCATTTTGATGTCATGTTATAAATGTGTACTGTTTTAATGTATACTCAATATGATGAAATATTGATTTTCTTCTGTATTACATTATCATTTTTCTGTGTAATAGCCAATGTCTGAATGAATAAAGTATGGAATTTAGTTAAAAAAGCTGTAACTAAAGGTTGCTTCAGACAACTAGGCAAGGGGGAAAGGCATAAGAGACTTGTGTGGTTTTCTATGGAGGTTGGGGTAACAGTGAGAAAAGAAAGGCAGTCTTCAACATGTACAATGCCAAACAAATGGAGGCAAGCAGAGCACTTGATCTTGTCAAGACAAAGGAAACTAGTAAGATAGTGAGGAGGGTGAAGACAGAGGTACTACTAAAGATTAGAGAAGAGCAAAATAAGATAACAAGGACTTATTTAAGTATGTCAAGGAAATGAAAAATAATTAGGATGAAATAGAGCAAGACTGAGAAAAAAGCAAGGCAAGGGTAGACAGGAATGGGCAGAAACCTGATATTCTGACTGAATACTTCAGCTCAGTTTTCACTGTTAAGGAAGGGGGCCACTGTCTGAGTGCAGTATCCAGGTAGGGTGGGTAACAAATATGGAAAAGGGAAGTACCACAGAAGAAAAGGTGCTTACTGGGAGGAAAGGGTTGAAGGTGGGCAAGTCCTTGTGACCATATGGCAAACTTTGCATCCACAGGTCCTGATGGAGCTGAGACTGGTTCAGGCAGTGCTCCTAACAGACTTATTCAACTGATCAGTTGAGTCCAGCATATTCCTAATGGGCTGGAAGGTAGCAGACATTGTTCCCTTGTACAAGAGTGGGGACAATTGGGATCCAGGGTATTATAAACCAGTTAGCCTGACTTGCATTGTTATAAGCTCCTTGAGACTATAATCAAGGAGGAAGTAATTGATTTCTTTCCCATGTAGTCCAGGACATCAGTCATCATGGCTTGTGAAGGGCAGGTACTGTCAGACTAATCTTATGGATTTCTTCAATGGAGTATCACAAGTGCTGAATAAGATCCAAACACTGGATGTCCTTTACCTGGACATTAGCAAGGCCTTTACTCTGTACCCTACAAGAGACTGGTAAAGAAATTGGGGGACATATGCATTGGGAAGAAAATCACTAGATAGGTGGGTAATTGGCTAATGGGGACAAACCCTAAGGGTCCTAGGCCCAGTACTCTTCAATGTGTTCATTTGTGACACTGGAGTAAAGAGTCAGGGTAAAATGTGTCTATTTGTTGATGACACAAAGATATATGGCAGGGTGGATAGTGAGGAGGGCATGAGGGAATAGAAAAGAGACACAAATTGGAAAAGTGGTTCTACATTTGGCAACTGAAATCACAAAGTGCAATGTTATGCACTTGGGGAGGGGTAATCCTAGGTCTCAATATTGGATGGAGGGGGTACAACTGTAGCAAACATCAAAAGAGAAGGATCAGGGGTTACAATCAGTGACAGCCTCAAGATCTCAGCCCAGTGTAACAAGGCATATGGGAAAGCAAGCCGTATGCTGGGGTGCACAGATAAGGCCTTCTCAAGCAGATGGAAGAAGGTCATCCTACCCCTGTACAGGTCCTTGGTGAAGCCAAACATGGAGTATTGTATTCAGTTCTGGAATTCTCACTGAAAAAAGGAAAAGGACTCCTTGGAGTGGATCCATTGCAGAGTGACTCAAATAATTCTCGGCCAGATGGGGAGAACTTATGAGAAAAGACTGACTGACCTCAATAAATATTTTCTGAAATGCAGCAGAGAGAGGAGAGACATAACTGAAATCTTCAAGAACCTGAAGGGTATGAACAGAGTGGACAGCCAGCAACTGTTTATGCATAGTGAGGGGGCCATCACAAGGGACCACAACAATAACATGACAGAGGAAATTTAAGAAGGACCTGAGTAAATACTTCCTCATGGAGAGGGTAGTGGAAAAGTTTAACTTTCCTGTTATGTAGCTGGTTAATGTTAACACAGTGGCAACTAACTTTAAATGGGGGTAGGATAGACACAGAATTGGTGAGATTGAAAGGGAAGGGCAGAACAATAGATCAAGGGGGAAAGTTCAAGTGAAACTATGGGATTATTGATCCACTAGAGGCCCAGTCAGTGCTGGAGTGGTGAAGCCCTAGATAAAAACCAAGTAGACTGGAATGACCATGAGTCTTTCTTTGTGAATAAACATCTACTGCATATATCTATGTAGGTATATGGGAACATACAGACAGGATAGAAGGTTAAGGGAGCTAGACAAAAAAGATTAATCTGTGTCTAGAAGGAGAATTTAGAAACAATACTTAATATTTATTTGGCTGGCGATAATGATTTTATAATAATTGATGGCAGAAGAATGACGAGATGAGAAATGCTCATTACAAGTCTGCAACAGTTTTACAAGACATCCCAAGATCAATCCAAAGAAGCATCCATGGAAGTAATGCATAATCTGAACCCCACAAAATCAACAAAGAAACTGGTAGCAGGTTGTATCATCTTCATTAAATTCAGCCACTGTTCAGTTTCCAGCACAACATGCACATAGGCGCAAGACGTACTGGCATCAGTGAATTCTTGTTAAAGAATTGTGGTAACAAAAATGTTATTTCCAAGCTGTTAATTAAAAAAAAAGTATGTTATAACAGAAAGTAACAAGCATTTTTATTTATCTATCTTCACTCAGCAAAAGTCACTGCAGAAGCTTCATTGTAAGCAATTATCACAGTCTGGCTGCATCCAGCAGTCACTACCCATGTGTTATACAGCACAGTTTCTTACAATTCTAGAAATACTGAGAGACAATTGCATATCACTTTTTCTAAGTTATTCAAGCATCTGTAACTGTTCAAGTTCTGCTGTTGTATATTATATATCACATTGTCTTATCCAGACACTGTAAAACTCAGTTTCATTACGATGATCTCTGGTCACACACTGCAACCTCAGCCCAAGTCCAAACCAATGCCTTTTGTTGCATCTTTGGCTTACAAAACTTCATTCAGTTTAGCTAAAATCATCTGCATTTAAAAAAGAAACACAGATCTTTTGCTTTAGGTATCGTAGAATGACTGAAGCAAAATTTCTAACATATCTGCAGCTTTACTCATGTAAACTTGCATTGAATGTTTTATTCAAGCAGTGCTCAAATGCCTGCTTAAGTAACATGCAGCTTGCCAATTTGGTACAGCTACTCAAGCATGATGCTATTTTACTAACCTTATTTATCAAACTTTAGCTCTGCAGTAAATGGTATAAATGATAAAGCTGTGAACCTGAAGACTCTGGCTTGAATCGAAGTATCTACTTGTACTCACTGTAGGATCCTCCCTTCAGTCTCAATCTTTGTTTACCCTACCTACGAAATGCTTTCTTTTAAAGTATTCTCCAGGCTCTGAGATACGTTTTTAAAAGGTAATATTTAGAAACAATTCAGCTTTCATTTGAATATATTCTCAATATATTTCTCCTCATTCTTAATAACTGAGTACATTTGGAAGAAAATATTGTCTTTGTACCCCCAAAATCATTTGCTCCTTCTTTGTTCCCTGCTGTTTATGATATATTGACTTCACTAATAAGTGATTACTGTGCATCTTTGTTTAGAAGCCATCTCTTCTATTTGATTGTTAAGTTGTTGGGTTTTTTTTGTCACAGCTCTAAATGTAGGATGGCTACTATTTGAGGGTGGATTTTATTAACAATGTCACCTGATAGTTCACACGTAACTCAACTGCTATTACTATAAAGGGCATTCAATACATCTGATAGTGAACAAGGCAGAGGTGACCTCATCCCCTCTACTGTATGGAGTTAAAGTGAGTCTTGGTTCTTACTCGGAGCATATTCTTTCTTTGCTCCTGTTTTTCTGTGTTGCAACTGGTTCTATTGCCTACCGTGCTCCAATCACCATCAGAGACCTCTTGTTAACATCTAGAATGTGTCCAAAAAGAGGCACTTCAGTCCACCCAGGGGACATCAAGAAATAAAACAGGGATAACACTCACACTTAGTCCGGGGACACAGAGACAGCAGAGCTCATTCTTATACTCAGCTAATGCTGATGATGCAGATATGCCCCATGATGCATTTCACCATTGCATGTGTCCACATTCAGTAGTCCCAAGAGTCTCAGACTGAACAATAAATGTAAATATTTTAAAAATCCTTTGGCAAAACAGTTTTTTGTAAACAGTCCGGGACACTTTGGCTTGACATAACAGGCCAGGACACATGGTAAAATGTATTGTAAACCTTGGGTGGAACAACTAATAAAGTAAAATTACTACATATCTTCAGTTAGTAGCCGCAGCCTTTAAACAAGGGTGGCTTTATTATAACTTATTTTACCATGTGGTTTTATTCAAAGGTGGCTACTTTTCAAGGGCAGCTACTGATCAAAGGTGTCTGGTATTCAGTGTTGGGCTGTGTCTGTATGAAAGGTGCTATACAAATGCAAATCATATGAAATAGTACTGCATTGAATGGCAAGCTAAAAAAACAGTCCCTATGCTACGTGGTCTATCAAGTCTGCCCTAAAAAGCTATCTTTTTAAGTTATTAGCACATTCTGCCTCCTGCTAATTGCACTATAGAGCAGGTTAAAGAGTTATTTCCTTAGCAGTAGAGTAGTTAATGATGTTAATAATCAGTCAGGCAGTTTTTCTGTTTTATTTGATAGTTTTATTTCTTGGCTGGAGATGGTGTTTGGTATGGCATACCCAGCATTCTTGGGATGCCATCTTCTTTCATTTGCTGGACTGTGAGTAGTTGGTGCTCATCTATTGCAGAGGTGTACTGCTTGAATCATGAAAAGAAATAGATGTTGCAAAAGCAATCACACTCAGCATTTGCTCATCTTAATGTTGAGTGGTGGTCTGAAAAGCAAGTGTCATAAAAATATATGAAAAGTGACAGTTGTAGAAGGCCTAGTGTTCTATCAAGTCTACTCATATTGCAGAGTCCCAGGCAGAAACTAAGGACTCTGTCCCCTTCCCAAACTATCACCCCATTCTGCTCTCTCTCCCCTCTTAACCCTGATATTACCCTTTACTTTCTCTGACCCTCTCTTGAAGCCCTGTACTGTATCCTGCAGGAACACCTCCTCAGGGAACTCATTCCACCTTGCAACCACCCTCTCCATGAAGAAATGCCTCCAGAACTCTCTTTTGAACCTCCTCCTCCAGCTTAAGGCAACGTCACCTAATTTTTATGTTGGCGCACTTGCGCAGCCAACATCTTGCTAGTAGTGCAGCTTTGGAGGCGCGGTCACTGTTCGGCGAATGCAGGGCACGCACCAGTAGGTGCGTCCCTCATTCCCCAATCAGCCTGCATGCCAACCTAATAATGTGGCAAGCACATCTAAGAAAAGGTCCGCTGCAATCCAAGCAAAGCTCATCAGATGCAGCAGACCTTCCCTGGACATGCTCGCCGACAGTGTGTATGTGGCAGTCACCCAACTGCCAACTTTGGGGGTGCCTAATCCCCCTGCTGGCTTCCTGTGCCCCAATGTATATGCTGATAGGGGAGCACAATCCCTGTCGGCATAAAGCACTCTCATCCCCCCATTTGTTATATGCTGAGGAAGGTGCCCAATTCCCCTCGGCCCTATCCCCCTTTCCTTGTGTGCTGAAGGGGGTGCCCAATCCCCGTCGGCATAAATTAACCCCCCCTTGTGTTGTATGCTGATGAGGGTGCCTAATCCCCCATCGACTGCAGCACTCCCCCAAACAGTTAGGTGGCACGCTGGAAGCCCACCCCAATGTGCCAAATACCCTGTAAAAATAAACTGTCCCGCAATGTTTTTTTTTCTTTCACCCTGTAACACAAAAACAGTCCCTTGTAGTCTCCCTACTCACTACCCACACACACCCACTGATCACCCTGCCTCCCCACACATCCCCCTCACCCCATACTTATCTCCAGAGTCTGGCGCAATGATCTTCGGTGAACCAGGAACACGTCTGCACTCTTCAAAGCCAACCCTGAACTGAGGAAATGCTGGTAAGCTGTATAATGTAATAAATAGTGTTTTTTCAGCTTTGATGCATATCTCAGGCATTTTTTGGAGTTTTTGCACCAAATTTTCAACATGGGATTTTTGGGACCCCTCCTCATGAATTCTGTCACTGTTAAGATGTTACTCAGTCCCGAAAGGTGATTTTGCAGTCACTGCGTGGAATCACCTTTTTGGACCAATTAACACAAGGACAGTGGCAGTGTTCATGAGTTGGGCTCTCAAAAAGCCTATGTTGCAAATCTGGTGGAAGAAATCCATCAAATGGCTGTTTTACGAGTGTGCATTGCACAGTTGCTACATATGCTCTTAACTTCACAAATTCACAATATTTTCATGCCAGATTTTCAACATTGCTATTTTTCTACACCTCCTTGTGAACAGTACAGCTGTCATTTTTCACATCCTGGCCGAAATGTGTTTCTGCACTTCCAGCGCACAATAGCGCAGACGCTGTTGGAAATTGATGTCCGGGGCAAATTACAAAAAAGACAGTGACACTGTTCATTAGCAGAGGTTGTAAAATGCCTATGTTGAAGATTTCATGATGATACTCCATAAAATGACTGTGTTACAAACGTGGGTTGTGCAGTTTGCACGCACTCTCGTAACGTGATTTTCACAATTGGCATTTTTCCACACCTTTTGATGAAGGGTACAGCTTCATTTTACATATCCTGCCCAAAATGTGTTTTCGCATGTCCAGCGCAGAATAGCGTGGTCGCTGTGTGAAATCACTTTTTAGGACAGTTTGAGGAAATGACAGTTGCACTGTACATGAGCAGAGGTGCTAAAATGCCTATGTTGAATATTTGGTCCCAAAAGTCCATAAAATGATTGTGTTACAACCGTGCATTGCACATTTCCCACACACCCTTGTAACTTCACAAATTTGCAATATTTACATGCCACATTTTCAACACTGCTATTTTTTTACACCTCCTTAATGAACAGTACAGCTGTCATTTTTCACATCCTGCCCAAAATGTGTTTCCGCACTGCACTACCAAAGCCAATGCCAGAGCGACAACATTCAGCATTCACAAATGCTTGTTTTTATTGTCACTGAGACTAAAGAGGTTCTCTTTTCTCACCTTGTTAATGCCATTCATATACTTAAAGGTATCAATCATGTCCCTTCTTCCCTTCTCTCTTCTAGGGAGAATATGTTCAGGTCCTCCAGCCTCTTCTCATATGTCTTGCCCTGCTGACCTTTCACCATTTTTGATGCCCTCCTCAGGGTCACCTGTAGCAGGTTAATGTCCTTCTTCAGGTAGGGACACCAGTAGTGCATGCTATACTCCAGGTTCAGTCATACCAGTGATCTGTATAATGGCAATATGATTTTCTCCTCCTGGCCCAGTGGCACTGAGGGTTGAGACATCTGCCTTACCTCATGCAATGCTGGCAACCCAGGTTCAGGAGTGAATTCGGACAGCCAGGGGTCAGATGGGGACAACAGAATCGAGTGTTCAGAGGACTGCTCTTCTCTCCTGGGAGGGGTGGGTTGTGATCCCCAGCACCCAGTGGCTCCCAGTGGAGACTGGGACTACTGTAGCCAGGGACCCTGCTATGCCCCCTGGGAGGGGCCCCTCCATGGGGTTTAAGCCACAGTCCTCCACATCATGCTGTCGTGGCAGAGGCTGGGTCAGGGGAAGCTTGATCGGATGGGGGAAGAAGGATTCCCCTGCAGTTCAGAGAAGCATAAGGAGAGTTTAAAAAAAAATATGACTTTCTCCCACCTGCTACTGATCTCCTGGCAATGCAGCATAGCATTCTGTTGGCTTTTGCTGCCACCTCCTTGCAGCATGAGGAGTGCTTCAGGTCATCAGTGATTTTCACCCTAGGTCTTTCTTTTCCTCTGATTTGGTTTCCAGGACCCCTCCCAGGCCATACTCCAGCCACAGGTTCTTACCTCCAATGTGCATGACCTTGCCTTTCTTCACAGTGATCCCAAGTTTCCATATTCTCTCGAGCTTGGCCAGATTCTTCTTTAGGTCCTGTGTCCATTCTGCTGTATCCACTGTCTCACAGAGCTTAGTGTTGTCCGCAAACAAACAAATCTTGCCCTTTATGCCTTCTTCAAAGTCATTAATGAAATCACTAAACAACACAGTCCCAGGTACTGAGTGCTGCATGTCCTTGCTGGTGACATCTCCAGAACCTGAGAGCTGCCCCCACTCTCTGGTTCTTGCCTGTCAGCCTGCTGGCTACCCATCCAGAGAGTCTTTCGCCTACCCCCCGATCCTCCAGTTTCCTGATCAATCTCCTACGGAGCACAGAGTCAAAGGCATTGCCGAAGTCCAAGTACAGATATCAACTGAATTTTGTCAGTGGTTCAGAGCAATCGGGCAATTGATCCTGAGACTGTGGTTTTCTCCATTCTGTTTAGAGGTAGCAGGTGTTTCAGTTTTCCAGGTTCCAACTGATAGTCAGTCTGAGAAAAGCTGGGGAGCAGACTGAGGAAGTCCATGGGAGTGCAGAGCTTAGCAGACTGTGCATATCCCCCAACCCCTGACAAGCTGGAACACCTGAACAACCAACCCCCTGATCTATGTGGTTGTCTTTATCTATGTTTAACTCTAATGTGTAGAATTTATTCCTTTTTTTTGATAACAGTATATGAATGTGTGTTGCAACTGTGCACTGATTGTGTGACTTCCTTTTCATTTGTAGTTCTGAAATATTTGTACCTTCTATATCTAGACTATAACAACTGTTGATATCAAAAAGTTTAAATGATTGTAATATGAGTAAAATCAGTGACATTGAGGAAAGGCAAATATATAGAAGACATTTCAGTAACTTTTTATATATACAGTTTAGCAAGTTGTGTACCTTATATGAAAGCTTTTATGTAAAGTTTAAGAAACTTTACATTTGTATATCATTTTAAATCACTTGCTTATAACTAGATGTGTCTGTTAAGCCTCAGATCCGCCCCCTGATGAAGATCCCATTTTGGGTTGAAGCTCTGGGGCATTGGGTTCTTGGGTTCTTGTCTAGGGACATTGTTGCAACAATAAATCACTTTACAGTGCAATTTACTGCTGGAGCCTTTTTGTCCATGAGTGCTGTGTTCCTCTGTTTTGTGCATACTTCTTGGTGGAATCCTGTTGTGTTGGTGATGAGAGCTGCCCCACCCTCTGGTTCTTGTCGCTCAGCCTACTGGCTACCAGTCCAGAAAGTCTCTCGCCTACCCTCAGATCCTCCAGTTTCCTGATCAGTCTCCTATGGGGTATAGAGTCAAAGGCCTCGCTGAAGTCCAAGTACAGATATCAACTGCTTTGTGTCAACAACTCAGAGCAATCAGGCAATTGATCCTGAGACTGTGGTTTTCTCCATTTTGTTTAGAGGCAGCAGGTGTTTCAGTTTTCCAGGTTCCAACTGATAGTCAGTCTGAGAAAAGCTGGGGAGCAGACTGAGGAAGTCCATGGGAGTGCAGAGCTTAGCAGACTGTGCATATCCCCCAACCCCTGACAAGCTGGAGCACCTGAACAACCAACCCCCTGATCTATGTGGTTGTCTTTTATCTATGTTTAATTCTAAAGTATAGAATGTATTCCTTTTTCTTGATAACAGCATATGAATATATGTTATAACTGTGCACTGATTGTGTGATTTCGTTTTCATTTGTAGTTCTGATATATTTGTACCTTCTATATCTAGACTATAACAACTATTGATGTCAAAAAGATGAAATGATTGTAATGTGAGTAAAACCAGTGACATTAAGGAAAGACAATTCTATAGAAGACTTTTTAGTAACTTTTTATATATAGTTTTATGTACCTTACATGAATTATTTTATGAAATGTTTTAACAACTTAAATTCTGTGTATCACTTTAAATCACTTGCTTATAACCAGGTTTGTCTGTTAGGAGGCCTCTGACCCACCCCCTGACAAAGACCCCATTTTGGAGTGAAGCACTGGGGTTTTGGGTTCTTGTCTAGGGCCACTGTTACAACAATAACTCACTTTGCACTGCAAATTAACACTGGAGTCTTTTTGTCTATGAGTACTGTGTTCCTCTTTTCTGTGCATATTTCCAGCTGGGATCCTGTTGTGTTGGTGATGAGAGCTCTTTGAGTTTATAAACAGAATGACAAGTTTGGAGAAAAGCATCTTGCACTTAACAGACCATGGTGAGGGAGCAGTCTTGAAGATGGAGGTGTTTAATTTCACATGGTGCAGCTGCAATGTGGGAGAGGCAGCTTCTGTTATGGGGCTGGGCTGGAAAAGTGAGTAATCAACTTTCTGCCTTTCTGAAGAGTATCTCACACTGTGGGAGTGCATGAGATATAGACTGTCTGATTTTAGGAAAAGGTTCTTCAATCTGTTGGAGTTTAAGTACTTTATTCTCTATTTACCAGAATTTACTACTGTAACTCAGTACTGTATTACTGTCTAGTACTGTAAACTTACACAGACAACCTTTTCAATTTGGTGGCAGTGTTTGGGATAATATGTTTTCAAAATCTGGTGAAACTGGACCTTTTTGTTTGACTACTGCATCATTAGCACTGTCAGCTATTAAGTCTGTACCCCTGTTGTCAGAGAAATATTTAATAGTTGTTTATTTTGTTGTTTTCTTTACATATGTTCTGTTGGAGTGGTTGGGGCAGTGTGATTATTTACATACAGCATGTGCTGTATAATTTGCATGTATTCTAGTACAAGTGGGGTTATTGTGGGGCTTAAGTTTTGTGGGTGCTATTTTTCTTTTGGTTTATTGTTCTGTGTTGCTTTATTTTATTTTGTTTTTACTATAGGGCTGGCATTATTTGTAAGGGACCACCTGTGGCTGTTATGCCTTTTCAAGGGGTCCCTGACAGCTGTGTCACAGGTGGTTATCAACCACTGTGTAGGGTTGGGGGTCCTCTGGGGGTAGAACAATGGCTTTGACTGGATCACTAGGACTGTAGATAAAGGTCATGCAGTGGATTTATTCTACTTAACTTCAGTGAGACATTTGACTTAGCATCTTGCAGAAGGCTGCAGAAAAAACTAGAGGATCAGGGTTCAGTGAAGAACATATATAGGTGGGCAGAAAGTCACATCCGAGTAGAGGAAGGTCAAAAGTGGTGTGCTACAGGGATCAGTCCTCAGTCCAGTCCTTTTCAACATGTTCCTCAGTGATATAGGAGAAGAATTCATGGAAAGATGTGTCTCTTCACAGATGGCACTAAGCTCTGTGGTAGAGTTGACAGCAAGGGGATAAGGGAGATGTAGTGGGACCTGCAAAGGTTAGAGAGGGGGTCCAAAATTTGGCAGCTGAAACTCAATGCCAAAAAGGGCAAGGTGATCTATGTAGGAAACAAGAACCCCAGAGCAGACTATTGGATTGGAGACATTAAGCTGGATACCACCTTGGAGAAAAGGGACATAGGAGTTGAATAAGTGATTGTCTTAAACAATATTGCTATTGCAAAAAGGCCTACCGTAAGGCAAACAGGATGCTGGGGTATATTGGGAGGAGTTTTGACAGTAGGAGGAAAGACTTATTACTACTTATCTATATATCACTGGTGAGGTCACACCTGGAGAACTATACCCAGGTCTGGAGTCCTCACTCAAGAGAAGAGAAGGATGGGCTGAAGATGGTGTAGCAGAGGATCAGCTTAGGGCACTGTACATGTACTCGCTTGAGGCCAGACAAGACACAATTGATATGATAGGGACCTTCAAGTTCCTGAAAGGAATGAACAAGTTTAACTGCAAGGAAATATTCAACAGGACTAGCGATTCTAGAACCCAAGGACATGAGTGGAAGCTGGCAGGTGGAGGTTCAGAAGGGATGCGAGAAAGTTTTATTTACAGAGACAATGTTTGAGCCATGGAACAGTCTACCAGTGGAGCAGGTGGGTGCCAAAAACATGAATGGTTTCAAACATGGTTGGGAAACAGTTAAGGGCTTAGTAGTTACTCATAAGAGCAATAGTAAGACTGGGAGCAAGGGGTGTATAGTGTAGACAAAAAACCCATAGTGGCAAATGGTTGTAGGGAATGATAAGATGCTATGGCCAGACTGGATGGGCCATTGCTCTTTTTCTGCCATCATTATCTATGTTTCTATATTTCTATACTTGGAGGAGAAAAGATTATAACATTTCCAAGATTACTTTTGTTACAGCCTTCATCCTGTTTGCTAATTATGGCTCCTATGCACAATGGGGTGGAAGGAATGTGCCACAGGCACGTAGCCCACCCACAGAGCTCTGCACCTGTGGACAGATATGCACCTGGTGGCATTCACAACTGCTGGCCACCTGTCTGTGGCCCCGTTCCCCTGATCAGATGCCCATCCCAGGTCCCTCAGTGGATCCCTTACATGGCAGGGCATGCATTGACTGTGCACCCCTGCTGATGTCAGAGGGCCAGCAGCCATGGAGGTGTGAGGAGTGCAGTGCTGCTGGCCATCCTGGGCCATGGCACAGGTGGTATAGTGCAGGTATGGGTACAGGGGGGATGATGGTGCCGCAGGGGTTGGGGGGTCCACTGACCATCAATGATAGGCCAGATAGGCCAGGATGGATTGGGGGCCATGGGTGGGGGGATGAACCAGGTGTGCTATACTGTGTGGGGGGATTCCTGTGCAATATCATGGGGGGCAGGCATACAGGACAGGAGTGGGGATGCTCCTGTGCCTCTGGGTGTCTCACAGGCCACCTGGGCACCGTGGGGAACTGTCTGCATGGTGGCACTTATGGGTATTATGGCAGGGTCCCCCCTGCCATAACCTGCATTGTCTTCTGCACCCCTGTATACAGCACTACATGGCATAGTGACTGTTACATAGTACTGCCATGCCCCCACCTGCCCCCAGTGCATTGCTGTCTGTGCATCCAGGGGATTGGGTGCTTAAGGATTTTGCACCCAGTTAGTGCATCCTGCATGGGGGGGTGCAATGGGTGTGGAGTGGTTACATGCTAGAGATGCATGGCGCATAGTCACTCTGTACAATCTTGCATAGGGGCCCCTATTTGTAATGTCATATGTAACAAACTCTAGCAGAAGCCAATATGGCTACAAAATAATGGTATTGTGGGCAGTGAGAAATGAGTAAACTAGCAATTTTTGCACTAATCACTGAACCACCAAACTGCACTTTTTAATTGTGATATACACACACACTGACTAATCCATATACACATATATGCATATATATTCCAGCATCACATAGCAGTGCACTGTCTACACACATTTTTAAAGATTAAAAAAAGACATCGAGAGACAATTTTCTTCTTTTCAGGCCCCAAGGGACATCAGAGGGTGAGGGGCTGCCACTAGACATTCTCATTTAAATCACCAGTGATATGCACAATGTTGAAAGTGATCCAGACAGTGGGGGAATGTAGACTAGCAATGTTTGCACTAACCACTGAGCCACCTAACTACACTTTCTAATTGTGACACACACACACACACACACACACACACACACACACACACTGACTAATACATATACACATATATGCATATATATTCTGATACAACATTCAGTACAAGTCACATTAAACTGCCCCTCCAACTTACTGGTTTAGCATTTTTTAGTGAGTTGTTTAATGTGTGCACTGCTCACTGCAATGAATTAATAAAAGTTTCCTAAAGATTTGTTTCTAGCTGCTATTCAGTTTCAGTTTACTGTACTTTGCAGCACTCTGGAAACTTTTATCAATGCAGTGCATGAGCAGTGCACACATTAAAGGGACACGGTCAGCTTTCAGCAGCTATACTGAACTTGTGTGACCAGTGTGCTTGTAATAACAACTATGGTAAAATAAACTATTCATCTGCCCCAGTATGAGTAACAGTAAGATCTGTTACCTAAATTTTAAAAATGCATACTTTAGTGTGGACCAAGCACATTACCTTAGTGCTTGGCCGATCTTCTGCAGCTGGATACTTCTTCTCAATGTGAACATGCATTGCACATGTGCGAATTTCCTGAACAAGTATAAGTGATAGTTGGGGCTAAAAGTGCATGCTCTTCTGAGCATGGGGATCTTTGTAAGAATAATGAAGAGCACTGCAAGTCTTACTTTTACCACTTTGAAAAACAGGGCCGTGATCCTGAGCATGCGTGTCACGTACGTGGCAATATTAAGCACATGCTCAAGATCATGATCTTGTTTCTCAAAGTGGTAAAAGTAAAACTTGCAATGCTCTTTTTTATTCTTGCAAAGATTTTTGTCTATCCAGAATCAATATCTAACAGTATTTGGCTAGTGGGACTGCTGCCAGTTTAGACTCCTGTCCATGAACATCCACATGTGGTGACACAGGTGGCAGTGCAGGAACAGACAGTCAGGACCACCCTTGCAGTGTATACACACACACACACACACACACACACACACACATACATCAGAATAGGTAACATATACAATGAGAAAAAAATGCACACACATACTTGTAATGCAGCACAAGATGAAACCATATCCCTAAACAGCCCCATATAAACTAATATGAAGCACCATCACATTATGATAACAATGGATGCATATGGACACCTCTGAAGAGCACCCCCCCCACACACACACACACGCAATAAACAGTATGACTTGATATAGTGGTGATTAGACATTAAAATAATTAAAAACACTAAATAAATCCAAGGTAAGTCTCCGATTTGTGTCATCTGAATCGGAACTGTCAGTCTCTATGTTAGAATCAAATGCAGCTTGTGCCCTCTGACACTGATTAACACTGGATACGGTGGGTTCAAATTGATAAGGTTTGATACCAATATTAAAGTTTAAACATGTGTCCTCAATATCTTTATATTCTTCTACCTCAAACATGATGAATAGTGAGCACAGGCATGTAAAGATTGTTGAAATCCAAAGTTAAAAAACAAACTCCCTGTAACGCAGCTAGCTTAGCTGATCTAAGTTTTCAGGAAGAAGGCACATAAACAGTACAGACTGCAAACTCCTTTTTCAGTACTTTAGCAATAGAAATTCAACAGCATAAGTTTTAAGATGAAAAAGTGCATATGAACAACCCATTTCAAACCTCAATTGTAAAAATAAAACTAACTTAAATGAACTGTGTTTGGGGTCATTTAACTTATCTTATGTGAGTGCTGTAACATCATATGATTTACTACATAAACATTCTATTCTGTGACATTTGACTTACTCACTGCTATAGTCCAAGGGTTGTCTGCTAATCTCCCTTTATTGCTGGGAAAGGCTGACTGAGCTGACATATTTTTGAGCTATGAACCTTTCTTGAAAGACAGTTCTAACCAGATTGAAGTTTAGCACACAAAACAGTGCTTTGAAACACTGCTCAGCTGAGGGAAAATGGAGAAATACCACAAAAGATCTAATTTTACCAAGTCCATTAGGAATCAGGAAAACTCCCATTTTCTACTGTAATAGCAAACCGTCTGCAGGGCTCTACCCACTGCAGCTGTAAAAACTAGAGTACACTGTAGACTGGCTAGATTTGTAAATAACAGCAGGAGGAAACACTAGAATGTTTTTACAAAGGAGGGCAACATTTGAGGAATTCTTAGGTGTACAGTGATCAGCTAATGCTGCAATCACAAATCTTGCTAACAAACCAGCCTAGAGGATCATTCCCTGTGGAAAATGTAAATCATGAATTATGGTATCAAAAATGAAACAATTTTTAAATCCAAAACCAGAAATAGTGGTGCATCTTAATTCGTTGGTTTTTGGGGATACAGAAGGCATGTTGATAATGTTGTGGAACATTCTATACAACTGTGAGAACATTTTTGTTATTGTAGACTAGGGGAACATATATGAGTCATCAGGGATAAAAATAGTCAATATGCTACTGTAGCTAATTGTGTAATGTGCCAGCCAACATCAGTTATTTTTCAAATTTGTGATGTTGGAGGAAGCTGAGACATAGTCTTGGGTATGCCATTTTCATAAAACAAAAACTCCAAAGGAGAGAGGTAGTTGTTGGATTGTTAGTACTAGAGCTAAAGAATGGCAAGATCTCAATTGAGAATAAGAGTTGCCACTTTTTTAGGATACAATCAGTGAATTCACCATAACTTTTGCCTGTTTTTCCTTTTCTGTCAGCATTGTTCATTACCAAGGCACCTCCCAATTTCTCTAGCTTGCTTTTGGTGTTTTACTTTTCCTTTACAATCCTATGTATTCTTTCTCCCAGTTAAGCTCCCATCCTGTTTGTCTGCAGTACATTTTTCCTAAAAAGACCATCTCTGTCCACCAAGTATCCCTGCCCCTTAAGAATGTGGACCCCTCATTTTTGGCTCATTACCTAACCAGTTGTTCCTCAGTTTTATTGCTCTCTGTCTCCCTGGATCAACCCTTGGCAAATGTACTGTAGGAGCTCTGATATCTTACAACCCCTGTTCTTAAAGTCTTATCTCAGCTCCCTAAAATCCTTCCTAATGTCCTCACCCATTCTTTTACTTACGTTGTGAGAACACATGTGAACCCCTACGGAATCCTTCTTACATCCTGTAAGTACTCCATATGTTAACCTCCATAGATGTTCTGCCCTTGCATCTGGAAAACAAATCACTATCCTATTCTCCTTACCATTCATAAATACTGTTCCATCCATGAACTTAACTATTAAATCCCCTATGACCACCAGCTACCTTGATCCCTCTTCTTCCAAAGAGCTGCAAGTAACCATCTCTGTAGTTACTCTCATGTCACAAGCCCTCCCAATTCCTCCTACCTCCACCTCCCTTAACTCTGCTAGGACCTCCAAACTGGTCCTAAGCCTAACAGACTATCTGCTAGTGTTTTTGCTCTGTACTGCCTCTTTTGCTTCCTGCCTTGTGCTCTTATACACTCCTCATCCTGATCCTTGTCTGGTCACCCCCCTCCTACTGTCACTCCATGCTTCCCCAGTCTGTCACTTCACGCTATCCTCAGTTGATTATTTCTCCCCCATGCACCCTCCTTCCATTGTGCTCTCAGCAGGGACTGGTTGACAAATGTCTCCAAACCCTTGATTTTGTGCATTCTTGTCAAACTATCCTTTAGCTCCCAACTCTACTGCAAATTGCTAATCATGATGAACCTTGTACATACAAACCCTTTTCCATCTTTGCCCTCCTCCACTAGCTTATACATCCCATTGTCTCCACACCTAATTCTTGTTCCCTTTTCCAGAGCACAGTCTAGTTGTCCCCCATGTTCATCAGTATCTATTTTGTGTCCAATCCTGGCCTTCTTACCTTATTGCCAAGTAATTACAGCAGACCAGCAGATTTACTGGCCTCCCAGCCTCCTCATTCAGCTGCCTGCCTTTGTCCCCTCACTTTCACCAAGCTCTCCTTCCTTCACTGGGATTTTCTTTTTATACATCCCCCTTTCCCTCTTCCAGCCTTGACAGGTCCTGTACCAGAAGTGTTGCCACTCTTCTATCCTACCAAAGCCTAAAACCTTAAATATTTTATTTTGTCTAATATGCCCTTCTGAACTGTTCTCTATCACACTGCCTAAGTTAAAAGATATTTTCTGAAACAATCTGTTGTACATTAACATCAACAGCCGTGTTTCTCCTGCCCTGTCTACTACAAGCCACATTGGTGCTTGCTCCACCCACTTCTTGGTTACATGTTATTTAAAATTAGTTTTTGCTCTTTCCTCTCTCCTGCCCAGATATTTCAGCTCTTTCCACTATGTACACCACTAAATAAGTTAATCTTAACGATTTATTTTACTTTGCCTCACTGAGTATCCTTCATTTTTTTCATTTTGGTCTGTTCATCACATCATACAGAATATAGTTGCTTTGTGGGACCTCCTATTGAATTTTCATCTTATGAAGATGGTTCGCTACAACCTGAAATGTAATCTGGAGCCTCTCAAATGCATGGTGGAAGTGGACCTCTTGAGAATGAGGACAATTTTTGTTGAGGGAGCTAAGAAAGATTTCAAGAGCTATACCATTGCTCTTGCAGCCTCCTTAGACTCCCTTGCACCCTACTGTGTTTGTCCCTTAACATCCAGCTGCAGCTCACCATAATACCAGGACAGGCTGAGACAGTTGAAGGCAAAAGGCCTGAGGATGGAGCCTTCTTGGAGGAAATCTGGTTTTCTGAAGGATAGATTGGTACTGAGGACTAATTATTATGAGTATCAGTGGACAATTACTGTGAAAATGACAGAGTTCCTGTCACTGGTGGTTGCTGTCGGGAAGAACATACCAGATCTGCTCTACCACACCATTGACACATTATTAAATGCACCCTATCTCCTATCTGGAAGACCTTTTTCAGCAGAACAGTGTGAGGAGTTCAGCATGTTCTTCCTGGACAAGATATCCTCTGTTAGAATGAGGATCTCCACAAGTGGCTTGTTGTGGGCCAGTAGTTGTCAGCTATTAGTGAGCCAAGGCAGTCTTCTGCCTTTAGGAGAATTTGAACCAGTATTGATGGATGAGGTGATCCATGTGATCACTGGACCAGTCATCACTCAGATCCTCAGGTGTTTCATGAAGGAATTTGGACCCTGATATGCTTGCAAGTTGCAGACCTGTCTCAACCCTTAGTCTTTTAGGTGAAGTTTATTGAGGAGGTGATGGCAGTGGAGATGAATCTGGAGAAATGTGACTTTTGTGAGCTTCTCTCACCAGGATTCATGCCATGGCACAGCATGGAGGTGACTCTGATTAAAGTGTTTAATGATCACCACATAGTGAGAGACAGAAGAAAGTGTTCCATCTTCATCCTTCTGGATCTCTCATCAGCATTCAACATGGTGAACCTGGGGTCATATAGGATTGCCTGAGGCACTACATAGGACTCACAGGCATGGTGTTACAATGTTTGAGTTGTACAGCTTGTGTAGGGCACAAAAGATTACAGTGGGTAACTCCTCTTACAAGGTAGCTACCATATCCTGTGGAGTGCCAGAGGGCTCCATCTTGGCCCCAATGCTGTTCTCAATGTACACATTGCGATTTCATGAGATCATTAGGTGGAACAGTATGGGTTTCACTGCTATGTATAAGATTCACAACTGTAACTGCCTTGTACTGTGTGCCTAAAGGGACAAATGCTCCCTCTGTGTTGAGCAGTTGTCTGGATGAAATGAATGCATGGATCCCCTCCAGCTGACTCAGCATCACCTAAGATAAGTTGGAGGTAATACTGATGGAATTAGGCCACCGTGGGTCAGCAATGAAAGGTGATGCTGCTACCATACCATCCATATGTGACAGTACACTTGGAGCTAAGGATAGGGAGGGAAATATCCTGAACTTACCCACTCATTCCACCTTTTCCATTCTAGCAAGGTGGGCTTGCTATACTTTCCCCTCTTATAGATTGATGTTATATGGGGCAAAGCAGCTTTTAGAAATTGCAGCCCCACTGCTTTGTAACAGTCTTCCATCATTTGTTTGTAATGCCTACTCAGTGGAAATTGTTAAAAATGTATTCAAGACCTACCTTCAATAATGCCCAATTAAAGAGCAACTCTACACTTCAGCATGTGCCTTCATAAAAAAAGATATTTCAGCTATTACAGCTAACTAAAAAATATGTTTTTTTTTCATTTTCAATGTTCCTTTCCAAGATTTACAGCACATCTTGTAGTCCATCTAAAAGGTCTGAATAGAAAACATTTGAAAATATTTGCCTCTTAACTGTTAACCTCACAGTGCCTTTTTTGTGACATCATAGTGCTTACCATGACAACAGACTGTGATGTCACAAACAGTAATTGTGTGGTTAGCAGGGGAGAGGCAAATACATTTTCAAAGACTCATTGAACTAAGCACTGCATTTTCTACAATATTTAAAAGACCAACAGTAGGGGAATGTAAAAATAAAACAAGTAACTAGAAAACAGTAACGTTAAAACATAATTAATGTAAATCTACTGGTTTTAAGCTTTCTATTATAATAGAGAATTGATTTTTAAACACATACTTCTTAAATACATAGTCCACTTTGGTGCATAGGTTTCTAAAGTCTGGATTGCATTTGTAACTCCTTAATGCTAATTGGACCTGTTAAATGCATTTAAGAGCCCTTTTAAAGACATAGATTGGCTTCCACAGGACAGTGATCTAATACTTCATGACCTAACTGAGTATTTTAGTGATCAACAACTGTCCGTAGATGTTTATTGCAATACAAGTGAAGCACACAATCCCTCCCAGTCACTTACAATCAGTAATTAGATCAAAACAAAGGTGTCTCAGTGAGTACCTTTATAAAAGGACCCATTTTTAACAATGTAAATGCAGACATGTATGTTTTTCCAATAGAAAATGCACAAGCTCTCTTAACAGCATAGACCACTTAAACACATACTCACAGCTGACACTTGGGACTGTTTGGATTTAAGGATGAGCGATAACAGGCATAATACAAGATCACACATCTTATAGTTGCAAGGAGAATCTAGTCACACCAAGAAGAGGGAATCATGGTTTAGTCATTGGGTGGTCAGCCTCTGGAGCTCATTACTAAGCAAGGTGGTGGGTAGTGAGAGTATGGAGATCTCTGAGAAATGTCTAGATGACTACTGCAATAGGAAGAAGACCAAGGGTTACTCTTTTTAATGTGCGAGCTGGTACGGGCAATGCCTACTTGGCTCAAGTAAACCTATGAAACCTAGGGTTTGCATTTGAGAGGGCTCCACTGCATTTATGTTACATTACTGTAATTATTTATAGATTGTTTTTGTATATCTATTTTAATAGGCTCTTTAGTTTTTTAATGTACTGTTTTATGACTACTCTGCTGCTATTTCTGTAAGGCATCCAGAGCCTTATGAATTGGGCATCATTTATACATCTTGCCTTGCACTGTCTTCCTGCTCACAGCCTACAATTCCCTAATATTTTAATTGAGGTACTGGGGTACTTGGAATTTCAACTCCTACAGTGCTGAGCATGCAGTGCCTCTGAACAACTCGCCAAACCAATAGCAGCATGACACACTTAGAGTAGTTGATTTCATTTCTTAGAAATAGACAGTCTTAACAGAGGTCAGTAAATATTTTATAAACAAATTCCTGAAAAACTGGAAATATGCATGTTTCACTTGTACAGAGGAGGCTTATGTGTGTGTTGGTGCTAGATAGTTAACATGTGACTTATTCAACGTGATAAAAGACAGAGAGAACTCATGGGCGATTTTTGAAAAATTGGACACCCATCACTTTTGGTAGGTTTATTGCTGCCAGAGAAATAAATTAATTCACAGATTAAGTCAGAAAAAAATGTAAAGAAGTAAATTGATAACAAAAGGAGTTTGTAAAAGTATTAATGAGGGCTTGAATGGGGTTGATATAACATAGATTTAAAATGTTCTGAATCAATAAATAGTGATGCATTCACAGATTTATTAGCCATGGAAAATATACTCAGCCTTTTCTAATTTTAATGCCTGTAAGGAGTCATATTCTAATGCAATACATCCTGTAATTGAGCAAATTATAAATGATGATTATCTTCGATTTCACCTTAAAGTAGCATTTGAAATGGATATTAACTTCTTAGGAAAATCAGCATCGGGAAGACCACAGGTAGTGATGGAATGGAGCCTAAGCTCTTGAAATTAGCTGTCCCAATCATCTCTGCTCCAGCTTCTGAGATGAGTATAACATCCTTTCTCACTGGGTGTGTTCCAAATAAATGGAAAGTGTTTCATGTAATCCCATATTCAAAAGAAGAGATAAATCTCTTGTGGTGAATGCCAGACCCATCTCATTACTTCATACTCTGGGAAAATACAGGAGATGCTGATGCACTCCCAGGTGTAATCTAATTTAGACTCCTGAGGGCTACTTACAAGTAGCCAACATGGTTTTTGTCACAGTCACGGTACCGCAACTACATTGCTTAGGTTTATAAATGACAAATCCCTTGTTACTGTATGAATAAGGGTAAGACTACTGGGGCAGGTTTGTGGGCCTGACCAAGAATCAGGGAAATGGTAAGGGGGATTAGGGGAAGCCTAATGGAGTTATACACCATGATACCAACAAGCTAGCTGGGGGAAGGAAATAGTATAAAGTAGATTCAAAGAGTTAGGGAGGACCTGCAGGGAGGTAGCAAGATTGCTGGCATTCTCAGAGGTGTTACCAGTGCCAAAAGCCTACATGGTAAAGAAGACAAGGCTAGAAGAATTCAGAGTCTTGCTTTAGGGATGGTGCAAGGAGGAAGGGTTTGTGTGTACTGAGCACTAGGTGGGATACTTGGTCAAATAAAACACTGTATGCACCAGACAGAATACACGTCAGTAGGGAGGGCTTGTGGGTACTCAGGAATAAACTGGGTGTACATAACCCATAAAATAAATTTTAATTACTGACGGAGGAGTGCGGGAAGACCTATAGGCCCAATGACTCTGGGAGGAGGAGGTCATGAGATCTCCCCCATACCAGTAGAAGGGGTCTGGAGGGTGAAGAGGGAATGGAGCAGTCAGCAAAGGGGCATGAGGGAGCACACAGTGGGGCAAGAGGAAGGAAAGATGTGGGGGAAGGGAAGGAGGCTCAGATTCTAGGTGGAGAGTGGTGTACCTGAATGTGCAAAGTCTTGGCAACAAGATGGATGACCTGCAGGCAATACTAAGAAAAGGAGTGGTGGGCATTACAATAATCACCGAGACTTGGGCCACACCAAAACATGACTGGGGCCTCTCAATCCTAGAGTACAAATTATACAGGATGAACATGACGGTAAGGAAGGAGGGGTGGCAGTTTACATCAGGGAGGGTATAACATGAATGAGGAAGGAGGTTGGGGGGAAGGCAGAAGCAATGTGAGTTCAGTTGCTGTCCAATAGACAGAGGTAGGTGAGGTTGGGGGTGGTTTACAGACCACCCAACTAAGATGAGGAAAGAAACAGAGAACTGAACTTGCAAATATTCTGAGGAAGCTTAGCAGGCAGCTAAGTGAAACGTCAGTGTATTTTCATTGTCTCCACTGGACCTTTACCTGTATGTGCCTATTTTATATAAAGAAGGACTATTAAAACTCTATGAATCATCCACGTGTTTCCTTTGTGGGGTAGCGGGTGCTTTGTATTGCTCTACATTTGCTGTTTGTACTACAGCACTGCTGCACATTCCTGGTGCTCCATTCAGTTTGTTCCAAATATCGAATGCTGAAGAGAAGGGAGAGGTAGTAATAGTGGGGGACCAGAGCGTACCAACCATGACATGTGCAAAGAGTCAGGTGATCCTGGAAGCATTGCAGAATGTGTTCCTGACAAAGTGAGTCACAGAATCCACCCTGGAGTAGGCAATCCTTGATCTGGTACTCACGAATGTGAAGCATGCACATGGGTTCGCATATTGAATGAATACTTCTGTTCAGTCTTCACCAGAGAGAAAAACGGACCTCTGCCAGCAGTGGGGAGAAGTGGAGTGGGGGAGAGGTGAGCACAGATGTGGTGGTAGAGGAGGACAGAGTGAGAAAGGGCTGCTAGCACTGAAGGTAGAAAAATCACCAGGCCCTTATGGAGTACACCCAAAGGTGCTGATGGAACTGGCAGATGAGCTTATGGAGCCACTGGCAGGCCTGTTCAATAGATCACTGGAGTCCAACATGGTACTGCAAGACTGGAAAATGGCACATGAGTGCTGCTTCATAATAGTGGTCCCAGTGATGACCCAGGGAATTACAGACCAGACAGTCTGACTTCAATCATGTGCAAGCTCATGGGGAGTATACTTAATGAAAGGTTGGTAGAGTATCTAGAGGAGCATGGTCTTCAGGATGCAAGGCAAACATGGGTTTGTGGAAGGGAGATTGTGTCAGAAGAATCTGACTGACATCACCAAAACAGTAGACAGTGATCAGGCTGTGGACATCCTCTATCATGATTTCAGCAAGTCCTTTGATTCTGTACCCCACAGAAGGTTGATCAGGAAGTTGACAGATCTCAGAGCTGGGGAGAAGATGACCAGATAGGTGGAAAACTGTGTGTGGAACAAGACCCAGAAAGTATTGGTGAGGGGAGTGTTATCTAGTACCAGGAAGGTCACCAGTGGGGTCCCACATGGCTCAGTGCTAGGGCCAGTGTTGTTGAATGGTCTTCATTAATGACTTTGGGGACATCATTAAGAGCAAAATGTGCCTCTTCAAAGATGACACCAAGCTCTGTGGAAGGGTGGACATGGATGAACAGATACAGGACCTGAAGAAGTATCTGGAAAACCTTGAGAATTGGTCCAGGGTTTGTCAGCTTAGCTTCAATGCCAAGAAATGCAAGGGTATGCACATTGCAGCCAAGAATCCTAGGACACAGTACTACCTGGGATGGATCTGGGTATCAGCAACAGATGAAGAAAAGGATCTGGGAGTGATGATCACTAGTGAACTGAAGCACTCCATGCAGTGCAATAAAGCAGCAGCAATGGCAAATAACATGTTGGAATGCTTAGCCGGGGATCAGCAGTAGGCAACAGGTGTTATACCACCCTTGTACACGTCAGTGGTGAGGCCATATCTAGATTATGAAGTACAGTGTTGTTGCTTACACCTTAAAAAGGGATTTAACCTGCTGGAGACAGTCTAAATGAGGACAAGAAAGATGATCACAAGTCATCAGGGTAAAGCATACAAGGAGAGAAATGTACTTCCTGGAGGAGAGGAGGGAGAGAGGGGATATGATTGAGACCATTGAGTACATGGAGGGAATAAATAATGTGGAACAGGAGGGTCTCTTTAAGCTAAGTGGCAACCAAAACATGAGAGGGCACAGTCTTACATTGGAGGGAGGGAGATTTAGGAGAAATGTTAGGAAGCACTTCCTCACAGGAGAGTGGTGGCCAATTGGAATGCACTGCCAGAAGTGTTGATCTGGTTGAAAATAGCGGGCTGGTTCAAGAGAGGCTGGAATAGACATAAGGGAAAAATAAGGGTCATGGTGTGGTCATGGTGCTGATGGAGAGGATGGGGGGATTGGGGAGGGGGGCAGGGTCAGTAGCTTAAACTGTGAACCCTGCAATATGAGCAGACTAGATAGACCAAATGCTTTGTTCTTCTGGCATCTTCACAAGGCATTTGATTTAGTAAACCACAAACTGTTGTTATTGAAATTGGGTAGGATAGATATCAGATGGCTAAACATGATGGCATCTTGTCATATCCTTCTGTGGGCTGTGATGGTTTTCTTCAATGTTGTATGTTGGGTCTGTTACTGCTCACCTTGTTTGTTAATGCATTAAACTATGGAAGTGCAAATGTACTACTGTATGCTGATGATAGTTATATAATGAAGCAGCAGCACTGTGAATAGTACAAATGAGGCCCATGGGAAGGATTTTGCTTGATTACAAAACTGGATCAGATCAAAGAAACTTTTTCCTAAAAGCAAGACAACTAAAGTAGTGATGTTTAAGTCCACATAAAGAGTTAAAAAAATAGACTCATTTGAGATCCATTACCCTCAAAGATACAACATCTGAAATAGTCAACAAATTAAAATATTTGGGGTAGTGCTTGATCCATATCATTAATATTTAGATCATCTAGATCATATAACTAATACATTAAAAAACTGGCCTTTCATGTAAAATTAAGGGATGCTTATGTGGTGTAGAAAGCCAAGCTTTTGCTTTGCAAAGCTTAATTAACATGCTTTTTCATGGGTCTCTTGCAGTATCCATGGACTCAGATAAAGTAATGAATAGTTCAAGAATACTGTTTCCCATGATTGAGTGCTTTTCACTTAGTGTCCCTAGAAACACTTTTTACTGTTTTTATGTACTTATCCCCTCATACCCTTTTTTACCTCTCAGTCCTGTTCCCTTTCCCCAGTGCTAAAGGTAAATGTCAATCTTGTAGCCAACTCAGATGCTATAGCTATGGAATTTAACTCCTATTATGCCTCCTGTGCAACCAAACTGCTGAAGTCCCTCACTAATTACCCCCCCAATGTCACGGCTGCCCCTCTATCCTACTCCCTCAAAAAAAAAATCCACTTCCCATTTCCCCACACCCCTATTTCTCATTCTCTTCAGCCTCCCCGACCGATACACTAAATGCTGTCCTCACCATCAACCCCTCAAAAGGATCTTCCCCAGATGACCATGACCCTTAACTTCTCTCTCTCTCTCAAGCCCAGCTATTGCCTACCCCTTCTCCTTAATCTTAAATTCTCCTTCTCAACCTCTGATGTCCCTACCACATGGAAGCATGCAGTGATCCTCCCCTACCTAAAGGTGGACACCTCTTATCCCCTGGCAACTATCACCCCATCTTACTACTCCCTACCCTAGCCAAACTACAAGAACATCTAGTCCTCTCTCAACTTACCTCCTTTCTGTCTGATACCTCCTTCTTCACCCTTTCCCGATCTGGTTTCAGGAAAAAACACTCTACCACTACCTCACTACTTCGGCTCACTGACTTCATCCTCTCCAGGATGGACAATGGCCAGATCACCTCAGCCATATCTGTCGACCTTGCCAAGGCTTCTGTTACTCTTTCCCACTGCCTTCTCCCTGGTTCCCTCTCATCTGCTGGTCTAACCCCTTCGGCCACTAATTGGCTTAAGGCCTACCTTACTGGTAGAATCCAATCAGTTAAGATCGCAGATGCCATCTAGCCACCCCTCCCAGTCTGCACTGGTGTCCCTCAGGGCTCCCTGCTTGGTCTCCTTCTGTTCTCCATCTTCCTTAATGACCTGCCATCTGTCTGCTTCCCCTCCTCCGCCATACACATGTACACTGATGATACTGTTCTGTATGCATCTGGCTCATGTCCAGCTGAGGTTACATCCAGCTTGCAGCACAACTTCAACAAGGTCCAGCCCTGGTTTGCAAACCATCAATTATTCTTCAATGCCAAGAAGAAAGTCTCCATGACCTTTGGCACAAGGCAGAAACTCTCTAGGCTTCCCTCCCTGCTTACTTTTCACACTCTTGACTGGACTTTTCTTGAGGATACCTATTCCTTCAGATACCTTGTGGTTTGGTTAGACCAACAACTAAACTTCTTTGGACACATTGACGCCATCCAGAAAAAATTGCGCACCAAGCTCAGTGCCTTGTTCAGGAACCGCAGTTGCATCCCTCCTGCAGCTAGGTGTGAGCTTGTCTAGAAGAAGATCCTCCCCAGTTTTTGATTACTGCAATGTAGTCTATGGTGTTGCTCCTACGTCCTCCCTGACCAGATTGGACATTCTCTTCAACTCCTTCTGCCACTTTGCCCTGGATGCTCCCTCTCACACCCATCACTGTGATTTCTATTGAGCCCTTTCCTTGCCCACCCTTACAAATAGACACCTCTCACACTGTGCTAAATTCACCATTAAACACTGGCTGGGTGAACTCTCTTCCTACCACTCCCCTTCATTTATTATACCCCCTCCTCCTTCCCACTCCCTCAGACCTATCGACTCTCACACACTAACTGTCCTGCACCACTCCACTCTCTCCAGCCAGTCTAGGTACTCTCACCATTTCCCTAAAATATGGAACTCTCTACCTCCCCAAATCTGACACTCTTCCTCCCTCTATTCCATCAATACTGCCCTCTCCAACTATCATGCACCTGTTTCTGTTATGACCCGCCTTAATTTCCTTCATCTTGCTCCTTACAGTTCATCCCCCCAATGCCTCTATCGACTCTACTGCCTCTACTGACCCTAGCCTCTCCTAGGTGCTAGTTCTCATACATTTCTCCCTTCCCCTACTCTTTCCATGTTTTTCCCTAGCCTTCACACTCCCCTTGCAGGGTTCTCAGCATCCTGAAGGGGTCCTATAGTGCCTAGGCCTGCCACCTTTTCCTTCCCATCTACCTATCCTTTGCCTTCCAGGTCCCCTTGCAGGGTCCCCAGCACCCTGGAGCATTCCTTGGATCGGGCCTCATCTCCTCCCAGGTGTTAATTCTCATTTCCTCCCTCTCACTATCCTTCTATAACTACAACGCTTAACTGCAGAAGGGTTTACAATAATATGAACTTCCCTGCCCCCTTGCAGGGTTCATCGCATTCTGAAGGGTTCTCTTTTTGGGTCAGGCCTTATTTCCCCTCCTAGGTGTTAATCACACTTACTCCCTCTCTCTCTCTTCCTCTCTAATCCCTACTCCAGTCCACTGTCCCCTTGCAGGGTTCTCTGCATCCTGAAGGGGTATCTCCGGGACATGACTCTGCACTATCTGTCATCTCATCCTCTCTCTCCTTCATCCATTATTTTACTATAACACTTGTTCACTTATTACCATCGCATTTATTAAACGTGCTCATAAACTACATATGTATGTAACACTGTTTGTAACAATTGCCTCAATTACCTAACAAGGTACCAAGTGAGTGGAGTGCTCAAGAAGGGCAAGATGTTTTTGGGGGAGAACCCCGAGCAGTTCGCTCCCCATTCCTTTTGGATTGAGGAAGACTCAGAGGTAGTGGTGAGAAGGGGGTCTGTGGAAGAGATTAAACAAGTGTGAAGGTGGCGGTCAAACTGCTACAAGAAATATGTGAGAAAGTGATGTAACCTTTGTTCATTTGTGCCTTTACAGGACCTCAGAGATGGAATATTTGGATTGTAGGGCATTCATTTATCTATTGCGCAGAGCAGTATGCTGCAGTCTTGCCCAGAGGGAAGCAGCTGAGGCTTGAGTTGGAGCAGATGAAGCTGCAATGGAAAGGGGTCTGGAGCATGAAATGAGCTCAGTTAATGCCATTGTTAGAAGAGTTGAAGTTAACATGGGGTACTCCAGACATGGTAATAATTCATTTGGGGGAAACAACCTTGGAGATACTCCTTGGGAGGCATTGTTCCAGGTGATTAAGGCTGACCCAGAGAGGGTAAAGAGCTGGTGGCCCTGGGTGGAGATTGTGTGGTCCGAAATAACTTCCAGGAGGGTGTGGAGGAAGGCTAGGGACATCAGGTTGATGAAGAAGGTGAGGAAGAGGCTGAATAGGAGGATGGTCAGGTTATTGGGAGAGATTGGGGGGTATGTTTCACACAAGAACATATCCTTCAATGTCCTGGGTCTGTTTAGGTCAGACGGAGTATAGTTTTTGGAGGTGGGCATGTCATTCTTCTTGATGCCATTGGTGGAGTTGGTGGGGAAGTGGTAGAAGAATAAGCTGAGATTTTAGCTCACAAGGGGGGAGCCCCATCTTCCAACTTGGAGCTGGAGATGGGGCAGTGGAAGGGGAGAAAGAAAAGGCGGGGCAAGGGGTGGCAAAAGGGGGTGCAGGAAGAGGGGGAGGAGGGTTGGGATGCACGGGCTGGGATCTGCAGCACCCAAACATGGAGTAAAAGGAGGAAGGGAGAAGTGCTAAGAGCTGGATCATGGCATCTGGGCCTATCAGATAGAAGGTGATGACGATATGTTGGGGGGGTGGTCGGATCATGCGTCCAGACCCTGGGAAGGAAGATCTGATGATGGAGGAACCAAAGGGAAGGAAAAGAATGATCGAAAAAGTATTGGAGAATGTGAACTGTATAGGATTGTGTTTGGAAGTTAATGAATTTTGAAGATGTAAATAATTGAATTGGTATCAAATATACTTGTTGCCTGGCTGAGCATTCAAAATTTCAGCCTGGTGTGACTCATTTCCATAGGGGACTCAACAGGCAATCTAGTTTAATAACTGGTTGAAAGGGCAGTGTGCTGAAGAGGGTTTTGCTTCCTGACAGGCTTGTTTTCTTGAGGGATAAACACCTATTTAAATCAGATGAACTTCATCCAAACAGGGAGGGGACGAGAACATTGGGACAGAAGTTTGAGGCATATATTTCTGGGTGTATGAACTAGCAGGGGGTTGTGGGCTAAGGTCATCCTTGTGGTGGCACTCAGGTGAGGGAGGCATAGCTAGCATTCTTCTAAGTAGTGGGGGCATTCAGGGAGCAGAGGGAAACCCAGTCAGTGTATGTGTCAGGTTGGTGCTCCAGGAAGCAGAAATTATAGTAGACAAACCAGAAGGGAGGAAGGGAGGGAGGAAGGATAAATATGGTGCAGTGGCAGTTAAAGGAGAGTTAGTAGGGGAGGCAGGAAAAAGCATGGGGGATCAAGATATGTAAGAAAATGAAGGCAGGACTGAGGATCAAGGACAAACAGTGGGTGGCAGAAAGGCTGGGGGCAAAAGGTAAACAAGCATCATGGAAAGCTGTTTGCTTGAACACCAGGGGCCAGATATTCAAACATTTGCCTAGTGGGCAAAGTAATTGTGCTATATTTGCATTGAGTTTTCACCCATGCGTAATATTCAAAGGGGGCTTTTGTGTGTGCTGACGGGGTTAGCACACATTAAATAACTGACGCATGCAGTGAGCAAAATGGGGGGACAGGAATACCAGCACAGTGCAATATTCTACACATTTGTGCCATGGAAAGGGGTTAGCGCAGATCACTTTGTGCAGTGCAGATACCCTCAATCAAAACCTGACTTACTCTGGGCAGCCATAGCAGCTGCCTGAGTTACTACAGCCAACAACCAAAGTTGTCAGTTGTGGGAGCACACCTGCCCCTGGTGTCTAGTGGCACCCCCTCTACTGATCACCATCCCTGAAAAGGAAAAAAAAAATGTCCCTGGTGTCCAGAGGTACCACACCCTCTGATCACCAACCCTAATATTAAATGTTCAATTCCTGGTGTCTAGTGGTCCTCCCACCTCCGATCACTAGCCCCATTAGTAAATAAGAAATCTCTAGTGCCTAGTGGTCCACCTGCCCTCTGATCTCTAGTCCCGGTATTAAATGTTTACTCCCCCATACACCAGTCGCCAGCCACATTAGTAAATAAGAAATCCCTGGTGCTTAGTGGTCCCCATGCACTCCAATCGGTAGTAGTGGAGTTCATCCAGACTTTATTTGCACTTTATGGATCTTGTCACTTTTTAGATGAACCAGCTTGGAATATAGACTTTTACTACATATAGGGGACAACCTGATTCTGCTTTCTACAGTTGTTTGGGATATGTCATTAGGTCAGCAATCAATACTAATTATTATTGTAGCTCACACTGGGCCATGGTGGTCTTAGTGGGTTTTGCAGACTCTGATACAACACCATAAATAGTAATCTACAGAAGATGCATACCAAGAGCACCTGACAAAAGTAAGCTACAGTAATTAATATTTATTTCTAACAGCAAGGCTTTTCTACCTACCTATTTGTAGTCTGCTTTACCCAATGTCAACTACTATATTAGGCAGCCCAAGTGGCTAGGCCATATTGTACCTCTCTTTTATGCTGACAACATTGTCTTCTACGTAAGTGCCAAGGATGTGGTAGGGACCCATTCAACTAGTGATGCAGAACCCATATGAACTATAAAACAGATTTCGCATCACTAATTGGCTGGGCCCTTACCACACATCCACACAGACTAACTGAAGTCTGGGTTCTGCCTGATGCAGTTAGTGACCACTTGCCAGTCCACTGCACTTGGACAGCCCAATGCAAAAAAACACCCCAATCTCATCTAACATAGGGTTCTGTGTAATGATCGAATTGCTGACTTAAAAGTGCATCTGAGCTCGCTACCTACTGGAGCTATCTGGATGCCACTCCTGACATTGAAACAGTGCTCGCCTTTCTGATCACTCACTTTAATGAAACCTGTGACAAATTTGCTCTTATTCAGCAGAAAATGATAAAAGGCACATTGTTTAGCTGGGTTACCCAATCACTACTGGACCTACTGTGAACCCATGATAATCTCTGGCTTAAGGCCAAGGCCTTTTGCTCTCAGGCTAACATGCAAAGGTACTGTACCGCAAAGCACATAACAACCGCACTAGTGCAGTTAGGTCAACTAAGGCTGCGTACTGCAGAGAACAACAAAAACGCATCTGGGGAAATGGCCACAAGTTCTGGGACAAGTTAAAAGACCTACTGGACTGCAAAGATATATCCACCCCCTGATTACTTACAGCCTATGAAAAGTCTCCTGCATGCCAACTGAAATTGCTAACACCCTTAATAGAGCCTTTACAGACCTCAGCTCAGTACTACCTACTGATTCATTGCTAACTGATACCTGCAGTAATGACCCTGGGCTGGACAATATGGACCACCCCAGGCCAGCCCGGTGGCTCTGAGGATTGAGGCACTGGAGGCCACACCTTGTGCCATGCCGATGACCCAAGTTCGGGAGTGAGCTCAGGAGTCAGGGGTCAGCAGGGAGGGAGATGGATTGAGTGCCTGCAGGGCTGCTCTCCTCTCCCGGGGGGAGGGTACGGGATCACTCGGCACTCTGGCAGTCCCTGGTGGAGACAGAGGGTGCCACAGAGTGCCAGGACTGCACACAAGGGAGTGTGCTGACACAGGCAGGGCTGCCATGTGCCAAGCGTCAGACATGCAACACGCACGGTGGGGGGGCTCGGAGCACCACAAGAGGAGAAAGAGTGAAATAACCCTCCAGATCGGATAGGTGATGGCCCTGCCAATGCCACTGCCATACACCCAATGCTGGTTCCCCGCCACTACCCCCTGCGGTCTCCCCGGGTTGCCCTCCCCCGACCCAGTGAACTGTGATGAACTTGAAGATGGCGGGGGAACACAGCGGGCGGTAGAATGAGTCAGTGAGAGCAGTGGCCCAAGAGAGTTCCAATCTGGAGGGCCTGAAAAGAAAGTGAAAAAAAAAATATGGCCCACCTCAATTTCTATTTCAAATTTATCACCACTAGTGATACTGTAAAGTACATCAAAACAGTTTTAAGTAAAACAAGAATGGGGAGTGACACAATCGACATGAAGCTGCTAGCTGTGTCCTTGGAAGTACTAGCAATTCACCTCACAAAGATTTTATTTATTTATTTATTTATTGAAATGTTTCACCAGGAGGGCACACTGAACAACAAGTTGCTCATCTCACGGTGAGACCTGGGGGGAGGGGTTACATAGGGTTGTGAAGGATGATCAGTTACAATAGTATGTGGGTAGTACAAACAATACAACGTTGTAAGATTGTGCAGCAGTTGGAACACAAGGTATTGTACAATAAACAGTAGTGGAACATTGGGTAAATTACATATCCAAAATCATACAAAAGAACATATAAACATACAAAACAGTAATAATGCGATAGAACCATTTATAGTGCATGAGTGTACCAGGAGAAGGCTCGAGGTAGTACGCAAGTGCTGTTGGAGTAAAAAGGATGAGGTTAGGTTGTGCACACTGGTGACCCAGAAGGGCAGGTGGAGAAGAGAGGAGGAGAGGCAAGAACCGAATATGAGGAGAAGGGGTAGCCATTTCCTGATTTCCCCCTTCAGAATGTTGAGAACCCTGCTGGGGGGTCATGGTAGGAAGGCAGAATCTGGGGATAGGTATTAAGGTGGGTTAAAGCAGGAACAGCTGAGGGAAAGGTAATTGTGTAGGTCAAAGGTAAGGGAGTAGTTGGAGGAGGAGTGTCGTATTTCAGGGGGGAGGAAATTCCAGATTTTAGGGAAACAATGGGCGAAACCAGTCTGACTAAAGATCTTCAATTTCTCCCTGCAATTTTCTCAATTTCCCAAAATCTGGCAAGCTGCAATCATCACCCCTGTCCACAAAGGTGGGTGATTGCACCTGTGTTACCAACTACAGACCCATCTCGATCCTGCTGCCCTTGTCCAAAGCCTTAGAAAGAATAGTCTCTGACCAACTGGTTGAATATCTTAACAAATATAATATCCTCTGTAGCCAACAGCATGGCTTCAGGAAGTGACACATCACCAACACTACCCTGATAGAAAACAGTAACTACATATATGATGCACTGGGTAATGGTCATTCTGGTTGGTGCCATATATGTTGACCTCATGAAAGCATTCAATCTTGTTAATCACACTCTTACTGAAAAAACTTCACAGCATATTGCTCTTCCACAAGTCAGTGTACTGGTTCCATAGCTATCTAACAGGACACTCTCGAAGGATAAAGATCGATGGTATCCTATCAGACACTAGAGATGTCTCTTTTGGGGTCCCATAAGGATCTATTCTCGGCCCCCGTCTGTTTCTCAATGATATACTCAAGGCCTTCACCCATTCTAGAATACTGCTGTATGCAGATGATGCTGTTATCTTTAACAGCTGCCCCCAGCATGAGGCACTCTCCAGAACTCTACAATACAACTTTACACCCCTTGAGCTTTGGTTCCAACGTAACAAGCTGGTTCTCAATTACAAAATAAAAAACTATGTTGTCTGTTGTCCCACACCTTAAACTAAAACACCACCCCTGATAGTTCACACAGCCTTTGGTGCCACCCTGGAGCAGGTTCACTCCTTTAGGTATCTGGGTGTCACATTGGATGACACCCTGACCTTCTCTGAGCACATTGAGAACACCCCAACCCTCAACAATAGGTAACTTGGAGCATTCTACAGACATAGATTGAATCTCACCCCAGAAGCCAAGTGGCTGGTTGTCTCTGGCACTATCTTTCCACTCATAGATTATGGGTTACCCATATGTGGTGCAGCCAGTGCCACATCCCTGGATAGGATTAAGGTCACTCTAAATAAAGCATTCTGATTTGTCTCTGGAGCTCAAAGACTCACACATACTTACACCTTCTACGAGTAAACCAACTAGATCCACCTGCATGCCCGTCTCAAATTTCAAATTGTCCTTATGTCTGAAAAAGCCCTGCTTGGTCTTACCTCTTCTGCAGTCAGCACTATCTTCCACCCTGTTAGGCAAGACAAAGCAACATTTATTTAAAAGATGCCCAATCCCAGAGGCTCTGGGTGCTGTACAGATAAATAAACACATATTCAAAAACAAAATAAATAAAAAACAAGCATTTGTCAATGCCGAATGTTATCTCGCTGGCATTGGCATTGGTAGTGCCAGAGTTAGAGATGGGAATGGCAGTGAAGTATTGAAGTGACGCCAACTCCACCACCATCCTCTAGAGACTGACAGTCCTTCCAGTTTGACTTTGGGTTTTCAGCTATAACGCTCATGCCATTGTACCTCACCGTACCCTGTAGACACTGACAAGTGTTGTGGTGTGCTTTGGGGTCTTGGGACATTATACTTACCCCATTACATTAGGAAATATGTGGAGGTGGGTGCAGTATAGGAGAATGGGGTGAACTTTGTGGCTGAACACTGCAAGGAACACCACAATGCCTGTCACTGGCTACAGGGTGGGGATGGGGGTGGAATGGCATGAGCATTACAGCTGATGATCCCAAGTCACACCCCTGATGCCTGTCAGTCTCTGGGGGGGGGTGCTACAGTTGGAAACCCTAACACCATAGTCGTGTGTTGGTATTTTCACTCCAAATTTTCAACATGGGCTTTTTGTGACCCCACGTCATGAAGAGCGGCACAATCAGTTTGTAAGCTGAAAGGTGGTTTTGCACAGCAGCTATGCCATTTGGCGACACAGGGACAAAATTGGGCAGGAATGTGGAACATGACAACTGTATTGTTCATGAGGAGGCGTACAAAAATGGCAACGCTGAAAATCTGGAGTGAAAAAAATGAAAAATTGGTGGAATCATTAGCATGCATAGAAACTGCGCAACACATGTCCGTAACCCAATTATTTGTTGGAGTTTTTTAGCCACATTTTCAACATAGGTATTTTGGGACCTCACCTCATGAACAGTGGTGCTGTGATTTTGTTAATCTGTCCCAAAATGTGATTTCTCACTGCGACCATGCCATTTTGCACCACAGCTGCGGAAACACATTTTGGGCAGGCTGTGAAAAATGACAGCTGTACTGTTGATAAGGAGGTGTGAAAAAATGGCAGTGTTGAAAATCTGGCATGAAAATATTGCAAATTTGTGAAGTTACAAGGGTGCGTGGAAACTGCACAACACACGGTTGCAACACAGTCATTTAATGGACTTTCGTAACCAAATTTTTAACCTAGGCATTTTAAGACCTCTGTTCATGAACAGTATCACCGTCATTTCCTCAAACTGTCCCGAAAACTGATTTCACACAGAGACTGTGCAATTCTGTGCAGGACATGGGAAAACACATTTTGGCCAGGATATGTAAAATGACAGCTGTACTGTTCATAGGGAGATGTGGAAAAATACCAATTTTGAAAATCTGGAGTGAAAATATTACAAATTCATGAAGTTACGAGCTTGTGTGGTAACTGCACAATGTTTGCCTGTAAAACACTCATTTTATGGTCTTACATCACCACATTTTCAACATAGGCATTTTAGGACCTCTGCTAATGAACAGTGTCACTGTCATTTTCATAATGTGTCTCGAACATGGTTTTCCCACAGCGACCACGCTATTGTGTGCCAGAACTGCGAAAACACATTTCGGCCAGGAAGTGAAAAATGACAGCTGTACCGTTCATAAGGAGGTGCAGAACAATGGCAATGTTGAAAATCTGGAATGAAAATATTATAAATTAGCGAACTTACGAGCGTGCATGCAAACTGCACAATGCACGCTAGTAACAGTCATTTTATGTAGTATCATCACCAGATTTTCAATATAGGCATTTAGGACCTCTGCTCATGAACAGTGTCACAGTCATTTTTGTAATCTGTCCTGAACACTGATTTCCCACAGTGACTGCGCTATTCTGCACCGGAAGTGAGTAAACACATTTCGGCCAGGATGTGAAAAATGACAGCTGTACTGTTCACAAGGAGGTGTATAAAATGCCAATGTTAAAAACCTGGCATTAAAATATTGCAGATTCACGAAGTTACAAGTGTGCATACCAACTGCACAACGCATGCTCATAAAACAGTCATTTTTTGGAATTTTTCCACCAAATTTGCAACATAGGCTTTTTGAGAGCCCACCTCGTGAACACTGGCACTGTGATTTTGTTAATCAGTCCCAAAAGGTGATTCTGCACAGTGACAGCAAAATCATCTTTTGGGGCCAAATAACACCATGACAGTGACAGAATACATGAGGAGGGGTCCCAAAAACCCCATGTTGAAAATTTGGTGCCAAAATTCCAAAAAATGCCCGAGATATGCATCAAAGTTGAAAAAACCCTATTCATTCCATTATACAGCTTACCGGCATTTCCTCAGTTCGCAGTCGACTTTGAAGAGTGCAGACGTGTTCCCGGTCCACCGAAGATCGCCGCGCCAGAATCCGGAGGTAAGTATGGGGTTAGGGGGGTGTGGGGAGGCAGGGTGCACAGAGGGTGGGTGCAGGTTGTGGAGGGGGGCAGGAAGATGGCGAGGGACCATTATTTTTTCACAGGGTGAAAAAAACAACATTGCGGGACAGTTTTTTTTACAGGGTATTTGGCACACTGGGGTGGGCTCCCAGCGTGTCACCCAAGTGTTTTTTTGGGGGGATGCAGTAGCCGACGGGGGATTGGGCACCCCCATGGCACATATGGAAGGGGAGTGGGGGACATGTGCCAAGGGGGATTGGGCACCCCCCTCGGCACACAATGGGGAGTGGGCTTCCCGTCAGCAGATCTAACTGGGAAAGGGTGGAACTGAAGCCAACATAGATTGGTGCCCCCGTCGGCAAAGAAAACCATTTTTTTGGTGGGCGCATTATGCCGAGGGGGATTGGGCAACCCCTCGACACACACGGAAATGGGGTGGGGAATTATGATGATGGAGTGGCTACCCCATCGACGCATTATGACAGCAAAAGCAGGCAGTCACTGCTGCCATGTTGTCTGCACGTCGGGAGTCATGATGTGGTCACGCTGCCTGAGAGCTTTGTTCTCATTGCAGCGGACCTTTTCTCAGATGTTGTGGCTGCATTAGATATGCAGGGTGTTGGCCCCTACTGCTGGCTGATTGGGGAATGAGGGACGCACCTACTGATGCATGCCCTGCATTCGCCAATACTGACTGCACCTCCAAGTCTGCTACTACCGCAATATGTTGGCTGCGATGTGTGAGCCAACATAGCAAAAGCAAATAAACATATGGATAATTAACTCCACATAAAAACATTTCCCATAAATGATAAGCTTAAACATCAAATTACCAATAGCTGTAGTCAAATCTGGAGATGGAACAGTTTGATCCAGAAGGGTCTGGGCAAATAGGAGGGCCTTAAGGTGGGCCTTGAATACCTCCAAAGTAGGGGCCCCCTTAACCCCAAAGGGCATTGAATTCCACAGGACAGGGGCGGCGACACTAAAAGCCCTGTTGCCAGCTGATTTCAACCTCATCCTGGGAATCGCCAGAGGGCCCCCACAGAAGGAACAGAGGGGGCAAACCATGATAGCAGGTGCAAGCAGGTCTAACAGATAACCAGGGCCCTAACTGTGTAGGGCCTTATAGGTGAGAAGACTCACCTTAAAGAGGATCCTCTACCTGACCAGCAGCCAATGTGGCTCACGCAACACCTGTGTAATATGGCAGAATTTTGGCTGCCCAGTAAGGAACTGGGCAGCTGCATTCTGCACTAGCTGCAGTCTGCGGAGAGATCCTCCCGTGACCACAAGGTAGGGCATATTACAGTAGTCAAGCCTTGATGTAACTAAGGCATGTATCAAAGTGGGGAGGTCCAGAGGCAGATCAAGGGGTTTACTAACCTGTATTCAACAAGAAGCATTTCTAGGCAAGCCATCATTGTCCCCCGAAGCAATACCAGCCTAGGGCAGTGCACTTTTGCCAGCTAAGCCACCCAATAGCTTAACAAACTCTCCACTGCGCTAACAGGGTTCTCCAGACTCTCCCACTTCAGAGCTATCCTAAAAAAGAGCTCGTTCTCAGCTCAAGGTGTCAGTTCTTCCATCTATCTCCTCCTATACTATCTACATTTACCATCTAGTCTTCCACCCACCTCTTGCCCTCACCTCCCTCCCCTCTAATGCACTTTTCCTCTCACTAAACTGCTACCAATCCTGTTTACCCTCTATCCTATCTGCACTCTACTTTATCCCCACCAACTTACTTATACTGCACTTCTCTGTACCCCTGCTCTGACTTCCTGTTGTTATGCCATCCTGCTCTGTTGCATTCTAAATGACATATGAGTGTACCTGAATTTAAAATTGTGATACGCTGTATGTACGTGAATTTAAAATTGTGTTATTTGATGATGCTCCAAGTCTGCTGATGTTGCCCCCTGTAGCATATTGACATGGAACCTTTTGAAATGAGCACATGTGTGCAAAGGTTTTGTTCGATTTCTCCAATAAAAAAAAAATAAACATACAATTGACCTCAGCAGTAAATTAACTGCTGACCTACGATGTGTCCAATCCTGGCTGTTTCAGAACAAGCTGGTTATGAACTCAGCCAAATCTCAGGCAATGCTATTTGGCACCCCTATCATCGGAAGAATGTCTCTGTACTGCACTTGTGAAAATGGTACCCTACGTGACACTATCTCCTCCCTCAGATACCTGGGAGATCACATTGGGCCCTTCTCTGGATTTCTTCCTTCACATGGCCACTGTCTGCAGAGAAGTTAATGCCAGGTTGGGTTTAGCATATCATGCCAGTCACAGCCTTACCCCATCTGCTCGAATGTCAGTAGCTAGCAGCACTTTACTTCCCAAGCTTATCTACAGGCTGCCTGTCTTCTTGAAAATCTCTAATAATATTCTGCATAAATAGGATGTGGTATATAATGAGATCAGTCACTTTGCTCTAGCCAGTAATCGACTAATCCACCACTGTACCTATATTACAAACTTGGATGGCTGCCTCCTGCTGGTCAACATAACCTGTCCTTGGGGGTGTCATTTATAGTGTTCTAAATAACTGCTCCCCCTCATCTTTAGCCTCCTACCTGCTGCCATATAGAATGGCTTACCCACTTAGGTCCACGGAACTTGACATGCTCTCTACCCCTAGGACCAAGACTAAGTTTGGAGAGGTAGGCTTTGCTGTATCAGCCCCAAAACTCTGGAATACTGTCCCAGTTAGCATCAGACTTTGTGCAACTGCTGGTGCCTTCTGAAACCAGCTCAGATCCTACCTACACCAGTTGCATGCATGTTCCTATCCTTAAGCTTCAAAACTATGGTCCCTATACAGTCGATAACTCTGCCATCGGTATCTGTATAGCACTTAACACTTTGTAATTGCCTAGACTATAGAGTTAACATTTGCAATCTACCATCCCTCTCTGGCAAGAGCTGTCTTGCCCTCTTTTTCACTCTATCTAGTGAACTGATTGTTGATGTACCTCCCACAAAATTTTTGCTCAACATCGACGTGTAATTGTTGCTTCTCAAATGACTGTGTATAACAGTGTTGACATTATGTTCATGTACACTAATGTTGTTATTCTTGTCCTGGAATGAACTGTTAAATGTTAAAAGATTGTACTCTCTCGAGTCATGCCTGAAAACAGGCAAATGTTTGTCTATTGCACCTTACCCAGTTAACAAGAATTATGAACTGGAAGAAAGAAATCTATGACTCTGATTGGCTAATTAGTACCTTCAGGCATGATGACATCTGAATACATCATCACAGTAAAAAAAAAGATCCAGCCACACCCCTAGTTAATTATACAAATGTCAGTATGCCCCTCATAAATTTTTCACTCACCTCAAATGGCAAGAAGATCAGCTGGCTTTCAGGTAAGTTTCAATTTAGCAATAAAACAAACCTTAAAAAGAATAGAGAAAAAAGTGTGAAACAAGTTGAAAAATGACATGGACAAGCAACACCTGGAGAATTAGACAGCACAGAAATGGGCAACAGTGAAGTAAATGTTAAAATACAGACTAAATGGGCAATGAATGTTTTCAGAGATTGGCTGACAGAAAAAAAGGCTAAGAAATAGACTTTGGAACAATAACAGCAGAAGATGTAAACATAATTCTGAGAGAATTGTACGGAACTGTTAGGAATGCTACAGGAGAGCAATATGGAATTGCAAGTTATGTTGGTCTGAGAGCTGGTCTGAATTGCTATTTCAATGAGCCACCACTAAACAGGAGGTTCTTATTAAGAAACACTTAATAACCCAAAAAAAAACAGCCTCATACTAAGTCCAGAAAGAGCTCCCATTTTGTTGAGGAAAGTGTGGCTTGACATCCAGCTACACTTTGCCCGGCATAGGAAAGAGGGACTTCGCCAGCTGAAGCTGACCAGTTTTGTTTTCCATACAGATGAACAGGGATTAAGATGTTTTCCTAGCATGCAATGAGTATGCCAAAAACCATAATGAGCCCCTGGAAAGCAGCAAACAGGAACATGAGGGTTCATGTTTGAAAACCCTACTGATACTCTCTGCCCAGTGAAAAGCCTTGAGAAATACTTAAACAAACTGCCGACGCAGGCCCCAGCATTATACTGTTGACCGAGGTGAATGTCGCAAGATTATTTAAACACCCAACCATCTGGTACAGCAAAGAACCTTTAGATGTAAACTATCTGGCATCCTTGCTTCCCTGGATCTGTAGAGAAACCAATTTAGAAAAGTGTTACACAAACGATAGCCTAAGGAGCACAGCTGTGCAACTCCTATCAAAAGCTAGGCTTGACTGTAAAAAGAAATAATGGCCATTACAGGCCATAAATGAGAAACCTCAATTCAGAGTTACTGGCAGCCAACCCTAACCACCAGAAAACAATGGAGCAATATTTTTTGCACTTTGAAAGGCCAGGGAACAGCCACAAACATCCAAAGAAGCAATGAAAGCAATGCAATCTTCAATAAACAAAAGCAGTCCAGAAGAATCAGCGATCCCAAATAAAAGAAACAATCTGAGTTTCCTTTCTCTGTTGCAAGAAAATGGAACAGAAACCCAGCACACAGACTACCCTTAGGTAATGTAATCATTCTCCCCACCCCAAAGAGCTGTATTCAAAATAGATAATACAAAACCTCTTTCATTGTTTCCACAGATTTCAGGTTCTGAAAGAAATAGCATCACTGCAACTAACCAGGAAACCATAGTGTCACACCATCAGGTAAGCACACATGCTGAAAAAGAGACGAAGTAAAAAGCTGTACATTTTAAATGAATTAGAAGAAGGTCAGCCAGCCTGCCAATACAATGGTTGGACTTCCACTTGCAACACTGACAACCCAGGTTCGAGAACAGATCCTGGAGTCAGAGGGCTAGCCTGGGTGAGAAGGATTGAACATCCACTGGACTGCACTTCTTCTCCGGAGGGAGGGAGAAGTGTGTCCTGCACTTCTTCAGTCCCTGACAGATTCTGGGGGTCCTGCACACCCAAGTCCAGAGCATTGGGGGAGTGGGGCAGATGCTGGTCATCATTGCACACCCTGCCTCTGGGGCATCAGCATGGGAAAAACTGCCAGCCCCTGGCATGATGACCCTGCCAGGCCATGCTCCTCACTGTCCTAGATGTCCATCAGGGGGTTGCCTCTCCCATGGCCCTGACCAGGGAAGTAACCAGAGCATTGCCTACAATGACTATGGGGGGAACCCTCCTGGCGGTCCCACCCAGGGGGGTAAGCCTGGGCATGTGGGAGCGTGGACAGGGTATGGGCTGACCTCCAAAAGGAGGATTGGGGGTCTGGCACACACAAAGTAATGTTTCTTTACTGAGTAAATCTTCAACATACAGTAAAGATCACCAGGATGAAGCACAGTGTCACAGGTTTCCTGCATGACAAAAGGGATTAACTCCCATTGAAATTGCATTGTTTGCTGCAGTAACTGTACTGCAGAATTCTGCAGAGTTGGGCTTCATTCTGGTGGGCTTCACTGTATGTAAAATATTGTAAAGACTGTAAAAGCACTGTTGATTACATGAAAAACCTACAAGTAGTGTTGCAGAATAAATAAATAACAGTAGGATTCAAAATCTATAAATCTTGAAAGTGCACTATGTAAGACAGCACCTCCATAATCAACTCACCTCTCATTACAGATGTTGGAAAATAATGAAACAATGAAGCAGTGCTGTAAATTTCTATAGCCAAAACATAAGTTTTAGATATTAGAATTTAGATACTTCAAAAAGTGCAGGTACAGACTCCCTGGACCCCTACTTCCTCAAGATTGCATCTCAAGTCTTATCTGCCCCCCTCACTCATCTCTTCAATCTTTCCCTCACCACTGGATCCATTCCCTCCACTTGGAAAACAGCTCAAGTAGTTCCTTTACTCAAATCTGGTGATCCCATGGACCTCAATAATTACAGGCCCATTTCCATCCTATCAGTTCTATCCAAGATGCTCGAAAAGTTAGTAAACCACAATTAAGGGACTACCTGGATAACAATAACCTCCTAAATACAGCACAATCAGGATTTAGATCAAGGCATAGCACCATTTCGGCCCTAGCCAAAGTAACCAACGACTGGCAGATTGCTATGGATAAGAAGAACAGTACCTGTGCTGTGTTCCTGGATTTGAGCAAAGCATTTGACACAGTGGATCATGAATCATTAATCACCTCCCTTGGCTCACTAGGGTTGGATTCCCCTTCACTCAATTGGTTCAAGTGCTATCTATCAGATAGGTCACAACTGGTAAAAAAATGGAAACTACCTATCCACCTTAAAACCACTGTTAAGAGGTGTACCGCAAGGCTGTATTCTTGGCCCCATCCTCTTTGCCATCTATATTAATAATATTGATGCCAACCTCACTCAATCCAACATCCACCTGTTTGCTGATGATACTGTATTATATGTTAGCAATCCTTCATTATCTAAAGCCTGTGAACTGCTACAATCTGAATTTTCCATCCTACAACACAACCTACTAGATAAAAACTACTTCTAAATGCCAAAAACAAAAGCTATGTTCTTTACCTCAAAGAGTTGCTCCGCCACTACCCCACCATCCACCACCCTACAACTAACCACCTTACTTGAGAGAAGCTGGAATTCGTTGATAACTTCAAATACCTTGGAGTCTGATTGATAACAAGCTTGACTATTCTGTCCATATTGAGGAGCTACTAAAGAAACTGAGACAAAGGCTTGGTTTATTTTTATAATAAAGCACTACCTCAACAGAGACTCCAAAAAGATTAATCCAGGCTTCATTCCTATCCTCATTGACTATGCTGACTTTCTGTACGGACATTGTTCAATTCTCTTAAATAAACTGGACACCCTATACACAGGTCCATCAGATTCATTACTGACCTTCCCTTCAGCACCCATCATTGCTCCCTTTATAAGGCAGTTAACTGGACATCATTACAACACAGAAGAAATAGGAATGCTGCAATTTGATATTCAAAGCCTTATCAGGCAAGCTACCTACCTATATCTCAGACTGCTTTTACTCAAATTACTTCTAGGCCATACAACCTAAGGATCAGCAAAATTATCATTCTTAAGGTCCCCAATGTCTGCACCCAGTTTGGGAGGGCTGCTATCAGCTACTCACTAGCAATTGTTTGGAATTCACTCCAAAACCATGAAGCTAAATAACCTCATACCTTAATATCCTTCAAAGATTATTCACCACCCTATTCCCAGAACTCTGCAACTGCTTCCACAAGGCCTAAACCCTGCCCCACTTATCCCCTTTCTTTTTTCGTGTTCCTATATGCCGATAAAACTCCGCTTCCAGTCCCAAGATTCACCCTCAAAATGCCTGCTAGGTCCTTATAATTTACATATTACTCCTGATGTGTCCATTGCCTTCTGTCTCACAGATTAATAGTTTTAATGTGCCGTGTACATATGTATATTGCTATATATTAGCACTTATGTCATTGTATTACTGTTTATGTTACCACTGTCATTGTATTACTGTTTATGCTACCCCTTGTCAATGTATTAACACTTGCACTTCTTGACCACTCAGGTCCATCTTGTAAATGAGCTATGCTCAATGATGTTCGCCTGATTAAATAAAGATTTGATTGATTGATTGATTGATTGATAAGTAACAAAAACAATTTTGTTGCTGCTATTCTTCGGCAAACTGTAAGTCAAATCTCCCGTAACACCTTATGTTGGAATCCCCCTCCCCTCAAACACACCAAGGTGTAAACATATCTGTGATATATTTAACATGGTTAAAACAATATTTAGAGCTCCCAAAAAGAACAAAAGTGTTTGTAGAGAAGAAAAATATTGACAATTGAACAAAAAAAAAAATTCCAATTGACCAAAACGCATGTAAAAGTGTCATCACAGCATGTGAAGCACTACCTCCATCTACAACTCACCTCGCATTTTTTATGGCCCCAAAAATGACACATCCATCCAAATTTCAATCCCCAAAAGCTACCAAAGAAGAAAGAGTTATCTTTTCTGGGCTTGTTCACTGAACCCTAACACAACCACTCATAAATAGTGGTGGGCGAAGTGGGCTCAATCCGCTCCACGAAGCATTTCACGGAGCACAGGCGGATTCATGGAGTGCTCCACAACATGAAGCGGAGTACTTCACGTTATAATGAGGAACACGAAGTACATTAGAAACAGCTACTTCACATTACTAAGCCTCCACTGGTCACTTCTCTTTCAATTTTTAAAACAAAGTACATTGGTGGCAGTTCACTTCGCCTCACTTTGCCTTGTTTTTGAGCTCCAATGGTAGATTTTGCAGTGATTTATGGGAGTTCAGGTCACATGGGCTCTATATTGATCTGCACAGCCTCAGTTTTGGGTAGTATGAGTAGGAAGGAGTAGGAGATAGTGTGCTCTGATAGCTGTCTGTAGGGATCTTTTAAAAGCTGTTCAAAAAAAGCATTTTTGCTTTATTTGGGGGATCCAACTGTAGTTCGATTGTAGGAAACCCTCCTGTGCTCACATCATTGAGCTTTTCTGTTTGGGTGTGGATTTTGAATGTTAATTTACAACATTGAGTATGTGTGGTGAAAGACAGTAAAGTGTGCTGTGTGGGGGAGGGGTTTGTCTGTGTGTAGGTAGATTTAAGTTGGAGAACTAGTGATTTCTTTGTGTTTTGGTTATATTTTTGTTAAATAACTGACTGTTTTTCTGTACACATAGTAAAATTGTCAGTAATAGTAGAAATGTTCTTGCTGTTTGTTGTGTGAATGTGGTGCAGCATTTCATAAGGTCAGGTTGTTTAAATTACAAATTTACATTATGTGGCAGTACACTGAACTTTTGCATTTGCATCGCAATCCGCGTTCAGCATTGTACACAAACTGTTCTGTGTTGTGTGTGCAGTGTTGTGTGCATCAAATATAATACACCTTTTAAAATTTGTGACACAGACTAGTGTAAGTGCAACTAGGCGCAACAGTGTGAACCTGCTATCTACTGCAGCTGCTTGATTTTGTACTGCGATTGTGTTCTTTGTTCTTAGGTTTGCTGCTTGTAGTGCCGTAAAAATCAGCACTGTCTGTATTCAGTGCTCCCCCCCAACCCCATGTAGAAAAGGTATTTTTTACCAGACTGGATTGTTATTGTGACCCCATCAGCACCACTGGTTACTGAAGTTGTTTTAATTCCATGACAGTGTCACAACACAGTAGTCTCTTATCTACTGCTGAAGCCATAGTTGTTTATTTTGCTTCACATCCAGCCAGAGTCCCTCTAGTCAGAAAGTGAATGTATCAAAATCTGCATTTGGTAATAATATTTGTGGTTGATCCCCCAAAATGCCTGCAAAGAGACATGCAAGTAAAGCTGTTTCTGGTCATGGCAATGTTGGCAGTAAGAGGGTCTGTGGGCATGGTAATAGTACGCGGATGGAGGAGTGCATTGCTGATGTGAGGAAAGGTATTTCTCCTGCAATATTTTTTACAGCCCAATCAGTAGCTTCACTCATAGTTGGAGGAGATGATGTTTTCCCAGCCGGTGGTGTTAGTGTTACTGGTGTTAGTGTTAGTGGAGGTAGTATTAGCATTGTTGCATCACGTTCTAATTCTGACCAGTGTACCGTATCCAAACATACTGAGTGTGAAGCAGTGCAAGTGAGTGACAGCGTAGATGATGTCATACTTCCCAGTAACATCCCATTAACTGAACCTGACTCTGATGATGATGTCAATGATAGCATACAATGTGATATTCTATCCACCGTGGCACTTAACGTCACACATTTTCCATGCAGTGATTCACAGTGTGGTGAAAAAATATCAGGTAATGGTGGTGTAGATGCTGATGATGAATGTGATGATGCTGATGATGATGATGTTGCTGTTGTTGCAACATGCAGTCCACATGTTAAAATCCAAGCAGAAGATGTGGATGTGTGTGACAGTGATGTTGATGAATATGATGATGATTTAATTGACCCCAGTTGGGAACCAGAGAAAAAGAAATTAAAAGTGTCTGTGTCTGAATCTGTTTGCAGGAATCCCCTTCCTGTAAAAACTTGTGATTTACCAGTTTTAGTTGATGATGATGATGATGATGACCCAGTAATCAATATGATAGGTAGTTGTGGTGATCAGTTGCAGTCCAGGTGTACAGCGCCGAAACATCGTGTGCCCCCCCACTTCAGTGCTTAAAATGACAGACTTAAATAAGCCACATCATCATGGACATGTTAAAAGCAGAGCATCACACTCCCTTGTTTGGGATTTTTTTGTTCAAGATGCAAATGATGATTCAGTTGCAATCTGCCAGGTTTGCCGTGTGTGTGAGTCAAGGTAAAAAGGGGAGCCATCTTGGGACAGGAGGACAGCATACACATCTTAAGAATAGGCACTTGGCTTTGTGGACCCAGTACAAGCTGGCAGCTAATACCAGACTGGGGCTTTCACCCGTATCATCAGCAACCATAGCCAGCATGTTATCCCCTTCCATGACTGTTAAGCCCAGTAGGAAATTAAACGTGTGCAGTAGTGCGGTAATAAGAGCAGAGGATTACTACAGATATGATGAGGTGGAGGACCATAATGACTTTGAAATCTTGTCCAGTGCTGGTGAGAGTAGCATTTTTTGTGGTGGTGGTGGTGGTGGTGGTGGTGAATGCAGTATGTCTAGTGCAAGTGGTACATCAACCCCGGTTGGCAAATCTGGAAAAATAACATAATTTCTGGGTTTGTCATCATCACCTGTGCAACCGTCTTCATCAAATGTCCACACTCCACCCCCTGCCAATGCCATTCCTCACAGAGCACAACCATTTGTGACCAAAAACACACCCCGTGTAAAACGTTTGTCAGTCCACATTACAGTGTTTTTGCGCATAAGCTGAAGTACCCCTCAATCATACAGTGTCACGTGAACTTAATGTTGCTGTAGTGGAAATGCTGGCAACTGATCTTCTGCCCTTCTCCTTTGTGGAGAATTCTGGGTTCCAGTGGTTTGCTGCCCATCCCTGTCCAAAATGGAAAGTCCCATCCAGGACATTCTTTTCTACCCGTACTGTTCCCGAGTTGTTCCGCACTGTCTCAGACTCAGTAAGACATGCCATTCAACATTCCTCATTTCCATTCATACAGTTTGCTTTCTTTAAATATAGACCACTGGGGGCCACTCACTCCCTATAGTGGCTCTCATTCTGCTGCAGGGGCTGCTAGCAAGCAGACCTCCTCTTTACTTCCAAGGAGCAGCCCAGCAATAGCTTCTTGGGGGACTGTCCTTGATTTTGGTCCTAGCAGGTTATGAGGTATGACTTGGACATGCTTATCATATGATCTCTGTAAAATGTGATGTTGGAGAAAGGACAGTGAGAAGATGAGACCAATGAGAAGACGGAGATATAATTATATTACTATATGCACTAGATATACCTAGAAAAGGAGGAGGAGGCTGTGGAGGCCTGAGGCGATAACTGGAATCGGAAGTAGAGGTCTGAGACTAGCAAACACCTATAGCCACTTACAAATGGCAAAAAGCTAACGCCTGTAGAAAAGCAAAGTTTGGAGGTTTGGAGGTTTGCGGAGGTTGAAGGCAATAACTGGAAGCTGAAGTTTTTAGTATGGTGCCTGTTATTTGAAAACTGTGGTGCCAGGTGCCCTGGCTAACTGGACAACTGCAGCTCGCTGAAAACTGAAAGCCGTAGACACTATAAATTCAGTTGCCCATGGATTATATGAATATGCTCATTCTTTTGTGTATGTTGTGCACTTTATTTTCATTCTGATTGTGCTCTAGATAGCTTTCTTATTTTATTGCTAAACCACTGTTGGCTGTGACTTTGCTGGTGATTTTGTAATTATTCTCCTTCCCTGTATACTCGCTACTCACTACCACTTGCATATTGAAAGCAAATGCTTTGTGAAAAGCTGGGAAGAGCAAGTGTCTACAGAGTGGTGAGGAGTACTAGAGGGGAAGGAACGGGAGTAGCTGTTTGTGCTTTGATGCCAGTAATACCGAAGTTGTTTTTCCTGGATAAATAAGTAGAGAGCCACAGACACAGATAAATACACAATCTGGGGTTATCGCTGGGATGAAGATGCGATGGGGTAAAGTTTGACAATATTTGTGCAAGACAAGTGCTTGTTTTATGTTTCTGTAGTTCATAATTAAGCTTCCGAGTTTGACAAATTCGATAGTATGAAGTAGGCTTTTTATCTTTTTTACTCGTAATATACTAAACTGGTATTTTATTTTAGTTTTATTTGATTTGTCTTTTGAGTTTTTTGCCATACACAGTTGTTAGATCTGGATAGGTGGTTTAATCCATGTGGGTTATATAGTTAAAAGTGCATGTGTGAGAGGTGAAGCTACTCAGAACTGTTGCGGAGTCAGAAGGAGTCAGTTGTGTATAAGCTGTGTGTGTATGCTGCCTCTCCAGTGTGCATCTTCAGAACTTTGAATGTGCATCTGGTAGGTCTGAGGGAGATACTTATTAAGATATTTAGTGACACACTATTAAGATATTAATCTTACAGTTTAGTTTTAAAGGAATTTTGTTTTAGTATTGTTAACTATTGCTTTTTGTGTTTCTGTGTTTTTATTATTGTATTGGACATTGTTTGGACCCTTTGATGAGGTGTTAGATGTTTGCATGGTTTTAAAATATTATTTGCTGCTTTGGTTAGTTCATAACTCATAATGAAGAAGTAAGTGCAATATTATTTGTATTTAATTATTGTTGTTTGGACAGGAGGAGGTTAATATTTAAAATCAGTATTCAGGTATTACCTGATTATTGTGTAAAACTTAAAGTTGTTTGATTATTGATATATAATATTATATGGATTGCTGTATCTATTTAGCTTTTAGCTACTTTCTTATAAATTCCTGAGAGTATATTAACATTTATAATTTCCCAGGTTCCTCAGGTTGATTATTGTTGTTGTTGTTGTCTTTTTTTAGGGTGGAAAGACCCCTTTTCTATCTTAAATCCTGGGTGGATACTGAAACAGAGAAGGAGGGGACAAGAAGACAATTAACTAGTTTAATTTTTCTACGGGGACAACTAAGAAAGAATTCTATATGCAGAAAAAGAAAAGTGGATTTTGATTTTCCTTTTTTTTTTTTTATGTTGTGGGTGTATTTTAGATAATGCAACCAAAAAAAATGAGAACATATTGTTCGAAGATTGGGAAAGAGAAAAAAAAGTTGGAAAAAATGATAAAGCTGGATTAGATAAGCAATTGCTCTCTCCACAGAAAATAACACAATATATGAAGCCTAAATGTAATTATATTGAATTAAGGGTGAATGAGAAAGTGACTAAAGCTTTTGACCTGAGAACAACATCTTCCCCTGTAGGAGTAAGAGAACTGTTCTCTCAAAGTGTACATCCACTATTAGAGGAGATTAGGAAGCTGGAAGATTCCCCTCAGTTGTTGACTATAGAAAGTAAGCAAAGGAAAGTAATAAATACTATGGATTTAGACCTACACATACCTAATCCTATACCCTTGGATGAACAAGTAGAGAGTCAGCATAGAAATGAACTTCTGCCTATATATATACTAACATGAGCAATAAGGCTAGGTTGATCGAGGCCTATAGCTTAGACATGTTAGATGGGAAAAGTGTAATAAATGATGGAAAACTGTTGGGCATAGTGTTAAAAGAAAAGGATTTGAATATAAGTGTAATGCAAGAAAATGATAATCAAGAATGTTTGGAGGTTTCTGAATCTATAAAACAGATTGATTTATTGATTAACACATAGAGTAAAAATGAATCATTTTTACAAAATGTTGAATCTTTTTTTGACTCCCTATATAACAACAAAGATCAATAATGAACAAAAGATTAATGATGTGGAATATTCTGAATCATTAAATTCCTATGAGTCAAGATGGGGAAGGATGGATAGCCTAAATAAGTATGAAGGCCTGGGAAAAGTAGAACCTATAATAGACAAATTAGAGGAAGTCAAAACAGAGATTATGTTTAGTAATGCCCAAATATTGGAACTGGATGTACTTTTTCATTCATTTATTGAATTCTATGTGGGGAAATCAACCCAATTGTACAAGGAGAAGAAAATAGATAGTTTGGATTTGAATATTAAAGGAAAAGAAGAAGAAGAAGAAGTATGTCACTTTGGTAAAGTCAGTAAAGAGAACAAACATTGCTGGCCCCCTAAACGAGATGGGGTGGTGAGTAATGGCCCAGTTAAAAAAGGAGGAAAGGTTAGGGTGAATGATGACATAAGGAATTTGGAGAAAAAAAAGCAAAAAATATTCAAAAGATAACTGAAGAAATTGGGAACAGAGAGAGGAAAGAAATTGACTTGCTGATTGGTGAATTGGAACAAAGGAAAAGAGAACTAGCACAAAATATAGAAATTATGAAGCCCAAGGTTAGTAAACAGGTGGTAGGCTATGCTTTGAATTATAAAGATAAAAAGGGTGTTAGAAGGGGAAATATTACTCCTATCAGACTTGAAAGTGAATTGGAAAGGGCAATAAAGCAGCAAGTAAAAAAGCAAAAAAGGGTTGAGCCAATAGAAAAAAAATCTTCTTGCGACAATCAGGGTCCTTGTAAATTAAGAGATCTAGGGAAAGAGAGCTTAATTTTAGCAGGAGAAGTATTACCTACAATTTTTATTAATGGATTACCAAAGCAAAAGAATGAGAATGCATATACGGTGAAACTGGCGATGTATAATCTTATTAAAGGGATTTTTGGAAAGGAAATTAATTGGCAAGATTTCAGATCGGTTTATAAATATCAAGCTAGACCTTATAAAGGATGGTTATGTGTTGTCCTAAAGAATGTGGAAAAACGGAGAGAAATTCTGAAAGAAAAGGCTAAATTTTGTGAGTTGGGAATTTGCCTTGATACAACAATTGTAATGAATAGAAATGGTATAAATGATCTGAAAGGAAAACAGGATGTGAGAGCAGATGCTAATAAAGAAAATAAAGATATGGTTAAACAACCTAGAATTACAGCATTCCTAAAACCGAGACAACTCATACCTTAATTGGGGAAGACAGACATTGTATAATGAGAAGAGGTAGAAAACAACTTGGTGTACGTAGTAATTTTTCAGTGATTTTGGAGCCTGAAGAGAGCTTGGGTAGTAATTATGATGAGGCTAATCCTTCTTATATGTTGAAAGATAGACAAATTAATAGTACAGCAAGGGTGAGTGAAAGTAGTTATGAGATTATAACATTTGGGTCAACAATTTGACAAAAAAATGAAGAGAAAGGTATAGATTTAATTTCATGGAATGTTGCTGGCCTCAAAGAAAAAATGGAGGATAAAATATGTTTAGAGTGGATTACTCAATATCCAGTTTCCTTTTACAAGAAACATGGATAGATAAACTAGATGAGATACGGGTAAATGGGTATAAAAGTTGGATTTCTCCAGCATATAAGACCTCTGAGTATGGTAGAGCAAAAGGTGGACTCATTATATGCAATACTGTGTTAGGTGAATTTGAAAACCCGGAAGTTAATATGTATAATGAATTTTTTATGTACATTGTTATTATAGCCCAGAGGAAATGTTTTGCTTTATTTAATATATACATTCCTCCAGGTATTAAAGTAGGAGAATTGGATGGCATTTTTAAATGTATAGGATAGAATATTGAATCTTTGAAAGCTAGATATCCAGGGATCTCGATATATCTGTTTGGAGATTTTAATGTGCATGTGGGCAATGGTATTGAAAATATAGATTTAGGATGGGGTATGGATGATATTTTAAATATACCTGTGCATCAATGAAAGGACAGAGAGTTAATTTCAAAAGGTAAACTATTGTTACAGTTCTTGAATAAATTTAATTTAAGGATTCTGAATGGTAGGATTAGAGGTGATTGGGAGGGGGAGATTTCCTACCCAACAGCTAAGGGGGGCAGTGTTTTAGATCTAGGTATGGTGGAAGCATCAGATTATCATAGAGTTAACTATTTTAAGGTTGTTAAAATGTGGGAAAGTGATCATTATCCTGTGATATGTTCTATTATATTGAATATTAAGTTAAAAAAAATCAAAAGGAAGAAAGAGAGGCAGATAATAATATGTGTATTAAATATGGAAAAAAAAATAAATACACAAAAGAATGTGTTAATTTGATAATCCAAAAGCAAAATAAAAGGGAATATCCAGTAGACAGAATGAACAAGGGTGGACCGAATGAGCGAATTTGATTTTATGAATATTATATGCAGCAAATAATTCTGCCAGTAAGCTCAAAATAAAAAGAGAGGGGGACAAATGTTAATATTGGTAGTATTCAGCCTTGGTTTGACCATGATTGTAGAAACTTGAAGAAAGAGGTTAAAAGAGTAGGTAGGATTAGGGTTCAAAATACCACCCCAGTTATATTGAAGGCCTTTCGCAATTTGAAAATAGAATATAAAACTATGATATATAGAAAGAAGAAGATTTACAATTTCTTATTATGGGGTAAATTACAGGATTCCATCTTTAAGAAAGATACCCAAACATTCTGGTCTCTGGTGGCCTTTTGTTGTTGTGAGACTAATATTCAATATAATCTATTAGGATTGATATCTGAAGACCAGTGGGTGTGTCATTTTAGCCAAATCTATAATAATAATAATGATATTAGTGTTATAGATGAAGTTGGAGGTGAGAGTACTGCATGGATATTTGCATTTACTGTAGGGGAAGTAAGGGAGGCAATTCAAGCCCAGAAAAGGAATAAAGCCCCTGGAATTGATGGTGTTCCAGCTGAAATGTATTTACATAGTGTTGATTATTGGGCAGAGGTTTTGCTGTGTCTATTCTCAGCAGTTGTTCAATCTAATATGCTGCCAGATAGTTGGAATAAAGGGGTAATTGTACCATTATTTAAAAAAGGTTCTAGATATGATCCTATGTGTCATAGATCAATTACATTATTACCTATATCTCAAAAGATCTTTACTTGTTTATTACCAAATAGGCTATTAGTATGGGTGGAAGAAAATAAATTAATTTCCAAGTATCAATGTGGTTTTAAGAAAAATTGTAATACATTGGATTTGATTTTCACATTGAATTACCTGTTAGAATTATATGTATGCAGGAAGAAATGTGTACTTTATGTTTGTTTTGTTGATATAAGAGCAGCATTTGACTCTGTGGACATAAATAAATTATGGGAGATTTTGACAAAGCTAAATATAGATAAACATCTGTTAAAAATGCTACAAAGGTTACATTATAATACCACTGTGTCAGTACGATACTCTAGAGATGGCGCACTTTCAAGAGAGATAAAAGTAGGAAAGGCGGTTAAGCAAGGCTGCTTATTGGCACCAATACTGTTCAATTTATATATTGAAACAGTTATTAGAGATATGGTTAATATTGATACATTTGCTCCATCGATAAATATGGAAAAAATTCAATTACTAATGTATGCAGAAGATGCCTTGGTTATTTCACAAACTCCATTGGGTTTAAAGAGAGTAATGTCAAGATTGTTGGAGTCATTGGCTAATCTGAAACTTAACATGAATGTAGAGAAAACAAAAATAATATCATTTGGAAATAAAAATTATAGGAAACGTTTTTGGAACATTAAGGATAATAAAATAGAAGAAGTAAAATTATTTAAATACTTGGGAATATTATTTGAGAACAATTTGAGGTGGGATGCACATATATGTAAGATAAAAAAATAAATCATATAGTTCAATGAATGCTATCTATGGTTTTGCAAATAAGTTTGCCAGTAATTCTTTTGTGGCTCTTAAGGAGGTATTTGAAGCTAAGACCATTACTCAGATGTTATATGGTAGTGAAGTCTGGGGTTTGTCAGTAGGAGATACAAAATTAGAGCCTATTCCAAACCCATTTTTGAGAAAAACTTTGGAACTTCCATGGGATTGTCCGATAGCCTTCATGAGATTAGAAGCAGGTCTTCCTCCTTTGAATGTTAAAATAAAAGTTAGAGCTATAAAGTATTGGGAAAAAGTAATAAAAATGTCTATGGAAAGACTCCCCAAATTATGCTGGGTTGATTTTTTGGAGAGATTAAATAGAGGAAATGATATAAATGGATGGTTCCCAAGTCTAAATAATTCATTAAAGTATTCTGGTCTGGAAGAAGTATGGTCTAATAAAGCCTTGAATGTTGCAAACATGTTTTCAAAAATTGCTGTTCAAAGATTTTCTGATGTGGCGGTTCAAGTTGATCTGGCTAAAATACATGAGTTAGATAGAGAAGGGTATTACTCAGATTTAAAATTGAATGGGAACATGGAAATATATTTAGCATACTGTGAAAATAAAAAATATTGGAATAAATTGTACAATATGAGACTAGAAAGTCTGGGTATCCCAAATCTACAGTATAACAAATGGAGGGGTCAGTTTGGGAATAAGAAGAAATGTAATCGTAAAAATGAGAATGCTGAAAGTTTGTGTCATAAGTTATTAGATTGTGATGAAATGAATAATGAAAGAGATAAATGGATTATCCCTTTAATTATGGAAAAACATTTAGAAAGTAAGGATATGCGTATGAAACTCCTGCTTGGTCTGGAGCATATCAGGATAATGTTTGGTATGGCTAATTTTGCTAATAAGATGAAAAAGTGATCTTTATGTATTGATATGCTTTTATGTATTTATTTATATTGCTGTAAAATGATTTAGTCTGTTTTTTGATTGATAAATTGTATTGTATATGTTGTACATGGATGTGACAAAATGTATTTTTTATACATCTTTTGTATTAATAAACTTTGAACATTCATCTATTTAAGTATGGATATGTGGACAAGTGGCAAAACAGCGGGGAGTTCATATCTGTGTATAACTGCACACTGGGCGCAGGTGCCGGGGCTTGTTTGTGATGTTGGTAGTGTGAATAATCAGCATAGTAAGGTGGATTGTCATGGTAGCAATCTTCCTGGAATTCACCAGCATGCAACAATTGCTATGTGCAGTGTGACCTGCTCACACACTGGTGAGAACATGTTGGACATGGTACTGACTGAAATTGACAGATGGCTAAACCCTCTGTCCCTGAGAGCTGGATTCATAGCAAGTGACAATGGGTGAAATGTGGTGAAATGCATCACGAATGGTGTTTTTTTTCGTGTTCCATGCATGGCCCACTGTTTAAATCTTGTGGTTCAGGAGTTTCTGCAGCACCCTGATGTAAAGGAAATGCTGACCATTGCATGACATATCTGCTCTCACTTTTCAAGATCTGGAAAGGCCTGTGACCAACTGCGGCAGTTGCAGATACAAAACAGCCTACCTCAGCACCACTTGAAGCTGGAAGTTGTCACCCAATGGAACTCCATGTTATACATGGCAGAGAGGTTGTATGAACAATACAAAGCCACCTCAGAATATCTTGTTATGCACACTAGCCATGACAGTTCTGGGAACTCCATGTCTATGATGACTGAACAGTGGCGCCTCATGGAATCTGTAATAACAATTTTGCAGCCTTTTGAACATGCCACAGAGGCAGTGAGTGGCGAGTCTGCCTCCATTAGCCAATCAATTCCACTCCTGCTGGTGCTGAGGCAGACATTGGTGAATGTACAGCATAGCCTTGATGTTGCCGGAGATGGTGGTAGCAGTATGTTGCTGCAACACATGCTGACAGTATTCGACCAGAATCGTCACATTGTGAGCATTCAGTGTTGTAACAACTTTGCCATGGCAACAATGCTGGACCCACGATACAAACATGGAATTGCATCAGTACTGGAGGGAGGGCCTGAACAGGTAAAAAATATCAGTGGTCAACTGGTTTGCTTGGTTCATGGGGCACAGAAGTCATGTGCCAAGGCTTGCAAACCTCAGCAGCATAATTCAGCTGAAGGTGTAGCTGGAGAACCAGCAAGCATATCATGCAAGGGTAAGGGGACTGTAGTTCTAGGTGGTCTGTCATCCAAAGTGGGTGGTGTCAACCCGCTTTGAGAGGCTTTGTCCCAAGTGGGTATTTGTGAAATAAATGATTCCAGAGAACAGGCTGATGCAGCAACGATAGTGTGGCACAGAGAATGGTTGAGTCATATGTGTCTGAAAACAGGCATCTGACAATAAGTGAAGATCCTCTTTTGTCCTGGAGTGGAAAGGTCAGTGAATGGCCAGAGCTGACTGCAGTGGCACTGAAGTACCTCACATGCCCACCCTCCAGTGTAAGTGTTGAGAGGGTATTCAGCTCAGCAGGTGCAATAGTCAGGAATCGTCAGACAAACCTGTCTCCTACAAATGTTAGTTTGCTAACATTCATTAAAATGAATGAGAGGCACATACCACCAGAGACTGCAACCTTGGTATTCGTACCCCAGCCTAGTCATGGTGGTCTTGCTGATGTGGAAATGGATCATCCTGGTGGCACTGACAGTGGCTGCCTGAAACAGCCCACCACTGACATAGTTGATGACATAATGGAGAAAGAATTTCTCAGTGGTCAGACTTCAGACATTGATGACTGTGAGGGCAGTTTTCTTTATGAGGATGATGATGTGGTTAATGGTGGCAGGTTTTAACTGCAGTATTTAAAAGGCGGTGTGCTCCCCCCACCCTGGACCACCAGCTCCGGGATTGATGTTATGCAAGTCTGCCACCATGAGTCTGTCTGCCCCCCATGGACCACCACCACCACCACTGGGACTGATGTTATGCAAGTCTGCTACCAAGAGTCTGTCTGCCCCCCACGGACTACCACCACCACCACTGGGACTGATGTTATGCAAGTCTGCCACCATGAGTCTATCTGCCTCCCATGGAAAACCACCACCACCACTACTGGGACTGATGTTATGCAAGTCTGCCACCATGAGTCTGTCTGCCCCCTACGGACAACTACCACCACCACCACCACCACCACCATTACCGGGACTGATGCTATGCAAGTCTGCTACCACCATGAGTTTGTCTGCCCCCCACGGACCACCAGCCCATCAGTGCACCACCACCAGCTTCTTAATATTTAAACCATAAAGTGAGTATGTGCACTCATGTTTGTTATGCTGCCTCACTTCCTGAAGTTGTATGTTTTGTTTTCTGTAGCTTTTCAGAGTCACAGTGGCAAAACACATACAGCACACTTCTTTTATTTCTTTTACAGGAGAACAAAAACAGGCTCCATCACTAATACTCGTTGGGAAAGATGCTGTAGCTATACTGAACAGAGAGGAACCGATGTAATGTCCATGTAAAATCCATTCTGGTAAGTATGAAGATTTTATTTCATCAGTTTCATTGCTTTGTAAAGACTGCTGCAAATATTGCACACAACAGGTTGTCTTAGTAGTTGACAACATGTGTCTCTGAAATGTAACTTGACAATAGGGATTGAGATTTGAGAACCAGGGAGGGACACAACAATGAAGTTGTAACTTGTAAGAAGTCATTCATTTCTTTTTTTAGGAAACTTCGAGAGGCTTTGTTGTTCTGTCAAAGTGGCCTTATCCAAAAAAGTTCTTCAACATCAGGCACACCCCTCCCCTGAGCTTGGGCACACATGCAACACACAGAAGTCGTTTCATTAGATGACCACGACCATCATTTACAACCGGACTCCAGAAGGATGCTGATGAAATCTGTGAAGAAGTAAAAAAATAAGAAACCATTACAGACAAAACTGAAAATATGACCCCCCCAAAAAAAAAAGAAATACTTACCTTCATGTGCTTGAGAGTTATCTGTTTCCATTTCAGTGCTAAAAATTCTCATTGAGCACTGGAATGTGCATACCAACAGTTTATGAGTCACCTGTGTGATGCAGAACAATAGCATGAGTACATGTTCAGTTCAGGTTCAACCCCCATCATCATCACCTACAAAATACACAACCATATATCTATATATATATATCTACTCACCAAGGCTACTATTAGTGTACATCCAAAGGGCACCTTTCAATCCAGTTGAGATGATCACATTTAATTTGGTGGAATCGTCTCGAACAACACATTGGACCAGCAACACGAACCTCACAGTCATCATTTTATATTGGGGTATGTGCTGAAACAGTGACTGAGTGCACCATTAACTCTGGGGGACTTTGTATGTGCTGAAACAGTCTCTTTTCACTTCATTACCACTTGTCAATTTTCTGTACACAAGGAGGACACATTGTGGGCCTGCAGAAAAAATCTGGGGCTCTGTGCCACCACTGCACGCATGACTGAGTGTGCCATTAATTCTGGGGGACTTTGTGCTGAAACAGTCTCTTTTCACTTAGTTACCACTTGTCAATTTTCTGCACACAATAAGGATGCATTGTGGGGCTGCAGAAAAAATATGGAGACTCTCTGCCACTTTTGTGTGTTCTGTGATTGTTGCTGTGAGCTCATAGTCATGATGTCATAGTGATATTTTTACAATTAAAGCAAGAATGTCTTCACAGTTCTGAACTGTACTTTTTTATGCTACTTTAAATTGCCACAGCAACCACTACTTACATCCGAGTCATCAGTGACTTGAATGATACGATTCTTCTCACAATTTATGTCTGCTTCTCTTACTCCTACTTTTTTCATGTATGAAAACAAAATGAGCACGTCTTCCAATATTGTTTCGACCAGCTTTGTATTTATTTGCAGCTGCTTTTCAGAAAATACCCAGACTTACTATGGCCATGGGATGCCGTGGTAGTCCAGCAGCAGGTGCAGCACTGAAAGTATTTGCTGCTGCTGTGCTTCTACTCTGGTAACCTCCTGCTCCAAAGCACTGAAATGCTTGTTGTTTTCCTCCAGTCCTGCCCACACCAGGAAGAGGTCAGTGGCTTACAGGGACTGTGCCGGGGTCCACTGCAGGGGGTAATCCAGGTAGTGGGGCTGGTGGTGGACAGGGTGGTGCTGGTGGCTGTGGTGGTGGTGGTGGTGGTGGAGCACCTGATATAGACCTCCTCCTGCTGCGGCAGTGACTGCTGTGAGGCACATCTCCCACCCCAGCAGCACCCTCGTCGGCCACTGCCATGGAAGGACCAGTACGTGGATGCCTGGCCCCTTCTGTGGCAGCCTTCCACTCTGCCCTGTGGTGATTCTTCATGTGGGTGCACTGGCCACCGGTCCCCAAATGTGTCCCAGGGGGCCCACTGTGCACCAGCACACCACACCCACAGCACTCCACCACTGTGCTGTCTCCCCAACACAATTAAAAAACTCCCACACTGGTGAGCTGTGGGGGGGGGGAACCAGACACAGTACGCACATGTTGGGCACGAGTCCCACCACCACCCACAATTGGCGGGGCCACCTCCTGTGGCTGTGGAGGTGGTAGAGGGGGTGCTTCTGGAGCCCCAACAGCTTCTGCTAGTGGTGGTGGCAGAGAAAGTGGATGAGCAACAGCCACTGGTGGAATTGGTGCTGCTGCTACTCCTGTTGCTTTGACCAGGAGTCTGGAGCTGTCCAACTTAACACAACCACCCCTTCCCCCATGAGTCCATACTCCTCCCCTCCTAAGCTCCCATGTGCCAGCGACTCACATTCTCTGACTCCAACATGACCCTCCTTCCTCCTGGGTCCACGGGATGACACACACACACACAGTGGACACACACACAAAACAAAAACAAAACTTATACAAAAAAATTTACCAACCAAAAAAACACCAAGACAATACAAGCACTAAAAAAAATAGCTTTTAAAAAAGCTGTTTGATTGTTATGACAGTAAGAAATGACTCCAAGAGCCAAGCAAACTCCTCTCCTCTAGCAGTTTTGCTTTCTTCCTGTACAAATGCAAAGGAGAAAGTGAAACTGCTTCTCTGACTCACTTCCTTCCTGCCTGGCTAAAGCATGTGACTTACAGTACTTACAGTACTGTAGGCCACGTGATGTGCCTATTTTCTTCTCACTTCACCTTACTTTGTGTTAAGGCATAATGAGAAGGTGAAGTGGTAATGATAAGTGAAGTGAGCACTTTACAGGGTCCACTTTGCATTGTGCTCCACGGACACTAAGTGTCCACTTCGCGTCCACTTCGCTGGCGGATTTACAATTTGCTGCATCTCTACTCATAAAAAAAAAGAAAAAGAATGCACAAGAACCACAGTAACTTCTTCTCTCTTTTTCAGCTCCTCTAAAATGAACCCCAGGATATCCCATCAAGCAGTGCACCAGAAAAAAGAAATGTGGCTCCACCCAAAGAACCCTGGAGGGAAACCTACACTAAACATGTACGCCTGCCATTCTCTGAAAACAGCATGTTCCCTTACATACAAGTATGCACCATGAGTGAGAACATATAGTTTAATGTATATAACTTCACAGACAAAGAAAACTAAAATGATTCTTCCTAATAAATCCGTATTATCTTATTAGCTGTTTCTAAAAAAGGTTTGATGAATTAGAAAGTGTTTTTATTTATAGGTTATGAATAAAATGTTTTGTTAAAGTTCCAGTTACCAGTAATTAGAAAAAAAAATACTGCACTTTAAAGCAGCAGTGCAAGATAATGATGATGCCATTTTCACATGTATTTATACAAAATAAAAGTTTATGTAATGATCTGAGAATCTTTTACATTCCGATGGCAACGCATTTTTTCCTTATATGCCTGTCTTGTCTCCCCACACTAATGCACCATCGCCCGGATCTCCATTTTTAAACCAGTTGCATCTTGGTATTACTGTGAGTAAGACTGCTTACCACGATGCAACTGGTTTAATCTCAGAATGCATTGTTTTGTTTATGTGTATTCGCACCCCCCTTTGCTGTTGGCAACCACTTGATAACAAATGGCTCATGCTAGATGAAGTAGTAGCATTTTGTGCAGTAACAGTTTAGACTCAGGGTGAGTGTAATTAAATCTTTTTCTAATGACATCACTGGTGTTTAACTGTGTATGCCTTTGTTAACTTTCGTAATGTGAATAACACTGGGAAAAGGACATAATTTATTTTGTATTTACATTAACACCCATCATAAGTCTGTTTCATCCAATGAACACACTTGACCGCCACTGAACAAGTGAAACTTGTCTGGGTGTTTTTTGGGCAGTCCATGCCTCATCTTACCCCAAGGGTAAACATTGACTGGCATTTAGTCTGATCCCTCCATGACCTTGTTTGAATTACAACATGCCTAAATTGACATGAAGGGTCACTGTCTAATACTGCAAGGATGGCTCTTTCATATGGAAGTCCATCTAAGTAGCATGTACTACTCCCAAATACTATTACCTCAACAGTGAAAACATGGCTGGGTAAATTGATGTACCTTTTCCAGGGTCAGTTGATATTAGGAGGTGACAGGAGTGTTAATATTTGGTGCTGCCTCTCCTCATCAAGAAACATTTGTACAAATTGCACCACTATATTCATCAGATTTGCTCCAAAATGGTTTTTTTTGTGAAAACATTTGACCATTTTTAGAATATTCAAGATGTGGATTATGGACCACACTGTCATTGTTAAACTAGCACAGGGGACAGAAAAGTAATTTAGAGTTAAGTCCACATATCATAAGTAACAGTGAGTCACAGATGACTGCCCTGATGCTTTAGGTCATACTGAAAATAGTACTGACCGTGTGACATCATAATCTTCCACTAGCCTCATCTGATGTTACAGTTTATGTTAAAATTGAAACTTGAAATAGCTGTTATTTTTAATTTTGGACTTTATTTGTATATATCTCATGCTAGAAATAATGGTAGACATGATGCAAGAAGATGTTCTGATGCATTTTATACTAAGCACCTTCAGAGCACGGTGTTTAAACATTGGTCCTGAGTAACAAGTCAGTTGAGACACACTTCATAAAGTGTTCCCTTACTTTTGTTTGTGCCATTTTTATTAACTACATGTGTACTGTTCCCTTTTTTTATTCACTAAATGATAATGTATTGGTATCATAGGAACTTTCTACACATTCCAATTATGGTTAGTCACTGTGGTGTTGTGATTAAGGCTGTTGCTACTGTTTTGCCATTGTTGGCACCGGTTCGAGTCTCGCTCCTCCAGTAGCTTCATCACAATTTTACACAGCAACAACTTTTGTTTCTGACTAGGGTTTTTAACAAATATATCAGTTTCTTATACCAATTTATTTGGTGGGGAAACACTGTGAAGAAGGCATCACTGTGGAGCAGTCATGCATATGGATGCAGTACATTCTATGTGATAGCTGCATCTTGCAGCCTTTTTGTTCATGTTTGCTGCACTGCATAGTTAGTGCATCAAAAAAGCATGTCTGATAGTTAGGACAGCAGCTTAATTGGGAAGACAGGGTAGCCACCAGGCCATCTCAAGGAAGTGGTTTCTACAGTAGTGACAGTGCTGGTACAAAAAAAGAGACAGATTTTAGCATAAACAAGTATATCTATAAAAAAGACACCAGTCAATGATTTTGGATTAGTCTTTATTAATGCAATCCCAATCATTCTCTATCTGTGTATTTGACACTTGATGGGGAGTGATCGGGTAGCAACATGAGATAATGATAGTCCAGTGTCTGTAAGACTTGTTGTGTAGAGGGTCAATGACATATCAAAGGCTACGTCAGTAGTCGGTGTGGGATTCAGGATGGTAGTTATACTACATGTGTCTGCAATTCTTGCATGGAACAGTACGTGAGTTACAACAACTAAACAACATTATCTGCATAACAGAATGGGCACCAAATCCTGCCACACCATCAATACACCCAGTAAACCAACCCCCACTCGAACAGCCTGTCTCCAATATCCAGTCCACCTACCAAAGCAAAACATTTCAAAACCCCACCTCCTCCATCCACTGTACCCACACTGCAGTCTTCTCCAAAATGAAAAAGGCCTACTAGCTCACTCACAGCTCTGGTGCCAACACATGACAGCATGTCTGTTTATTGGTCCTCCAACATTGCCATCCCTCAACATATAAACCTGGCACTCCCAATAATATACATGTCCAACAAAACAAAAAGTAACACTAGGCCATCCCAACACAGCTAGCTACATCCAGCTACTCTAGACAGATCTGTCCAAATACACATATATTGTCCACTACGACAATATACACTGTCGCAGCATCAATTCAGAATGCCAGATAAGAAACTCAGCAGCCAAAACTGCCACACACTAACCAACTTCTCATGGAGCCCATTCAATGTAACAGACTAGCTCCATTTCAATCGAGATTATGTGGCTTTCCATTTATACAACTCACAGTTCCAAAACTATGCCACCGCATGAATCTAAAGTTAAGTCTGCAATTGAGACCTGTGCTCTGGACTATGGGCAGCAAAGTAAAAATGACTCTGCATAGAACTCCACCAATAATGCTAGCCTCTCACACACAACTGTAAGTCAACAGCATGTTTAAACGCAGAACAATCATCAGAGAAGGTGAAGTTTTGATGAGACAATGCCATTTTGATTCACTCTTCAAGCAAGATGAATTACAAGTACAGAACTGTTACAAGCATTTTGCATCTGCTCAACAAGGATGCCATACTAACAAAGTATGTGAAACATGCCCTCTAGCCACACTGCTGAAAACACCAGTAATTGAAGAATGACACATCTACGGTACTGGAAAATGAGCAAAAGTCAAATGGCACAGATAAAATAATAAAAAAAAAACACACACCTGACACAAAGTGCACCTAAATGAAGAGAGGCCATCTGAACCACAGTCACTTCCTCACATGAACTGAGCAACCAAGTGTTCAAGTTTCTCTAACTGTAAAACTGTAATGTGAAGAAAAAAACAACCTACCACACAAAAATAAACCAGTCATACATCACAGAACAAGACAATTATGAAAGAGTCACTTCACCAGAAAAACGATGCAAATCAAAGTACATCCAGGATAATGTTTAAAACACTCCACGGCACTTCAGCCTCACTTCCTACCTTCTGAATGAAAACGAGTATATCTGGCATGCTACCAAACATTACTACTGAATCATGGGATACTAAAACAAGAAAACAACATGGCGGGTCAAGACTTAATTCAAGCGAAATAATTGAAAATTTAGTAAAGAAAACACTACAAAAGCCCAGTTTAAAAGGTAAAAAACACAAAAATCGTAAATTGGAACAATAGGCCTATAAGTATAGCTGGTAAAAACATAATCATTATTTGATACCACAGTTCATTGCACTGCTACTTCAAAACTTAGATACAACTCCTTGAAAAAAAATAAAGTTACCAAATCTTTCTTTTTTCCTGCAGCTACTTGCTACAGCCAAGAAATAAAGTTACAGAATATGTTTTCCTGTTTAATGTTTTGCTATGTAATGTTTGAACCAATCCTTTCTGTTACACAGTTCCAAAATTAATAAATGAAAAGTATCTATTTTCTCTCTTGCTGCAGAACATTTCTCTACTGCAATAAATGAATATATTCATTTCAAGAAAAAAAGCCTTTTCATTGTCTCTAACATATTTTTTTTGTACAGTCCAGTTCATAATAGCAATAATGCACTCCAGGATGTGGTATATCATGGGATATTGTCACTTCTCGGGTGGTTAGATGCACTCGACCTAAGGCCATGTGCCCAACCACCCGAGGTGTGATGATATACCAAACCCTGTCTACATTATTCCTTAACTAAATGACATAAAATAAATAAATATTTCCAACCTAAATCTAATTTATTGACCCCATTTTTAAGCTGAACCAAAGATGCCAATGACCTACTTTTCTCAAACTTACACTGATTGAAACATGCTTTTAGTGGATTTGGGGTGTCATCATTAAAATACTTCCACAATGCAGAGGATCTGTTTGTGTTTTAGATACAGCTGACTGGTTTGTGGTGGTGGTGTAATTCCTGAGGAACTGGTTGGCAATTGTGAGATGATTTTATTTCAGCCACTGTGGAATTATATGCCTTTGGACAGCATAGTGAAGGGCAGTCAGGGAAGTAAATATGATTGATGATAATATATAAGAAAATAATATTATCTAACAGATAAATTATATAATATTATTTTTATGTATTATTATTTAGTAGTTCTATTTTGCAAGAAAACACAAATTGTTAAATTGAACTTGCTGTGATTTGGGCAGGACACTTGATTTTTTCCTCATGCTTTTTCAGAAACCACTCATGACAATGAGTGAGGACTTTGAGGGTCTGGGAAGTTAATACAGGATGATTATTTTTTGATAACTAGATTTTACATTAATGGATGGATCACTTCTATTCCAAGTAGGCAAACTGAAAGCACATAAAGAAGAAGATGGGGAAATTGGTGAGCTTCTGGATTACTCAGAATGGTTTCATCACCAAATGCAACAGACCAGCAAGAAGGCTATTTGTACTGCAGTGGGAGTGGAACCAGTGGATTTCTTGGGACTAATTAACCATGGTTTCTTTGGCTGTACTACCATGTAACCAGTCTTTGTCCTCATAGGTCTTTGACAGTGACTTATCTCCTAGTCCCTGTCCTAGCACAAATGGCTCTTTCTCCACTACCACCACTTGCAGAATGTGTACTTGGTGGAACTTGCGTAGAGTAACATTTATGTGATCCCCCCAAATCCCTTTCTCCTACTGCTCTTTTCTTCATGTTTTCTGCATGTATCAACAACACACACACAATAGATGATGACATGACACAATCACTGCCAGATGCTAAGACTTGTGGCTCAAAACTGTTGTTGATGATTCTTAAATGTTCATCAGACATGCATGCCCAGTGCACACACAAGACAGAGTGCCATATGACTCACATGGTGAATGAGTAGTTCAGCACCACCAGACCATCCCCTCCCTCACTGACAGACCACACCCCACCCCACTGGGAGACCTTGTTCTGTTCTAATGTTCTATTTTTGTGTTTGATGTTTACAGCACCCTGAGCCCTTGGGATAGGACGCTTTAAACATAACATTTCCTTGCCTTGCCTTAACCTGTGTTTCACATAGCCAATCAGCTTTATGTTTGTTTCACTCACTGATTGGCTGACAGGATCACAAATAGAAGCAAACAATAAAAAAAAATGATTTCTATTACCTGCTGCACCACCAGCAGTCATTAAAAATGCCAAATAGGGGATGACAGGATTGAAATCCGGCAGTCTCTGTTTGATCATACTCCATGAGCAATCAATACAATTGTATTAGTTGGACTATTACGGGGGCTCAGGACCGCCATAAATGCACTATGATCTTAAAGCACTTACATCAGTTGAGGGCTCACTTTGTTTGCCTCCAAGAGATGCATCTCAAGCGAGCAGACATTTTGCTGCTGTGGCGGCACTGGGTAGGACAAGTCTTTGGGGACGGATCCTCTCTAGGTGTGGGGCACTGTGATCTTGGTGGCCAAATCAGTCCCATTTGTGCTGACACAGGAATGGTGGGATCTACCAGATTGCTTTGTCATCCTTCAGGGGCACCTTGGAGTCTTTCCCCATAATCATAAACTCTATTTATGGTCCAAATGTAGAGAATCTGCAGTTTTTCATTGACCTGACTTCTAGGATTGCAGTTGACCCTCCTAAGCTTACCATACTTACTACCACTACTTACTACTTACCTAAGCTTACTCACTAACTTCCTTGCACCAAATTGCAACTGCCCCTGACCTCCCCCCCAATAGCTTCTCTTCCCCCGTCACCCCTTAGCGCCTGGCCAAGGGCTTGGCTTTTGCCTAATTGTCTGGCTTATACACTGCCCTACAGACTTATACTCTCACTCTTATTCACTCCTAACATCTCCCTTCCCTCCTTCATTCCTACATAAACTATGCTCTCCACCCCACTCACAGCTAATTACTCCCCTCTCATTCCCCCCCGCACCTAAACCACCTCCCTAACACCTTGTGTTCAATAGTCCACTCCTCCCCTCTTCCCCCTATCTTTGCTCTCCAACCCCTACTGTCAACTTGGTGCAGTTCACTTCAGCTCAAGTCCTGTTACTGGCACTCAAGTTCTGTTACTAGCATTTATGTAATCATGTATTGCGCTCGATGCGTACCCATGAAATGTATACCTTGTCTTTGAAGATCATGTACTGTATTGTGCTCACTATGTAATCAAGCTCAAATGTAATCCCACCCAACTATGTACATTATCTGTGTTGTCCTACTTCTAATTTCACTTTTGTATGTATACCTGCCTCCTATGTAACCCCTCCCCCCAGGTCGCACCATGAGATGAGCATCTTTTTGCTCAGTGTGCCTTTCCTGGTAAAACATTTTCAATAAATAAATACTTGGAGGTGATTGGAATGTTGTACCTCAATCTGAAGATGACCATTCAGATAGTAGAAGAGTGGGCCTATCCCCAGCTCAAAGGGCATTAAGGGATCTTGTGGTGGATACTGGGACTCTGGACATCTGGCACACTCTGAATCCCATGGATCATCAATATAAATATTTTTCTCCACCTCATAAAACTTTATTCTGCATAGACTACTTTTTACTGAGTACTGTCTCCCTTCTGGGGGTATTGGAAGCAGATATCCATCCCAGGGTCCTGTCTGACCATTCCCCAGTCAGCATCTCCCTTCTTCTCGGACCAGGACTTAAGAGGGATTCCCTCTGGTGCCTTAACATGCAGCTGTTATGGAAGCCCCTTCAGGTTGAACATGTTAAAAACTGTATCACTTCTTTCTTGGAGACAAATAAGGACTCTGTTGCCAAGATTGACCTCATCTGGGCTGCGCTTAAATGTGTGCTTCAGGGGGATCTTATCCATTTGGCATCTACTCACACTCTGTAAGGCAAGGCTCAGGTGAACTCTATCTTAGGAGATATAAAGCACCTTGAACATTCTTTGCATCATGTCTCCCCTGAGTCCTAGTGGACCGAACGACACTGGCTACAGTCCCAATATACAGACATAATGGCCCAAAAAGCAGAACTCTCTCTCTGCACCGCACTTCAGTGAGATACCTAGAGTCGGGTGAGAGAGCAGGGAAGCTCCTGGCTCTTAGACTCAGACAGGCTGAAGCTGCCAGATTTATTCCTAGCCTGCATCCATCCCCTGAGGAGGATTCTACTTCTGATCCAAAAGAGTTAGTGGCAATTTTTGGTCATTACTACAAATCCCTCTATTCAATTGAGGATCCACTTGCCCATGACAACGCCAGTATTTCTAACTACTTGAACTCAGTTACCTTGCCTAGTTTCTCACCTCAGCTGGTCGTGGGCCTTGGATCCTTAATTACCATCACAGAAGTAGAGCAAGCCATTGATCTTTTACCTCTCGACAAGGCCCCGGGCCCAGATGGATTTTTGAATAACCTGTATAAGGTCTGTTGTGCCCAATTAGCTCCGTTCCTGACTGAGGTATATCATTTTTGGTTTACCAGAGGGGTGAGTGATCACTTCTTTTTAGAGGCATTAATAATTCTCATTCCCAAGCCTGGAAAGGACCCCATGCTTCCTGGTAATTGTTGGCCAATCTCTACTTAATATGGATGTTAAAATTCTGGCAAATATTCTGGCTTCTCATCCTGGCTCTATTCATGGGAGAGGTCATTGGGTATGACCAGGTGGGTTTCATGTCAGTTCACTCTTCAGGAGACCATCTGAGGAAAATTCTACACCTGATCTCGGCATCGAGGGGGCTTGAGGTTCCTTCGGTTTTGGTCTCCCTCAATGCTGAGAAAGCATTCAATAGAGTCTCCTGGAATTTCTTATTCTCTTCCCTTGCCAGGTTTGGGATCCCTGAAGAATTTATCAAGTGGTTTAGGATACTATACTCTGGTCAAATGGCCAAAATGTGGTGTAATGGTCTCCTCTCAGTCTTTTCCTCTTCAACGTGGGACCCGTCAAGGGTGCCTGCTCTCTTCTCTCTTGTTTAATTTCTATCTGGAACCCCTTATTCATAGGTTGGTTAGCTCTCCTAGCCTGACGGGCATTCAAATTGAGGGCAGAAGATGCCTTCTCTCAGCTTATGCAGATGACCTATTGCTGCATGTTGAAAATCCTGTGTCAACTGTGCCTGCCTTGCTTGATGAGTTGAACTCATTTTCCAAAGTTTCCTTTTATAAGCTCAATCTTTCAAAATCCAAGATTGTTCCCCTTAAACATCGTATCATAAAAGTGGAGCTCTCTTGCCTGGATTTGATGTGGGTACCTCATACCGTGACTTATTTAGGGATTAGGGTTGCCAGAGATATACCCTCAATGATGAGAGAGAATTTCACCAAGCTAATTTTCACACTTAAAACTGACATGGATAGGTGGAGTGCTTTGCCAATGTCCCTCTGGGGACACATAAACATCCTCAAAATGAATGTCCTCCCATGAGTCCTGTACCCAATGGATATGCTGGGCATCTTCCTTCCCAAAACTTGGTTTAGCCAGTTGCGGAGAATGCTTAACAATTTCTTATGGAAAAACAAAGGTGTCAGAAGGGGATATGTCAAGCTTTCTGCACCCAAACTGTGAAGGGGTCTCTCCCTTCCATCCTTTTTTACCTATTATGGGGCCCAATATATTAGCAAGTTGGCCAGATGTGCAGATGACTGTGCTACACAACAGGATTCCTCTTACACTCCCGCTTGGGTGGAGATTGAAAGCGCTTTAGTGAAAAGCATTCATTGCCCCTCCCAGTATTAGTATACCAATCCCCCTCCTGTCTTCCTGGTCACCTTACAAACTCTCCCATTGGTTGGTCTCTCCGTGCTTTGCACCAGGTACAGTCACATCTCTCCTTTAGTTGGCATAACTCAATGAGTCAACCCCTTTTTAATAACCCCCACTTCCTGATACGTAATCATGCAATCTCGCTCTAGTTTTGCCCTAGACTGCAGCATTGTACAGTTGGTGATCTTTGTAATGGGGACTCCAAATTGCCCTTTTCTTCATTACAAGAAAAGATTCACTTGTCCAACACCGAGGTTTTTAAATATTGACAAGTTAGATAGGCTGTTCTTGATTTCCTGGGCCCTAAACCTTGGTCCTTTCCACCCATGAAGACCTCCCCGCAGTGCTGAAGGTGGCAAAACAACCTCATGCAGTTTCTAGAGTATGTAAGTTTTTGCAAGATCTTGATCCTGCACTCCCTAAAGGTGTCTGTTACTACTGGAAACAAACACTCTCTCTTTCAGATGATACGGTTTACTGGGGTAAAATCTGGAAAACTATTTATAAATTTATTAAACAGGACAGGTTGAGGCTTATCCAATTCAATATTATGTACAACTTGTACTACACTCCCGCTAGATTGCACGCTATAGGGAGGATGGCCTCCCCTTCTGTCATAGGTGTGGGGAGAGGGCAGGTTCTCTTCTTCATATGGTGTGGGAATGCCCGAAGACCCAAAACTTCTGGAGGGCTATTCAACATTCTGTGGACCCAGTCCTGGGCCTAGACCCCTTATTCACACCAGAATCCTGCTTATTATCTATTTTTCCACAGGACACACCTGATACACGGAAAGCTCACTTAGCCCTAGTAGCTGCCATCGTCAAGCTAGTTATACTCAGGCACTGGAAAGATGATTCCCTACCCTCGACCTTGGAATGGTACCTCGAGATGCTAATGGTCATTCAACTGGAGAAGCATATTGCTAGCATCTGGCATAGATTAGATGCCTATAACTCTTTATGGGAGCCTCTCCTGACTTAATTATCCCTCTGGTGGCCCTGATTACCTGTCTCCATAGCTTCCAACCTCTAGTAACTCTGACACGCGGGCTTGGGGGGGATTGGGGGAAGGGGTTATTTGTTGTTTGTTGTATTGTGTCCTAGTTGTAGTTTTATTATGTTTGTCTGATTGTTATTTGTTTGCTTGCAGCTGTACTAATATTAATGATCAACCCATTCCCATATGCTGCTGAAAATCAATAAAGTATATTGAATTAAAAAAATGGCAAATCAATTCTGCAAAATCCTCCTACACCTCTCCCAGTTTGCTAAATTCATTCTGACCTCCTCTCCTCTCCATCCCTCCCTCCTCCCTCCTCCTCCTCTCCTCTCCTCTCCTCCTCTCCTCTCCTCTACTTTGTGGCACAGTTTCACTACCTGTCTGCCAGGTAGTGAAACTACTGTTAAAAATAGTGAGATTTAGCTAACTGGAATGATTATGCATGATTCTTTTATGACTTCAAAACTGCTCTAATCAAAACTCATCTTTCACATAAAAGAAGCTTCTTCAGTAGCCACTGCCAGGCCCTTCTCCTGTGAGAGAGAGAGATGGAAATGGCGCTGATATGTGTATGGTGCGTGGAGGTCTCAGTCTCTAACATCACTGATCGACTACTGTAGTTCATGGGCACATGCTAAGTACGTGCTCCTTATAAAAACGTGCTGTGTCATGGTATCAAAGTTTTCAAGTGCCATAGGGAAACGGAATTCTTTTGGACCTGCTTTGCCAGTGGTCAAAATGAAAGATTTCATCTTATCCACTGACTGCAAATTTGGCATTGACTCAGCTTTATTCTGCTGTTCCTGGTCTGGGTATCTTAGGCTCTAAAAGTCTTCCCTATCCACAGTTGTGGTCACTGCCTCCCACAGGTTCCTTTATATTTAAATGAGCTATGTCACCATCCTGATTGCTAAGAGCAAGGCCAGTGGTGGTTCCAAGCCTAGTTGCTTGGACATGCTTTTACAGGGGCAGTCCTCACAAGTGGTCAGGAACTCCATCTTAGCCCTTCCATTAGTGCTGTCAAAGTGCCAATCTATATCTGGGAGAGTATAGTTCCCCAGGATCACCACTTCATCTGATTTAGCTAGTCTTATAAATTCCTTAACCAGCATGGCATCATGATTCACTGAACATTTTGGGGACCTATAGCACACCCCAAAGTGACATTGTTGCCCCCATTTTCCCATAAATAAATCCATATGAACTCTGTGACAATGTTTGCCCCCATGCTGTTCTCCTTGTCTTCCAGTGATTCCTGCCCCAATAAGAAGAGTCACCCACCCCTTTTTCCTGTCAGACCTATCCTTTAAAGATAGTCCTTAACTGTTTAGCCTTGTGTCCCAAAAATTTTTTGCTCCCCACCAGGTTTAGGTGAGTGCCATTGGGTCCTGGCCTTTGATGTGCATCAGACTCTTGAGTACCCAGTTGTCTGCATGTGGCCTTCATATTGGTCTGCATGGAAGTGAAAATATTTTGTTATCTTTGCTTTCTCTCTCACCTTGCAGTTCTCTTCACTTTCTGCCCCCATGCTGTGGTATTGTCAGTGATTTCCTGCTTCTACCTCCTGCCTTTGTTGAGCCCTTGTAGTTGACCCCTCCACATCCTTTAGTTTAAATCCTATGGCTGCCCTACATATTCTTCTTGCCATTCTCCCCACTATCTCCAGGCACAGGTGCAGCCCATCATTGTGCATACAGTTTTCAATTTTCCCTGCAGCCTCACCAGATGTCAAGAAAAGGAAAACCCTACCTCTTGCATCATATCTGAAGTCATGCATTTCTTTGACTAATGCTCTGTTGGTGCTCCTCAATAGTCCCCAGGCTTGTGAGGATCTCAGAAAAGATCAACATGAATGTCTTTCCATTCAGGAATATCCTTCATATTGTGAATGACCTCATGTCCATGGGACTTGTGCACCCTATGTTGTTCATGCTAACATGGCTGATCTTGGTCTGTTCTTCCCCAAGCTGTGCTGCTTGTCCCTAAATTGCAATATTGTAACTGCACTCCAGGTATGCTACCTAGCTAGCTTTAGTTTCCATCCTGATCCAGCAATGTTTCACCCCCCCACCTTACCCACTGCCCTTACTATGGAGTCATCAATGTTTACTACCTTCTTGCCACTTGAGTTAGCCTTTTATTCACTCTTCCTTGGCAGGTTGGGCATCCTGGTGCCTGGATTGCCCCCATCAGTCCATCACCTGATTACCCACCTCAACCTAACCAGTCCGGTGCTGTTTTCATCTAGCAATGGTGGCCTTTTATGACAATGACACCTATAGTGGTGCCCATATGGATACAATATGGTGTCATAGATACCTGCATGACAAAATGGATTAACTGCTTTTGAAATTGCTCTGTTTCCTCCAAGTATTTCTGCAGAATTCTGCAGTATTGTGTGTTGCCTCCTGGTGGGCTTCTCTGCACCTCCCTTTTCCATGTGAATCCACACCCCATCTCTAGCACTGGAAATCACAGTCCCTTCCAACCTCCTCCCTGTCCTACATGCCCCATTAAACTTTCACCTTCTTGACTGGTGTGTATGCTCCTGGCCTCCTCTCCACCACACTGCCACTGGTTCCTTTTCACTTCTCTATACCCACATGGTACCTTCATCAACAGCCAAGCATGGCAATGTACCTCTTCAGAACATTCACTCAACTACTGTGTCTGCAACTGTATTCCCCCATCCTCTATAGGCAGGATGTTGTACTTTCTATATTCCAGTTATGTATCACTTTCCTCCCTCCAGACACATCTGGAAATGAACAGGTTTTGAAATTCTGTCGGTCTTCCTGACTAACTTTTTAGGCACACAAATGGGGTATATTGCCAGGGGTGTCACCTCCAGGAATGAGGAAGTTATCCTGCACTTGTATAGATCACTAGTGAGACCACACTTGGAATACTGTGTGCAGCACTGGTGCCCTTACTTAAAAAAGGACGTGAGACTGCTGGAGAGAGTGCAGCGTAGGGTGGCAAAGATGAACATGGGGCTAGGGGAGAATCCGTATGAGGAAAGATTGAGAGAGCTCAACATGTACTCCCTGGAGGAGAGAAGGGAGAGGGGGGACATGATAGAGACCTTTAATTACTTAAAATGCATAAACAAAGTCAGAACGGGAGGATTGTTCCACTTAAAGGGAAGAAGTGTCATGAGGGGGCACAGTCTGAAGTTGGAGCGGGGAAGATTTTAGTGGGAGATGAGGAGACACTACTTCACAGAAAGGGTGGTGGCTGGGTGGAACATACTGCCAGAGGAGTTGATTGTACTGAAGATGGCAGACAGTTTTAAGCAGGGATGGGATAGAGTCAGGGGCAGGGTAAGTACAGACAAGAACAAAATGGGGAAAGTCTGGGGAGAGGGGATGATGGGAAGGGAAAGGATGGGAGGGGCAGCTACAGGAGTATTAAACTGTGAGCTTCACACTCATGCAGACTTGATTGAAATATGGGCCTTTTTCTTCTGGCAATTTCATATGTTCGTATATTTGTAAATAGCCTTACCATCAATTTCCATATTCAAAAGGGGAAACTGGACCCTTTATTGTTTTTTACCCTCCAAGTTATTGAGGAGAATGTGCCAGAAGTGTATTTATTGTTAAGTGTACCGTGGCCATACTACCTGGTTGTCTTAGCAGCAGCACACCACATTCAATATCATCTTATCTTGAGCACCTCTGAGCCCTGACCTTATGTGATAAATGCCTCAGTATTGTAGTCTTCCACCACTAGCCCAGATCCATGATGAGGGATGGCTTCAAATTATTGGTTGTTAATTCAGTACCCCAGCCTTGATGCCTTGCACATCCATAGGTTCAAGTTGGGGATTGTGGTCTGCTTGGCTGTATTTAGGGATGCTAGTCAGACTGTAATAAATGACTGGATTGCAGATCATTGATGTGTTTTGTCTGGTACAGTCATTGAGACAGCAGCAGCAGTCACCTAGTATTAATGCTAGGCAAAATTTAAAGTATGCTGCTAGAATTTCTGTGAAAACATGAATCCACTTATGGGAAGTTTTGAGAAATTTCTTTGAAACTCTCATGATAATTTGCCAAAATTTAATTTTCAGTTATCAATTTTTTAAACCACACAACCAAATCTCACTTGATTTAGCATGTGTGAACTCATACTCTATACCTAATAGGTATATGTGCCATGTTTCATGTATCTACAATAGCTTTAATGAAGTCTGAGTTAGCAGCAGCAAAATATTTCAAAATGTTACCAAACTGTGTAAGTAACTACACTATGAGATTTTAAGACCATGTAACTCTGAAACTAGATTATACAGTGTCATTAATTTTGGAAGGTTTATAGACCCTAAATGGAGGCTGTGTGTGTGTGTGTGTGTGTGTGTGTATATGTGTGTGTGTGTGAGAGGCCTTTTTAATCTCTCACATAAAGGCTGGCCAAGTTATAAGCAGCCAAAAGTTGCAAAATAACATTAGTACATTAAGTTGAATTTTATGAGTTTTTGTAAAAATCATGGCATTTTGTGATACCGTATTCATACATTTTTCACTGCCATACATCTGATCTGCTATGGAAGAGAAAGGAGAAAGCTGGATAAAGAGGTAAAAAGGTAGCATTCATAAGGGACTACATAGTGAAAGATGTAAGAGAGTTGGAGTGGCAATGTAGGACCATTGCATGCATGTAGTACAGGTTAAATGAAAGAATGCATGCAGTTGCTAAGCATTAAAGCTCAGGAGTAGAACAGACTGCTATCCACATTGTTATAGGGTGAACAAGTTCTGAGGACATGAATAGATCATTTTTTGAATTAGGGATTTTACTAAAGAGAAAGCTATCAGAGGGATCCTCTCCGTGGTCCTCATGGTTCTGGGTTCTATGAGATGACAGTAGACTATTAGGCATGCTATCTTTTTCTAATAATCCATTAAAACAGGTAGGTCTTCTTTTCTAGATAGCTAGAGACATTCAGGGGGCAAGGCATGACTGTAATGTCCAACATGAGCTGTAGCTGTGTCAGTATGGAGAGGATATGGGTCATGTCAATGGGTAGGGAAGTCAGAGTGATCTAAACTAAAGAATTGGAGATACAGCTAGTCCGGGGAATTACTAGTTGAAGAAGTTAGATGCATGAGTTTACAAAGGGAGGGACAAAAGATCTGGATACCAGATGAATAGTAGACTCCAAGTTGGAGCAAGGAAGCACAGAGGAGCAACAATTCTAACTTAAATGATGGTCAAATGACAATTAGACCCAATAAAATTGACTTGCCTGAAAGGCTGACCCACTTGGAAGTCCAGGACATAGATACACTCACAAAGACCTAGTGCGGGAAGAAAAGGACTGGGATACTAAAACAGAGGAATTCCAACAAATTCTGAAAGGATAGCTCTGACAGCAAAATAAATAGGTGACTCTTTTAAGGGAGAGTGTTACTGTGAATAATAAGGAAGATATCAGGGGCAATCAGTTCTATTAAATCCATCTAATCAACTTCAGAGAAAAGTGTAGTAAGGATAAAATAGTTACACGGGAAGAAACTACAGGACTGCAATGAGCTCACCTATGGTAATTAAAGTATCCAAACTGGATGATGAAACAAACAGAGCTGCTCAAAATGGTATGTGGTGCCAGCGGTAATTATATCAAGCAAGAAATCTAAATAACATGTATAGAAACACACACACAACACACACACACACACACATGGAAAAGTACTGTCATTCAGTAAAAGCACCAAGACACAATTGGCTAATTGTGTTTAGTTTTAATGATGAAAATCAACAAAAACAGGTGAACAGGTAATCCAGTGACTCAAAAATGACCCCCAACATTCTGTGCTGGTGCGCTTTGTCAAGAGGATAAACAGACAATCACACTAGCAGCCCTTAAATAGCAATCTTCTTAAAGGGCTAGTACATTTTTTGTTACATGTAACAAGTTGCATTGTGTTCAACATCAAGTGACATCTATATAAATTGATAAAAGCACAATGAAGACTTAGAAATTACCCATAACAGTATCCTGAGCAATGCAGTACAATAACTGCTAACTCACAGATCAATATGGGAATTAGATGTTGCATCTGCAAAAAGCCAGATAAATGACAATCAGAGTTACAAAAAAGTGATAATTCCACCCTATAATTGAGGCTGGAGGGGGGGAACGCTCAAAGTTTAAAAACTGGATGTAGTCAAGGTAAGTTCTTTGTAAAATTAAAAGGCCACAAGTAGAACTTTGGTGGCATTATCTATTCTGCTTTCCTGACTCTTTTTGAAAAGATTTCCAAAGCCAGCCTGGTGGCACTGAGGTTTGAGGTGCTAGATGCCACACCTCACTCCATGTCTATGACCCCGTGATCAGAAACAATCATGGATTCTCAGGGATCAACAGTGGGAGAGGACTGAGCATCCAAGGGACTGCTCTCCTATCCAGGGAGGGCAGACTTCCGGCTCCACCATACAACTGCCACCAAATAGAGGCATACTGTACTGGCAGTGTGGGACAGGAGTAGCAGAAGAAGGGTAGGTACTGCAGGACTTTATTGCATGCACATGCCTCCACATATGAAGACTGATGAGTGTGACCGAGCAGGGAATCTGAGGAGAAAAATCAGTGGAAAATGGCAGGGAGGCAGGTTTTCATGATGCTTTGCATACCGATCCCCAGCCACCTCACCCACCAGGGACCTGGCAGCTGAGACTGGGTTGTCCTTTGGGGGGTTGGAGGATGGCCTTCCCACTCCTGCCCCCATGGAGGTAATCTGTGGGAGTATTTGGGGCACAGACATATCCATGGGGAGGTGATGGATTGTGGGGTGGGGTCAGTGGGGACAGGGCAGAAGGGAGCCCATGCCTGCTTTGGCCATGAACAATAAAGTGTTTACAGAAAATGAAAAGTTTGCCAATTAATAATCTGCAGTATTTTTACTTTACATTTAAAACTACTAAATCACATTTTCCAGCTCTTTTATGTTCTAGTACCCATTGACACTGGGTATGTAAACCAAAATTCAGGTAAATGTCTGCAATGGCAGCAGAATTATAAGCATCTAAAGTTTTGACTTTTTTTCACAAATGTTCACAAATAATTAGTGTGAAATCATGAACCTCCTGTAACTTACTTAGCCACATTTAGCACATTTAGCAGTTTCTAATACCCTCCCAAAAGGTTGTCCATGTTAATTTGCAGGTATTTAACTCAAAAGGTAGCAGAGTTATAAACAGTGAAATATTTACACAACATCACACAAAAATAAATTGCTAGATTTTGAGCCCTTGTAAGTTAGAAACTGCTCAACTGAATGTCATGATTTTTTTGCAAGCAAGTAATGCACTTCATAACAAGTAAGCATGCTGTTTATTCACTTTATGTGAAAAAATGGCTGAGTTAAAATTTCATAAAGTTCTATAACATTTTTTGAAATTCAGAGAATTTGAATTAAATTCCATGGAACAGAGTTACCAGTTTCACCCAGCCCTGCTTATTATATGAGGAGTACGGTATTTATAGTAATGATCCACAGAGGGTGGCACAGATGTTCTAGAAATGATACTGATGTTTAGGGTCAAATGGACAATTTTACCAGTTTTATGCCCGCACCCAAGGAACAAATGGCGATGCCAACTGGAACAAACCCCACTCTGGCTACAGTCAGTACTGCCCTTACAGGAGCAGAAGAGGAAGCTACTCAGCTTGTGCCAGACTTGTGACATACTTTAGTACTTTATTTGATTGACTTTCAAGTCATTTCAAATGAATAAAACACATTAATGTAAGTTAAAATACAATGCACCATTTTTTTGCCAGACACATTCAATCTAAAAAAGATCCTGTAATACATTCAATTTCAACAAAAGATACAATAAAGTGCTTTATATCTTAAGTATTAGATACATGCTATATTATAAGTTTTGCTCATTTTTTTGTAAATCCATTTAATAGTCTTTCATATCAGCTGCAATAAAATCAAGCTGGGGATTCATCACAATTCTCAACACCTCTGACACAGAGAGCATATTAAATTAAAAATATTGTGACAGAATCTCTATTCTCATTTTGCTATATTTAGGACAATGACATATAACATGTTCTAAGGTTTCAGGATTATTTTCCCCACAATCACAGATGACATTATCAATTTTGGATTTATCCTTAGAATATACATACTTCATAAAGTTGGAGGGGTACATTTCTAACCTAAATTTCAAAAAGGGTTCTATCTTGGTTGTCAAAAACAGTAAATAAGGTTCAAGAACATAATAGATTTTGTTTTCAGAGTACCAATGATACGATTTTAAAGATCTTAGTCTATCCATATCTTCCTCATAAGAGGTTTGAGCAAGCTGGGCTTTAAGCAGTTTATTTAAACTTGGTGATATGTTTATTTCCTTTTGTTGGTCTGTCCAAAGATGCAGTAAATTTATTTTCTTAAGAGTCTCAATTATATAGGCCAGCCAAGGAGATGATTGGCCTCTATTCAGCCATTTTGCTTTTTCCAAATGACAATGATATACAATTCTTTGCTTACTTACATTTGAAGATCTTTTCCAGTACCCAATCACAGTAGCTTCTGCTAAATATTTTAATTTGTATTCTGTCTAGCTCAGCTCTAGCTATCTGTGAAGGAGTCGATCTAAGCAGATTCAATATATATATCTATAAAGGCTCATGAAAGGCATTTCTAGCTTGTTAAAAGTTTATCATAGCATTTCTCCACAGAATATAAGGCTTGAGGATTCATTTTCATTTCTGCTGTATGCAAAACCACCAAAATTGAATGTCCCCCATATTTCACATCAAACCTTCGAAACGCATTTTTATTTAAGCTTAACATATTGTGCATATATGATCTATGTTTAGTATGTTTTCCATCATTAGATATGTAAACCTCCAGATTATTATAATTCATGACAGTTTTAAGTTGAACATTATTTATATGCCAGGTAAACTTGCTTTTCCATTGTCCTACTATTAACATTTGAGTTTTATTTTTATTTATTGTCAATTTGTTTTGTAAACAGTATGATTGTAATACTCTAAGCTGCCTACCTAAGCCAATAGGGAATAATGAAATAAGTACTGTATCATCCATGTAAATTAAGATAGGAATGATAATACCATTAACTGAAGGAGAATGAGTAGAAATTGGAATTAACAGGCCAGGAAAATCATTTATAAATAGATTGAAAAGATGAAGGGGCTAGAATGCAACCTTGCTTCACCCCCTGGTAAGAATTGAAAGGTTTAGTCAGATTTCCTGCTAAATCAAATCTAATATAAGTTCTATTATGTGAGTATAGTTGCATACTGTGTGACTCTGAGCAAGTCACTTAATTTCCTTGTGCTCCCAGGTTGCACCTGGAATCAAGCTTTGGATTAGTGTGCCTCTCCTGGTTAAACAATTTCCCATTTCCCTTCCCCCCAATAATTCTCAGTATACAGTAGTTTGATTTATTTTTAAGTTGAATAATTTTTCCCAGAATATTTCTCTATCAATCCTATCAAAAGCACCTTGAAAATCGACAAATGTAATGTATATTGGTAGATGTCTTGTCAAATAATATTTTTCAATAATGTGATTCAAAATAATGCTTTTGTCAGTTGTAGACTATTTTTGTCTGAAACCCACTTGTCATATGTTAATAATATTATTTTGATTTACCCATTGGCTAAGACTAGCGAGAATTACTCTTGTGAAGATTTTGCCAAGATTGTCCAATAAACTGATCAGCCTATAATTCTCTGGCAATTTGGGATTGTCTTTTTTAAAGATGGGGACTATTATATTGTCTTTCCAGGATTGTGGTATGTAGTTTTCTTCTATTATTTTGTTGAAAAGCAAGGCCAACAAGTGGAACCACCACGCCTGTTCTATTTTATAAAGAAATGGGGGTATATGGTCAAGTCCAGGAACTTTGTTAGGTTTCATCAGAGTAATAGCTCCTGAAGCCTCTTGAGGAATAATGTTTAGGGGGTTGTTAGCCTCAGTGAATTTCCTGTATATATCATGATAACTATTCTAGTCTCTTTCCTGATAAAATAATTTTTGATAATACTGTACCCAGTTCAATGGGGATATGTGGCCAGAAATATTGTTCACAAAGTTCCCAGTACCCTTGTCTACCTTTAACCAAAATTCTTTTACATTTCCTTTCTTAACAGTCTCTAGCATAAGTTCCTATTGAAGTTTTTGATCCAAGTCATGTTGTTTAGATATTTTTTATATTCCTTCCTAAGTTTATTTATAGATTTAATATGTTCTATATTACAATTTATCCTTACCTTTCTTATTTGCTTATGAATTTTGTTTTTGAAATTTTGACAATCCTTCTCAAACCAAGTTTCTTTTTCTCTTATAATATTATTTTTATAAAAAAAAAATAGGTAACGTTTTCTTAATAATATTTTCCAAGATAGTAACAATATCCTTCACTGAAGTTTCCATATGAAGAAGATGAAGAAGAAGAAGAATCAGCATTTATATAGCGCTTTTCATACACAGTGTATCCCAAAGCACTTTAAAAGCAATGCTAGACTGGTAGTGAAGTGACTGAATGTGTAGTGGTGGCCATGTCACACATCAACACCCACACACAGTCTGGACAATTGCATGAACCAGTTTATGGGAAGGGGGACATTGGCCAGGACACTGGGAATGTCCTCTACTCTTTGTGAAGAGTGCCCTGGATTCTTTTACTTACACCTGGACACCCACCAGGACAGTACCAGGATGGGTAGAAGGGACCTCGGTGTAACGTCTCATCTGAAGGATCACACACCGCAGCAGTACAGCCCCCCCCAAGGTGCAAGCCCAATCTCGGTGTAGGACAAGAACCCATGACCTTCTGATCTAGAGGCGGATGTGCTACCAGCTAAGCCATGCTGACATCTAATACTATTACTATTTCTTTGTGTATCTTTAACCTTAATTATATCAGTGATGTTATATTCTACTTCTGGAGATAAATACACTCTTCTTTGATTTCTGATTTGTATTTGTTGCATCATGATAGTTTGACTCTTATTTTCACCTATAGAGATGTTTAACTTAACAACCAATGGACAGTGGTCACTCCCTGGTCAAAGTTTGATATCGAAATTGAGATCCCTGTAAACTGCCAAGGGAAAAGATAAATATAATCTATATTACTTGCATCCCTACCATTCATAAAGGAATAATAGGCAGAATTTGTGCCCATCAATGTACCATTTAGTATCAACAACCCCAAACTGACAAGGATTTGAAAGAGTTTTTTTCCCCATGTTCATTCACCTTGTCATCTATAGTATTAGAGTACAGAAAGGAAGTTTCTCTCAGAAGATTAATAGACAGATGACCTAGTCTAGAATTAAAGTCTCATTCTAAAATTAAACCTGCCTGAGGATATTCCTCAGTTATAGCTATTAAATGGTTTTCTAATGTTTCCCATATTTGGATGGTATATTGTTTTGAATTCAGTGGAGGGATATATATATATATATATATATATATATATATATATATATATATGTGACAAGCAAAAGTTATTTATTTCCACTAAAACCGTGATGATATTATGAGAAATCAGAATAGGGGACTTCACTATTAAACTTTCCTTTACCTTAATAAATGTTGCTACTCCACTTGAAGGATGTCCAGAAACAGTTGCCTTCTGGGCTTTTGCAAAATAAGATGTATAACCTTCAATATTCAGACATTCCAGAGCCCAAGTTTCTTGTAAGCAAACTATGATATTCTCTGAGAGAAACTTTAAAAAACTAGAATCAACTATCTCACATGAAAAAAATGAAATATTCCAGGACATAATGTGAGTTCCATTTAAATTCAAGGATTTAAGTGGTACAGACTCTGACACATCATCTGCTACAGCCAGTCATTTTTGCTCATCTGTTAGTAACAATGAAAATTATTTTGTACAGAAATATTATATTCACAATCTGGAATTTGTGTACTACCACTCCCATCATTCCCTTCATTGCCTCTATTTCTGTTTTCCTTAAAGACACTGGCTGTATCTTGCCACTTACAGAGTAACAAACTTAGTTTATCCAATTTGTGTGCAGATGTGCAGATAAATAAATCAAATAATGTAGAATTTGGTCTTGCACAGCAAAGGACACATGTGCCTGGTTAGTATAACTGACCTCTCTTTTTACCCATAAGACACCTTTCTTTCCCAACTTTATACCTATAACCTCTGTAAGTAGATACCAGAGGGTTTTCATTAAGGTTTTGGCAGTTTTATTATTTTGTTTTTCTAAACCATGCTAAGTTAAAACATGCTGTTTATTTTCCCTTGTCTGTCTCTTTGAGGCATAGCGCTGTATCAGTGTCTGTAATTCTGTTTCTTGCACATGTAACCCCTGAAGAAGATGTTCTTTTTTTTACTGAATGTGAATTCCATCTTTACTGGAAAATCAATTTTTATGCCCTAAGGCCTTAAACTTTTACTTTCATTCCAGATCCATTCGGCAATTTGACTGTTTGAGATCACAACGAAAATTAGATTTACTTGACCATGTGTACCTCTGCCCACAAAAATTAAATTGTTTCTCTCATTGGGTATACTCAGTTCTGTTTCTAAAATCCTATCACTGAGTCAGTCAACTGGCTCTTAGTTTCATTGAGGTTATGATGAATCCCATATATAAAGAGGTTACCAAGTGGGTGAGGGAAGCTAATACTTCCAGAGAGCTAAGGTTAGCTCAGGGCATTAAGGGAGAGGACAAATACTTTTTTTTAGATACATGAGGGGAAAAAGGAAGTGCAGAGACAACATAGTGTTGATAAAGAGGGGTGGGGAATGGGTGGAAAAGGGAGTGGAACAAGCAGAAGCACTGAATGAATACTTTTGATCCATGTTCACATGGGAGAAGGGTAGTCCACTACCTTTGTGGATGGGAAAGGTGGGGTTGGGGGAAGGGATGACGGATGGATAGATTGAAGAGACTAGAGTGTTAGAGAGTCTGAGAGCACTAAGGGTGGACAAGGCACCAGGTCTTAATGGTATTCACTCCAGGGTACTGAGGGAGATGGCAGAGGTGTTGGCCAGGCCACTGATAGACCTATTCCACACCTCCCTGGACACAGATTTTGTGCACCAGGACTGGAGGGTGGCCCATGTGGTGCCCATTCACAAGAGTGGCCCACAGGATGAACCAGGAAACTACCGACCTGTCAGTCTCACATCTATAGTGGGTAAACTTATGGAGGTGATACTGAAAGACAGACTGGTGGCATTTCTGGAGGGAAATGAACTCCAGGATGGGCAGCAGCATGGGTTCATCTTGGGGAGGTCTTGTCAGACCAGTCTAGTAGAATATTATGACTGGGTTACAAGAGAGCTGGATAAGGGTCATACTGTGGATATCCTATATGTGGACTTCAGCAAGGTATTCAACTCAGTGCCTCACAGGTGGCTGGGGGGAAACTGACTTCCATAGGGGTGGGGGAAATCCTGGCAAACTGGATAGGGAACTGACTGAGGGGGAAGCAGCAACAGGTGGTGATGGGGGGAACTCTCAGTACCTAGGCCAGTGATGAGTAGAGTACCTCAGGGCTCTGTGCTGGGTCTGGTGCTGTTTTGGCTATTCATTTTGGATATCTCACATGGAGTTAGGTGCAGGATTAGTCTATTTGCAGATGGTACTAAAATGGGGGCAATAGCTGATGAAGTGGACAGCTGTAAATGACTACAAGGGGACCTAAGCAAACTGGAGGAATGGTCAAAGAGATGGCAGCTGGGCTTCAGTGTGAAGAAATGCAAGGTTATGCACCAGGGCAAAAAACCTGAATGTGGACTATTGATTGAGTGGGTTGAGGCTGGGGGACACTGAGGAAGAGAAGGACCTTGGGGTGTTGATAATGGGGAGGATGAACAACTCTGCTCAATGCAGGAAAGCCACAGCTAAGGCAAACAAGATGCTGTGGTGTATTGCAAGGAGATTCTCATCCAGGCATAGGGAAGTGATCCTGCCTCTCTACAGGTCATTGGTCAGGCCACACTTGGAGTACTGTGTGCAGTACTGGAATCCATATCTGAAGAAGGACATTAAACTGCTTGAGGGGGTGAAGCGGAGGGTGACAAAAATGTTATGGGAGATGGAGGGCAAAGCTTGTGAGGACAGGTTATGTGAGCTGAATATGTACACCCTGGATGAGAGGAGGGATAGGGTGGATATGATTGAAACACTAAAATATTTGAAGGGGATAAACAAAGCCAGTGCTGATGAATTATTCAAGCTGAGGAATGGTAGGGACACAAGGGGACATGGGCTAAAATTAGAGGGTGGAAGATTTAGGAGAGAGATGAGGAGAAATTACTTCACAGAGAGGGTGGTGTCAAAGTGGAATGCCCTACCAGAGGGGGGTGATATCATCTAAGATGGTGGAAAGTTATGGGCAGACTGGATGGGCCTTGTGGTTCTTATCTGCTGTCAACTTCTATGTTTCTATGTTAAGGTTTAAAAAGGCATGGGACAGGGAATGAGGGAGGGTCTGAGTGAATAGTGCTGAGAATTGGGGGAATAGTGCTGAGAACATCCTGAAGATGGGGGAGTGGATTGGGGCAGCTGCAATCTAGGGGTGCTAGCTGCACACTCAAGCAGACTTTGATAGGCCATGAGGTCTGTTTCTGCTGGCAGTTTCGTATGTTCGTATATACTTAATGTAGCCTCATTTCCTGAGAATCATATTTCTTTATCTTTTAAGATTCTGATATGTCCTTCTAATGTTTCCTTTTGTGCTGGATTAGGAACTTTCTTCAATTTGAGTTCTTTATTTTGACTATCCTGGTTAGAGTACTCCTGTGCTGTTTGCTTTACCCCCACCACCATTCTGACACTTGACTTCTCGATTTCTGGATCATTTTCCTTTCTTTTTTTTCTACACCTGTTTTTTTATGTATTACTTTTTTAATAGCCTTATCTTGTGCCTTGTCTTTCCTATCCTTTTTTCCTTTATTTTCTCTTTTTTCTGTCAAAAAAAGTCTGTCAAAGTCTGTCAGCTTGTGCCAGAAACCAAAGAAAAAATGATACAACTTAATCAGTCCATCAACAAATCTTATAAAACCTTGATGGACATCTTAGGTAAATTTGCTGAAAAATAATCTGCAATATTAGGGAAAGTGGAGAAAATAGAACAGCAGTTAGAAGATGTGGAGAAGGAGCAGAAAGAAACAAAGTTAGATGCTGGTGCTAATTTGAAAAATGGAATCTGTTGCAGATTTAGTGCAAACCTTTAACAGATGTTGTTAATCTATAATGAGAATTGAGACATTTGGGAATTCTCATTGATTTATACGTCTGAAAAGAGAAATGAATTTAGCATGCAAGCCAGTTTATTATACACAAATCCACAGAATTAACCACGTGGTAAGACACAATCCTGGGGTGCAGTAAAAGGGACAGCCAGTCCCAGAAAACTTACTGTTCCACGAAGAATTGCATTCCACAGGAAAGCACCACAGTCAAGAGTTACTTTCCAACCAAGTTATTTATTTGCCTTTTTTCCAAGTTGCAAAGCCAATTCATCTTAGTGAGAAATGGGATGACGAAACCTCATTTTAAGGGGCGAAGCACAGAGAGGAGGACATTTTTTCTCACTAAGATGAATTGGCTTTGCAGTTTGAAAAAAAGTCAAATAAATAACTCAGTTTAATACAGTATATAGTAACAATTTTTCACATATTTGTTAGGGATGATCGACTCAGGAAAATTTGCTTTGTGAAGAACTTCAAGAAGTTTTTTCTGACTTTGTACAGCCACCGTTTGCATTTGCATAGTAGTCACTTGGCGGAGTGTCCTCTTTCACTCAGTGAAGTCCATGCATAGTGGCATTTCACCAGTGAAAACTGCACAAAGTGTTTTAAGTTTAAAAATCAAAAACTCAACCTCTACCTATTGAGGCACACCATGCTTACTATACTCACCAAATAAACCCTTTATAACAATGTGTCCCCACTCAGGCAACCACATTCCTTTCCCCCACAGTTCTGTTGAAGACTGCAAATTTTATCCTACTCTGTATATTAAGAATATCCCATTCCCTCACCCCTGCATGTCCTACAACACCATCCACCTCCTCCACCACCCACCACCCCATCTCTGTCCCCAAATCAGATATAAAATTTGTGAAAATTCCCACCCTAGCCCCCACTAGCACTCAACCTCCCTCAAAGCACCCATCAATAAAGGATACTGTGCTGCCACCAGATAATTGCTGCAAAGAAGAAAACCCTCCTGTGCTGTTGATTGTCCTGCTATGGAATGAATGAACAATGATGTCCTCAGCTATAGTAATACCTGATCAGCTAAAATTGAGGCACTTTGAGGTCAGCAGTGAATAACTGTTACTGAAACCCAGATGGCTGTGCCATTATGACCTTAGTGTTTGTAGGCTCTGTCACACCACCACAAACACAGCAACTCCCAGCAGTCATACACCAACACCATCTGCAACAACAAATCTAGTGTGATAAATATTCATTGCTGACCTCAAAGTTTTTATTAATCCCCAATAATGTATTTATTTTTTATTTATCTTACTTCAGACTAAAGATAAATGCTTCAGACAATACAATGGCACAGTGGATGGTTTCCATCACCCATGAGGTTAATTACATTTACATTGTTAATTAATTGCACTCACCCACAATATCTGAAGTGTTTGCATGCCTCTTGTATTGGTGCCTTGTATTACCTACTGATCAGGTTTGCATATTGTACATACTGTGCATCTGTTGTATTGTACATTTATATATGTATTGTATAGTATGACTGAGATATGTAAATCTTTCTCTACTATATTTCTCTGTACTGCATATACTCTCTTTCTCCAGATGACACCATAAACAAGCATTTACTCTATTATGTACATCACACCTACAGTACTGTGTTTTGTGTGTATTGTACTAATAATTATATTTTTTAACTTGTTGATTTCTGCATACTATATACCGAATATAATATACTACCAATGATCCCCTTCACCCAAGTCATACTGAAAGTTAATCTCAGCTCAGTGTGGCTTCCTGGTACTATATTTTATAAAACATAAATAAACTATATGTAGTCTGCTTTACCCCAAGGCAATTACTAAACTGGGAATGGAAGTGGTTTGGCAAATACATCAAAGACAACCAGAATTCATTGGCCCTGAATCACAGTCAAACTGTGTTTACCAATGGACAACTACTCCCATCCTTAATACTGATGGGATACTTAATCTCAATTACTCTTTGGGGTAGATTGCATGTATGTGGGTACACTATTATGAATGCATGGCATAAGTACTGTAACTGAATAAAGCAATCCATGCCTCAAGTGATGAGCTACAGAGTTTAAATATAGAGAATAAGTATCTCTGCTACTAATATAGTAGGCTGCACTTGTACAGACAGGTAAAGTTGGTTGAGATGGAGCAGGAGGGATTGGCCCTGCAGCCATCCAGAGAGAGAGAACGAGAGAAAGAAAGTCTCATGCTGGATTTCATAATTGAAATTAGACTATGACTATGGAGACCCAGGACAATCTATCCTCAAAAGATTTATCACTCATGTCTGTTATGATTTTAAAGGATCTTTTCTGTATTTTCAAAATTTGTCTTTTGTCATTTTCAGTAGAAAATTCCACAAAATTAAACACCATAATCGTGCTGCCTCACGCATGTTATATACAGTATAACTACAACATCATGTGATCTACTTACAAAGGATTTCTTAATACAGTTTAGGATCTGATTTTATTTTCTAAACACTTTGTCACAGTGTTTGTTGCTCTGAAAGTCATTTGTTACAATTATCCTTAAATCTCTTTCCTCCTTTGCTTCTTTGAGATCTATTCCACCAGGTACATACTTCTAGTTTGGATTGTTATTTCTCAGATGCATCACTGAGCATTTGTCTAGATCGAACCTGATACCCAATAAAATGCACACAAATTCATTTGTGCTAAACCTAGCTGCAATTTCATATAATCATCATACGTACCCACTTATTTATCCAGCTTAGTGTCATTGGTCAAACTTGGAACACAAGCTATTTAACATTATAAAATAATAGATCATTAATTTTTTCCAGTGTTGACAACCAGTTATTATTAACCATAATAACTTGGAGATTATTATGGCAAACATATGCCTTTCAACACAGGAGCTGTGCTCAAGACGTGATGTTTGACTCTGTCTCAAGCACAGCAGTCTGTTCCGTGATTGCAACAGTTTCACATTAAAAACTGAAAGTAGATCACAAAAATGGACTTATTCAACTAGCTCTGTATACATAAAAAACAATGACCCAGATGAAATAAAACAAACAGTACCCTAAACACAACTGGGATCAAGACTGCCTGTCTGTATCTCAAGTGCAGCACTTCCTGGATCACTATGTTTCAGAGTGAATGCATTATAGTGTGATTCTTTGTCAGCAGGGTTACTATTACTAATTTAACAAAATAAAACTGACCTATGAAAATCTGATGGCACTATTACTCTGGCTTTTTTGCTCAGGTCCAGAGATAAGCTTTGTTTGACAGTTTACACAGACTCCTCAGGGTATCTCCAAGGGGATTGGGGGAGAAAAAAATAGATGATCCGTGATTATATAAAATAAATTACAGAATGGTGTAATCACTCAAATTTAATACTCAACCCTGATTCTGTGATGCTTTAAAAAACCCTCAAGCATCTATCTCAGGGTGTATATAGTATCACACACCTTGCACGTGCATTAAACTTTCATAATGTACACCACACCATGTGTTTTTCTATTTATTAAAATCATTTATATAAATGCTAAAAATGTATGGCACCAGCACAGACTCTTGGGGCACTGTGCTTTTAACCTTGCCTCCATCAGAATGGAAGCCATTGATTATGACTCACTGGAATCTGTTATTTATTATGCAACCAATTAGCAATCCAAGTTGTTATTTTGTCATGCAATAAAAGGTGATCCATTCATCAACAAGTTAAGCGTGGTTCACTATATGAAATGCCTTGCAAAAGTCAAGCTAGATTACATCAACTTGTACTACATTATCCAGAGAATCCCTAATGAGTTCATAGAAAGCAATCATATTCAGAGATACATAGACAATGATAACAGAAAAAGGCCTGTGGGCCCATCCATTCTGACCACTCTACCTATCTACTCTGCAATGGCCCAAGTGGCTATTCCTTCACTTTGTTTCTGTGCCTCCTTTTCTATCTAATCCTATATGCCTGCCCAATCCCTGCTTGATGCTGTTAGAGACATACAATTTGATGGCAGATAATGACCACTTAGCCCATCAAGTATGCCCATTTCTCCCTATGTACACTATTACATCAGACTGTGCCCGTTCTATAACTCTTTTTCCCTTCCCCCTTCCTTTCCACTATGATTCCTTTTTGCTTATCCCATGCATTCTTGAACCTCACCATGGCTTTTGCCCCCCCCACCTCTGCTGGAAGGCTATTCCAGGAACCCACCATTCTTTCTATGAAGAACCTTCCCTTCTCCCCTTTATGTAGCCCTAGCTATGGCTGACCCCTAAGCTCTAGTGCACTTGTAGTTAACTTGCACATCTGTTATGGCTGGCCCCTAATCTCTATTGCCCTTGTAGTTGACTTACACTTCTGTTATACCTTAGCCAACCTGTTCTGCATGTGTTTACTCCTCACTAACGTCCCTAGATCAAACAACAACAATTCTATTCAGCCGTTTTCTAGCTATACAGTTGTGTCATTTAGTGTATACCTAAATGTTATTTTGTGTTGTTGTAGCTATCTAGTCCAAAAGTGTTGGTGTAGTATCTATCTAGTTCAAAACTTTTAGATCTTGTTATTTCATTACTCCTTTACAGTCTGCTCAAATTATTTGAATGTAATCTACTGTAAATTAATATTGTGTACCATATTTCTGTAAATTATCCTCATGTTCCCCTACCCCCCAGGTCACATCAGGAGATGAGCTATGTGTTGCTCAGTGTGCCTTCCTGGTGAAACATTTCAATAAATAAATAAATAAAGTACTTCCTGTTCACTGATTTGGCCCTGTACAACATCCTCAAACAGGTTGTTCCACTTGTACACTACTCTTTCTTCAAAAAAATGGTTATGGACCTTCCTTTTGAATCTCCATCTGTGAGTTTAAGTGAGTTCCATCTTGTCCTTGTGGTTGAACTCAAGGAGAAACGTTTCTTAGCTTCCACCCTATTTATTCTGTGCAGATACTTGTACAGTAGTAGCCATCACCCTAATGAATGATATTGGCCAATTGAACACTGTGGATGGGACATCAAGTTTCAGAGCACTGCATACTGACTGTTATAATAATTGTGTATGCCTCTAGGTGGCTTTTAATCCATTGTTTTATATGGTATGCCTGCTGACCCACTGTCATTCTGGAATACATATTACATGCAACAACCAATACACATCTATGTCTGATAGCACCAAATTTTGTATTTTAGTTAAGGTCATTCTAACAACCTTCACTCATGCAGCTATCAAGCAGGCCAAGCAGAGAACAGGTAATGTGTGTCAGTTTTCCTTTGTTATCACAAATGCACACAATCTTTTAAATAAAATGAATCATTGTAATATTTAATTTGGGAGTGAGTAATGGCGTGCATACTCCAGTCACTCAAAAAGCCAGTTATTTGAATGTTGTACTTTCTGTATGATCTTTCAATTCCAGATGCATACAGCTGGCCCATCCAGATCATGCATTCTGTAATATTTGAATACAGAATCTTTCAGTGAGGCAACATTACACATAGCTCAGCCAAATCTTATTTAGTTTATCTTGTTAACTCTATACCCCTTTTGTAGTCCAAATCATTACCTCCAACATGGATGAGCAGTATGTCTGGTTTAGAGTGACTGGTCAAAATTCTAGGTATAGTTGGTATGAGTTGCTTCTATTGCAGTCCCCCCTTACCAAACCAATGAACATCACAGTTTTCCAGTTGAAATTTTTGTTCACAAATTGACTGTACACCCTTTCACAAAAGTGAACTACCCATAATCGAAACTGTAGTCATGAAGCTTACTGTCATGTTGAATCTCTTCAAAGACACAGCAAGTAACATCATCCTAAATGTCTGTGTCTTTCACAGCAGTGTCTGCCAACTGACAATTTACTTTCAACTTAACAGTTCTAGGTCATCAAGCAGACTAACAAAAACAATGCTTGCCCATTCTTGCCATTTCTTGGAAAAACATTCCTAACTGTTTGCCAATCAGCTTACAAGCTTAACAGAGAGGTTTATGTAATCTGACAATTTGTTTATGATTAATATATGGTTTACTGAGGGATGGCTGTGATTGGTTAGATGGCAGAAAAGTGAAATTTGTTTTAGAGGGAAAACATTTAGAAATGATTGGACAATATATAACTTGAAATGTTGTTATGGTGCTTGATTGACCTCTGTAACCCCTGTATATTGTGGCACACAAATGTTTTTCCTTCTTTTTTTTTTACCTTGCATCCTAGGTGGTAAGACTGTGATCTAAGCAGAGACATTTTACTTTGATACTTCATGTAATGTCTTAACATAGTAGTAGTAGTAAAATTTTATTTTCCAACAGGATATAAACCTTTGGTCTGAGGCACCTATTTTAAAAAGTTGTTAAGACTTAACTTGCAAGAGATAGGTTTCAAAAGATTTTAACAAAAATATTACATATAATTCAATGGTCATTGCCCAATAATATGAAATATTGCTGGAATAATTATTATATTGCCTTAATACTAGGTTGCAAAAAGCAGAGTTTAGCAAAACCAATGAGCTACAGTATGTGTTGTAAACTGAAGCTTTATTTGTTTGTAGTTAATATGACATTATTAGCACAGTTTTGTGGGTTTCTGATGATTTTGCTATTTAAACACCTTGATTTCTTCTGTTTTCTAAGTCAGGTGACCATTTTAAACAGTTCTACAATGTTTTAAAAAATGTGCGACTCATTATTCTTGTTTTGTGAGCAGATTTTGTTTCATGATCTTCTTTCATGAACTACTCATGAAAGAACACCAAGCCATGAAAGAAGAAAAAAATACATGCACTGATAACCTAGGCATCCAGAATGAAGCAAATTGCAAGTCAAACATATGATCTGCAGTTGTGAAATTCATGTATTCCATGACTAGAGATGCAATTAAATAAAATTTCACCACGCAAAATATTTTGTGAAATTCATGCATTCTGAGAAATATTTTGAGGGTATGAAATGCGTAATTTTGCCCGTAAAATGCAGAATTTTGCTAGCGATGTGCAGAATTTTGCCCGCAAACAGTGAAATTTCACCCTCGAGTGGCAACATTCCTCCATTTGCAGATGAAATTCTGCATATCACCGGTGAAATTCAGCATTTTGCCGTCAGAATTTCACATTTTGCACCTGTGAAATATTTTGAAAAATGCGTGAATTTCACAACATGTTTTGCAGAATGAAATTTGTGGATTTCACTCATCTCTATCCATGACACTAGTACATGCTGTACTAGGTCTGCACTTTATTTCTTTTGAAATATATAACTTAAAACTGTTTAAAAAGTTAAAACAATTGAGCAGTACTTACATTGGATAGTTCTTTCCTGTACTGTGTTGACTTCAGAACTGAATTTCTATTGGCCTACAGATGTCATTTCCTTTTTTAAACAAGTCTCCTTACATGAGACAAAATTATTCTTTTGTGGGCACCTCACAAAAGATGAATGGTTCCATGTGATATGAGCGATGATTTAATAGTGAGTGCAATAATGGCAAAAACAACTGAGTGACATCATACTCAGCACATGACAACCACAGCTACCATCATAACAGTGAACAGACAGGTGCAAAACAACCCACCTACAGGATACACCCCATGACCCATTCACAGCTGCATCTGAAAATTGTATGCTACACCCCACAGATACTCATAGGAGGAATAGGTGCCAAACTTTGACACCATGGAGCAGAACTACTTATTGAGATCCTTGTAATGCTTCTTCCCCACAGATGTGCCAGCACAGGACACCACCTGCTCCAAACGGATCTCACTCAGGTGCTGCTCACTCTGTAGGCACTCAGTGAGGCACCAGACAGTGGTATATGAGGCACCCAAATGGGTATTAAATCCCTGGTGCCACCCCTCCACCAAATTATTCATCCTGGCTAAGCCCAACTATGTGGCACCATAGCAGTTCCAAAAGCTGATAGGGAACAGGCATCTACGCTACCCAGACCACACCAGGTATCTTCAAAGTACTTCATCAAAGGCTGCAACAGTTCCTCAAAATGGTCAAAGAAGTCCCACTAATGCAGCCCTTCGAAGATACCCACCACAGACTCCGTAGGTACAAATGCCAATACTAACAACATACAGACATGCAGGACGAAGTCCACAACCTTGCCATAATGGTTCAGAACATCTGGGCACTGTTGAATCTTCCACCATAATGCCTCTGAGAAGTGAAAAAAACATCCCTGCACCTGAACTATGGGGAATATGGACTGTAGACCCCTCCATGCAGCCCACTCATAGTCCATAAGGGGGGATTGCGGCTGAATCCTGAGACTGGCATCCTCAATACACCCAACACAAGGATGTAGGATAGTATCTTCCATGAGCACATCAGAAATAGGCTGCTGGAATCACAACGCCCCCTTTTCAGTCCATGCACCACGTACAACTGTGAAAACAGCAGGAGAGTACACCTGAAAATGGCATCAAGAAATCACTCCTCTGACTCCTCCAGTAGTCTGAAGTTTCTATTGGTGGTGAAAACCAGTATTCTATTGGCCTCCTGGCCACTGTCATAATACAGGAATTGCTCACCAGAGGCTGAGACACAGTACTGCTTGGCTATCACTATCTCCTGCACAGTCATAGGGGCCACTGGCCAGACATGCTCCATCTGCTTCACCCTCTGCACCATCTGCTTCATCAGTGAAACCCCAAGTGGACAGCTGGCAATGGCATCAGGAACACTGGATGCACATGCAGTGACCACCTGCGAGGAAACTGCCAAACTCTGGCTGGCACACTCACAGACATCACACATGACATGCCTGGACTGACACCTTGCCTGCATCTGCAATACGGTTGTGCCTCTTGAGACTGCACACCATTTTGTCTGCCACAGTGTGCATGCGATCCACATACTGGTAATGAAGGTAGTTTGTGCATCTCCAGTAGATCTTCCTGCCCACCTCCTTATCCCTCCTATAGAGATATCCTCCATAAAGCAGGAGTTGTCTCCCCTTTTGACTTCTAATGAACTCCACAGCCATGGCCTTGCTGTAAGCGCAACAGACACATATAGCTACAACCTTCCCTCACTGCAACAAATGCCCCTCTTAAACTGCTACATAGGATCCAACATGGAACCCCTGCCAGGCATAAGTAGACACACCTGGTGCAGCAGGACAACAGACTGATTACCACACTAGTGCAGTGGGGAGTTAAAATGTTAAAAAAAAACTAACCTACACTATAGTACACATACTGCAACATGCACACACACCCCTAACCACTGGCAGCTGGAGCTGAACCCTGCAACCACAGCCCTACCTAACTACACAGCACAACACAACTACCTGCCTACGTAATGCCTGCACTAGCCCACAACACCAGAGTGACATCACAGCAGCAGCTGCTCAAAACAAATGCTACAAGCTTCCTGTCAGCTATGTCTCCCTCATGGCCTGCCCACACTCACATAGTTACCGTTATTGATCTCACCCATGGTAATGATTTTTGTGGTCGCCATTATTGGATTCGCTCATTTTACAAATTCGCTATTTATGCAGTTGCCCAGATTACATGGTTGCCATTTGTGATGCTACTATTATTACATATTCATAATTCTTACTACAATCCAAGGTAGCTCATCTTCACCTTACTGTTCAGTCTCTGTCCCCGTTTTGCCATTCACCCATAATAACTCACTCATATTGGTTTGCCCTTATTCATTCACTAACATCACTGGACAACAAGAAGAATAGTTGGCTCATGAAAGGAGAAATTGGCTCACGAAAGAATTTTGTTTTCCTATTAAAATGATGCAAAATAGCTCAAAACAATAAAAAAATGGTCTCATCTTTGTGGTCGAAAATGTTTTATTAGGTCTATTTACTGTATGTAATATTGTTAAATGCATCTGTTTGATTAAAGTATAATGAAAAAGCTTTTTTATGTTCTTAAAGTAACACTGTGTGTTGACCCCTCAAAAACAGAAAACACTGTAGTGATTTTTTTCTCTTTCTTTTCATAAATACTGAACTGTGTTAGAATTTTGTTGTAGCACTTTTGATAACAAGAAACATGCCTACAAGTCAACGTATTTGCACCTTGAAAAGATAAAAAAAGTACTTTGCTAGACATGGCCTGCCTTTGGAAGCTGATGGTGAAGTGCTATGTAATATGTTGCAGGCAACTACTGATGCCTGTGACTTTCCACAAGTAAAGAAAACAAAGAATTCTGGCAGATATGGCTGCAAAGTCTATATTTTGCCACACACAAAAACACTGCCTAGTAAGAAAAGTGTACAGTAAAACAGAAGAGAAAAATGTTGCAGAACCAGCTAGCAAAGGAAAAAACAAGAAAAAAATGAAACGTGTGTAACTAGCATCCATCATAGTAGTGTGAACTAGTTTAAGATGTTGTCTGCAAAAGCAAAAATTGAGCACATGACATCTGCAAAAATGAGACACAAGGGTAAGAAACTGAAGAGAAAAATAGAGATTATGAAATTATTTGGCAGAGTAAAATAGTTTGTTCATATAGCTGTAAATTTCCAGTCACATCAGTGGTCACAGATGGTGGCTCAAATAGATGTATTAATGAGAAAAAAAAATCAATATTAAAAATGAAGCTGCAGGCATTCCTAAATCTGAACAGAGGGAATTTGTGCTTCAGTTTTGATGGGTGTTGGCTACACAGTGAGCAGATAGAGGCCTGTTTTGGGGAGGAAACACACCATCTTCACAGTAAGCACGTAGCTGTCTATGTTGATGAAGTTGGCAAAATTGGTTGAACAGCACAATTCGCATGAGATGGATAATGAGAATGACTCTCAAGCTGAACAAAACAAGACACAGTGTTTCACACAGACATGTGATGAGACGTAATGTTAAGCAAAGGTCCTTGGTGAGATAAATGACTTCATTAATCTTTTCATCATCACAAAGACTAACAAAAAAAAAGTCATGCAAAACAGTAGTTTAATATGGCACTCACTGGCATGTTTGCACTCAGAATCTTGCATCAATGTATTCCACCGCATGTGCATTCTCACTGAGTATAATAAAGGAATGTGCAGATTTGTGTCTAAACTGTACTGGGTGAGGAGTACTGTCAGAAAATTGACATGCCTAGATCTTTTATTGACAGAAGGTGACATGGACAGTGTTGTAGCTTTTTTTCAACACCTTTAGAAAATAATGCACCTTCTGATGAATTCTCAAGGCAGAACACAGAGCTAATGTCTGGCTGTGTTACAGTAACAGAAACACAGTTAACTGACAAATGTGGGAATGAGCCAGTTACCTTTGAGCTAGTGAAGACAGAAAAATGTGAATGTGTGTTATGAAATCACCTATTTTATAGTTCTCAAACTGTTAGAATAGATTCCTCCAAAACTGCAACTTGGAATGACTTATGGGAATGTTTGATTGTATACTTGTTACTGAAGAGAGTTTGTATTACATGAGACTGCCTATGTGCTTGTACTGTTTCAGAAAAGATAAAAGCAGATCTGTTGCCTCTGAGATCTGTTTTAAACCACACAAAGGCAGATGTGACACCCACAAAGACTGCCTGCTTGAACTTGTTTGAGCAGATTCTGACCCAACAAAGAAGCTGTTTCAAACAATTCTAAGATTTAACACAAAGTTGAAAAAAACATGCCGAAGAAAGAACTCATAAATTCACCAAAGTGATCTGTCATTTACCTGCCATTCCCACTCCAGGAAAATGCTGAGGCCATAACTCGGGACAAAAGCATTGTGATCTTGGTGAATGGTGTTCAAACAAAGTCAGAAACAATTTGGCAGCATGTTAATGCAGGGAGACTTAAAAAGGTTATACATCACCCAAAATCTTGAAATACACTCTACTAGGATCTAAATGTTGACCATTGGAGTGCTATTGACACTTAGTATGGCATAGTAGACACCAAGAAATCTATGATTGAGAAGGACTCAATGGCTGTGACTGAAAACATGTATGAACAGAACACAATACATCCTCTCCATGGAAAGGATCTGGTCAGCAACAATACTGACTTCTATCAGGTGAAACAAGTAGAAGACAGTCCTGTCAGTATCTGAGAGAGTACATTAGAAGTTTGATACTTTCCTGATCTTTCTCACATGGTACTGGTGGTGACTTGGCCGAGCATGAGGTAATGTGTTCCTGGAGCTGAGTACCGAGTGTCTAAAGTGATGAATTCTTTATGACATGTTCAGATGAAACATTTAGTATTTGTTTCACCTTCTGTGGGACGGTGAGTTCAGCATATTGCCTGCATCCATAGCACATACTCTGTGGATGACCACATCACTGCATGGCCTCAGAGCAAAATAATTGTTTCAAACATTAAAAAAAAACGATGAGACACTGGCAGTAAACCTGAACTCCATCCTATCAAGTATGTGGGACCCAAAGAATACTGGTACTAAAAGCACTCAGAAGTTATGTGTATGCTACGAGAGTATGGTGCAACCACTTGGTTTGTTACTCTGAGCTGTGCTGAAAACAGCTGGGAGGAACTGGCAGAAATACTGAAGTGGACAAATGCAGATGTTCAATCAATCAATCAATCAATCAAAATCTTTATTCATCCAGGTGGGCACCATTGAGCAGGGCTCATTTGCAAGATGGACCTGGTCATACAAAAATCATAGTATAGTAACATGGTAAAACATAATGCAATATTATATAAAGAAGAAAAATATACATACGTACATCAACATTTGAGTGAGAGGGCCTTTACAACAGATAGGCTCATAACTGGGTACAGCCAGAATGTTCACTTAAAAGGAGAGAGAAAGGCAAGAAGAAGGATACCAGCTTAGGAAGAAATGACAGGGTTGGAATAGTTAACTGGCATACTTCAGGGAAGGGGGTGGAACTTGGCCATGGCTAAAGAGAGGCAGAGAAGCCAGTATTTTGGTAGGCAGAGAGAGGCAGGGCAGGAGGCAGAATGGGCAGGAGGGAAACTGGAAAATGTTGATGACATATCATCAATGACTCTTGGTGAAATGTGCTCTCTAGACCCGGTGTCTGTGTCATGACACTTTCATCACTGATGCAATGCTGAGATTTATTCTGTCAAAGATGAATCCCCTCTTGGTATAGTGCAACATTACTTCTGGGGAGTGGAATTCCAAGCACATGGTATTCATCATGTCCACATGCTATTGTGGGTATAAGATGCACCCTGCATTGGTGACAGTCAAGACTGTGTAATCTCCAAGTTTATCATTTAATACAGCCTCCTGACAAGTACATCAGTCTGACCCTATGGAAACTGGTTGCAAAGTTTCAGCAACACATGTGTTGCAAGTACCTTTGTTGAAAGGTGAAAAATCATGATAATTATATGAGGTGTCAGTTTTAATTTCTGAAAAACATCTGGCCATAATAATGAATTGTTCTCTGCTATGCAACATCATCTGAAAGCAACATCAATAAACAGAGTGTATGAATTGCCTAGAAAAGAAAATGAGGCATTCACAAATGACTACAGTCCAGTTCTGTCTGATGTGGCAGGCAAACATAGACCTTCAATTTGTTGCTGAAAATTCCATGGCCCTGATGCAGCATGTGACATCAAACATTACCAAAAATTAGTAAACATGCTTGCAGTAGCTATAGGAGGATCTTTCCAACAGCAGCAGATCTATTGATTCTCAGATGTGGTCTTGGGGGTTAAAAATTCTGTTATACCACAAATGTGGAGCCTACAAATAAAGTGATCATTTTACCAGAACATGACTGTAAGGCAAATCACAAGTAATACAGTACTTGAACATCAACTACAAAGAAAACAGATGGCAGGTCTTAAAGTCTCACAATTAGATTGACAATTTTGCTGCAAACAGGCCATCTGTATCAAACATTCTGAAAAACAATTTAATTTATACATACTACCCATAGTGATACAATGCCATGGAGAAGCTGTGTCTCTTCAAAGTCATCCAATGGTATAACTATAAACTTGGAGTTGAGTCTAACCCAGCAAAGTATATCTACCAAGTTACAGACATGCAAAGAAGTCTGGTCAAAAGACACAAGCCTTGGTTGATTGATAATTGCAAGCTGACTCTTAAATCTGCAGAGAAAAGGAAGCATTAGTATTTTGCTCTGATTTTCCTGTTCAAGCCATGATGGCATGACAGCTCATTGAAATGCAAATCTGACACATATGAGGAGACATTTAATCAGAACTATAAGACCTTCAAAACTGTAATTAAAATTGTGTACATAAAAAAAGATTAGAAACAGTGAAGGAACAGCTAGAAAAGCTAGAGAGCAACTGTAAGAACACACTCCAGTGAATTATCAGGACAACTGTAATCCAGAGTGAGAAGGTGCACTGGGAGCACTTCTTCCCATGAATGGTCCCACTATATTGAATTCTGAGGTTGAAACAGACATGGAACAGGCATGCCACTCTGATATTTTCACCTCTACGTAGAACAAAAGTTAAATCAGCAGCAGCAAGTTGTATATACTGCTATAATGTATGTTAATACGTGGTTACTGTAAGAAAATCATCTTTGCCCAAGGTTGCTATACCATTGATTTGATGTAACATTGTTGTTAACCTATCGATGTTACATCTCATCAATGGTATAACAAAATGGAATTGATGTGCACGACCGTTCCCTAAGCAGCACAGGCAGCCATGCGATGCAAACATTGTTTGAAGTTTGTTAATGTACTGTCACTTCACTACTTCACACAACACAAAGGTGCCCATAACTGAATGATGGCAGCAGCTACATTCTCAAAGCCCCTAAATGAGGAGTGAAAAGCTTTCATAGCAGATCAACAGAACAAAAGGACTATTAAAAAAAACATAGTCAGATATCAGGCTGTTGAGATCCTACCTGTCAGATGTAGGGGAGTCTTCCACAATCAGAGACATACCAGTTACATAGCTAGATCTCCTTGTAGTAGATTTTATCTATAAAATCAAATGAAACAATGGTAGTGATTATGAGCCATCTACTCTGAGGGGCATTTTTGGTAGCCTAGATCGCTACCTGTTAAACAATAATTATGGCCACTTTATTTTCCATGCAAATCAGAAGGACTTTACAGAAACTATCGCTACCCTGACAGCCAAACAAACATTTAAAGAAGATGAGCAAAGGTAGCAAGCCCAACAGGACAGAAGCCCTTTCACAGTCAGGTATCAACAAGTTATATTCAACAGGCACATTAGGACTCCATAGCCCAGTCAATCTTCTATATTTTTAACAATGGTCTCTACTATGTCCTTAGAACTGTGGAGCAGTATGCCCTATGATGGGGGGGACCTAAGCTTACAGAAGGACACTGATGGCAACCAGTTTTTGGAATACACTGAGCACCAAATGAAAACAGGGGCAGGAGACAACCCACGGGATATTAAGGCTGTGAAGCCCAGGATGTACGAAAACCTGGAAAGACCTGACAGAGACCCAGTGAAAGCATACAGCCTGTATGCTTCTCAAAGGCCACAAAGCATGCTACAAGCTGATTCCCCATTCTCTCTTGCACCCAATTTGTACTTTAAATTGGGTGTCTCAGTTTGGTTCAGGACAATGACCCTTGGCAAGAACAAAATACATTCCATGATGAAGATAATTAAAATTTCTGCTGGATTGCCTGTTGAGAAGCACATTACAAATCACTCCACATGCACAACAGCAATCCAGTGACTAGTAGACAGTGAAGTCAATTCCCCCACACACTGAGGACCAGCAGGTCTCTTGTCATAAGAGCTTGAAGTCTATCAAAACTACAGTTTTATTTCTGAAGCCAAGCAAAAAAGAAATCCCTGTATTCTTGACGGCCATAATTTATGGGACTACCAGCAGCCCTCCACATCAAAATCAACTGCAACCCTATCATTTCCTCAAGCACCACCATTAGTAAGCACACCAAAGAAGCATCAATGATTTTCTTTGTCCAACCTTACAAACTTTTATTTGTTTGGAAAAAACTCAATCATACAGCATGGCGACATCATTGTCAATGTGAATAATTTATTTGCACCATAGAAGCAGAAGCGAATTATTGTAATTTCAGACTCCACATTAGAAAGCGATGATTAAAAAGGCAAAGGAAGTTTTTTCTTTCTGCTCTTTCTCTCTCTCTCTCCCTCCACCCATCTAGATACTCTGCTATCACTTCCACACTTTCTCTCTTTAATGCCAGTGTTTTAGTCTGTACTATTCATCCTCTACTTGCCTCCTAATCAAGCTGTTTTTTTTTCCTTCTTATTCTCTTCCCTTTTCTCACAGGTCAGAAGGCCAAAAGCTCTGAGCAGTACTGCATTTCACAGCAATTCATGACAACCCCAGAAAATGTTTTATGGCTTAACTGATTGGACATGACATGTCACATGATCCTTGCCTCCGGTAGTAATTACTGTGACTTTTGTTGGATTTCTAGCCATTTGAGTGTTTTCAGTAATTTGCTTTGAATAAAAATGTTTACTTTTTTTCCATGAATGCAAGAGGATGTCTGGTGCTTTAATACATTTTTTTTCAATCTGAACCATGTTGACGAGATGCAATCAGTACAAGATAAGGAAAGGATTTTTGTTATTTATTGCATAAAGCAACAGGCAAGTTTGCTTGCTGTGTTTGACAGTCATGATGCCCATACACTATAAAAGACAAGGTATGGGTATCAATGATCAACCACACTATGCTAGCATCTTGTGGTTCCTTTGGCAACCATGTTAAACCTCTACAGCTGTGCTCTCAAGGCTAACCTTAGTTCCCAAGGGAAAGACTCGATGCTAGCATAGTGTGGTTAATCATTGATGCCCATACATTATCTTCTATATTACGCATGCCACTAAGCATGGTATTCGGCATCATAACACAAAAAATGCTATTGTAAGAAATGCAAATTGCTATGTACATGAGTGTCAGATTGTAAGCTTGTCACCTTCCAATGCCTCTCTATTGAACACACTGAACACATGCATGATAGACAAAGGTGAGAGTTCCATGTCTGAAGCATTTGAAGTGTTTACCAAACTGTACTGTAACAGAATACAAATTTTGTTTTTGGTGACAAGGCTTAAACAGTGTGAATTGTTCAATCAGATTATGCTGAAAAGACAGCAACAATCAATTGTCACATGATTATTGCTTGATGAAATTGATGGTGTTTGTCTAAGCCCAAAAATGATCTTGAAGATGACTGATCATCTAAAAGAGCTGAATGTAGATGTGTTGAGAATGACTGGCATAGAGGTAGTTCTGATAGCCTATAAAAATGCACACATGATGCTATGTCATAATCTTGATGTGGGATGGGGACTGCTCAGTGGTGCTATGGGGCACATAGTTGACTTTTACTACATTTGTTGAAATGGCAGTAGTAAAATTACACTACCTGGATTACCTACAATGCATGGACAGCTGCTCGATAAAATTCTGGCTCGTGAAAGACATTATGTTACACAAAAACAGTTTCCACTGTGTGTACATGCAGTGTCAATTCTTAAGTCACATGGTTTAAGTTTAGATGCTGCACTGATCAACATAGGCAATGGTTCATTCAAAGATGGTGTGAGCTATGTTGCTTTGTCACACATCAGAACTCTAGCAGGATTGTACATTATCAATGTTACACATAATAAAATTCATGCTGAGAAAAAATGCATTACAGAGTACAATCAATTGCACACAATGTATCAACCCAGCCTATCTTTGAGTCCACTGGCAAGTGACATAGTCATGTGTGATGTGTCTTCCGAGATGTCACAGAAATTGAAGAGGAAGAAGTGTAACGTACATGATTCTTCCACTTTAAGAGATGATAACTGATCAACTGTGCCTGATTGTACAAGATCACCTCTAGTGAAAAAAAACACTTGGTCTTTCTGAAATTATGTCATGTCACAATAGTACTGGAGTTAATTGCTATGCCAATTCTGCGATGCAGGTGTTTGTGCATATGCCTGAATTTGTTTTCACAATACTTGCTTCCAAACTGTTTTGTCAGATTCACTGAAGCAAGCTGTAAGTGTCTGTTAACATCAAAGTAATATGCTGCAGTCATTGACACCACTATGTCAAGCTCTGGCAACTTATGACTAACATAGGACATTTGCTGACAAAGTTCAGCACAATGTAACACAGTTTATGATGGTGATCAATAACACATTTCAAGGTGAAGAAAATCCAGTAAGGAGGTACTTTACAATAAAATTTGTCTACAGATATGTGTATCTGTCCTGTGGAAATGTTGACAGAGAAGTGACTGATGACATGCTGTGGATTTTTCTGTATATATCACACATGAATCATCTTTGTAATTCAGGCAGTTGCTTAGCAATTCTAAATCTGACTGGGAGTGCAAATGGTATGGCAGAAACAGTACCTGATCACTGAGAGTGAAACATTCTGTAATCCATTCTGCAAACTACCTCATGCTTATAGTACAACAATTTGACTTGTAGGGAGCCAAAGTTGTGACACCAATAACTGACTTTAGTGCAGGTAGATTCATGCTTGAATGTACACATTTTGACACTCATGCAATACTTTTCCACCATGAAGACTTGCAGTTATGAAAACAGTGAAAGGAGATTCAAGTTGTGCTTATATTGCCCCTAAGTTATGAAATAATTTATCACATCACTTATGGTCACAGAAAATGGTCCCACATTGGAACTCTATAAAAACTTGGTTGATGAAGAATGCTGCTTTACCTAAGGCTAGTTGTGATCAAACTGTCTAAATTTAGTCTAAATATATTCTGGGTTTAACATGCACTAATTGTAAATTTGTATGTTTGATATATTATATGTGTAACATGTTTGCCTTTCTATGCCCAAGGGACCCCATTTCATATGAGTCTAGGCTCAATTGGGTTATCCTTTCTGAATATCAGTTTAACATTTTTTACTTGTTTACTTACTTTACTATTCTGTGCATTCTGGTCATTATGTAACTTGGCTCAGATACAGTGGTGGTTAGTTGCTATGCAATGATACTACATACACCTTTAAGAAAAGATTTCCAAAGAACCTGAAGGATGCATATGTAATTCTCCTAAAAATTAACCAGTTTGTGGCAGCTGCAGAAGAATAGTTTCCAATGATATGCTTCTCAGTTAACTAGGGTATAAACAGGTACACATCACACACATGTCAACGACATTGTTTCCATTTTCATTTTATCACTGACTCACTCACAAATGATTATTTTTGTAAAAAAATGTTTCTACACATAATGGCTGGATATTTGTAGTCATGATACACATGTAGTTCCAGTTAGGTGGGCTCTTACGAGGGTGCCAGACTGTGTGCATAATCACTGATTATAACTTATTCTGTCACAGGTAGATCTTTGCCCCCCAAAATACAGACAGCACTCTTTACGCATCTGCATATCACTTCGTCGTGTGAAACACAGCGAGGCATAATATTGTTAAAACTGTGCTATACATGTATGCCTTGCCATTTCCTATCAAAGTATGACTCAGATGTAATTGTGTCATTCATACTGAAAACCTGTTGATATGTAAATATGTTGCAATATATACATCAAAGCAATTATTTTTACATGTAATGCAAGTTGTGTATGAGTGCAGGACTGTATATAGTTCTCCTTAGATTCGACTGCATGCATTTATATCGACAAACAAAAAGGTGACAGTAGTTTACTACTATCTATTTAATTGAACTTTCTGAGTTATACAAAAATGTTACAGGTTTTAAAGAAATATCTTACAAAGCAAAATGAATTAACATATAAATGTTTTCTCTAATACATTGTCTATAGACTGTTCCTGCTTTTTCACAGGATTGCCTTTATTATGGGGTCCATTGAGGAATTTTCTAAGTGTGCACTTGTAAATTCTTGTAAATAGTTAATGTGCTTCTTATTAGATATATAATAAGCAGTCATCTATGTTTCATATTCATTATGACTTTCTGTAGTTACTAAAGTTATTGTTTCATACCTTTTTGTACATGGGTTTGTGGCCTCTCCAGAAACTCTGCAACAATTTGGCATTAATTAAATTGTCATTTTTTTTAAATATTTTGTTTAACACTTCTCTACTGTGTTGTATGTATTTCTTTATAAATCATGAGAACATGTTTATTATCTATGTTGGAGATAGTAAAGAAATATCATGGGTGACTAATAGTATTCAATTAACAGTACATAAATGTCAAATTAACATTTTATTTTAAAAAAGGTGACTTTTCAGGTTAAAAGAGTAATTCCATTTTGCATAGGTGAAAATATAAAACAACCCTGGACATGAAGAAAATCAATGCTGAATATCAACCCGGATGACATGTCAACATCTAAACACCTAATACTAACAACACTGGTGAAGACATCTGTTACTTGTGTGGTGTAAAAGCAAACAGAAGTAAACATAGACATTGGGTCAGATTCTCAAAGCCCTTGAAAATCCCGCAGCTACAGGAAAAACTTGGTGCAAGTGGGTTGCCTCTCATGGAACCGCAGTTTCTCCAGTAGCTATGGTATTCTCAAAAGGGGAGCTGGTTTATGATAGGCTCCACAAGTTATTGCAGCTTGTGGGTGATTTTTCCTGGAAGCTGCAAAAAGTGTTACGGCTGGTGGGACCAGCTGAAACATCTCCTAACACTGCATTATTTATTTATTTATTGAAATCTCAGAATTACAACCTTTGAGTCAAAGGCTCTTTTACAAAGGCTCCACGTCAATAGTGCAGTAGGTACAAACAGTGCAAATAAAGCAAAATATACAGGAAACATGGGAGAATGATATAATAAGCATACAATGCAGAGAATGCAGTTGATAGCAGTGTAGCAGGCAGTAATAATGGTTACAAACAGGCCACAGTATGCAGGAGGGTATAAGCAGAAGAAACATGAATGGTGATGACTAAGATTAATACAAAATGGGTAATTACAGAAGCTATTAATACAACAGAGGTAAAAACAAAAGCTTAGAAGGCTACTTGGTAGCATTAGAGAGTCTAGGATTAAGGAGAATGAAATATGGGATCAAGATACTAAGTGAGGCATAGGACAAGGGCAAAGAGAAATGAAATATGGGACCAAGGTACTAAGCAAGGCATAGGTCAAGGGCAAAGAGGGTTACATAGAGGAGACGGGTCAGAGGACAATGTCTGTCCTTGTGGAAAGTATTACAGTAGCAGAAGGGGGGAAGGAAGAGTCAGAGAAGCAGGACAAGGAATGGATGGATGGGTGGGGGTCAAAGGACAGGGTAAGAGGGATGGGGTGGAAGGGGAGGAGGGATGGGCTGGAGCTGTCTGAGAAGACAATGTCTTGAGATAAATCATTATGAGGGGGAAGGCTGGAGCTGTCTGACAAGTCATTGTCTTGAGATAAATCATTACGAGGTAGACAGGCGGTATAAGAGCGTGAGGGCAGAGGCAGGGCTAAGAAGTGTCATAGCTATTTAAAGCTAGGAGGTGCTGCTGGAGTTTAAGTTTAAAAGGGACAATCTTATTGACAGACAAAACCTTAGCAGGCAGGTCATTTAATCAGACAGGAGCCCTATACATGAATGCTCTCTGCCCCAGAGCAGTCCTGCAGAATGGGACTAGGAAGGAGGTCTTAGAGGAGCTTCTAGTAGACTGAGGGGTGGGGCAGGGGTAAGGAAATTTAGGGCAGCAGGAGGAGAAAGACCAAAGGTTAGCTTTCTAACCAGCAAGCAGGTCTGGTAGGAAAGCCTACCCTTGAAGTTTAACCAGTTCACTTGACGTAGAGGTCACAGGTGTGGGCCAGACAGTCCCCACCGACTACTGGATGACATGCTTTGTAGAGGGTAACCTTGATTCTGCATAAGGCAGTATCAACTGTGGCGCCATACATAATGATGCCATAGTCGACTAGAGACAGGACCAAACTGATAATGGCCAGGAGAAGGGTGTCAGGAGTCATGCATGCACTATGTCTATAAAGTAGAGCAATCCTGGTCTTTACAGCCTTACAGACCAGCTTGATGTGCTCATGGTAAGAGAAGGAGGAGTTGAGGGTCATACCAAGGTATTTGAAGCTTTTGACTTGCTCCAAGGGTTGGCACTGCTGATTAAGTATGTTTAGAGGCAGATCCTTATTTTTGTTTTGAGGCTTGGCAAACAATATCACTTTAGTCTTTTTGTGAAATTGATAGAAGGCATCCTTGGGATGGCATAGAAAGAGGAGATATTGCTGCTGGGGGACCTGAATATGCCAGATGTTGACTGGAGCACCTTTGCTGCAGCCACATCCAAGAGCAGGGCCATTCTCGATGCCCTACAGGAGTCATGCCTCAGACAGCTAGTTTTGGAACCCACTCAGGAGAGAGCAATCTTAGACCTGGTACTCTCAAATGGGAATGGAGAGAGGATCTCTGATCTTGAAGTGGGTAGCCTTCTGGGAACAAGCGGCCACCAAACAGTGTGGTTCATGATAAACTTAGCTGTAGAGTCAAGCCACACAAAAGTGAAGGTACTGGACTTCAGGAGGGCTGATTTTGACAAAATGGGAGAGTGCATCAGAAAAGTACTAGCAAACAGACAAGAAGGTGGGGTGGAGCAACAATGGAGAAACATCAAAACCGCCCTCACAGAGGCAACAAGTCTTTGTGGGAAGAAAATAAACAAATCAAAACGAAAGAAAAAAAACTGTGGTTCTCAAAAGAAGTGGCGGGAAAGGTAAGTGAAAAAAGATAGCATTCAGGAAGTATAAGGAAACACAGAAGGAGCAGGACAGAGAAATGTACCAGTTAAAGCAGAAGGTAGTCAGTCAAAAGGCAGTCAGAATAGCAAAGGGCCAAACCGAGAAAAAGATAGCCAACTCGGTTAAGGAGGGGGATAAAACCTTTTATAGATACATTAGGGAGCAAAGAAAGACTAAGGCAGGGATACTGAGGCTGAACAAAGAGGAAGGTGGTTGGGCAGAGCGCGACAGTGAAAAAGCAGGGATACTGAACAAATACTTCTGCTCAGTATTCACAATGGAAAAGCAGGGGGAATACCTAATCCGGTCAATAGAAGCACTCTGGATAGGAGAGTTATTAGTCCTTTCGCAGAAGAAAGGGTTCTGAAAGAACTCTTAAAACTGAAGGTGGATAAAGCAATGGGGCCTGATGGGATTCACCCAAAGAATTTTAAAAGAGCTAAGGGAAGAACTAGTAACACCACTGACTACCCTTTTTAATAAATCATGGGAGGATGGGGTGGTACCTGAGGACTGGAGGAGGGCGGATGTGATTCCCCTTCACAAAAGTGGGAGCAAGACAGAGGCAGGAAACTACAGACCTGTCAGTTTGACCTCAATGGTAAGGAAAATGATGGTGTCACTTTTGAAGGAAAGAATTGTTGAATACCTAGAGGCTAGTGGAGCACAGGACCCAAGGCAGCATGGATTCACAGCAAGAAGGTCATGTTAGACAAATCTAATTGATTTCTTTGACTGGGTGACCAAAGCAGTAGACCAGGGAGGGGCTGTGGACATGGCCTGCCTAGACTTTAGCAAGGCATTTGACACAGTCCTGCACAAAAGATTAATAAACAAATTTGCCAGCCTGGGAGTGGGTCCTAGGGTGGTAGCCTGGGTAAAACAATGGTTGGACAACAGGACACAGTGGGTAATAGTAAATGGAGTCCACAGTGAAGAAAGGAGGGTTACTAGTGGGGTACCGAGGGTTCTGTACTGGGGCCCGGCCCTTTAATGTCTTTATAGTGGCATTGCAGAGGGACTGGAAGGGAAAGTATGTCTCTTTGCAGATGACACAAAGATCTGCAACAGGGTTGATACACAAGGTGGGCTGTAAAGGATGAAAAGGGACTTGGCAAGGTTGGAGGAATGGTCAAATGTATGGCAGCTTAGACTCAATGCAAAGAAGTGCAAAGTAATACACCTGGGAAACAAAAACCCAGGGGAAGAGCACACAATGGGGGGTGAGATACTGACAACAACAAAATGGAAAGGGACCTGGTAGTCATATTAGAAGACGTAAAGGTGGGCCAACAATGTGAGAAGGCAGTAAGGAGGGCTGGGGGGGATACTGGGATGCATAGGGAGAGGCATCACCAGTAGAAAACAGGAAGTTGTTGGCCTTCTGTACAGACAGTTGGTAAGACCACATCTGGAGTACTGTGTACAGTTCTAGAGACCCCATCTCTGCAAAGACATAGACAGGATGGAGGCTGTCCAGAGAAGGGCAACCAAAATGATGCAGGGTCTGCATCAGAAGACATATGAAGAAAGACTAAAGGAACTAAAGATGTATAGCCTCGAGAAAAGGAGGGAGAGGGGAGACATGATAGAAACTTTCAAATACCTCAAGGCAATCAACAAAGTCCAATAGGGTAGCATCTTTCAGAAAAAGAGTTGTGCAAAAACAAGGGGTCACAATTTGAAGATAATGGAGGGGCAGCTCAGCTGTAATGTGAGGAAGTACTTCTTCAAAGAGAGGGTTGTGGACACATGGAACAGCCTTCCTGAGGAGGTCATAGAGTCAAAAACAGTGGGGGAATTCAAGAATGCATGGGACAGACATAAGGCAATTCTAGTGGGGGTAGGAGGAAGTAGGCTGTTGGTTAACTAGGATCTGCAGCTTATCCATTAGGTAGGGAAATGGGCAGACTAGGTGGGCCAAGCGGTCCATATCTGCTGTCAGATTCTATCTTTCTATGTTTCTATGTAGTTTAAAATGAGTTTGTAGAGGGAGAATCATGATTCAGTTTCAGCAAAGTACCTTTGAAGATTGCATTCCAGAGGGACAGGGTCCCGGTGGCTAATATAAATGACGTCTTCATTTGTGTATAGTAACAGGTGGCCAGAGCGAGCTTGGGAAAGGGTATTGAGGAAGAGACTGAAAAGTAGTGGGCCGAGTATTGAGCCTTGTGGGACCCCAGCCCATACTGGTAGGCTAGAGGAGAGAGTGTTGTGGATTTTCACTTAGTGAGACCTCCCACTAAGGTAGTTGGTGAACCAGGTGGATGCTTCTGGGGAAAGTCCCAAAGAAGTGAAGGAAGCAGTGAGGAGAGTGTGATTTACTGTGTTGAATGCTTTTGTAAGGTCTGTGTAGACAGACCCAACTAAATGGCCACGGTCAAGAGCTCTGTGAATGAAATCAGTAAACTCCAGGAGGGCAGTGGTGGCGCTGTGATCCTTCCTGATGCCATGCTGCTGGTGGCACTGTAGATTATGTTTTGTAAGGTATTCAGAGAGTGGATCAGATGCAATCCATTCAAGGACTTTGGAGGGGGGGGTTAGAGATGGGATGGTAGTTACAATGAGATATTCTGTCACTACTCTTAAGCATGGGGTAACCATTGCAGACTTCCATTTAGTAGGAAATTGGTCAAGACAGAGTGAGAGATTAAATACCTTAGTGAGAGGGGAAAAGGACTGCATCAAGGGACATTTGTAGCAGCTTCAAGTCCGGGGAATCTCCACTAAATCTTGATTTCCCCAGGATACGAGTTAGGTATGATTTTACTTCTCTCTGGGTGACAGTCCTAAAGCGGAATAGGGGGTATCAATGGAGGCCGAGGCTAGAGGGGGGCTATATGTGTTATTGAAGAAATCTGGTGAAAGAACTCCAGTAAGATCTGTAAATGCAGTGTTGAAGGTATCTGCATCAAGTTGGGGATCCTGGGTAGTGACTCCATTGATATTTAGCAAAGAGGAGGGAGGAGTTGGGTCTAGCAGTTAGATCCTTTATGTTATCCCAAAACTTCCTCCCATTTCCCCAGGTGGATGAAAGGCTAGTTTTAAAGTGGGCAGCCTTTGCAAAGTGAATTTCCTGGGTACATGCATTTCTGGCAGCCCTATACCGTTGCCTATCCTCAGGGAGACCAAACTCCAGAGTCTTATGCCAGAGATTGTCAAAAGATACCATGAGATATAGGAGTGCAGGGGTGATCCAGGGATTTCTTGAGCCTTTGACAATACTTTTGGAATTGGGGGCCAAATGTCACAGGCAGAGTTGAAGATGGAGGTGAAATATGTTAGGGTGCTATCAACACATGTGTCAGTATGTATGGGGAACCAGTTGTAGTTGAGAAGGTAGGACTGGAATTGCCTCAGCATACATTTTTTCAGTGTGCGTACTGAGAGGATGTCTTGGGTGGGAGTTTTGGGGTGCGATTAGACCAACAGAATGGAATTGGTGAGTGGGCACTAAGAGAATAAGGTAAGACCACTATATTAGAAAGTCTGTCAGGGTGGTTGAAGAGGATGAGATCAATCAGGGTGCTGGTACCCACATGGTAATTGTTATTAGTAGGAGAGGGTACAACCTGTGTTAGATCTAGGGCTGCAGCAGCATCCCTATGGGATGCTGTATCATGGGCCAACCAGTTGATATTAAAATCTCCCAGTAAGATCTCCTCTGACCTGTTCAGTAGCTTAAAGAAATAGATGAGAATGGAGATGAAACCAAGTTTAGTGTTTCGGGGTGGGATGTAAACTGATATTACTGTGAGGGATTTATCCTCATTCCCCATCGAGATTTTGATAGTTAGGGCCTGCGTCGCATTCCCTGAAATTTTGGTTGGGAGCACATGCCCTTGAAGTGAGTCTAAGAGATAAATAACGCAGCCTCCTCCCCTTCTCCCTAGCCTGTCTTCCCTGAAGCGTGTGTAGCCGAATAGGGTGATGGTAGAGTCAGATATCTGTGAGACAGCCAGGTTTCAGCCACTGCTAGGACATCAGGTTTGTGCTGAGCTGCCCATACTTGAAGAAGGTCTAGTTTCTGCAGCAGGCTGCAGATGTGTACTTATGTGAGTTACCAGTCTCCAGAATGTTGACTAGAGGGACGGGGCAGTGATCCGGGATCAGGGTTAGGGTGCATGTTGCCAGAGAGAAGCAACAATAGTAAGGCATGCCTGAAGGAAAAACAAGTTTGAGCAGCTTAGTATTTCATATCTGTTTCCTGTAAGAGGGCTTTACAACCATGGAGGGTAGTGGCAGTGAGAAGATATGAGGCAGAAGGGGTAAAGAAGGGTAGGTAAGATAGTTTGCAGAGCCGGCCATCATACTCAGGAAGGTTGGGGGGAGATATATAGCATGCTCCTAATAATAGATCCTAGTGAGTTAAATTCAAAGCTAATTTGATGGGTAGTATCTAGGAACGTAGTGGCTGAGGGGAAGGAAGGGGAGGCCAGTATAAAAAACATAAGAGGCAGTAATAGCCTAGTAGGTGCATCCATGTTTGCGTGGGGTGTAGTGGCAACTTAACCTTAAGTAAGCAGGGTGGGAGAGGGGTATATATATAACAAACAGACTGACTGAGATGAGCCAGATCAGATAGCACAGTGGTATGATTGCTGCCTTTAGTATAGAAGGTTGAGGGTTCGATACCGGGTTGGGGAAGGAGGAAGAGGGAATGTAGAACAGAGGCATATGGGGAGGAAGACAAGTGAGGGACAGAAGGATGCAGGTGGAGATAGCATTGTGGGAACATAGGTAGTAGTAAGGAGAGGGAGAAGATCGAGACTCTAGACTGACCTCTACTGGTCAGAAAAGATAGCCAGCTAACCGTAAAGTGGGGACTTTACTGAAACAGGATTAGTGGTCACGTGACAGTTCACATGACCCCTGTACCCAATAAAGCTAGGGACGGCCGTGGGTGGGTGGATGGGGTAGGCTAACACCCTGCAACAAAGACTTCTCCGAGGGTGGTGTAGTACATCCGTAATTGTTTCTGGCTCTGCAGTTCACCTGGTTCTCTGTGGACTTCTATGGAGTGGGTGGTGGGGGTTACCTTGCAAGCCTATAAAAATGCAGGAGAGAACAAAGGGGTAAGAGAGTATGCGGGAGTTCATACAATAGAGCTGACAGTGGTTCCAACTGCGCATGTGCGAGCTGTACCTGAGAGCAGAGGAACATGCCAGGCTCAGGTAATAAACCTGCTTTAATTCATTCACAAAATAGCTAAAATCTGCAGCCAGAACAGGGTCAATATGGTCAGAAACCAAGCCAAAAACATTACAGTCTTAAGGAAAACATGTACACCTAGCCACAGCATGCAAAACAAGCAGGCAGCCTAAAACTATCAGCCGACTCTGCTGACCCAATTAATTTAAAGCTCTCAGACAAACAGTTAAAAGAAGCAGGGTTTAACATAGTAGAACTGAACTGAAGAAATATTTTCTAACACCCTGCAGCAAAGATTTCTCCCAGGGTGTAGTCCATCCATACCTGCTTCTGGGTCTACAGTTCACCCGGTGCTCCGTGGCTTCAGTGGAGTGAGTGGGGAAGCGGTACCTTGCAAGCCTGCTTCTGGCTCTGCAGTTCATCCAGGTGCTCCGTGGCTTCTGTGGAGTGACCAGGGGTCAGGGGGTTATCTTGCAAGCCAACAAAAATGCATGACAGAACAAAGTGGTGACTGAGAGTACCAATCTCCTCGGCTGCGGAGATTTCGATCCACCACTGGAGTTGCACAGTGTGATTTAATCCCAAATCACTTTGAGAATCTAGCCCATTCTGTATACTATCTCAAAAAGAAGGGAGATTCTTTGCAAAAAAAACTACTTTAATGCACCATTTAGGGTTCTTCTTAGAGCAACAAAAGTAGGGAAATGTGATGTTAGGTTTTCCAACCTAACTCTCCATTGCCCTCCCCCAGAAGCAATCAAAAGGACAAGACAACACAAGCAACCACACATAGCTATCATCAAGTAAGACAAACAACATGCAACTCTTTCCAGATAACACAAGAGACATCCTTCATCACTGCCCGGTGCTTCCATAGCTATGAATACAACTGCACACTTCAACACATGCACACCCACTTCAGGCTGCAGAAGTGGAGCATTACAAAAAATGTATATTTGTATTAAATTGTAACCGCAATGCAACTGCAACAATAATTACCATTCCTGAATGCAGTAGTATCATTTTGTATCATTTCTAAGCATTGAGATTACAATGCTATCATGATTCCATGCAACTATAAAAAACACTTTATGAACATTTGCATGAAATTGTGATTCCAGTGTAGTAATGTTAACAACACATATTTGTAAACACAGTATTATTGTGAGATATTATTGCTTACTAAATAAATACTGTGCAGTGAGGACTGTGCTGCTTTTGAACCCAGACACATTTTTGGGGGACATTGAAATGAAATTCAGATCCCAGTGCAGTAATATTAATAACTACAACTTTGAATTTCTCTACCATGATTTTCTCCACTGTCTATTGCTCACATTAACATACAATCATAATTCTAAGTAAAAATCAACACAACAAAAAAGAACCTTTGCATTTAGATATGATCCAAGAACAGTAACCATAATACTTTGCAAGTCTGAATATGCAAATCTCTTTTTGGTACCATTTTCTTACTATAGCCACTACCATGTGTTGATAATTCTATGTGGAAACTGTCACAAAAATCTAACAATTTGGTACATTTGCATGAGATCATGATCTAAATGCTTTGATGCCCGTGATTACTATTTTTGATCACATTGTTAACATGTCCTTCCCAAGCAGGCCCATCGGCACAGGGATAGAACTACTTCTTGCTATGCAGATGGACTGACTTTGGGAATGGGCCCAGGAGTCAGATGGCTAGCAGGAGGGAGAAGGACTGAACATCCTAGGGACTGCTGTACTCCTCTGGTGGGGGAGGGTGGCTTAGCTGCCAGTGTTTTATGAATCCCTAGCAGTGGCTCTGGCAACTGACCACAGAAGCTTGCTGGAGAGATGGAGGGAGGGAGGTGGGGCAAACATCAGCATGCATGCCATTGATGTCATTGTACACCATACCCCTGAACAAAACAAAAAAACAGGGATTGTGGAATGCCTCTCACCTTGCCCTGAAGCCGGTCCCATACCATCACCCCATGGTGCTCCCCAGACATTGTGCCTCAGATTCCAGCAGGGATAATGGTGGGCCCTCGAAGGTCCTGTCCTGGGAGTAAGCCAGGGAGGAACACTGGGAAAGGTAAGTCCCGTGGGAGGCTGATGGGTCTGGGGGCAGAGGTGGGGCTGATGTGAGCTGCCCTGTGGAGAATAAAGCATAATAAATAAACATGTCCGTCCTTCTGTTCTACTGAAGAATTATGATGTGAGGCAAAAATAAATATGCATGAAACTAGGATCCTAATGTAGTAATGTTACTCACTGGTAGTTAACACACTATTTTAATGTGTTATGATATGCCTCAAATGAAATTACCATAGAATAATCGTTGTCTGTAAATATTGCACCTAATAAAACATTTTGGAACATTTGCATGAAATTCTCATCCCAGTGCAGTAATATAACCAAGTAGAATTTCAAGATGCACTTCTACCATCTCCTTCCTTTTCCTTTTATTTCCATTAGCATGCAATCATCATTCCATGAAAAAGTCAAAATTAAAAAAAAAGAATGGACCACGTGCATGCAATTACGATTCTGTCTTAATATTTAAAATAGTATATAATCATGAATACACTCATTTAAAATGCAGTATTTGAAACATTTAGGAATACATACAGTACAGTGATACTGTCACATTTTAGATAAAATAACTGCAGCTTGAAGTGGGTGCACATGTGCTGAAGTGTGCATGTGTATCCACAGCTACAGACACCCTTGAACATGATGGATGTCTCTTGTATTATGTGGAAAGAGTTGTATGTTGTTTGTCTTACTTAATGATGGCTGTATGTGGTTGCTTGTATTGTCTTGCCCCTTTGGCTGCTTGTGGGGGGGGATGGGGAGTTAGGGTTGGAAACCCTAATCTCATATTTCTCTACTTTTTTCTATATCTATATCTAAATCTAGATCTGTCCAATATAAAACCCCCCCGTTGACATCCATGCAACCCACTTCACCTACCTCCATTAATGGCCATCTCTGTTCCCTTGTCACAAATCTTCAATATCCCTCAATTTGACTCCTCAGTGTAGCTCAATGCACTCCTCTAGCCATAGTGAGAAATACTATGGAACAACATTCAGTCCAGGAATGTGCATACTGGGTCATGTGGTGTGTGCATAAGGGTCATGCTGTGGATGTTCTTTACTTGGACTTCAGCAAGGCCTTCGATTCTGTGACTCATGGGTGTCTTTGGTGGGAAGCTAACTGGTGTAGGGGTAGGGGCAAAAATGATTAACTGGATTACAAGCTGGCTGAGTGGGAGGCTGCAACCGGTGGTGGTGAGAGGGGAGCTCTCAGCTCCAAGGCCAGTGATGAGTGGGGTGCCACAGGGGTCTGTGTTGGGGTCAGTATTTTTCAGGCTCTTCATATCAAACATTGCACATGGGGTGGTGAGCAAGATGAGTCTGTTAGCTGACGACACCAAAATTGGAGCAGTGGTGAATGGAAAGGAGGGATGGAAGAAGCTGCAGGGGGACCTAAGCAAGCTAGAGGAGTGGTCAGAGAGGTGGCAGCTGGGGTTCAATGCAAAGAAGTGTAAAGTTATGCACTTTGGGGTGAAGAACCCAAGGAGAGAATACTGTCTGGGAAGGGTTAAGCTGGGGATCACTGAGGAGGAGAAGGACCTAGGGGTAATAACAGGGACCATGGACAACATTGCCCAGTGCAGGAGAGCAGCTGCAAAAGTGAACAAAATGCTGGGGTGCATAGTGAGGGAATTTTTGTCCAGGCGAAGAGAGGTTATCTTGCCCCTCTACAGGTCACTGGTAAGGCCGCACTTAGACTATTGTGTGCAGTTTTGGAGGCCATACCTAAAGCATGATATCAGACTACTGGAGGGGGTGCAGAGGAGGACAACAAGGATGAGATGTGGAATGGAAGGGACAGTATATGGCAGCAGGCTGAGAGATCTGAATATGTACACCCTGGAGGATAGAACAGACAGAGGGGACATGATAGAGACATTCAAGTATCTAAGGGGAATCAATAAGGATGGGGCAGATGGGGTCTTTAAGTTAAGGAGGGGGAGGGTCACCAGGGGACATGTGATAAGAATAGAGGGGGGAAGATTTAGAAAAGAAATGAGGAGACACTATTTCACAGAGAGGGTGGTAGCAAAATGGAACACCTTACCAGAATGGGTGGTATCATGTAAATCTGTGAACAGGGCATGGGACAGGGAACAGGGGAGAGTGAAGGTGGGGGAGGTGGGGGTGGCAGTGGGATGACAAATGGGAGGGTGGGGCAGCTGCAAACTAAGGGTGCTAGCTGCACACTCAAGCAGACTTAGATAGACTGGGTGATCTGTTTCTGCTGGCACATTTGTATGTTAGTATACTGTGCATGTGCCTGTACTGTCCCACTTGTTTTGCTTTTGGCCATAATTTGGGCATTGTATGTCATTTAGACCACACATTTTAAGGGTGGCTAAGTACCCACCCCACCTCACAAACACATAGGTGTCCCTTTGTTAATGTGGCTTAAAATGTGTTTTGGGAGTCAACCCCCAAAACACATTTAGGGTCAAATGTATATAGTGCCACTTATGTACTCATGAGGTGGGGTCTTGATGTGGCCCCTGAAGATTTTGGACCAAAATAGCCAAAAATGGACAAGCTATGACCAAAAGAAAAAAAAAGAAGAAAAACTCAGTGCAGGCACATCCATAGTACACACAATCTTGCATTTGTTCTAGGTTATTTCTTGGTTATTTTATTTTTCTTTTACTCATAACTTTACCATTTTTGCAACAATTATCTTTTTTTTGGGGGGTGGGGGTGAGGACAAGTTGCAACCAGACCTCATGACCACATACTTTAAGGGGAACATTGCAAATCTGACCTGAAATTTGTTTCGGGGAGCACTGTCCCCCTAAACACATGTTGGGTGGTGTTAACGAGGTGCCACTTATTTGGTTTTGAGGAAGGGAGGAGACTTGGTCACCCTGAAAATGTAGGATCCAAATGGCTAAAAATGGACTTGTTATGACCAAAAGAAAAACATAGAAACATAGAATATGATGGCAGATAAGAACCGCTTGGCCCACCTAGTCTGCCCATTTTTTTCTACCTACTGCATCACTGCAAACCCTACTTCATCACTGGTTTGTCACCCCCCCCCATCTTATCACTAAGGTTCCTGTATGCCTATCCCATGCTTTCTTGAATCATATCACAGATTTTTCCCCCACTACCTTCACAGGGAGGCTGTTCCAGGCATCCATCACCATCTCTGTGAAGACGTACTTCCTCACATCCCCCCTAGGTCTACTGCCCTCCAGTTTCATAGCATGACCCCTTGTCCCTGAGCATCTTTTTTTCTGAAAAATGCTTCCTTCTTTTACCTTATTTATACCTGTGAGGTATTAGAAAGTTTCCATCATATTTCCCCCTTTCCTCCAGGGTATACATATTTGAAGTCCTTCTGTCTTTCATCATAGGGCTTTTGATGCAGACTCTACACCATTATGGTCGCCTTCCTCCAGACTGCCTCCACTCTTTCTACGTCCTTCTGGAGATGAGGTCTCCAGAACTGGACACAGTACTCAAGGTGAGGTCTTACCAGTGATCTATATGGGGTAACACCGCTCTCTTTCTTCTGGTGATACTCCTCCCTATGCACCCCAACATCTGGCTAGATCTCTTGAATCAAATCCAAAAAAAGCCAGCACCAGCATCCGTCTCAGTTTATGAAGAAAAAACAAGATTTATTGTATTACATGCCTGTAAAAGGAGCAGTGGCAATTAAAAGCAGACTCACAAGCCCCGACCGGTTTCATGCATGCACACTTCCTCACCCCTTCCCAAATCTGTTCCCATTCTTTTCCCTCCAACTCAACCCCTGATTCTTTGGACCATTGCTCTACTACAGCCTTTAAAGCTGGTGAGTCCTGAGAGGACAGGAAAGCTGTAATTTTTTTTTTCCAATTCAAAGTTTATTAACAGTTTTGTGATAATACAGGAGACAGAAACATTGAAAATGAGAAAGTGATACAAAGGAAAGCTGTAATTTTTGGAATCCGACCTTTCTGACTCTCTTGTGAGGTCAGAAGAAGAAAAAAACTCCTGAAGTGGATTAGTCCCTGCAAGTGTTTGGGAATTTAGATTTTTACCCTTCAAAATATGACACAATTGCAAAAATCTAAAAAAATCTTGTGTGGGGAGATTAAAGTCTCTTCATAATTGTTTAAAGGTCTTCAGGACCCCCCATCATAGAACTGGCCTATGTATTGTAATCCTAATCTCATCCATCTGAGAAAACCTCCATCCATCCATCTGGAGAGGAAGAAAATCAGGGCAGGCCCTCAGAGGGGTCTGGGCAGAAATCTTGGGTTGAATTTCCATATAACTGGTTACCATTATCCAGGTTTGTTTCGTGGTTAGAGACCACAGGTTAAGAGTAGAAAATTTAGATAATCCCTTCCGATCCATTAAAATCATATCTGAAAATTTTACAGCAGTTACTAAGGGCTTCTCTAGTTTTGTCCATTGTGAGGAATCTGTGACAACACTCATGGTCACCAGGGCCTGCAACTGGGCTGCCCAGAAATATTTAACAAAATCCGGAAGGCCTAGGCCCCCAGCCTGCTTTGCTCTTTGTAGAATCTGCCACTTAATCCTAGGTGCTCTGTGATTCCATAAAAATCTAGAGATTGAAGTCCTCGAGTTTTTCCAAAACTGAGAGGGAGGCCTAATCAGGAGTATACTAAATAAAAAAAGAAAACGGGAATGACATTCATCCTAACAGCCTCAATACATCCCGAGAGTGAAAGAGGGAGCTTGTTCCACTGGTTCAGGTCTTCTTGAACCTTTTTTAATAATTTTAAGTGGTTCATCTGATATAAATTATTAATCTTAACAGGTATCCAGACTCCTAAATATCAAACTCCCTCTCTTGCCCAATTACCCGCTCCGCCACAAAGGTGCAAGCACTTTCCAACTCATACGCCCCCTCTCCGCATTGGGGCAGGCAGCCTTTTCCTACCATCTCCCTTTTCCTCTGGAATAATCTCCCCCCCAACCTCCATCAGACCCCCTCCCTTGCAGCTGCTAAGCTACTACTCAGGCTCCTCCCCACTCCCCCCTTGCCCCAGTTGCTCTCAGGGTCCCTCCTTGACCCAGGTCTAGCCTTCTATGGTAGGCCCACATGGCAGTCTCCTGCTGCAGACAGCCCCACCTTTTTTGCTCTCTGAGAACTCACTGCCCTATCATGCTACTAGTTCAAAATATATTCAAGTTTCCAGTTTCAAGCTGCATATACAAACTACTGACTTACGCTGATTATTTATATTGACTTATGCTGAGTAAGAATTCTCTAGATATGAAAATTCCAGATGATGCATTCCCTGTCTACTCAGAACTTAATCTATGCTGTCATGTACACCACTGCTGTACTTTACGTCTGTAATTAGAACCTGTTATATTTCTCTGTTTAGCTCTTAGTATACACCTTGTACCCGGGTTGCACCTGGAAATGAGCCTCGGCTCAGTGTGCCTTTTCCGGTCACCAATTTTAAATAAATTTTAAAAAAAATTGACCTATTTGTGGGAGTGAGCTTATGGTAAATGAACCCATGGGTAGCATTTCTGTTTTTGTGTCATTAATTTTGAATCTGGAAACTGCCTCAAATTCCCGCAGATAGGAGCCCACAATTGAAATGGAGTTAACTGGATCTGCAAGACATAATAAAGTATCATCTGCATACATTGAGATGTGAAGCTCAATACCCTCCACCTTAATTCCCTTATATATCTCTGACTGTCTAATTAAAGCCTCCTGGGGCTCCATACATAGCGCAAAGAGGAGGGGAGAGAGCAGGCACCCCTGTCATGTACCCCATTGGATATTGAAGGATTCAGAAATTATCCCATTAACCCTCATTCTGGCCCTGGGTTGGCTATACATATTTAAGATCCAATCTCTAAACTTTTCTGCAAACACAAATTTGACCAATGTTTGTTTTAAGAATAACCAATCAAGGTGGTCAAAGGCCTTTTCAGCATCTAGTGAAATGACCATGTTAAGTGGGTGAGGGGGGGGACAAATTATTAGATGTAAGGGTATTTAGTAAAAGACGTATAGTATATTGTCCAGAATGTGTCACCCTGGAATAAAACCAGTTTGATTAGAGTGGACTAATTCCAGGGTAAGGGCCTGAAGTCGCACTCCTACCAGTTTAGCAAAAATTTTTGCATCCACATTCAGAAGAGAGATACGCTGATAACTTGAACAGCACCGAGGGTCTTTCCCAGATTTAGGGATCAGTGAAATCGTAGCTTCTCCCCAGGTATCCGGAGTGGTCCCTACTGTATGTGCTACATTGCATACCCTTTTAAAGGTGGGGATCAAGTCCCCTGCAAATAATTTATAGAATTCTACAATTAAACCATCCAGTCCTTGGGCTTTGCATGAGCTAAGAGACTTTATTACTACTTGAATCTCCTCATCTGTAAATGGTCGTTCAAGCACCTTTGCCTGAAAGTCTGTTAGTGAGGATAGATTTATTTTGTCCAAAAATTGGGTTATTCTCTGTGCATGTTCAAGGGTCCTCTCTTGAGAGTATAATTGTTTAAAAAAGGCCACAAACTCTTTTACAGTTTCCAGGGGTTTAGTCGTCACCCGGCCTGGAGAATTTTTAACTGTAATTTTAGAAATATAGCGATCTGCTGTCTGCTTCCTGAGACGGAGAGCCAACAGTCTGCCCGCTCTCTTACCCCTTCATAATATCTTTGATTGGCATGTTTCATAGCATTAAGGGTACAGCATTGCATTAAATCATTGTAATTTGCTCTGGCTTATTTAAGCTTTTTAAAAGTAGACTGGTCTCTATTGACTTTATGTCAGTTTTCTAAATCTTGAATAGTATTCAAAATAACTTCTAGTTGGGCTTTATATAACTTATTTTGGTAGGCTGAATAACTAATACATTTGCCCCTTAAAAAGGCCTTGAGACCATCCCAGATGAATTTGAAAGGGGTGTCCTCCTCCTTATTCTCCTCAAAATACAACTTGATAGTTTCTTTCACTGAAGCCACAAAAGCCTTATCCAATAACACTCCAGAATCCAGTCTCCAGGCTACTCTACTATTATTATGCGGACCCCAGCCAACCTTAACCTGGATCATAGCATAGTCTGAGAAGGAGACTGGGTGAATAATAACATTAGGAAAGTTGTGCACCTCGGTTTTCCAGTTGTAAATTCGATCAATTCTTGAATAGGAATTTGTGACTGGGGAGTAAAAAGAGTAATCTTTCCCTTTGGGGTTTTGCCATCTCCACACATCTAATACCCCCACCTCCGAGGTTAAGGTCCACAAGAGCCTGGAGCTGGACGCTGGCCCTTTTTTAGTCGGTGGACTCTTATCCAGAGCACAATTCTCTACACAATTCCAATCCCCCATAAGAATCAACTGACCCGCTGGGAGGTCTGCTATTAATTTGAACAATGCTCTGAAAAAAGATCCCAACAAGGGGGTGGGAGCATAAACTAAAATAATATGCAAGACTTGTCCATAGAATTCACCTGTGAAAAGAACTCACTGCCCATTTCCCTCTCTTTGAACTTTTAATATTTTTAATGGAAGACCTCTTTTAATTAAAATAGCTGTTCCTGATTTAGTTGCAGAGGGATGGGAATCAGATAAAACAGAGACCACCCAGGATCATCTTAATTTATTGTGTTCACTTTTGGACAGCTTAGTCTCTTGTATACAGGCAATATCGCAGTTGATCTTTTTAATTCCTGTAACATTCTGCCTCTTTTCACTACATTGTTCAAACCTTTCACATTTAATGAACATAAATTAAGTGATGCCATTAAGGTACTTGGTATTCCGTTTTCCATTAATCTCTTCTCTTCCCCCCACTTGAAGCCTGCTCATATCTGGAAAAAAATGAAAATAATAAAAACAAACTACATTGGCATACAAACAACATCATACAACACATATCTTAACAAGTAGAGGCCCCAACCTGGGACCTAAATCTAACTAGTAGGAAAACCCCCCAACAGGAGGGAGTTTGAGGTGGAATAAGCTGGAATTCACTTCTATGGTGTTAAGATATCCCACCCTACAGAGCCCAATACTATAAGAGTGAGCTCAATGAGAGGTAGCGTACCCCTCTCAACAAGAATGTAACAGAAGTGTATGGTACTAAAAGTGCCGAAGGACAAATCCACAAGTCTACACTTGTGAGTGTGATCCTTCCCTTCCTAAAATATCCTGGCTGACGGGCAGCCCAGCAACATATCACAGGCCCAGGGCTTGCTGAATGTAAATCTATTCAGAAAAAAAAGCATAAAAACATCCTTTAATATAAAATATATATAGCCGCTTCATATAATAATTCAAACACTAAAGCAGGTAACTGTATATATATCTTATGACCAACATGTGGTCATTATTTTATAAGAAACTTCCACCTCTACCCTGTTCTCCCCTCTATTCTCAGGGGATAAGTAGATAACAAAAATAACATTCTCTGCTGTATTCTTCAGCCCATTCCTAAATCACTAGTAAGTGCAGGCTTTGGTAACATCATGATATAACTTCTCATAACACTATAACTTAAAAGAGAAATTTTGTTTCTCAAACAGTCCCACTCAAATAAAGATTGATGTTCTCCTTAAATCTGCTCAGAAAGGTATCTTTCCTCCATGCAGAGAATATTCATCAATTCGTGGGTAAAGTAAATTAGGTTAAATTACGGGAAAATAAGTACTCCTTGAATTCAGCCCCTTCGGCATATACCACCCAGTATAGACACCAATTCTTGGAAATAAAAAATAGGCACTAAAAAGTAATCTTATACAGCACTTGTGGGGATGAGCCAAGGAAGGAATCAAAACTCGAGTTGATGAAGTAATGAGCCGATGAAGGGGATCGGTTAGAAGGACCCAAGACGAAGCGGTCCGGTCTCCTCTCAAGCGTTACAGAAACATTGTCCAAAACACAAGAGTTCCAACTTGTAAATTATACTGCCCCTAGTGGCGATGGAGAAATCTGAACATAGACAAATCCACACAGTTCAATATTCAGTAGTCTTCCTTCAACAAGGCCCAGAAAGAGCCTCATGGAGTAAACTCCACACCACATCGCGGCACAGGAAGGGTAATTAGACCAGAGAAACTTCAAATTTTAATTCAGGTTGCATGTTGTTTTGGGGTGATCCATCTGGCTACATTAGCATGAAGTGGCAAAAGAGAGTCAATCCTCCTTCTGTGCATTCATCGACCTCCAGGGGCGATGGCCCAAAGCAAACCCTCTATCTCTTGTTGTGCTTGTTCCTTGCTAGTGTCAGGAATCTGTATACCCAGTGCTTCCAGCATTGGAATCGCTTGGAGAAGTGAGTCATAAACATGAGTCCCTTCTTTTTCCTGCACCCACAGTCTGGCTGGATATCTCAGAAAAGCTTTCAACCCTTTGTCTCTGAGCACCTGGACTACTAACAGAATTTTTTTCCTCTTTGCCAACATAAGAGGGGGTAATCTTGATCAAAATAGACTCTTTGACCATTGAGATTCATATCTTTTTTGTTCCAGGGCAGGTGCAATATTTTTTTCTTCATGGGAAACCTCAGGAACTTAATTAGAATTGATCTCGGAGGGGTTCCTGGTTTGGGTTTGGGATCTACTGCCCTATGTTCTCTTTCTATTTCAAGATGGACATCTTCCTCCAGTGTGAGTTCTTGTTTTAACCAGCACTCTAAATAGGCTACCATGTCGGCCTGTTCTACCCCCTCAGGGATACCAAAGACATAAATATGGTTTCTTCTTGCCCTCACCTCTGTATCTTCGGCTTATAAGGTGAGCTCTTTCTCTCTTTGGTGCAGAAATGCTAGCTAGCATCCGAAGGCCATATGTTCCCATTGTAAAGTATTCAAATTCACCTCAACTGCCGTCGTCCGAGATTCAAGCTTTTTAAAATCATTTTGCAGGCCAGTTATTTTTGAATCAATACGATGTAGGATTTTTAACATACGATGACCATCCGCTTTAGTAAAAGTAGTATTGCTTTCTGAGATCGAGTCCTCGTCTTCATCCGTGGATGCAGTTGGCACTGAGGATCAGGATATTGTTGGACTAACAGGCCATGCGCCTGGCTGAGAAGCTGAACTCCTGACTGAAGTCTCCAAATCTCTTTTTTTGGTCTTCCTCATCACATCAGAGCTTAAAGATGTTGTAGAAGCGAGAAATGAGCACTGAGTAACGTCAGATGTTCTTAGATTTAATATTTAATAGCCCCAAGTCTCCGGAGTTGCAGATTAAGCTGCCATCTAGTGCATGATATCAACCGGAAGTCAGTCCACCCAGGTTTTGGGGGGCTTCTAGACAGATGTAAGCCCTACGTGTGGGTTTACCTTTCCATAAAAAGGTGGAAATAAGGCTGTGTATTTTCTTAAACCAAGTAAGGGGAAGTGTGATATTTAGCATATTTAAGGGGTAAAACAACTGAGGAAGAATATTCATTTTAATAATACTCACTCTACCTTGAAGGGATGGGGAAGACAGGCCCATTCATATAGATCCTGACGAATACTGCAGACCAGCTCATCCAGATTAAGTTTCTTCATGGAGCCAATGTTCTGAGAGAGAGAATAATATCCAGCTATTTAAGCTTGGCAGCTCATCCCAAGCCAAGATGGGTGAAATCTGATGGTACCACCATAGAGTTTAAAGGCATTATTACTTTTTTTTCAACATTAAGCTTGTAGTTGGAGAATCTCCCAGATTTTTGAATAATATGTAGAGCAGCTGGGACAGAAGTACTGGGGTCTGACAGGTGGAGCAGGATGTCATCCACATATGCAGAGAGTCAGAGGTCAAATGGGCCAATGAGGATCCCCGTGATGGAAGGAGATTCTTTTAGGAAATGCAGCAGGGGCTCCAAGTAATGATTAAATAAAAGGGGGACAATGGGCATCCCTGGCGGGTACCAGAATGTAGCTCAAATCCTTCTGACAACATGCCATTGCAGTATATCCTTGCCCGGGGATGGGAATATAACACTTGAGTCCAGCTTATGAAAGAGAAGGGGAATCCAAACTTCTCCATTACTGCAAATAAGAAATCCCAGTTGACCCTATCAAAGGCCTTTACTGCTACTAGGGAGACCAAGGCCATTGTCAAACTGGCCCCCTACCGAGGAGTGGCCCTACATAAAGCCCACCTGTTGAGGCCCAATCACTCCCTCCCAAACCTGCTGAATCCTATTTGCCAGGATTTTAGCAAAAATTTTAACATCATAGTTCATGAGAGAAATAGGCTAATAATTGGCTACCCTATCTGGGGATTTTCCTGGTTTAGGCAGTATAACTATCAGTGTTTTGAAAAGGGAAGAATCTGAGATACCTGACTCACAAAAATAAGAGAACAGTTGATGAAGGATTGGAACTAGTTCAGCGGCAAAGAACTAATAAAATTGGGAGAAAAACCATGTGGCCCTAGGGATTTATCTAAAGGAAGAGAGCCAATGGCATCCTGAATTTCCTGGGGAGATATAGGACCAACAAGAAAATGTTGTTGATCAGGACTTAAACAGGGGAGAGGAACGAAAGACAGGTAATCTTGGATGTCTGATGAGGGAAGGGGATGAGTAGGGGACTATATAACTGGCGATAATATGACTTGAATTCTCATGTTATATCTGAGGGGGAAGTTTTAAGGTAATTATCAGTATGGGATGTGATAGAGAGAACTAAACAGGAAGCTTCCTGATTATGCAAACAAAAGGCAAGGAGGTGCCCTGCCTTATCGCCTTGGTCTACATATATCGAGTGGTTTTAAGGATAGCAAATTCTGCCCATTCCTGTAGACTCTCTGCATATTGGGCTCTTAGGGACACCAATAACTCTTGTTCTTCCTTGGAGATACTAAGGGATGGATTATTCTCTACAGTTTTGATACAATCAAGAAGAAGTCAGAGAGAGGCTTCACGCTTCTTCTTCCACATGGAGGCTAGTCGAATAAATTCTCCATGTAGAACGCATTTAAGGGCACACCAAAGCATATCAATATAAGGGATAGATCCCTCATTACATTCCATAAATACAGTGATGAGATCCCTAATCCCAGATAATACTATCTTCTCTTTGAAGAGTTGTGAATTTGGCTTCCAGATTTTGTCCCGACGTAGTGAAGAAGAGAGGTTACATGTCAGCCAGGTGAGCGAGTGGTCAGACAATATTTGAGGATACATCCCCCCATCCATAAGCTCCTGTAGGAAAGTTTTGCTAATTAGAAAGTGATCCAGATGAGAAAAGGATCTGTGAACTGGTGAGTAAAAAATATGTCTTATCGGAGGGATGTAATACCCTCCAAGGGTCACATAAGACTCCCATCTCTATCATCTCATGAATAGATCTTTGAGCAGGGGAGAGCCCAGGGATCCTACGCCCAGTTCTGCCTAGGTCTGAGGTTAAGGTTAAATGCTAGTCCCCTGCTAAGATAATTGGTAAATGTACAAAAGGAGTCAATTGGTTCATTAAAACAGAGAAAAATTTGGGAGAGTCGATGTTGGGGCCATAGATACAACCTAATAGGACCTCCGAGTAATCCAACACACCAAGGACTAATAAGTAGAATCCCCGAGGGTCCTCCATGCTCTGTAACAGTTGGAATTTGGTTCTCTTATGGATTAAAATCATCATGCCCTTCTGAGTCCTGGAGTCTACAACTGCGTAGACTTGATCTACCACCTGTCTGCAGAAGAGAAGTCTTTCCATAGAAAGGAGGTGAGTTTCTTGAATAAATGCAATATGACATTGTAAAATTTGCAAATGTTGCAAGATATGATAATGCTTCTCCCCAGAGTGGGCTCCTTTTGTATTCCAGGTTACATATTTCAAAACCATCTGGAGGAGCTCAAAGCAATGAAACCCAGGAAATCAGAAACAGATACTGAACTGTAAACATAAATAAAACAAACTGCCTCTGGAACCCCAAATATCCATCCTCCCTCCCTCCCTCCCTTATCTCCCAGTAAATATAACAAAACATCTCTACCCCAAGTCCTAATGACTGACCCTTCACAAGTTCTTGGGCCGTGATGTTAATAATCACAAATGGTGTACTCGCCTCCCACCCCTCCATCCATATGGAACTTACTACAATAATAAAACCCCCACCAACCAGAAAGTGGAATAAAATCCACCAAATAAGAGAAAACCCCTTGCCCCCCCACAGGTAACCCTTGATGTCCCCAATATACTACGCAAGTTCAGCAAGATAACTAACCCATGAAGAAATAACAAACCTACCTAGGTATCAGACTGATCTTAAGAGATAATTATATTCCAGATGCCCCAGAAAAGAGGGTAATACCATTCAACAATGCTGGATAAATAATATATCAGACTCTCTAATTAGAGTACATAAAAGGCACCCCATAAATGTATATCTGTGTGGCACAAAAATAACATTCTAATATATATAGCAACTCCTAAACTTGGGAGACACATTTCCAATAAGATCCAGCTTCAACTAAAAATCTATGGTCCACAGGAATGCAAATGCTACAATTATCCAACATGAAAGAAAAGGTATCGTTGCTGATGCATGAGGTAGCACACTGGGGTAGCAGTCATGTCTGGTGGGCTATTTGTTCCATTACAATGCAGACAATAAGGATCGAGAACAAAATCATTATCCAGTTCAAAATTAGTCCACTAGATGGAGCCAATGAAACAAAGAAAGTTAGAGCTGCTGTTCTTGAATACTGCAGGTACAGCAGAATACCATAAACTTTGGGTATACAGTATCTTGGCTCCACGACTAGGTAAAGATGGTACAGTTAAACAGACCATTAGGGTGAGCCATCCCCAATTGGGCAGACTAGTACAAGTTGCAGCCACCTAAAATGTCCAGCCTATAGTTCCTTACAGCAGTCACAATGTCTGAGGCACTGCTCATTTGAAAAGATCCAGGTAGAAAGTCTTTAGAGCACTAGATGCATGTTCCACTGAGTCAAAATCATGCCACTGATCACCCTGAAAGACCTGAAGTATAGCTGGGTATCTGACCCTGAATTTTATTCCAGCCGCAATCAATTTGGAGATGACTGGGTGCAGCGCAATCCTCTTCTGCCAAACCGAAATTGGAAGATTCTGCACAATATGAAGCTTTTTGCCTTCCCATAAGACATCCTTCACTTCTCTAACTTTATCCAAGATGTGTTGTTTATCTCTGAAGTTAAGCAGTCAAAAGAGCAGAGGCCTTGGGGGAAGCCTGGGGGAGACACTGGCCGAGTTATCTGTGAGCCCTCTCCACGATATAGGTGGAGCCATGTGGAGAGGGACCAGCAATTTTAGTGCATAGCTTCTGTACAAAGAGGATTACATCTATGCCTTCTTCCTTCTCAGGCAGACCCAATATAACCAGGTTGTTCCTATGGGAATGACCTTCTAAGTCCTCTGTCTTAGTTTCCATTTGTTTGACTAGCCTCCTTAAAGCTCTTATCTCTGGATCAGTGCGAGCTCACCAGTCACCTAGCAAAGAGATCCTGGCCTCATTATCACCAGTACACTGGGTTAATTGCTCCATGGTTGTTTGCATATTTTGGAAACTGTGGTTCAAGCTGTTGAGCATATCTTTAATAGAGGTCAGTCCCTCCAGGAATTTGTCCTCTGTCAGTGCAGCCTGGGGAGTCGTGTGGCTGGATGCACTGGATGGTTCAGCTTTTGAACTCTTGTTTTTGTCCTGCATCAGTGTTGGTGGCGGGGTATGCTTGGGAAGGGCGTCGCGCATTTCAGGCTCAATCCATCACGTTACTCAAGCATGGATTGCTCCTGATGATACAGATCGCCAGATCAGTTGCAAAACGACAGAAAAATCAGGTTGGTGGTAAAACAAAACTTCTATATTTAGGTGGAGGAGTGGGAGCTGAAACAGGGCACGACTGGCCAGACTGCCATCATGTGACCTCCTAGGTCATCATATATGATAACTCCCAGGTCTCTTTCCTGTTTGGTGGTTGTCAATACCTCTCCTCCCAGTTTGTACTCTGCCCCTGGGTTTCTGTGCCCCAAGTGCATGATTTTACACTTTGTTGCATTGAAACCCAATTGCCATACCCTTGACCACTCCTCTAACTTTTTCAGATCCCTTCTCATTTTTCCCCCCTCCCCTTCCCGGAGTGTCTACCCTGTTGCAGATTTTAGTGTCATCTGTGAACATGCAGACCTTTCCATCCAGCCCTTCTGCAATGTCCCTAGTAAAGACATTAAAGAAGACTGGGCCCAGTACAGATCCTTGTGGTACCCCACTGTTCACCTTCCCTTACTCTGTGTGAACTCCATTTACCACAACCCTCTGTCTCCTACACCTTAGCCAGTTTACTACCCAGTTTACCACCTTTGGTCCGGGTCTGTGTGATAACGGCGAATGCCTAAATGCGACCACTGTTATCGCATAGTCAGAGTACCAGAAACATTTTCAGCACTCTGACAACCCCAGAGCACAGGACAACAGTGCCAGGGAGTCAAGTGATGCGGAGCGTGTAGAGGTCGCTTTCCCGAGAGCTCCGTGAACCCAATCCTAATTTTTATTTTCTCGCCCGTACTCCGACTGGCTAATTGGACATTTCGCCACTGCAGGAACCGGAGATAGTAGGAGAGTGCAGCTCATGGAGGAGGATATGCGGAAACCCCCGCAGAAACATATGCCGCCGGTGACCCCGGAAAAGGCCGCCAAGAAAGCAAAAGCCTCGGCCTCACAGTCTGCCCAAAACCCCGGAGAGACATCCCTGGAAGACGAGCCGCTTACCTTAGCTCATTTTTTAGAAGAATTTAGGCCGTTTAGGGCAAGTGTAGAAGGATGGCTAATGAAATTAAAATAATCACACGGCCCTGGAGATTTAAACCGGAGGGCAACTGACAATAAAGCACGTATTAAATCCTTGGAGGAGTAGGGACCGCATGGATTCTGCTTTAGTGTCAGCTAACCAGAAAATCACCAGGATGGAAGCAAAACTGGAGGATTTGGAAGGCAGAAGCCGTCGGAACAACGTGGTAGTCATTGGGCTACCAGAAAAGGCAGAAGGCTCTGATCCTGTCAAATTTGCCCAGAAGCTGGTGGAAAAAGTAGCGGGGCCCTCACCATTTGGGCCCATATATATTATTGAAAGGGCACGGCGGGCATTGCGTCCTTTACCCCCTCCGTCTGGGCCACCAAGGACATTTATTTTCAAGTTTCTGAATTATCAGGAACGTCAGCTGTTTATTATAAAGACTAAGGATAATAAGAAGATATACTGGGAAGGTGCAAAGTTGAGAGTAGCCCAGGATTTGCCATTCTTGGTAAGGCAAAGAAGGTCGGCCTTTCATCCACTGGTTAAGAAATTGATAGCAGCAGAAATCAAATATCGTATGTTATATCCTGCTAAGCTGCAAGTGTCCATCAAGGAAGAATGGAAATCATTTGAATCACTGGAAGCTGCAACAGAAGCACTGCTAATAGCTTTTCCGGAGTTATTCAAAGTTCCCTGAACAGCTGGTGTGGTAAGGCCAGGGCCGTAGTGGAATTCTGTGGAAAGCGATGATCTGTAATTTGGGACTATTGCCAATTGGAATTTCCCTCTGGTTGCTGACCTGACTGAATGAATCGATGCTGGACAGTTGCCCAGGCTGTATCATTATTTGTTAGAGAACAGTCACAAAGACAGTGTCTGATACCTACTGGTTTTATTTCATATTGCAGCTACTGGTTTGCCTTCGGTTGAGTGTCCAGTATGAGGATGGAAAGGGCAGGGCCGAAACGGAAGATCGGAGACCTGATGAGCTATAATCTGGGGACTATGTTCTTCTGAGGTTATCAGGAATATCCCTCAGGTTACGGACCAATAGACTGGTATTAGACTGGTCAGTGATTCTGGCTGTTTCATTATAGGTTACAGAATAGTCACTAAGAGAGTGATTGCTACTTATGGGGCTTTATCTTATTTTGTATTCTATATTGCAGCTTTTGCTTTGGCCCCACTTAAGAGTCCAGTGTATGTAAAATTAAAGGGGCCCTTTTCTTTACTAAGTATACAGCCGATGGAGGCTATTTAGCTTTTGGGGCCTTAGATACCTTGCGAGGGTAGAGAGCACTAGTTACATCTAATGCTGTTCTCCTGTAATTTTCTATATAGTTCTAGATATTCTTTTACTCTCTCCTGTAGATGGCTAGTTGCTGTATACTTGATAGAATATTTTGTTGTTGGGGGGCAGGGCAACTGGTTTTTGGGTTGATGTGTTGGGACAGGAAGGTAGCTCTGGGATCGGGCTAAGTGTCCTGTTGTCATGGACCAAGTCATTGGAGAGGGGGGGGAAGGAAGGAATGGTGGTTTGGGATATTGGGCTTCAGATATGAGAATAGGGTTGTTGGATAAGGGATTTATTTTTGGAGGCACCACCTTGTAGTAATGTGTACTGGATGATAGTTCAGGTAAATCATGTTTGTTTTTTTTGGGACAATGGCTGATATACTTAAAATTCAAACAGTTTATTTAGAATGGGACGGATATACTACTTAAGTTTTCAATGGAATGTCAAGGCACGCCTTAAGGTTAAACAATACAAGATATTGAAACACATTGAAGCGGTTAGAGCTAGGATTGTGTTTTGCAGGAGACACATTTACTCCAGTCAGAGGCCAATGCCATGAGGAGGTTACAAATTGGAGAAATATTTTCCTCACAGGGTACCACACAGAGCAGAGGTGTTATGTTGTTGATACATAGATCAATGCAGTTTACTCCCTTACAAAAAATACAGGATAGTGAGGGCAGATACATCTTAGTTAGAGGATTGTTGTACCATACAGAAATTCTGGTGGGATTGGTTTATGGCCCTAATTCGGACACTCAGGAGTTTATGGTGGGCCAGGCTCTCCTACCATTTAGTAATCTCCCCATGATTTTGGGTGGAGATTTTAATTTAACATTAGACCCCTTGCTGGACAGGTCCGGTAGAGTACGTACATACCAAACTCCCGTTTCTCGAGCCATGGGAGATATGTTAGACCAGGTAGGACTGGCGGATGTATGGAGGGTCTTACACCCGGATATCAGGGAATATACCTTTAATTCCCCAGTTCATGGAAATTCCTCCCATGTAGATTATATTTTTATCTCACGGTCTCTTCTCAGGGGAGTCTTCGACTCCAATATTGTACCAGGTCCAGTTTCTGATCATGCAGCTGTATCTACAACTATCGCTTTCCCTTCTCTCATTAAAAGAGGGAATAGGTGGAAAATCAACAACCAGATTTTAAGGGTACCTGAATTGGCGGAGTACATATTGGGCCAAGTGGATGAATTCACGTCAATCAATCTAGATAATAACAGCCGGCCGGATTTTTTCTGGGGAGCACTTAAGGCTTATTTAAGGGGAGTGTTAATCGGGGTAGCAGTCAAAGAAAAAAGAAAAGGAAACCAAAAGTAATGAGCTTTTACGTCGCATTAGAGTTTTAGAGATTAATGTCTCCAATTATCCGACTGAGGAGGAAAAGGAAGAACTTGTAAGAACTAGAGATGCCTATCTTAAAATCTTGGGAGAACAGGCTGAACTAGTTTTAATCAAAACAAAATCTAATTATGTTGACCAGGGGGAGAAATCTGGGAAGCTCCTGGCTAGGTGTATTGCCAAGCTAGAGTCCTCCCGGTTGATTGAAGGAATACAATCAAGTGTAGATGAGGGTATCAAAACTTCTCCAGATGAGATGGCTAATGTTTTCCGGCAATATTTTGAGGATTTATATGGCAAGATGGAAAATTCACCAAATGAGTACCAGATTTCTTCCTTTCTGGAAGGGTTAGATCTGCCGATGCTAGATGAATCAGATGGGTTAGGTCTGGTGGCTGACATAACTCAGGAGGAAATAGAATTGACTATTAGAAATCTCCCTAATGATAAGACACCTGGCCCGGATGGATTTTCATCCAACTTCTATAAAAGATTTTCTTCAAAACTGGCGCCCTTGCTCCTTAATCTATTTCGTTACATTCTTTCAGGACAGATGTTGGATAAGTCACTTCTAGAAGCGCTTATAGTTTTAATTCCCAAACCCAACAGACCCTCCGTGGATCCGGCCAGTTACAGGCCTATTTCCCTGCTGAATTATGATTTAAAAATCTTGGCTAAATTGTTAGCAGATCGTATCAGTAAAGTTCTGCCTAAGTTAATAGGGAATGAACAGGTGGGGTTTATGAAAGGCAGGTCCTCGGTTGACCATTTCAGGACATTAGCTTATGTCTTCTCTGTGTCCGAGGAGAGTAATTATCCAATGGCGTTGCTCCTTGGATGCAGAGAAGGCTTTTGATAGGGTTTATTGGGAGTATTTGTTTGCGACTATGGTAAAGTTTGGTTTCCCGGAGATGTTTTTAAATTGGCTTAAGAGCATGTATTCATGCCCGTCTATGATGGTTGTCTATAATGGAGCTATCTCCAGTCCATTCCAGCTCTTTGTAGGTACTAGGCAAGGATGTCCCTTGTCTCCCCTGTTATTTAATTTATATTTGGAACCCCTTATAAGGAGTATAGTTTATGCCAAGGAAATAGAGGGTATTAAAGTATGGGGGTCGCAAATTAAAGTAACTGCATATGCAGATGACCTTCTAGTGTATGTCTCGAAACCCACTAGATCTATTCCAAGACTGTTGGATCTAATAAATAATTTCAGTCGGGTGGCTAATTACAAATTAAATCAGGATAAATCGGTAGTTTACCCTCTTAATAATATGTTATTCAAACAGGAAATAACAGGATTGGGCTTGGGGTGGAATTCTGAGTCGCTCAAATACTTAGGCCTCTATTTAACTAGAAGCAAGGCCCGTACACGTCAACTGAATTTTGAGTCCCTAATCCATAACGTCGGACTGGATCTTAAAAGATGGGCTCAGCTCCCATTATCATGGTGGGGAAGAATAAACATGGTTAAAATGAATATTTTTCCAAGAATTTTTTATCCTTTGAGTAGATTGGATATTTACCTTCCTGTAGCTTGGTTCAAGAAGTTGCATGCCAACCTAGCTGATTTCGTTTGGGGGAATAAAAAATCTAGGATGGCCTACCAGAAACTAGCTGCACTGAAATCAGTAGGTGGGTTACGACTACCTCATTTCGGTCTTTATTTCTGGGCGGCACAGTTGAGCAAATATGGTAAATGGGCTTCATACAGTGACCCTTCCTCAAAGATGGGTTACGTCCCTTTATGGGTAAATGTAGAGGTAAACTTGATCAAGAAGTGTGCCGTTAATCCTTTAGCTCTGTTTTACTCTAATTTTAAGTCCCTCCCTGCCTTACTGAAAAAATCCCCAGTAGGGGTTGCAGTGAAGGTTCATACTCAGTTGTGTGGGTTTATTAAATATGATCATGTTAAGGATTGTGCGCAACCGATATGGGGAAATCCACGGTTCTTAGTTGGTGTAAAGACTATTAGAGCAGATTGGCTGCCACTACCGGATAAGTCTGTTCTTAAAGACTTTCTCACAGATGAGGGAGATATAATGTCGGCCTCAGATATAATTAATAAGTTCAACTTATTAAGCAAAAACATTTTTAAAGTATATCAGCTCCGACATGTCTTAATGCAGAAGCATACATTGGGGAGTTTTTATTCCCCGAATTTTTCATTTCTGGATGATATACATCCACTAATTGGCAGTCCCCAGGCAATCTCAAAGATTTACCTAACTCTATGCCAATGGGCTTACCCGACAAATTTGGCCCCTTGCTCTTATTGGGAGGCAGTCTTTCCAAATGTTACATTAAACTGGTCAGGGATTTGGAAAGCATGTCACAAATTTGTTAGGCATGACCAACTGAGGCTTATACAATTTAAATGGCTGCACAACATTTACTATTCACCCCAAAAGTTGAAGGACTTGAAATTATTGAAGGATTCCAAGTGTTTTAGATGGGGAAGAAGTAGGACCTTCTCCATATCTTTTGGGAATGCCCTAAAGTTATGCCCTTATGGAATGAAATTAAGAATAAGTTGGACCTCTTATTGGGTTTAGAAGAAATGTTTAGACCGGAGGTTTGTTTACTGGGGGAAATGACGGACTTTCCAATTAAGGCTAGGAAATACCACATGACCTTGATATCAATTATAGTGAAAAAATTAGTTCTTCATCATTGGAAAGACAAGGCGCAGATCTCCTATGTGGAGTGGCTTGCAGAACTCCTTGTGTTCTTAAGGGTAGAAAGAATGATTGCCATATTGCACAATCAATTGCCCCTTCATGACAAGATTTGGGCCCTGTTCTTTACTTGTTTTTCTATTGATTCCTGATCGCATCCAGTACTGGGTTAAATGGTTTGGTGCCTCAGGGGGGAGGATGAGGAGGATTATAGGGGTTGGTAGGGATGTGGGGTGGGTGGATTGGGGTATAGCTGGGGGTACGTTGGGGGATAGGCAGAAGATTTGTTTACATGTGATTGTATTATTCAACTGAAATCTGTTGGTTTTCATTTTTGGAAATGTTTGATTTGTTTAAATTGTATATCTGCCTGAAATAAAGAAAATGTTAATGGAAAAAAAAAAAGGACAACAAGCGCCCAGGACATGTATTTTAATGCTTTCTGGGGGGCTGTTGCCACCCCCACCCCACTACTAAAGGATTCTAAATTCCAGGGGGTGCTATGAGAGGTGAAAGCATTAAAAAAAAAGGTTCAGGCCAGGCACAATAAAATCTCTCCAGCGCACGGACCTGAATCTGGTACCTCACCCACCCCAACCACTAGTCAACCCCCGATGCCACAATGCAGCTCGGCAATGCACTGCAGCACCACCCCCTACAGCTTCTCCGCCCTCTCTAACCCATGCTGTCTGTGCTTGCTCCCCCCATGTGCGCGTACACATAGTGACATCCTGTCGCCCAGTTCGCCCACCCCCTCATCTGGTCACCCTACCCTCCCATCGCTGTGAGGGATTGTGCCGGGAAGGAGTCGCCATTATGGACGGCACCCTTCACCATGTGCTCACCTCACGGGATACCCTTTGGTCCCACTTGTAGGCTACCCTGAACCAGTTAGTGGCACAAGAAGACAGGCCTGCTGAAGAGAGTGAGTCCAGGAGGAGGAGGGTGTGGGAGACAGCATTTAACTCTTTGGCAAGATCAACAAAAATGGCTGAGATGATAAGGCCATTGTCCATTCCAATTAGGATGGTGTCAGTGAGCTTGAGCAGGGAGGTGGTAGTGGAGTGGTTTTTCTTGAATCCAGATTGGTACGGGGTGAAAAAGGAGGAGTCAGATAGATTGGAGGTGGGTTGGGTAAGAACCAGGTGTTCTTGAAGTTTAGCGAGGGTAAAGAGGAGGGAGATGGGGTGATAGTTGCTAGGGGAAGAGGAGTCCCTGCCTTTGGGTAAGGGGAGAACCACAGCATGCTTCCAAGAGGTGGGGACTGAGCCAGTAGAGAAGGAGAGGTTTAGAATGAGAGACAGGGAGTAGGTGATGGCAGAGGCTGAGAAAGAGGAGTTTGGGGTTGAGGTCATCTGGGTAGGATCCTTTTGAAGGGTTGATAATGAGCAGAGCATTTAGAGCATCATCAGCTGTGATGGTAGAGAAGGAGAAGGAGGGGGAGAGGATGAGTGAGGGGTTATGGAGTTGGAGGAGGTTGGGGGAGAGTAGGAAGGGAGGGATTTTAGTAGTTCAGTGGCACATGTGGTGTAGCAGGAGTTAAATTCCACAGCCACCATGTTTGGGTCTGCCACAAGAGTGCTGCTTATTTTAAGGACTGGGGGTGGAGGGTAGGATAGGGGTGTGAAGAGGGCATGGACTACCTTCCAGAATTTTGATGGAGTGTTTATGTTCGTGAGGAATGCTGATTTGAAGTATTCAGACTTGGCTAGTCTCATAGCCTTGGTGCAAGTGTTTCAGAGCATACAGTATGTGGCAAGGTCTATAGGGGTCTGGGTTGATTTATGAAGTTTCCAAGCATGGTCTGTAGCCCTGTGGCAGGCCAGACATTCAGGTGTAATCCAAGGAAGGTGATTGCCCCAGACTCTGGATGTTTTAAGTGCAGCAAAAGTATCCCAAGTATCTAGGAATATATACCTTTGAAGTAAGTGAGGGCCTGGTCCACCGAGGAAGCAGAAGCTAGGGGTGACCAGTCAGAGAGGGTGAGGTTTCGGAGTAGGTGTTCAAGGTTCAGTGAGTTGAAAGTGCATATTTGCAGGGTTTTGTTGGTGATTTAGGCCTGTGGGATTTTATGGCTATAAAGATTGGATTATGGTCACTGAAGGAGTCAGGAAGGATACCAGATCTGATTAATCTGTGGGGGTGATAGGTGAGTGCCCAGTCAAGCAGGAAGTGGTTTAGAGTCTTCTGGTTTGGACTGGTAGGCTCTGAGATCAGCTGGGTGAGGTTAAGGGCTCCTGTTTCGTTACGTGTTTTGGCAGACTTAGGTGAAAGCCAGTTTAAATTGAAATCACCCAGGATGTATAGTTCACTGGAGTGAGAAAGAGCAGAGATGGAGGAGACCAAATCTAGTGCGATACTTGGCTGAATGTTTGGGCTGCAGTAGACACCGGATATGAAGATAGGGATAGTGAAGGGCAGGGTCACTTGCATGGCTAGAGCATCATGGGCCACTGGATTGGAGGTAGAGTATATAGTAGAATATTGAAGTGTGGTGAGAATGTACATGGCCACAACACCACCCCTACCAGCATGGTCTTTTTTTAGGATACAGTAGCCAGGGATGGAGACCGAGTGGTCAGGGATCGTGATCTTTAGCCAGGTTTCCATAATAATTAGTATATCAGGTTTTAGAGTAGATGCCATGATTTGTAGGAGGTTGATTTTTAGCTGTAAACTACAGATATTTAAATGCAGGATCTTGAGCCCTTTAGGGAGAGCAGAGGGGACAGAGGAGGGAGAGGTGGTTGCAGGGGAGGGGCCTGGAGAGGAAGGGGCAATTGGGCCCGTGTTAGGGTAAACATCTCCAGTGGAGAGCAGCAGCAGAGCAATGATTAAGAAGTGAATCTTTGGGCACTTATGGGTGGATGAGGAAGAATCCTCAGGCCTGGGGGGGTAGGGAGGGAGAAGGAGAACATTAGATGAAGAAAGGCAAGATTAGCTGACACGGAGATCAGGGAGGCTTGGGGAGGAAAGGAAAATAAGACCAGGGTTCAAGGAGGGAGGAAGGACTGACTGCGAGGATGAAAGTAGGAGGTTGAAGATATGGGGTAAGTGGTGGTGTCGGATTAAATGATTCAGGTGAATAGTGAGCAAGTGGAGGGGGCAAGGAGAGAGTAAGGAACAGGAAAAGGGGGAAGGTGGAGAGGCAGAATTGTATTTTGAGAGGAGGTGGAGGGTTAGGTCAACATGAAGATACTAGAGTAGAGGGTTAAAATAAGCAGAAATTGCAGATTGGTAGGCGAGCGAGGAGAGAAGGGTATAAGGCAGGGGTTGGGCAGTGAAATCTAGGGGGGGCTGCAATGAAATGGCTTTCGTGTTTGGCTCTCTAGAGGGAAGAGAATGCAACTTGCAGAGGGGAAAGTAGATGCAGGTCACCTGACACCCGTGGGGAAAATTTATGGTCTGTAATTGAAATACGGCTCTCGGGTCAGTTTCTAGCTAAATTCAGGCTTAGTGGCTGGTTACAACTTAAATCGGCTTGCGGGTCAGTTTCTGCTTAATTTTTTGATCTGATGCAGGGTTTCAAGATTGAATTCAACTCCAGTGCATGTAACAGCTGAAAAATGCAGCTTCAGGCAGGTTTACAATTCTATAGGGCACTAGAGTGCTCCGTGTGTAGCAGACTGAATTAGACTAAACAAAGATTTAACTTTAGGATTTGCCAGACAGCACCATGAACACAATTTAACCCCAAGTGGAGAAAAATGAACTAGCCACCTAGCTGTGCATTGAAGTAATTTACAGCTGGAGCCCTAAGGACTGAGGTAGCAAAAAAGCTCCAAATTGAAAGTCATACAAAAGGCATTGGTGCAGTCAGAGGGTGTCCTGATACCGTACCTTTCACATGTTGCCCAGGGAGCACGGAGTCAGCTCCAAGGGGTGCAGAGGGTGAGTCAGGATAGTGAGAAAAGGGGCATGGCAAAAAGAAGCAGGGAAATGAAAGCAGATGTGGAGAGGAGTAAACAGAGTGTATTGATGAGGAGCCTCAACTGGAGAAAGTGCTAGGAGGAAGAAAAGGAGATGAATACCATTGGGAAGTAACACACCAGCAGATGCAGGTGCAAACAAATGGGATAGGAATTTGTCACTTGTGGGTGGAGCACCAGAAGCACCCATGAGCATTTAAAGAGTGCCAGGGTGGGGGAGGGTGGGAGAAAATGTAAATTTGCCTTGATAAGCAGAGCAGGAGCAGCACAGAGCTAGGAGAGCAGTCCAGGCTTGCCAGTACACCAGTTCCAGAGGAGTAGCTGTGGAGCTGTGGCTGATCAGGATTTTCAGCAGACAAGTGCCAAAATCAAAGCAGCGGTAGCACAGAGACCATATCTTGTTGATCTGCAGGCTGGTTCAGCTGAAGGGTGAGGCAGGCAGCGGCGTTTAGGAGAATACCGCACTGCTGTGGATTCAAGCCCGATCAGAGGCTTCTGGAGATCTGTGGGAGAAAGGAGTGAGGTAGAAGATTAAAGTAGGCTAATTAGGAAGGAGCGGGGACAGAGCTCAGGCAGGCAAAGCTGTAGGAGGCTGGGGTAACAGAGAGAGAAAAGAAATAATTGGTGGGCAGGGTTTAGGACAACAGCACAGGAGACAAAGAGATAATTGCTTAGGGGAGCTGAAGTGTCTGGGGCAGGGCGGGACGACGCTGAGAACTAAGGGGGAAGGAAGCTCTCTCTCCAACTCCTGGAACTGCAGCAAATCCTTCTCGGCCAACCTAAGTGATATTAATTCAATTCAATTCAATTTTATTTTTAATCAGGAAATACACCAATGAGATACTCATTTGCAAGGTAATCCTGGGGGGACACACGTAGTATACATAAAAGGAAAAGGAAGGACAGGAATCAGGAGTGAGATTAGTCTCTTTGCAGATGACTCGAAACTGGGGGCGGTGGTGGATGGGGAGATGGGGAGGGTGGCCCTACAGGGGGACCTGGAGGCTCTGGAAAGATGGTCTAGAAAGTGGAAGCTGAGGTTCAATGCAGGGAAATGCAAGGTACTCCACCTGGGGGCCAGAAACCCAGGTCAAGTGTACACCCTGGGGGGGAAATGCTACAAGTCTCAATGGCTGAGAGGGACCTGGGGGTGGTGGTGGATGTCAAGATGAACAACTCTGAGACTTGTAGGAGGCAGCAGCCAAGGCCAACAGGATGCTGGGATGCATCGCTGGGGATCACCTCCAGAAGGAGGAAGTGATACTCCCTCTGTATAACTTCTTGGTGAGGCCGCCTTGGTACTGCGTGCAGTTTGGAGGCCACACTAAGTGGGACATTAACCTCCTGGAGAGGGTCCAGGAGGAGGCAACCAAAATGATTTGGGGCTTGGGGGACAGGACCTATGAGGAGGGCTCGAAGAGCAAATATATACACATTGGAAGAGAAAGGGACTGGGGGACATGATAGAGGTCTTTAGGTACATGAAGAGGGTAAATGGGGAGGAACAGTCGGGTGCTTTGAAGGAAGGAGGAAGGGGCCACTAGAGGGCATGGCTGGAAGCTGGAGGGGAAGATTCAGGGGAGAAGGAGGAGGTGCTACTTCACTGAGAGGGTGGTGGAGCCATGGAATGCACTGCCTAGGGGCTGGTGGAGGCAGAGACAGTGGAGGGGTTCAAGAGGGTGGGACAGGTACAGGGAAGGGTTCTGGAAGCAAAATCCAATGCAGCAAGAATATCCGGAACTGGGAAGGGAGAAGCCAGAGAAGGCGAAGGGGACAGCAAGGTCAGCACCCAGGTTGGGGACTGACGAAACGAGCAGACACGAAAGACCATTAGGCCTATTCTGCTGGCATTTTAGTATGTTAGTATGAAAAAGGTGTAAGGGAGAGAGGCTCAGGGAGTAGCAAGGATCCCACAATGGTCCCCTCCATACTCCTGGTCAATGATGTACACACAGTAGATCCACTCCAAATAGCAAATGCCCTAAATACTCTCTTCACGGACCCAAGTGGAGTGCTCCCAGTGGACTACTTCAACCCTCCAGTCCAGAAGCACCCAGTAGGTGATCAGTCCCCTATGGGGAACCGTCTGCTTTTTTACTTTAAAGAAGTCAGCACTACCAAGGCTATAAAGTACCTTGAGAAGGGGCTGGGCATATCAAGGCACAGTGGAGACACCCTGGACCTTAAGTTCATCACTATGGCACTTGAGGAAGTACTAAGCCCCCTGACCACCATCATCAATGTATCCCTCCACCACTCTCAGTTCCCCCAGCTCTGGAAGTCAGCTTCTGCAACACCAGTTCACAAAAGTGGAGACTAGGCACTACAGAACAACTACAGACCGATCTCCATACTCCCGCCACTCTCCAAAGCACTTGAAGGGATAGCAGCAGATCAGCTTGTGGAATATCTAAGCATGCACCAATTCCTATTCCCGGAACAACATGAGTTTCGAACAGGGCACAGCACTATCATAGCTCTGTCAGAATTCATTGGTTATATCCACCAAGCACTGGATCAAGGACAGCTAGTGGGGGCTACCTTCATCAACCTAACAAAAGCTTTTGATACGATTCACCACTCACTCCTCCTTAAACAGCTAGCCCACATTGGTCTCTGTTCTGATACAGTTCTATGTTTTAACAGCCATCTCAACAATCGCCTTACAGTGGGTCAAGACTGGGGACATCATCTCAGATAGCAAACCTGTCCACTCGGGGGTCCTGCAGGGATCAATACTGGGGCCCCTCCTCTTCAGTATCTTCTTAAAGAACTTCCAGGTTCTTGCACCAGTCACATGCTATTGTATGCTGATGATGCCGTCATTTTCACCTGCTACCCCAATCCCGAACTACTTCAAAATGGCCTTCAACTAGGATTTACTGCTGCTGAAACATGGTTTAAGGAGTATAGACTAATCCTTAACTGCAAGAAAACTAAGACTATGATCTACTCCAGCACCTGAAGCAAACACAATACCTTCCCACTATCCATCCTGAACAACAGTGGTAATGTGCTGGACCTCATGCAGCACTTTAAGGAACTGAGTATCACACTTGACTCCACCCTGTCCTATGCACAGCATATAGACAACACAGCCAAGTCCATCAATTCCAGAATAGGAATACTCCACCACCACAAGCAGAGCCTTACATATGAAGCACTTAATATGGCCATCACCAGCTCATTTGTTACCCTCGTTGATTATGGCCTGGCCGTTTATGGTTCTGCACCAGACTCAGTGCTCCATCGCATCTCCTGGCCCTTAATAAGGCCTGCTGACTCCTCACAGGTGCTGCAGGGCTTACCCACACTTGTGAGCTCTATTCACAGGCAGGGTGGCTCCAGCTGAAAAGCAAAGTTAAGTACCATACTTGTCTACTGGCCAACAAAATCTCACTAAATCTGATGCTACCAGGAGTCCAGAATCTGCTCACACACCATGCAAGTGCCAGGCTGACCAGAAGCACCCACAGCCAAATTTTCAGTGAACCTAGATGCCACACTGCACAGGGTCAACATGCATTCTACTACTACACACCACACTGGACCAATGCTCTTCCTTCATCCATCTCCAATACCACAACCACTGGTGTCTTCAAGCATAAGCTCAGGCAGCACCTTGCCACGAAAGACAACTGTGACTGCGTTGGCCATTCATGATGACCAAAACAACTTTCCTACACTTGGACCACCGTAAAGCAGCAGCACTTAATGTTCCACCTAATCCTCGAGGTACCTACCTTCAGAGCACTTCATTGTTCCACCCCCCATCTACCCCCTTCCCTCCCCAATGGGCACCCCTTCCCCTCTCTTTGCCTGCCCTCATGCCCCCCATCTGATGCTCTCCTAGCCCCATTGTCTCCAACCTTCCTTAAGTCTGTTCTTAACCTCTTACACAGGCATACACTTCACTATGCCACAGCTGTGCCTGTTCTCCACTCTGTTTCTCCCCCCACAAGTATGCCTAACTCTCCGACACAGGAGCCTTCTTACCAATACTGTACCAGTGTCTAAATGTTATACCTTAAGCTAAATGCTATTCCAACCTTGTAATTCACATCAATATATTGTCTACCTAGTCTGTACTGTATTGTTTTGTGCCAGTGCAATTTTGTACTTGCTTGTAATGTAATGCCTTGTAATGCAATGCTATGTACCTGTTCAATTTTTTTCTTGTAACTGAAATGGAACCTACAAATTAGCATCTGCTCACAGGTGTTCTCCAAGATATCAATAAATAAAATCAAATAAAAAATTCGCTGCTCCTCCCTGATCCAATTCTCTGGACACTCAGTCAAAAAAATCTATTCGATTCATTAGACATGATCTTCACACTGTGAATCCATGCTGTCTCGGGTCCTGTAAGCCACTGGATTCTAAGTTTTCTACTATCCTTTCCTTCAGAAGTGATTCCAATAGTTTCCCCACCATTGAAGTTAGGCTTATTTATTTATTTATTCATTTATTTATGTTTTTATTATTTATTTATTTATATCTCAGATTACAATACCTTTGAGCCAGAGGCTCTTTTACAAAGGCTCCATGTCTGTAGGACTGAAACAAAGGCATACAAGACAAATTAGATAAACATTATCAACAATAGCCCCAGATATTCAAAGGTTGCGCCATACTTAACAAGGGTTCTTGTCATAAAGTCCAAAACTGCGCCATTTTGCGATATTCAGAAGGAGGCAGTTGCGCCCCCGAAAACATGCTGAGCAACAGCGCAATGAAAATGAAGGCATGCGCAACCGAAGGGGGCGGATCCATGCATAAAGACTGCAATGCAATATTCAAAGACTTGCACGATGCGCAATAGCAGCACAGCCGGAAATTGCGCACTAGTGGAAATGAGCCAAAATAAAAAGGCTCAAGGAAGCGGCGAAACAACGCTACCAGGCTGCCAAGTGGGGAGAGAGAGAGAGAGACAGAGACAGACAGACAGACAGCAAAGGGCAGGCAAGGAAAGTGTGTCCAATAGTCTGTAGAGGCCAGCGGGGGGTGTCCGGTGCAGTGGAAGTAGCAGTCAGGACAGTGGGGGTAACACAGCAACACCAGCCGGGGGTCAGAAGCCAGGGAGATGGACAGTGCCAGTTTCCACATGGAAGCTGTAATGAGGGGGGTGAGAATGCATGCTGCAGGGGGACGTGGCCGTGGAAGGGCCCGTCGGTGATCAGCCCCGACAGGAGGCATCGTGCGCCGATCAGCTTTGAGCTGTACACAGATGTAGAGATCGTGGGCTGGTACCGCCTGAACAGGGCAATACTGAGATGGCTCTGTGAGCTGTGCAGTGATGTGATGCAGGCACCCTCACGACGGAGTCATGCTCTGTCGGTGGAGACCAAGGTGACAGCCTGCATGTGCCTGCTCACCACGGGCACCTTCCAGAGGCTGACAGGGGACACCACAGGCATCACACAGTCAGCCACGTCATGCATCCTCACCAAATTCCTCAGCGCACTGCTGCCACATGCTGCAGAGTACATCCATTTCCCCAGCACCGCGGCAGAGCGTACAGCAAACATGCAGGAGTTCCACAGGGTAGCACATATGCCTGGCGTGCTAGGGGCCATAGACTGCACCCATGTGGCCATCCACATGCCACCTGGCCCCGGTGGCCATGCATATCGGAACAGAAAGGGATTCCCTAGTGTCAACTGCCAGGTGGTGTGTGATGCCACTGGGCGCATAATCAATGTCTGTGCCACACACTCTGGCGGAGCACATGATGCCTTCATATGGTATCAGTCTACACTGTGCCATCGATTCGAGAGTTGGGACATCCCCACAGGACATCTAGTGGGTGAGTACACATGTATGGAATGCATACTCTGGGCAAGGGTGGGAATGCCACAGGTGCCATGGTAGTGGCACACAGGGAGATGGCCAATATGGACCTGAACATGACACTGATCTCCACTATCTCCACACAGGAGACTGCGGATACCCACTCCGTCCCTGGCTGCTCACACCGTACCGGCGCCCCATGACCCCAGTGCAGCTATGCTATAATGAGGCACATGCTGCAACACGCAACATCATAGAGCGGGTGTTTGGGATGTTCAAGGCATGCTTCCGATGCCTAGACACCTCCGGCAGTGCCCTACAGTACAGCCCCCAAAAGGCCTGTGGGATATTCCTGGCCTGTTGCATCCTGCACAACATGGCCAAAGACCATGGGATAGCTGTACAGGTCGAACAGGGGGACAGCGATGGGGACGCCAGTGGTGCCGGTGATGATGGTGATGAGCAGCCCCTGCAGGACGGAGGGACCCCCCGACTGATCCGGCAGGCCCAGCTGCACTGGGACAACATCACAGAGGAGCACTACGCACAACACAGGTAAGTTAAGGGGACATGTGCAACCAACACTGTCCATGTGCAAACCACAGGCACACAGGGAAACACACCAGGGGTGCATGATGGTCAGAGGAGTGGAACGGTCCAGGCATACAAACACACCATCAGGGAGGGGTGAGCACTCATATGGACACACACACACACCAGGCACAGAGCATACATGGGCAGATGCACAGCACTGCAGAACCGACATTGCAAACACACAGCACCACCGACCACCCCACCACCCATACTGTCCAAATGCGTGTGTCAGAACCTGGGCACCCTTGCACCTTGGTGTACAGTGCAATGCAGGCATCATCATGCACATGCACCTGTGGACAGCAGTTGGGAGGGTGTGCAGGTGGTCCGATGTGGCTGCAGAGCAGAGCACCCAGCAGTGCACTGCCCACCATGACACACATTGCACACATGGCAGCACCAGACAGGGCCCACACTGGGAGACAGCTCAGTCATGTAGCACTGTCCCACGGCCACCGCAGATGCGTGGGTGGCCCCGCCGTGACCCAACAGCACGGGCAGGCTGAGCAGGGGCCACATGGGGTGGCACTGTTGCACCACCAGGGGTCCCACTGCGTGAACATGACCTTGCCCGCACAGGGGTCTGCAGCATGCCGAACAAACCTGCACCAGGGGTGCTTGGGATGCCCACAGCAGAACCCAGCATTGACAGGCCTGGTGTCGCACGACGCTGGGAACGGGGAGTGGAGAGTGCACTGTGTGGGGTGTGCGGTACAGGGGCACCTGACTGTGTGCCCAATGTGTCAATGACAGAGACCACTGCCTGGGTCAGCCTGTCAATGGCGGCGGTCACATCCGTCCATATACAGACCAGCTCGGCTCGGTCCCGAGCACACTCCCTGCTGTGCCATTCCACGGACACAGACAGTGCCTCCACGGACCTTGCAACCCACCTCTGCAGCTGTACTGATTCCTGCAGCAGGCGGGTGTGCTCATCCAATGGGTACTGTGCCCCAACGGCATCCTGACCCCCAGGGTGTGGACGGTCCTGATGCACAACACCCCTTGAGGGTGGGCGCTGTTCACCAGGACCAGGAATGGGCAGATCAAAGGGTGGCGGATATGTGCCACTGCTTGACACTGTACCCCAGACCTGGTGGGCAACTGCGCTGCTGCCCCTCCAACCGCTGTGCCCCGGGCCACTTCTTCCACCGCTGTGCTGGCAACAGTGCCAGACACCTGCACAGCCACTGGTGCTGCCCACGGTGCTGACAGGCACAGCCTGGGACCGTGCCAGCATGCTGGTACACAAGTTGGAACCAGACAGGCCCAGGGGCATGTGCTGGCCTGCCGTGTGTCCGTCATGGGACACACAACCATCACTGCCCATTGCAGGCCTTCTATCATCAATGGTGCAGTGCGTTGCTGCCATGGTCACAGCGTGCTGGCATGCTTGCATGCCAGACTGCTGAGACACAGGCTGTGCACCCCGCACCCATATCACTGACACCAGAGTTTGCGGCCCAGCGTGCATGCTGCTGCAGTGCCTGCTGGCTGGTGGTGGAGGTGGATGGACCCTTCTCCATGTCCAGCAGGTCAGCATCACTGTCTGGACCCACCACCACCGTCTCCTGAAGACGAACAGGATCTGTAACAGAAAGAGAGTACATGTGAGTGCATGTGAACAACCGCCCCGCAAACACCACCACCATGTCATACCGTGCAGTGATGGGCTTCCACCTGTCTGGAATCCTCTGCCTGGTACGCCCTCAATGGTGCTCGGCTGCATGGCTGCGACCAGTGTCTCCTCAGTTGGGGTCAGCTGCAACACCACTGGCAGGCCCCCACCAGTGCCAGCACGTGCCGCCCTGAAGGCTGCCACCTTCTCCTTCAACCTCCTGCGGTCTGTCCCCATCTTTTTCTTGCATTCCTGCATGGAGCGCTGGTGGCTTCCGTGCAGGTTAACGGCCCGAGCTACCCCCTCCCATGCAGCCACACGGGACTGAAGGGTGCCCCTCCGTCCACTCAGCACTGGCTCCTCATCCAGGTAGGCCTGGAAGAGAGCCTCCGTCTCTGCTGCTGTAAAGTTGGGCCTCCTCCTACGCCCACCGTCCTCACCCTCACAATGACTCTGCTCAGTCATGGCAATCTGTATGGGGGGAAGTGGACACCTGTCACTGTGCAGTCTACAGCATTTTCCCATGACCATCGTCCTGAACGTCACACAGCATGCAACTCACCTCTCACCTGCAGTAACCGAATCTGGCCAACGCAGCCCAATGTCACACATTTATAGCGCAGTACATGCAAATTAGGATTGGAGCAACTATAATGACATGCAAATCACGCCACTGCGCCCTTGAATGGCTGATCAGACGATTTGCATGTGTCGGCTGAATATCGCGAATCTGCGCTTTGCGCAATACGGAAGAGTCGGCTGAGCCAATGGCGCAGATCTGTGCCTGTGTGGTAGACTGCATTGCGCATGCCCAGATAGCTTACGTAGGCATCTGTCACGCTGCTGACGTGCTGAGCGCGATCGGCAATTCAGGCCATGGCCACCATTGTGCCAGTGGCGCTACAGCAATGGGCACTATATGGCACTGTGGCACTACTGTGCAATACTCCACTGTTGCACTGGTACGCAGCTGGCCAGTCGCGCAGGATGCCTATACATCAGATGGCACTGTGCGTAGCCTTGCGTCATTGCCCATGACCTTGTGTATGACCTTTGGCCCCTGGCACTGTTCGCCTGCCATGTGTACGTCCCTATTGTGCTGTCTGGTGACAGCGCTATGTGAAGTGACGGTGCTGTTCGGAGAGCGCGATTGGAGCCTGTGGTGGTCTATTGCTCAACATCTCCACATGGGGTTACGGCGCAGCTGGGCGCCATATTGCCTGCTGTAAAGTTGGTGCCATGGCTAGGAGGAGGGCAGTGTCCTGGAGCCAGCTTGAAGTGGCCAACTTGGTGGCCCTAGTGGAGCCCCACTATGGGGCACTTTATGATGAGGTGCCCCTCACCATTGCCCGGACCCAGGTGTGGCAGAAAGTGGCCACTGACCTGGTGGGGGTCACTGGATGGTGCCGGTCAGCTGAGCAGTGCCGGCACCAGTACAGTGACCTCTGCCAGAGGGATTCTGATCTGCTGGATCGGCTGCAGTCACGTGCCAGGTGGGGCGTGGTGTCTAGGCCAGGTGGGTGTGCCATATATGCACCTGTATTATCTGTAGGAGTGTGTGTGTGTTTTGGTGGCTGTGCATAGGTGATGGCTCGGCCACAGTTGGCTGTGTCAGTGTGTGCAGCTGTGAGATGACTGGGTATGGCTGTGTGGGTAGGCACTGTCACTGGGGCAGGGGGCAGTCTGCTTTTGAGTCACACTGATGTTTGTCTCAACATATGTCTCCCACAGACCGGGATGTGAGGATGCGGGGCAACAGTGAAGAGGGCCATGCCAAGGACCCGTTGCCAGCAGGGGTTGGAGCCCACCAGCAGCAGCAGTGCCAGCAACAGCGCCAGTCGGATCTGCTTGAGCAGTGTGAGTATCATGACTTCATGGATGCTATTGCAAGCTGGGGGGGGCCAGTAGCCATGCACAATACAAACATGCAGGAAAGGAGAGGTCATAATTCCACTATACAAGACACTAGTGAGGCCCCACCTGCAGTACAGTGTACATTTCTGGAGACCATACCTACGTAAGGACGTAGAGTGGGCAGAGACAGTTCAGAGGAGGGCAACAAGGATGGTGCATGGCTTGCATCACAACTCCTAGGGAGACAGGTTGAAGGAACTGAACCTGTACTCCCTGGAGGAGAGGAGGGAGAGAGGGGATATGATTGAGACATACAAGTATCTTACAGGGTGGAACAGGGTGCAGGGAAACACTATTTTGAAGTGCAAAAGATGTTCCAGGACTACAGGGCATGGGATGCAGTTGGAGGGAGGACGATTCACAGGAAACATGAGCAAGACTTTCTTCACAGCACGGGTGGTGTACAAGTGGGACACCCTGCCAGAGGGAGTGGTGGGGCTGACACAGTCACGGATTTCAGACTGCACAGGATAGACATAACAGAATTCTTGAGGTCAGGGTAAGGGCAACAGACTTCTAGGTAAACAAAGTAACTTACAGGCTGAAATGGACAGACTGTGTGGGCCATAGGCCCTTATCTGCCGACACTGGCTATGTATCTATGTCTGTAGGCACGACACAGGTGACATGCATCACTGTCCAGTTTCACAGCACGTCTGTGTATGCATCACTGGTGGTCCATGCATGCACTGGGCACATAGCTGTGTAACTGGCATCGCACCACGTTGCCACGTCACTTGCCAGCCTTGTTTGTGCTGTGATGGACATGGGCAGTGTGTGTGTGTGCAGTGGTGCGCATAGCTGGTGCCGCCTGTTTGTGATGGCCATGTGCATGTTCACTGTGGGTGGGTGCATGCCATCACAGGTGCGGGACATTGGGCTATATGGCTTGCAGGTTGGGTGGTGTTCAGGGTTGTGGTCAGTCACAGCCATTGACTGTGTTCCCATTTTCCTAGGCCTCGAGGTTCTCCAGAGGATGGCGAGGGATGTCAGGGCCATCCGACGGCTTGTGGGCCATAATAGCGACATCCTGCAATACATTCACCACCATGGTGTGCAGAGGAGGCGGCAGAGACCTGCAGGACACCGGCAGGAGGACAGGCGGCCAGCTGGCCCATGACATCTCTACCCTTCCCACTTCTCCCATCCCTACCACCCTGCCTTCCCTCTCCAAGTTTGTCATCCCTACCCCTTGACCAACCCTACCTTGTACCCGTCCCCCCCTTGTAAATAGTTGTACTTGTTTTGATAATGTTTGTTGTTGTGAAATACATTTTTATATTTTTATACGAATAATGTGTTGCTCTCTGATTTGCAGCTGCCTATGGGTGCTCAGTTGCAGGGGTGTACATGCCATCTGGGCTGGTATGGTCCTGTGTGTGTGTGTGTGTGTGTGTGTGTGTGTGTGTGTGTGCATGGGGAGGGATCTCCAGCATGGCAGTGACTTTCGGTTGGTCTTGCCATCTGCTGCCACCCACTGCTGGGTGCACAGGGTGTGTCTGGCTTGTAGGCTTCTGTGCTGCACGGGGTTGACGTGTGCTGGGGGATGCATGGTTTCCTGCAGTGCCAGTCACTGCACATAGGTGGTGTCTTGGGGTCACAGTGCAGGGTGTGCTGTGCATGCAGGGGGCCTGATGTGCACTTGGTGTCGTCAACCCCTGTGTGTAGCACTCTCAGCCTGCCAGTGGTTGTGCTAGGGGTGTCATGGCTCTGCTATGCTTTGTTGGCTTGTCCCCATGGGCAAGTTGATCATCCGTCCCACCCCCAGTGATGCTGTGCTTGGGGTGTGCAGGTGTGGTGTGGGTTCTGCAGTGTGTTCCTGTGCCCATGTGTGGCATGGCTGGCGGTGGGCCCAAGCCTGCCTCCCTGGATGTGCAGTTCCATTGTTCTGGGGGGGCTCTGCTTGCGCTATGGCACTTCTGGAATGCTCAGCTGGGCTGCCCTGGTTGCGCCATAGCGCAACATTTCGGCTCAGCTTCTCCTTCCTGGTTGCGCTATGGTGCAGTATGTGCAATATTCAGACGTTGGTTGCTTGCGCAATTTGTTCTGCTCCATGTTTGAATATCGTACCTGTTGCGCATTTACGCAACTGGTTTGTGCTTGCTCCTGCTGTTGCGCTCATTTTGAGCGCAGTTTGAATATCTGGGCCAATAAATACAATTAAGGCAGTCAGAAACAGTCATGTCAATGCATTCTAAATAACAGTAGTGTATACAAATTGAGGCAAAATAAAGTAGGCTGGGAGGATATTATCAAAACAGTTGGTAGGTAAAAAGCAGTCAGGGGTAGGCTTCGTTGTGGGGGTAATGTGGGAGTGGGTAGGGAGAGTGGTGGGATAAGTAGAGGAGGAACAACAGCAACAGCAAAGAGAAGTGGAGTAGGAGCAGGTAGGTGCTAAGGTTAAGGTGGGAAAAGCAGAAGCACAAGGGTGGGAGAGACAAGAAGTGGTGAGAGGAGGGGGGAGGGGGTTACTAGCAAGAGTTGATGAAGCTGTATCTGATGACAAGGAGGGGAGGGGGAGGGGAATTGATTGGCCTATAGTTGCCAGCCTCCTCCCTACTACCACTTTTGTAAAGTGGGACTACATCTGTCCTCCTCCAGTCCCCCAGAACCACTTTTGTCTCCAGTGAGAGATAGAAAGAACTGTCAGAGGTGGAAAAGAACTGTCAGAGGTGCAGCCAGCACCTCCCTGAGTGACCTCAGCATCCTTGGATGGACCACGTCAGGCACATTGCCTTATCCACTTTCAGATTTGTGAGTTCCTTCAGGACTGTATCATCTGTAAGTGGACTAGTGTCAAACTCCCTTCTTTCGATGCTCCTGTCCCTTATCTGTGGCCCCTCACCTTCCCCTTCTTCTGTGAACACTGAAAAAAAAGTATTTGTTCAAGATGTCTGCTTTTTCTTGGTTCCCTCCACACAATCCTCCCTTTCCCTTCTTAGTTCTACAATTCATCCCCTTGTCTTTCTCTTTTCATTTACATACCTAAAAAATACAATGTCCCCTTTCTTAACTTCCTGGGCTATTTTCTACTCGGTTTGTGCCTTTGCACTCCTAACTAGTGGTGGGCGAAGTGGCTGAAATTTGCTCCACGAAGTGATTCGCAGAGTAACGTGGAGTCCGTGAAGTGCTCCGCAACGTGAAGCAGAGTACTTCGCGTTATAATGTGGAAGGCGAAGTCCATTGAAAACAATGACTTTGTGTTATTCCACCTTCCCCAAGCCACTTCTCCACCAATTTTAAGGTGAAGTACATTGAAATCAATGTACTACGCCTTACTTCTTCTTCTTACTCCACCTTGTTCTTGAGCTCCAAAGGAGAATTTTGCAGTGCTTTATGGGATTGTAGGTCACATGGACTCTAGATTGTTCTGCACAGCCTCAGTTCTGTGTAGTGTGTGTGTAGTGGAAGATGGAGACAGTTTCCTCTCAGAGCTCTGCAATTCAAATCCTCCAAAAGCTGTTAAAAAAGTGTTTTTGAGCTATTTTTTTGCTTATAATTTACTACATCGAGTATAGGAAACCCTCCTGTGCTCACATTATCGAGTGTTTATTGTCTGTGTGTGGATTTTGAATGTTAATTTAGAACAGTCAATCTGTGTACTGTGAAGTGTGCTTTGGGGGAGGGGCGTATCTGTGGTGTAGGTAGATTAACTGGGAGAGAAAGGCAGTCTTTTCTGTTTTGGTTATATTTTTCTTGTATAACTGTGTTAAAGTATGCACAGTAATATTTTCAGTATTTCTTGACATTTTTTTCTGATTGTTGTGATGCAGCAGTGTATAATTTCAGTTTGTTTAAAACATTTGGTTATATTACTAAAGGTTTTCAATTTGCTATGCATTACTTGTAGTGTGTGTGAGTGTGTGTGCGATGCATGCCATTAAATAAGACACCTGTTGTTGTGCCACAGAGTAACTGCAGCAGTGTGAACCTGCTATCCACCACACCTGCATGAATTTGTTATACTACTTTGTGGTATCTTTACTGGTAGTGGACTGTCTGTTACTGCTGTGCATCCCCCCCCAAACCGGCAAAAGGTATTCTTTTCCAGATTTGGATTTGTTACTTATGAGCACTGGTTAGGTGTTGTTGTGCCTTTGCGTCTGCGTCTTGAGTGCACAGTGCAATCTTAATCTGTCTGCATTTGTAGTACACCATTAATTCTGGGAGACTTTGCATTTCTTCTTACGCTCTCATTTCACTTCGTCAGTACTGGGGAATTTTCTGGACATAAGACGGTAGCATTTTTGGGATGTTCATTAATTCTGATGACTGTGTGTGACCACTGCACACATGACAGAGTGCACCATTAATTCTGGGAGACTGCATTTTTGTTACCCTCTCATTTCGCTTCATCAGCACTAGGTAATTTTCTGGACACAAGACAGTAGCATTTTGGGGAATGAAATTAATTCTGGTGACTGTGTGTGACCACTGCACACATGACAGAGTGCACCATTAATTCTGAGAGACTTCGCATTTCTTGTTACGCTCTCAGTAGCATTTTGGGGATGCACATTAATTTTGGTGACTGTGTGTGACTACTGAATGCACGATGTCTGTGTGTGCTATTAATTTTGGGAGACTTTGTATTTCTTGTGCTCTCATCACACTTCATCAGTACTGGGGAGTTTTCTGGACACAAGACATGAGCATTTTGGGAATGCACATTAATTCTGGTGACTGTGTGTGTGAAGGGCTGCCAAATATTGGTGTCACTTTGCCTTACTTCGAGTTAAGACAGAATGACAACACAAAGTAATAATTACTAGGTAAAGTGAGCCTTTTGCATTGGCCAGACTGACAATGTGAAGTGCCCACTTTGAGGGCACTTTGCTGGTGGAATTTAAATTTGCTGCATCTCTAGTTGTGATACAGATCATTGCCTTCGGGGAACTACAGCTGTAGGCATTCGTGTTCTTATACAGCATGTGAGTTACAGTGCTGAAAGCCATGTGATGTGTGGGGGCCTGGGGGCTACCAATATTGTTGTCCATACCTTACTTCAGGTTAAGGTGGAATGACAATGAGAAATCAATCACAATAATGAGGAAGTGGGCATTTCATGCTGGCCACTCTGTAGCTTAGTGACAACGCAAAAGTACCCACTTGGCGAGCACTTCACCGGCGAAATTTAAATTTGCTGCATCTCTAAGATGGGAGACTTTGCAAGTCTTGTTACACTCTCATTTCACTTGGTCAGCACTGAGGAAATTTCTGGACACAAGACAGTAGCATTTTGGGGATGAACATTAATTCTGGTGACTATGTCTGACCACTGCCCAGATGACTGAGTGTGCCATTAATTCTGGGAGACTTTGCATTTCTTGTTACACTCTCAATTCACTTCATCAGCACTGGGGAATTTTCTGGAAACAAGATGACAGTAGCATTTTGGGGATGCACATTAATTCTAGTGACTGCGTGTGTGGGGGGCTGCTAATATTGTTGTCACTCCACCTTACTTCGTGTTAAGGCGGAATGACAATGTGAAGTAATAATAACAAGGCGAAGTGGGCATTTCATGCTGGCCACTCCGCAAAGTGGAGTGACAACACAAAGTGCCCACTTCGTGTTCACTTCACCAGCGAAATTTAAATTTGCTGCATCTCTACTACTAACTGATTTCAGTGCCTCCCTCTGTTTCTCCAGATACAGCACCTTATTCTCCTCTTTCTGTGTCTTCTTATATCTCCTGAATGCTAACTTTTTTGCTCTTACCTTCCCTTCCACCTCCTTTGAGATCCATAGCAGCCTTTTTTCCTGTTGCCCTTGTTTACTAGCCTAATGTAGGGGTTTGTTGTGTTTTTTATGCCCCCTTTTAGTTTCACTAAAAGTTCTTCCACTCCTCCCAAGTCCCCCTCCCCTGACAGGGCATCCCTGAATAATTCCCCCATCTTTTTTAAAAAGGGCCCTTCTGCAGTCTAGGACCCTTGCACTTTCATGGTTTGATTCTGCCCCAGCACTTATTTTTAACCACACCGTAAGGTGATCACTTGAGCACAGATGGCCACCCACCATGGCATCTGCAATACTGTCCACATTAGTTAGTACAAGATTCAGTATCACTCCCCCAAAAGTGGTCTCCTTAATAGTTGCCTTAGGAATGCCCCCTGCAGGGATTCCTGGATGTCCCTGCTCTTAGATGAAGCTGGAGCTGCGATGCTCCAATATACATCTGGCAGATTTAAGTCCCCCAACAACAGCACCTCCTCCTTATTTGCCATCTTTTGGATGGCTTCCCCAAGAACCCTATCCACTCCCCCATGGTGCTGGAAGTCTGTAGATCACACCAGTATGAATAGTGACTCCATTACTCCACAGTACCTCTGCCCTTCCCTGTGTTCCCTGTAGCTCTGTCACTTTTATGCTATCCCTCACACAAAGAGCAACTCCTCCCTTTTTCCCCCACCATGTCCTTCCTGAACAAAGTATAGCCTGGTATGGCTATACCCTAGTCATGTGTCTGTGTACATCATGACTCTGTAATTGCTACAATGTCCAGGTCCCCCTCTACCATAATGGCCTCTAAATCCAGAATTTTATTTTCCAGACTTCGAGCATTGACACACGTAGACTTACATCTTCTAGTAACACCCTGCTCACCAGCTCTCCCTTTACCCTTTTGCTTTCTTTTTTTACCACCTCTGTTTTTGTTCCCATCTCTCCTTATTACTACTAATCTGTTTTTCATTCTATTAGATACCCTTGGGGATTTGTCTCCCTTAAGGTTTTCCCTAGCCTACTCCAGTTTGTGAGGGTGGGGGCAGTTTATATCTCCCTGCTTCCTTCCACCAGCCCCTTGGCTATTTTAAATACTCACGAGTGTCACATATAAACTGTTCACTGAGGACTGCAGTCTCCCTCCCAGATGGATGCTAGTCATCTCCCCTGTATAGGCCTTCATCTCTCTAGATGTAACCCTAGTCCTGAATGAAGTTGAACTTCTCCTCCATGTACCATTCACTGAATCACTGATTGAAGCTCCTGGTATGAAGTACCCTATCCTTCCCCCATTGTAGACAGGCAGCACCTCAGAAAAGGTCATTGAGCTTGCTATCTGTCTAAGACCCCTCTCCCACTCCCTGAACTCCTCCTGAATTATCCCTTCCCTGTCCCTAGCCAGGTAATTTGTCCAAGGTGTACAAAAAACTAAGTTCAAACACATGTTCCTGCCAAACAAAAGGGGCTGGAGGGCTTGCTTCAAGCCTCCAGTGGTCTGCTGCACTGTGCATCACTATGCAGCTGTTTTAGTCCTGGTCTGGCACTATGTGTCACTGGTAAGGTTTTCAGGCCTGGCAGGGGGTACTCAACCCTGTTGATGGTTCCCCCCAAACAAATTTCACATTTCTATGTTTCTACACTGGTGAAGTGCCTGTGTTAATCCACAGGCACAAAGCAAGCACTAAGGTACTAGGTGTATCTTTAACAAAAAGACAAGATATTAACTTCAGAAACTATATTAAAGCACTGTTATCAGGGTAAGAGCACCAAAAGCTTGGAAATGAAAAAATAGATGTCACAATCTCTGGAACTTTGGCAAATCAGTAGTGACGGGTGGTGTTTCTCAGAGTTTGAGCAATGATATGATGCAGGGTTGGCATTACCCTTATATCGGCATTGTTTGTTTACACAAAGCAAATGATAGAGCAAAGATTGCATAGATGGTGCAGATATTAGGATAATGCCAACCCAGCACTGAATAACAATACAAATCCCAAGGAGCACCAAACCACTGATTTGCCAAGGTGCCGGAGAGTTTGACCCCTATTTGTTTGCATTTCCAAAATGTTCATACAGTCTCGTTACTCTAATAACAGTGCTTATTCAGTGTGTTTAAAGATACAGTATATATCTGTGTCTCTGTGTCTCTGAGTCTCTGTCTCCTTCTCCACCTTTAAATCCCTGCTTCATGCCATCCCTGACCCTTCATGCTCCTGCCCCTCTTCTATCCCTTCCCCCCTCTGCCTGCTCCCTCTCCTCCCCTGCTCCTCTCTTAGGTTCAGCATCTACAATTACCTAACTGTGACTTACTATTCCTCCCTAACCCAATCCTCTCCCTACTGTATATTTATCACCAATGTATCCTAACTTCCACTGCCCTTATCACACCTAGTGTTGTCACCCTCCTCCAACTTGGCTCTGTAAATAGTTTAACTAATATTTGTATTTATTTATTTATATATATATATATATATATATACTGTTGTACTCTGTATTATACATGATGTTTTTGTATTTGCTTGTAATTATCTTTGCCTCTGTGTAATACCTGTTTTACTGTTTCTGCCTTGTACCATCTGTGTTCCTCCCCTGTATGTGCCTTTTTCACCCAGGTCACACCTGGAAATGAGCTTTGGCTCATTGTGCTTTTCCTGCTTACCAATTTTTAAATAAATAAATAAATATCTATGTCTATATCTATCTCTACCTCTGTCTGTCTATCTACCTATCTATCTATCTATCTATCTATCTATCTATCTATCTGTATCTATCTATCTATCTATCTATCTATCTATCTATCTATCTATCTATCCATTATAGTGGTGCAACAGTACCCCTATAGTTGGGGTTGAGTAAAGTATTTAATGTTAACCCCCAAATGTTGCACCTTAATAGCTTTGCCAGCATTCAATGGAACTGCATGGAATTTTGTATGTGCAGTCTGGGGGGGCGGCAGGGTTTCTTGATCTGACAAGTTTCATGGTGCTCAGCTATCCAGATTCTGAGACCTGGATCATGCAAAAAGTGGAAAAAATCTTTTTTTTCCTGTGTTTCTGCTCTCACATATAGCCAAGAAGGTTTGGAATTGTATTCTAAAATGTTTAAGGTAAAAGAGGCTTGCCCTAGAAAAGTGCCTATTTTGGTTTGGTAAAAAAAATATTAATCCATTCCTGAGTTACAAAGATTTGAAATGTCAGATTTGATCATGTTCAGTAGGGTCTTTTATTTATAAGTCTGATATGAAACAAGAATTTCTGGCTCATGAAAGAAGAAACTTACTTTGTGAGCCAAAATTTTTCTTTCATGAGAAAGCAATTCTTTCTTATGGCAGCTATCTTGTTTTCTGTTTTTTTAGGAAAAAAATGAAAACCGATAAAAATTATGCCCTGGAGAAAAACAAACACATGAATCTAGCTAAACAAAACTTGTTTAGCTAAATTCTGGTATATGTTTTTGAAAAAATACCCCAAAGTATGGTTTGGGGACTTCCCTAAAATCATAAGTGGAAGACTTAGTGAGGGTTCTTGATTCTTATTTCATGAACCAAATTTCTTCTTTCATGAGTCTCATGAAAGAAGACTGGAAGCTCATGAAAGAGGACTCTCAGCTCACAAAAGAAGAGGGGGAACATTCAGTTTTTTTTCATAGTTCTTTCATGAGCCGAACTTCTTCTGTCATAAGTCACAAAAGAAGGCTGTTGGCTCACGAAAGAGGAATCTCAGCTCACAAAAGAAGAGAGTTAGACTTAGTTTTTTTCATAGTTCTTTTGAGAGGTCATATGAAAGAACCAGTGTTTTGTTTCATGAGATCTCATGAAACAACTGTGAGTGGGGCTTTCTTGAATTGTAAAGTTGCAGCTGGAGTCATGCTGCTGGCTTCAGTTGGAGTAGTGAGGCAGCAGTCTTAGTGAAGGCTCATAGGATAGAACAATATGAAAAAAACTATAGTTCTGTCATATCATTCTTTTCTGAGAACAACAGGACTTAATTAACTATTGAAGTTGCAGCTGGAGTTGTGATTCTGGCTTCAATTGCAGCAATAAAACACTGATCCCCTGCTATCTATCTATCTATCTATCTCTATCTATCTATTATCATATTTCTTAAGTGAACTTGGGTGCCCAGCCCTGGTATCGCTTCCTTCTCCCCCCCCCACCTCATGGTCACCTGCCCACCAATGTTTATTTCTGTTATTTTAATTTCTAAATATGTACAGTAATAAGCACAGTGGGGTGCACAACTCCACTGCTGCTTCTCTTGGCCCCATCTTCTGCAGGTCTCCTGCCCCATCCCATAATATACATGGTAGCACCAGGATACCCTCACCCAATGCTGCCAAAGATCATGCCTACACTAGGGTGCCCAATCCTTTGATTTGACTTGGGTCCCTCTAAAATAAAAGAAAACTATCCCTTACAGATCTTGTTTTTTCAGTTTATCTGAAAAAAGAGAATAGTCCCTCAGCAATCTGACCCCTCAGACCCCACTCACCCCACCATGATCCCAACTCAGCACTCACTACCCACCATGACCCACACACCCTCACTCACCTCAACATTTCCCACAACATAGAGCCACTTTCTGATCAAAGATACATCCTGCTGCTGGAACTGACAACTGCAATAAGAGAAAATAAGGTCATTCCAGATTAACGTATTTTAAAGCATTTAAACTTTTATTCATAACTTTGTCATTTGTTAATATTTTTACATCACATTTTCAACATGGCCTTTTGTGGACTCCATCTCATGAACAAGGGTTGTGAAATTGTTCAAATCCATCCTGAAAGGTGATTACATAGTTGCTGGGTGAAATCACCTTTTGGGCAGGAAGGATTTGAACATTTATTCCACACTTGTTGATGAGGTTGGGTGAATCATTAGATGGTTATGTCCACCCACCACACCCCCTGACATGGGGGGGCTCTGCCCCCCACACTTTCCAGACTTAAGGATTCCCACTCCAGGGGCAGCAGATCATGGGGCAAGTTAAATTTCTGTGGCTATGGAATACTGTTTCCACGGCCCCTTGTAAAAAAACAAAAACAAAGTCCCAATCCATGGAAAAATGCCACTGGCTGAGCTGCTCAATGCCCCAGCCCTCCATACCAGGGGAGCAGCTCGGCCAGCTTCCTGGATTCTGGTGCTCTTGTGCTGTAGCAGCACCATGGACAGTGACCAGGGGAGCGCTTACAGCAAATGCTGTAAATCCCCCTCACTGTCCATGGTAGTGCTTACCAGACTAGAGCTGTGAATTGTGGCACTATTCTGGTAGCACTCTTCTAACCGGCTACCCAGATGACCCACCTTATTCCCATAATATACATGGAGGCAACAGGGTTCTTACCTCAAGCTGCTGATGTTCCTTTTGACACTGGGGTGCTCAATATCCAGTGTCAACTTTGGTCCCCCAAAAATAAAGAAAACCAACCCTCACTGATTTTTTTTTTCAATTTGCCTGAAAAAAAGAATATGGTCCATCAGGATCAGACACCTCATACCCCACCTCATACCTCATACACTCCCTTACTCACCTGAACATATCCCATGGCATAGATCCACTTTCCAATTGAAGACATGACTTACTGCTGTAAATGGCAAATGCAATATGAGAAAATAAGGTAAGTCCTTTTTAATGTATTTCAACGGGGTTTGAACTTTTATTCGTAACTTTGTCATGCATTAATATTTTTTCACCACATTTTCAACATGTCCTTTTTTGGATCCCACCTCATGAACAAGGGTGATGAAATTATTCAAGTCCCTCTTGATAGGTGATTTCATAATCATTGCATGAAATCACCTTTTGGGCAGGTTTTGAACATTTTCTCTATCCCTGTTCATGAGGTGGAGTCACAAGAGGGCTATATTGAAAAGTTGAGATAAAAATATGAAAACAACTAATAACATTATGAGTGTATGTTGAAATCTTTCAATACATGTGCATAACTTTGGTCATTTTAAATATTTTGACCCCAAATATTTAACATAGCCACTTTTTTAACATCACCTCATGATTGTGAGAGCTGAAATTTTTAAAATCCTGTCCAAAACATGTTTTTTCACTTGTGGTACAAAATGATGTCTTGGCCAGGCTTTGAAAATTGTCACCAACTGGATTCATGAGGTGAGTTTATAAGAAGGCTGTGTTGAAAAGTTGGGGTCAAAATATTAAAATATAACAAAGTTATGATGGTATGTTGACATTTTTCTATACACATTCCTAACCATTTATCCATCACTGCACAGAAGTGCAGGGCCAGCACAGACCTACACTTCTGTAGGCAAACAGAGCCTTCCCTTGGTACAGGGCCCAGAGGGCTTTGCATGTCTGCATCTGTTCATGCAGGTTGTGAATAGAGCTGCAGTGAAATTTAATTTTGCTAGGGAAATTCTGGCAAAATCATGAATTTCACCATGTGAGATATTTTGCAAAATTTGTGCATTTCACAAAATATTTTGCAGATGTGAAAAGCAGAATTGTGCCAGTGAAATGCAGAATCCACCCATGAATGGTAGAATTTCACCCACGAGTGGTGAAATTCTGCCATTTGCAGGCAGAATTCTGCATTTCTCTGGTGGAATTTTGCATTTTGCACCCTGAAATATTTTATGAAATGCACAAATTTCACAAAATATTTTGCATAATGAAAATTGCAGATTTTGCTAATCTCTAGTCATGAAGGTAGCTGTTGTGAATGAGGATATGATTCCACTATCTCAGCAAGAAAATAAATTCTTTGCAAAAAATTGCATTAATGCACCAGTTAGAATTCAACTTAATGCCATAAAAGCAGAGAAATGTGGCATTAGGGTTTCCAACCATAACCTCCACCCTCACCCTCCAAGGAGCAGAAAGAAAAAACATTAGGGATTTTGGTCTCAGGAGTCTTGACTAGTCAGTGGTGGGATCTTTCTTGGGGTTGTCAGCCCTAATGCTTATCCCTCCCTCAAACCTGTAGCCTCCTTTTCAAAGCACACGGTATAGCTCCAATCCAGTACCTCATAGTAATACACTTTTCAAAGGTAGAGAAATATGTCTCACCACATGTTTCCAACAGTCTGTTGTAACTTTCTTCATGCAGGGCACTGTCTACTCAGGGAAGTGGGTAGCCATTAGGGTTGACAACACCAAGGAAGATCCCACCAATGATTCACCATGGCCCTGGAGACCAAAAACACTATTTTTTTTTCTTTTGTTGCCTGGGGGGTTGGATGTGAAGTTAGGGTTGGAAACCTGACACTATATTTCTCTAATTTTGTGGAGTTAAGTTAAACCCTAACTGATGCATTAATGCAGGTTTTTTTTGCAAAGAATTTCCTTTCTTTTTGAGATAGTGAAATCATATCCTCATTCACACAGGTTCCTTTGGGAGTCTGTGAACAAATTCAATGTGCAGTGCACTCTGGACCTGCATCAAGGGAAGATTCCATCTGCCTGCAGAAGTGCAGGGCCCTTCCAGACCCTGGACTGACATATGGCAGCTTATGTCTTACAGAAATACAGTATAAGTGTGATGCGTACATGCAGAATACATGCCACATGCTTAATTGTGCAATGTTTACAAGTGGTTCACATACAGAAAGTGAACCTATGCAAGCCATGTCTAAAAAGCACATTAGGTTCGCATACTGCAAGCTTGACATGTGTGCAGCAGGTAAGCTATTTTGAACATCTTCTAAAAAATCACATCAGGTTCACGTGTTGCAGGCTTGACATGAGTGCAGTAGTTAAGCTGGTGTGAAAATCACTTAAAAATCACATCAGGATCACATGTTGCATGCTTGCCATGTGTGCAGCAACAAAGCTGGTGCAAATCTAATCTAAAAAAACACATCAGTTTCTATTTATCGTACTACTGCTAGCAATTAAAGCCATTAAAATATAATTTTCTTTGATTTCCCATTTAAATTAAGTAAACTCATAAATTCTGATCATTCTGCAAGTTGTTTAAAACTCCTTCAGTCTCATAGCCACCATATGGTGTCGAAACCATCCATTGCTGATCCTGACCCAAAATTGCCACCAGGAGAGAATGAGTTAATGGCTTTTGATCTTTGTCATTAAATTGTCATTAATTTATAAAGTATTGATTGCTTACTGCATTAAATGCTTAGGATATAGTCAGCCAACATCGCCCATTCCGCATGTGTGGAGAGGGGCATCTGTGTTGTGAAGCCTGACCTTTTTGTTTTGGGCCATGCAAATCTCCTTATGCATATTTAGTGTTACAAATGTGTTTCTCGATAACTGTTTCAGCTTACTTGTCTGTCCTTTGTCATTCTGTATGGATCATACACACTTTGGCCATGCTCAGCACTCTTAGTGCTGAGTAGGGTCTTGGAAGCATGCACCATACCTCACATTTTGTCACTGAAATGAGAGACAAGGCCACTCAAAATGAAGGACAATAAGGGACACTAACCCTCACAATGATAGGGACACATTGTGAAACATGGAGAAACAGTACCTCACAACACAGTGGAAACCATTGTATTTACCTGTACTGATGTTAGCACCTGAGAATGAATTTCTGCTATAAAGCAGTGGTGCCATTTAGGTTGGGCAGAGGGGGCAGTTGCCCCACATTTGTGCATAGGTTGTTCTTATGGTGTGGCAATAATGGCATTACATTTGTATTTAATCTTTTGCACAATATGTGCCGCCCTGGCCTGTGTTTCACTCATGCTGCAGTTGCACTCCTGACATGACTGTGTCTGTATTGTGTTGTCCACTCTCTCCAACTATTAGTAGCAGCACCATCACATGTGATGTGGAGGAGCTCCAGCCAAGCAAGATCACATGAGTCACACAAATGGGACACTGTCTTTCCTGCAACAGAGTAGACAGGATGCACACTATAGCTTGGAAGAGTCAGTGAGCACTGAACTCACAATAGCAGTGTTGTGGTGGCATATTTTTATTGGTCTACTTTTAGTAAGTCTCCATCTCCCTTGGTGATTGAAGGGGCTGGAGGTGAGCTAGAAGCTAACTTGAGACTAGGCTACCTACTTACTCTACTATGCTTGCCTCCCCCCAAAAAACAGTGTGCCCCTTCCCGTGGCAGCAAGCTAGGCCTCTCAGCTGCAGTGACAGTGTTGTGGGCAGCCTTCATAGGCCTTGATCATTGCAGTGTGCAGCAGCCACAGCAGCAGCCAAGCAAGAAGCAAGCAACAGAGGTTGGGTGGGTTCAGTTGGTGAGGTGACTTGGTCGCAGACCACATTGGGGACCTGGGATGGTCAGTCCTAGCATCCAGCTTCTGGCAGAAGAATGGAGGAGTGGACTGAAGAGTGGGCTGGTGGCACACTGGGCTAGGACACAGGTTCTGGCCAGATGGCTGGGTAAGTAAAAGTAAATATTTTTTTACAGGGGGATTGGGGAAGGAGGAAGGACTGAAATATTGATGTGTTTTTCATGTTTCTGCACCATTAGGCAGCTTCACAACCCATATGGGATGGGTATTGAATGGAATGGAATTGGGGAGAGAAATTGGGACAAATTTTTTTTGTGTGGGGGGGGTTCAGAACTTCAACCAGGAAAAAAACTGGTTAGTAACTGGGTGGATTTAAGCCCAAACCTGATGCACTGCTCTAGGAAATAGACAAATGAATCTTATACATTTGAATTTTTCCTGATTTGCATATCACTTTTCAATCAGAACAACTAACTTTTACCTTTTAGAGATGTTCCAGACATTCCAGAGCTTGCCACCTAGTGGCTAACTAGCACCTGGCCTCCACTGGTTGTTGGCTCCTCCCTGCTGAAATCTGAAATGGTGTGCCAGCCATAAAGTCTAAATTTATAGGACATCCTCTGTGTGAGCAGCATGTTTTCCATGAGGGATGGATGAGGGGCACAGCAGTTTTCAGGGGTAACATGAGGGTTGTCCCTTGCATTCTGGGACAGTTGAGTGGTATGGTGTGCACAGACTATTGGAGCCCTACTATAGTCAGGCTTATGCCCCCCCCAGTGAAGTTGACCTCCACATCCCCACACTCTGGCACATTATGACATAGGGCAAGGGAGAGTGCAGGGGCATGCCCCATTTAAATGAATGATGGTATTTTTTTATTACTGTTTAATACATTATGCCCCAGCACTCTGACCCATCGACATCATCTCTTGAAGAATCCTACATCTGGCTCCCTATTACTCAGGGCCTTGTTAGTAGAACAGTGGCCTTCGTTATTCTCCAACTCACCTTCATAATGTATAAAATAGTAATAAAAAATAACTCCATTCATTTCAAGAGGGTACACCCCAGCACTCTGACCCTTAGATATAAGCTCTTAAAGACTCCTGCCTCTGCTTCCTAGTAGTCAGGTAAGAGACTCTCAACTTATATCTATACTTGGAGGGTTGTGTGTAGCAGCATGGCTGCACCAGCTGCAGTGTGTGTCCAGAGGAGGGGGGACTGGCCATGTGGGTGGGTGTTGAGTTATTGCTACTTTTATGTTTACCCTCAAAGTCTGTTTACATGGAAGCATTCAAAACTATGGAGAGAAAATAGTAGGAGTATGTGCCAGCTAGAAGTAATTAAGTAGTTTTTTGTGAAGTGTGTGTATTGTGGGTGACAAGAACCACATGTCTTCCCATTGGGATGTGTGCAAAAATTCAGTAGTGCAGCTAAGATAAGAGGGGACAAGAAAACTAAAAAGTATATCAGTGGCTATGAGCATGCATGCAGATGTGTGCAGATTTGTATTGAAGTATTTGTGAGGGATGTCAAATATTTGTGGGTCTGTCTGGCAGCTGCAAAAGTACAGCATGCTCTGGGCCCTGCACTTCCATGTGGGTAGGGATACAGACACATAAGGCAAAGAGTCCAACTGTCTGTCAAAATACAGGACTCTCTGGCAGTCATGGCTGCAGAGATACAGGGCCCCATGCCAAGAGAAGATTTATGTCTTCCATATATGGTACTTGGGCTCATGCAAGCAACTCTGCACCTTCCTTCCCTGGCTGGGGTGGTGTGACATGACAGTGCAATTCCCACAGCCTTGGCCTATTCAGCTGGCTCACTGAGCTCATCCCAAAACACAGCTCACCGGCATGGATCACAAATCACTACCCTTTGAGGTAAAGACTCGCACAACACACAACATTTCATAATAACTTTTTTTAATTTTGACCCAAAATTATAAAGAGGGTTGTTTTATGACTCCCCCCCCCATAAATATGACATGTGACATTTAAAGGCCCTGGTGTTGATTATTTGTCTCCCAGGTTGCTGAAATTGGTTGTGGATGGCTTGAGTAAACTGATTACTTATTTATTCAATGTATCATTATGCACAAATACTGTGCCTGATCTGTGGATGACAACAATTATAGCAATTATCTTTAAATCTGGTGACAAACAGCAAGTTACCAATTACAGATCAATATCTATGTTGCCAGTACTGGCAAAAATATTGGAGAAAGTAGTTTTTAGAAAACCGACAGGGTATCTGGAGAAATTTGGGTTATTAAGTATAGATCAGTATGGTTTCAGAGGGGGTACAGCACGTTGATGGCCTTGATCAGGTTAACAAATGATGTCAATGATAACATGGACAGAGGCCTTCTTACAGGGGGTACCTTTGTTGACCTGACCAAGGCATTTGACTTGGTGGACCCTCTCATTCTGACCTTTAAACTCCAGGAAATAGGTGTGGAGAAACATAAAATAGGTTAGTTTGAACATTATTTGACAAATCGAAGACAACAAGTTAAAACTGGGTCTGACAAATCAATGATAAGGAATATTTACATGGGGTACCACAGGGATCAGTTCTGGGCCCACTCCTGTTTTTCCATCTTTATAAAGAATTTGTCAAACACCTGTCATAGTGCGTCGGTAATAATGTACGCTGACAAAACAGTGCTATACAGCCCTGGAAAAAAAGGAACGGACCCAGAAGCTAAATTAAAACCTGTATACTAGGACCTGCACAATTGGTTTGTGCAAAATAAAATCTTATCAAATGAGAAAAAGACAGTTACAATGGTCTTTATACTCACACATAGATTACAAGATAATACAATGAGTATCATTGGTAAAAATGATGTAAAACTGGAACAAGTGGAAGTATTTATTTGGGAGTGTTGCTGGATAGTTCATTGACATTTAATGTGCATATCTCAAAAGTAACACAAGAAGTTAATAAATTAGGTTACTTGTATAAAAATAAAAATAGCATAACAGTGCATGCAAAAAAAGTATCAGCAAGTCAGGTGCTGTTGCCAACATTGGAATATAAGTCAATCTTACTGGTGAATGCACCTGAAGTGCTGTTACAGAAATACACAGTGACATTTAATAACATTATGCGATTTGCAACAGCTTGCACAGATAAGAATGAACATAACTGTAATTTATATCAAACATTTGGGACATCACATCCTAAACAAACGATAATAAAAAAAGGTTTTACATAAACTACTGGGAAACCAACCCCAACAAATATTGTATAAAAGATTCCAATGCCCAAATAAAACTAGAACATTACATGCAACCTGAACAAAATTATTTGTTAAAAAAAAAAAACTAATACAAAAACAGTTGAGTGTACATTAACTATTTAGGGACCAGAAATGATGAACACCTTGCTGCAAGTAGGAACTGAGATTACTACAAAGAAAAATGTTTTTAGGACTTTGGTGAGTTATCTAGGAAAATAGTCTAATTGTTGCTGTGGTGTAACATAATTTTTAAACAGATTTAGAATGATGACATTGACTGAAGTTCTGACTGTATCTGTGTATATTATATGTATTGTACCTATATGTTAGAGCTAGAACAATAAGTTGTGTTTTTATGGAATTGTATTAATATCTTTATTTATCTATTTTTGTACTCTAAATGTATTCCCTCCCCTCAGGCATGGCTGAAAAAGGGCAATCTAAACTAGTCCACCTTCCTGGTAAAACTAATAAATGAATGAAAACACTCGTAGTCTCAATCTCCCCAACCTCCAAAATCCTTACTGCCAAATTGTTGTAACTTACTTTATTTTATTGTTGTAAAGTATAGGACTCCGCAACATGGTGGAGGCTGTGCTGTTCCATTTCATGTGAGAGTGTGGCACCGCACCACTTGCTTCAGTACAAAGTGTATTGAAGTGAGTGATGCGGAACCGCACTTTCACATGAAATGGAACCACGCAGCATCCTCCATATTGTGGAAACACTTACTTTACAGCAATAAAATAAAGTAAGTTACAACAAGTAAACAAAATGTGTTTTCTTTGCAAAAAGCATAATATGGGTGTAAGGCTTTGGGGGTGGGGAGATTGAGATAATGGGTCCAATTTTTAAAGGGTTTGTGAATGCTGCAAGTCCCTGGTGCACTGAACATATGACGCAGGGGGCTTGCGGCATTCCTTTGGTGCTGATCACGATTTTCCCTCAGTGCATCAAATGCTGCAAGTTTGACCAGCTCCCTTCTGGTCTAACTTGTGCCATGTGGGGGACTCTTTTTAAAGGGCTTGTGCAAAAACATTGGCACAAGCTGCTATAAATTGTGGAAAATGTCACAACTGTACCAAATGTACTAAAGTTGGTGCAGTTGCATCAAAGGAGTTTGGCATAGTTGTATCAAACATCAGGGTTCATGCAAGGCTTGATGCAAGCCCTACATCAAGTTTTGAAAATTGGGCCCTATGAGTGTTTTCATTTAAAGAATACAGACTGAAATGTCATTTTGCACCACAAGTGTGAAAACACATTTTGGTAAGGATTTGAAAAATGACACCTGTCATGTTTATGAGCTAGTGTGAAAAAAATCTGTTTTCAATGTTTTGAGTCAAAACATTGAAAATTAACAAAGCTATGAGTCAACGCTTAAATATTTCAATGCTCATTTATCATTTAGACATTTTACCATATTTGCCACCAAACATTCAACATGGTCTTCTTATGACCCACACTTCTGAACCCACTTGGTGAAAATGTTCAATTCTTGCCTGAAACATGATTTTGTGGAGCTACTGCTAAATCACCTTTTGGATTTGAAAAAAATTCACCAGTGTTCTTCATAAGGTGGGATCATAAAAAGGCCATGTTGAAAGTTTGGTGAACAAATATTAAAAAATCAGTGATGTTATGAGTGAATATTGAACTGTTTCAGTATTCACTCTTAACTTGCTCATTTCAACATATTTTTACACAAAATTTTGAACACAATCATCATATGACTCCATCTCATGAAACCTGTGGGTGAAAATGTTAAAATCCCACCTAACGGTGATGTCACATAACTGTCGCAAAATCACTTTTCAGGATGGATTTGAAAATGTTCACCTATTTTGTCCATGAGGTGTGGTCACAAAAAGGGTATCCAAATATTTTGAAAATTCATTGAAAAAATATTAAAATATGACAAAGTTATGAATAAAAGATCAAAACCCACTGAAATACATTGTTTTCTAATAAAGCAGTTGCTGGTTCTAGCATTAAGAGATGTCTTTGATTGGAGAGTGGATCTACGTCATTGAACATGTTCAGGTGAGTGAGGGTGTGTGGAGTGTGGGATGTTGGGTATAGAGTGGGGGGTTGGGATAAGGTGGGTGGAGTTGTGTGGGGAGTCAGATCAGTGAGCAACCTTTCTTTCTTTACAAGATGAAAAAAAAGACAAGACACTGTTTTCTTTTTTGCAGGAATTATTTCATACTGTGCCCAACAAAAGGGATTGGGCACCTCAGTGTCAGTTTCTACAGTACAGCAGCACAAGATGTGGGCACCCAGGTGTCACCAACTATGCATGGGGGGATGCCATCCAGAAAGGAGGGGGTTGAAAAAGCAGTACCGGGAGTGGGCATCCATGTCTACCTAATATAAATTCAATAGGGAGGGCTAATGGAGCTGGGAGGAGAAGGGAAATAATAAAAATAGATAGGTATATGGATGGATGGATGGATGGATGGATGGATAGATAGATAGACAGATAGATAGATATGAGAGAGGGAGAGGGAGAGAGAGAGCTAGAGATAGACAGAGAGAGAGAGAGAGAGAAAGAGAGAGGAGAGAGAGAGAGAGATTGAGACACAGTGAGATTGCCAGCTCACTGCTGACATACAGGCCAGCAGCATGCCTCCATCTATAGCTGCAGATGTCAAGAATGTCCCCTTATTCTTATAATGAGAATGAAGGTGAATGGATCCTCTCACTAAGCTGTGCACCCTGGATTTTGGAGAACCAAGAAAAAGTATTTCTGGCCTTTTTTTTAAATACAAGGTAGCTAAATGGGTTCCATTTAGCTAGGTTTGTGTGTTTTTTTTTTCTTTTAAATATAAAATGTTTCTGTATTTTCTATGTTTTGTAGTTTGGAAAAAAAGATGGAGGCTGTCACAATCAATATTCTTTGCCATAATGAATAAATAATGAATAAGAAGCCCTCACAATCATTCTTCTTTTACCATATGGCAGGGAATAAAACTTAACTCTGATTGGTTATTACCAGTCCGTAGATGGCCCTATGATCAATTAGCATGAACAAGTGCTAGCTATGCTTCCCAATAAGATAAGCACATTATCGCTCTGCCACACATTCACAATATTCAAAATTGCCATCACTGTTTTTACCCCACTTGAACGTGAACTTAAACAGCACCTAAGACATGCAGGCACCAGTAAACTCATTATTATACAATGGGCACCAAAATAAAGCCTTCTGAGTGGCTGACTGGTACCTTCTAAGCATGCTAAATCCTAGTATCACCTCATGGAAAAAGATGCCAGCCAGCCTCACCTGATGCCACCTAAGTATCACTCCGACCCCTCCCACATACAAACTAGTCGCCTCTTTCTTGAATCCAACCCCCCAAAAATAAACTCCAGAAAACTGCCTTGTTCGAGTCCTAGTAAAGAGACAAGCGCTGGAGCAACATATATGGATACAATAATTTAATAAATTAGTTTTTCAGGGGTCATTCCTTTGATGAACCATTTGGCCCACCTCATTTCTTACTCCCTCTCCACCCTGGTCTGCTCCCACTTGCAGTCAGGCTCAGCTCCATTCCCACTTTATCTCTTTGATGCGGTCTTTCACTCTCTCTCTCTCTCTCTCTCTCTCTCTCTTTTTGTTTCCCACACTGCAGCACTTCTTGGTACAGATCTTCAACCATCCCTATTAACCTAAAGACATTTTTAAGAACTGGGAGACAAGCTTAAGTGAAGAAAGTGTTTTAAATTAGAAACCAAGGGCTAAAACTTATAGAAATCAGTGCCGAAAAGCCCAACCATCATACTGAACATGTGCGTATGCATATGCATGCCCCCTAGGATATGGATATGCATAGTCGCATACCCAGTATGATGGTTTGGCTTTTCCACGCTAATTACTGAAACTGTTAGCCCTCGCTTTCTAATTTCAAACACTTTACACACTTAAGAATTTGTCCCACTTTTTAAACATGACTTTAGGTGAACAAAGCTACCTAAAATTTCTACAACCTGCTGCAGCACTTTAAAGGGTGGATGCATTCAGGAAAACTCAAATGGAAGCCTGTTTTCCTCTTTTAAAAATGAAATGCCCAGCAAGTATGTCTGTATGGTGAGGGACGGGGATGTGGTTCTAGGTGGGATAGGATAGAGTGTGGGGGAACAACTTCCAGTGGCAGCTCTGCACAAGTCAGGAAACTAGGAAAGAACTGCCTACCAACATAGAACTATTTTTTTCCAGCAGAGTAATAAAATCAATAAAAATGATTTAAAATACAAAACAAAATATTTTTCTTTATTCTTTTTCTCACCCAAAAAGGGAGACATTGTATAATTGCAATATCCCACACCAGGGTGTAGGTTATGCTGGGCTTTACCCATACCTGGTGTGTTTAGCTCACTTGGCCTGCAGCTTCATGACCAAATAACACACCAGACATGGGTAAATCAAAGCATAACCCACATCCTGGAGTGGTATGTTGCTTAAATGAAGAAGTTTGTCATTTTTCAATTAATATCAGATATGAGGATTTATTGAAATAATGTAATGTTGTGAGCTTAGCAAAGTTGATCTGAAATGAAAATGAGCATTTTAACATTGTTAAATCAGACTTTGAAAAGTAAAGCAATGACTCTACACATTCCCAGAGCCATGGCTTTACTTTTCAAAGCCTGATTTAGCCATGTTAAAACACTCTTTTTTATTTCAATTAACTACTAAACTCAGGACACTACCTTCTTTCATTAAGTCCTTAATTCTGATACTGGTTAAAACATATTACTACAAGTCCACCCCCAATCTTGTGTAGACCCCAACCCCCTTCATGTATGTGGACACTGAGGTGCTCCCCCTGATGCCACCAAACTTCTGTGACACTGGGGTACCCAGTTCTCAGTGTCATACTGTGCATGGTCCCTTGTAGTCTTCATTTAAATTAAATTTAACCTACAGGGCAGAAAACCATTCATTGATGTTTTTTGCTGGTGACCCTTGACCCCCACCAACTACACCATGACCCTCCCCCTCAGCACCCACCACCACACACCCCTCCTTACACACCCTCACTAACCTGAACAATAATTATCTCTAAGTGCTGTAGCATGTGCTAGAATCAGGATGCAGCTGTTCAGAGCATCAAAGAATAACATATAGGAGTTTGGCAATAAATCCTGTGGATCTGTTGGTGGGCATGCTATAGGCAGAGGCACACTTTTCAGCTGGGTGCTGCCATTTGTGGGCTGTCGTTTGAGGGAAGGAGGTTAGTTAGTGTCTAGTAAAGCAGTTGCAAATTTCCGTAATGCCATCATGTTAAAGCCTTTTGAACAAAAGGGTACTTAATGGGGTTTTCAGCTTAAGTATTTTAGGGGTTTTATTCCATATTGATGGGAGTGAGAATCCAAAGGTAGCTCTCCCGATTCATGTGAGTGCCCTGGGTATATTTAGCAGGAGTTGTGAACAGCTTCTAAGGGAATAATTCCTGGGCACAATCAGAGACAGACAGTCGATGATGTATTGAGGGAGTTTGCCACTGAGGGCTCTAAGTGACCAGAGTGCTGCATTAAAGTTTCACCTATAGTGAAGTGAGGTCCAGCCCGTGGCTGCATATAGTGAGCAATGATGGGTAGAGAAGGGGAGGTTGGTGATGAAGCGTATAGCTCTGTGGCAGAGCGTATCCAATTTTCCAAGATAGGAAGCTGCACAGCTACTGTATATGAAGTCTGTGTAGTCAATTAAGGACAGGAACGTGGCTTGGACTAGTCGTTTCTTTGCATCTGCTGTAAGAAGTCTTCTTATCATGTAAAAAAGGCCAAGTCTTTGCCTTAATTTTTTCAGCAAGTTTTCCAGGTGGACAGTGGAGAGTTTTCAGTCGATCCAGACCCCAAGATATCTGAATTTTGGAATGTACTCTAAGCACTCTCCCAGCATCGTGGTTATTGGGAGGAGGGAGTCAGTAGCGCTTGTGTAGTTTGGGGGGGGAAATAACATAGCTTTAGTTTTCTTAGCGTTTAATAGCAGTTTTTTATTGATTAGGTCATAAGACAGCTATGTTGAAAACTTGGGTAAAAACAATACAGAACAAAAATGTTGTTGGACTATTTTATTCAGTACAATGATAGTTGACTGAAAAGTAAACTAGTTTGATGTTTAAAACATTTTTTTGTGTCCATTACTTTATTTTATTAAACATTGTCATATGATAAGTGCAATAAGACACTCCAGGCTATAGGTGGTAGTGTGATGACTGCATGCCCAAGAGTAATAAGACACTCAGCCAGTGGACTCATACCTCATTATGCCCCCAGGCATGCATTCATCACCTTACCGTCGACACCCTGGAGTGTCTTATTGCTTACATCATTCACATCAGAGGGTTATTCAAAAACACTATTGAGAATGCTACAAAAGAAATCCTTCAAACTCTGAAACCATTTAATATTTTTGCATGAAACCTTCAAAAGGCACTACCTCAGCACAGACCACTTCTACCCTAAGAGCTTTGTGAAAAAATTCCATACTGTCTAGGCTGTAAGTGAGAACAAACAAACCTCTGTGAAGCACTGGAAAGTTTATTAAAAATCAGTGTTCCCTATCTTGTAAACCATGCAAGATGCCAAATTTTTCACATCTTGTGACCTTGCCAACCAGACTACACATGCCAGATTCTGGGCTATTTTGTCAGGCACCTCCATAGTTATTAAGGTGCAATAATTGGTTTTTAAGATTAAACACGTTACTCAACACTAACTATATTGGTGCTACTGCACCAGTATAATACATCTTTAGAAAACTGGTCAGGAAATTTATGCACTATACTATAGAACAGTCCAGACTGCCCCGCCACTTCTGAGGTATCTAGTTAGAATCTTGGGTCATTCACAAAAAGACAATTCAAAAAACACCAAAAAATGAGATGAGCACCACTGAAAATCCAATCTGGAATCTCTTTATTCTGACTTCACACAGCCTCCAGGCAATGTTTCAAGACTAAGTCACTTCATCGGGCCCTCTGTGTTGTTATACTGTTAAAAAATTTCCTTTATAAAGATCATTGGTTCAGTGTATCTTAAACTCATTGGGCTAAATTTTAAAAATCCTGAGAATGCAGCAAGCCAGTGTTGCACCGATCATACGGCACACAGAGCTTGTGGCATTCACCCTAAGCCAATTGGGATTTTCACTCCCATGCACCAATACTGCAAGCTTGACCAGCTCCCCCCTGGTCTAACTTGTGGTATACTGTGGACCTTTTTACTGTGCTTGCACCAAATATTTGGCACAAGCCACCATAAAGAGTGGAAAGTGTAACAACTGCGCCCCGTGTACTAAAATTGGGTGAAGTTGCACTGAAGGGGTTTGGCACAGCTGCACCAAAGAAAGGGGCTGATGCAGGGCTTGACACAATCCCTGCATCAACCTTTGAAAATCAAATCCAGTATATCAAAGCTTCACCACAGTGCTCCCCACAAGTTCAAGGTTCACAGTGAATCCTTTAGAAAATATAAACCCTTGTGTTTTCCATTCATCACCATACTTTCCATGTCTCATATTTTTTTAAATCCCCAATATACATATGTGAGACTCCTGCATTTTCTTGAATTTCCATCTTTATATCTACAGAAACCCATGTTTTGCATATTGCCAGTAATTATCCTAATCCCTGTAGAAGATCACTGTTTACAATGTGTGAAACATTCAAAAATAATTCAGTAAGATCCAGTACCCCACATCCACTAGCCTTAGGTGTATTTGCTTTCTTATTCCTATTTACTAAATCAAAGATATCTACAAAAAGCTTAACACATGACAGAGCAGGAGTTTTACTGAGAATTAATCCATACTTGGGGGGGCTTGTGATGCACAGGGCCACAGGCTGAATGATTTCAACTACCCAGGAATGGATTAATTCTCAGTAAACCTATACCCTGTAGAGGGGTTAATTTGCTTATAGAATGAAAAGAAATGTGGTAGTCATGTTAGGCCAGTCAACAATGCAGAGAAAGAAAAATATGTTCTTGACCTGAAGAAGAGAGTTTTATCTTTTAAAAGCTAGTCTCAGAAATAATTTTGTTAGTCCAATAAAAGGTATCACCCACAACATATTTGTTGTTTTTTTCTCTGCACTTACAAAATGGGTAACTTTATTTTACAGGTTTACCTAAATAATTATTTTAAAAAAAGATGCTGTCTATATGCATTTGTAATAAAATAGTTCCACCTAATGGGTTTGTCGTACTGAGGATGCTGTATCTATAGTTCCCCACTAGGTGGATTTGTCCTAATGAGGATGCTGTAGTTGTAGTTTTTTTACATGTCTCTCTGGAGTGATCTGACTAGATCACTTTACATTGCTGTCAAATAGGATTTTGTATTTCGGCAGCCCAACTGTGGGTTTCTTGAGAATTAATCCATGATTAGGTGGCCTGTTTTGACAAAACAAAATACAAGATTTTCCAAACCTAATTGTTTCTTTTATCCAGTACACATATTGAAAATGTATCACTTCCATCCATATTAATATCAATTCTGTATCTCACCTTAAATCCATAACACTTTGTCACACTGGTTGACTCCATCCCCCAACTTCTTTATGTTTAAAATAACATTAAAATTTCTCAGACCTGCAAAACAAGTATCATAGTAATGTGTCAGCAGAAAAGGACCATCCTAGCCCATCCAGTCTACCCATCTCCCTGTCCCCTAGTTGTCACTGGTGCACAAGGAGCTTATCCTCTTTCCTCTAACCAACCCCCTATGTCTAACCCATGCTCTTTTGATCCCTCTACCATTTCTACACCTACCACCTCCTCAGGTAATCTGCTTCAGGTTTCAACCAACCTCTCAGTGAAATAATACCCCCTTAGATTACCTTTAAATCTTTCTCCTTCCAATCTTAAAGTATGACCTCTTGTTTTAACTCTGACTTTCCTTTTAAATAGACTTCTTTCCTTCACCTTATTTATCCCCTTTATGTACTTTAATATCTCTATCGTGTTTCCTCTTTCTCTTCTAAACTCCAAGTTTAAGTGTAGAAAGGTCCTTTTGTTTGAACATAACTAAAATAGATAATAAAATGGTTCCACAACAGTTTCTTTCCTTCTTTAGAAGGCATTCACTTTTAATATCGGGGAAATGCACAGAGCAGCCAGCTGACTACTTCAGTGTCTAGGAGCTGCTGCAGCTCACACAAGCCCAGTATAAATACCACATTGCAGTGGGGGGGGGGATGATGTCGCTGATGAAATTAGTGCTGTCTGTGTCAAGCAGCACTGCCATAGATGCCTGCAGAGACACAGGCTAAGTATGAGCTCCATGGTGCAGGGGAAAGGTGTGTTGTGGATCTCCAAATCCATGCATCACTAACCCACTGCAGCAGTTTGCCTCCCCCCATCCTTGGCTTTTGCCAAAATACACCGACAATGTATTTTTCGGTTTTATAATGCAAGGTATAATGTTAGATATACCTGCTTTGGGTAAAAATAACATATACACACCGCAAAGGGTTAAAAATGCTGTGATTGTATCAAATAAGTATAATACAGATGATTCATTCATTGTCTACTAGGCAATGTCTAAATATGTGGAAAGTTTCATGATGGAAGCTTGCCCATTTTTTGAGATTCCCATATGTCATTTTCCTGCACAGGGCTATTTTTTTGTTTTGGTTTCTTTTTTTCTATCACTTACAACCTAAATGGAATGGAGCTTTTTCTGAAACTTTCATGTTAGAAGTGGTCAGTGACAAGGTAGTACCTTCTAAAGGTTTCGTGAAGAAATATTAAATGGTTCCAGAATTATAAGGATTTAAGGGATTATTTATGTGCATGCTTAGTAGAGTTTTTGAATAACCCTCTTGTATCCACTGATTTCAGCTCAGAGAAAACAGTGTGGCACAACACAGTGCAGTCAAAACAGTTTAGGTGAAAATAACTACAGGGAACTATAGTGCAGACAGTATAGCACTATACCTGTAGCTGCTTTCATATCCCACTGTTTGCTGCATCATTGAAGATGTTTATAAATATTTTGGGGGTTTGGAAGATGAATCTCCCTATTGTAGGCAGTGCGGGGACAGGGGAGAGAACCCCTGCAATACTCCCTACTGCATGCTCATTCCTCCCCATGCTGTTTGTGGAGCTTGTGGTTCTCCCCCCCCCCTTGCAAAATTGCCTTGCACTGTTTTGGCTGCATTGTTTTGTGCTGCACTGTTGTCTCAGAGCTGAGTTCACACTAAACCTAGCCCTCTGATTAGACATGAAAAATTCCTTGTCACAAGAGTTTTTTGCTTTCTCACCACTTGCTTCTCACAACATAAACATTTTTTTATGTTGTGATGGCCACCATCTTGTTTCCCCTAAAACTAAAATCATGGAAAATATATAAAAATTGTCTATAAAAAATACCTGAACCTAGATATATGGGGGCCATTTAGCTAGATTCTGGTGTTAACATTTTTAGAAAAATGGCATGAAATAACTTTTCTGGGTACTACAAAATCCCGGGTTCCCAGCTTAGTGATAGCAGATATTCACCCATGTTATCTGTATGAGAACAGTGGAACTTCTTGATTTTTGTACCCACAACTGAAGTGCTACTGTGGCTTGATGCTGGCATTGAGCTGGCAATTGATTCTCTGTCTTTCTTTCCTTTTGGTTCCTCCCCACTCTAAGCTTAGCCAACCCTTCCTTGTTCTTTCTGACTCCATTTATTAATTCTCACTTTGTCAAACTGGTAATCCAGGTAGACCAGCTGAAAACAAAATACTACAGCTGACATAATTAAATAAAATACGGATGCATACTACTGAGCAGCCTGTCACCCCATCCCCTGTTAATAATTAATCAGCAAAAGAAATGTCATTATGCAAATCAGAAGGCCTCAGGGGTGAGTTTGAGCAGAACTGATGAGGTATCCTGATGTAACATGTGATGCTAATGTTGACAGATATGCTGATAATGGGTTACCTGAAATAAATAGATTATCAAAAAGCAAGTCAGCATAACATCAAATGCATATCCATTTACCAGTAAGTGTAATATTTCTACATGATCTCATAAAAGTGCAAAGGATGTGTACTTCCTTACAATACAATAACTACTGTACTATATGTCTTAAAATGTTATCTCAGGGTATATCCAACATTGCCTTCAGAGAAGAAAGTAAAAAATGGTGGTAGTGCTATAGTAAAGGGTCATATCTTTTTCACCCCACACCCATTTTTGGGCTCTTGACTACAATATAAATTATATACACAAAGTGAACTGGACCAAGCACTACTTATCTACTCTGAAAGTACCTTGTAGTGAGGCTTCTTTGTTAATAGCATATTATGGTACTTTTCTATCTCTGTCATTCCTTTTTTGGGCTACTAGTGGTTTTATATTAAAGTTCTACATCAGGTTCAGAATTTTTCCCACATTACATGTATTGTTGGGGGATTCAGTATGAGAATCACTTTTAGGACCTGTTAGCAGTCTGCTGTATTTTTAAGTAAATAGCTGCCTTGAGGGGACATTAAAAGTAGAATCAAATTTATTTACCCTTGGATATACTCCTATCCACTGTGATGTACCTTTACAATATGCCTACAGACTATTTTCTATATGTATTGGCTAAAACAATACACAGTAGTTTGCCACAAGCGGTCCCTCCTAGGATAATAATATTAACTAAAAGTTCTTAGTATGTAAGAGTCTCTGTTGGGATTTGAACCATTGTACCAAATAAAACAGAGGGCACCACAGTTTGAATCTTATCAGCGATATTTAAAGAGGGGTAACTCATCAGCTGAAATTCCCTATCGGTCAATGCTACATTGTAGTATGTTTTACTTATATCAGACCTTGTGAACATTCGTATAGGATACACTTGGCAGACAATAAATCAGAGAAGGAGAGAGCCCCTGCAAACAAAACCCTAAGTTTTGTGTGCATTTGTTCAGGGTACAACTGGCACCTACTCATCCCCCTCAGGAAATGCACTACAACATTGAGGGATTGGGGGCAGTCGTACCCTGATCAAATGCACACAGAATTCAAATAATTGAGTTTTTAATTTCCTAGGTGTCTTTCTCCCACTCTTATTTAGCACTAGTCCAGGCCACTATATTGCTACTGAATAACACATAAAAGCAGACGGGGTGCTCACCCCAGTACCACTTGCCAAACCCTCTCCCCTCCAGGTCACGTGACCCCCAAACATAGTTGGCAACACTGGGCTGCCTGCCTCCAGTGCTATCATAAGTTTATGCCAACACAGGGTGCCAAATACCTCATTCTCAGATCCAAAAATATAAAATATTTGCAAAAAAGGAAACAGTCCCTTGTTTTTTGATTTTTTTTAACCTGTAAAAAAGAGACTGATCCATTGCTGATCTGACCCTCACCCCACCAGGATCCACCACTTAGCAGCCACCACCCCACACCCCAGACAGACAGACCCTCACTCAGCTGAACATGTGTCATAACATAATGCACTCTCCGATCAAAGACACATCTTGCTGCTGGAACTGGTGACTGCAATAAGAGAAAAAAAGGTAAGTCCAGTTTAATGTATTACAATAGGGTATGAACATTAACTCATCACTTTGTCTTTTTTTAATATTTTACACCAAATTTTCAACAACAAGGCCTTTTTGGGACCCCACTTCATGAACAAATGTGGTGCAATATTCAAATCAGACCCATAAGGTGACTGTCACTACAAGAAATCACCTTTCAGACAGGATTTAAAAATGTTCACCTGTGAGGTTAATGAAGTGGGCTCATAAGAAGGATATGTCAACAATTTGATGTAAAAATACAATAAAATGACCAAGTTATGAGTGAACATTGAAATATTTAAATGTTTTTTTCCATAACTTTGCTAATTTTCAGTATTTTGAATCCAAACTTTCAACTTAGCCATTTTTTCTACCACCTCATAAACATTTTTTCAGATCCTGGATGAGATGTGTTTTTGCACAGGTGGTGCAAAATGACACTTTGGCCAGCATACCATAAATGCCACATGTCATGTTTATGATGGGGGGGTACTAAAACAGGTATTTGTAAAATGAGAGGTCAAAATGAAAAAAAAAAGTATTAAGAAACATTGTTTATAATACCTGTCCTTACCCCAGCGTGTAGTGCTTTGTGATCCTGTGCTGGTGAGCTGAGCTCAGGGGGGTGAGCTCTATGATTTAGTTGGACACCGTCCCCTGCCTGAGAAGAGTAGGTGCTGGGTTGTATGCAGGGTCCCAAGAACAATATAGTGAAAACTCTTCTCTTTACAGGGGGCCCTGTACTTTGTCTTAGAGATGGATTATTTGTCCTGTGTGTCTGTGTCTGTAGCCAAATGGAAGAGCACCACTTCAGAGGACCCTGTGCTTTCATAGTCCACCAGATAACCAATGAATTCTTGACACATGTTGATGAACCAAAGTACAGACCCTGCATGACCATTCAATTCCATGAGTGCATGGATTCTTCCTTTGATGCAAGGCCCCAAAGGGACTGCACATATGCATCTGTTCATGCAGGTCCATTCAGGACCTGTGTGAATGAGGATACAATTCTACTTTCTCTAAAAGAAAGGGCATTCTTTGCAAAAACTGCATTAATATACCAGTCATGGTTCAAGTTAACACCACAAAAGTAATGAAAAGTGGCATGAGGTTTTCCAAGTCTAACTCTCCACCCCCACAACACAAACAGCAAAAAGAAAAATAAATAGAGTTTTGGGTGGTCAGAATTTTTGTGAGTCAGTGGTGGGATCTTCCTTGGGGTTGTCGACCCTAATGCCAAATCCATCTCCTGAGCAAACAAGGTCAGAAGTGATCTCTTTTCTTTACACTGGACCCACATGGCCTTCTATGAAGAAAGTTACTGTAAAAGAGATTCTGTTGGCAACATGTGGCAAGACATACTTCTTTACTTTTGAAGAGTGTATCACTTTGAGGTACTGGTTTGCAGCTGTATCTTGTGCTTCGGACAGAAGGCTATGGGCATGGGGGGAGGGATGAGTATTAAGGTTGACAATCCCAGAGAAGACCACACCACTGATTCACCAAGACCCTCAAGACCAAAAAAAAAGCATAATTTGTTTTTCCTTTTGCTGCTTTGAGAGGGTGGGGAGTTAGGGTTGGAAATCCTAACGCAATTTTCCATACTTTTGTGTTGTTAAAGCGATTTACCAAGTTTTGATATATGAACTTATATACTGTAAGGTGACTGCATATAGAACTGATTAACAATGTATTTTGATAGATGCATAGCCTGTTTTAGCAAATTCATTCGGGTTTTCACCCTCACAAACCAGGAAGTGTCATTTTGTGTATTGCAGCCTGTATTTGGTGACCTTTGACACTCATTACTTTTGCAATGTTACCATAGGGAGATCTGTGCTCTGCAATTAAAATTAGTTCTTGGTCACAGCAATTCTGTCTTGATAACAGAGCTCTTGGTTGTAGCATGCAGCATGACAATAGCAATGTCAAACAGGTCATTTTCAGGGTCCGATGATGAAAGCATTATGTTGTCCTGCACTAACAGTGATCTTTCAGACACTGACATAGTGCCACAATTTGACAGCCACTGCATAGTAGATCCCTATAGGGATGACCCTATGACAGCAGCAAGAATGATGTGGGCAGTAGCTCAGGCAGTCACAGCAGTAGTCCTGATCCATTCCAGTACAGCAGTGAGAGCAAACTTAGCAACATGGACTGTTAATATTATATTTTGCTACTTAGTGCTATGGTTTGGTTCCCATCATTGCTGTCATTTTAGTGTGCAAAATCGAGGCATGGTGTGTGTTCTGTTGCTCCCAGCATCGATGTGCCCACACAAATGCTAGTGATAGGGTTTTTACATTTCTTTTTTGGGGGGGATTGCTTTCCCTATGCTAATGAATTGTTGTTGGCCAATCCAGCTTGACACTGAGAGCCCGGCTTGATCTGGTGGCATTGCTTGAGCAGGTTAAATGGCTCACAATTTGTCCAAATCCAATTTGTCCAAATTCCTCTCCTGGTACTAGTTAGTAGTGACCTCCTGCCAATTGATTTATCAGTCACTCACTCTGATGGAGCACAGGGTGGAAATTACAAGCAGGCACATTGTACCCCAACCACTCCAAACCCCCAGCTGCACACATACACTTAGAAAAATGCTGCAGCATAGAACTTTTATTATCTGTAAATTATTTATACTGTTTGGGTCTGTCTTTGCCCTAGCACCAACTGGTCTACGCTATAGCTTTCTTCTCTGTGTACGTGTGTGTTTGGGAGTGGGGGGGCCTGCTTGTAGGTTCCCCTTTAGAGGTATCAGTGATTGAGTAACAAGTTGAAGTCACCGGTTCCCCTGTTTGCAGCATGTTATAAATTTAAAACTACAAATTATTGCACCAGCTTTGTGTTATGTCTAAGCGCTCAGGAGCTATACAGACTGCAGCTGTCATATTAGTATCTGCATAAGCATCTGTAATACCATCCTGGCATTGGCTTATTGCCACTACATGTGTGCCTCCAGGTGCATTATGAATTGAGCAAAAAATACACAGTACAGTCAGTGATTGTCCGCCACCCCACAAGGTTAAAAATGACACTGCCAATACCCTTCTCATGGAGAGACTGCATTTATGTTTAGATAGCTTAAGTACCGTTTGATTGCTCCACTACAAAAAGGGACATATCCTTGCAGTAGGTACTCAAGTGTTAGACTGTATTTGAACCACCCTTCCTCACTTATGTCACCATACTTCATTACCACTTCGGTCTGTGTCAAGCCATTTGTGTTTTCCCATTTTTTTCCATTACAGTTTATCTCTGATGCACATGCGTAAAGTGTACAGCAAATACAACAGATGCTGCACTATACTGTCTCCCATGCCTTACCGATGTCATGGTGCATTGAGTAGACTCCCTGCATTCATTGCTGTGTAGCCCATATTTTGGTTCAGACATTATTCCCTAAGTATGCCGAACTGACTAGAGCACTTTGTAATATAACACCATAGAAGCTGTACATTGGTACCACAGTGTCGGGAGAGGATGGCAACTGCAGTCTCTTCTTTTGCTGATTCTCCGGAGCACATACAATGATGCTATAATCCTAATTATAAATAAAGACTGTATGTTAAAATGTTAAAATCTAAGTGTTTTTAATTTTGAGATACACTGTAAACTATGTACAGTATAACTATGTACAGTATATAACTGATTTCATTGCATTAATTTATAAACTTAGCGAGCAGCTGGCAAGCTGGAGAAACAATTCAGTGCACCATGTCCCTTTATTCATGCACATCTAAGTATGCTTTGGTGATCAGTGTTATGGTGCTTGCATGAGAACATCAAATGAGCCCAAGAAAACACAGAAGCACAAGAAAAAGTATAAACTGTCTATAATGATGGTGACAATCAGAAATTAAATAGCAAAGGCAGTTTACTGAAGCAATCACACTGGAAGCAGCACTTGCCAAAAATACACAGTTTATTGCACTGTTCTCCTGGGACTGGACTGTGCAGCTCAGTGCTTATACTCTTGCTGCACATTAAAATTCTGAACTGTTGAAAAAGTCATTCATTTAACACAGACCTATATGTACCAGTACTGAATAGCTTACTTCAATTTATAGATCTGCCCAGTTCAAAAGTTGTCCTTTTGTGTCCCAATATGCTACAGATTACAGCTCCACACAGTTAAAAAAATTAATTATTTATACAGGCTTGTTGTTATAATTATGTACTTGCAGCACTTATTAAAACTGTAACACTGTACAGCCGCAATGCAGATTGTGATGTTCCTCGAACCGATGGACGTAGGACACAGAGCTTAGTCAGATGAGTAAAATTGAAAATCAGGAGAAATCACCACTTCTGCAATCCCAAAAGCAAGTATAACAGCTGCCAATATAACAAACTGTTTCAGTCATCAGTGCTGTAATTTTTGCTAGTTCAGTTTTGGATCTGCACTCACTCAGGCTGGGTCCAGGAAAGATGAATGAATGAGCAGTGAGAAAGGTGCAGTGGGAACACCTTCCCTGTGCTGATGTCACTCACGCATGTGGATGCACTGCTCATGTGTGAACTTCAAACAAAGAAAAAAACATGCAGAGACAACTGTGGCACAAAAATGTTAAAACACTAAGCATCTGAATATATTTAATACTTAACTTTAGGGCAGCTGAGCTTTGCATCATTCAATGAAGGGAAGGTGATCTGCAAACATGATATTCGGGGAAGCTGGTAAATAACTTTAAGTTGAACAGTAACTGGTACAGTAAAAAAAAATATAAAGAAAATGTATATAAATTGCAAAAACCTATGTTAATGCAGATGTTAGGGTTGAAGAACACAAAGCACACAAACTATGGAAAATAAAAACATTAGAAATGTTGGTCTGCAGAGTATTAGCGAAACAGTAGTTGGGTCATCTTTGGGGTTGTCAAGCTTAATGCCCACCTCCTCATCCCATGCACATCACCACCTGTCCAAAGCAGAAGGTACAGCTCCAAGCCAATACCTAATAGTGATACACTCTCCAAAGGTAGAGAACCATAGCTTACCGTATGTTCCAAACAAAAATAGTCATATCTTTCTTCACACGGCATGGGTTTATAACAGCACAAGGAAAATAGCACTGATCTATGCTGCAAGCACAATCGCATACATGGAAATGAAGTCAGGGAACAATACCAACCTGACAAAACAGCACACACTATTCACACCAGCAATGGTCAGGCATCATGTTGTCAAGTAACATCAAGATAAACATTTCAGCAACACATAAGATTCCAACTAGTGCAACCCCCCCCCCACAAGCCAAAGTAGCATGGTGCACAAGATGACTGAGTGTCTCCAAGCAAACACACATGGACAAAGGGCCAGAATTTTCAGACCACTTTAAAATTAATTTGTCCAGGTGTTCTTCTCCAGCAGTGGTGGACATAATGCTGGCAGGTATCGTTCAAAATAAACATTTCAGAAACACACACAGTGCAAACAGTGCAAGCCCTCCCTCCTCCACAAGCCAAGGCCACATGGCACACAAGATGGCCGAGCATCTCTGAGGAAACACACCTGGACAAAGAGCCAGAATTTGCAGAATGCTCTAAAATTAATTTGTCCAGGTGTGCTTGCTCAGCAAAGGTCAGACATCATGTTGGCAAGTATCATTCAAAACAAACATTTCATCAACACACAAGATTCCAACTAGTGCACCCCCCCCCCCACAAGCCAAAGCTGCATGGTGCACAAGATGGCTGAGTATCTCTGAGCAAACACACCTGGACAAAGAGCAAGAATTTGTAGACCACTTTTAAATCAATTTGTCCAGGTGTGCTTGCCCTGCAATGGTCGGAAATACTACTTGTTTTGTTTTATTTATTTATACTAATAGGACAATGGGCCCAAAATGACCCATTTTTCATGAGCAATCAGTGTACAGGTAATAGTTAAGCACAATATAAAATACATTATCTTAAAAAGAAAATACAAATACCAAAACAAAAGAAATATGCACATACAAATGCATATATAAATATGTCACAACCTTATAATTCAAAAACCTTTACACTTACACTCTATAAAAAGAAACTCTTTCAACCTATGCCTAAAGGAGCAAAGGGAAAGATTCACACAGTCAGAAATAGACTATATTGTATTAAAAAAAGTAGGTAACGTGTAGGATAATGCCGTTTGTCCTAGCAAAGTACGCATTCTTGGAATGCAAAGAGAAATATTATCTGTTGACAGTGTATTAGCACTAGAGTTCTGTTTTTAAAGATTAAAGAAAAACAGTCTGAGACTCTGTTAATATCACCTTTTTGCCAAGATACCCAATTGGAGTTTATATCTTCTGACCAAAGGAAGCCAGCCCACTTGTTCTAGGAGATTACCATGATGGAACTTTTGTGGAGATTTTACTACAAATCTAGCAACTGAATTAAGTAACACTTTTACCTTAGATAACAGCCCCTCCCTTTCAGTATAATAAAACAAAACCCCAAAATCAATTAATGGCAATAAGAAACTTTGAGCCAACAGTAGGTGTGTAGAATCAGTGAGTAAAGGAGATAACCTATATAAGGCCCCTAGCCACTGGTCAATCACATTCACCATATGAAGTATATGAGGTTTGTAAGAAAGACCCTCATCCATCAATTGACCCAGATACTTAAATTGTTTAACTTGTTCAATCAAAGTACCAGAGACAGTATATAATGACAATGAAGGATCCAAATTCAATCTTTTTTTAGTGTTTGCAAAGACAATAGATTTCATTTTTTTCTCATTTAAAACCAATCCATGAACTCTGTACCAATTCTCTACCTCCAAAAAATCATCAGCTAAATCTTTCCAAACATTTTCAAAAAGGGGACCACTTGTGAGGACCACTGCATTATTAGCATATAAAAAAATTGAGATCTAGTGTAAACAAAAGGAAGAGTATTAAGAAAAAGACTAAACAAAAGGGGATCCAAAATAGAATCTTGGGGAACACCCAGTGAAACCTTAGCAGGAGAAGAAAATTGACCACTTACTCTCATGACCTGTGTACGATCGACCAGGTAGTTTCCAGCCAATCCCTAACATCCTTAGATATTCCCAAGTTAACTAAAGAAGACAACAGAAGGGGATGATCAACCAGATCAAATGCCTTAGTGAGGTCCAGGAACAACTTCCCTGTAGAGTGGTCCTTATCAAGGGCCTCGTGCACCGTGCTCGTGAACCCACCACAAGGCAGTCATGGTACTATATCCTTGCCTAAAGCTATGCTGCACAGATGTTAAGACATTATATTTAAACAAGTACTTCATAATCTGGTCAAAAATAACCCTCTCCAGAACATTTGAAAGGGGGACAATAAAGAAATAAGATGATAGTTAGATTTATCAGAAATATCACCTGCTTTAAAAATAGGAACAATAGCAGAATCTTTCCAAATCTTAGCAAAGCTAGACCCACATAAAGATAAATTAAAAACAGTAGACAGAGAAAAACAAAGAAGATCAGCAGAGGTCCTCATAAGTCGAAAATCAATACCATCCTTACTAACAGACGGTCTAGGGTCCATTGATAGGAGGTATTTCAAAACATCACCTGGTAACAAAGATTGAAAGTAAAACATTGGAATATTCAAAGTCAAATCCTCCTGAGACACCCTGTCTTGCGGCATTGAATTCCCAAGTGAATACTTGGAATAAACAGAAAAATGATTATTAAATTCCGGGGCTATTTCAGATGCTGGCAGATATCATTCAAAATTAACATTTCAGCAACACACAAGATGCAACCAGTGCACCCCCCCAACAAGTCAAGGCCACATGATACACAAGATGGCTGAGTGTCTGAGCAAACACACCTGGACAAAGAGTCAGAATTTGCAGACCACTTTTAAATGAGATTGTCCAGGTGTGCTTGCCCTGCAACGGTCGGACATAATGCTGGCAGATATAATTCAAAATAAACATTTCAGCAACACACAAGATTCCAACTAGTGCAACCCCCCCCCACAAGCCAAAGCTGCATGGTGCACAAGATGGGTGAGCATCTCTGAGCAAATACACCTGGACAAAGAGCAAGAATTTGCAGACCGCTTTTAAATTAATTTGTCCAGGTGTTCTTGTCCAGCAGCAGTCATACATAATGCTGGCAGGTATCATTCAAAATAAATATTTCAGCAACACACAAGATGCAAACAGTGCAACCCCCCCACACAACCAAAGGCCACATGGTACGCAAGATGGCCGAGTGTCTCTGAACAAACACACCTGGACAAAGAGCCAGAATTTGCAGAATACTTTAGATTGAATTTGTACAGGTGTCCTTGCCCAGCAATGGTCAGTCGTCATGTTGGCAAGTAACATCAAATTAAACAATTCAGCAACACACAAGATTCCAACTAGTGCATCCCCACAAGCCAAAGCTGCATGATGCACAAGATGGCTGAGTATCTCTGAACAAACACACCTGGACAAAGAGCAAGAATTTGTAGACCACTTTTAAATCAATTTGTCCAGGTGTGCTTGCCCCCTGCAATGGTCGGAAATACTACTTGTTTTGTTTTATTTATTTATACTAATAGGACAATGGGCCCAAAATGACCCATTTTTCATGAGCAATCAGTGTACAGGTAATAGTTCAGCACAATATAAAATACATTATCTTAAAAAGAAAATACAAATACCAAAACAAAAGAAATATGCACATACAAATGCATATATAAATATGTCACAACCTTATAATTCAAAAACCTTTACACTTACACTCTATAAAAAGAAACTCTTTCAACCTATGCCTAAAGGAGCAAAGGGAAAGATTCACACAGTCAGAAATAGACTATATTGTATTAAAAAAAGTAGGTAACGTGTAGGATAATGCCGTTTGTCCTAGCAAAGTACGCATTCTTGGAATGCAAAGAGAAATATTATCTGTTGACAGTGTATTAGCACTAGAGTTCTGTTTTTTAAAGATTAAAGAGAAACAGTCTGAGACTCTGTTAAGTATCACCTTTTTTTTGCCAAGATACCCAATTGGAGTTTATATCTTCTGACCAAAGGAAGCCAGCCCACTTGTTCTAGGAGATTACCATGATGGAACTTTTGTGGAGATTTTACTACAAATCTAGCAACTGAATTAAGTAACACTTTTACCTTAGATAACAGCCCCTCCCTTTCAGTATAATAAAACAAAACCCCAAAATCAATTAATGGCAATAAGAAACTTTGAGCCAACAGTAGGTGTGTAGAATCAGTGAGTAAAGGAGATAACCTATATAAGGCCCCTAGCCACTGGTCAATCACATTCACCATATGAAGTATATGAGGTTTGTAAGAAAGACCCTCATCCATCAATTGACCCAGATACTTAAATTGTTTAACTTGTTCAATCAAAGTACCAGAGACAGTATATAATGACAATGAAGGATCCAAATTCAATCTTTTTTTAGTGTTTGCAAAGACAATAGATTTCATTTTTTTCTCATTTAAAACCAATCCATGAACTCTGTACCAATTCTCTACCTCCAAAAATCATCAGCTAAATCTTTCCAAACATTTTCAAAAAGGGGACCACTTGTGAGGACCACTGCATTATTAGCATATAAAAAAATTGAGATCTAGTGTAAACAAAAGGAAGAGTATTAAGAAAAAGACTAAACAAAAGGGGATCCAAAATAGAATCTTGGGGAACACCCAGTGAAACCTTAGCAGGAGAAGAAAATTGACCACTTACTCTCATGACCTGTGTACGATCGACCAGGTAGTTTCCTAGCCAATCCCTAACATCCTTAGATATTCCCAAGTTAACTAAAGAAGACAACAGAAGGGGATGATCAACCAGATCAAATGCCTTAGTGAGGTCCAGGAACAACTTCCCCTGTAGAGTGGTCCTTATCAAGGGCCTCGTGCACCGTGCTCGTGAACCCCACCAAGGCAGTCATGGTACTATATCCTTGCCTAAAGCTATGCTGCACAGATGTTAAGACATTATATTTAAACAAGTACTTCATAATCTGGTCAAAAATAACCCTCTCCAGAACATTTGAAAGGGGGACAATAAAGAAATAAGATGATAGTTAGATTTATCAGAAATATCACCTGCTTTAAAAATAGGAACAATAGTAGAATCTTTCCAAATCTTAGCAAAGCTAGACCCACATAAAGATAAATTAAAAACAGTAGACAGAGAAAAAACAAAGAAGATCAGCAGAGGTCCTCACAAGTTGAAAATCAATACCATCCTTACTAACAGACGGTCTAGGGTCCATTGATAGGAGGTATTTCAAAACATCACCTGGTAACAAAGATTGAAAGTAAAACATTGGAATATTCAAAGTCAAATCCTCCTGAGACACCCTGTCTTGCGGCATTGAATTCCCAAGTGAATACTTGGAATAAACAGAAAAATGATTATTAAATTCCGGGGCTATTTCAGATGCTGGCAGATATCATTCAAAATTAACATTTCAGCAACACACAAGATGCAACCAGTGCACCCCCAACAAGTCAAGGCACATGATACACAAGATGGCTGAGTGTCTGAGCAAAACACACCTGGACAAAGAGTCAGAATTTGCAGACCACTTTAAATGAGATTGTCCAGGTGTGCTTGCCCTGCAACGGTCGGACATAATGCTGGCAGATATAATTCAAAATAAACATTTCAGCAACACACAAGATTCCAACTAGTGCAACCCCCCCCCACAAGCCAAAGCTGCATGGTGCACAAGATGGGTGAGCATCTCTGAGCAAATACACCTGGACAAAGAGCAAGAATTTGCAGACCGCTTTTAAATTAATTTGTCCAGGTGTTCTTGTCCAGCAGCGGTCATACATAATGCTGGCAGGTATCATTCAAAATAAATATTTCAGCAACACACAAGATGCAAACAGTGCAACCCTGCCCCCCACAAGCCAAGGCCACATGGAGCACAAGATGGCTGAGCTTTTCTGAGCAAACACACCTGGACAAATAGTGGCAGGGCCAGGATTTTTCTCATCATTTTTTTTTTTTTGCCCAGGTGTGCTTGCCTAGCAACGGTTAGACATATTGCTGGTAAGTAACAACAGCACAAATCACCCACTCCCACCCCCACAAGCCAAGGGAATTTATCAATAGCAAAAAAAAGTACATAATCAGGGTCTGAATACCATTTACAATTCTGACCATGTATTGGCCCCACATTAGCACAATAGCACATAAATGATACAGAAGCAGAGATTGCACACTTTTTAAAATTCTGACTATGTGTTAACCCCACAATAGCACCACAGTAGCACATAATAAAAGACATCACAGCACAGAGGGTATACAGCAAAAATAAAAAAAACTATAAACTTGTTCTCTAATGTACAAATAAGACCCTCTGTGCTACAACTGTGATGGATGTACCTAGATATTGAAAAAGCCTGTGGCATGTGGAAGGGTGTGGGAATTGACAACACTGACATAGATGGTTACAGTTTAAAACACACAGCTGGCATTGTGTGACTTATTTCTTCTTCATAAAATTCATGAACATAAAGTTTAACTCAGAATAAAATGTAAAAAAATAATAAACCAAAAACAGATCTTCACAGCTTCAGATCTATTTCACAGCATTGTTCTACCCTAACAAGTGCTGCCACAGAGTAGAAAGCTAAATTACAGCTAGAATTTCTACTATTGTCTGTGTTCGAGTATAGCTGTATGTCCTCATTCATACACTGCTCAAGACTTGACTGACTATGTGGGATTCAGGTGGTCTTTTTATAGTAACAGCATGTGACCTCATCAGGTTAGCTGATCTGCCCCATCTCTAATACATTAAATTCTGTACTAGTACATACATTGTGGGGGATCAGCATAACCATAGTCCTTTACATATGTGTCCTCTACCCAATACCATCCTACTGACACATTATAACAAGCTGTAGCTCCGATTTTAGAGAAAAATACACATAAGGGCCACATTAAGAAGTTAGCCCCTCCCTTTCTGTGATGTCATTGATTGACAGAGTCCTATAAAGGCTGTCTGACTTGGGGGCTGCTGGCTCCTAAGAACTTACCAGAATACATCAGCCAAGAGAAGGCCAGGTAAGGGCATGTTGCTTTCCTTTCTCCAGTTAATATTGGTCCTATAAGTTCTTGAGAGGCTTTGAAAATGTTTTATTCTTTTACTTGTCCAGTAAAAACTGTACAAATGCAGGAGGTTGTAACTTACAGTAACCCCCCCTCTCTGTTTCCTCACAGCATCACTATTTAATTGCTGTAGGCCCCCATGTGTATCTGGCACTTTAATCCCCTCTTTTTAATCTTTAAAGGAAATAAAATAAATGTCCCAATGGCTGCAATCACCAGCCGATGGGTTGCCTTTTCAATTGGGCCCTTTTTTATCATGTGGGTTTTCTTCAGTCCTGTCTTCTTTATTTTGGCCCTCATTCTCTTTCGTATGTGATTTAAACAGAAGAATGTGACCCCTCTGGTGTTCAGATTCTGTTTCTTAATCCGAGCACTACCTTGTGCTCCACAGCACATTGCTTATCCTTGCTACCCAAGCTGTCAGAGCTTGACCACGTATTGGAGCTTAATATTCCCGATCTGATACACTTCTTTGCGGCTCTTTTATTTTCTCAGCATCAGGTGCATTTATCCCTGAGTCTCCCTTCATGGCTAGCCTTGGAGACTCAGGGGATACTTGGTTCTTGCTCACTTTCCCTTTTGGCATCACACATGCCACTGGAAGGAGTGGTGCTTTAACTTTCACTTTTAGCCACCTGAAAACATAACAGGGCTTCAATTTACTTAGCAGCTGCACATTAGTAATATTAATCTGCCATATGCAGACATCTGGCACATCCCACATATACAAAAAGGAAATTTTTGCCTTTATAACAATTTTTTTAAATATTTTACAGGTGTCCCTGTAATTATCTACTGTTTCATCCTGGTCTAGCCCTTAGTCTCCAGAGTTTCTATTGCAGACCATTCAGACTAACAATATAGCCTTTCACTAGGACAAATTGGGGGTACCTATATGTCTTTCTTTTACCCACCAGTCCTACGGTTATATGTATTTAAGATAGGAGGAATAGCTTAGCCTCTACTATATCACCACCATGGACATAGAAGAGAAACAAAGTGGGGCAGAATAGCCAGAGATACTTTAAAGGGCTGGCCGCCTCCTTAGAGTAGAAAACGTGAAAGAAAGGTCAAGAGAGATCTTAAGAAAAGAGAAGAGAAGATGCTACTGCAGTAGACGGTAGATGGGAATAGGTGTGAAGGGATGTTCTGGTGTAATATCCTAAGTTCTGGTGGGGGGCAAATTACCACATAGCATATGTACACAGACCACAAAAGTCTGTGGTAGATGTACACAGACACCAAGCTCACCTGGTGGTGCATGTACAAAGACACCACCATGCTTGGTGACCATTTCCACAGTTTTACTCATTTTTCCCCCAGATAGCATTAAAATGTTCAGCCCAACTCATCCTGGCTGTACTTTAAATATTTCAGAAAATCAGCTGGGTGCTCTGTTGGTGTAACTTTCCCTTTGGTCCAACAGTGCAGGCAGAAGAATGCTGAAACCACATGGCATTCATACAAGTTAAGATGCTGTGGTGTTTGTACCTGGGGTTCACACACTGGACATGCAGATAATAAATACCGGAGTTGCGATTGCATGAAGAGCTCCCGATCGCAGAACCAGGGATTTTAAATAAACCCCAGAGCACACTCCAATGTGTCACAGTACAGGATTCTTGAATGGACTGAGGGTGGATACCAGCTCCCTTGCAAGAACAAGATGCCATGGTTAAGAGAGGGCAAAGATTGTACCTGGGGAGTCAGAGTTGGGTTCATGAACACTAAAGGAGCCCGAACATGACGTGTGCAGTCAGGGGGAAGGGGCAGGGAGGCAGTGAAGAAATTTGTATTTCTAAGTGGTCTGCAGCACACAGAATTATGGTTCCAGAACAAACAGACACAAAACCGTACAAACGACACAGTGCTGTAAGCACACATTATTGTACAGTGTGTGCAATGTATGATGCAGAAACACAAATTAAAATCAAAAGACAGCTATGGTGTCATGGCATGAGTATTTTATTAAGTGGAAATGACATAAAATGGCTGTAAAGCAACAGCAAAGACAACATGGCCCCCCATGTCACATTTCAGCCCTGAAAAAATGCAACATTTAGGGTATTGTAATACATTTTTTTAAAACAAGCATTTGTCAATGCCATATGTTATCTTGCTGGCATTGGCACTGGTAGTGCAGGAGTTAGAGAGAGGCATAATAGGAATGGCAGTGAAGTATTGAACTGACACCAACCCCACCCCCACCCTGCAGAGACTGATAGGCATTGGGGTGTGCCTTTGGGTCATCAGCCATAACGATTACGCCATTTCACCTCACCCTACCCTGCAGACACCGACATGTGTTGTGTTGTGCCTTGGGGTCTTCAGGACTTACGCTCACCCCATTCCATAAGGAAATATGCTGAGATGGGTGCAGTATTGGAGAATGCGGTGAACTTTTTGGCTGAAGAGTCCAAGGCACACCTCGATGCCTGTCACTGGCTGCAAGGTGGGGGAGGAATGGCGTGAGCATTACAGCTGGCAATCCCAAGTCACACCTCTGATGCCTGTCAGTCTCTACAGAGTGGGGCGTTACAGTTGAAAACCCTACCACTCAGGTTTTTTTTTGGTATTTTCACTCCAAATTTTCAGCATGGGCTTTTTGTGGCTCCACCTCATGAACAGCGGCACTATCCGTTCGTTAGCTGAAAGGTGATTTTGCACAGTGATTGTGCCATTTGGTGCCACAGGTATGAAAACACATTTTGGGCAGGATGTGAAAAGTAAAAGTTGCACTGTTCATGAGGAGGTGTTAAAAAATGGCAATGTTGAATATCTGGAGCAAAAATATAAAAAATTGATGAAGTCACAAGTGAGCATAGAAACTGTGCAATGCACTCCCGTAACACAATTACTTTGGAGATTTTTTAAACCAAATTTACAACATAGGCATTTTGGGACCTCTGCTCATGAACAGTGTCCCTGTGATTTTGTTAATCTGTCCTGAACATTGATTTCCCACAGCGACCGTGCCATAGTGCGCCACATGTGCAAAAACACATTTCAGGCAGGATGTAAAAAATGACAGCTGCACTGTTCTACAGAAGATGAGAAAAAATGGCAATGTTGAAAATCTGGAGAGAAAATATTAAAAACTGTCGAAGTTACGAGCATGCATGGAAACTGCACAATACACACTAGTAACACAGTCATTTTTTTGAAATTTTTCACTAAATTTGCAACTTAGGCTTTTTGGGACTCCACCTCATGAACAGTGGCACTGCCATTTTGCTAATCAGTCCTGAAAGATGATTCCATGCTGTGACCACGAAATTACCTTTCAGGACTGAATAATGAGATGACAGTGCATGTGTTCATGAGGTGGGTCCCAAGAACTCCATGTTGAAAATTTGGAGTCAAAATTCAAAAAATGGCTGCGATATCCACTTAAGTTGAAACCCCCCATTTATGCCATTATACAGCTTACCAGCATTTCTTCATTTTGCAGTTTGGATTTGAAGAGTGCAGATGTGTTCCACTCCACCAAAGATCACAGCGCTAGACCTCCAGAGGTAAGTATGGGGTGAGGGTGTGTGCATGGGGAGGTGGCATGCACAGAGGGTGCGGGTTGGAGAGGTGAGGTGCCATGGACAATGGACCATTTTCTTTTTTTCAGGTACAAAAAAACCCAAACTGGACCATGTGGGACCTTTTTCTTTCTTTACAGGTGAAATAAACAAATGTTGAGCACACTGGGATAGGATCCCAGAGTGCCCCATGACTTTTGGGGGTGTGTGATGTCGGCCACACTGGGGTGGGCTCCCAGCATGCCACACAATGGGGGTGGGGTGGGTCAGAAACATGCCGACACGGTCGGCTTTCTGTGAGTGGCAGCACACTGGAGTGGGCTCCCAGTGTGCCAGACAATGTGGGAGGTGGCAGACATGCTGACACAGGGATTGCACCCCCGATGTTGGCCTTCCTTTGGGATTGTGTAGTGGACAGCAGAAGCCACCACCATGTTTATTGAATTGTTTCACCAGGAAAGGCACATACGGGAGGCGTGTCATCTGTGCCACTGCATGACAAGCTTGTCTTCGATTGAAGTGGCACATTTCTCTCAAGTTGGTGGCACTTTGCACAATACCTGTGTCAGCGCTAGCATGCTGGCTCACTGGGGAATGAGGGACACACCTTCTAAAGTGTGCTTTGTATTAGCCAACACTGACACGTCTCTGCATTGCTCTTACTACCACAAGATGTTGCTTGTGCATGCACAAGACAACATAAAAAGGGAATGTGCAGGTAATTTAATGTTATCTTTTTTATCTCTACACAGCACTGCCAGTAAAATAAAAAAATATATATGTGTGATATGCTCTTTTGCTAGGGCTTATAGGATGCTACAAATTTGGTACTACCTTGTTACTCCATTTCTATGGATATATATATATATATATATATATACACACACACACACACACACACACATATATTATAGGGGTGCGGTCACACCTTTATAGTTAAGGTTGAGTAGGCATTTTAATGTTAAACCCCAATGTTTGTGTGTTAATAACTTTGCAACTGTTCAACAGATTTGCAAAAAATTTGGAATGCACGGTCTCGTATGGTAGATCACTTGATTTATCAAGTTGTGTTTCACTTGGAGTTACTGTTATTACTCAGTGAAGCACTGGAAAATGCATTTTCACCACTTTTGACACTTTTTTTGTCCATGGTGCTGAATCCACACTGTTTGATGTTTTGGTCTGAAATTTGGAGCATAGAAAGGATTTAGGTCAAAGAACAATGTGGCATTGGTTTGGTTAAAAAGTATTAATCAGTTCCAAAGTTATTTAATTTTTAATTTTGGGGTTCTGAGCATGCTTGGTTCACTCCGAGATTTGTTTGTATGTTTTGCAAAAGAGGACTGAGCACATGGTCAAGGATTTTGTCATCTTGCAAATGAGGATTTAAAAAAATCCTCATCAGTCAGAAAAATTCCTTGTCCATGAGCCACCATCTTGTTTTCATTTTTTCCCCCAAACAAAATGTTGTACCTTCCTGCACAGGCGACTTCTTGTTGTAATAAGGAATGGGTTTTGTTCTGGGTGACACCCTCTACAAACCCATATCTTTGGTTTGCATCATTTTGTCCAAAGAACAGCAGTTTCAAATTTAAAAATTCTTTGTCCGTGACTCACTTCTGATCCTCTTTTGTGAGCTGACAAAATCCCAGTCCGCCAGCCGATCCTATTTCGCGAGGCTGCAAAATCCTTGACTGTCACTTTGTGACCAGATGGCCATTCTCACAGATGAGGAGTGACTTGACAGTCAAGGATTTTGCTACCTCGCAAAAGGGGATCGGGTGACGGACTGGGAATTTGTCAGCTTGCAAAAGCGGATTGGTTTTCTAAATCCTCTTTCATAAATTGTCAAAATCACAGTCCTTGAGCTGTCAAAATCCAAGGCCACCACCCGATCTTCTTTCATGAGCTAGCAAAAATCCTTGACCATCACTTAGGGACCAGATGGCCCTTCTCACAGACAAGGATTGACTGATGGTCTAGGATTTTGCTGCCTCATGAAAAAGGATAGGCTGGCGGACAGCGATTTTGTCAGCTCATGAAAGGAGATTGGTTTTTTGAATCCTCTTTCTTTAGGTGACAAAATCAAAGTCCGTGAGCTGTCATAATCCTTGTCTGCCACCCGATCCTCTTTCGTGAGGTAACAAAATCCTTGACCATCACTTAGGGACCAAATGACCAAAATATGATGGTCAAGGATTTCTTGCAGAAGGCAATTTTGACAGCTCACAAACAGGGATTGATCTGATGGTGGGAGATTTTGCTACCTCACGAACTAGGAATTTTTAAACTTTAAAAAACTTTCCCACTGCACTGTAAATTAACAATCTGGTCTTTTGACTTGACATTTGCAGTGTATTAAGGGGATGCCCTAGTGATGTGAATAATGCAATTTAGGTGTTGGAGCATTAAGTGGTTCCATAGATATGCCATCACAAAGTTGAGATTTTTCCCTTAGGATAACATTGTGGCACCCATAGAGCTTTTCCAGTGTCCATATCTTGTAAACGATCTGAGATATGGATTTTGTTGATTTATGTGACATGGACATCTCACTGTCATGATTACAACAACACTTGAATTTTTTTCCTAGCTGATACAGTTGTCGAGATATTGGCAAATTAGTGTTACAAGGGTTCCTTACCCTATAGGGCTGCTGTAAGTATAAGTGGGAGTGCAGAGCAGAGAGGGCCTGTGCTTCCACAGATACATATTGTTATGCAGAAATAGGTAGCTTGGTGGGAACACGGAGCCCCCACCAACACATGCAATTTACTAGTTATATCACATTTTTTCCAAAAGTAAGAACAGATCCAGAAGCAAATGATTTGATACTTTTTATTGGACCAACATAGATGTAACAAAAAGAGCAAAGCGCTTTAGCTTTCAGACCAAGTCCTTTGTCAGAAGTGTAAACTGATGAAGGACTTAGTCTGAAAGCTAAAGCGCTTTGTTATTTTTGTTACATCTATGTTGGTCCAATAAAAGGTATCAAATAATTTACTTCTGGATCTGTTCTTACAAAGACCAATATGGCAAATAATAAATCTGGATTTCAAAAAGTAAGGAAATTCATTGCAAAAAACTTCATTTAGTGCACTAGTTAGGGTTAAAGTGACAAAAGTGGGGAAATGAGATGTTAGGGTCGAGCCCTTAACCACCACCACCCCACCCCCATCCTCCATAGACCGACAGACTCCTGGGTGTGCCATGGGGACATGATGAGGCCTAACTCTCACCCCATTCTCCTGTACTGTAGCATGTCAACCTGTTTACACATGGAATGGGGTGAGAGTTGGGCCTCGCTACCCCATGGCACACCCAGCACCTGTCAGTCTGTGAAGGATGGGGGTGGGATGGTGGGGGGATTAGATGCTCAACCCTAACATCTCATTTCCTCACTTTTGTCACTTTAACCCTAACTGATGCATTAAGTGAAGTTTTTGCAATGAAGATATATATATATATATGTATATATATATATATATATATATATATATATATATATATTTATACAATGTATGTTTTGGGATAAATACGAGTATAAAAAATGATATCTAGGCTGCCCATTGAAGATAACATTGTTATCTTCATGTTCCTATATGTCATACATTTATCTCCACGTTCCTATACATCATCCTGATGAAAGTAAAAGTGTTTCACTTTTCATCATGCACCTGTCTCTCTTTCCTCTGTCCCTGTACAAGTAACCCCCCCAAAAAACACACATCTCTTGCATCTGGTTGATCCTGCCTACATCTTAACACAAATAATTAATTTTAAACATATCTGGTTGATCCTGCTACTTCGTTTCACCCATGTTCAACTGTAATGCTCCATGACCAATCAGTACACAGTCAAATGTAACGTGACGGAGTGCAACAATATTCAAATCTCAGGTACTGTCATAATTATAGAGCCTGTGCTGTAAATTGTTGAAATCAGACCTTTCCTAATATTGGCTATATTTAAGTTGCCGACAATACTGAGAGAAGAGGAGCAAGTCGGCAGCTTCAGAACAGCAGACTAAAGCGTGAGTGTCCAGCTGCCATACAACACATGCTCGCATTCTCATCTGTTGTGCCTTCTGAAGCTGCCACTTCCGTCGCTTCTCCTCTCTCAGTATTGTCGGCAGCTTCTTCTCTTAAAATATAGCCAATATTAGGAAACGGTCACAGTTTTCAACAATTTACAGCACAGGCTCTATAATTATGACAGTACCTGAGATTTGAATATTGTTGCACTCGGTCACACTACATTTGACTGCGTACTGATCGGTCATGGCGCATTACCTGGACCTGGATAAAACAAAATCACAGGATCAACCAGATAATGTATCTTTTTTTAAACATATGTGTTTAAAGATGCAAGCAGGATCAACCAGATATGTATTATTCAATGAGTTTACTGCAGCAACATGAGACAATTTTATTTAAGAATATATGTAATCTGCTCTTTTGGGGGACGGGCTATGGAGAGTTCTATTGGGGTGGTCAGGGCAAGGTTAGCCAGAATCCAGACACATTTTGGCATAATAATTTTAAAGTAGCAGGATCAACTACATATATTTTTTTAAACAACATATGCATCTGTTGTGCTGGTAGACATACTGCAGATTTGTGTTGAAACAGCCAACATCTCTATGTAGTGGAATGTATGAAGTGCACATTTGGAGCTTTTGTTGAATGCAGCCCAAAACATACATAGTATAAACAGAATATGACATGGCCTGACTGAAGATATCATATTTATCTTCACTCGAGGCCAATGACATCATGATATCTCACGAGTGGCACAGCCACTCGTGAGATATCATGTTATCATTGGCCTCTCGTGAAGATAAATATGATATCTTCAGTCAGGCCATGTCATATCTCCTATATATATTATACCTCCACGGTAGTGAAGGTATAGTTAGGGTTGTACAGTCAAGTCTGTTTTAAACCCAAAGTTTGCACTTTAATAACTTTGCAACCGTTTGTCTGATTTCACTTATGGTTTGCATGTGCAGCCTCTGACCATAGATCTCTGTATCTGGAAAGTTGCATTCTTGTCGGAAGTACAGTTGCAGAACTGTAGAGCATCCAAAAAGTGAAAATTACCAACTTTTGCAAATTTTTTCAGTCGTGCACAATGGACTGAAGAATGCATCTGAGTGATTTAAATTTACCTGTCTATATGTGGCCTGGGTTAAACTGGTGTCTTTTGAAGATTTGGTGAAACAGTATTAATCTGTTCAAAAGTTATCTAAATTTTTTATGTCCCATTGCAGCCTATGGGAAAATTTATATGTGCATTGTGAAAACCTTTGCATTCACATTTTTGTTGTCATGCTCCCTAAATTTGTTTTCATGCTACTGCCTTCTTGTTTTCAATTAGCGAGAAACAAAAAACATTGTAACTCAAAAAATAATGCCCTTTGGTAAACACCAACAGTTGTGTTTACCTAATCGGGCCCTCAGGAACATGACCCTGACATTAGATTTTCAGCAGTTGTTCTGGAAATATGTTTTTCAAACTTTTTCTACCATTTTGCCATTTTGTTGCAGCATTAACATTTTTGTGTGTGCAGTAATGACCTCACACACAAAAAAAGGTAGCACGGCAACATATTTTTGTGCTTGAAAACATTCCCATTATAGAGACAGGAGTGTCATGAATATGTTAAAGTTATTGTGAAACATACGAACATACGAAATTTGCCAGCAGATAAAGGCCTAGAGGTCTATCAAGTCTGCTTGAATGTGCAGCTAGCACCCCTTATTCTGCAGCTTCCCCTCCCTTCCACCCTTCCCCTTCATTAGCCCTCCCCCTTGTCCTGTCCCATCCTCGTTTGAAGCAGTCCACTGTTCTACTGCATACCACTTCTGTAGGAAAATGCATTCCACCCAGCCACCACCCTCTCTGTAAAAAAGTGTTTCCTCATCTCCCTCCTGAACCTTCCTTGCTCCAGTCTCATATCATGGCCACTGGTGGCCCTCCCCTTCCTTACTTTGAACAGTCCCTCTGTACCCATCTTGTTTATTCCTTTCATGTATTTAAAGGTTTCAATCATGTCACCCCTGTCTCTCCTCTCCTCTCCTCTCCTCTCCTCTCTCTCCTCTCCTCTCCTCCAGTGAGTACATGTTCAACTCCTTCAACCTCTTCTCATATGATAAGTCCCCCAGCCCCTTGATCATCTTTGTCACCCTGCGCTGCACCCCCTCCAGTAACTTAATGTCTCTCTTCAGATACAGGCGCCAGTACTGCACGCAGTACTCCAGGTGTAGTCTAACTAATGACCTATACAGTGGCAGAATCACCTCCTCCCTCCTCGAGGATATACCCCTTGCAATACAGCCCAGCATTTTGTTGGCCTTTGCAGCTGCCTTCCCTACATTGTGCCGAGTTGTTCATTGACCCTGTAATGAGACATCCAGATCCTTCTCCTCCTCTGTCTGGGCTAGCTGCACTCCCCTAGCTGGTAACTCCTCCTTGGTTCTTCCTCCCAAAATGCAGCACCTTGCACTTTTTGGCATTAAGCCCAGTTGCCAGGTGTCTGACCAGGTTTCAAGCTTTGCCAGATCATCCTGCAACCCTGCCATCCCTCTAGGTCATCCACCACTGCGCCAACCTTGGTATCATCAGCAAACAGACTGATCTTGCTCTTGATGTCCAGTGATATGTCTGCAATGAATATCCCAAACAACACTGGTCCCAACACCGAGCCCTGTGGGACACGCTGTCACTGCCCTTGGGTGTGAGAGCTCCCCACCCACCACCACCCTCTGTTGCCTTCCCTGCAGCCAGTTTCCTACCCATCTCACCAGCTTTGCACCCACCCCTGTACCTACTAACTTCCTTCCCAGCCTTCCATGTGGCACCGAGTAGAATGCCTTACTGAAGTTCAGATACAGGACATCCACTGCATGGTCCCTGTCCAGTTGCCTAGTTACCCAGTCATAGAACTTGACCAGGTTGGTTTGGCAGGATCTGCCACATATGAAGCCATGCTGTCTGCTGTCCTGTAGTCCTTTGGCCTCTAGGAGGGCCACCAGCCTCTCCTTCAGAATAGTCTCCATTAGCTTACCCATGATGGATGTGAGGCTCACTGGTCTGTAGTTTCCCGGTTCATCCCTGGGGCCACTCTTGTGGAGGGCACCACATGAAACCATCCTCAGTCTGAGGTACACACCCCAGATGTAGTGAGCATTAAATAGGTCTGCCAAAGGTCCTGCAAGGACCTCTGCCAGCTCCTTCAGTACCCTGGGGTGGATGCCATCTGGGCCTAGCGCCTTGTCCACCCTCAGTGCCATCAAACCCTCTCGAACTCTGCCCTCCATGATTTTCCCATCTGTCACCACTTCCCCCCTGCTTCTGCCATTTCTCCCACCTTGGGTGTCACCCCCCTCTTCTCTTTAGTAAATACTGAGCAGAAGTACTCATTTAGTGCTTATGTCTTATCGTACCCTACTTCCACCCAACCCCCTATCCTTCCTAATCCTTACTATGTGGTCCTTACAGCTCCTTTTCTCCCTGATGTACTTAAAGAAGTCCTTCTCCCACTTCTTAATGCCTTGTGCCAGCCTGAGTTCCGTAGATGCTTTGGCTCCCCTTACTGCCCTTGTCACCTCCTTCGATTCTGTCAAGTACTCCTCTCTGTCCTCCCCCTCCCTGTTTTCTTGTACTTCCTAAAGGCAGCTCTTTTCCTCACCTTTTCCATGACCTCTTTGCTCAACCAGCTCAGTTTCTTAGCCCTAGCTTTCTTGCTCTGGGCTTTGCAGCAGGTTTTGGTTGCCTTCACTATCCCCAGCTTTATGAGCTCCCACCTCTGGTTAGTATCCATACTAGATTGAATTCTGGCCAGGTACCTTTTTACCACTTCCCCCATCCTCCCAAAGTCGGCCCTCCTGAAGTCCATCACTCTTGTGCCAGATTCCACTCCTTCCTTGCCCATATCCAATGTGAGCCATACTGAGTGGTGGTCACTTCCTGACAGTGGTTCTTCCACTGTAAGTTCTCTCACAAAGTCCCCATTTGCCAGCACAAGGTCAAGGGTATTCCCTAACCTGGTTGGTTCACTGACCATTTGCAGCAGGAAGCTGTCCTGGAAGGCATCCAGCAGTACCTGCTCCCTTCTGTTCCTGGTTGTTGTGGTGCTCCAGTCCACTCCTGGCATGTTGAAGTCCCCCACAATCACCACACTACCCTTCTCACAGGTCCTCCTGATCTGTCCCACTAGTTTCCTGTCTAACTCCTCTGTCTGAGATGGTAGCCTGTACACCACTCCCATTCTAAGAATCCTGTTCTTGGAATCCTGGATTTGCATCCAAAGTGACTCCGTACTACCCTCCTCCCCTTCCTCCCTTACACACTTCAGTCCTTCCTTCACATATAGTGCCACCCCCCTCCTTTCCCAATCACCCTGTCCCTATGAAATAACCTGTACCCTGGTACAGACAGGTCCCAGTCATTATATTGGGTGGCCCATGTTTCCATGATGGCTACAATGTCCACCTCTCCCTCTGCCATGAGAACCTGTAACTCTGCAGTTTTCCTCCCAAGGCTCCTAGCATTAAGGGTAACCACCTTCCACCCTTCCCCCCCTCCCATCCTGCCCTCCTTTCCTAGCATCGCCAATAGTACTTGCCATTTGTCCTTTGTCACTGTTATGGGGGTAAGCTCATATGATTTCCCAACCTGTGGTCTCTGCATATCTCTTCCCCAACTGCCACCCCACTCCTAGTTTAAATTCCCAACTTCCTCTATATACTCTTACATCATCTGTTTCAACACTTTCTTTCCCTTCTCACTCAAGAGTAGTCTGTCCTTGGCATAGAGACTACTGTCCTCCCAGGTCCCTCCCCACCCCCAACAGCCCATCCCTTAGCACAACACCAGGTTCTTAGCCATCCATTAAATTCCTCTATTCTCAGCTTTCTTGTTGCTTGCCTTTGGCACCGGAAGTATCTCGGAAAAAGTTACTGATCTTCCTGCCCCCTCACATAATTGTGCTAGTTCCTCAAACCTCCTCTGGAGTATATCTACTGTCTTGTCAGCCAGGTCGTTTGTCCCAAGATGTATAACTAAATGAGGCTTGTCCGAACCCCTTCTAGCATATTTCAGAACAGATTGACCCACCCTTTCCTCTGTCATTCCTGACATAGCCTCCACCCAAATGCGACAAAGCCTCTCCCCTTGCTACCCCACCTAACTCCTCTTAGTATTGAGTCCCCCAGCACTAAGATTCCACCCCTCTTATTCTCTGCTTGCTTCCATTCATCTCCCTCTCTCATTTCCAGCTCCTCTTCTTCCTCCTGCACATTATTCCCCCTTTTACCCCTGTTGCAATTCTCCCAGCAGAACTTCCCCCCGCTCCAGTTTGGTACAGGCATTTATCAATTACTCCTCTAATTTCATAATTTCCTTCCTCCACTTTCTTCATCTCTAGCAGTGCACATCTGTTTTCTGAAGACCCTTCACAAATGCCCGCTCCCTCTCTCTTCATAGTAACCTGTTCTCTCCTTTCCACTCCATGACTTTTGCCACTTCTTCACCTCCCCTCACGAGTCCCTATCTCCTCCTTCCATTTGTCTTTTGTCTCCTGACCTGGTTTCCCCAGCAATCATTCTTCCTGGCCTGGGCCCCTTTGTCTCTGCTTCCCTTCTTCTGACCCTCTCCTCACTACTGTTGGCTTAAATCACCCTCCCTCATCTCCCCTTCTTCCTCCCTCCAGTATTGGGCTAAACCCACTCCCAATCTGCCTTGCCCATCTTAGTTCCTCCTGCAGACCCTCAATCTCCTTTCTAAGTTTTTCTATGTGGTTGCATACTAAACATCCTCCACACTCCAGGCAATGTTTAGAAGATTGGTGCACCATAGTTATTTGCAGCCTCCATCCACACCCATTGCTCTGGTTTGCCTGGCGACCCACCCTTCAGATGCAGGATACCAAACACTCCCCAAGTCTCCCTCTCCTCTATCAGTGCAAAACATTTTCTTTATTTCTCTTACCTCCTTTGTTGCACCACGTTTAGATATATTGAGCAACTGCTTTTTATATTCCTATCCTTCCTATCCACACTCAAAAGAGACTTTAAGTAGCCATTGCACAACCTTCTTCAAACTCCTACGCCTCCTTTCCTCCAATGCAATATCAATGCGAAGAAGTAATAATGAAAGCTCCAATTTGCATTTACTTCCCTTCCACTGAGAGAGCAGTCACCTCTTCACTTGCTGCAGTTCCTTTCCTGGATGTCTGCTTCTGCTATGACAGGTGCATATCCTTTGCCTGTTTGAGGAAGTGATGTCAGAACCCCTGGTATAAAGGAAATAATGGACCAGGGGTGGGTGGGGTGAGAGGTTGGGGGGTTGGACCAGCCCAAGTCTTCCAGAAACAATCAGGTAGCTGAGGTCTCTGGTCCGACCATTAGCACCCTTCCCCCACTGTGCACTCAAACTTTGCAGCTAGTGAAGCCAGCAACAATGAATCACAATTCTACTCAAAGCCCCCAAAATAGGTTTGCTACCCAAAAAAACAGGACTCCAATTCAAACAGCTTCACCAACAACACATTAAAATAGGCTTGGAATTAGAAGATATAGGTCTCCAATTCAAAGAAACAGACCCAGTTAAATTACACCAATTATGTTTTAAAACAGAAGAAATAGGCCTCTACAAATGCAGCCTGCCACACAGTGAACCAAACAAATGAGCCCACTTATAGCTACCAAAACAGATTTCAAAATTCCAACAGCCCCAAACAATACCCTGCTAGCCCCGTAGTAGTAAGAAAGAAAAGAAATAACATTCTACCAAGTAGAATCCATGAAAAACAATGTAAAACAAGAAGCTACATTTTCCCATGTGTTGTTGTCTTTGTCACTTCATTGTGCCAAGGTGGATTTTGCTTTTGGGCTGAAATATGTAGGGTGGCAAGCCCTGGTCCCACAGATGTGCCTTTTGGAGGTTTGGTTTGAAAAACATTCAATGGGTCCATAGTTACAGTGTTCCAAAGCTGAGAAATTTCCCATAGGATAACTATGTGGCACCTTTCAGCACCCGTATCTCGAAAATGAATCGAGATACAGATTTTTCTCTACCCACTGCTTAGTCCACCTTTAAATGAACTAAGCCTGTGAGGAAGTTTCACAGTCATAGATTACACCTGAAGTGGAATTGTTTTCATAGGTTGTATGGTTATTGAGGTACTGGCATATAAGTGCTACAAGGGTTCCTCTTCAGGCCTGTAGGGCTACTGTAGGGCTCCGTTGTTATGTGTAAATGGGAGTGCAGGGCCCAGAGGGCCCATGCTCCCACATACACATAGCAGTACACAAAAAATGGGCAACATGAAGGGAGGGCAGGGCCTGAGGGTCCGCGCTCCCACAAACACATACCACTAACCACATACATTACAGTTTCTCAAAAGCAAGGGAAATTGATTGCAATAAAATCCATTGCTTCATCAGTTTGGGTTGATAGCACATCAACAAAAGTTTGGAAATGTGATGTTAGGGTTACCTATCCCCCCTCCCCCCCAACACACACACCACTGCCATTCCCCCTTCTCCCTGGGCCCATGTTCCTTACAACCACCTAAACTTTACATAGTAATATGCAGAAGTGGGAGTGCAGGGCCCGTAGGGCCTGTGCTCCCACTTGTACATATTACTCAGTATTGGTTTGGTGGTTGATGGGAGCACAGGGTGTGGATGGCCCATGCTTCTCTAAAACACTGAACTTTTATGCACTAATATGCACAAGTGGTAATACAGGCCTTGTGGGAGAATGTTTTTTCCACTTGTGCATGTTAGGATGTATGGGTGCAGTGGCTGAAGGGAGTGCAGGGCTCCGAGGGACCGTGTTCCCTTCAACCACCTAGCAGTATGCAAAGATGTGGATAACATGAAGAAAGCACAGGGCCAGGAGGGCCCGCGCTCCAATGACTGCATACCAATAACCAATTACATAACACTTTCTGAAAAAGAAGGGAAATTGATTGAACAAAATTTGTTAATGCAGCAATTTGGGTTAATAGCACAGCAACAGAAGTTTGTGAAATGTGATTAGGGTTACCTCTCCCTCCCTTCCTCCCCCTCAGTCCGCCACCATTCTCCCTCACCCCCCTGGGCCCATCTCATGTTCCTGTCAACCACTTAAACTGTGCATAGTAATATGCACAAGTGGGAGCACAGGGCCCATAGGGCCCGCACTTTCACATGAACATATTGCTAAGTATTGGTCCGGTGGTTGATGGGAGTGCATGGGTGTGGCTAGCCTGAGCTCCCCTAAAACACCTAAATTGTATGCACTAATATGGAGAAGTGGTAATATGGGCCTTCTGGAAAAATGTGTTCTTCCACTTGTGCATATCAGTATATATGGGTGTGGTGGTTGAGGGGAGTGCAGGGCCCCGAGGGACTATGTACCCTTCAACCACCTGAACTGCACATAGTAATATGCAGAAGTTGGAGCACAGTGCCTAGAGGTCCCTTGCTCCTACTTGTGTAGATTACTATGTACAGTTACAATGGTTGATGGTACCGCATGGCCTGGATGGCCTGCACTCTCCTGAAATACTGAAATTGTATGTATTGATATACAGAAGTGATAGTGCTGGTGGCTTGCACAATTTTCAAGCACCTAAACTGTATATACTATTATGCACAAGTGGTAGCACAGGCACCGGCATTCCTGTGTTCCCACTTGTGTATATTATTATTTATAGTTTAGATGCTTTATGGGGTCATTGGGCCTGGATGGGTTGTACTTCTCTGAGACAGTGTAACTATATGCACTGAAATACTCTGCTTTGTACTGTATGTGTAACTAAGATATGATGGGTATACATGAACCATTATAAATGAGTCACCAGATCTTGTGTTGGGTGGTTCAGATGTTTGTTTTTTTTTACTGGTTTTATGTGATAAAGCAATTAGTATACATGTTTCATCAAAATATTCAAAAAGAAAATAGATTTTTTTATCAAAAAAAGCTTGCTGTCAGCATTTATAGTACATAAAATCAAAAGATATTTATTCCTATTTATGTTTTTTACATTCTTAATTTAGATTGTGAACTTAAAAAGATACATTCATAAGTACTAACAAAATATTATCTTTTAAATGTAAAAATAAATCTAGCAAAAAAATATATGTTTTCACCCAACCCCACCCAGTTTTGTTAATTTAAAAAAAATGGTTTCTTCACCTAGAAAAATATAATGAAAATGAAATAATACACTAATATCTGTAAACAGAAAAAATTACCAGCTGAGGGAGAAGGGGTCATTACAGCTGCCTCTGCTGCTGGAGGCTGTGAGAAGGGGAGACCTGAAAAGGGTTTCAGGTAGGAGGGTGCAGGAGGAAGTGGAAGCTGGTTCCTGGATTGGAGAAGGTGCGGTAGAGGGGCAGAGAATGGGACAGATCTTCTGGTCACTGGAGACCAGAACCTTGGCGTGGTGCTGCAGGTTCTGCGGCTGGAGCCCTTTTTTCTTCCATCACCTTTTTCATGCTTTTTGTAAGCACCTGGACAGTCTGATTTTGGTATTTTATTTGAAGTGTGTTCGATTGTATTAATTTTTCAATTTGTGTTAATTTGGTGGTAATGGTTTCCTGATTCTTGTTTTGCGTTGCCACTAGTTTTATTAGGGTTTGAATCACTTCATTTATCTCTTTCTGTGCCTGAATCAGATGGTCCAGGCACTCACAAATTGCTTGGGTGTGGGTACTTGCTGTTTCTGTGAAAAAAAGAAAACAGAAACACACATGCTAAGTATTGATGTATTAGTGCTGGTTTATAGTTGTCACAACTGTTGCTTTATGTTGCTAGTTTTCATGGTACTTAAGTATGTTTCTATCCAATCTGTGCTTACTGCAATTGAGACAACAAATAACTGACTGAGCTATTGAGGAGATACGCAACTGTATCTATCTGAAATACAACACTAACATTTTTTCATAACAGTCTTACTTTGTGTGTTATCAGCTACTGATTACTGTATTCCTCTAGGTTACTGGATGCAGTCTGCCGATATGAGTCTGCCCCCCACGGTAACCTTGTTTGTAGACTGTTACATTGTATATCAGTGTCATAACTTAGACAGTATAAATTTTGAAGAAATGAACAACATGGAAAGACTATACTGGGATTGACTAAAGAATTGAGTAAAAAAATGTTATTACCATTTTTGAAAAATGCAATGCCATAAGTTATTTGAAAAAATAGGTCATACTGTCTGGGACATTTTGTTAACTTTAGAAAGAGGTAAATCTTTAATACAATTGTCTGAGGTTAGATTCTGTATACATACGGTGAGATGGTCTGAGATCCAGGTTTTCTTGTTTAACAACAGGCAAGGTCCTGGTTTCCAGTGGTTCTGTAATAAAAAAAAAAGACAGGATTTTATACAATGACAAGAAAGAATCATGACCTCTGATTGGTTTGTTGTTCATCACAATAGGAATGTTACATTTGTGTTGTTGTTTTGCTCCCCATGGGAGCAAGTGCCAGTCAGGAGTCAGCTGCATCAGGAAATAATAGGCCCTGAAAAACTCAGAATGTGCTTGAATAAATACATAGAATGTTGAATCACTATCTCAAGAACACAGTGCCTGTAACACTTTTCACTACAAACAGTTGCCAGTATGTGTTGAGAAGTTGGAAAACCCACATGACAGGCAAAACAGTATTACTGTAGCAGTAGGCTTACCTTTCAAACATTTTATTTTACTGTGTCTTTCACTGTCTAATACTGTTTTCTCTCTGTAGCTCACTACATAACTTACATAAAATGGAGCTGTTATAGCTGTAACAACTGTGATACATGTATCACCATAGTGATGAGAATGTACAAATATTTTTAAACTAATAAGAGTTTTCTGCTGCAGAAGGTGGGTTGACATAAAAAAACTAATGATACTTTGAACTGATGAAATGTGTATCTGTTATGCTGGGCGCATAGGTATGCATATATATATATATATATATATATATATATATACAGTAATATGAATATACATAAGTGTGGGACCAATGTAACGGCTCTGGTTTTAGCCATGATTTTAAACTTAGAGCCTTTTTTTTCTATAATTTTTTTTGATTGTCACAAGAAAGAAAGACTACAGAATAAGCACAATGTACTAGTTAATATGTATACATTGTGCTCTAACTGTGTGTTTGGTGGTACTTATGTTCTGTTGTGATGATCATGATGTCATCATGATCGTCCACTGCTGTCCCCTCCTCTGCAAGGATCAGGCCTGTTGCAGTTGCTGTTTCTTTAGCTGTTGCTCCAGGTGCTGTTGTGAAACAAAAATTGATATGATGAACAATTTGTATTTCATTTTGTGCTATGATGTTTTGTAACAGTGTGCGAGATTTTTTTTCTACAAAGCACTATAGTTAGTTAAGATTTTTATGTTTTCAGTTTTTAGAATTAACAACACTTATATAATTTCTTTAGTTTGTATTGTATCATGTCGCTATATTGCATTGCCTGTATGATACAACTACTGCTGACATTGCTTGTAGACAGGTATACACATCATACGTAGTTATGATATTGATTAAAGTCATTATAGTGTACCGTGGAATGCTGTTTTGCATGGAATTCCATGTGTGGAATATGCTTGTTCTGCTGCAGTAGTGACATCATTATGTTGTTCTGCTGTAGTAGTGATGTCACTACTGCAGCAGAACAACCTGGAATGCTGCCTTCCTGCTTTCTTCTATACGATTCTTTGATAGAACAGCATTCTAGGACCTCTTGAGACTTCACAAGTCAGTTTGATTGTGGAAGAAAGAAACACAATGCACACATTTTCACATAATGCTATACACTATTAAAAAAATACAGGGTGAGCAACTTTATGCATGACCAGAGTGTGTTCTGTCACCTCAGGGTTTTGATTCCCATGGATGTCTCAAGCTTCAGTCTCAATGTCAGTGGGAATCAGAACCCATATGTGGCACAACACACTGCTTGTACATAGTTGCCCATGCAGTGCTCTATAGCACAATAATGGTCTCAGAGCCATTAATTTCTTAGAGATTGAGAAGTGGATGGATGGCTGTGGGCTTTGGTTGTACCTTGGGACACCACTGTGCCCCCCAGTTGGTTGTTAATGGCTAGGAAATGTTGGACACTGATGTAATTATTGGTTAATTGAACATTATGGTGTTTCATGTAAATATGACATTTTACTTATGATGAAGGACTCTTTCTTCAAAAACAGGCTTCCCTGCCTGGAGCCACAGCTGGTAGGCCTGGAGGTATGAGGCCTGGTCTTTTTCAGGCATCTTCCCTGAATCCTAAGCTTGTAAAACTTTTGTCTAACCAGCTTCCACTTCCCCCTGCACTTTCTCCACCTCTTGTTCTGTAACCCCTTCTCATGTCTGAGGTACCTGACCACCCCTTCCAAGTCTCCTCAAGTGGCATGTTGGTGCCACGCATCACAAGTTTGGGGTCACCAATTTTGGTAACAGCCTCCAGCAGCACAGGCAGTTGTTCTGTGGTCCAGTATTTGCTCATATTCTGAAAGCAAAACAGACATAAGAAAAAGGATTTAAATATGCAGATACATGTATATCTAGGTGTGTATGGCATAGACATCAAGAATAGCATATGTTGCTTTATGCATGTGGCATAATAGTATGCTATGTATGTTTAAGTAAACCCTGCAGTTGATGTTGTTATTCTAGTTGCATGATTTTAAATTCTGACATATGTTGTAACAGTGAGAAGGTGAATGCACTAAAAGTGGTGCAATAAGTAACTGATACTAAGTAGAGATATACTGCTACACTACTGTTTTGCATGGAATTATTGTATATTTCTGCAACCCTCTGCAATGAGCTAAGAACAACAGTAACCACTGGATGATGAAGTAGTACAGATTGTGCATGTGACTCTGTGCCAATTTTCACTGTAATTTTGTGATTGGGATCTCTGATGTATTATTATGTGGTTAACTTCTATGATGTAATGGTAAGAAATTGTCTGCACCCCCTCCCCCTCTGCAAGAGAAAAACACGGAAAACAGATAAAAAAAATTGAGGTGGTGGTTAGAGTTAGCTATTGCTAAATTATGCAAGCAGTGTGGTGTGAAACATTATGCCATTGTATGGGTATTGTTAGGTGAGGTTCACCCTCCACACACACACACACACACACACACACAGCACCTGGTGTAGTTGCTGGTGAAATATTTTTGTGAGTATTGGAAGTATGTGTCTGTGTGTTGCTAATGATACATCTAGTAAATGTATTATGTGCATAATTGTGTTTGCTATGGAATGTTTTTCTTCGCTGTGTGCATTTTTTTCTATTTTTTGACCAGAACAGGTTGGCTATTAAAAGAGACTTTTTCTCTCTGAACACTTTGCCAAGACATACTGTTCTTCAGATCACAGAGAGGATGCCATGTCGGAGGTCTCCCATGAAGAGTCAATTACCAGCAGCTGAGAAGTGCACACCATCTCTTTGATACAGCCAATCTTTAAAATACTTAATTTGAAGGTGATGAATTGTGTGCATACACAGATCACGTAAAAATGCAGAGATGTGTATATTTATTTTTTCCTTGCCCTGTAGAGCAGATTCATGTGTTAATCTGCACACCAGACCATACGGTCTGTAATGTCTGAATACACAATCTTACAGGCTGGTAACATCTCTGAAAGTGAAGATAGGTCCAATTTAACTTCAGCTACTAAATCTATCCACCTTTTGTTGCTTAAATCATTCCTTCTGAGATGGATCAGCAGTACGTCTGGCACAGAGTGGTTGCTCAAGAGGTGTTACATGGTTGGCATGAGCTGCTCCCATCTCATACCTCCCTTGCCAAACCAGTAAACCTTGCAATTGGGAAGGCTCATGTCACTACCAAATTGACTTCTATGAGCATATTCATCACTTTGACAAATTAAACTGTTGTGGCTTCCATCCACACTGTGATTCTGGAGTTTTCTGCCTTGCTGAGTGTTCCTTAGAAAGCTGAGTGACAGAGAGCTAAAAAAGTCAGTCTGTGTCTCTTGGTGGCTAGTGAGATCTGATGGACAAACTGAGCAACTTTCCTTATGATAGTGGATTCTTGTACAGGCGGGTAGCAACAGGGGGGTTAAAAAATATTTATTGGCTGATAGCACTAGGTGTGTACCAATAGAAAAAAATCACACTTCACAGATGCCGGTAAATAGGTTTTGATTGGGTGTACCACATACAAAACACAGTGGCCAGGATATTCAAACCAGTTGTACATGGTGCAACTGAGTTGCACTGGCGCAAGTATGGAAATGTGCCAAGGAGTGATATTCAGCTGGAGTCACTGCGCAGCACAAGTCCTATTGCACCAATAAGCAACCCTAATGAATGCATATGCAACAGCAGGGGACATGCCCATGAATGTGTGGCACACTACAATATTCAACTGCCGAACCATGGCGCAGGTGCGGAGCAAGTACCAGATGTGCCAAGCAGACTTCAGCCTATAGATACAGGGCACAAGCACACTGACAGCAGATGCACCAGGGATGAGAGAGAGAGAGAGAGAGAGTGGAACAGGATGGTGGAGGGATAAGACTGAGAAAAACAAGGGAGACAGAACCTGAGAGGGACAGGGTGACCTGCACAGGCAGCCACAGGGGGGTGGGACAGAGGTGGCAGTGGACTGTGAGCCAGGTGCAGATTGAGTGACAGAGAGAGGCAGACAAGGTGCCATGCACTGCACCAGGGTGGCAGAAAACAGGCACCTATGCCTAGTGGGCCTTACCTGGTTACCAAAGACTAACATAAAACAATGAAAGAAAAGAAAAAAAGAAAGCCCACAGCAGCCGACCACCCAGGGGGAGACAGGACAGCAGAGGCCATGTCCAGTGCTTCCTTTTTGATGGAGGCCATAATGAGGGGTGTGAGGAGGCAGGAGGAACAACAATGTGGCCATGGAAGGGCCCCATTAGTGGTATGCCAGGAACAGGTGGTACCATACCGGGCACCACCTTCGAGAACTTCAGTGATACAGAGATTGTGGGCCGGTATTGGCTGGACTGGGCTATTCAGAGGCAGCTCTGTGAGCTGTGCAGTGAGGAGATGCAGGCACCCACTAAACAGAGTCGTGCCAGTGGAGATGAAGGTAACAGCTGTCATGTGCCTGCTCACCACGGGTACCTTTCAGAGACCAACAGGGGATACAACAGGCATAACCCAGTCGGCCACGTCCCGACTTCTCACACAGTTCCTCAATGCCCTGCTGCCATATGCTTCAGAATATATCCATTTCCCCAGCACACAGGCAGAGCATACATCAACCATGCAGGACTTCCACAGGGTAGCACGCATGCCTGGCATGCTGGGGCCATTGTCTGCACCCACCGTGGGCATCTGCATGCTACCTGGCTCTGAGGGTGTGGCATACATAAACAGGAAGCAGGTCCCCAGTGTCAACTGCCGGGTGGGGTGTGATGCCAAGGGGTACATCACCAATGTCTGTGCCATACACTCTGGGAGTGCACATGATGCATTCATCTGGCACAGCAGTGTGCTGTGCCACAGATTCGAGCATGGGGAAATCCCCATGGGCCACCTAGTGGGTGAGTATGGAACAGACAAGGGGGTCAGGCAGAGTATGGGAAGGGGGAAGGCAGGGTGAATGTGCTGGCGAGGGTGCCAGGGATAGGCAAGGGGCACAGCAACAGAGGACACAGGGCTAACCATGTCATTCTCCATACAGGTAACAGTGGATATCCACTCAGGCCATGGCTGCTCACCCCCTACCGGTGTCCATCACCCCCAGCAGAAGAATGGTACAATGAGGCACAAGCCAGCATGTGGAACATCATTGACTGTGTGTATGGGATACTAAAGGCATGTTTCCATTGCCTAGACAGATATGGTAGTGCCCTACAGTACAGCCCGTTGAAAGCCTGTGGGTAATTCCTGACCTGTTGCATACTGCACAACATGGCCATTGACCATGGGATAGCTGTTGAGGCTGAGGAGTGGGATAGTAGTAAGAATGATGAGGACAATGGGCCAGAGGGAGGTGGACAGTCCCTCCTGGGCAGAGGGACCCCCGGCTCCATTGCATGCCATGCCAGCACACGGACACCATTGCATGGGAGCACTGTGATGCAGGCAGGTAGGTTGCTCCAAACCCATGCTCTAGCCACACACACACAGGGACAGCACACAGGCAGGGGCATGCATGGCCATGGGCATGCACACATGATGGCATGGCACAGGGGTGGGGTGACAGTGCCACACAGCCACACACAGCAGCAGACAGCAGGGCATGGTAACACACACACAGCCACACACACACATGCCCAGACACTGGCAAGTGGTGAGGATCAGATGCAGTGCACTGGTGCACAGGTGCAACTGGCACTGATCTGCTCCTTTCACACCCATGCCACATGGGCCAGTGGTCGGGCATGCATGGACACAGGAAGTGTGTGGTGTGATACACAGGTGCCACACCTGTGGTATGCACACACACCACCCATGTGCGCACAGGGCAGTGGCAGCTGACAGCAGCCAGGGCTGCATGAACCTCAGGTCTGCTGTGTGGAACCATGGCCACCATGGCCAAGGGGGTAGCTGCACTGGGGCCGATCAGCAGCCACAGGTTGCACATCAGCCATGGGGGGCATCTGCAACAGCCCCCCAAGGGTTGAACCACAGGACCATGACCAAGTCCAAGCAGGGGTGTCTAGGCACCCAAACAGGCCCACCCCAGGTGTGCCTGGGATGCCTACAGCAGAGCCCAGCATGAACAGGGAGAGTGTTGCTCAATGCCAGGTCCATGGGGTGGACAGTGCACTGCATGGTGTGTGAGGTGGTCAGCTATGTCTGGTGTCAGCCAGCAGTGCAAGGCCATTCCTGATCACATTAGCAATTCAATCTTGGGATGTGGTTGTGTCCTCCTGCAAGCACTGAATAGCCTCCAGGAGCTGTGCAGTGCCTCTCTCATGCTACTTGGCTGCCTGGCACACTTCCACATGCAGTGCATGCACCCCAGCTACCAGCAGCACCTGTTGCTCCATGGAGATGCCCAGTAATTGTGTGTACTCTGACAATGGGTCAGTGCCCAGGGGAACTGGAGTGGGGCACCGACCCACCAGTGGTGTACAACTGCACTGCACAACCCCCTGCTCAGGTGGATGCTGCACAGTGGGGCCCCCATGGGGTTTGTCCCTGTCTGGGGCCCCAGCAGTGGACACCTCATCTGGCTGCCCCCAGTTCCCTGCTGCCTGCTGCTGCTGCCCCTCTGGCCCCTGTATGCTGCCCAGCTGCTGCATGGCTACTCCACTACCACCACCACCACAAGCCACTGCCATGGTGGTGCACACAGCAGCACCTGCAGTGGTGGTGGGCAGCTGTCCCACCAGTGGCAGGCCACTGGACATGCTGCCTGAGGTGGTGCTTGGTATGGGCATCTCCCTCATGACACCCCCAGGAGCATAGTCATGTTGTCATTGGCATTGGACCCCACCCCTATCTATGTCTCCATACAGAGGACAGTATGGCTGGCATCCTGCTGGAACACAGCCAGGGCCTTGTCTGACCCCATGCATAGGACATCCGGCTGGACAGCGGTGGTGTGCTGCAGCTGATCAGGCCCCTGGATGCCCATGGAGGTGGATGGCTGGTCTTCCGGGGCTGGGCCTGCCTCCATGGCTGCTTCTGGCACCCCTTCCACTGTGTGCATGTGTGCTGGTGCTGAAAGAGAAAACAGAGGTGTCAGTGATGCATGTTCCCCAGCCCAATCTCCCAAGTGCTTGCTGTGTGTGCCCATCATATGTACCATGCAGTGATGGGCTTCCACCAGTCTGGAACTCTCCTTCTGGCACACCCTTGATAGTGCTTCAGTGCATGGTGGCCATCACCAGCTCCTCCTGCACCGTGAGCTGTGGCACATCAGCAGGCCCCCCTTTGGTGGCTGTCCAGGCTGCACGTATGGCCACCACCTTCTCCTTTATATGGTTTTTATCAGTGCTCACCTTTTTCCAGCACTCCTGCACTGACCACTGGTGGCTGCCCTGCTGGTTCACACTTGCTGCCACTTCCTTCCAGGCTGCAGCCCTGGCCTGTGGTGTGCCTGTGGCTCCACTCAGCAGTGGCTCCCTGTCCAGGTAGGCCTCAAACAAGGCATCAGCCTCTGCCTTTGTAAAGCTGGGTCTGTGTTTGCATGCAGGCCCACACTCCTCAACCTCTTTCTGTTTGACATTGTGCTACCTGTGGACATGGACATGTGTGTCAGTGTCAGCAGCAGCCTACACTGTAGACTCTGCAGTGCTGGCTGGGCTCAGCAGCATGCGCAACTTACCTCAGATGGTTGCAATACAGGTCCATGGCCTGTGCCTGTCTGCAGCACTTTTATAGTGCAACACATGCAAATGAGCATTGGCACAATGATAATGACATGCTAATTCCACCAGTGCACCATACATTGGCTGATGAGACCATTAGCATGTGGTGGCTGAATATCGTGGAATTGATTCATGCACAATGGGATTGCTCCGGAGCAAATCATGGCACAATGTACATGCATGCACACTGCACGAACCTGTGGTGTGCATGTGCAGGACAGTGTGCTGCCACCTATTGCACAGTGTGTACAGTGTGCAATAGGGCTCATGACACACAGTGTGCCATGGCTGCTATTGTGCACATGCGCACCATGCACTGGCTGCTCCCTGACCCCTGCCATGACCTCTGCTCCTGGGTGACCCCCGTACCAGTGACCCTGTCAGGCCACCCCATTCCGCACATCGCATGACTGCACGATAGCATATCACAGCACATACCCTCGTAGCCTGTGCATCTGGTGCATGAACTTTGCACGTGCACTTCATGCCGCAATTTTGTCTCATGGTTCACAGTGACCGGTGTTGGTGCAGCAACGGTGACACCTTGTACGAGTGGAAAACTGGTCTCAAGTTGAGATGGTCAATTTAGTGGCCTGCATCATGCCACATGCACCCCAGCTCTTTGGCAGGTGCCACTGCAGCAGACCTGGGTGGCTGTGTAGCAAGCGATTGCTGCTGCTGCTCTCTCACAGCACATGGGGTGGCCAGGAGTGGTGAACAGTATTGCCACCAATTCAGAGACCTGCAGTGGAGGGACCTTGAGCACCTCTGGTGGCTGGAGGTGTACGCTTGCCATGGGGCTGTGCCACAGCCAGGTGAGTAGGCCCATCATGCATGTGTGCCTTGGTGCTTAACTGTCATGCTGACTGGGCTGCCTGGCATGTTCTGCAGGATGGAGTACTACCACTGTGTGCAGTGCGCTGTGGCTTCATCCTCTGCCACTTGCATTGTGCTGCAACCCTGTGGGCCGTGTCAGGTAGGGGCTTGCCCTGTGCACAGGTATGAGGGTGGTGGGCAGCTGCTATGCTTGATTACTGATGTGTATCTGTTTCTGTTCCATTCCCAGGCCCTGAGGACAGGTGTCGGGCAGTGCTGGTGGGTTGCCAGGCTGCAGCAGCCCAGGGAGGAGTAGGAGGATGAGGAGGAGGTGTTGGAGGAGGAGTTGGAGGAGGAAGAGGAGGAGGAGCAGTGGCACAACTGCCTGTGGGGCCACAGAGGTTAGGTAGGCACTTCCATAGTTCTGCTCACCATCAGTAGGGGTGGCAGGGGCATGGGTGTTGGCATGGCAGCCTGTGCCATGTGCCATGGCTGCTCTCTGTGTGGCACTGTGAGTGGTGCCCTCCACTGTGGCACATCCATAGGTCATGTGTGCCTGCTGCTGGTGGGGTGGGTGTGTGCATGGCCACCACTGATATTGCTGCAGTGCAGGCTGGGCACTATGCCATGTGACTGCCATGTTGCAGTCGAATGGCCATTGTGTGGCATGGACCACTGCTGAGCACTGTTGTGGTGTGCCACCTTGCCAGCAGGCATTGGCCCACAACCCTGTGGGTGTCCTGTATGGGCCCTCCAGGGACAGTGTTCCCCCGCTCGGTCAGTGCTCTGGTTGGGATATGTTCCTTGGGATGTTGCACTGATCACCTGTTCTGTCTGTTGTCCTAGGTGTCTGTAGAGGTTCACAGCTGCCACTGAACTGCAGGCTCCTTCAGAAGATCATCCTAGACACATCAATGACTATGGAATCCTTCTTCCAGGTCTGGAGGCAGGTCCTGGCTATCCAGAGGCAACTGCATCAGCTGGGGGTGGATGGGCATGGGTGAGGCTAGCCCTATTCATGGTTCCCCTGTATCCTCCACCATACTTCCCAATCCAGTCTCCCATCCCATTGTACAGTCCCTATTCCATGTCCCCCCTCCTTGCTATCCTACCCTTTCACACCCCCTTGTTTCTGTACATAGTTTTTGCAATACAGGTCTAGTTTGCCTTACCTGCCTGTGTCTCTGTCTGTTTTGCGGATGGTATTTGGAGCCATGCTGCAGTGGCGTGCTGTGTGTCTATGTGCTGTGCCTGTGTCGGTGTGTGGGCCATGCCTTGTGGTGTCCTATCCCTTGGTCAGTGGCTGTGCCTTGGGGTGGCCTTGGAATGGCTGTCTGGGATGTGTGGCATGTGTGGTGCTTGACAGCATGGTCCTGGGTGTGGCTTGCTGGGGTCTGGGTGGGTGGGGCACAGCATGCAGGGGGCTCTTCTGTTGACCCTCCATTGGTGATTGGTGCCACCTGTTGCCTGCTTTGTGTGCTACAGATGTGTTCCGGATGTGGGGGTGTCTGGGTGCCTGTGTGTGCCCTGCTTGTGGTGGCCATCTGTGGCCTGCCACTGTGCATCCCTGGCACTGTCCCCAGGTTTCATCCTCTGCCATGGCCCACACCTTTACACTGCTGCTGTGCTCCCACCATAGACTGAAGCTAGTCTTTCTGCGCCATGGCGCATGTCCGGTTGCACCCTGGTGCATCTCTGGTTGCACTATGGGGCAGGTCTGGTTGCACCTCTGTACATGTTTGGTTGTGCCATGATGCTTCCATGCGATATTCAGCTATGTTGTGCTGGCACATTTTTTCAAGAGCAATCTTTGAATATCGCACTCATTGCACCAAGGCGCATCAGACTTGTGCTGTGCCGGACTTGCGCCGGCCTTTGTCGCTCTTCCAAATATCTGACCCAGTATGTTTTGGTGTGAATTTGAAAGTTTCTGATAGGATCATTTGAAAGAACACAGCACAAGAGCAATTCTGATTTGCTGTTAGCTTGCAACATATACACGTGCCTACTGTGGTCTCTCTCCCTTTTGAGCTGGCATTTCTGGTGGTGAGTACTGCTTCAAGCTCTGTCCTTAATTGCTAAAATTTGCTATTAAATAAATCATTCTACATGGTTAGCCTTATACTAAGCTATGTAGAGAAAAAAGCTTTTAAACAAGCCTATTTTAATAGGAAAGAATAAGTAAAGGTAAAGTTTTATACGTAATCTTAATGTGATGTACTTACTGTTAATGCAGTCAGTGTCTCAGGTTCTTCAAAATGGAGCTATTTCCTTCTTCTTTAAGAATTTTATTCTTGTATGATTGGCTGTATTGAAGGATTTCCTATGATACATAAAAAAATCTTAAAAAATATTAAAATTGAATAAATCAGTGGTGTGATGTCATTTGCTACTGTGGACTGTCAATCTTGCTAATCTGGCCTTCGGTTGGCTAAATGTGGTAAGTGGGTGTTTCTTTCAGGAAAAAAAAACATGGCCACTCTTAGTGGGCTTAGTTAATAACTTTGTCAAATTAGCACTTATTTCTTAATGATTATGTTGATTCTGTGTGCTTTTGACCATAGAATCATGGTGTGTAACTTTTATTAATATCCCGTACATCGTTTTGTGGATGCTAGCATTTTTGGGAGATGATTTGAGTCCCTTCCTGGTTGCAAAGCATCATGAGAAGCAAAAATAAAGGGTCAAATAAGCTCAACAACAAAATCATGGTGCAGCAACATTTGATGTTATCACACACAAATTCTAATGTAATGAATATGGCAAGTTCGGGCATGTTATTTGTGGCAAGGTAAGAAAAAATTACACCATGAAAACAGCATTGCTTTTAATGGGGCATATTCACGTACCTTGCAAACTTTTGTGGTAACTTTTTTTATCCTCAACAACATAGTTCTTTTCAATGGAGCATGTTCACGTACCACAAAAATGTTCAGGGTAATTTTTTTAACCTCGACAACATGATTTATTCCTATGGAGCATGTTCACTTGCCTCGAAAACTCTGATAGTTACATTTTTTTGACTTGAAAACATATTTCCTTCTAATGAAGCGCATTCATGCAGCTCCAAAACTTTCACGGTTACAATTTTTTGCCTCAAAAACATAATTCCTTTTATTAGAGGGCATTCTCGTACCACGAAAACTTGTGCGGTTCTTTTTTTTTTGACAGTATCATTGATTTCAATGGTGCTGGTTCACATAGTTCAAAAACATTTGTGGTTACAGTTTTTTGCCTTGAAAACACAGTTCCTTTTAATGGAGTGCATTTTTGTACCGCAAAAACTTGCGCAGTTCCTTTTTTTTTACCTCGACAACATCATTGATTTCAATGGTGAGCATTCACATAGCACAAAAACTTTCATGGCAACATTTTTTTACCTCGCAGACATAATTCATTTCAATGGGGCCTGCTCACAAAGCTGGAAAACTTCCATGCACATACAAACTTTACCTTGAAAACATCTTTTCTTTTATTAAGTACATACAGTTTTAAAGGTTTTCTTTTTGGGATGAAGTGTTTGTAATAGTAAAATATGTATAGTTTACATATGGAGGGTTTATTTATTTAATATGTTTTTAATTATTACAGGCATTAAAACCATGATAACATTTATTGGTGTGTTGAATCTGTCTGGAAATCAGATGTACATAGTGATGTTTCATTTTATTACTATCTGATCTGAATGTCTTACAGCAAATTAATAGTTTCAGGAAACTAATTATTGTTTTCTTTCTTTTATAGGTGTGTGATGCTGTATCATTACATAACGTGAAACCTGTGTTTGCAATCTGCTAGAATGTCTAGAAGAGATAGACAAGTGAATAGATGTAGGAGGGATAAGCACTGCAGCAATGTTAAGTTGATATTGAGAAATGTAGGTAGTAAAAATGCCACAAGGAAATCCAAGGACACTGGAAGGTCTGTACGTAGGAAAAGGTTGCCTGCTGCCTGTGAGACATCTGCATTCATTAGTTGTTCAGCAACAACTGTAAAGTGCACAGCTCCTGACCATGCTGTTGGTACTGTGAAGCAGAAGAGAGCTGTTCGGGTTGTAGCCATTGCCAATGTAACCCATAAACAAAAGCACACTTCAGTGATTAGTGGCCATCTTAGCAAATTTAAATTTTTCTGCAAATTAGCTTCCAAGGCTAAAGCTGATTGGATTATATCTGCCATGATGAGATGCCAAGGTAAATGACTCAAGAGTCAAATTGCCTTAATGAAACTACGTCTTAGGGTTCATAGTTTTGTGAACATGGCACTTGCTGTTCTAGCACGTTTGTGGAGACAAATGATAACAGAAATTGAATGGTTCAATGGTGCTGTGAACTCTGTCCATACTAGGCTGCAAAATGCTACTCTGAAAAGAGGCAACTTTTGTGAAGTCTTTAAAGGAATATGGCTACATAAACAGCACTCAGAGACCTTTTTCTGGCAGGAGTGTTATCATGCAGTTTCACAGGATATCACAATTTCTGTTGATGAGAGCAGTAAGGCTTGTAATGTGTTGAGTGTCACACACACTGATGAAGTAAGTGTGTCAGATGATGACACAGACTCAACTACTGCAACACACAGGAAAAGTTGAGTATCATGGAGATGTGATGAGACCTGTATTCTCAGGCAAGTATCCTTTGATGCTATTGCACATGTGGAAACTATGAACCATTGCTAATGTTTGTTAGTGGTTCCACTGGCACTGGCAAGAGTTTTGTTATCAAAGCCATCACAGTGGAGATAAGGAAACATACAGCAGAAGTTATGTCTGTATCTATAACTACTCCTACAGGCTTGGCTGCATACAACATTGGCCGTGTGACTCTACACCAGTTGTTAATGCTCCCTGTAGAACATGGCAAAACAGGAGTGTGCTGAAAACTGTCCCATGACGTGGCATCTGAGCTGCACCCAATGTTTGCCAAGATGAAACTTCTGATCAATGATGAAATCAGCAAGGTTTCAAATGTCATGCTTTCATGTATCCTTTTACATCTCCAGCAGATTCTTGGAACTGACCATGATGAGTCATTTGGGGGAAAGAGTGTTGTTGTGTTTGGGGACCTTCTGCAACTTGAACCTGTGAATGGAGAGCATGTATTTATAGCATTGACTGTAAAACAAGCTAAGAGTGCTATAGGATGCATTGGAGGAATCAATCTTTGGGAATTGTTCCTTTACATTGAGCTGTATGAAAACATGTGACAGAGTTGTGATCTTGCCTACAAGGTACTGTTGGATCAGGCTAGCACTGGCTCTTTGTCACAACACAATGTTCTTCTGTTGAATATATGCCTTATCAGTAATGAGTGCACTTCTCTGACTGCAGCATGTGATGTCTTCAGTAATGTGTACTCAGACACTGCTTGCATTGTGTGTCTCGTGCCTCAATTCAAGTAATGTGCTGAATTTAACAGCATTATGTTGCAGAGACAGGGTCAGGAAATCATTACTCTGCATGCAGTTGACACTGTTGATGGTGCGGTCTTGAATCAGAGTCTGGTAGCAAAGCTGACTGAATGACTGTCTGAGCTAAAGTCTGATGTGTCTCACACAGCTGGATTAGAAGTGGTTCTAACTGTTTGCATGAATGCACACATCATGCTATGCCACAACCTTGATGTGGAGCGTGGTATGGTAAATGGTGCAATAGGACACATAATTGGCTTCCAGTACAATGTACATAAAACATTCATAAAGGCACTAGTTGTCAAGTTTGACACCAATGCACAGTTGTTGCATATTTCCAGGATGACTGTTGAGTTCCAGATTGTGAAAGACATATATGTGACTAGGAAGCAGTTTCCTGTGTGAGTTGCATATGCTGTATCTATATATAAGTCACAAGGCTTAAGTTTGGACTCAGCAATGGTCAACATAGGCACTGGCATCTTTAAAGATGGCATGAGTCATATTGCACTTTCGTATGTACAGACTCTGTCTGGCTCCTATATCATCTGCATAGCACTGCACAAAATCTGTGCTGAGAGACAATGCATTGTAGAGTACAACAGACTGCATACTCTGTGCCAGTCAATATTGCCTCTTATATCGCTACCCATGCATGTAGCAGAGTACAATGGTACAGTCACAGGTTCTGGCATGAAAAAGAGGTACCAGACAGAGAGAGCAGCATTGAATTCAGACAGCACTAAGAAGGAATCCATGACACAAAAACAGACAAGCTCTTCTCCACAAAAGAAGGTGCTTAGTATTAGTGTTGTCCTAGTGTTTAACAACAGCACTGGAGTAAACTGCTATGCAAAATCAGCAATGCAAGCATTTCTCCACATGCCATACTTTGTTGGTACTATCAAATCTTTGCATGACACAGCACTGTCCAAGTCATGGAAGAAGGCTGTGAATGACAGTGACAAGCATGACAACAGCATACAGAATCTGACACCCTCACAACTTGTGTTGGGTGGATATGATGGCCATCAAACATTTGCTGATAACATCCATCAGGATGTGACTGAGTTTATGATGGCCATCATTAACAGCTTGGAATCAGATAAAATTTCCATGTGGCAGTACTTTACTGTCACCTATGTGACAAAGTAAACTTGCCTGCCTTGCCGACATTCACACAAAGAAGTAACAGAAAACATGCTGTGGATTTCATTATATGTTCCACAGGCACATTCTGTGAAGCTCAGGCAACTGCTCAGGAATGCAGAGTGTGGCTGGAGGTGTACCCGGTGAGGAGGAGAGTGTCTTCAGTCCATACAACTTAGGACCTCTTCTTAGTATCTTCTTCTAGTCCTACAGAAATTTGTTGCAAATGGACTCAGATTCGACACACCAATCAGCGATTTTGTAGCTGGAAGAGTACATTTCATGGGAGCATGGTATGATACTCAAGTTGTGATATTCCACCATGGAGCATCTGTACATTCAGGACATTATGTGACATGGCTGAGGTACAGCAATGGCTGGATGGAATGCAATGACTTCATGAGCACTTTTAAACAGAGACTACCTCGAAACCTAAAATATGCTTATGTCCTCATCCTCAAAAATTACAATGAGCTTCACTGGGTAGAAGAGTAGTAGATGGAAATGTGATTTCACTCTGTTTGACACACTCAGGTAGTCATAACAGTGTGCTGTGCAACCTTTCCTGTACATGTGCAGCTCTTTTCATATTAGTTTATGCATAGTAACAGAAACAGACTATGCACATGCAGATACTTACGATGCTAATAGTTAATGAAGGTGCTGCTGTAATTTTTGTTAAAATGCAGTCTAAGTGGGTCTTAATCAGTGTAGGCTGTGTGCATAATCACATGATATACAACACTTACTTTAGCTGTGGAGTAATCTTATAAACTGCATATTGACATCTCATGTCTGTGCAGTTCTGTTGTGCTAGTCAGTAGATTTCTGTGCTGCTGTGCTATGTGCCATATAATGTGTTGTGATTGCTGTCAATACTATTGTGTCAATGCACTGCAGAATAAGTTTGTTAACAAACATAACCATAGTTGTTGGTTTGCAATGTTTGTCATACATTGTGTGCATTATGTACATGTTTCACATCTGCCTGGTGATGCAGGACTACAGATTGTGATAGAGTGCTGCTCTGCAGCTTTAGATATGGTTGCACACATATTGTTGTGCAATGCTTTTTTTGACTACAGTAAGGACATACCTGATATTTTATATATACAGGTAGTGTCTCACTAACACCTGTCTAGTGTTCACTTGAAGTGGCATATTTACTGCCAACTTTACTCAGTGGTGAGAACAGCATATTACTATGTAGGACTATTACATTGAAGGTTTGTAAAAAACAGTTACTGGTTGATATTGTATATGTGTAAAAGTGCTATTACATTTTCTTGGACTATGTACACCTCTATGAACTCTTCATAGTGTTAAGTGTCAAAATTGTTACATTACTTATTATTTAGTTTTGAGAGTTACATTCTACCTATATAACAGTGTGTGTTGTTGTACTGTATATACTTTACCATTAAAGTTTGTTACTTTTCATAACTACTGTGATTAAACGCTATGTCTTTGATGCATTAATGAAAGATGCATATGTAGTTTGTTTAGCTATCATTGCATGTTTTAAAAATATTTAAAAATTTTACTATTAATTCATATTTTGATTAGCATAGTATAGTATCTGATTTCTGTTAATGGCTGATATTTCGTATAGTTTCTTATATCATTGAATTCATTTATTTACAAGGTTTGTTATATACAATGAAATATGAATTATTTGTTATTTATGAAAGAGCATTGTACATCACACACTCTGCTTGATCTCAGTTCAAGGTATGTTCCTGATTTTTTTGGATCACCTTTATTAAGGGGTCGGATTAGAAATTTTCCAGATGCACTCAACATTAAAATATTACAGCATAGTAATGCACTATAGCAGCAATCTTGGGATATGTTGCTATTGTGTAAGTGATTTGTTAATTGTTTACCACATTTGTTTTTTAACCACCCCAGGAACATTAACTTACTCAGTCTCATATCATTTTTTTGTAACATGTTATATAGTTCTGTGACAAATTACACAGTGACATTATGAGACTGAGTGAGTTGTACAATTTGTCCTTCTGCATAACACAATTGGCATTTATTGATTAATAATTTTTTTATACTTATATCTCTATTTCCATTGTACTTCTTGTTTGCTGTATATGATTCACATATTGTTCAAGTTTCCAATGAAGCAGAAATGACTATAAACAAATGGTGCTAAACATACATGTGTAGGAGTTATGATTATATATGTAAAACAAAGGTTTGGATAATATTTACCCGTAATGCATGGTGCATTTTTAGGGGTGTATTAGAATATAGGAGGCAGAGGCCACGTGCTGCCCTTTGAAAATTAATGGTTTAAAAGCTGTGTACGTGTTTACCTCATTACGACATCTAAAAAAGAAAGAACATTCTTTGCAAAAAACTCTGTTAATGCAACAGTTAGGGTTGCTTTCACAGCAACAAAAGCAAGGAAAATCAATGTTAGGGTTTTCAATCCTAACTCTGAATCCCCTCCTACACACACACACAACACACATACAAGCAGGGAATGGTACAAGGCAACACAACCAATCAGAAACAGACACCATAAGGTAACAGAAAGAACATACAACTCTGTAAATATACCACAAGAGGCATCCATCATCATGTTTCTGCAACTGTATCACTTCTGCTGCCATCCCAGTGTCTTGGGAGGGTACACCCACATGTTGTGCAAATGTGTGGGGAGGTGTTAAGAAGGCCATGAAGAACATTTGGGATGAAAATTATTTGAGATGGGATGGTTATGACTATTTCTTACTGTTCTACTACACCAGCTAATAACTTAATGTGTGAAACTGCAGGGGACAGACTCTACTGTGTTTAAACAGCTAGATGTATAGGTCCATCTGTGGAGGGATAGGACTGCAGGGTCTAAAACAACCTATTGTGTAACTGTGGCATATACATACTGTTCTGTTAAGATGGAGGGATGAAAATGCATGATCTAAAGTACTATGTGCTTCCACTGTTAGATATGTACACTGTTCGACTATCTGCATGTAATGATGTGAATGTACAGTGAATAACCCAATGCTCCAAATCTGATATATGCAGACTGTTGTAGTATCTAGATGGAGGAATTGTGTCCCCACCATTACATATAGACACTGTTCTATTAAGTCAATGTAGGGCTGGTAGTGCTCTGTCTTTTGGACCCTGCAGTCCCATCTGTACATTGATATAGTACATCAGAATCCATATAACACAGTATTAATATGTTACAGTGGGACCCTGCCCTCTCAATCCTACATCAGGATAGTGCAACACTATCCATATGTCACATTGTCCATATGCCACAGTGAAAACACAGGGTCCTTTGGACCATGCACTACCATACCTCTATTGAGACAGTACAACACAATGCATATTTCACACTATCCATATGTTGCACTGTTCTCATTGTGACATATAGGTAGTGTGACATATAGATTGTGTTGTAGTATGTCAATGGAGGAATGGTACTGCAGGGTATGAAGGATAGTGTCTTCTCTCTATGATTGTATTGTGCTTATAACTCAATGGAGGGATGGCAGTGCAGTATCTCAACAACCATGAACTCACACTATAACATATGGACAGAGTGACACATGGATAGTGTTGTACTATGCTGATGCAGGGATGTGGGGGCAGAATCCATAGGACCCTGCATTCCCACTGCTACACATGGACAGTGTTGTTCTATCTCAATGTAGGGATGGAAAAACAGTGTCCAACTCACCATGAGGTCCTACCATGACTTATGGGTACTGTTGTACTATCTGCATGAAGGTATACAGTTCATTCACTGGCCATCTTACATGTTTGCACAGCATGTGGATGTACCCCCTCAAGACACTGGGATGGCAGCAGAAGTGACACAGTTGCTGAAACATGATGATGGATGCCTCTTGTGGTATGTTTACAGAGTTGTATGTTCTTTCTGTTTCCTTATGGTGTCTGTTTCTGATTGGTTGTGCTGCCTTGTACCATCCCCTGCTTGTATATGTGTGTGTGTGTATGTGGTGGGGAATTCGGAGTTAAGGTTGAACACTCTAACATCTAATTTTCTTGGTTTTGTCACTGTGGAAGCAACTCTAACTGTTGCATTAATGGAGTTTTTTTGCAAAGAATATATATATTCCTTGCAAAAATATATATATATATATATATATATATATATATATATATATATATATATGATGGTAGCATGGTAGTGCTACCATAGTTAGGGTTGAGTAGCACTTTTAAGGTTAAAGGGTGAAACTTTGCACTTTAATAAATTTGCCACCATTCAATGGATTTGCCTGATATGTGGCAGGCATGGGATGTAACCATAGATCTTGGGATCTGCCAACATTTGTGCTGGACCAATATACAGCTGAGGAGTTATTAAGTGACATCCATGTGCATATTTATAGTTTTTTGTGCATTCTTTGCTCCAGGGAATGTGCGGCCAGGGTTCCCGATGTGCCTTTTGAAGATTTCGTGAAAAAATATTAAACGGTTCAAAAGTTATTCAAAAAGCAAGTTCCCATTCTAATTCAATGGAAAAAGTTAACAAAAAGTTTGACACTTTCGCAAATGCACTTTTTAGTGTCTCAAATGGCCCTAATAATGTTGCAAATCTGCCATTTTGTTTTCAGTTAGTGATCAGAAAAATGCTTGCCATTTAAATTTGGGACCCTTCAGCAACAAAATTATTTTTGTGTTTACCTAGTCGGACCCTGAGGATGCTAGCCATGTCTTTATTTTGGAATGAAACAGCCTAGAAATATGTTTTTCAAATTTCTGGAAAAAGTAGTGTCGCAAAGTAGTGTCGCACCCATGACCCTTTCGCAAATTTTGCAAAAGCTTTCGCAAATCACGACACTACTTTTCAGACCATGGCCAAAATGACAGCAGTTCTTTGTCACTCTGCTGTAAAAGAACAGTTTGGTCTTTTGTACTGAAATTTGGAAGGAACGCAGCCAACATGTCACAGATCTGCCTTTTAGTGGTTTGGTGAAAAAATATTGCATGACTGCAAAGTTACAGTACTCCCAAATTTGGCATTTCTCCCCATAGATGTACATGGTGGCGTACACCGCACTTTTCAGGGCTTGTATCTTGAAAATGATGCGAGATACAGATTTTTTGCTGAGAGTTACATAGCCCTAATAGCAAAAACCTAGCCAGGAAAATCTTGATTTTTGTGAAATTTTAATTTTTTTTCTATGTCATGCGGTTGCTGAGATATTTGCAATTAAGTACTTCCAATGCTCGTTTTAAGCTTCGATGCCCATTACAATGCATACATTCTTTGTGTTTCTCTATGCAGCTGTGCACCAAAACCAGGGTATGTACCAAGCATTGTTATATTTACTGTTTCCACTTTAGTGCTTATGTCCTCGTTTGTGTTACCGTTCTCGTGTACGCCACCATGTGCGTTACCCTTTGTGCCTGTGTTTTCATTACTGTTACCATTTGCATTTCAATCTTCTGTTTGCATTGCTGTTCCTGTTACTATGTCACAAGACATCACGTGGTGCATTACATTCACTATTTCTCATCATCATTCTCAAAAAGAAGGGAAATTAGAGGCAAAAAACTCCATTTAATGCATCAGTTAGGGTAGTTCCACAGTGACAAAAGCGAGGAAATTCACTGTTAGGGTTGAAATCCCCCTTGGACCTCTCCAGCCCACCCCCCCAACTGGCATTGGGGTGCCCGTTGGGGTCATCAGTCCTAACTCTCACCCCATTCTCCTAATCCTCAGCTTCTTTACACAAGTGATGGGTTGAGAGTTAGGGCTGACGACCCCAACCAGCACCCTGATGCCAGTTGGGGGGGTGGGCTGGAGGGGTCCAAGGGGGATTTCAACCCTAATAATGAATTTCCTTGCTTTTTTTGCTGTGGAACAACCTTAACTGATGCATTAAATGGATTTTTTTGCCTCTTTTATATATATATATATATTTTTTATTGCACTGCAAAATACTCTGTTAATGCATCATTTAGGGTTGTTTCCACAGTGACAGAAGTGAGGAAATACAGTGTTAAGGTTACCACCCCACCACGTCACCCCTATGCCCGATCATCAAACCCCTAACTCCACATTCCCCCACCCCACCCCCACACACACACACATGCAACAGTACAAGACACATCCATCATCATGGTCCAGCAACTGTATGAGTTCTGCTGCCATCAGAGTGCCTTATGGGTACACACATGCTGGGCAACCATGGGAGATGGCATTTTTCTGTTACAAACATCAATAACAAGATTTAAGCAGATGCCTATATTTCAATTGTTAAGAAATGATGAAACACACAGTATGTTGACTATAGATAGCTGTATTGGAAATACAAGTTTGAATGACCCTAGCAACAGTCAATGGATGTTTGCATATTTTTTTCTGACAGAGTCAGTCATAATAACAAATGGTAATAATAATAAAAGTAATGTTTTGTAGTATAGTTTACATGCAACATATAACAGCAACAGTATAACATCCAAAGCTAATCACACCTAATGAGTATTTCCAGTTAACATAGCAGTATTACAACATGTAATGGTGCCAGTTTCATACCTGAGCAGTATGTGAAAAGTACTATGTATGTGTCAGCTGTGTCTGTCCTGCTACCACATGCCTATGTGGTGGCAGCGATACTTGCAGCGAGCCAATTGTTGAATAATGACACATAAAAATCAATATTTAGAAAGTTTGTGCAGACTAAGTTTCACTTTATAAAAAAAATATGCCAGCAATAATGTGTCATCATACTGTGCTGGCAGTATAGAGGTGATGATACTGTGCTTGTTTTTCATTACATAGTGTTATGTGAAAGGAGTACAGTGTTGTGATTATTGTGCTTACAGATGTGACTGACTGGTATAGTGTCTTACAATCTTGCATGTGTCTTGCATATTTGTGTGTGTGTGTGTGTTTGGGGGGGGGAATGTGGAGTTAGGGGTTTGAGGATGGGGGCATGGACATGGGGTGGTAATCCTAACACCTCATTTTCACACTTTTGTCACTGTGGAAACAACCCTAACTGATGCAGTAACAGAGTTTTATGTAATGAATTTCCCTTCTTTTTGAGAAACTATAATATGAATAGTAAATGGTATGTGTTGGTGGGAGCGTGGGCCCTCCAGGACCTGTGCTCCCACTTACACATAAGCACGGAGCCATACAGCAGCCCTATAGGCCAAGGAAGCCTTGTAACACAAATTTGCCAATGTCTTGGAAACCGTAGCAGGTAGAAAAAAAATTCAAGTATCATTGTAATCATGAGAGTGAGTAGTTTTCGTAATATAAGTCAATCAAATCTGTATCTTGCATCATTTCCAAGATACTGGCACTGAAAGGCACTGTGAGTGCTAACTCTGAGGGCATAATACTGGCCTATAGACATGAAAATGAGCAATTGGAACAGTAAATCCCAAATATCTCAGGAACTGTACAAGGTAGAAAAAAAAATCAGATTTCATGTTATTTATGGCTGTCCAGCCTACTTCTGCAATTAGTATGGGGGACTAAGAATTTTTGTGATGAAAAGTCTGTATCTCAAACTGTTTTTGAGATATGGGCACCAAAAGGCTTCATGGATGCCGCAATGTTATACTATGGGAAAATATCTATCTACTGTGGGAAAATATCTGAACTTCGGAATGCTGTAACTCTGGGCTCCTATAATGTTTTGGCACCAAACTGCAAAAAGGCACATCTGTGGGACCAGGGCTTGCAACCCTGAAAATTTCAACCCAAAAGACCAAACCATTTTGTTGCAGGAGGATGGCAAAGATTTGCAGTTCTTTTGAGAATACTTCCACAAAATACTTTTGCAAATCACAAAAGTTTCACCAAAACAATCACTAAACTTTCACATTTGTAAAAGCATTTTTCTAAAGTAGCTTTCCCCCAAAGTTGAAAAATGCATTTCTGGGGGTTTAACCCCCAAAAAAGATACAGCTAGCATCCTCAGGACCTGACTAGGTAAACACAACAATCAGTGTTTACCTAGAGGGTCCTAATTTTAAATGCCAGGCATATTTCTGTGTCACTAACTGAAAACAAGATGGCTGAATCATGAAAGAAAAAGGGCCATTTGTAAAAGTAAAAACAGGCATTTGAGAATGTTTTGTGATTTTTGCTAACTTTATCCATTGGCCATAATGGAAAATTTGTTTTTTGAATAATTGTTGAACAGTTTAATATTTTTTCACCAAATCTTCAAAAGGCTCATCGGTGATCATGGCTGCATCTTCCCTAAAGTTTTCAGACTAAATGGACAAACCATGCGGCCTGTGGGTGCAAGCAAAGAGACATACAAAAAGTAATTTATTTTTGCATTTTTTGGCATTCTGCAGCTCTGCAACTGTAAATCCAACCATAATGCAACTTGCCACATCCGGAGATCTATGGTACCAGACCATGCATGCAAACTTTCATGCAAATCCGATACACAGTGGCAAAGTTATTGATGTGTAAAATTTGAGGTTTAACTTTAAAGTGCTTACTCAACCCTAACTATAGTGACACTACCGTGCCACTTTAAGATATATATATATAAATAGATATATATATATATATATATATATATATATATATATATATATATATATATATATATATATATATATATACATATATATATTATAGTGGCATGGTTGCAACATTATATTTAGGGTTGAGATGTCACTTCTATGTTAAAGTCAACATTTTACATGTTAATAACTTTGGACCCATTCAAATGATTTGCCTGTATTTTGGTATGCCTGGTGGGGCATGGTAGATCTCTTGATCTGCCAAATTTTGTTTCAGTTGGGCTTATGGTATTTGTGCACCAAAACGCTGAAAAATGCAAAATTATCCATTTTTGGAGGCTGCTTTCGGGATATTGTATGTGGCCCTGCATGGCCATCGTGTGGTATGCTGCTCTGTGAGAAGGCTTGTTTGAAAGAGCTTTGGTGGCCAAACATGCTGCTTTTTGTTTGGTGAAAACATGTTAAGGCATTCAAAAGTTATGCCACTTTTAAGTTCCCATTATAAGTCAATGGGAAAATTTATATGTATGTTTTGCGAACAAAAAATGGGGTTCTGGCCATCTCGTCCCACCTGGCAGTCAAAGAATTCGCAGCCTCATGGTTCAAGAATCTTTGTCCCCGAGAATGCTTTGATCGCGAGGTCTGCCATCTTGCTTTTAGATTTTTGATCAAAAAAACACAAATATCTTGGCTCAGGGGTCACTCCTGAAGTAAAACTTGGCAGGTTTTACTCAAGGGGCTCTGATCTATCAAGCCATGCCTTTGGTTTCATCCAAAATGGTCAAAAAATAGATTTATAAGCTTTTAAATTCTTTGATCGTGGCTCGCTAATGATCTTTGTTCGCGAGCCTGCAAATTCTTTGATTGCGTTCTTGCATCTTGACCTAAAAATACAATTTTCTCAGCTCAGGGGTGGCCCAGGAAGACAAATGAGGGTGGATTTTGATCATGGGGCTCTGTTCTATTGTGGCATGTCAGTGGTTTCATCTAAATTATCCAAAAACTCACGTTTCACCATTTTTTATTATTTGATCATGAGTGTGCAATTTCTTTGATCGTGAGCCTGCAAATTCTTTGATCATGAGATTCTTTGATCGCAATCATGTATCATGAGCAAGGAACGAGATGGTCCTTTGAAAAATGAAAATTTCTCAACCCAGGGGTGGCCAAGGAAGACAAATGAGGGTGATTTCTGCTCAAGGGGCTTCTTACTGTCAAACCATGGTGGTGGTTTGCTGCATTTGTCTCAAAATCTTGATTTTCAGTACTTTTCATTCTTTGATCGTGAGCCTGCAAATTCTTTGATTGTGAGATTCTTTAATTGTGAGATAGGGACAAGATGGCCAGATTTTATAATGCATTAGATAGGCCAATTTGACTAATCTTTATCATTATATATCTCGGAAATGGTTTGGTCTTTTTGCTTGAAATTTGGAGGGCATTTACAGCATGCCCTGTAAATGTCAGTTACCTGTCAGACAATATATTTTCTGTGGAGATATTGCATGGTGCATTTTACACTTTGTGGACAGAGTTTTGCATTGTGCTGGTGGCTTGAAATTGATAGGGTACCTAGCCTTAGTGTCATGGATATAGTTTTCAGTCATTGTGCCTGTTAAATGTTAACAGGTGTGGAATTCTGCATCTCTGAAGAATGAAAATCTCAAACTTTTACATGTTATATCTCAGACACGGTTGGGTGTTTTACATTGAAATTTGGAGGGTGTTGATGGCACACACAAGTTTACAAGTTGGTTGGAGCACAGGGACTGAAGGGCCTGTGGTCCCACCAAGTTCTGTAGGTTGGTCGAGCCCGCATTCCCATCAACTTCCGCAAGTACTTAGTTTTGTATTCTTTCTCAAAAAGTAAGGAAATTCTATGCAAAAAACTGAATTAATGCATCATTTAGGGTTAAAACAAAATGGAAATGAAAATCTTTGGGATGCCCTCCTCACCTGCCAATCATCCCCAGATTGACAGATGACAGGGTGTGTCATTGGGGTTGTGAGGCCTAAATGTCACCCCATTCTTTTCTCTGTCCCTTCTCAATATGATTACACATGGAATGGGGTGACATTTAAGTCTCACAACCCCAATGACACATCCCCTCATCTGTCAATCTGGGGATGATTGGTGGGTAGGGGGGGCAACCCTAAAGATTTTTCATTTCCTGACTTTTTTTGTTTTAACCCTAAATGATGCATTAACACAGTTTTTTGCATAGAATATATATAAACTCACATGCATATATAGACATATATATATATATATATATATATATACATATACGTATACATATACATATACACATATACATATATATATATATATATATATAATAGCTGTGTGGACAGTATTCGAGAGACAAAGTGTGAGATTCATTCACTCAAAAAAAGTTTTATAATTAGGGCATGACTCAAGCTTAATTTTAATGTGTATATGTGGTAGTTGCATAATACAAAATATAAAGATAGTTCTGTATTTCTAAGTTTGGAAAAATGGCACAGTTATTTATGACATGTAAACTACTTTTGTGGGTAACTCAGTGTCCATTATGCATTATTTCCCATTTCTAGTAATAAATACATTTTCAAATGCAGTGTCTCTGTTTCTATTTAAGTGTATTAGTTCACAACATTTAATGATTTGATGTTCTTTCATACCTATGTGTCGCTATCTATCCTCCAATGTAGACAGCACTAAAAATACAAACAGGAGGCTACCAAAGTTTCATTACTTCATGCTTATACTGTTTATGTCCAGTCTACATGCCTTTCACACTTAAGCTGGACATTAAGTAGAAAGATAAACATGAACAAATCACTTGGTTGTACTTGATTTATTATGTGACCATCTCTGTTGCATACTACTACTGTGGGTAATGCAGACACCACAGTAGTAATGAAAAAATGTGAAATACATGGTACAGCTTTTATTAATGGCTTATTATCACCCAAACAGCCAATACACATTGATAAGTACCATGCCACATCAGGGGACATTATAACATCACTGTAGGTCTGCAGAGTCAGACTGAGGGGAGGCCCAACCATAGTTAACAACAAGAAAGCACCCAGGCAAGCTTTTTGGTACTGATAACTATAGATGAGGGTGCCACATGATGCTCCCTGGCAGCCCTGTGCTGGCCTCTGAGGGGAAAATTATTGTAAAATATCACACAGGCCCACCCTAAGCTCACCACCATGTGCATCACAGGGATATAACTGCAGCAAGGTTCTTGTTCTGCACATGGAATGCCACATTCAAACTGCTCTACAAGTCAAAACAATACACCAAAGTCCCCCATGGACAAGCAAAGGCAAGGCAAGAGAAAGCTGGATATTACACGGTGGGTCTGAACCACATCAGGGGTCATTTTGACATCACTGTACCTCCACAGAGTCAAACTGAGGGCAGGCCCAACCACAGTTAACAACCCAAAAGCACCCAGGCAAGCTGTTTGGTGTTGATAACTGTAGATGCAGGCACTGCATGGTGTCCCCTGGTGACCCAGTGGCAGCCATTATGGGGAAAATGATGCCAAAATATCACACAGGCCCACCCTGTGCTCACCACCACGTGCATCACAGGGACACCGCTGCTGCAGGGTTCTTGTACTGCACATGGAATGCCACATCCAAACTGCTTGAGTCAGGCCCAGATAATGTATTTTTTTTATTTTCAAACAGTTCCGAGATATCATGTCAACACTTGACATTTAATTTATAGGCAGTCTCATAAATCTGCTAAATGTTTTGCCAGATGAATCCAAACCACTGATGTTGCCCAGCAGACACTAGTACACCCAGGCAATGACCAGATTACAGTGCTACATATGGTATCCCTTCCATACCCCTGAATGTACTAAGCAATGCCATAAGCAGCCTTTTTAAGGTAAGCCCAATTACTGAATTTTTTATTTTTAAACAGTTCCAACATATTATGCCATCACTTGGCATCTAATTTAGAAACAGTGTAACTATAAATAAATCAGAAAAATGTTTTTGCCAGATTAATCCAAAACAATGATATTGCCTTACAGGCACTAGTACACCCAGACAATGACCCAGTTACTACACATGGTACCCCCCCATGCCATGAGCAGTCATTTTGAGGTAGGCCCAAGTGATGTATTCTTTTATTTTTAAACAGTTCCAACATATTATTCCACCACTTGATGTCTAATTTAGAAGCAGACTCATTCCTACATGTGGTAACCCCCATAACCTCAAATGAACTGATCAATGCCATGAGAAACATTTTTGAGGTAGGCCCCATTGCTGTAGTTTTTTTATTTCAAACAATTTCAATATATTATACCACCACCCACACCTGATCCCCTAGTTCAGTATGCAAATACAATGATGCTCCTTTATACTCTAACATCAAGAAAGACAACTTTATAATTTTAAAATAACACCACACACACACACACACACACACACACACACACACACCCCTACCTTAACCAGAGCCTGCATCACCCCTTCTTTTCAAAAATTACAAGCATCTCTCACAAATTGTATTTATTTTTATTTAAAACATTTTAAGAGTGCAGCTTTTATATTCAATCCACTTAAACACTTTTAAAATAGAGCCATCATCATGTCAACAGGTGCAGCATTCATTCAACAAATACACATTCTCAGAATTTACCAGTAGGAACCCCACAGATATTGTTTTTTTCCCAATTTAAACATGATTTCTGTCATCACCAGGGGAAAGTTAACTAATATTAGCAATATTCTGAAAAAATCTAATTATACAATCAACACTCACTGGATGGATTGTAAACAAAATACTATAAATCTCAAACAAAACTCTATTTGATTAGACTGGTCACCCATATGAACAGACCCATTTTGAAGAGGAGTCCTTCACAAACATCTGGGCCATGAGAGAACACACAAATTTTACTTTTCTTCCTCCAAAGATAATAGAAAACAACTGCTGCACTATAACCAGCTAGTATTTAATATGCCCCATGCAAACAGAGCCAGCACCAGCAGAAAGTTCAGCTAATATACTCCCCGAACAAATTTTTAAAATATACAATTTAATATGCCCCATTTAAACAGTGCCAGCACCAGAGGAAAGTTCATCTGATATACTTCCCAAGCAAAACTTTAAGCTATACTATTTAATATGCCCCTTTACACAGTGCTAGAACCAGAGGAACATTCTGCTGATATACTTCCCAAACAAAACTTTAAAATATACTCATTATGCTGCACAGCCCACTAATCCAATCATCCTCTGTTTTGAAGAGGGGCCCTTCACAAACAGCAGGACCATGAAGTCTTAAGGTGACTACTTTACTTTTTCTGTCCCCCACTTGACACAGAATAACTGCTGCACTTTAGCCAGTCACTATTTAATATGCCTCCCAGAATTTTAACTTGCTGTTTTGTAGCAGAATGCTGAAGATCATGTTTTCTAGTGACTGGAGACCTCTGAGATCCATCCAAACTCTTGTGCAGCACACCAGATTTAAAATGGACGACGCTTTATTCTACTGGTTTTAAGAATGGTAAATGGGAGAAGTAGAGGGAAGAGAACAGTTTTGTTAGAGCCAGAGTACCAAAACTGAATGCCTGATGTCACCTTCAGGTCCCAGCTATTTGTACCAATACCAGCAGCATCATCATCATCCACGTGGGTAACATGGACATGACACCAAGAGCCACAGCTTTTGATGCTGCTGCTCCTAGCAGGCTCTATGTACCACTGCATTAAGACTGCAGATTTGTGCAGAGGAAACGCATTAAGCAATGTGAACTGACACTGAAAAAACCTCAAAGCATAAAGGCAGAATACACAAAAGAAATTATGCAGTTATATAAGACACCACAGTAATGCACGAAAGTAATAAATTACATGTTGTGTCATGTAAATGTAATTATATCTGCATAAAATCAATAATCACGGGGGGACAGTTACACATCCACGCTGTCCACTAAAAAAGAAAACTTTAGTATTGTGCGTTAAATACAGTAAAGTTAATGGTCACCAAGATGTGTAGCACAGCCATGTCACAAAATGGTTGCCTTTTTAAGGCTATTTTCAGTATTAAAATGTTGCCACAATAAAATAAAAATACATATGCCCTTTTTTTTTATGCACACTATCTCTTGACCATATTGGCAACAGTTCAGAGCACACATTTTGTATTTTTAATAAATTATGAGTAAAATACAGACCTTATTTTAAGTGCACATCCAAGTCTCTCGAATACTGTGCACACACCTATGTGTGTGTGTGTATATATATATATATATATATATATAGGATTGACAATGGAAGCAAGTGTAATAAATGATTTACCTGCACAAGAGCAGTGTGACCTCAGGTAACCTCACGAGTGACGTAAGCCACGAGTGAGGTGTCCGAGGTCAAACTGCTCGACTGCAGATATATCATTTATTACACGAGTTTTCCACTGTATATTCCATTTATGCAATTCTTTTGTTTTTGCTTTTGTGCGGGGCATTTGTTAGTCAAAAAAGTGAATAAAAATTGCATTTTCTGCCATTTTTTCCTGATTATAGACAATCTAAAAGGAATCTAGAAATGAAATACCTCTCATTTTGTAGATATTTTTATGCTGAACAACTTTTGTGCTCAAAGTACCATACTATCATTTTGTGCTTTTAAGTTGTTTGCATTTGTTTGATGAAAAAGTGCACAAAATTGAATTTTCTTCAGTTTTTTGCTAATTCTGAAAACACTAAAAAGTATCTATAAATGAAACACCACTCATTCTGTAGATATTTCTGTGCTGAATAAACTTTGTGCTCACAGTACAATGCTATCATTTCTATTATAAAGTTATTTACATTTGTTTGCAGACAAAATAAAAAATATGACATTTTGGCTGTGTTTTTGCTAATGATCAAAAACCCTAAAAGGTATCAATAAATAAAACACCACACATTTTGTAGATATTTCTGTGCTGAGCAACTTTCATGTTCACTGTACCATGCTATCATTTTTCATTTTAAAGTTATTCATATTTGAATATGGCTAATATTGCTACTGAGGCCGAACATTCTAAATGACATAAGCATTGTATAGATAAATGGCTGAAAACATAAGCACTGTGTGCATAAATGGCTGATGACATGAGCACTGTATACATACCTTAAATTTATGTACACAGTTACTCAGATAAATGGATTTATCACACTCTGTTTATCTCCACCCCATTGCATAACTATATATATATATATATATATATATATATATATATATATATATAATATATATTACTTTGCAAAAAAAAACTATGTTAATGCATCAGTTAGGGTTGATATCAAACTGTACAAAGAAGCAAAATAGCAACATTAGGGTTTCCAACATCCCAACCCTCCCTGCAGACACCAACAAGCATCGGTATGTGCCTTGGGGTCATCAGTCATAAAGCTCACCCTATTCTCCTATACTGTACCCATCTCAGCTTATTTACTTATGGAATGGGGTGAACATTATGGTTGACAACCCCAAGGCACATCCTCAACACCTGTTGGTGTGTTCAGGATGGGGTTGGGGTGATAGGGTTGGAAACCCTAACATAATATTTCCCTCCTTTTTATGGTTTCATATCAACCCTAACTGATGCATTAACAAACATAGTTTTTTTGCAAAGAATGTATATCTATATATGTATAAATATAGTCTATGATAATGCACACTTTGGATTAAACTTAATATCATAAAAGTAGGGATATGTGGTGTTATGGTTTCTAACCTTAACTCACCACCCCCAACCCCAAGCAGCAAAAGGGAGAAAATAGGATTTGTATCATCTGGAATCTTGGGGAATCAGTGGTGGAGTTGTTCTTGTGGTTGACTACCCTAATTCTCATCCCTTCTGCCCAGCCTCATTTTTTTTGTCTGAAGAACAAGGTACAGCTTCATGCCAGTGCATCATAATGATGCACTCTTTAAAAGGTAGAGAAGTATGTCTCACCACATGTTGCCAACACAGTCTGTTCTAGCTTTCTTCATGCAGGGCCCTGTGGGCCCTGCATGAAGAAAAGAGATCATGTTTGACCTTGTTTGTTTTGGGGAGCTGGTGGGCATTAGGGTCCCAGGACACACCCCTTGGAGTCTTGAATCTGTTACCCTGTGCACTGAAATCTGCAGCCCTACCACTACTCCAAAGTGGTATCCACCCTTTCAGAAGCCCAGCCTAGACTATCATACCATCAGCCTCTACTACAACCTTAGGCACCATGAATGCAAACTCCTACCAATGTGCCTCATTATCTTACCATCCTGGTGCTCACCTTTCACCAGCCGGATTGCACCCCCGGCCCACAGAGGATTGCACCCCCATACCCTCCTGGTTTATCTTGGCCTCCCCCAACCCTGGCCTCATGTCCAGGGCCCCAGCACTCATCTTCTGGCAGCCCTCCCAACCCCTCTGCCTACCCAGCACCCCCAGACCAACCTCCTCTCCACCATCCCTACCCTTCATGGCCTACCCATTCCCTGTTCCCCTGAGGTCTCTCCCACATCTCGATGTTCAGCTGAGGAGTTCAATGGCTACCACCCACTTGTAAGAATCATTACTTTGCTACTGCTCCTCTCTGGAAATGTTCACCCTAATCCAGGCCCTACCCCCTCCACCCCTCTCCAGACCCTGCCTTCAGGACTCCGCATTGCCTCTTGAACATCTGCAGCCTGCTGAAAAAATCAGCTGCTCTCCAATGCTGGGTCATTCTTCACCAGCCTGACATCATCACCCTAGTGGAGACCTTGCTTTCCAAATCCACCCTGACTCCTTTGTCTCTCTTCCTGGGTACACCCTATACCGGAAGGATCAGGTAGGAAAATGCAGTGGTGGCTGTGTGATTTTTATATGTGACACTATTGTTGGTCATGCACTCCCTGCCCCCAAGCTCAATAATGGGGCACAAGCCCTCACCCTCAAAGTCCTCCCTGATCCTTCTAGGGGACCGCTCTACATTTCAGTCTCCTATGTTCCCCTGAGGAACCAGAACCTGGCAATCTTGTGTCTCATAGATTATCTCACCATCCTCCCTCACAAAGCAGAACAAGTCCTCATAGGGGACCTCAACATCTATTGGCTCAGTCCCTCTGCCTCCCATGCAAGGGACTCCTTCACTGCTCTTGACTTGTCCCAACTAGTATCCCAGCCCACTAGACTCAACCCCTCTAGTGGATCTAGCACCCTCCTGGATGTCATAGTCACCAATCACCCTCACAAAATCCAGGACATAAAAATTCTCCCTGATTTTTTAAGTGACCACACCCCTATCCTATTCCTCTCTTCCACCTCTTCCCCCAAACCAGTGACCCTAACCACCCACCACAGGTGCCTCCTCCCTGGTGGCTTGAATAAACGCAAGCAATTTCTCACCCAGATTGACTGGTCCCCCATCAATCAGGCTCCCAGCATTGACTCTGCACTCACCCTTTTCACACAGGCTTTAAACAAGGCCTGTGATCGCTACACGCCGCTTACCAAACACAGCACCAAAAAGCAAAATGCACCATGGGTCATCCCTGCCCTGCTCCACAAACTCAGGGAGAGGGATAACCTTTGGCACCTAGCCACTGTGACTGGCAGGATGGCAGATAGACAAGCCTATAATGCTGTACACAATAAGTGCACGTGGGCTATCCATAAGGCTAAGGCTGACCACTACCAGGCCACCCTCAGCTCCTCATGGGGTCAGCCTGGACCTTTTGAGACAATATTAAAGAATTGAACAGGAAGTCACGCTCCCCTCCCCATCCCAGATTTCTATTGACGACTCCATTGCCACGGACCACCTTAACATAGCAAACTGCCTTAACACTTCCCTCATGGATCTTAGCTCTATCCTTCCCAGTAGCTTCTTTGACCCTGTTTCTGATTTCCAGCCACCTGTCCTACAACATCCTCAGTTCCACTGAAGCAAAATATCTGCACTAGAAGCCAGACCATTTCTACTAAAAGCATTATGCAGCAATAGCCCAAGCAACAACTCCCTGGAACCCAAAATCCTACATCTGGTCCTGGATGACATCCTAGTCCCACTCATGAACTTACTTAACCGGTCACTCTGCCTTGGTCAATTTCCCAGTGTTTGGAAGATGGCTGTCATCACACCTATTCATAAAGGTGAGGACAGGTCCTCCCCCAGCAACTATCAGCCAATTTGCATTCTTCCCTCACTTTCCAAAGCCATGGAAAAAGTGGTGGCCATGCAGCTCACGGATTATTTGACTAAATATTCTGTTCTATGCCCAGAGCAGCATGGCTTCCATGCAGGCCATAGCACTGGTACAGCCTTACTGGAATTCTTCAACTTTCTGCACTCCTCCCTTGACTCTGGCAGCCTTGCTGGAGCAGTGTTCATTGACCTCTCCAAGGCCTTTGACACTGTCTGCCACCCTCTCTTTCTTGACTCCCTCTACCAAATTGGTTTCTCCTCTTGTCCCCTCGCTTGGTGCTCCAGCTACCTATTAGCTCAGTCCCAGTGCATAAAAATCAATGGGAGTCTCTCAGAGACCCACTCTGTCCACTCCGGGGTTCCCCAGGGCTCCATCCTGGGACCCCCTACTTTTCAGTCTCTACCTTAACACCCTGCCTAGTGCCTGCTCCAGCAAAATTCTTCTTTACACAGATGATGCCATTCTTTATGCCTCTCACTGTAAATCTGCCTTCCTCCAGGACTCCCTCCAACACACTTTTACCCAAGCAGAAAGTTGGTTCAAGGAGCATATACTTGTCATTAATCTCAAAAAGACCAGGTTGATGCTCTTCTCACATCAACAAAACAAAGCAAGAAATTATCCCCTCTTTATCCTCCCCAGCACTCAACACCCGATATAGCCAGTATACATCTACAAATATCTAGAGATTACCTTCAACACTGCCCTCACCTTTCACTCCCACATTGATGACCTCGTGTCAGCCACCAACACCTGGATTGGCTTCCTTTACCACCATAAGGGCTGTCTTTCACCCAATGATCTCTGGCTGGCCATCACCTCCTCAGTCCTATCCCTAGTGGATTATGGCCTACCTGTATATGGAGCCGCAGATAATACAGCACTCAATAAGATCCAACTCACTCTGAACAAGGCCTGTAGACTCCTGACCAGTGCCCCCAGGCTCACCCACACCTGTCTGCTCTACTCCACCACCAATCTCCTCAACCTCAAAAAAAGACTCTACTACCAAACCTGCCAACTAACCAAGAAAATTCTGCTCTTGCTCACCCCCCTGGGGGTAACTGCCTCCCTTCAACAAACCTTCCTCACTGTCTCCATCCACAGCTCAGACAAGGCCACACTACCAGTACCCAGAACCAGGACCTCCCTAGGTCAGAGATTCTTCTGCTACAGGGTCCTCTCCCAGTTTAACTCTCCTCCTGAAACCGTCACTTGCACTTCCAAAATAGCCCCTTTCAAAACTGCTCTTCAGAGACACCTTTTCAGCACCCGCTGCTGTAACTGTCACTAACAGGTTGCTCTCATGCTGCTAGTGTACCTTCTATCGACAAAGTCTTCCGGACTGCCTCCAACTGCCACCCTCCACCCCCCGATCTGGGTCCTTTGATCCCCTGGCAGATATCTGGATGTCAGGGGCCTACTAAACTGAACATATGTAACTACTGTGTATGAACTGTACAAAATATTTATAAATATGGCTGTATTCATCTATAAATACATCTACAAATATCTACAAATATATCTACAAATATATGGTACAGCCTTTCTATTATTAGGCTAGATATTTGTAGATGTATACTGTGATGAGGTACCTTTGCAAATGAGCCTCTGACTCAAAGGTTGTAAATCTGATTGTAGAAATAAATAGATAAATAAATAAAAAAAGTTTGGTCTGAAATTTTCAGGGTAGAAAGGGTTTGCCCAAAAGAACAAGTCAGCTTTGGTGTGGTGAAACAATATTAATCCATTCAAAAGTTATTCAGTTTATTCCTTTCATGTATTTAATTATAGGTAGATATATATATATATATATATAGTTTATTCCTTTCATGTATTTAATTATCGGTAGATGGGATCATAGGACCCAGAGGGCCTAGCACTCCTACATATGGATACCATTATGCAGTACTCCCACAGGGAGATGACAGTTCATTACAATGTCTGTACATATATGGATAGATGGGGCCCTGTGCTCCAACAAAGTGATACCATGGGATCACAGGACCCAGAAGGCCCTGCACTCCCACGAACATATAAGGGTGACATTACACTTTCTTAAAATGTAAGGAAATTAATTGCAAAAAACTTCATTAATGCATCATTTAGGGTTAAAGCAACAAAGACAGGGAAATGAGGTGTTGAGATTGACATCTTAACACTTCCCCCCATCCAACCCTACCACCACAGCACCACCTTCCACAGACCAACAGGCATTGGTGTGTGCCTAGGAGTCATTGGGCCTAACTCTTACCCCATTCTCCTATACTGTACCATTTCAGCTTCCCTAGACATGGAATGTGGTGAGAGTTAGGGCCGATGACTCCAAGGCACACCCCAATGCCTGTTGGTCTGTGGAGAGTGGTAGTGAGGTGGAAGGATTGGCTGGGGGAGATGATAGGGTCTCAACCCTAACATCTCATTTCCCCCACTTTTGTTGCTGCAACCTTAACTGATGCACTAACAATGATTTTTGAGATGTATATATATAGTGGTGTGGCAGCATCACTGTAGTTAGGGTTGAGTAGGCAGTTTAATGTTAAGCATCAAATTTTTCACTTTAATAACTTTGCAACCACTCAATGGATTTAAACAAAATTTGGTATGCTCTGTTCTGTGGGGTAGATCTCTTGATGTACCCAGTTTCATTCCTATTTGGATTTGCAGTGTTCATGCTGCACATAGTGAAAAAAGTGTAAAAGTTACTTTTTTTTGCCAATTTTGGCTTTTTCCCCTTATTGTGCTGTGGCCACACAGTTTGGAATTTTGGTCTGAAATGTTCAGGGTGGAAAGCGCTTGCCAGAATGAACAAGTCATCATTGGTTTGGTGAAAAAAATATTAATCCGTTCAAAAGTTATTCAATTTTGAAATTTCAGGTTCTGAGCATGCTCAGTTTAGTCTTTTTGACAGTTGCACAGGCTCGAAAAGGGATTTAGGCTCCCAAAAAAGGATTTTTACAGCTCTTGTAAGGGGATTGGCTCACAAAAAGGGATTTTGACAGCTCGCGAAAAGAAATTTAAAAAAGTAATCCCTTTTTTTGAGCTGTCAAAATCTCTTTTCATGAAAAATTCCCTTTCATGAGCTGCCAAACCTCCTTTTCTTGAGGTAACGAACAGATGACCCTACATCATGAAAAGGGATTTCTCTTGAAAAGGGATTCTGACAGCTGGCGAAAAGGGATTTAAAAAAGTAATCACTTTTCATGAGCTGTCAAAATCCATTTTCGTTAGAAATCCCTTTTCATGAGCTGTCAAAATCTCTTTTCATTAGGGGATGACCAGATGGCCCTATTTCGTGAAAAGGGATTTCTCCCAAAAAGGGATTTTGACAGCTCATGAAAAGGGATTTGGGTCACAAAAAGGGATTTGACAGCTCATGAAAAGGGATTTTTAAAGGTTACTGTTTCTTTGCCACTTCACTGCAAAGAAAGGGTTAGGACTTTCAGCTTGAAATTTGCAGGGCACAAATGAGTTGCCCAATGGATGTGAGTTCTGTTGGATTGGTGAAGAAATGTAAATTGGTGCCATACTTATAACATTCCAAAGTTTAGAAACTTCCCATAGGATAAAACTGTGATGTACATGGTACCTTTTGACACATATATCTCAAAAATGTTTTGAGTTATGGATTTTTTGCCAAACACAGCTTAGTACACCTTTAGGTGTACTAAGTATGCGTGCAGGTTGCCACCCCATGATTACAGCTGCAGTGGAATTTTTTCCAATGTTTCTATGGTTACTGAGATATTGTGCCATTTGCAGCCAGAGGGCCCTGTACTCCCATATATGGATACCATTATGCAGTAATAGGACTTCAGGGTTATCCATTATGCAATACTGGGAGTGCAGGGAGATGACAGTTTATTACAATGTCGTTACACCTATGGATAGATGGGGCATAGGGCCTATAGGGTCCTGCACTCCAAAAAAGTGATACCATGGGAGCCCAGGGGCCAGAGGGCCCTGTGCTCCCACAAACATATAAGGGTAACATTGCACTTTCTGAAAAAGTAAGGAAATTAATTACAAAAACTTTGTTAATGCATCAGTTAGGGTTGAAGCAACAAAAGTAGGGAAATGAGGCATTAAGGTTTCCAGCCCTAAGATCTCCCCCACCCCTACCACCCTACACCCACCCTCCAAGTACCAACTGGCATTGGGGTGTGCCTTAGAGTCATCAGGTTTAACTCTCACCCCCATTATCTTATACTGTACCATCTCAGCTTTCTTACACATGATATGCAGTGAAAGTTATGGCTGATGACTCCAAAGCACATCCCGATGTCCATTGGTGTGTGAAGGGTGGGGGTATGGTTGGGTCACAGGGGTGGGGAAGGTCTTAGTGCTGGAAACCCCAAGGCCTCATTTCCCTACTTTTGTTGCATCAACCCTAACTGATGCATTAACAAAGTTTTTTACAATGAATATATATATATATTTATATCTTATATGGGTGCAGTCGCACCCCTATATTTAGGGTTAAGTAGGCACTTTAATGTTAAACCTCAAGTTTTGTGCTTTAATAACTTTGCAACCATTTAACGGATTTGCACAAAATTTGGAATGCACAGTCTGGTATGGTAGATCTCTTGATTTACTAAATTGCATTTCAGTTAGACATACAATTTTTGCGAAGCGAAGCACCCAAAAATGCACTTTTCACCACTTTTGCACATTTTATGTCTGTAATGCTGTGTGGACATCGTGTGGTCTATTGGTCTGAAACTTGTTGATGTAGAAAGAGCTTGGGCCAAGGAACATGCCATCATTTGTTTGGTGAAGAAATATTAATCCATTCAAAAGTTGCTACAATTTGAAATTCCCAATGTATCCTATGAGAAAATGTATATGTATTTTTTGCAATATTAATGAGAAAAACCAGAATGCCCTAGGAAAGACCAGCTGGCCCAAATTGGGATGACCATATCTCAATCACAGTTTGGTCTTTTTACTTGAAATTTGGAGGATGTTGAGGGGATGTCATAGAGATGTGAATGATGATGTTTAGGTTTTGGGGAATTAACTGGTTGCAGAGATATTCAAAAAAAAAATTGAAATTTTTCCATAGGATTACACTGCAGTATGTGTCATAACTGTCAGCGCTGTTATCTTGGAAATGAAGCGAGATACAGACTTTTCACTACAGGAGGCTTAGATCACCCTTAGGTGAACTATGCCACTGGAAAAAGATTTCAAATTGTAGAATAAGCCTGCAGTGGAATGTTTTCGTATGTTGCATGGTTCATCAGATATTGTGAAATTACTGTCACAAGGGTTAAAAGAGTGCCTGTCCAGTGCCTTTTGGTGTCCATATCTCGGAAATGATGTTAGACATGGGTTTGGTCATTGAATGTGGCATGATCTACTCACTGTCATGGTTACAATGACACTTGAATTTTTTTTCTAGCTGTTATGGTTCCCAAGATATGGACAAATTACTGTTAAAAGCATTTGGTGGCCAGTAGGAATGCTGCATGGCTCTGTAGCTATGCGAAAGTGGCAGCGCAGGCCCTCTGGGCCTGTGCTCCCTCAGATGCTTATTGTTATGAAGAAATTGGCAAGTCGATGGGAGCACAGGGCCCCTCTCCCACCAGTACATGCTTTTTAGTGGTTATTATAGGGGTGTGGTCGCACTCCTATATTTAGGGTTGAGTAGGCACTTTAATATTAAACCTAAAAATTTTGTGCTTTAATAACTTTGCAACCATTCAACAGATTTGCACAAAATTTAGAATGCACAGTCTGGTATGGTAGATCTCTTGATTTACTAAATTGCGTTTCAGATGGACATACAATTTTTGCACAGCGAAGTGCCAAAATAATGCACTTTTCACCACTTTTGCACATATTTTGTTGCACGGACACTGTGTAGTCTATTGGTCCAAAACTTGGGACAAAGAAAGAGCTTGGGACATGGCACATGCCATCATTTGGTTGGTGAAAAAATATTATTGCGTTCGAAAGTTATTACAATTTGAAATTCCCATTATATCCTATGGGAAAATTTATATGTATTTTTTGCTATGTTAATGAGAAAGACCCAAATTTGGATGACCATATCTCAATCACAGTTTGGTCTTTTTACTTGAAATTTGCAGGGTGTTGAGGGGATGTCATAGAGATGTGAACTATGCTCTTTAGGTGCTGGGGAATTAATGGGTTGCAGAGATATTCAATGATGTCATTGACATTTTTCCAATAGGATTACATTGCAGTCTGGGCCATGACTTTCAGCGCTGTTATCTTGGAAATGAAGCAAGATACATACTTTTCACTACAGGTGGCTTAGATCACCTTTAGGTGAACTATGCCACTGGAAAAAGATTTGAAATCGTAGAGTAAGCCTGCAGTGGAATTTTTTCGTACATTGCACGGTTCATGAGGTATTGTGAAATTACTGTCACAAGGGTTCAAAGAGTGTCTGCCCAGGGCTTTTTGGTGCCCATATCTCGGAAACTATGTAAGATATGGGTACAGTCTTTTCGATGTTGTGTGAAGTACTTGCTGTCATGATTACAATGATGCTAGAATTTTTTTCTGGCTCTTACGCTTCCCAAGATATGCACAAATTACTGTTACAAGGGTTTGGTGCCCTATAGTGCTGCTGCATGGCTCTGTAGCTTTGTGTAAGTGGGAGTGTGGGCCCAGATGCATATATTGTTATGCAAAAATTGGCAGCTTGGTGGGAACTGGGATCTGCGTTCCCATCAATATGTGTTTTTTACTAATATTACACTTTTTCAAAAAGTAAGGACATTCTATGCAAACAACTGCATTAATGCTTCATTTTGGGTTAAAGCAAAAAAGTCAGGAAATGAGACATTAGGGTTGAACCCCAACCCCCCCTCGCATACCCCACCCCGATCCTCCCCAGACTGACAGAAGATGGGGTGTGTCATTGGGGTCATGAGACCTAAATCTCTCCCCATTCTCCTTTACTGTAGCATGTCAACATGCTCACACATGGAATGGGGTGAGATTTGGGCCTCACAACCTCAATGACACACCTCAGAATTTGTCAGTCTGTGGAGGATCAGGGTGGGGTGTGTGAAGGGGGTCGGGGTTCAACCATAATGTCTCATTTCCTGACTTTTTTTGCTTTAACCCTAAATGAAGCATTGACACAGTTTTTTGCATAGACTATATATATATATATATATATTATAGTGGCACGGTAGTGCCACTATAGTTAGGGTTGAGTACCCCATTTAAGGTTAAAGTTTGACATTTTGCAGCTTAATAACTTTGCCAATGTATGATGGATTTGCCTGAAATGTGGCATGCATGGATCAGTACCATAGCTCTCTGGATCTGCCAAGTTTCGTAATGGTCGGATATATGGTTGCAGAGCTTTATAGCACTGTATAAAGTCACATTTATGCTTTTTTGTGCATTCTTTGCTTGTGCCTACAGGTTGCATGGTTTGCGCGACTGGTCTAAAAAATTCAGGGAACATGCACCTGGGGTCCCTGTTGTGTCTTTTGAAGATTTCATGGAAAAATATTAAACGGTTCAAAAGTTATTCAAAAAACAAGTTTCCCATTATATTCAATGGGAAACATTAAAAAGTTTGAGTGTTGTAAATGCAGTTTTTAGTGTCGCAAATGACCCCTGTAGTGTCACAAATCCACCATTTTGTTTTCAGTTATTGGTCACAGAAATGCTTGGCATTTAAATTTGGGACTCTCTAGGGACACAATTCTTTTTGTGTTCACCTAGTCAAGCCCTGAGGATGCTAGTTATGTCTTTTTTGGAGGGGTTAAACACCCCAGAAATATGTTTTTGAAATTTTTGGAAACAGTAGTGTCACACTTGCTACACTTTTGTGATCTTTTTTTGTGAATATGTTGTGATTTGCGACACTTCTTTGCAACACTATGCCCAAAAGAATAGGAAATCTTTGCCACCATGCTGCAATAGAATGGTTTGGTCTTTTTGGCTGCAGTTTGGAGGGAAGAAAGCCAAGATCCCACAGATGTGCCTTGTGGTGGTTTGGTGACAAAATATTAGAGGGCTGCAAAGTTATGGTACTCCAAATTTGATGATTTTTCCCATAAGCTAACATTATGGCATCCGTCTTGCCTTTTGGGGCCCGTATCTTGGAAACGCTTCGAGGCATGGACTTTTCATTGGAAAAATGCTAAGTACAAAACTAGCCAGGAAAGTCATAAATTATATGACATTTTAATTTTTTTTCTATGTCATACAGTTCCTGAGATATAAGCAATTTAGTATTCCAAGGGTGGGATATTCAGACTGCACCAGGCTATAGTGCAAGCCTGGGCACAGTGCAACTTGGATGTGCCAGGGTGCTGACAGGGTGATATTCAATGGTGCTGCATCATGGCTCAGCACCATTGAATATCACTCCGTGGCCATCCGTACTGTGCTTGGCACAGTGGCACTGCACCAGTGCAAGTGATCAGAGGGGGCAGGGGGATGCGCTAGCACAAGTGCCTTTGCACTAGGTGCATCAACTATGATATTCAAAGGTGAACATGCAAATGGGGCCATAATGCATGCAAGGTGCAAATGGGGCCATTTGCATGTCATTATGGCCCCATTTGCATGCAGGTGTGCCCATCCCCGGTGACTTGCGCCTGGCGCCCTGCCAAGCTGCAGCCATTGGGGACTGACACCCCCCTGCACAAGTGGCAAAGTGTCCCACAGCCAGATTGCGGGCATAGGTATAACAATAATAATCTCCTATATCTCTGGTGGTCCAGTGGACTGCTCCTAGCCCGATCGCAGGCATAAGTATAGAACTAAAATGTCCTATGTTCCTGGTGGTTCAGTGGACCACTCACAGCCTGATCGCGGGCAGAAGTCTACAAAAATAATAGATACCATCCCTGGTGGTCCAGAGGTACCCCCCTTCCCACCCTCCCACTGAGCCCCACCATTCCGCTCCACCCCCAGTCAGCAGCGGGTGGCAGCTCCCCACCATAGCCGCTGGCCACCTGCCAACTGACTGCACTACAGTACAGCTGTACACCCATTGGTCCACAACATGGGCCAATGGGTGTGCCAGGCTCAAATACCATATACTACACAATCCAGATATGTAAATGAATCCATTCACATATCTGGACTCGTGTTATCAGCACGGTTCGCACGCCATTGGCCCACGCCAGGAACAATGGGAATACAGCTGTACTGTACGCAGTCAGTCGGCGGGCTGGCTGGGTGGCTTGCGTGTGGGGAGCTGCCACCCACCACTGACTGGGGAGGAGCAATGTGGCAGGGCTCAGTGGGAGGGTGAGGAGGGGGGTACTGCTGGACCACCAGGGATGGGATCTATTATTTCTTTAGACTTCTGCCTGCGATCGGGCTGCGAGCTGTCCACTGGACCACCAGGGATATAGAAGTTTCTTTTATTTATACTTACGCCCATGATTGGGCTGAGAGCAGTCCACTGGACCACCAGGGATATAGGGGTTTCTTATATTTATACTTATGCCCACGATCGGGCATGGGGAAGCTCTACCTGATGGAGGGTGCCACCGGAGATCAGGTGGCCACCCACAGCTGGCAGCTGCCGTGTTGCACCCTGCAATATGGCAACTCACCTGTGGGTGGCCAGCTGTTGCTCCTTTATTTTTTGAAACAACTGTATGTGGCGCATGTAGGAGTTGTATCTGCATTGGCACCGCACATCCCGGGCTAAATACCAGGATGTGTGGAGGTATGCATGGGCACACACCCCCCTTGCCCTGCATACATTACTGATGCGCCCTGGCACATCGGGATTTGTGCCACGCACTTTCCCCTTTTGAATATCGAGCTGAGGAGCATCAGTGGGTTGTGCACGGTGCAACTGTGTTGCGCCATGCACAACCCTTCTGAGTATCTGACCCCAAGTGTTCATTTTCTGCTCCAAGGCCCATTATCATGCATACATGTTTTGTATTCACTGTGTTTCTCAATGCAGCTTTTGGGGAAAAAAGGGTGAGCGCTTTCGTTACTGTTACAGTTAGAGTTTCCACTTGCATTTCTGTAATAGTTTGCATTAGCGTTCCCATCTACACCACCGTGTACATTATCCTTTGAGTTTTGTTTGCACTTGCATTTGCGTTACTGTTACCATTTGCATTTCCATTACTGTTTCTGTTTGCGTTTTGTTTTGCGTCACTCTGTGCATTACCATTTGCATTTGTGTACGCTCTTCTATTTGCATTTGAGTTTGCATTTGTGTTTTCTTTGGCGTCATCGTTGGTGTTACTGTTAGCATTTGCATTTCCAGTTGTGGTACCGTGACCATGCACGTTACCATTTGCGTTTCCATACGTGCTCGCATTTGCATTTCTGTTTGCATTACTGTTCACTTTGGCGTTATTGTTGCTGTTACTGTAACTGTTTGCATTTCCAATTGTGTTACCATTACTGTTTGCATGTCCGTCACCATTTGTGTTTCTGTTGGCCTTAGCGTTTGCATTTTTGGTTGCGTTTCCATTGTCAATTACATTACTGTTTCCTTCTGTGGTGCCATTACCTTTACCATTTGCATTTCTGTTTGCGTTTGTGTTACCGTTTGCATTTTTCTTACCATTTGCATTTCCATTGGCATTAGTGTTTACGTTACTGTTTTTGTTAATGTTTGCCTTTCTGTTGCTGTTAGTGTTTGCGTTACCATTTTCGTTACCATTTCTGTTTTCATTAGCATTTGCACTTGCGCTTCTCTTACCGTTTGCGTTATCATTTACGTTTGCGTCACCATGTGTGTTACCGTTTGTGCTTGCGTTTGCATTACCATTAGCATTACTATGTGGCAAAAAATCACATGGTAAGAGCACAGGGCCCAAAGGGCCCCGCACTCCCACCACCACATTCCATTCACTATTTATAGTGCTCATTCTCAAAAAGAAGGGAAATTCATGGCAAAAAACTCTGTTTAATGCATCAGTTAGGGTTGTTCCACAGCAACAAAAGTGAGGATATTCGGTGTTAGAGTTGCCACCCCTTGCACTCCAAGCCCAACCCATCCTCACCAAGAGGCATCAGAGTGCGCATTGGGTCATTGGTCCTAACTTTCGCCCATTCCCCTATACTGCACCACCTCAGCTTGTTTACACATGGGATGGGGTGAGAGTTAGGATGAATGACCCAAACGCACACCCCGATGCCTGTTGATGGGGACAAGGCAGGCTTGGGATACAAGGGGTGGCAACCCTAACACTGAAGTTCCTCTCTTTTACAGCTGTGGAAGAACCCTAACTGATGCATTAAACTGAGTGTTTTGCCATTAACACATATATACTGTATATATATATATATATATATATATATGTAATAGATAACCCACTACAGGGTGTGTAATCACACTCTGATATTCACACGCCTTGGTGTGCGTTAAACCACCCAGGGCATGCGTATATCAGAGTATGACCACAAGGCCTGTAGTGGGTTATCTATCTTATAAAATGGGCAGAAGTATGGGGGTTGGGCTAAAACTAGTCCCTGTGTGGCACAAATAAGTGTTTCATTCACAGTATCTCTTCTGGTTGATCTGGTGATAAATATGATAGGTTTAAGTTGTAGGTAATGTTTGTGTGATTGATCCTGTAATATTTTTTAAATTAAATGTCATTTAAAACTCTTATCTGGGTGATCCTGCCATTTTCCGAGTGTATTAGTGTAGGGGTTTCAGTTATAAATTATGTGCTTCCAAATGAATAAAATAACACCTGTTGGGGGCATGTCTTGAGCTCCAACCTAGATGGCAGCTTAAGCATTTGGCTCCTGTGTGCTGGAACCTATTTATCTTTTTTTATCCCCTGAACTGCATCTGAGGGATATTCAAAATGACCAATCTTAAAGCTAACTCCTTCAGTAATATGAATATTGACTTGTGCCTACCTTAATATCCATCTGGACATTTTCTTTAACACTGTTTGTTCAGAGAGGAATGACGCACTCAATATGGCTGAGACTTCTATGCTGGTGTGGGTGGCAGGAGTGGCCTTTGATAGAAAAAAAAATATGGACATGTTTTCTATATTAGTGCAAAGAATGTCAGAGGTTACCATTGTCTCCAATGCCACCACATTACCAGTCCATCAGATAGACACCTGTATCTTCCAAACCAAATGCCGGGCTGTGGTGATTTTGGCAGCAATCATTGACATCCACTCGATTTTGCAGGAACAAAATCGCACTATACAGGCACTCCAATCTAAAGTCAATGATCTGGAAAACAGAAGTCAGAGAAATAATGTCTGACTATTAGCAAGGCCCCATGTTTACTGAGGCAAAGTGGACCTACATTCTGTGGCAGGACCTCATACTTTCTGTGGCAGGACAACTATTGATTAAACAGTATACCTTCAAAGGGGTTAAGTCTTAGTTAACCCTTTGACTGCCTTTGTGCAACCACTCTGCTACATTGAAAGTGGAACAGCAAGTCATTTAACAGTATATTGTCTTCTTATCACAAATATTAAACTGCAGTAACCCAAACCTGGCACAGCCATGGGCATCAGTGTTCTCTTTTAATGAATTTTCCCTCCCACCCCATATCTGAAGGCTCATCTGGTCTTCTTCTTCTGCAAATTGGTGGCCTTTGTTGTTCTCCTAAGTTATAATCAGACGAGGACATACACACTTAGCTAAAACTACACAGAAGGCAAAACCTGCTTTGATTTCTTCTGGTTTATATTTACAGTTAGCAGATATAAAGAGAGACTGCAACTTGAAAGACATTTTTTTTCTAATTTTGATTAACGTTCTTTTAGATTATTACTTTTTTTAACTAGTAATACCCCAGCTACCTTGCAACAAACATGTTGAGTGCAGTGTGCAAATCTGTGTATTTGGGGGGGGGTTGTCTTCCTGTAGCAGTGAAGGAGGGTGTAACTTGCAGTGTCTGTAGGATTTGTTGACTCCTTTTTCTTTTGGGGGACACAAAAAAATGCAAGCAAGTCATTCTTATTAAGCTGCAGTAACCTTGGTTAGCATGTTCTCTTCTCCCTGTAACTGAGAGGGGGTTGTGGTGTTCTTCAGTCAGTGACCCTCATTTCACTTATGTATAGCAGCAATCCAACTCTCCACTCTGATTTTTTCCATACCTGCTTGCTCCAGTTCTAGTACACCCTGGTCCCTATCTCTGCTGCAGCTGGGCAATTTGACCCTCTTTAAGAATTGAGCTTGATGCCTCCACTTAGGCTGCAGGTTCAAATCTACCAAGGAATCACTCTCATACTTTCAGGTACAGATCCGCAGCAGACAAATCAAAACTTTGATTGGAGTCTACCAGTGGGGACGAGGCCTCTGCCCAGCCTGCTGCCATCCCTGTGTTTCTGCAATCAGCTCCTCCTCCAATACCTGTCACCATACCGAGATCGATTCCACTTCCATGGGTACCATCAAATCTTCTCACTCCTTGACTACTGCTCACCTTCCAGGTCTTCTTTCCAAATTCATCTTCCAAGGATTTGGTGTGTACCATGAGCAGCCTCACAATGAACAATTAACATGGCTTAGCTAGCCACACCTACACAGCAGCACATCATAACTGCCGTGGACCTAATCAAGCTCTGCTACACTTGTGTCTGTTTCCTAACCCCCCCCACAATATTGGCTGGACAGAGTTATGTAACAAGAGCCAGCACAAGTCAAGATGCCATGCAGCCACAAGTTTTTTGGCTTTGTAGTGGATGGCACCAGTTTGCTGTCCCTTCTAGTAAGTATGTGTGCCATGGCATACTTAACATATCAGTAGCTATGCCCTTGCCTTGTGTGATCGCATAGCTTAGCTAGCATTTCTGTGACTGTGTGACTGGTTTTCCTGATTACTGTGGCAAGCACTAATCTTTGCTGTCAGCCCTGTTTTCTGCCACCACTGCTGCAACCGCAGAATCGCAGAAAACACGGGGCCCTGACTATTCATTTTTCCGGAAGGTGTTGAGAGAGGTAATCCAATGGAGTTTCTATATGAATTACTGCCTCATGTCTTACAGCAGGAGCTTCCCCTGGGCTTCATCATTGAGTGGGCTTATAGAACTTTAGAACCAGTGCCCAAGCCCAGAGAGTGGCCCAGGCCTCTATTGGCCTGTGTTCTTAATTATGCAACAAAGATTGGGTACTCACAAGGGCCAGGGAGCTTAAATCCCTCATCTGGAATGGACATTGAGTCTTGCTATTTCAAGACTATTCCCAAGATCTGGCTAATCGGAGAAAGGAATATGCTAAGGTGCAATGTCAGCTCCATGCACTGAGAGTTCCTTTTTCCTTAAGATATTCAGCCACTATGAGGGTGGTGGTTAATGGAACATCCCTGATTTTCTCGAACCCAGAGGCACTTCAGGACTATATACGTCACACCTGGCCTGCCAGCAGAAATGCTCCTTCTCCCTGATCAGAACCACAATCACCCACTGGGAGTCAAGGGCACCCACAGCAGCACAGAACCAATTTTCTGACTGAGCTGGACATGGACTCACATGATCAAACCACATCTTTTACTGCAGCCCTTCCAGCTAGGAACTATAAAAGGCAACAAAAGGAATGCCATGCTAAAAGGGAACACACAATGGAACGGATGGATATGGGGGCCCATGGTGGCAAGGAGGATCCTGTTCCACAGCAGGACATAGTTGCAAGTCTTTATTTTAGTAAAAATATTTTCAATGTACTGGCAGAACTGCCTGAGGAGCAACAGTCTGGGGAAAAGTAATCTTGGTTGCCCATATCTGATGTGATGTTGTACTCTAGAGATTCCTCAAAGGACCATGGTGAAAGAGCATAGGGCATCAGCATATCCCTCTCTAAAGGACCTAACAGATAACTGCTTAGATATTTCTTTGCTTGGACTTGGATTTAGCCTTCCAAAGCAGGCACTTTCCTGAACTGATGGCTGGAAGCCATTTTCTCTTCCAGACCGGACTGAGGCATATTGAGTCAGATAAGTGTTTTTTATGCTTTCTATCTGGGGCTGTGGGAGTCTATGACTGATGTGGGTAGGAAGGGTATTCTAGTTTTACACTGAGTTTTAGGTCTTTCTGATGGTAGGAGCTCTTGGTCAGACTACCTGCCTCCCTATTTACTCCTTTGCTGGCACCCGGTTACTCAGGGGAGGGTATAATATCCCATCTTCTGACAATACTTATAATGCATTTTGATGTATGTAGTGCTATGTGTTTTCAACCAGAGGGTTTGGGCCCAATTCAATGGTTTTACTCCTGGACAAGGTAGTGGTGTAATCCTCCTCATGTCTCGCTAAAGGTATTCTGGAGATAGTTAATCATTGGCCCCCATGAGGGCCTGATGGGGTCCCCAGAAAGTAAACAGCTGTTGCCGTGGAGGTGATGTTTTCTGATCCCTCAACCCTGTTATCCTGTTAATACCATGCTCCCCTTGGAGAGTTCTGGACTGGTGCAGGCTGTGTTTATGTTGCTGGGGTCCCTCTTGGTTCTGACATTACAATGGTTAAGAAAGATATAAATATACACCCAGAATGGTGTGATACATTGTTTATATATAGTGGATATTATGTGTTCTTTGTTTTTAATGTGCTCATCTTACAGGGGACAATTTGAAGAAGGGGTTCCTGACTGCATAAGGTAAATATGAGTTTCTTGCGTCCTTTATATGGATGGCATGCAGGTCAGACATGAGTGGAATCACACACACCCTCCCTCTTGTCCTAATGTTGTAATTACATAGTATAGGCAATGATCACGCATAATATTTTTGATTCTAGGTTTCACTCCCTCTGTAAACAAGGTGGGTAAGGATTACCCGCATCCCTATGTTTTTTTTCTTTTTTGTCCAGGAAGAGATTTCTGGTTAACATCCCAGGCATCAGAATGGGACCTTTTGCTGGCCAGTATTCTCAGTTAATATAGGTTTGGGAATCTATATGTCCCTGCTGGGCTGGATCCCAGTTGTGCCTTCCCCCCCATTTGGGAGATGGCTATGGCTGTGTAAGGGGAGTCTCCCCCAGCCTAAGATAACCGGTATCTCCTGTGCACAGCTGTGTGCTGTTGTAAAGAGTTTGATTAGAGTTTATAGTTTAAAGTGGTGTAGCAATCTAATATATTGGTATTTATTGAAGCCATATAAGCACCTGACTGAGTTTACATAGGAAATGGTCCCAAAGGCGTACATACTTCTGGGATTAGGCTAATTTGTTTTGGATGTGATAATACCCTGGCACCTCTCTTATTTTTATGACAGTGCTATGCTCTCTTCAATGGGCTACATAGAAAAGTTTAGAAGTTTTTCAGTGATAATGGATCATTGCTGAGGTCCCCTGTTATACATGGAATGTTAGGGGCCTTAATACTCCTATGAAATGGAAAAAAGTTTTGTCTCATTTGAAGAGGGTTACCTTCCTACAGGAGACAAAGTTAACTGGGGATGACCCTTCATACTTGGTGAAAGACTGGATTGGAATGGAAATACATGTCAGTGCCCCTTCCAAGAAAAGGGGTCTGGTCATCCTTATTCATAAACATTTTCCCTGTACATTGTTTACTTGTCATAAAGACCCACAGGGCAGATGGGTCATTACCCTAATGAACACAGTGCACGGGCCTATTCTGATGGTAAATGTTTATGCCTCTGATGAAGATGATCTCGGTTTTTAGCAGGACTTGTCCTATAGGACAGGGGCCATGAGGAGTGAGGTGTCCCTATTTTGTTGGGGGGAGACCTGAATTTGGTGCTCGTCCCTATAATAGATAAAAATGCACTGGGCAAAGACTCTCACTCAAGGAGTACCATAGCAGTGCAACATTTAATGCAGGAACATAGCTTAGTATATATTTGGCATTTGGCACATTCCAAAGAGAGAGATTATACTTTTCAGTCTGGGGTACATGGTACCTTTAGTCATCTAGATTACTGATTAGTCTCCTCCGGCATATCACAAGTCACTTTGGACTTCAGTATCCTCCCAGTGGTTATATCTGACCATGCCCCCATCCATTTATTATTTACCTGGGGCCCCAAGATAACATCTTCTCCATCATGGCATCTGGACCCATTGTTGCTCTGTGACCCTGACTTCCTGCCTTGGGTAACTAAAGAATCTGAGCTTTTTTTGCTTGAGAACCCTATTAGTGACACCTCAGTGGGTAATACTTGGGAAGCGTGCAAGGCAACGATCTGAGGCAAAATTATTGGGTTTGCCTCCCAGAGAAAGAAATTAGAGGAACATAAATTAAATGACTTGGAGAAACAACTGGCCAAAGCAGAAAACTGTCTTAAAAAATGCAAAGATCCCTTCCCTCATCCGTAAATGGGGAAAGAAGTTCTGAGGTTTAGACTGAGAGTAAACAAACTTTTATCTAGGAAAGTTGAGCTGGCCATGTTAAGAGTTAAATATGTATATTGGAAGAGGGGGGATAAATCTGGAAAGTGCTGGCATTTCAGCTGAGGAAACAACAAGCAAGCCGGCATATCACAGGCCTCCTAAATTCTGTCACTAGCATAGTTCACACTGCCCCTTCAGAGATAAATCAGATAATGTCTGATTTTTACTCACAGCTATATTCCATGTCATGCTTGGAACCCCCTGCAGATGTGCTGAAATTTTTAGAAAATCTAGCTTTGCTTAAATTATCTTCAATACAGCGGGACCTTCTTGATGCCCCACTAATGGAGGTGGAAGTCAGAAAGGCCCTGTTGTCCCTAAAGAAATGTAAAGATCCAGGGGGAGATGGATTTTCATTGGATTTCTTGCAGGTATTAGCTCCTGTACTTTCGCCCATACTCTGCAAAGTCTATAAAGAAGCTGAGGATCTGGGACACCTCCCAACAACAATGTGTGAGGCTATTATCACAATTCTACCCAAAAAAGGGAAAGACCCCACATTGGCAGGGAGCTGTAGACCTATATGCCTGATTTTGGTAGATAGCAAGGTATATGCTAAAGCTATCTCAAGTCATCTTAAACACCTCCTCCCAGACTGAATTCATCCATCTCAGGTTTGTTTTGTGCAGGGCAGATAAAGCATTGACCACGTTCAATCATTACTGAATTTAATGCACTTTGCCACTGCCCTCTCAATGCCGGCAGCCGCTATAGCTGTCAACTTTGAGAAGGCTTTTGATTCAGTAGAATGGGATTGCCTACATATGGTACTTGCTCACTTTGGGTTTGGGCCCAGAGTCTGTTCATGGGTTAATTCTATTTATACAGCCCCCATCTCCAAAGTCCTTACAAATTCTACTATGTCTGCTGCATTTCTGCTTCAGTGTGGTACCAGGCAAGGCTGTCTCCTGTTACCACTTTTATTTGTGCTGGCTGTAGAATCTTTGGCCACTGCCATATGCCAACACAAAGATATCCTGGGAATTCCAATTAAAACTACTCAGTATTCTACCCTGCTTTATGCTGATGATTTGCTTATTCCCTTAGCAGTCTTGTAAACCACACTTACTTCTTTACTTTACCTCCTCCAGAGGATTATGGAATACTCTGGGCTCAAGGTAAATCGCACAAAAACTGAAATTCTTCCCCTTAATTCCCACTGCACTCCCTAAATGATGTCAGTTTCCAATCTTACGTGGACTGATGATGGCCTGACATATATGGGGGTGAAAATATGTCCTCGGGTTGATAGGCTATGGTAGGAAAACCTGGGATTTCTCTTAGCTGAATGCAAGGAGGAATTGAACAGATGGGCATGCCTGAATCTGACTATGGTAGGTAAAATTCCAGCCATTAAGATGACCATGGCCCTGAAAATAGTTTATTTATTATCCCACATTCCTCTGGATTTACTTCAGTTTTTGTACTTCAAGATAGATAGAATGTTTCGTTCTTTCTTGTGGGACCAGAAACAACTGAGATACAGCCATAATAAACTAAGGACACATTGGAAAGTGGGAGGCTGGTGCCTTCCATGTCTGGAAGGGTACAAAATCACTTTTCAGAATGCCCAAACATTGCACTGATTCCATCCATGGTCCCCCTCTGCTCCACAATGGTTAAGTATGAAACTAGACCAGGTTAATATTTCCATTCTGGCTTCCCTTTTGTGGGTGGTACCAAGGGCAACTAGAAAAACACATTCCACTATTGGCCAACTATTTCTTACTGGAGACAATTTCACCATCTGCTTAAGATCTCCCCTATACCTATTTTACATACTCCTTTATGGCATAATCCCCAGATCACTATCACTAATAAGCCCATATACTGGTCCTCATGGGAAATTTGGGGTATCAATTATATAGCAGATCTCATGGCCCCATCTCATAAATATGTCGACACATTACACAATCTTCAAAGAAAATGGGTCCTCCTCCTGGGTGATTTCTGGAGATATTTGCAACTATGAGATGTAGTGACACAACTTTATTCGAGTCATCAGAAGGTCCCGTTGTCATCTATCACTCTCAATAAATGGCTAGTGTTAACCAGAGTTCAGGGGTCTGTTTTCTATGCACTGCTTAGGGAGTCTCTTCCTAGCCAAGCAGAAACCTCCAAAAATAAATGGGGGAAGGCCATGGGTACTACTATATCAGATGTGCAATGGATTCAGTGTTGAGCTCTGGGGTATAAAATTTACATTGATGCTAGTAGTAGAATGATACAGAATAAGCTGCTTCATTGGTGGTATAGGACACTTGTTGTGCTGCATAGGCTTAAATTGCTAAGAGATGACTCATGTTGGCGGTGCCAACAAGAGGGAAGGGATCTGTTGCATATTGTATGTCATGTCCATTTATTCAAGAATTATGTAGCAAAATATGCTAGCTGGGTGAGGAAGTACTGGGTAAACATATACCCTTGTCACCTTCATTAATGTTGCTTGGGATTAGACCAGTGCAGTGCAAGCTATCAAAAACAGAGTTTAAATGGTATATGTTGTTATATATGCAGACCAAGCACTTGCTTCGTAGTGCTTGGTGTACCCCTTGGATCCCTGAAGTGGGTGACATTGTTAACTCCATCTGCAATATATTTGAAATGGAAAGGTGATCTTCAGTCACTAAGCCCTTAGGGGGTGATTTTAATAATGTGTGGGCACCATACATGACATATTTTGCTCCAAGAGCGGGGATAGGGTAGGCAGGTCTCTGGGATGAATAAATGAGGTGCTTTTCTCAGGCAACAATCAGTATTCAACATTTACCCAAGCTTGGTAGGTGCTTTGTTAATTTGTTCTGTTAAATGATACAACTGTTAAGTTGTTGTAAATAGTTGTTTTTTTGTACTTGATGTTACCATGGTACTTTGGGTATATCTGTTTCCTTTTCAGATGGTGAAAGGTGCAAAACCACATGGAGGTAAGAAATCTGGATCACATTATTTGCATTGATATATTGATCAGACTTTGTTGTCTTCAGTGTGGTTCTGTTCTCTCCTCAGAAGTGTGGGATATTTAAGCTTGCCATTAAAAGGCATGCTAGGTTGTCCAGGGACCCAGCCAGGAATGAAAGGCAGAATATGGGGGGAGGGGAAGGGACTACAGGGGAGGGTGAGGGGCTATGACATCATATGGGTGTCATATGACCAGGCACGGAGCTTGCTGGCCATTGGCTAAGGGGAAGGGCCTAGTGGGGTCCTGATCAGGGGTCCTTAGGGGCTACTTAAGGGCATGTAATCCTCAGTAAGCCCTCTTTCTTGCTGTTAATTTAAACCTACAGCACATTGCTGGCAAGCTAAGATAAGGCATTAAGGCATGGGGGCCTTTGTTTTCTGGGAGGCACCCAGGCTGGAGGTGTTTGGGGGGAATTTCAAAATGATGCTTTGTTACATGCTTTTGTAAAATCTCTGCAGTTTGCAGCTAAAGCTTGGTACAGATGCACATCTGGTTGTTGTGGTTGTTGGGCCCAGGCTGAGGGCCTTTTTGTCTCCCTGATGCACCCCAACATGTGTATGGTTTTGTTTCCAAAGGATGGTGTGGAACAAGCAGTCAGAAAGGTAATTTGTGCTGGAGGCATTGTTGGGGGAGAAGCAGTGAGGTGGAGTAATATCAATGGGCTGCAGTGGCCCAGAGCCAGAAGGTTTCATATGTGGTGTTTTGTGGAGAAATCGAGTCAGAAGTTTATTTGGTGCTGGAGGCATTGATGTGGGAGAGGCAGAGAGGTTGAGCAATATCACTGGGCAGCTGTGGCCCAGAGCAAGAAGGTTTGCATATGTGGGTTTTTTGTGTGGAGAAATCAGGGTCCCAGACCCACCGCAGCATGTGGTTTTTGGTCATTCAAAAAAATCAAAAAACTAAGTAACTGATGCAAGTGGAGTGTTTGGTTCCCTTGGTGAATGCAAGGGCTGGAGCGAGGTTTTATGGTTGGTACCGGTCAGGGTACATGCCTCAGAGAGGGCAGTGCTGCACAGAGCAAGCAAGAAGGTGGGGGCAGCAAGCATGCAACACAGCATGGGGGAGGGGTGCAGAAAGCTGGATGGCATGGTGCGAGTGTGAGGTGCACCGCCAGGAGGTGCACTGGGTGAGGACCTTAGCGGTCCAGATTTCCTGCAAGCTGGAGTATGGGGAATGAGCAGCAACAGGCCATTATCTGGGGAGGGGATGGCAGCAATGAGGCCAGGATACAGAGCTGGGACAAAGGAGTCCAGACCACGTGGCATGGCCGCCATCTTTGGGCCGGGTGGGGGAGCATGCAATCGGCATTTCAGAGGACTGGGAGGCCAGGATACAGCTTGGGGGGCTTCTGCAGGCCCGACCGTATGGGCAGCCACTAAAGTGGGGCTATGGGGATTTGGTCACAGCACTGGGACAATTTGTGGGGCCATGAGGCTTGGATAATCATGGAGACCGGGGAGTCCCAGCCGTGTGGCATGCCCTCAGGTTTCTGGGCTTGGGGGATCACCACGGTGACAGGCTGTTTCTGAAGACCAGTAGGCCAGAATACAGGGCAGGGGAAGATAGGCCTGACAGTGTGGGCGGCCGCCATTGTGGGGCTGAGGGATGCAATACAGAAACAGGCCATGGTTGGGCCAGGAGGCCTGGATGCAGTTCAGGGCCTTGGGAGGCCTGACCGTGTGGATTTGGCTGCCATTTTGGGGCCAACAGGGGACCATGACATGGGAACAAATTTGGGGGCCCAATGCAGCCACAGAGAGTGCCTACAGGGGGAGCGGGCCTAATTGGGGGCCCAGGCTAGCCGGAGTGGTATGGTGGCAAATAATATCAGAATGCAGGGCAGACATGAAAGCCGCTTAGGGGGACACAGTGCTGTGCAGTGTGGATGGGGATGGGGGCTTATTTAGGCCCTGCAGTGGGACCACTGCTCCACCAGTCTTGGGGATGGGGGGACAACAGGGAGTGGGATTCCCTGCAACAAGGATATAGGAAAGCTTGGTTGCTAGGGTGAAGGGTTTTTTTCTGGATTGCCCAATATCAGGCATGGAGGGGCATGACAGGAGAAGGATGTTGCTGTGAGGGGCCCCCCTGAGCACGGTGGAAGGGGCCATGAGAGCCAGGGTGGTTCAGTCCTGTCTGGCACAGTGAGGCAGTAGACAGTAGGCCAGACAGCATTGGGGTCTGTGGAGGTCCAGTCACGTAGTGCAGCAGCCATGTTGGCCCCACAGGCCAGGCAGCAGCGCTGGGGGGGGGAGATTGGTCCAGCAGGTAGTCCTGGCAGAAAGACAAAAAAAAGGAAAGATAAACAAGTAAAGGGCATTGGGGCACCTCCTTGCATTAGGTGGTGTGCCGTGCCCACCTGGGGTTCCCACCTCGCCACCAGAGGAAAAGCTACACGCCTGTCCTTGGAAGCAACCCACAATTCTGTTACTGCAAATTAGCAGACCCTGAGGCTTTCTTCCCCTGTTGAAACTGCCGCCCAGGATCCTCCGAACTCCGGTTCATTCCAGGGCCCAGAAATCTACAGAACCACTCACAAGCCATATACCCCCTTTGGTGTGCCATGCCCACCTGGGGCTCGCACCTTGCTGCCAAAGGAAAAGCTACAAGCCTGTCCTGGGAAGCAACCCACAGTTCTGCTACTGCAAATTAGCAGACCCTAAGGCTTTCTTCCCCTGTTGAAACTGCCGCCTGGGATCCTCCAAACTCTGGTTCATTGCAGGGCCCTGAAATCTACAGAAACAACCAAAAGCCATATACCCCCTCAGGTACATTGGCCACTGCCATATGCCAACACAAAGACATCCTCAGGTACGTTGGTATTTGGCGCCTTTGGACATTCTGAATTTTCAGTGCCAACACTCTGATTGGAGGATCTCAGCCTCACTGACTTCTTCCTGCTGGTCTCCATTTTACCTTGCTTCATTGGAGATGTTTATCAGCATTGCTGACCCTGGGACTATCCTTTTTTGTAAAGCAAGAATTTCATCTTTTTTTGTGTACTTTCTCATTTGCAAATTATACTACATAGCCACTAGAGGGCTACAACAGCTGTCTTTTCTGTTAAAGAGGCAACACATTATATTTTCTACTTCCTCTTCTGCTCTAGTGGACCTGGGATACCTCTCTTTCTGAGGACCAACCCCAGGGTTTTTCTGCCTGTTTCTCAGGCCGAACCATGCTCATCCACTAAGGCTGCAAGACTTGAATGCCTGCCCCCACTCCCATTTTGTTCTGGTGGAGCAGGGCAGGAAACAGAAATGAAAGCTACAGACCAATCTTGCCACACTGGATTGCAGCCTTGAACCACCTCACTGGCTCAGCTGCAAAGAGTTGCTCCACAGGTACGTTCAGTGCCAAAACCGCCTCTCAGCCAACAAAAGGATCTTGAACTTATGACACCTGATTGCTGATCGGTCTAGGTTTCTAGTGACTTTTACTGCCGGCTGTTGTGGCATTTAGATCTACCATGGGAAGTTACAGCTGGTTGCTAGGTGTGTCACTAGCTTTACTAGAACTCAGCTCAATTCTTCAGAACCCTCATCCCTCCCTAAAGTGGAATGACCCTTGTGCTTCTCCCTGTCCTGCGTTCAACAACTCCTTTCAGGTAGCCATTCTTGACTATTGGGTGTCTTAGCTGTCTCTGCCAGGGAATGGGACATCTCCAGAGCTGTCTCTGCAGATTACACCCCCATCCAGGCTCAAGACTTCCTACTCATGGAAAATTCCTGCCAGGACACTAGTGGCTGCAGCACTAGGTCAGTATAACACCAGGAGTGGGTACAGGCCTACCCATCAACACCGCCTCCCCTACCACCCAAAAATAGTGTTTACAAATTACAGTTCACTGCCTTAAAAAGAATCCTGTTTCTTTTACTATTGTGCTCAGGCAATGTTGAACTCAACCCAGGACCATTAGACACCCTTGCTTCTCCATCAGACCTGACAGGTATTAAAGGAATGTCTTTTATGTATCTTAATGCCTGTAGTTTGCTGAAAAAGTTTACCCTTATCCAGGCTTGAGTGAGCCACACCCTACCTGATGTCCTAGTGATCACTGAGACCTGGCCAGCCACCCCAGACAATGAAATCAATATCCCAAATTACTTACTCTTCTGAGCGGATAGGCAATCAAAAGGAGGTGGGTGGCAATTTATGTAAGGGACAAATACTCAGCCGCATGCATAGATGCATCATCCTCCCTCAAAGAATTTGAGTGCTTGACCCTAAAGATCGATCTTTCTCCTTCCAGTGCACTCTGTGTAATAGGCTGCTACAGGCCCCCTTCTGCCGGGCCTCATCTCCTGTCTCACCTCAGTTCTGTACTGAGGCTCAGTTCCTTGGAAACCATTATTCTTGGTGACCTGAACTATGATTGGCTATCAAGTGCATCAGCTCCCTTGAAATCCTTTTGTGACACTCTAGGGCTAGTGCAACTCATTGGCACGCCTACTCACCCAAATAAAAAGAACCTTAACAACAGCTCCCTCTTAGATGTCATTTTGGTTAGCAAGCCACACCTGTTCTTTCATGTTGGAACATTTTTCTCAGACATTAGCGATCATTGTATAATCACTACCATTAGATCCGTGCACAACCCACAGTTTGTGGCAAAGTTCTCTATCAAGAGGTGCAAATGCAACTTCGATTTGTTTGCATACGTCCATGACTTGAAACATTCACTGCAATGGCAGGAATTCTTCCTAGCCAAAACAGTTAACAGGACATATACTATTTTTTACGATATTTTAAGTGAGGCTTTAAATAAGCATGCACCCTTGGTTAAGGTGCAGGTCAGGAGCAGCACCTGCCATTGGTTCTCACCTGAGCTCAAAGCTTCCCTGTTAGAAAGGGATACTTTATGGAAAAAAGCCCTAAGAAGCAAGAACGACTTGGATTGGTGTCTTTTTAAGAGAGCACGTAACAAGTGCACCAAGTTGGTCAGAGTAGCCAAGGCCACCTACTATTGTTCGGAGCTAGCCTGTGCCTCAAGAAATCCTTCAAAGCTCTGGAAAACATTAAAAGACATGTCTGGACATGCACCTGGTAATTCCATTCCAGTAAAAATTAAGTTAGGTGGCAGCGTTATCTCTAACCGATCGGAGATATTGGAAGCCCTCAATAACCATTTTGCAATGGCAGGGCTAGCATTTTATGCTTCCCCAGCCAATGACCTCCGCACAGCTCAGGGCCCACCAACCCACAAGTCCCCCTCTACCGAGGAGGCCTTCTTCCTCCTGCCTGCCTCTCTAAAAGAGGTGGAAGACCTACTGCTGCAACTGGACACCAGGAAGGGAGCAGGGTCTGACTTCATTGAGCCATACTATCTGAAATGTGCCTACTATGTGCTTGCAGTGCCAATCACCCACCTATTCAACATGTCACTCTTCCAGGGTAGCCTCCCCCTTCAATGGAAAATAGCCCATGTCATCCCTCTATTAAAAGCAGGCGACCCCTGTGATCTAAATAATTACAGACTGATCTCCCTCCTTCCCATCCTGTCTAAATTACTAGAAAAAAAAGTGTGTGGCCAGCTAGGGGTATACTTAGAATACAGAAGCTTTTTAAACCTGGTTCAGTCTGGATTCAGAGCAAAGCACAGCACCATAACAGCCCTAGCTAAGATGACCAGTGATTGACGCCTAGACCTTGACAACAAGAAGCATGTCTGTGCCATTTTTTTGGATCTTAGTAAGGCATTTGATACAGTCAATCACACAGCCTGCTTCTTTCCTCCCTAAGTACCTTAGGCCTGGACCATAAATCTATGTGCTGGTTTGCAGACTACCTTGGAGAATGGAAACAGCAGGTTAAAGTTGAAGGTGATCTTTCTCCATTAAAACGTATGCTGAGGGGCATGCCCCAGGGCTCTATCCTTGGTCCCCTCCTTTTTGCAGTCTACATTAACAACATCAATGACCCCATCAAAAAAGCCAACATCCACTTACTCGCGGATGACACTGTATTGCACTTGAGTTTTCTCACGCCAGAAGCCACCTGAGAAGCCCTCCAAGCTGAATTTAACCTTCTACAATACCAGTTCATAAACAAAAAGCTTTTGCTCAATGTGAAAAAGACAAAAGCCATACTCTTCTCCCCCTCCTTGCATGCGGCAATTCCTGCCCGGGGGGGAGCTATCGCACAAATTACCACTGTTCTTGGAGAAACACTAGAGTATGTAGCTAAATTCGAATGCAATCATAAACTTTCTTTCACCGACCATCTCGAAGAAACTACAGAAGAAACTAAGGCAAAGATTAGGACTATTCTACAGAATTAACCACCTGCTCACAAAGGAGGCCAATATTCAACTGGTTCAAGCTACCTTCCTATCTTTAATAGATTACATGGACCTGCTCTACAGCCACTGAACTGCCTCTGCACTGGCTAAGTTGGACACCCTCTACCACAGAGCTATCAGGTTCATTACTGGCCTTCCACTTTCCACACACCACAGCTCCCTGTACTCATCATTAGGTTGGACTTCCCTTCACTATAGAAGGAATAAAAATGGTGCCCTATGGGCTTTCAGAGCGGTGACCAACAAGCTCCCCTCATATATCTCAGATTGTATTCTCCGGAGTGTGTTAGGCACCTACGCTCTAAGGAGCCATTCCCTAATTGCCCTCCAAGTTCCAAGGGTCAAAACTCATTTTGCCAAAGCTGCTGTAAGCTTCTCTTTACCCACATTGGGGAATGGTTTACAAAGGAACTTGAAGCTAAGCTGCCCTGTTAGCCTGAATATCTTCAAGGTGCTCTACAATTGTTACATGAAAGCACCTTGCAAATGTTTTCCTCACCGCTAGCCCACTAATTCTGCAACTCCCCCTTTCCATCCTGATGCTCACCATGTTTCTACCCCGGCCCTCACTCCTTCTCTATTAACTCTTTCTGCTGCACCCACCCTTCCCTATCCTCTCCAGCCTGGCTAAAGTCCCACCCCATCCATAGTACTGTCCCAATTATCTACCCCTCCTCCATCATTATCATAATAAACAAGTACACAACAGCCGTCATCATGTTCTGTGGTTTTAGCCCAATTTTTCCCTCAGTCATTGGTAATATATCCCTCCTCTTCTTTGCCTCTCTAACCTGCCACCCCATACATGGCCTCTTTCCCCTATATGTGTAGTTGCCGGCTGCCTCACTCGAAAGATCTCTGCTTATAACCCCTGTATGCCTATGGTTGATTGTACATCTGATGACTTCTTTAATTGTAAAATAATGCTTTTTTTAATTTATTTCAACCTTGTACTGTACTGTATACACTGTATATATTTTTTCTTCATTGTATATTATTGCTTTTTGTATACCTGCTTCTGTACTGTACTTTGATGTATTCATGGCCAGGTCCACCTTGCAAATGAGCCTTGCTCAATGGTGCCCACCCAGATAAATAAAGATTTTGATTGATTGATTAAATGGCATGGACTACCTATGGGTGGCAGGTTCCCAGTGGGGGCTATAATTCAAACAGGGGGTCTTGGTCATGTATGGTTCAAGCTGGTAATCCTCATGGAATGGCTGAAGGATGGGGGCAGGTGGTGGGTGGCAGGCTTATGATATGATCATGTGTTGTGTATTGTACAGCCTAGGCATGCAGCAGCAGAGATAGCACCCAAAAGAACACCATCATCCAGTGCCACCATGTTGGCCCAGGCAGCAAAACTCATGACACAGATGATGGAGCTTGAGGAGGTGGCTAAGAAGATGAAGGCAGAGGAGAAGGTCCAGAAGAAGTGGAAGGGGTGAGACAAGAGGGCCAGCACTGGGAAGGCAATCAAGAGACCAAAGAGGGCAGGACACAGCCCCACCGGCATTGCCCAGGGGGGTGGTGACCCCATTCCTGCCCCAGCAGGACCACAGCCAGATGGTGGTAAGGACGATGTGGATATGAACAATGAGACACATTTGAAGGAATACATTGAGGGTTTGCTGGGGGACATGGGTGAGGACAGGGTTTCAAAGATGGAGCAGGCCTTACAGGCCATCAAAGAAGGGGGCAGGTCAGGCACAACTGGGGAGGGCATCATGGGGGGAATGTGGAAGCTGTACGAGGGACTGCCAGGTTTCACACTGGGTGACCACATGCCATCCTTGATAAAGGAGAAGATCTGAAAAGGGGCGTATGTTGACATTTTTGGATTGGTGGATGAGGAGATGGCCAAAAAGTATGAGCAATGGGAGTTGGTAGACAAGTCGGAGATGGTGATGGCATTGGCTGTGGTAGGGCACAAAGCCGAGGAAACCAGGTTCAAGGGGAAGAGCATCAATATGTGGCAGGCAGGTTTCCTGATTTATAATGCATTGGTGTTGGAGAAATAGCCAGACCTGGCAATCCTACTAGTGACCTATATGGCGATCATCAGAGATGCCTATAAGGTGAAGCTGGGCTTCGGGTGGCTTAAATATGATGATGCTTTTTGGAGGAGAATGGTAGTGAAGGGTGACCTGAGGTGGGGTTGCACCCATGGTGAGTTATGGGTAGGACTCTCTCGGGTCCAGTGGGGGGGCAGATGGCAGAACAGGTAAAAAGGTTAGCACCAGCCCAGGGAGGCAAGGCCTGCTGGGCTTTTAACAGGGTGTTGTGTACGTGGCCTAGCTGCAAGTTTAGGTACATCTGCTCGTGGTGCGGGGGGTCACATCTGGCAATGACCTGCAGGCAAGGGGGTGAAAAAACAAGCCAGGCCAATGTGTGGCTCCATGACCAGCCCTTTTGGGATGGAAGGAGGAAAAGAGGAGCTGGGGGGGCCATGGGAGAGGTGGATATAACCCCAACTATGGCTGGAATTAGGTTAGCACAGGGGGAGGGGAGGTGGGGCTATGCCCTGGCCTACACCCCCATAAAGCTAGGGGTGGTGGATGCATGGATAAAAGAATACCCCAACAGGAGAGGAGCCAAGCTGCTGAAATTGGGTTTTTGTGGAGGTTTTCCCCTAGGCTTCGAGGGGACATGGGTGGGGATGTGTGCTAAGAATTTGGGTTCTGTAAAAGGGAAGGAGGACATAGTCTGGGTGAAGATCTAGAAAGAGGTCAGGGCAGGGAGGGTGGAGTGACTGCTGCATGAACCCCCCTGCAGGCAGTTCTGGATGTCACCCTTAGGTGTGGTGCCCAAGAAGCAAGCGGTGGTGTTCCAACTCATACACCACCTGTCCTACCCAGATGGTGGGGACAGTGAATGGGGGGATCCTGGAGTCACTGAGCATGGTCTCTTATGCCTCCCTAGACCAGGTGGTGGAGTTGATCTGGGCTGCAGAGGGGGCCTGGCTGGCAAAAACGGACATCGCGTCTGCATTCCATCTGTTGCCAGTCTGCTAGGTGGACTGGGACCTGCTCAGTTTCCAATTCATGGGCGGATTGTATTTTGACAAGGCCATGCCCATGGACTTCTCAGTGGCATGCTCTACCTTTGAGGCATTCAGCTCATGGGTGTAATGGGTAGTTGGGCATAGGTATGGGCACAGGAGGGTAGTCCATTACCTGGATGATTTCCTGTTGATCGGGGCCAGCCGGGCAGAGGCCCAAGGGATGTTGGTGGACTTTAGGGACATGTGCAGGACCATAGGGATTCCCCTGGCAGCAGGGAGGTTTGGAGGGCTTGGCCCACAAGCTGGAGTTCCTAGGGATTGAGGTGGACATGGAGAAGGAGTGTTTTCAGCTGCCAGGGGACAAGGTGGCATGGTTAAAGGGGTTGCTAGCACTAATGGGGAGAGGAGTAGAGTGCCGCTGGTACAGGTACAACAACTGCTGGGGCAACTTAATTTTGCCTGCAAGGCCATAAGCCTAGGCTGGGCTTTTATGAGAAGGTTGGGGAGGGTCACGGGTAGAGTGAAGCAACCACATTACTGGGTGGACATCAGTAAAGGGGTGAGGGAGGATCTGCAGGTTTGGGATGATTTTCTGGAGTCATACAAGGGGGTGACTTTCTGGCAGGAGGAGTGGGCCTGCAGTTTGGACATGGAGCTGTACACAGATGCAGCTGAGGGTCTAGTGATGGGGGCCTACTTCGGAGGAGAGTGGATCACGGAGGAGTGGCCAGCCCACTGGCATGAATGGGGTGGACCAGGGACATCACATTCCTTGAAATCTTCCCAATATGGGTGGCTTTGGAGATTTGGGGTGACCGGATGGTGGGGTGACGCATCTTATTTCATTGTGACAACAAGAGGGTTGTAGAGGTGATCAATAGGCAGAGCGGCTAGATGGAATCAGTGGGGCGGGTGCTAAGGTGCATGGTAATGTTGGGCCTGTATTTGAACTTGTCTTTCAGGGCTCAGCACATTAAAGGGACACGGAATGAGGTGGCTGACTGTCTTTCTCATTTTCTGATGGAGCGGTTCCGAAAGTTGGAACCACAGGCCGCACCTGCCCAGACCAGAGTCCCAGACTGGCTGTGGGAGGTTGGAGGGAGAAAGCCAGGGCCTTTAATAGAGGGTCATGGTCGGCCAACACCCTGAAGGTCTATGAGGGGGCTTGGGAAAGCTTCCAGGCATTTTGGTCCCGGATGGGCTGGGAGACAGAGGCACCAGACCAAGAAGAGCAAGTCATGCAGTATGTAGTAGACAAATGGGAGGAAGGGGTGGCTCATGCCACCATGGGGGTCCAGCTGGTGGGTATCAGCTGGATGTGCAGAGACCAGGAGTGGGGGGATGCCACAGGCAACCAGGCCATCAAGCGGATGGTCACGGGTTGGAAGAGGGAGCAGGGCAGGAGGCAGGATGGAAGAAGAAGAGCCATAATGGGGGCCCTGCTCATGAAGATGGTAAAGGCATTGGACCATGTTTGTCACTCAGCAAGTGAAGCCTGTCTGTTTAGGGCCATATTTGCTGTCATGGCAAGGGGGTTTTCAGGGTTGGAGAGGTGGTGGTGCCCAGGAAGGGGGTAGCTGCCACGGGTTTTCAGGAGGAGAATGTGAGGGTGGAGGCAGATAAGGTGGTCATCTGGCTGCATAGGTCCAAAATGGACCAGCGGGGTAAGGGCACCGCAGTTGAGATGCGCAGACAGGCAGGTGAGGGAGTCTGTACAGTCCAGGCCATAATGGAATATAGTGGGGTGTGAGGCCGCATGGCAGGGGCCTGGTTCATGCATGGGGACAGGTCCCAGGTGAAGGGGTTCCAGGTGGGGGCAGTACTGAAAAAGGCAGTGGCATTCATGGGGGAGAACCCCAGCAATTTTGCCCCATACTCTTTCAGGATTGGGGTGGCCTCAGAGGCAGCTGCTATGGGAGCAGGGGAGGATGAGGTCCAGTAGGTGGGGAGATGGACATCGAACTGTTATAAGAGGTATGTGAGGTGTTGACATTGGCTAATTGGTGTTCCTTTTTCTCTTCCCACAGTAGGTTCCAGGTGTGGATTGTGGGGCACTTATTCATCTATTGGGCAGAGAGATTTGCAGCCATCATGAGGATAGGGCCACAGTTGCACCCGGGAGTGGAACAAACCAGAGTGTGGTGAAGGGGCCTGAGAGGCATGAGGTGGTTGCAGCTGCTTCCCCTGTTGGAGGAGCTTCCGGTGTGCTGAGCCAGCCTGGATTGTATCATTGTACATTTGGGGGGCAATGACCTGGGGACAGTGCCATGGGGATCCCTGTTGAGGGACATAATTGCAGATCTGGAAAAGATGAAGTATTGGTGGCCAAGGGTGGTGATCAGATGGTCTGAGATCACCTCCCAGAGGGTATGTTGGGGACCAAAAGGGCCTAAGGCAATAGAGGTGGCATGAAAACACCTGAACAGGAAGGTGGCCAGGGTGGTGATCAAGATGGAAGAGATTCACATTCAGCACAGCGACATTTCCTATGAGCATGAGGCAGTGTACCAGGCAGATGGGGTTCACCTGACAGAATTCAGGATGGGCCTGTTTCTCTGGCCTTTTGGGGAGCTAGTCTGTGAAACCAACAAGAAAGGCTTGAGGGGTTAACCTGCAAGGGGGGATCCCCATCTTCCATTGCAAGCTGGAGATGGGTCAGTGGAAGGGGTTGTGAGCAAGGGAAAAAAAGGGGGGACAGACAGAGGGGCAAGGGGGTAGGTACCATGGGCTGGGGACAAAAGAACCCAGGTGTGGGAGTAATGGGGAGTGGGAAGGATATAGAGCTAGGGGGTGGATCGCTGTGTCCACACCTAGTGTGGGGAGTGGTCTGGGTAAGTGTGGTACCAATTTATGATGATGAAAAAGGGGGGGCAGGATCACAGTGTCTGTACCCTGAGAAGCAATGGTGAAAGAGGAGGAACACAAGAGGAAGAACCACTAGGGGAAAGACTGGACTGTTATGTCCTAGAAGTGATATGAGACTGTTATGTCCGAAGTATAACAATGATTGTTAGAATTGAAGTTTATGTAAACTGATGAATATAAATTATGTCTTTTAAAATAAATATTGTCAGTGAGCATCCAAAAAGTGACAAAACAGTTTGGTCTGAGTTATTTCTAGGTGGGGATCCAGGGACATTTAAGCTTGCCGTTAAAAGGCAAGCCAGATTGTCCTGGGACCCGGCCAGGAATGAATGGCAGAATAAGGGGGGAAGGGACTACAGGGGAAGGGGGAGGGGCTATGGCATCATAGGGGTGTCATACGACCAGGCATGGAGCTCACTGGCTATTGGCTAAGGGGAAGGACCCAGCGGGGTCCTGAGCAGGGGTCCTTAAGGGCTACTTAAGGGTATGTAACCCTCAGTAAGCCCTCTTCTTGCTGTATAATTCCCCACCCACCCTCCCCTGCAAGAAAGAGGGGGAATATGAGCCGTGACATGGTGAAGGTGAGGCACAAGGTGGAAGTGTCCTCTGAGGGGTTCAGCGTGCACAGGTGGGGCCGCAGGCCGCAGATGGTGCCAAGTTCCAGGGGGCTAGGTGGGATCCCACTGATGGTGCCAGGAAATGGGGAGTGCAATGGAAGGGAGGAGAAGGGGTTGTGAGCAAGGGGAAAAAGGGGGGCAGGCAGAGGGGTTAGGTACCACAGGCTGGGGACAAAAGAACCCAGGTGTGGGAGTAATAGGGAGGGGGAAGGATATAGAACTAGGAGGTGGATCACCATGTCCACACCTAGTGGGGGGGAGTGGTCCGGGTAAGTGTGGTACCCATTTATGATGATGAAAAAGGGGGTGGCTGGATCACAGTGCCTGGACCCTGAGAAGCAATGGTGAAAGAGGAGGAACACAAGAGGAAGAACCACAAGAGGGAAGAATGGACTGTTATGTCCTAGAAGTGATATGAGACTGTTATGTCTGAAGTATAACAATGATTGTTAGAAATTAAGTTTATGTACATTGATGAATATAAATTGTGTCTTTTAAAATAAATATTGCCAGTGAGCATCCAAAAAGTGACAAAACAGTTTGGTCTGAGTTATTTCTGGGTGGGGATCCAAGGACAAGTACCTATTGTTATATATTTCTCTGTATATCTACCGATAGGATGTACGTTTACTTTCTTGTTCTCTGTATCATCCACTCATATGATTTATTTAGGACAATAGGCTTTCTGTTTTGACTCTTGTAATGCAATGGTTTACAATTTTATGTTTGTGACTTGTAAAAAATTGAAACCCCAATAAAAATCTTAAACCACATAAAAAAAAATAACACCTGTCTCTGTTTATAAACTAAAAATACTTTTTGTGGTTATTTTTATTACTTATATGTCTGTAAAAGAAGCCACTGTCTCTACAGATAAGAAAGAGAGCACAGAGCACTTTCACTTTTATTTATGAAATATAGCATGACCGAGCACTGTAAATGAAGCGTTTACATTTCTCAAGCCGCCAACTCGATCGCTTTCCTCTCGCTACAGTCAGTGGCTTATTTTACAGCAACCAAAGTAAAACTAATATAAAAGACACTCTTTTTTGCATTTCTGAACACTGGGGGTCTTACTTTTAAACTTCTGGCAGCTCTTCACTTATGGTAATTTACAGACTTATTCATGCTATAGTTCATAAATAAAAGTAAAAGTGCTTTGTGCTCACTTTCATATCTGTAGAGACAGCAGCTTCTTTTGCAGATTCGTAAGTAAAAAACCAATCCAAAAGCCAAAGTTTTCTTAACTTTTTGAACAGAGACTGGCTTATTTCAATGTTTTGGAAGCCAGTCATGTACAAGTGCTGTGAGCACTTGGTTACACTGCAGAAGAGCAATAAAAGTTAAGTCTTTCTTTTACAACACACTCAGAAAGTGGCAGTATCCACTAGATAACCTTTTAAAATTATGTTTTATTTAAAAATTATGGCAGGATCAACCATATGATTGTGTACACTGTGGGACTGGTATATTCATTTAGTTATGCCTATGCGTATAGAAGCCTGAATGCCAGCTGTGTCTGTGTGTGTAGCTGCCTATCTGTGCCAGGTGTGGCATGATCTCACTGCTGGTGAGAAGGTTTGGAGGGTTGGAAAGTAGTTCAGGCATGCAGTCATACAGGGAGGCATGCAGTCATTGAGGAATAATGCCTGGTCATGTGACATGTATCATCCAATCAGGATACTGGATTTTCATTGATTTTTCTTACCCCAAAAAATGCACTAATGCTCCACTTAGGGTTCAACTTAACACCACAAAAGTAGGGAAATGTGACATTAAGGTTTTCAACCCTAACTCCCCACCCCCAGACAGCAAAAGGACAATATTAAACAAACAAGACCAGACAGCCATCATTAGTAAGGAAAACAACATACAGTACAACTGTTTCCAGATGACACAAATAGAGTAGTTCTGATGTACTACATTTGCAGATTTGTACTGTATCTGCAACATGCACACCGCAAGATGTACATACTCACTTGTTACTTCAGATAGAAATCCATGATACTCAAATCACAGCACTCCTTCTGTGTGCAGAAGCACATGCCCTTGCAGCCACAGATACCAATCCACAGCATCCATATTACAAGAGTTATTTTCTCTGCAGAAATGCAGGCACCTATAGGACCAGCACTTTTGAGGCCTCAGGTACTCATGAACACTGTAATACAATCTTCTGAAGAAGCAAGTGCAAGATATACACACACCGAACTCTGGCTGCTGAAGCAGAGACACCACAAAATCTATGATAGCAAAACTGTAACAGTATTTCTGTCTGGATAAGTACAGGCCCCTGAGTGGCTTACACCTTTTCAACCAAAGGCTTAAGACATAAACACCAGCATCTTGCTCCAGAATAAGGATAAAATTCCAGTACCTCAAAAAGAAAGGAAATTATTTGCAAAAAAAAAAAACTGCGTTAATGCACCAGTTAGTATTCAAGTCAATACCACAAAAATGTGGAAATGTGGCATTACGGTTTCCAACCCATATGCTTCCACGCAGGAAAAGGAAATAAATTAGGGTTTTGGGTCTCCGGATGCTTGTTGAATCAGTGATGGGGTCTTCCTTGAGGTTATCAACCTTAATTGCCACCCCACTCCCTAAGCAAATACATCAGATGTGAGCTCCTTTCTTCACATAGTGCTCATAGGGCCCTGTGTGAAGAAAGCTGCAACAGATTCTGTGGGCAATGTGTGTTGAGTAGAAATGGGCCAAGTTGGAAAACTTTGCTCCACAAATTAAAATTAGGAATTTGCTGTGATACATGAAGTTAATCTGCTGGGTGAACTCCAACTTCACCTTAATCTGGTAACTTCACTGAGTGCGAAGTTGACCACTTCACTAGTGGATTAAAACTTCACCAACTTAGCTGATGAGTTCAAACTTTACCCCACCTTTAAACTTCTCCTTATGCCATCTTGCCCATAACTTCTTATTCCCTCCTGCCCATAACTTCTTCTTACTCTATCCTGCCCACAAACTTCTCCCTTACACCTCTTAACCATATTCTCACTCCTCTTCTGCCCATAACTTCATCTCTTTAGATATGTCTCCTGCCCTAAACCTCTCCTTACTCTCTCTCCTGCCCATAACTTCTACTTACATATCTGGAGGATGCAAGGAGAAGTTCAGGGCAAGATGGACTAAGAAGTTCATGAGCAGCAGGGAGTATGGAAAAGTTATGAGCAGGAGGGTGTATAGAAAGGTTATGAGCAGGAGGGAGTTAGGAGAAGTTATAGGCAAGTAGGCCTAAGGAAAAGTTATGGGCAGGATGGAGTAAGGAGAAGTTATGGGCCAGAGCAATATGTAAGAAGAGGTTATGGGCAGAAGGGAGTAAGGAGAAGTCAAGGGTAAAAGGGCAAAAGGAGAAGTTATGGGCAGGAGGGGTAAGGAGAAGTTATGGGCAGGAGGGCATAAGGAGAAGTTATGAACAAGAGGGCATAAGAAGAAGTTACGGAAGAGAGATATGTAAGCAAAAGTTATGGGCAGGAGGGAATAAGGAGAAGTTTATGGGCAGGAGAGATACCTAAGTAATAGTTATGAGCAGAAGGGAGCAAGGAGAAATTATGGGCAGGAGAGATATATAAGGCGAAGTTATAGGCAGGAGGGAGTAAGGAAAAGTTATGGGCAGGAGGGCATAAGGAGAAGTTATGGCAGGAGAGATATGTAAGGAGAAGTTATGGGCAGGAGAGAGTAAAGAGAAGTTATGAGCTGGACAGCATAAGGAGCAGTTATGGGCAGGAAAGATATTTAAGGTGAAGATATATCAGAAGGAAGTAAGGAGAAGTTTATGGGCAGGAGAGATATGTAAGTAGTAGTTATGGGCCGGAGGGAGTAAGGAAAAGTTATGGACAGGAGGGTATAAGGAGAAGTTATGGGAAAGATAGTGGAAGGAGATGTTATGGGTGGAGAAATATGTACAGAGAAGTTATAGGCAGAAGAGAGTAAGGAGAAGTTATGGGCTGGAGGGTATAAGGAGAAGTTATTGGCAGGAGGAAGTAAGGAGATTTTTATGGGCAGAAGAGCTATATAAGAAGAAGTTATGGGCAGGAAGGAGTTAAGAGAAGTTATGGGCAGGATGGCATAAGGAGAAATTTATGGACAGGAAGGAGTAAGGAGACATTATGGGTAGGAGGGCATGAGGAGAAGTTATGGACAGGAGGAAGTAAGAAGAAGTTTATGGGCAGGAGAGAGTAAAGAGAAATTACCAGCAAAGTTCTGCAACTGGCAAAGTTACATGCAAAGTTACCAGTGAATTTGCCTATGTGAATTTCCAAGCCTATAGGAAATCTTTGTGGACTGTTCTGTGGAGGTGGATTTGCAGCCTAGCCAAAACTTTGCAAGTGAATTCAAACTTTGCCCCTCTCTAGTGGTGAGACATACTTTTCTACCTTTGAAGACTGTATCACTATAAGACCCTGACTTAGAGTTGTACCTTGTAGTTTAGACAGGATGCTACAGGCTGGGGGGTCAATATTAGGATTGACAAGCCCATGGAAGACCCCACTACTGATTCACTGATAAACTGGAGAGCACAAACCCTAATGTTTTTTTCATTTTACTTCTTGGGGGTGTGGGTGGGCAGTTAGGGCTGGTAACTCTAATTCCACATTTCCCTACCTTTGTGGCATTATCTTGAACTCTAACTGGTGCATCAGTGCAGTTTTTCACAAAGAATATGAATATATATATATATATATATATATATATATTTATGGCAAAAACTCAGTTTAATGCATCAGTTAGGGTTGTTCCACTCATGACAAAGTGAGGAAATCTAGTGTTAGTTGAAAACCCTAATCTGAATCTCACCCCCCAGCACCACACACACACACACACACACACACACACATGTAAGTATGGGGAGGACCAAGGCAACACAACCAATGACAGACAGCCAGCAGCAGGTGACAGAAATAACAAACAATTGTCTAAATGTACTACGAGACATCCCTACCCACCTGACCAGGTACTGCATGCTCAGTGGAGATCAACAGCAAAACTGAGGCCATGTACACCAAACGTACACATCCCTGATTGCAGCTGCACACAATGTACCACACTTAGTAGTTGCATGGCTTTATCTACCGATGTCCCATGCCACATCACATGTGGTGGGCCACCGGAGCAATACAGTTCACCAAAACCAAAGAGTAGTACAGCTATTATATCACTCATTATAAAAAGGGTCTGAGAAATGCAGCTTTCTGATTAGCTACAACACAAGTGTCCAGAGTGTATCATGCAGACCCGCTAGTGGAAGTGGCATTGCACCATGCACTGCTTCTCACATATTCACAATGGAACATCCAAATGGGTTCATAATCTCTACAAGACACACAGAGAAACATTTTAATCTTATTACAGCCCAATTTGCATGTGACTAGCATACAGAACTACCATTCTCTGAGAAGTTGTGGGTGGTGCTCTCACAGTCAGCAGTCATAAAGAACAACACTGCATACACCCCAGTCAGAGGGATTCATGAACACCCACAAAAATATGCAAATTTTTGCAAAAGCTTTTGCAAATTGCGACAGTACTTTTCTAGTCTGTGGGAAAATGATAGCAATTCTTTGGCACTCCGCTGCAAAAGAAAAGTTTGGATTTTTGGGCTGAAATTTGGAAGGAACATAGCTGACATCTCACAGATGTGCCTTTCAGTGTTTTGTTGAAAGAATATTTAATGGTGGCAAAGTTACGGTACTCCAAATTTGACGCTTTTCCCATAGGATAACATTACGGCGCCCGACGCATTACAGCAATCCTTTGGCACCCTGCTGCAAAATAATGGTTTGGTATTTTTTCCTGAAATTAGGAAGGAACACAGCCAGCAGCCCACAGATGTGCCTTTCAGTGATTTGGTGAAAAAATATTGCAGGGAAGCAAAGTTATGGCACTCCAAACTTCTCTTTTTTTCCCATAGGATAACATTACGGCATTCGCTGCGCCTTTCAGGGCCCATATCTCGGAAACGGTGTGAGATACGGACTTTTTGTTGGAAAAATATTTATTACAAAACTAGCCAGGACAGTCGTAAATCATATGACTTTTACATTTTTTTTCTACATCATACGGTTCCTGAGATATAACCTATTTAGTATTCCAAGTCCTCATTTTCTGCTCCAATACCTATTATTATGCATACATTCTTTGTAGTCACTGTCTTTCTCTATGCAGCTTTTGGGGAAAACCAGCCTGTGCACTTTCATTACTGTTAACATTGCCCTTTCCGCTTGTGGTTCCGTACCAGTTTCACTTACCGTTGATGTCTACGCCACCATGTGCGTTTTCCTATGCGCTTGCATTTCTGTTATTTTTTGCCATTTGTGTCTACAGTACTGTTTCTCTTTCTGTTTCACTTTGTGTCACCATGCCCATTGACATTTCTGTTTGCAGGCACCATGTTACTATGTGACAACACATCATGTGGCAGACCGCTCCCATCTACACCACCATGTGCGTTACCCTTTCTGTTCTTATTCGCGCTTGCGTTACCATGCATGCCACTGTTAGCGCTTCTGTTTGCATTGCTGTTCCTGTTACTATGCCACAAGACATCACATGCCGCTGCATTACATTCACTATTTCTCGTTATCATTCTCAAAAAGAAGGGAAATTAGAGGCAAAAAACTCTGTTTAATGCATTAGTTAGGGTTGTTCCACAGCGACAAAAGTGAGGAAATTCAGTGTTAGGGTTAAAAACCCCCCTTGGACAGCCCAGCCCACCCCCCAACTGGCATTGGGGTGCGCATTGGGGTCATTGGTCCTAACTCTCACCCCATTCTCCTATACTTCTGCTGCTTTACACATATGCAATATTACACATAGTTCACTGTATTGTTCTGACCCAATAATAGGCATCATTAATGCACCCCCCAAAAGTGCAATAGCCCTCCTGGTGTAGTGTGGTGCAGTGAGCCCAATTGCTGTCATCATTAATACATAACTACAAAGTACAATATTGTTTATGATCCACGGGGCCAGTTGATGGCTGATCATGAACATCTGAACCTCATAAAATACCCCTAAAACCCTGATGGTGTATCATACACCAGAGCACACCTGACAGTAAATCCTAACACCATTATTTACTCTATGACACTTGACAGATGGCTGTAGTGCACCCAGCTTCCACCCTGCCGCCGACCAACTAACAGGTCAGTATACTTGAACAACCATTGTTTATCAACATCAACCAATGGGCATGCAGCCCATGCCCTGCTACTCACAACAGATATGTAAGTAAAGAAATTTACATATCTGAATAGAGTATATGATATGAGGTGGATACCATTAGTTCATCTTGTTAACAAATGGATATGTTACCTTACTAACTTGTCATTTGATAGGCGTTGGGGTGGCAACCAAGTGAGGTGGTGGCACCAATCAGGCGAAGAGGGGTGGGAGTGGCTCGCTGTGGCTCACTAGATGACTTGGGTGTGAGCACACAAAACCACCACTGTGTTACAGTATTTAATGAGATACTGATCAATACAATCACACAGTGATTGGTGTACTGCACCACCATGGAAATGTCACTGTTGTACTAGAGGGGACATAATCATCTTCATCATGATCCACATACAGACATACTGTAGCACTAGGTCTATGAAACAACAGCATTTTGCCACAGATGGTGGATGGTACTATTGTCACGCATCTCAGTAACTTCTATGGAGAACCACAAGTGTAATACCACATGAGTGTGGTATAATGTTTCAGCAAATGATGAAATAACAGTCATGCAAATCTTTTTCACAAATATTGCAAATAAACATCCCCACTACACAATAACACAACAAGCACAAAAGAGTATAAATTAACTATTCATGTATTTGTATAAAAATATGACAGATATTTAAAAGCAAATGTCACCAAAAATAAATTTATTTTTATAAAAACATACAAAAATATTTAATATACAAATTTTCTATGAAAAATAACAACAAAATAGTTTATAAAGTTTGTATTCTTTTCATACAAAAATAAATACTTTTTGGAAAAAATCTCTCTTTTGTTAAATAAAAAAAACCCAATAAAATACCACATTAAATGTCTGTACCAAAAAAAGTCTTTAGCCAAGACTTGTGAGAGGTGTGTGTGCTGCTTGAGGCAATCCAATCTGGAAACTGGATTCGATATGGAGGCGCAAAAGAAGTGGAAGCTGTTGCGCCCCTCCAGAGGAGATACCGGACTATTGTGAAGGGTGGTCAGTTCATCCCAGGGAAGCTGCGGGAACAGGTGGTGCTGGTGGAGGTGAAGCACTAGTACTGGCCACACTGCCGTCAACCGCTGCTACCACAGGCTCAAGCACGAGGTTGACGGTCCATTGTTGCGCCTCCAAGAAGGACAGCATTTTCCGCTGTCCTTCAAGGAGCGCAACATTGTCTTTCCTCAGACTGGCAACCTCGTGCTCGAGCCTACGATAGCTATGGCAGTGGCCAGTACATCTTCTTTCTCGCTGGCGCCCTACAAATAGTCAAAATAAATAAATCAATACACGAGACTAAAAAAACAGTGATGGACTTTGAGTCATTCAATGTTAAATATTTCCTAGCTACTGCAGTATCATTAATACATTAATTTGGCACTAGTGATAATATATAGAACTCTGATGCAAATGTACATTGTTGTCTTGTCTGTTCATATATAATACTTTATTAACTATATTACCTCATTAGATGACAGCATCAAAAAAACTTGTAGTAACTTTTGGTTTGCTATGCTATTCTTCTCTTTTATTGACTAGGCATAAATATTCAGTATCTAGATTCTTTAGCATAATAAACAGTACAGTACCATACAGTTAAAGTAGATCCACATCATGTGTGAGAATTGAAACTTTACCATGTCTGGCTATAATGTCTAGTCATCTCTGCAATAGAAAATGAAACTACCTTCACACGAAAACTATCATAAGATACTTTTATGTATACATCATCATGATCACTTTCATGATTGTTTGAAAAGAAACAGCTTTCGAGTCCTAATTTAGCCCCTGTACACACATAAATGTTTAAAATAATTTAGTTACTGATATTACATTCATTCAGCAAAACACCATGAACAAGCTGTCATTTAGAATTGTATTATCATAGACTTACATTCTGGGAATTGGCCACAACAGGGAAATGTAAACAATTCTGTCTTGCAGAACACGGTCTATATGTACACTCACTAACCTACATATTTACACATTAGCATTAAAAATGTAGTCAACACACATGCCAGACATCTTGAGGTACAGGAAGAGGATAAATAACAGATTTGCATTTACCATAACTTCAACAAATTCAGATGACTAACCTAATACAGCAACTACAGTATGGGGACATCTGGGTAAGAGAAACAGATTTAGTTCATTAGTGCAGCGTTGGATCCATGTAATGTGCTGATCAGTGTGCTGTTGCATGGATACAGGGTAGAAGTGTTAAAGACAATGTGGTACAGCATTAATAAACTTAAAAAATGTATTATGTGACATTATGAAACAAACAGTTGTCAATGCCGGATGTTGCTTTGCTGTCATTGGCATTGGTAGTGTAGGAGTTACACAGTTTTGAACTGATGCCAACCCACCCCCACCCTGCAGAGAGTGATAGGCATTAGCTTGTCCCTCTGGGTGTTAGATAGTGCAGGGCAGGAAAACATGTCAGGCAGGCTATGAAAAATAACAGCTGTACAGTTCATTAGGAGGTGAAAAAAATGGCAGTGTTGAAAATGTGGCATGTAAATATAAAAAGTTTGCAAACCTACTACAGTGCATGGGAAATATCCAATACACGCTTGCAATGATGGCATTTAATGGTCATCTGGCACCAAATGTTTAACATAGGTATTTTAGCACCTTTGCTCATATACAGTGTCAGTGTTATTTCCTCAAAGTGTACCAAGAAGTGATTTCGCATAGCGACCACGGTATTATGCAGTGAAAGTGTGAAAACACATTTTGGGCAATATGGGTGGATATTCAAACTGTGCTATTCTGTGGTACAAGCCCTTGCGCTGCTCAAAAAAGTTGCACTGGGATGTGGCTGGGTGATATTCAATGGAGTTTCGCTATTGAACAACTCCTTTGAATATCGCCCCCCTGGGCACAGGCAGTGTGTATGCTGCAGTGGAACTTGCACCACTGCAAGTGGTCAGACTGGAGCATTCAAGATGTGGTGGTGCAAGTTCCATTGCGCAATGCGCAAATGTCTGATATTCAAAAGGTGACATGCAAATGGGGCCATAATTCATGCAAGGCGCAGGAGGGGCATCTGCATCTACTTATGGCCCAATTTGCATGCCATTAGCATGCAGGTGTGCCGATCCCCGACGACTTGCATCTGGCACCCTGCCAGGCAGCAGGCGTCTTGGACCAATGCCCCCTGCAGCCCAATTGTGGGCATGAAGTAAATCCCCCCGACTGGCCCAATCGCGTGAATAACATACATGACAACCCCCAAACTGGTCCGATCATGGGCATAACATAAATGCCCCCCACTCGCTCGATCGTGGCCAGAAAGGAGTTCACCCCCCCAAACAGTAATATCCCTGGTGGTCCAGTGGACCGCGAAGCCTGATCGCGGGCATAAGACTCACCTCCCAAAAGACCAATATCCCTGGTGGTCCAGTGGACCATGAAACCCAATCATGGGCATAACAGTCAACCCCCCCACAAGGTCCGATTACCCCAGTGATCTAGTGGCACCTCACCCCACCCACCCACAGAGCACCACCACCCCGTCCCCCCGTCAGCCAGCAAGCAGCAGCACCCCACCCACCTGCCACCCTGCTGTCCACCGAGTAACTCCTCAGTAGGGCTGCACGCCCATTGGTTCAGAGCAAGAGGCAATGGGCATGCAGCCCATACCGTACAAGACAGTCCAGATATGTGAATGAAGAATCGTGCAACCCTTTTGAATATCCAGCCCTATATGTGAAATTACGGCTGTACTGTTCATCAAGAGGTGTGGAAAAATGGCAATGGGGAAATACAGACTGAAAATATCACTAATGCACAATGGTCTGAGCATGCATGCAATCTGGCAACGCACGCTCATAACACAATCATCTTATGAAGTATCTTCACCAAATTTCCAACATAGACATTTTTGGTCCTCTGCTCATGAACTGTGTCACTGTCATTTTCATAATCTGTACCAAACACAGATTTCCCACAACTACTGCGGTATTGTGTGCCGGAAGTGCGCAAAGACATTTCAGGGATGATATGGAAAATTACAGCTGCACTGTTCACAAGGAGGTTTACAAAAATGACAATGCTGAAAATGCGGCGTTAAAATATTACAAATGTGCTTAGTAACAGACCTGCGTAGCAACTGCACAATGTACACTCATAAAACATGCATTTTATTTTCACCAAATTGTAAACATAGGCTTTATAAGAGGCCACCTCATGAACACTCTCACTGTCATTTCATCAATGTGCCCAAAAAGGTGATTTCACGCAGAGACTGAGAAATAACCTCCAGAGGTCTATTAATGCCATGACACTGAAAGAATCGATGAGAAGGGGCCCCAATAAACTCATTATAAAATTTGGTGGCAAAATTCCAAAAAATGTGTCACATATGCAGCAAAGTTTAAAAAACCCTATTCACTCCATTATACACCTTACCAGCATTTCCTCAGTTCACGATCACCTTTGAAGAGTGCATACATGTTACCAGTACACTGAAGATCATCACGCCGCACTCTGGAGGTAAGTATGGGATGGGGAAGAGTGAGGAGAGGCAGGGTGCACAGCGGTTGGGTGCGACTGGGAGGAAGGGGCATCAAGACTACGAGGGACGTTTTTTAGTTTCACACCGGTTAAAAAAAAAAAAAAAGGATCATCGGACACTTTTTGTGTTGCAGAGCATTTAGCACACTGGGATGGCCTCCCAGCATGACACCTGTTTTTTTCAGTTGGGTGTCAGTAGCCATCAAGCCATTGCCACCCTTGTCAGCTCACAACACAAGGAGGGGCAATAATGGCAACAGGGATTCAGCAGCCCCATTGTAAAACAAAGACAGTGGTGCTGGGTCACTAGCCAAGGGGTATTGGGCACACCCCTCAGAATTCAACATTTGGGGGGTATGCCAATGTGGAGTGGGCTTCCCCTGTCATCACAGTAAAACAGCAGGGTGGGGTTACCAACAGGAGGATTGAGCACCACCGATGTCGACAACCGTACGCTACTCGCCAAGCATGCACATAATACCAACAAGCACGCAACCAAATGGTGCGCTGCATATGACAAGCTTTGCTGGGATTGAAGTAGACCTTTGCTTACATATGCAGGCTGATTGGGTAATCAGGTATTCACCTACTCATGCATAACCTGCATTCGTCCAACAGCAGGCGCCCCCCCAAATCTGCACTCTCCCTACATCTTGGCTTGCAGCTGCGGCAAGGCAACATAAAAGGAGGTAAACACTTCCATTAAATAACATAAGTAATTACACAACTGCTCAACTGAGACACAATAATAATAACATACATTCTGAGTTCACGATACTGTGACACCACATCTTGCTTGGAAACATTTTGAGATTCAACTTACATGTTGAGCTGGCACCAGGCTCCTGCTTCACCTCCACTGGTTCTGCACGCTCAGCTTCCCCGGGCTCTATAGAAGGAAACAAGTGAAAAACATGATCACATATACATGAAATATCAAGCTACAACTATATTTCTTAAAAACCTACATTACTAATACTCCATCATTGTGTACAGCAAACATGTGAACACATGTCTCTTTACAAAAACAGTTCTGTGTTTAGGTGGATTTATGTTCTTAAGTAACTATAACATGCATACAGCAACTGTTCTCATCTGCAGAGAGATCAAGCACCTTACAAGAACAGTATAAAAAATAAAAAACATTATTACAAAAAAATCTGACACACCATTATTGTACGATGTAGTACACTTGTTACACCATGAGCGTACAATACTGTAGATGTCCATATACTTATTCACTGATGTCCACCCCATTGACTGTTACTGTGCCAGGAACAATATACCACATTACTTGCCACTGCCGTAATTACGGTCAGTAACCCTTATACATCAAACCATGTACAGCACATTACTGTGGCCACAGCCCAAAGGTACACTAAATTGAAATAATGAAAGCCTGTGTCTGTGTTCTTCGAAGAGGAATGTGAATCCAATCCTGAACAAACTTTATATTAAACAATCTTATTTTTTCTGGTGCTTCCCTGAATAATGTTTGTCCAATTACATAAAAAAAAAAACACAGAAATCTATAATTCCTAGTATGCAGTGCACAACACCCAATACCTACCCGTTAATGGCAATACTATCAATACTGTGAGAATGCATCTTTTTTTCTTTCAAACATTCTAACAACCTTATGTGTATCTTTTATTTATATACATGTAGACATAACTATATGATGAACTGCATTTAACACAGTTTGATACATTTCTAATTATAATAGCATGAAGGCAGTCATATGTGTCATGTTACTGTTCAGTTACTCACCCTCTACCACAATACGGCAGTTGTTTGTGTGTTATTCAACACTATACCCCTAGAGTGTTATTAACACAGCATAAAAATAACCCTTGTTAATGTCTTAGACCTTTATAAAACCAAGGGTGTCACCATTTCAAGGTTACTGCTCAAGTACAAACATTGTCAAAAACTTATGTTATTCGTTCATTAACAAACATGTAGACAGTGTCCATACTGTCCATTAACAAATATTTAAATAATAGAAAGAAAACTTTCCGAGCAGATAATAACCATGTAGGGGCATGTGTTACTCAGCAACACATAATCACACACTACAACTACTGAATATCAGTAACACACCAGCAACATACCAATTGCTCATGGATGATTCATTGAACATGAAAGTCCAGCACCAAAAGTAGTGTAGGAGAACAGGTACCCCCCCACCAGACCACATGTACCGTCAAGTAGTCCTATGACCGTACATCCATAGTGACATACATGAAAAATGTTATCACACTCACATCTTACTACACATTAGACATGTTTTCATTGATCAATTGACATCTTTTCATTTTGTTTGATAATATGTGCTGCATCAGTATACATTAACAGTCTGTTACCATGGACATACATCTGTCCCACTGGTGTTACTAAACACACAGAACACAATCAGGTGCCTGCTGAACTAGTAATTCTCACACATCAGAAATGTGGCAGAAGCATAACAGCAATTATTACTTCGCTGTCAACCAGTGTATTACACTTCAATAACACACTTAGTAGATTACTGTAATTTCTGTATTCTTTCAGAGTACACCACACTTCTGAACTTCAGACACCAGTGCAACAGGTGTATATAATGTAATCTGAGACTGTCAGCAGTCATACACCTCCAGTGTAGCAACACACTCAGTAGTCAATGTAATATTAATGTATCATATCATCACACAGCCTGTTGTACAATGGAACATGAAAGAGATATATTTAGAGAAACATCGCTGCATCAAAAAATAAAGATTCTGTAACACCAAGGATGTGATACCTAATCACACTGCAGAGACACAGAGTAATTCTTAAGTGATCTCTGTTGACAAATGACAAACTGGCTCTTTCTCTCTCTTAGTCAATGATCTTAAACAATCTTTTAAACCCAGTCCACAACTACAAATAATACATACATGGTTCAAGTAATACTTAATCAGTAAATATTATTTATGCAAGCAATAATACCCAACAGGGTGGGCGGTATTGGGCAATACCGGACCACCCAGGAGCATAATGAGGCCCGACGCCACAGGCAGAGTGCCTTATAGCCCCTGTAAGGTCCAGTATTGCCCATACCGCCCACTCTGGAAGGTATTATTGCACTTAGAAAATGGGTTGTGTGATGTTTTTTATATGGGAATTAAAATAAATAAATAAAGGAAAACTTTTAATAAACAGGAATGCAGTTTACCTCTGGGTTGTAAAGTAGTCCTGTTTTGTGCTGTTCTGTATCCTGCCCCCCTCCCCAAATACAGCCATTCTGTTTTATTTATGCCCTCCCCTACTCTCAGCTGTCATAGAATGACAGTAACTGACCAGGAACTGGGTGGCAGGGTGGCAGTCAGCGGTGATTCATAAACACTTACCGGAGCACTGGCAGTCCTCAGACTCTACCAATTAACATTTCACACATGCCGATTGCACTGCATCAGGCTGCTGGATCTGAGGTCACACTGGGACCGGAATTACTGTTTTACAAAGGCAGCATGTGTCGCTAGCCTACTCTGCTATTCTGCTCTCTCCGTAGCATCAGTGCTGCCCTTCTGTCACTGGTAAGCTTCAGGGGACAAATACTGGTGATGTTTATTAATCATGCAGTGCGGTAAGGAGTGGTGGTGGCAGTTGGGAATGCTTTTAGAAGATTATATTCAAGATGGGACAGAGTCGGGGGGAGACTGTGATGGGCAGGTTAAGCGCTGTGTCGAAAGAGGAGCGACAGCAGTGCCATTGTAGATGAGCACGGGGATGTGAATTTGTCTTACTCATCAAGAACAGAATAAAAAATGTGTATTGTGTGTTTATGCTGACTTTAAAAAAATCTATCGCTTCACATTTGCTGCGGATTCAGTTGTTAGAGGAGATTGCAGGGAGCGACATCAGAAGCAGCATAAGTTCTCAGTGTTTTGTACTGCACCACAACGGAGTTGTTTTTCCACTGAAAGAGTATTTTTTTCATCTTTTACAAACTGTTAGGTTAGAGGAAAGGCTGAGTTTACACTGTGTGTGTTGGGTCTACCTCTTGCTAGGCGAGGAAAAAAAATGGAGTGGATTTCAAATTTAGTGGGGGTGCTTTTGGTCAATGAGGGGGCAGGGTAGGCAGAAGGATTTTACATAGGGTGAAGGGGTACTGGGGCTGCTACTTTTCATTTTCTGGGCATCTATTGAAAGTTAATGTACCCCCCTGGGAAGGATATTAGCCAATCAGATGCCAGGAAATAAAAAGCCCATTTTCAAAAAAAAATACAGCCTTAAGTTCTGCACCTCACACATAATATCATATCCTCATAGCACCTCAATGACAAAGTACAATTATTTCTATCACAATCTTACCATCAGACTCAATGATTATGACACTGTCTGTGTCTGACTGACCACCCTCCACAGCTTCACGCTGTGCGGGTACTACCTCGCTGGAAGCCGGGGCAGACCTATGTTGTCCTGTCATAAAACAGAAAGAAACCACATATGTAACTGTTACATTTGAATAACATCACATGTTTAAAACACTTGCAGCAATAGTAAAAGATGCATCACATAGTTAACATTGCTTCTCATTATACACATCACAAGTATTGTGGCAACATATTACAATAAGAAGTACATTTACTCAGTTCATGGTTGTTTTGAAGAGAGCAGACATGCTCCTGTTCCACCAAAGATAATCATGCCAAAATTCAGATATAAGCATGGCATGAACGTGGTGTGGGTAGTCAGGGTGCACAGTGGGTGTGTACAGGTTCTGAGAGGCAGCCAGGCATAAGCGTCAAGGTAAAGTTTGTAATTAGTATTTTTTTTTTGTTTTCTTTAAATAACAACACAGGACATTTTGCACGCTGTGGTCTGCTCACAGCATGTAACAAGGATGTGTAGTTTTGATGACTGTGGAGTTGAAAGACAATTGTTACCCTCGTCAGCCATAGCATCTGATGCCACACTGTGATGTGCTACCAGCATGCAACCCTGCAGTGTGTGTGGGTGGGGTCAGGTAAGACAGTTCATCCAACAGGGCAGTCCCCACCTCCCGCCAGTTACACAACAAGTTTCCATGCTGCAGTGAGCACCCACCATGACATGTGGATTTTTTTGGGGGGGGCACCACACCATTGCCTACACAGTATGTCTTTGGGCGGGCGGCAGCACACAGTATGCATCCGTGCATGTGTGTGTCTGTGTCTCTGTGTCTGTGTGTGTCTAGGGGGGACAACACATCAGCATGCAATATCTTATCAATTCTCACTGAAACATACTTCCCCCTTTTACCTGTATGCCACTGCATCTTGGAGCTCTCATATACACATCTCCAATAGGCATTGTAAAACTGTGACCACACCTGCAAACACAGTTCCTGAATTGGAACAGCACTGGCACAACTATGAAAAGTCGTATCATGGCACTATGTTTGTTGCACATGCATGCAACCAAACTTTTCATATATACACAGTATGACACTGTTCCAACTGTCATAGCACTAAATTACACTACATAAACAGTAAAATATTGTTTTCTAACAACATACCATCATAGGAACTGTGTATTTGGATGGCTGTACTATTTGTTGAACATCTATGTCACTAGACTCTGCCTTGTGACTGAACAACACCACACTTAATAAATACTAAAATTAATCTACATGTTTTCATTGTACATTGTTACATATAGTATTAAGTATTATACTGTCTGGCATGATTCTTAGAATATCTGAATACATGCACATGCATAGTTAAAAGTTCTGTTGAGTTACTTACGGTGAGTAAGGCGCTCCCCCGCAGCTGGCTTGCCAGCAGCTAGCAGCTTCCCACAACTCATATGCAAGGTAGTACCAGCACGTGTCATTGTCCGGTATCCCTTCACACTGTTTCAACATGTAGAAACGCTGGCACAACAGCTTCCACTTCCACTTCAGCTGCACAGTTGTCTTGTTCTTCACCTTAAGGACAACCTGCAGGAAGCAATTTATGCACCTCCACATCGAATCCAGCTTCCGGTTCATGCTCCGCATTAAAATGCTGGCATTTCCCCTTGCTTGGACTGCCTCAAGCAGTGAACACCCCTCTCACAAGGTCCACTGCCTCATTTTTTTTTCTTTCTTATTCAGTTCTGAAATAGAAGCATAAAGAAACATCCACATTACTATCATCTACCAGTATCAATGATTTTTTCAATTATTCCATGTAGTACTTATGAAATGAAAGAGCAAATCTGCTTCAGCATGGCAGAAAGACAGCTCGTTAGCGTTATGCAGCCCCAACAAGGCATTCGGCACTCCCAGCACTGACAACATCTGCTGCCACGCTGCGGTGTGCCACCAGCATGCCACCCAGTACTCTCTGGGGGGGAGATAGTGCACCCAACATCAGATTTCCCACCCCATCATCTATGCATGTGTACTACGCTGGGGTGGTCACACAGCGTGAGCTGTACAACTCTGTTTTGCGGTCTTCCACCACAGCTATCGAGCAGTTGCACACCACCCTCAGCTATACAGTGTGTCAGAGGGTCCATCACACAGTATGTGTCCATGTGTGTGTGTGCAGGTGGGTAGCACACTTGAACATATGATATCCTACCACTGTTCATCAAAGCATAACTACACCTTTCAACTATACACCACAGCATTGTAAAGTGATGTAATACACAGCTGAACCACACATTGCAGAACTGTGCATGCGCCTGCAAATACACTGACTAAATTTGAAGAGGGCTAACAAACCTGACAAAAATCACATGATATCATAATTGTCCTGTACATTCATGCAAGCACACATAAAAATAACTTCACATATGTGTTCCATTCAACATAGCTCTATTTCCAGACATAACATTAAATAAACCTATACATAAACCTGTACCAGTCTGTTTCACTGTTGTTGCACCCGTACCATCCTGTTACAGGTACAATAGTGTAATACCACAGTTACATTCACTTAACAGACTGAAACTATATAAAAATGTTAACACATAACAACATCATACAATAGTGTACAAACAACAACACGATGCATTCCTATTGCTGTCTCCCCACTATTGTTATATGGCATTCCACAATATGAATATTCCCAACCCATATATGTCCCATATGTGTCACTGATGCATGCAGCTGATCTATTTTTTTACCACATTTATATGGTTCTGAGAAGAACCTTTGTGTATACTGTAATATTTGCTCAAACAGTCTGACAATCTTAGAGGACTTTGAGGATTCCATCTCGAAGGTCTCCCAGGAAATGGCAATTGCCAGCATGCAAGAAATGTACACCATCTGGTAGGAATAGCCAATCATTACAGTACTTAATTTCTGGGTGACGTATAGTATACATTCCATGCATGCATAGAAAAGCAGACATTTGTACATTGACTTTTCTGCGAGCTCTGTCAATCAGATACATATGATGTTCTGCTTGCCAGACCCTACGCTCTGTAATATCTGAAAAAGATGATTATACAGGCAGGCAACATACTCATGATAGAAGCAAGGTCCAATTTTGCCTCTGTAAGTAAATCTACCCAGCGTTTCATGCCTAAATCATTGCTTCCAAGATGTATTAGTATGTCAGGAGGAGAGTGAGTTCTCAAAAGTCTGTGCATGATTGGCATAAGATGTTCCCATGTCATGCCACCCCGACCAAACCATCTTACATAGCAATCTGGGAGCTGCAGGTCCCTCCCAAAATCACTATGAACAGCATACTCAGCTGCTTGTCTCACGAAACTGCTTCCAACTATCCACAAAGTCCTTTTGCAATTTTCTGCCATTCTAAGTTTTGACACTCAGAAATGTACAGAGAGCTACCAAGAAAGTCAGTGTTCACCCTGCAGTGACCAGGCAGTAGTGAAAGTAAAACTGATATTTTCCCTCCTTATTTCAAGCCAGCTTCACTGGGCTGAGACATAACACACAAATGAAAAATAAACATTGGCTACTGCTGTGGGTTTATTAACCAATCTAAGTGATGCAGTCACTATTACCAGACTTCTGTTCCAGCTAAAATCTGCAAACATTGAGAAGTGGGAAAAATGCATCCTTTTCATAGGCAGTTTTAAACAATTACAACAGCAGAAACATGTCTGATTGGTTCCATTTACTTGTAGGGGTCCACGTGCACCTTCTTATCTCACTCTATTTGCAGCTGTATCTGTACAAGTTAGTACTAAAATGCTATCTGACTTTAAACTCTTTTCTCTAAATAATACAGCATCTTAGATTATAACAACTAACATAATGAAATTCAGCATTGAAAAACGTTTTGATTAATAGTGTTTACATGTTGTTAGCATTTTTTGTCATACTAGAAAAATGATTTATAAAATATACTGTACTTACAGTTATGAAAGTGCTGTCTCTCAGTAATAACTAAGATGGCTGCTGTTGACTTCTTCTTCAGTGTTGTCCGTCTCTGATTGGTTGTCTGACATGGCCTGACAAATCATGCATTGCATTAGTAGAACCAGCTGTCAGTCAAACACACTGAAATCTGATTTGATAATGAATGTATTTGCCACTCCCAAGTGTTAAATTTGCGACACTTTCGAATGCACGAAAGTAATTTTGTGACACTTTCGCACTGCAAAAGTATTTTTGCGACACTTTCGAATGCACGAAAGTAAATTTTGTGAAAGTTTCGAACTTTGACATTACTTTTCACCATACTGTCGAACGTACGAAAGTACAATTTGTGACACTGTCGAATGCACGACAGTACTATTTGTGACACTTTCGGCATTCGACAGTACTTCCAAAAGTGTCTATTTATTGCCAACTCAGCCTTTGTGGAAAAATAGCACACCTCAATAATCAAACACATGCATGTGCTGTGGTACTTTGAACTCAGTGGACTGCAAATATTGAACATTTGCAAACTTCCGAGTGTAGTGTAAGAACTGCGCAATGCACAGTTGTTAAACAGTCATATGTAGTAATTTTTTCACCAAAATTTAAACATAGCCATTTTAAGACCTCTGCTCATGAACAGTGTCACTGTGATTTTCTTTATGTGTACCATATAGTCATTTCGCACATCGACTGAGCCATAATCCAGCACATGAGCAAAAAGATGTTTTTGCCAAGATGTGAAAAATGACAGCTGTACTACTTATAAGGTCGTGTGGTAAAAAGAAAATGTTCACAATCTGAACTGAAAATTATGAAAATACACAAACTCATGAGCGTACATATAAACTGTGCTGCACAAGCTTGTAAAACAGTCATTTTTAGGAATTCTTCCACCAAATTTTCAACATACTCATTTTAAGACCTCTGCTCATGAACAGTGTCACTGTCATTTTCTTACTGTGCCCTATACAGTGATTTCGTACACCGACTGCAGCATTGCACGCTACATGTGCAGAAACGCATTTTGAGCAAGACATAAAAAATGACAGCTGCAATGCACATAAAGAGGTGTACTAAAAAGACAATGCTGAGAATCTGGAGTGAAAATATTGAAAATTCGTGAATGTACAAGCATAGGTAGCAACTGCACTACGCACGTTCGTACAACAGTCATTCTTATCATGTTTTCCATCTAATTTTCAACATAGTCATTTTAAGAGCTCTGCTCATGAACACTGTCACTCTTATTTTCTTTGTGTACCACATAGTGATTTCGCGCACTGACTGCGCCGTAATGTGCTACATGGGCGGAAACATGTTTTGGTCAAGATGTGAACAATGACAGCTGTAATACTCATAAGCAGGTGTGGTAAAAAGAAAATGTTGAAAATGTGGACTAGAAATATTGAAAATGCCCAAACTTATGAGTGTGTGTAGCAACTGCACAATACACATTCATAAAACAGTACTCTTTAGTAATTTTTTCACCAAATTTTAAACATACTTAAGTCACAATTCGCTCAATGCACACTGTAATAAGAAATGTACTGAGGCATATTCTAATACTGTTTTTTTTTCTCTGTCTCTCATAGAGGTGCCTGATACTTCTGTAAGATTGCTTACTGCCACTGTGAACCATAATAGCAAAACATGCCAACTAAATACAGACGTAGATGTATAGGAAAACAATAGAGGTATAATAGTACTGCACTGTTGTATAAGGGCGAAAAACCAAACAGTAAAGTAACATCACAAAACGAACATACACAGACCTTTACTGCAACAGTGACCCCTACAGCAAGTCACTGCACAGCAAAAGCAAATGCTTCAACAGCAAATAAAAAAGGGGTACCTCTACTAAAGTTGTGTAGATCTCTCAGACGAAACACAACTATTGTGAGTGCAACCATCAACAAACCTCCAAAACAATGCCGTAAACTCACAACTGCTGATTTGCAACTGAGAAAGAAAAAGTATTTCCGATCACTAGCAAGTAAAGCTAAGATCGAAAGACTTATCGCTGCTGTGATGAGACACACCTGCAAAAAGACAAAGAGTCATCTGTCTCTGATGAAGTTGTGTCTCAAAGTGTGCACTTTCGTGAACAGAGCAGTGTTTGTACTACAGTGCTTGTGGCATAAGATGTCTCATGTGCTTGAACACCAGGAAAGTTGTATGCTATTGCGGCACACAACAGTATCCTTGTTTGACTGTCGGACAACTTCTGTGATGTTTTCACAGGTCAGTGGATGCACACACAGCACTCAGAGGCATATTTTTGGGAAGACTCTTATTATTCCCTGAAAAAAAAACACAAGTTCACCATTGATGAGTACGGCAAACTAGTAAATGTCCTCAGTATCTGTGATGACAATGCAATGGATACTGATGATGACTGTGATTCAACTGCAGTCTTCAATAAACAGCACTGTCTTGCATGGGCATGTGATGATACCTGCAACCACAGGCAATCGTCATTTGAAAAAGCTGAACAGTTTGTCAACCTATTTGTGATAACAAATCACAAAGACAGGCATAAACTGTTTAACACAATTGACCATTGTGAAATTCGTCCACATACTGGACTCATGGGTCACTCACTAGCATGTCTCGATAGTGGTGTTGTGATAGTATTTTTCACAACATGCAGATGCTTGGAGTGCATCAAACAGGCATACAAAACTTTGTATACAGAGTATATGAAGTACGGCGAGCTGTACATCAGTACACTTGTTTAAATGACTTATTGCAGTCAGGTGACATGCAGGGTGCCATCACATTTCTCAAAAAACTGCAACACATTACTTCTGTACCAGACACAACAATTTCTCAGCTTAAAACTTCTGCAGAAACATCTGTTTCAGTGTTAGAAAGTGACATACTGAGACAGTACGGCAAAGAAATTGGTAAGTTAGAGCTAGCAAAGTCTCAGAAGTTTGACTCTGTATGTGTCTCATGCAATCGCTTTGTGCTACACAAAACAAACAGTCACAGTCAACCTAGAAAACCTTGTCACCATACAATGACATATGTTACTCGTTTCTCAGCATTCTTGCTGTTGAAATCTGACTTTCACTTACAAGACACCATTGTGCTATGCAAACACTGTTTCTCCAAACTGAAGTCTAACATTTTGCCAGCAAGGTCACTGCTGAATAATATGGAGGCAGATGTTACACCAAGTGAGATTTCAACATTAAATATGTTTGAATGCATTCTAATTCAGACAATGAAACCATTACAAACTATTCTACGTCTAAACACAAAGACATGGAACATTCCACAGAAAGAGCTTATTAGATCTCTAAAAGGTTCCGTGATGTATCTACCACTTCCTCTACAGGAAAATGTTCAAACAATCTCAACAGAAAATAGTTTGGTGATTCTTGTTAATGGTGTTCCAATGAAGGCCAAGGTCATCTGGCAAGATGTTGTCAGTGTGCAAAAGGTTAAGCTTGCTCTTACTTATTTAAAGATTAACAATCCCTTTTATACAGACCTTGACATTGATCAGATGGCCAGTCTCTGTCCAACATGATCTAGTAGAAGAAAGTAAACCAATCATTGAGAAGGTCAGTGGACAGACAAGGACAATTTGTATGAACAATACACATTCACCACTACATGGCAGAGATCCAGTAGGAGACAACATTGATCTCTATCAAATGAAGCAGGTGGAAGGTGAGCCTGTCAGCATTTGGGAAGCAACACTAGAAGCACGCTGTTTCCCAGACCTATTTCCAAAAGGGTCAGACGGACGCCTAGATGATAGAGAAGTGCGTGTACAAGGTGCTGAGTACTGCACTAGCCATGTGCTCAGCAAAGATGGCAAATTCAGACGTAACATACAGTACCTGTTCCGCCTCCTTTGGGAGAATGAACTTAGCATTCTGTCTGCATCTATAGCACATACTATTCATCTAACAAGTCCACTAGATGGAATAACAGCTGCTCAATTTCTAGAGAAATAAAGCAGAAAGATGAAATGTGCAAGAATCTGTCGCCCATACTTTCAAGCTTCGTGGCACCAAAGAATATTGGTATCGCAGACACTCTGAAGTGATGACGATGCTGCGAGAGTATGGTTCAGCCATATGGTTTGTCACACTTAGTTGTGCTGAATATGCCTGGGATGAGCTCATTGAACTCTTGAAGTGGGCAAATTCTAATGTTGATGGCATTTCATCAATGACTGTAGGAGAAATGTGTTCACTTGATCCTGTGTTAGTCACAAGACATTTTCACAAGCGGTTCCATGACATTCTGACTTTCATCTTATCAAAGGACAATCCACCTCTAGGTATTGTGGAACATTACTTTTGGAGGACAGAATATCAAGCACGGGGTGCCCCTCATATCCATATGTTATTGTGGATCAAGGATGCTCCACGCATTGGTGAACATGAAGCAGCAGAAGTGCTAGCATTCATCAAGAAATATATCACTTGTCACATTCCAGACAAGTATGACAGTCCTACACTATGGAAGTTGGTACAAAAGTTCCAGTGACATATTTGTGCAAAATACTGCTGGCTAATAGTAAAGAACAAATCTAATTGGTACACACGATGTCGTTTTGGATTTCCTAGACGAGTTTGTCAGGATGGTGCCATGAATGACCTATTCTCTACAATGTGACATCACTTGAAGGCAAAATCAACCAAGAGGGTATACGAGTTACCCAGAGATGAGAAAGAGGTGTACATCAATGACTACAACTCAACTCTTCTCCTAATGTGGCAAGCAAATATAGATGTTCAGTTTGTGGCTGATAACTTACTGGCCCTAGTTCGGTACGTCACTTCATACATAACCAAACATGAGCAGACTAGCTTGCAAGATCTTTGGGAAGATATTGCCAGTTCAAGCAGAAGACTGACATCTCAGCTCTGGTCATTGGGCTTGAAGACTCTTTCACACAGAGAATGTCGAGCTTATGAAGCCAGTGACTGATTAATGGGTACACATCTGTACGGGAAGTCTGATGCTGTACGGTTTCTCAGTGTAAACTACAAAGAGAAACGGAAACATGTACTGATTCCTCATGCTGAAATTGAGGAGCTCACTGCCAATAGACCTTCTTCAAAACATATCTTGAAGAATAACCTGATAGACACATACTACCCCTGTAGACACAACGACATGGATGATATTTGTCTCTTTCAGGTGGCTAAGCAGTATGACTACAAGACAGATGTAGCACCTGACTCAACATGCCAGATTTACAAGGTGAATGGAGTAGATGGCTGTCTCGTAAAGAGACACAAGCCACGGCTCATAGACCACTGTAAATTGCATCTAGGCACATCGGAGAGCAGAGAACATTACTACTTCACCCTCCTATTCCTATTTAAACCCTGGTGGAGTGAGTCTGAATTAAAAGGTGACTGTGACACATTCGAAGAACAGTTCAATCTCAGTTATGAGACTTTTAAAACTGAATACTCAGAGACATACATACAGAGACTAGAGGCTGAGAAAGAACAGCTTGAGAAGGCAGAGAAGCAGTTTCAGGAAGACACTCCTGTTAGTTCACAAGACAACCTTGATCCAGAAGGACAAGCTGTTCTAGGTGAACATCTGCCCTTAAATGCCCCAGAAGTGTTAATGTCAGAATTGAGACAGCCATGGAACATGGCACACTCCATAGTCAACCCAGCTGACTTGAGAGAAAGACTCAATCAGCTGCAGCATACAGTTCACTCTCAGTAGTTGAAGCTGTCCAACATGGCCTACAACATGAAACAAAACAATGTGACTGTAGTGACTATAAGCCACTACTGATGTTTGTTAGCGGTTCAGCTGGCACAGGAAAGAATTTCCTTATTGAAGCCATCACTGCTGAAGTACAAAGCCTGACAGGGTCTTCAATGTCTGTTGCTGTAACTGCTCCCACAGGACTAGCAGCATACAACATTGGTGGAGTTACATTACACTGTCTCTTTATGTTGCCAGTGGAACATGGGAGAACTGGGTAGTATCGTAAACTGTCATTCGAGGTTGCATCTCAGCTCCATTCCATGTTCACAAAGATGAAGTTACTCATCACTCATGAAATCAGCATAGTCTCCAATGTCATGCTTGCCTGTATTCATCTATGTCTACAACAGATCTTAGGTACTGACGATGGAGTGCCATTTGGTGGCAAAAGTATACTTGTGTTGGGAGACCATTTTCAGCTTGCACCAGTCAATGCAGAGCATGTATTTACAACTATAACTGCCAAACAAGCTAAGAATATCCTCAGTTGCATTGCAGGCTATAACATATGGGAATTATTTACCTGTGTTGAGTTGTCTGAGAACATGCACCAAAATGGTGATCGAGCTTACAAATCACTTTTAGATGAAGCTCGTACAGGTTCTCTATCACCAGAATATGTTTGTATGTTAAATGATCGGAGAATCACAGTAGATACTGCATGCATAGAAACAGCATGTAATGTCTTCAGCACTGTATACTCTACAGGGACACACATAGTGTGTCTTATGCCACGACTAAAGAAATGCACTGAATTCAACAATCTAATGCTGCAGAGAGAAAACCAAGAGTTTGTAACTCTGCATGCTGTTGATACAGTTGATGGTGTTATTCTTAGTCGAAACCTAGTAGCAAAGATGACTGAATGACTACGTGAACTCAAGTCAGATGTTTCACACACAGCTGGCCTAGAAGCTGTTCTCACAGTTTGTAAGAATGCACGATTATGCTGCGAATGCACTAGATGTAGAACGCTGCATGGTAAACGGTGCCATGGAAAACATCACTGACTTTGTCTACAATGTCCAGAAGACATATATTGAGATGCTTGTAGTTCACTTTGACAACATGGAACAGTCTGTACACTTGAACGCACTGTGTAAAATTCCAGGTTTTAAGGATATCTATGTAAACAGGAAACCGCTTTCATTATAGGTTGCATATGCTGTATCCATTCACAAATCTCAGGGCTTGAGTTTGGATTCAGCAATGGTAGACATAGGTACAGACATTTTCAAGGATGGCATGAGCTACGTGGCACTTTCTCACTTGTCCACAGCCTTTCTGCTGCACATTATTACTATAGCACCTCAGAAAATATGAGCTGACAAGCGGTGTATTCTTGAGTACAACAGGTTACGTACTCTACATCAGCCACAAATGTCTTTAATACCACTGCCTACATATCTGTCTGTCTCACACAATTCAGTCACAGCTACAGGTATCAACAAACAGCGACAAGTTTCCAGAAGTGATTCAACTCAAAAGAGTTCAACAAAGGTCACAACTTCAAGTAAACATTCACAGCCAGCAATTCCTCAGAAATCAGTTGGTGTAGCTGCTGTACCAGTGTTTGAGAACAACACTAGAGTGAACTGCTATGCTAACTCAGCTATGCAAGTTTTTCACACATGCCACACTTTGTAAGTGTATAATATCTGCTTCAAATGACAGTACCCTATCAAACGCTGAAGCAGATTGTCAACATGACTTCTGACCAGTCTAACAATGTACACTCACTAACACCACTATGACAGGTGTTAGGTACATATGATGGATGTAGTACATTTGCTGCAGACTTACAGCAAGACACTACTGAGTTTATGATGGCTGTCATAAACAACCTGGATGAAGACGGCACCCCAATGTGGCGCTACTTCACAGTAACATATGTAATGAAATATGTATGTGTTTCATGTGGCCAATTACAGCGTGAAACCACAGAAGACATGCTGTGGATTACCTTTTGTCCCTCAAACCAAAAGTGTCAAATTTCGACAGCTATTCACCAATGCTCAATGTAGGCATGCCTGGGTGGAGGCAGATGCATCAGTCCATACGCCTCAGGAGTTCATCTCAATATCTGTTGCTTATCTTGCACAGATTTGACTCAAAGGGCTCAGAGTTGATACTCCTATCACAGATTACACAGCTGGTAGAATAGTCTTCTGCAATCAGTGTTTGACACTCACAGTATAATCTATCACCATGGCCAATCCATGCATTCTGGCCATTACACCTCTTTACTAAGGTGCAGAAGTGGATGGGTAGAGTGTGACGACTCTACAAGCAGTTTTAAACAGAGACTGCCATGATGCTTAAAAAATGCATATCTTCTAATATTGAAGAATTATGATGACCTTCATATTTCAGAAGAATAGGACACAACACGTTGAAGTTTTACAATGACTACTTTGTGCCAGAAACATTCATAGATCAGTACAATTTTCTCTAATGTACGATTCTGAATAAACTATAGCATTTCAACAAAATGCTATTCTGACAGAGACATTCCATACACTATCACATGTAAGATCTTGTGTGGATCAGTGACTACATGAAAATTGTTGTAGTGGCTTCAATCGGCGTCAACAATATTCACAGTCACTAGAGAAATCATGCTTACATGTCTATCAAAGATTGGACATCTCAAAACTGAGGCCTTACTGCTGTCCTCTTCTATACATATCTTTAATTATTAATGTATCATACTCATACATAACAACAAATTGCTATGAGTTTTAAAGTGTTACGCTTTGCAAATAAAGATAAGTTCTCAGTTATCATCATAAATAACTGAGCAACACTTCTGCCATTCACCAAACATTGCACTCTGTCACAAGTTGTCTATCAACACTTGTATTTGTCTATTGACTCTTGACATGTAGACATCATTCACTCACCGTGCAACAGTGTAGAACTATCCTGCCATCATTTGTAATAGTAATACTGTACATATGTAAAAATAACTACCTTTATTGATAATGCAAGAAGCTGAATTATGCAACTGTAAATGCCAAACAATTGCATCGTATAATTAACTGACTTTGACATGTCTTTGTAATTACTTGTACATAATATAAACATTTGTATTCACCTTGACATTGTTAATTACTACTTTAATAATTGTACTAAAAGTATTAGTCTAACACTAAAGTACAAATGAATGTTTAACATAATATACAGCACTATACTAATTACATCTAATTAACCATAAGTTTGTTAAAAAATGCATACCATGCACAGTTTTTGTATTTACAAGTTAAGAATTTACATAGAAGCTAATGTAAGAATTGAAAAATGTCATTTGTTCCTGTAAGAATATTCTATTTTTTTCAACTTGTCACATAAGTAATTCTAACGTATGTAAAACATATTGACAATTGTAAATCAGACACTGCTACTGATCACAACACACTGCATACCTGTTCCTGACAATATTTATGATCGCTTCAATTGAGGGGTCGGGTTGGAATTTTCCACTTGCGCCTAGTCAGTGACATATCATTAAATACGAGTAATCAAATGTCACTGAAGTAACATGTTTTAATATTGTATTACTTTAACAGTTAGCATATGGTTTTTCACCCACCCCAGGAACATCCACATTAGCAGTCACACAATAACAACAAAACACTTGTGTATCATGTGTGTAATCACAGTTTACAACCTACTGACATTGTCTTATTAACATACCACACAAGTAATGCACTACACATAATTATGACGTACAACCATTTTAAAAAAATACTTAAAATTTTTTAATAAAGTCTCTTCATGTTCAATAGTAAATATATAATGAAGCGCCACAGCTTCAGCTTTAGTATCAGAAATTCAGGTCGAATGTCAGAAAGTACTTCCTCACATAAAGAGTAGTGAGCACTGAAACATCACTGGAAACACACAACACCTGATTAAAGACAGTGATCACCCAGTAAGGAATCAGATATATGCATACAAGGCAAATAACAAGCCCGACAGGAAAAGATGACACAACACTGCAATCATAGCAAATACTTAACCTCAATATGTATACCATGCTACCTTTTTCTTTAGTTTCCTATAATATCACATACTTACTGCAATTCATATTATACAGTTGTTATTATTCTTACACATTTACATACAGTATATGCAAGCAATGATTACACACATACAAAGATTGTATTGTGAGACTGCTTCTGTTAACAAAATTTCAGTCTTGATTGGGCCTTTTCTCCATTTAACAAATCGGCAATATTTTTGTTTAAAACCATAACCACCTGTGTTGACTCTTTACTTAAAATAGCATTACGACATAAAAAATAAGTGTGTCTTACTTAAGCATACAAACCAATGTTAACTAATAGTGCAACAACTATATCTCCATCAATTTCGTTGGTACCTATGTTGTCCAGTCAGTGTCACAGCATATGCAATGATGTGGCACATTGCATGTCACACTTTACATAATTCCTAAGAGTGTAAAAAAGTCACCAATGTACTTTCTTTTCCTGTGCCTATACAGTCATTATTACTGTACCAAGGTGCTGCACATCAGCACCCAACAGTATACAGCTGTGATTATACACTTAGGATGCAGTCACTACTATGTGTACTTCAATTCCCTGTCTAAGCTTCTGCAACTCCCAACTGTTTTAAGTTAGCTATACCTACAATTACAGAGGTGTGCCATAGATCTCCAGTCCCATATCGTTCCTATAGAAAACCAGTCATAATGCAGTACAAATATTACGAGGCACAGCAGCTGTAGCTGCCTAAATCCATGCAAATACTAACAAATGTCAATACAGTTTCCCTGATTTCAGTCATGTGTGGCATAGATGTACACATACTCAACTGTATTCTGTATCTTCACTTAAATGTGCCTATTCTGAATTGTCATCTGCATCTACAATTACAATGCACTACCTACTGTTACATTTCCACACACATCGGCTCCCTGAATCCATTTAAAAGGCAACTGTAATAACTGGACTATTCCTGTAATCAGAGACCTGTACACCTGATGTACATTCACTATCATTTACTGTGGCTGCTTACTTACAATACAGCAAGTGCTATAGAAAAGCAGTCACCCATCACACTGTTTAACAGCATTTTTTTTCCTATTCTATACTATTAACTCAGTGTTCAATATGTGGATGAGCTGTTCATACATTGACTTACAAATGTCCTCTATTTCCTAAGAAACTTAACTACCTGCCACAAACCTATGTTGTCTGCCATCCTGAAGACCAATCCCTTACAGGTATTCCATGAGGTCCTGCTTCATCAGGGTCTCCATAAGTTTCTACATGACTAAACTGAGGCAAACTGGTCTGTAATTGCCAGCCTCATCCATGCTTCCCACCCTTGTGGAGTGGTACCACACCTGCTACCTGCAGTCACCCATCATTTCTCCTGTATGTAGCAATCAGTTAAACAAATATGCCAAGAGGCCAGCCAGTTCCTCAGCCAGCTCCATCAGCATGGTAGCATACAGCCTATGAGGTCCACTTGTTTTGTCTGCCATTGGGTGCTCAGTGCCTACCTGACCCTGCTGGTGGCAATATTCAATAATACCATTTGGGGACAACCTTCTCAGCTGCCTTGACGCCACTTTCAGCCATCAGTTCAATATTCTCATTGGTGAAAGCTGAGCAGAAGAAGATGTTCAGGTCCATAGCCTTCTCTCCATCTGTCTGTCTATCTATCTGTCTATCTATCGATTAGTATATAACAAAAATAAAGTTTGTTAAATCAAAACACTTATCAGATACACCTACTAGAGTCTGGTTCTATCACTCTGGATTTTTATTTTTCTGAAAGGGTTCTAAATGTTGCTGTGATTATAACTGTGATATCCTACACACACGTAAAAGGAAATGTGTTCATGCTTCTGAATACTGTAAGACACAATAGTAGCTGATTTGCAGTTTTAAGGCTTAATTTTTGACCAAGAGCAACTGGATGGTAGATTACTGTTCTATCCCTTACACTGTAGCTATTACAGTTTCAAAGTAATAGTTGCTACATTTAGATGTAACAACTAATTAAAAGGAACTTTTTATGACCTTACTTGCCAAAATATCACACTTGAAACCAGCTGTTATCAACGTATCTGTGAAGACAGGGATGAGACAGACATCAAGAGATGGACCCACTTTAGCCAATAGTAACGGGTGTGAGGGAGAGCCCACAGCCCCTACAGATCTATATGTGCTTTATCATCTTGATTACTATATTACTGTTTGTTATTATTTGTAGGAATGTTCAACAAAGGAAGTGTAACCGGGTGTCTATGTAGTGTAGGTGTGTTTTTTTGTGGAGCTGTACAATGGGTAGAGAGAAGTGGTGGGTAAAGCAAGTTGCAGGGAGCCCATGTATACAAGACCAGTGGATGGCTGCAACATACTAAGTTATAGACTACTACTTGAACTCCCTCTCCTCACACAGAAACAATATGAGGTGCTGTGCTGTAATGAGTGCTGCTTATGCATGACAGTAATTATAAATGGCTAGTCCACCAATGAGAATTATTTTCTTGCCTGTTAATCAATCAAGCATCTTAACTCAGCTAAAACAAAGGGTGCTGGGACTAACATTTTGCCACAAAACCCACTTGAGGGTTCAACATCTCCTACAACTCTGGCACCACTGGGTAGGGCATGTATTTAAAGTGGGAATGGACTCTAAAAGAGCTGAAGTTGTGATCTTAATAGCTAGAACAACTCCTTTCCAGCTACTCACAGAACTAATGAAGTCTGAAGGTGAGATATGTCATTATTAAGGACCTCCTTTACAAAACTGAGATAATACTGTCAACCAAGAAGGCCCCTAACCAAGAATAGCCACATTCCTTTGTGGAGCTAATGTATACCGTGGCACAAACAGCCATTAAAGAGATCCAGGAGACTCTAAACTTAACACCTATAGATAATGTTGAATTTGGACAGTAAGAATTATATATTTTTTTGCCCTGTCCTCCTGCACATAATACAGAACAGTGTCCTGGAAGGATTCAAACTGGGCACTTCAACCCTAACATTCAATTTTCTAACTTTTCCCACTGTGGTGCAACCCTGACTAATGTACTAAACAGTTGTATGGATCTTGATTCTCTATTCAAAGTCTCAGGCAAATCCATTTAATGTTTGCAAACTTATAAACTCTCCAAATATTCATTAAACATATAAATGATTCCTCAACCCTAACTACGTAACGGTGTATTTAAAATCACTGTTAAAACTACTTAACCAAAGTACTGTCGAACTCACAAAAGTGTAAAAAATCTTTGCTAAACCTTGTGCAGATTGCAACAGTACTTTTATAGCATGTGGGAAAATGTCAGCAATTCTTTGACACCCTGATGCAAAACAACACTTTGGAGCTTTGTCCTATCATTTGGACGGAACACTGCTGACCTGTCACAGATGTGCCTTTCAGTGTTGTGTTGCATACTGGGATCATCACCCCTAAGTGTCACCCCATCACATGTGGAAACAAACTGAGGAATAGGAGAATGGGGTGACAGTTAGGACCAATGACCCCAATGCACAACCCGATTCCATTTTGGGGGGTGGGCTGAAGGAGTGCAAAGGGAGTTTCAACCCTAACATCGAATTTCCTCACTTTTGTCACTGTGGAACAACCCTTACTAATGCATTAAACTGACTATTTTGCCTCTAATTTCCTTTCTTTTTCAGAATGACAATCAGAAATAGTGAATGTAACACGGTGGTGGGAGCGCGGGACCCGCATGATGTCTTGTCACATAGTAACATTGTGCCCGCAAACGCAAATCGTAATGCGCATGGTGACACAAAGCAAAACAGAAAGAGAAACACTACAGTAGACAGAAATGTTAAAAACAATGCAAACAACAGCAAACGAAAAAGCAAACAGTAACGCACATGGTGGCATAAACGTGAGCAGTAAATGAAACGGGTAAGGAACCACAAGCAGAAACAGTAATGGTAACAGTAATGTAACTGCACAGGCTGTTTTTAACCAAAAGCTATATAGATAAAGACAGTGAGTAGAAAAAATGTATGCTAAATAATGATTCTCAGAACACAAAAATGAGAACTTGGAATAGTAAAGTGCTTATGTCTCACTAACCGTATGACACAGAGAAAAATTTTAAAAATCATATGTATTATCACTTTCCTACTAGTTTTGTACTTAGCCCCTAAGAGAGGACTAAGAAATTGTTAGACAAAAAATCTGTATCTTGCACCGTTTTCGAGATATGGGCCCTGAAAGGCACGGCAAATGCCGTAATGTTATCCTATGGGAAAAAAACAGAAGTTCAGAATGCCATAACTTTACCTCCCTGTAATATTTTTTTCTGCACACCACTGAAAGGTGCATCTGTGTGATGTTGGCTGTGTTCCCTGCAAATTTCAGCCCAAAAGACCAAACCATTATTTTGCAGCAGGGAGCCAAACGATTGCTGCAATGCATTGTAAGCCATAATGTTATCCTATAGGGAAAAAGTGTCAAATTTGGAGTACTGTTACTTCACCACCATCTAATATATTTTCAACGAAATACTGAAAGGCACATCTGTGAGATGTTGGCTGCGTTTCCTCCAAATTTCAGCCCAAAACTCCAAACCGTTCTTTTGCAGCGGAGTGCCAAAGAATTGCTGTAATTTTCCCACAGACTACAAAAGTACTGTCGCAATTTGCTAAAGCTGGAATAGTAAATTGCTTATATCTCACTAACCATATGACATAGAAAAAATTTTTTTAAGTCATATGTATTATCACTTTCCTGGCTAGTTCTGGACGTAGCCACCATTAGGGGGCTAAGAAATGTTTCCACAAAAAGTCCATATCTCGCACCGTTTTCGAGATACTGGTCCTGAAAGGCGCGGCTAACGTTGTAATGTTATCCTATAGGAAAAAAACAGAAATTCAGAGTGCCATAACTTTTCCTCCCTGTAATATTTATTCACCAAACTACTGAAAGGCACATCTTTGGGATGTTGGCTGTGTTCCCTGCAAATTTCAGTCCAAAAGACCAAACCATTATTTTACAGCAGGGTGCCAAAGGATTCCTGTAATGCGTCGGGACGTCGAAATGTTATCCTATGAGAAATAGCATCAACTTTGGAGTGCCGTAACTTTGCCACCATTTAGTATTTTTTCAACACAACACTGAAAGACACATCTGTGATATGTCGGCTGCGTTTCCTCCAAATTTCAGCCAAAACTCCTAACCATTCTTTTACAGCGCAGTGCCAAAGAATTGCTGTCATTTTCCCACAGCCTAGAAAACTACTGTTGCAATTTGCGAAAGCTTTCACAAAAATGTTCAACACTTTCATGAGCATGAAAGTAATTTGTGAAAGTACTTTTTTCAGAAATTTGAAAAACATATTTCTGGGGTGTTTTACCCCAAAATAAAGACATGACTAGCATCCTTAGGGTCCGACTAGGTGAATACAAAAATAATTAGGTTGATAGAGGGTCCCAAATTTAAATGGCAAGCATTTTTCTGATCACTAACTGAAAACAAAATGGCAGATTTGCGAAAGTAACAGGACCATTTGTGAAGGTAAAAATGCATTTGTGACACTGTCGAACTTTTTGTTAACTTTTCCCATTGACTTATAATGGGAAATTGTTTTTTGAATAACTTTTGAACTGTTTAATATTTTTTCACCAAATCTTTGAAAGGCACATCGGGGAACCCGGCTGCACGTTCCCTGAAGATTTCAGGCCAGTCGCACAAACTGTGCTACCTGTAGGCGCGACCGTAGAATTCCAGAAAAAGCGTAAACGCACGCGCAGATTACGCTTAATAACTAGCCGTATATCCAACCAGTATGAACCTTGGCAGATCCCAAGGCCTATTGTGCTTGATCGTGTATTCCAAATTTCAGGCAAATCCGTCAAACGGTTGCAAAGTTATTAAGGTGCAAAATTTTGGGTTTAACATAGAAATGGCTCCTCAACCCTAACTATGGTAGCACCACCGTGCTACCATAATATATATAGATATATATATATATATATTTATATATATATATATATCTATATATATTCATGGCAAAAAAAATCCATTTAGTGCATCAGATAGGGTTGTTCCATAGTGACAAAAGCAAGGAAATTCGGTGTTAGGGTTGCCACCCCTTGCACCTGACTTCCACCCCGTCTCCACCAGCAGCTTGCCATGGTGACATAAACCTCTCAAGCTTCGTTTTTGAGGTTTGCATGGTCACCTTGGCAACCTCGCTGGTTAACAAACTGGTTACCAATGCATGCCCATACATTATCCTCTCTCTCTCTCTCTATATATATATATATATATATATATATATATATGGAATGTTATACTATTATTCAGATTTTTGCAGCAAAAGGGCAAAATATAAAATAAAAATAATAATTTCCACAAATGAGCTCCATGATCCATAAGCCAAGGACCACTAAAAAAAAAAAAAAGGTATTACCCAATAGGCTTTCTAAGGTCCTACATACAACATTATATACCATATGTACCATGTGTGCGGAATATAACCCCACAGAGCACACTATACCACAGTAATATAACCTCTATTATACTGTTACTAAACTGAAAAAAAATAATAGCTTAAACAGAGCAAATAAGGCATACACAACTACAATTAACTAGTTTACATGATCTATTAAGTAAAATAAAACACAGTGAAATATCCAAAATTAAAGAAATTAGTTACAGTACTCTGTCCTCTTCATCTTTAGTAGTCAAAGTCTTGCCATCCAAGTACCTTTTGGTCTGCAGCACCAGCTTTTCTGCATCCTTCACGCCTACACACTGGTACATTTACCCTGCATAAGCCACCTTCAGCCTGGATGCAAACTGAAAGCTGTGAGACATGCCAAACTCTCAAAGCAATCTTCACACAACAACAAAAGCCTTGCAATGAGGTTGAGTTGCAAAGCTCATATCCAGAAACACAGATATTTTGTCCATATCTTCCATAATGACATGTCCCAACTGCCAAGCCACCTCCAATATTTGGTCCTTCTCATGCACTTCAGCTTTGAGTACAAGAGTCCTCTGGTTGTTAAAGGAATGTGTTTTCTACAGCATAACACAATACACCCCCTGCATAGTGAGGAGTGGTGTTCCTCAGGGGTCAGTACTGGGATGAATCCTTTTTAACATATATATCAGTGATATATCAGTGGGACTTGAAGGGAAAGTGTGTCTTTTTGTGGATGATGCAAAGTTATAGAATAAGGTTGACATAGCAGGAGGGATTGAGGCCATGTGGAGATATCTGAGCACCCCTAGAGAAGTGGTTGAACATTTGGCAGCTGAAGTTCAATTCTAAGAAGTGTGCAGTGATGCATGTGGGGCATAAAAATCCACTGGCTGAGTACCAACAGGGTGGAGAACTGATAAAGCAAACAGAACAGGACAGGGACCTGGGGATTATAATCTCAAACAACCTTAAGGTAGGACACCAATGTAGTAAGGCAGTAGGTAAAGCTAATAGAATGATGGTATGCATAGGAAGGTGTAAAACAAGTAGGCAGAGGGAGGTGTTGATGCCTTTGTATAAGACCATGGTCAGACCACACCTGGAGTATAGGGTACAGTTCTGGAGGCCTCATTTAAGAAAGGATATATATGGGTTGGATAGAGTTCAGAGAAGGAAAACAAAGATGGTGCAAGGTATGCAAGAGAAGCAATAAGAGACTAGATGGAGAGAATTAAACCTATACCCACTGGAGGTTAGAAGAGATGCAGGTGACATGATGGAGACTTTTAAGTATATGAAATGAATAAATAAAGTGAATGAAGGCAGATTATTCAAAAGGAAAGTAGGAGTTAAAACAAGTGGCCATAATTTAAGATTGAAAGAGGAAAGATTTAAGAGCAATTTAATGAGATGTTATTTCACTGAGAGGGTGGCGGAAACCAGGAACAGATTACCTAATGAGGTGGTGTGTGCAGAAACTGTGGAGGAATTCAAGAGGGTGTGGGACAGACACAAGGGATTTGGCTGATGGGAAGAGGAAAATATCCATGGGAAGCAGAGACAAGTAGCGGCGGGTGGGAAATGGGCAGACTAGGTGGACCAGATGGTCCTTTTCTGTTGATACATTACTATGAAACTAGGATAGTCTGAGCAGGGTAAAGATTAAAATGAGTCCCCAGCCACTCTTTGATAAATGTTGCTGGACCTTTGCCTTTCAATGCCTTTGGCAAGCCAACCACCTTAAGACTGCAGCACAAACTTGATTTTAAAAGTTCTCAGTCTGAAAACAAAATAGTTTATTTTCAAAAGTCAGTCCAGTCATTACTTCCAAAGTCTTCACCACCAGCCCTAATGCTTCTCTTTTCTCAGCCACTACTGAGAAAGTTTGTGACTCACACACCAGAATTCTGGTGGGAAAATCAACCACCATTTGGTCAAGCTCCATAAGGTGGTGATCCATCACTTTCCCTGCCTGAAGCACAGCAAGCTGCACTGGCTCTGGGTTGCAGAGTACATCAATGTGATGGCCATCACATCAAGTTTGTCTCTATATAAATACATTTAGCCTGATTTGCAGAGCTAAAATAAAACACGTCCTGTTATGATTGCATCAGGCTATGTCCCTCAGTGATTGAAGTTTACAAAGTAAGTCCAAAATGCTTTGGTTATTTCTTAGTAGAAATACTTAATTGTGTAAATAAAATGTGTAGGTTTTTTTAGAGAATGGGTGCAGAATATAATAGTTCTGATTATTTAAAAAAAGTGATACAGATGATCCCAAATCTTGTCCTCTAATAAGTTTATTAAATATGATTTCAATGTTTTATGGTCATAATCTATTGATACATATCAGCACCAGCTAGGATGCAATCCAGCAATGCTGTAGGATATCATAAAATGCTGCAGTATGCTGCAGGAATCAGTGTAATTCAATGGCAATAAAACCCTTTTTGTCACTTAGTATTTTGTGACATGTTATTTATTACAAGATAATTACTGGCTCTGCCTTTTTCCCATAGGGAAATCGTGGCGTAATTTGCTGTTATAAAGGAGCATTTATAATGGCAAACATGCGCACGATTTCCATTCCTCTGCGCATGCTCAAGCAGCAGCGCTACCAGCCAAGAGCACTCGTCACTTCTATGTTACCGAAACCGAACAGCCAGAACAACTCGACGGTAAGTCCTCTTCTTTTCTCCCCCATTATACCCTGCACAGAAAGACCTGAAGAAATGGGGGGGAGGAACAATTTAAAATACAAAAATCTCGGCACCGGAGTAAAAGGACCAACCTTGGCATACACTGGCAGGATACACAGACCTCTTTATTTTATATAATTGTTGAGGCAAAAAAGGCAAACCCAGCAATTATATCAAATAAAAAATTGGTCGGGGTATCAAACTCGATTTTACACATACCGTCATTGTGGGATGCTTTTTACAACCCCCTCGGGCTTTGCCCTCGGGGTTTATGTAGCATCCCACAACTCAGGTGTGTGTAAAATCTCATTACACACCCCGACCCTTACTTTATTCTATATTTATTGCATTGCATCATGGCTAGCTCCACTATAAATTGGAGAATTGATTGAACTAAAAGAAATACAGTATTAAAAGAAAATTAAGTAGGCATTAGGCAAAGATATTCCATCATGGATAATTATTTCTTGTTATATCATACTTTATAATTACAAGTTGGTGCGTCACTGATTGGCTGAGCAAATGTGCATACTTTGCATGCCTCCATCAGTCAGTGTCCCATGCAGGAGAGGAAATTTGTCAGAAAAGGCAGTCATGTGCTATGACAGCTCCAGAAGGCTCACACACACCGTCCCACTGACCTATGCTCACGTTGGGAGCACCACAGCAGCTGATACAACTGAAATGGTTCAGCAAAATGACCTGCACCTTGGGGAGGCGATATCACCAGACCTCCCTCGTGGTGGAAGGTAAGCCCCAGAAGATTGCAGGGGTAATGAAGTTGGGGCATAGATGGTCTGCAGCCAACTTGGGAGGGATAAACAGAAAGTAAAAAATATATACTATATAATTAGGAGACATAAGCTAATTAAGGAACAAAAAATACACAATGCCTTTATACATCTTACATCTACTTTTAATAAAATAGACAGGGACATTTTTTGGAGAAAAATAAGAGAACTGAAAATAGAGCCTATGATACTTGACATGATTATTGAGTATCATAACAAAACTTTCTTGAGGGTCAGAGTTGGCCTGGAAGAACTATCTGCTCTCACTTAGACCAACTGCGGATTTCAATAGGGCTGGGTGGCATTTTGGCCATAGTTTTATGTTGTCATTGTTTAAATCTCCTCCCAGAAATATGTGAAAAGAAATTATTATGCCCATACATTAAATAGCCAGAGGATAAGTATACTGTTTTATGCTGATGACATACTGTTATTGTCCCATGCACCAAAGATTTACAAAGAAATGGTTGAAATGGTAAACAAGAGAGAAATCTGAAAGCAAGATTTTTGGTGATTCATTTGATAGGAATAAATATAAATGCTACCTAAAAAAATGGAAAAAGATACTTCTTTCAAATATTTGGGACTCACCTTTTAAAATAATTTGAAATTTTGTAAATGCATGGAAGATAGTTCAAGTGAAGCAAGATCTGCATTAAATGCTGTATTGAGATTTTATTTATTTTAGCAGTTGAAGGGAATATTGCAGCCATTTAAAGGATTTATAAAACAGAATATATACTCCTCTTTTGGGCAGAATTATGGGGCTGTCAAGTATACAAGAAAATTAGAGTTATTTAAAATCTCTTTACAAGACTGGTTTTGGGGTGCCAAATAATACTCCAGACTATGTGATTAAAGCTGAATTAGGTGGGTTACCAATTAAAGTTGCCTGTAATCTAAAAACAGTAAGCTAAATACTTACAATAAAAAATATGGGGAATAGAGGTTTCCAGTTTGGGCTCTTAAAGAACAACAATTGAAGGATAATATAGTATGGAAAAAAAATTAAACAGTTCTGTAATACAATAAGACTTGTGCAAGAAATTTAAATTGTTATTTTGAGATTATACAAATATTTTTATAAGATTGGAAAGGGTTAGCTTTGGAAGCCACTGACTCTAGTGCTATGGAGAATGAGTGAGTCAGTGGCTTCAGAAGAGTAGAAGCAAGTGTGAGGAACTGTTGCTATAGCAATGCTTGCTCAGGCTTCTATCTACATTTCTGAAGCCACTGACTTGTTTGCTCTTCTCCCTCCACAGCTGGTGGGTACTTTTGCAAAAAGCTCAGTAAACTTATGTTAAAAAATGGGCTTTAAATGTGTTTGAGCAAAACATGCTTTGTTTTAAAGTTTTATCAGCATGTCCTTTACCATGATGAACACCACTCAGTCACACTACACTAAAACATGAAAGTGAAAGTGATTAAATTTATGACAGTCTGATAATGACAGGGTCGACCAGATGCATTTTTATGTTGATTGCACGCATGCACAAGAAACATGTTATGGCAGGGTGCCAGAAGCTGGTTGTGGAGGCACAGCACTGTTGTGTCCAGTGCCCCCACAGCCTTTAAAGGCTTGGCCTGCTTTCCCCAATGCATTGTCACGCTGCTGCTGACACTATTTCAGCCAGCGTGTCACAACCTTGTAAGGTTTCAGCCACTGCAATAAGGGGCCGCCTCATTTTGTATTACTTTTGACCTATAAAAATCATGACAGGATCAACCAAATAATTCAGTGTGGGACAGCTATATAGATTTACTTACATTTCTGAGTGGCAGCTTGTATGTTTAATGTGTGTGTAAGGCTGTATGAAATGAAACTTCTGCCTGCAGAATTTCGGCAAAAGACAGAATTTCACTTTTGTGAAATACCACAATGTACTGTGGCAACTTTTGTGACAACTCCAACTTAGAATGTCAGAATAAATGTATAATTTGCAGATTATTGTATTAAACTGTGGAAAACAATCCAGCAGAACTGATTACTGTCAGTGGTCAGTTCTGCTGAATTTCTTCCAAGTTTATTACATTAATCCACAATTCATACATTCATTCCACAGTTCAGTGAGTTACTGAACTGTGGAATGAATTGTGAATTAATGAATTATACTGAATAAAGAAATTCCGCAGAACTGATCATTGAACTGCGGAATAATTACATGTATTGTAGAATAATCCATTAAGATGCATAATAAAATTCCTCAGAACTCTCATTCTACAGTTCATATGTATTTTTCTGCAGTTCAGCCAAATAATTCCATGAAACAGGGCAAAAATCTGCCAAACACATTGGGACGATTCTGATCTTTCCAGTGGTGGAAGTTCAGAAAATTTTGCAAACTGTATTACATTTCACAAAACTTCTGCAAAAGCAGAATGTGCATCATTCACCCAGCAATATGTGTGTGTGTGTGTGTGTTAGCCTGTCTGTGCCACTGTGTGGAGAGATCTACCTGCTGGTGAGACGGTTCTGAGGGATGGAAAGTAGGGAAGTAGTGAACTTGTAGTGGGAGGAGTGCAGTCTTTCTGGGATAATGCATGGTCATGAGGTGTGTTTTATCCAATCAGGGACCCCAATTTTCACTGATTGTTTTCCTACACATTTTATATATACATATCTATAGATATAGATAGATATATACACAATATTAGTATGAGCCTGAAAAACAAGTTAAAAGTTATTCACAACAGTTTCTTTTCAATCCAAAATCAATGTTCAAGTTCACTAAAATGTTATTCATGATAAATGCTCATTCAGTCCATATCTCCTGAGGGCAAACAATGGAATTGACTTTTTGTGAAAGTCCATTGTGACTATGAAGTATGGGGTGTAGTTATTTAGATAATCATTTTTTGTTCTTCTGCATTTCCCCATAGTATAAATATATTATCAATAACTCTCCGGTAAAGAAGCAGATATTATTATTGTAGATGTTACTAGCAGTAGAGAACAAAAACAAGGGCAGGTTTTCCCACAACATGCCACATTATGTGAGTGAGTGAGTGACATTAATATTGAGATTCCAGTTCCTGTTAATGAGCTGTTAATTATCAAAAGCAGCAAGCAAAGTTCGGTGCTGACAGTGATTAATACAGTGCAATTCCATAAATGGGCATCCGAATGGCTACTCCATTATGATATAAATCTTTAACAATGTACCAAACTTATAACAGATTTTGGCAGCGTGTTTGTTCAGCTTAAGTGAGTGTCAGTAATAAGTATGTCTGTTATGTCTGGTGTAAATGGTATAAGTGGGTTGCACAACTCATGAAACTGCTTCATAGAGATGCTCCCTGCAGTATACCTGTAGCTTGCTTTATAAGTAGCCCTGCAGGCATCTCACAAAGCAGCTGCATAGTGATAAGAACTGCACCATTGATGTAGCTTGCTTCACAAGTGGCTATGTGAGTCACTCATAAAGAAGCTGCATAGTGACAATTACTGAGCCAGACCTGTAGCTTGCTGATAGTTAATCAAGAGCAAACTATAAAGTGCGGCATCTTGTATGTATTGAACTTCAGCTTCGTGTTCACAAATATGGACCTAGAAAGCAATCTGGATATATTTTTATACCAGCATAGGTAATCTGTGCCCACTTTTATATTTGCTTAACTGTTTTGTCTAAACTGTATCTCTTGTATCTATTCTTATTTTTGCTCATATTTCTGGCCTACAATGTACAATATTTGGTGTTCTACTTTGTAAAATGCCTCCGTTTATACTCTCTCAGACCATACCTGTAAGTAGTCATTCAGTTGTGTAGTGAACATATCTGGTTTGCAAAAACAAATAAATAAATAGATTTTCACATTTTGAGATGAATTATCACAAAAGTGAGTTTGTATCTCCTAAAAGTGGTTTTGGGAATCACAAAAGCATGTTCACCAGTGAAGAAAGGGCAGGTTTTCATGGCATACTTCATCCTGATTTCATTAACATTAAAAACAAAATACATAAATATTACACCTGCACTGTTAACCACACAAGTTTCAGATTTAACATCTGACAGATTATCTTGTTTTTAATGTAGTAAAGCTTCTGCTCTTTACCCCACTTTTGTGACTGCTAAGCCTCATGAAATGGGGTTTGCAAGTCACAAAAGAAGCTTCACTTGTCACCAAAGCAGGGCCTGCTTTTGTGACTCACAACACTAATTCCCTTGATATTTTGAAAAGTAGTCTTATTAAAGAATAAAAACACTTAAAGAATCAGCCTTACACCCTACACTGCTGACTACATCATATTACTACTTAGTGTCAAATCCATGAAAGGATGCATACCACATGAGGGTGCACAGAAGTCCCTTTCTACACATGTGCTGCAACCACACATCCGCAGCCTGTGGTGCATGTCACCTGCACACCTAGTTCTATTCTGGCAGTTCACTAAGGTACATGACCAGACTGGGGTGGGAAAAGGGGTGGAGGGCATGTAACTTCCTGATTCAAATGGCAAACTCCATGGTGCAGATGGCCAGCGGAGGGGGCACAGGCAATATGGTCTAATAGGCTGCTGTAATGCTTTTCTTTCCTCTATGCCTGGCTGCAGGTTATTCCCTGGGGTCTGACCAGCCCTCCTCCACTTGATCCTTGCCCACTAATACAGTGAGGAGGGATGGGAGTCATTATGGCACAGGTCATGCTGTTTCTGAATGGACATTGTGTTCCTGGTGGGATACAGCAGTCTGTGGAGAAATGTCACATCCGACCATCCCCTGCTCCATATGAGGCATGGGTTCCACTGTACAGCAGACCTGGACATCTGATAGGATGGACAGTGTCTGGCACAACACCACCCACTGAACTGCCCACAGGCCCTCTGCACTGCAATCTGTGCAAGGATACTGGTTACCTGGGGACATGAATGCTGACATGTGCACCGAAATCTGACATGCTGTGGTAAGCACAACATATATGTATAAGTCACACTACTGGGGGTGCCTTAATGAGTCAAGCCTTTAACTTCTAGCACATTGTTTTGCTTTTGATGGGAAAAGCTTTTTCTTGTTGTTCCTCACTTTCTGGCCACTAAGGCTAGAAAAAATCAGTAGTCTTATTTCAGAAAAGTGTTTTTAACTCAAGAATGTGACATACTTCAGTTTTGCAAAAATATAGTTATGAAAACTTTGCAAAAAAAATGAACAGCACATGCAAGAACGTCATTTTGTTTAGTTAATTTAAATCTACACAATGAAAAACAAGCAAGTGTCAAAGAATCATCTTTGGTCCAAACTCTAATGAACTTAAAAAGTTTAAGGTTTTAACTCACAGCCACTTTTGTACTATTATAGAACCAGCCATTACCAAATTTACAGTACAAGATTTAGAGATCCTGGCTCCAACTATGTCAATGGTAAATTTTAGGCTGTTCTGTACAGGGATCAACTCATTATTTTGGTGCAAAAATTTGAGTTTTAAATAGAAGAGCCCACACATCTGTAACATAGCAGTACTGTTGCACCCCTATAATTTCATGTGTAGGACCATTTCCCCACAGGAAAAAATATTAAAAATCAGTTACTACACCATATACCATAAGTGAACTTTGTATATTCATCAATTAAATTGATATACCACATTAGTTAAAGGTATATACCACAGCAATAAAAGGCAAGACAAATTTATTTGTATGGTGCCCTATCCCTCAGGCTTAGGGTGCCACACAGAGAAATCAATAGCTACAAGGTACAAAAAAACTGACTAAATACAGTATTCTAACAGATAAATAACACACATTAAATAAAACAGTAGGCTTGCTACAAAAGATAAACTTAATAAACAACATGTTTAAATTAACCACTTAACCAATTATTGCTCAGTTAACAACCAATCGACAGCAAATTGCCTTTCAATTAACATATTAACACTAATTCCACATAAAATAAATATATTTCTGAACTGCAACGTTGTCTTAACTATATTTATTGTATTATAGAAAAACACAAAGAAAGAGCTGTGTACATACAAAATAATTCTTGAGGATTAATGGGGCTACATAACCACATGGCCTTCATCTCATGGCATTTTACCTTATTAGCCCCCTAAGTAGCATTATTTCCTTGTACACTACACTTACTTAGAATTTGTGATGACTAGAAGTAAGATAGATAGATAGATAGATAGATAGATAGATAGATAGATGATAGAGTGAGAGGGGTACATTAGGCTCAAGTGTCTTTTTGTACAATAAGACAAATACAGTCACAGTTATATAGATGAATTGCATAACCTGAGCTTTTTTGTAGCTATCATGCACAGTGAAGTAGCTCATGAAAAGTTTAAGAATCCATTTCCACAAGCATTTGCATTGCACAATATACATAACTATTCTTCCATTAGCAGTTTTGTTTTATTGGTAATCTGACTTGGTGATGTGTAAACTAGGTTTGATGAAGGGATTAATGCTTTTTAAATAAAAACAAATTATCTCTATTCACATGGCTATGTTACAACTTGCATTCAAAAGCCTGTGTAGCCTAAGGTGTCATTTATCAAAATGAATTAGGATAAAATAAAATCTCTGGCACCTTCAAAAACAGCTCAATCAGAAATTAATATCAGATTGCCCACATTGTGAAATGTGAGCATCAAATCAAATATTAGAAAGAAAGTGGTAAAAGTGAGTTTGCTGTTACTACATTACCATAGGCTAGCTTCATTGATTTAGAAAGAAGTTATTAACTACACATGATATTTGCTTCATTGTGGTCTTGTCATGTTTATTACTTTTAGATAGATTGATTTTACTTTAAGTTAATAATCTAATAATGGTACCTTGGCTTATTTGTATACACCATGTTTGTAATGATTTTTTTCCTTTTCAATACTTCTGCCTTTTCTATTAAATGCAGGGAGAGTTGTTTGCAGATTTGCACAACTTAGCAAATAATCCTTTTTACCACTAAAACAGAAGAATACATTGGTTACATGTAATAGGTTGTGGTAGGGATAACTCAATCAGTGTTATGCTTAAAGAAACTTCATACTGAAAAATTGGAACTATATTTACCAGTCTGATGCAAAGACAAATAAAATATGTTTTCTACTAGTAAAGTATTAAAAGTGAAGCTTAACATGAAGGCAACATGACTATGGTGAAGTCTAAGCTTTAAGGATATTCTTGCCTTATTTTTAGAGCAAAGCTAGGTTCTGCTGGTCTTGAATGTCTAAAAATATGTTGGCCTCATTGCTCTTCCTCTGTCAGAAGAACTTGCATTGAAAGATGGTTTAATAAAGACATATGAATTATTTTCCTGTTCAACATACAATTATAAATAATACTGGGATGTCTCCAGTGGTAGTTGCCACAGGAATTAATTGTTATGATTGTTGTTCTTTCTTTGTTATGCATGCAAAAACATGGCCCCATTTTGCTTTAAATGGAATTTAATCCATGTTTTATGTTTTTAAATACACTTGAATAGCAGGCATGTTTTTAGCCTACTGAAACAGCCCATTGTTTTTCCCCATTCATTTACTTTCCAATAGTCCTGTTTTCCCCTATTAGGTTTCCTTGTTAATCCTGCCTTGTTTCTGCCTCATATTCATTTTTGTAATCATTAATCACTTTTAGAATCAAGTGATATCGATTGAGTGGAGGCCCTGTACTGGAACTTGTAGTGCTAGCTTCTAATCAATTGATGGCACTGGGATTGGGAACTGATCAGTAATCATAGAATCGGGTGGGAAAATGCAGCATTATTAGCAGGGGATCCAAAACTGAAAAAAAGATGATCTCTAACTAAACAAAAAAAAGGTACAGTGGGTGATTAAGGACACTACACACACGCCCAAATTCCCAGTTATGTAAAAATATAGTGGTATGTGGAATTTTCAAAATTCCGGCAGAATGGAATGTCACAGAATTTTCAAAATTCTACTGAAATTCTGCTGAATTTTGATGAAAGCAGAATAGCAAACTTCCACAGCAGAAAACTGCTGAATGAGTTTTTGCTACATTTCTGCAGAATTCTATTCCACAGATCGCAATGTTTTCCATGGAAATGGTTGCAGAATGATTTTCCATGGAAAAATGCTGTTCCTTGGAATATAATTCCATGGATCACCGAAGGTGGAATTCTGAAGAAGGACCTGCAAAATGTCAGCAGAAATTTAACCAGAGGAATGGTCCTTCAAGAGGAATGGTCCTTCAATGCTATCTACCCCTCTAGTTGCTATTATTTTATCTCCACCTCCCTCTACCCAGCTACCCCTCTAGTTGCTATTATTTTATCTCCCCCTCCCACTGTGCCCCTACATTTAGCCCACTCTGACCTTGCTTCTGCTTTTGCCAGGTTCATATCTATGTCATGTTGTTGTACTATTACAACTGCACTTTTACCTTGTGCTATGATGCTGTATTCGTCTTACACCTGTCTCTACATGATGCACTAAATCATTGTATGTATGAATGATGTTTACAGTAGCTTTCTCATGTCATATTTTTTTTTTTATACTTATTTCTAACAAATGTATTTTCTATTACTTTGACACCTAAACTGCCTTGGTCTCTACCTGGCAGAGGCAGTGTATATTGTACTTATTTTTTCTCTTGAATATGTATACTGTAATTGCCTGTTTTCATTTTTTATTATGTATGCTGATTCTTTTACTTGTTGTACTCTCCTGGGTTGTTCCTAAAATTCAGCATATCCTATGCCTACTGTACTTATTTGTTTACCAAAAATAAATAAAATAATAATTAAAAAAAATTCCTTAGCAGAATTCTGTATTCTGCACAGCACTGATATGTGTCAGAACTGACCAGAATGTCCTGTTATTGTTGAAAAATGTATAAACCTTAAGAAAATGTTTAACTCAAAAAAGGGGGGTTAGTAGAGATTATGTACCTTAAACAGTAAAATAGGTAATCATAAGTACTATAATGGAAAAATACTCATTTTTTATTTATACTTTTATTTGTAGTACTCATCCTTTATGTATTTCTGAATGGTGAATTACAATGACTCAGGAGGCCATGTGCTGAAGTGGTAACAGCATTTGCTTGAGAACCACAAGATCACATGCTCAAACACCATCCAAGCAAAATCCTCATTGTGTGCCCTTAAGCAATTTGATATACTTTGCAGTTTTCCAGTCCATCCAGCTGTTGCAATGGTTAAAACCAGGATAGCACTAGAAACAAGATGTTATATCTCAGCTGATCTTTCGGGCTATATGAGTTGTACAATACAAAAAAAAAAAAAAATAAAATGACACATGTTTAGGAAAACTTATCAGAAAACAAACGCTTTACAATGTACAAACAATTAAGCTAGAAGAAAGGTCAGTCATACAAACATATGGGGCAGGAATTATTAGTATAAATAGTAGTAGTTACTATCTTGCTAAGGTGCAGCATGATTTTGCCAGATCCTGGCAAACTGCATACTCATGTTAGACCACCTAAAAGGTGGACAAATGATCAGGGGAATTTGCTGTGATTTTTGACACTTCAGGTGACACTTGCAACTAAAAGTGGAGAAGGCATAACTTTTGTTATGCAAGCTGCCAAAAGTCATTGCAATTGTTGTAAATCCACCTGGCCTTTTCAAAAATGGGTGACAGAGATTTACCACATCTGGGAAGATGCAAGCACTGCTCAAAATTGGGAAATACTGTATACCTGTGCCATTCCCTTTAAAACTCCTGCCCATGATATCTAAGAGGAAAAGAGTAGAGATAGGTGGATGGTCATTTATGTAAATGTGTGATATTTTAACAAGAAAGTGTGGATCTTCCAAAGTGTGGATTTAAGAATGGATGAGGGCTGCCAGCCTTTTGGCACAGTGGCAGCACCATCATTCATGGTTGAAATGACCCATGTTGGTGAAAATGCATTGCTTAATGGGGACAGCTTGGGGGGGAGTTAAGCATTCCATGGATTGCTCTCCTTCCTTGGTGAGGGAGGACAAGAGTCCAACTGTGGGACTGCCACCTGGTGGAGGCTGGGTGGCAGCACAATCAGGGTTGAACACAAGGGAAATGCTGTTATGAGACATCCTGCTGGGGATGCATGCCACTGCATGCATGTACACTTACAAGCAGAAGAGGGAAAGAAATTGGTGCCTTAGCTGGGACTTGAACACAGGACACCTGAAATACTGCTCTGATTGCACTACCAGCTGCACCACCAAGGCAACTGGAAAATGAGCAGTCCCCAGCTAAGGCACTTATTTCTTTCTCTCTTCTGTTCCCATGGGTTCCATGAATATGCACACCGCACCGTTGTGATTGAAAATGTGATTATCTATGCAGCACCAGGTAATAGATTAGAGAAAGGTTAAAGTATCTCTGGATGGCCCAGCTTCCAATTGCTTTGGTGGTACAGCTGGTAATACAGTCAGAACAGTATTCTGGTCAACCTGGGTTCATTCCCACTATAGGCACTTATTTCTTTCTCTCTTCTGTTTGACTGGGTTCCATAAATATGCACACCACACCTTTGTGATTGAAAATGCATCTATGCTTGTATCACTCCATGCAGTGCCCCTATGGAGAAAAGGTAGGAAAAAGGATGGGCTGCTGTATGTCAGCACTTCCCTCCAGCTCTCTCGTAACTGACATGGCTGGCTACCCACCACACTGTTCTCCATTGACTGAGTTTCAAAGTTAAAGTACTACTCCACAAAAAGACTGCACTGTACCACCATTATAAAGGACTTAATGCATCAAAAATTAATTACTTACAGCATGTAAAAATATAATGCCAGGTTGGGATGCCAACAAAACTCACTAAGGGGCCCAACTGGTTTTGTGCATGCATGTTTCATCAGGAGGTCATGACATTTAATAAGTTTCAGTGGCATTACTACCTTGCACTATGTTTTTACATGCTGTAAGTAATTACTTTTTGTTGCATTTAATACTTTTTGCAATTTATAATGGTGTCACAGTGCTTTTGTTTTGTGGAGCAGTAATCATGTGGATGGAGACTGCACATTGTTATGATTGAGGAGCTCTGTTTGTACATTGCCAGTTCTCAAAATCCTGTGAAATCAGCACGTGTGGAAAAACCTTGTGAGTCTTCAAGGTTTTTCTGCAGGCAGAGTATTTCCATCATGGAGCCGTTTGTGACTGGCTCTGCAATTTATGTAAACCTGAGGCTGTTTTCTGGTGAAACTGTGCCAAAATGTTACATGTGGTAGAACCAGCCATAGCATTCCCCAGAAGAGGGGAACAAGTCCTGTGGATGCCACCAACCTCCATCAATCAACCATCCAAGTCCTAAACAAACCTTGGAAGTGGGCACCTGGCCCCAAGTATGCTCACATCGCACATAAAATGTGCCAAATGGGGTTGTCATGTGTGTCCCAAGGGCTTGTTGTAGCCCTTACAGCTATGCTGCCACCCATGCAGAACATAATAAATGCTATTTGTGCAGAGGTGTTTTCCTGCACCAGTTGCTGTAGAGTGGGGCTTAGTCCCACAACCTTCTGAAAATCTGACTCCTGGTCAAGTTGTGGATAACTATTATTTCCATGAGAAATTTGGTGATAGGGCTGAGGGTGGGCTGCCAGGCTGACCCATAAGGAAGATAAAATGCAAATTAAAAATGGTTGGGGGCCAAGGAATCAACCATTGTATCTAGTTTAAAGAGCAGCTGATGCCTTCAGGAGAACTTTAACAAAACATAATATTTAGACACATTTTATTTATTTATTAGATCTAGGATTACAATGCCTTTGAGCCAGGGCTCTTTTACAAAGGTTCCACATCAGGTTACAATTCAAAACATAAGACATGTAAGTCAGATTACAAATTCAATACATAGGACAAGGTTACAAAAGTGTAAGCTAAACAGAGTTACAAAGCATCTGAGAAACAAAACAAGTTTTGGAGGCTAGGTTACAAGGAGATAGCAGATGAGGTGCAGAGAGGATAGAGGACAAGAGAGAGGAAGAATAGAGAGGTCAGAGAGCCATAGAGGAGGAGCGCAGCCAGAGGCATTGTTGTAGACATAACATGGGGAAGTGCATGCTAAGGGGTAACCAAGTGCTAATAGGAGAAAGAACTGCATAAGGTTAGGGAAATATTCATGGGGTCAGCTAGTGGAGGCAGTCACAGGAGCTAGAGGCAGTGAGAGAGACTCAGAGCCTTGATTTAAATGCACCACTGGTAGGAGTGGAGGAGATGTAACTGTTTAGACCATTTAACCAGCTGGGAGCCCTTTAGGCAAAAGATCTTTGACCTTTTTTTTCAGTTGTTTAACCAGGAGTAGCACACTAAGCTGAAAGCTTTTTTACAGGTGCATCCTGGGAGCAGAGGGAAGTTAAGTGACTTGCTCAGGGTCACACAGTATGTAAATGGAAGCTGTGGGATTCAAACCCAGGTCTAATTAGCTAGATGTCACCAGATTTGCAACTCAGAGCCTTAAACCACTGTGCTGTACTGCCTCCCCTTGTGAGGTACGACAATGTGGAACCTGCAGGAGCTGTGATTCAGACCCCCTGGTTGAGAGGGGTTATTGCTAGGGTGCAGGAGTGCACACACACCAGGTGCTGCAAGGCCCATAAGTATTTTTGTTCACCATGGTGCAGGTTAGGTACTTTATCTGATTGGTGAGTTGCAGCCATCCAGTTTGTGCATAGAGGTCGCATGTATGTGTGAGGTGGTGGGATCCAGTGAGAAGTTGGTAGGCCTTATTGAGAGAGGTGGATATGCGTCTAAGGGCGGTAGCAGTGGTAGAGCAATAGATGATAAGCCCATAGTCAAAAATGGAGACAACAGAGCTCGGAACGGTGGAAGTCAGGGCTTCTGGGGTAAAATGTTGCCTTTGCCGGAAGAGAAGGCCAAGGTGAGTATTTGCTGCTTTGGCTACAGAGTCAGTGTGGGCACTGTAAGTTAGATGAGGTTCTAGAGTGATCCCAAGGTACTTAAAGGCTTGGACCTGTTCCAGGGTGACTCCATGACTGGCTTTGATGGATAGGGGGTGCAGCTTATGCTTGTTATGAGAGCTGCTGAACATCATAGACTTTGTTTTCTTATTATTGAGGACCAGATTGTGATCTGAGAACCAACTTTCAACAGATGTGAAGCCAAGCTGAAGGCTGCCTTGTAGAGGCTTAGGATCTTTGTGGGAGGAAAGAATTACAGCATCATCTGCATAGAGGATAATTGTTTTGGAGCAAGAATTTGGAAGGGAGTTCAGGAACAAGCTGAATAGCAGGGTGCCCAGAATGGATCCCTGGGGGACACCTGAGCGAACAGGCCTGGTATCAGAGAGGACATCTGCAATTTTTACTCTTTGAGACCGGTTCTCCAAGTAGCTTTTGAACCAGGCAGTGGAGTTGGGAGAGAGAGCCCAGCTTTCAAAAGTTGCACAAGCAGTAGGCGGTGATGGACAGTGTCGAACGCCTTCGTCAGATCAATAAAGATGGACCTAATTAATTGACCATTGTCCAGTGAGCTCTGAAGAATATCAGAGAATTCCAGCAGGGCAGATGAGGTGCTATGTCCTTTCCTAAAGCCATGTTGTTGCAAGCACAGGATATTGTATTTGTCCAGGAAATCTGTGAGCTGATCTGTTACAATACATTCAAGGGCCTTGGAGAGGGGTGGCAATATTGAGATTGGATGGTAGTTTCCATCAGTGGCCCTGTCACCACTTTTATGGACAGGATAACAGTGGTGGATTTCCATTTGTCAAGGAACTGGCTGAGCCTAAGTGAGAGGTTGAAAATATATGTCAGTGGCTGTAACACCTTATCTAGGGTGAGAGACAGCAGTTTAAGGTCAAGTGTATCACTGCTGGATCTGGATTTGGTGATGGCTTTGGTAATGTATTTGTGGGCATCATGCATCTTGACTGCTTTGAAATAAAAAGGCAGGTGGCTAGAGGAGGAGGAGGAGGCATTGGGGGAGGAGAGGGAGAGTCGTAGTCCTTGAAAAAGTCAGAAGGGAGAACACTGCTGAGATCGGTGAATGCAGTGTTGAAGGTATTTGCTATGATTTTAGGGTCCAGCGTAGTAGACCCATTTATGTTGAGCAAGGTAGGGGAGGTTTTTGGCTGCTTCCCAGTGACCTCTTTAATATTGTTCCAATATGCCCTCAGCTTGTGTTGCACATTAGTTCTGTATCCCCCCCCCAATATTTATTGCTGAGGTCATTTTCATGAAAACATGATCTCTGCTCCTGAAAAGTTTATCTATTCCTGTTGCTTTCTCCTTACCTGAAGTCATACTGCACTGATTGTGACACCACAGTTACTCCCATGTCAACAGATTGTCATGTCACAAGAGGATTATGACATGAAGTAGAGAGTAAGCTATAGAGGCAGATGAACTCTGAGTTATAAAGATCATGTATTTTTGCATATTTCCTCAGTAATAAATAAGGTGCCACAGAAATTTATAGAATATATATGGAATGCAAGCTGAATTGTATGTAAATATTGTTTTTCTTTGAGGCATCAGCAGCTCCTTAACATATTACATTTGTAACTTGAATGTTTTCTACAGTTGGAGAGAAATGTCATTGTCAATCTCTCTCTCTCTCTCTCTCTCTCTCTCTCCTCTTATATGCAGAAAAAAATGGACACTAGCTTTGGATTCACAGAAGAGGCAGACTTCTTGTCCCATGGCAAATGCATTCTTTATTCCTGTAAGGATTTCACACATTTAGATGAATGTCCATTCATCTAACCTGTCTCTTTTCCTTTTCTAGAAACCATGGGCCAGATTTTCAAATGCCAGAGAATGATGCACAATGTTTGTATCAAAAAGCAATGATGCAAGGATCAGGATGCATCAACACTTGTATCAGTTCTGATTTTCTAATGGTGCTTGTGTCAAAAATAAGTCTGCATGTGCCAGATTGGCTTGTGCCATGGTTGCATCAAAAAAATGCTTGTGCCATGTCAGAAAGGGTGCCTGAATCACAGAAATGATGCATCATCCCCCTTATTTGGGAGTTTTAAAGACTGTAGGTCCTGTCCTTGTGCTTATTAGATGCATGCCACTGTTAAATCAACCAGAGCTGGCCTAACTAACACTAGAGCATATAAAGGAGAAAGTAAATCCTGTAGATTTTTGGTTCTAGAGACAATATTCTCCTACATGACTAGTGCAAAGTGTTTTGGGGTCTGAAAATGCCAATGTCTAGGTCTTTTCATCTGCTGTATTTTTTGACTTGGCTTGTGTCATTCTAGCTCCATGTTTCAGTCATCTTTTTGACTCAGCTTGTATTATTCTCACACATGCATCATCTTTTTGACTCAGTCTAAATCATTCTCACCCCCCCCGCATTATCTTTTTGACTCAGCTTGAGTCAGTCTCAACCCATGCATTTTTGACTCATCATGCATCATTCTCTCCTCATGCTTCATATTTTTGATGCAGCAGACATCTTGCTTCATGTTGGGGGACTTTGCCACAGAGAGCGCTTTTCTTGCAAAATACAGCACACAGTGTTTGACGCCCTGGGATTTGATGCAAGGTGTTTGTCTGATGCACTGTGCATCAGTCTAAGAGTCCTTTGAAAATCTGGCCCTATACTTTTATATGGCTGGTCATATTCAAACGTGGCTGTTTTTGTACATTGTAAATGTTTTTGATTAAATAATGTATCACTTACTTCTTTAGTTTTGAAAATGTTACATTACTTTACATTTTGCTCTTCAATTGATTAATTAAGCAATGTACCACAACAGGGTGTTGATGATGCTGGGATTTACCCACGCCTGGTGCGTTGTTTGGTCACAAGGCCATAGTCTGAGTGACCAAAACACACCAAGAGAGGGTAAATCAGAGCATCACCAATGCCCTGGAGTGGTGTATTGTAATTATACAATGTAGAAATATGCCATTCACACATTATTTTGATTTAAACTGTAATTTTTTTTATTTAAAAGAAGCAGAAACAATGTACATATGATTACACTAAGAAAAATAGTTCATTTTTCCTATATAAGTGAATGGGAGAAAGAATGTTTGTTGTTGTCCCCTTTTTAATTACGAAATAAATTGTAAACAACCTGTAAACAAATGTGCATAAGTCAACTTTGTTAATAATAACCTTTAACCTTTTTAAGGGAAACAAAAATACATTTTCATAGATTTGTTAATGTCTTTTACTTATCTGGAAAAGGTTTGGAATACTTCTGTAACTGTTTGATTAGTTGTGCCAGAGGATTTCTTTTCTGTTCATTTCTATAAGTAAGGGGAAGAGGTGAGCACTGTCTCTTTAAGGATCTCTGTTTTGAAGTCCTTGTTGTGTGGGGGATGGTGTTGTCTTCCTGTTCTGGTCACATGAGTTGCAACATTTGTGTGTTGTCATCCACTGGAGAGGAGTAAGCAAAGCCGTTGCAGAGTGTAGATTGTTGTCCTTTTCAGATCGATTTCTGTTTTTCCTATCGGTGGAAGGTAATCTTTTTTCTGTGCTGAGGTTGCAGAATCGTACCTGGAAGAGAACAGGAAAAAGAGATTTTAGATTGATTTTCTGAATGTTTGTTATCTGGTTGGAAAATCAGATTTCGAGTGTACCTGTGTGGTGCAGCTGCCTGAGATGTTTTGTTTATTTATCCTTTGGAAAAAGGTAGAAGTTTATGTTTCCATAATTCATAAAGTGGCTCATGTTGGGAAACGTTTGAACTACTGCTGCACTGTTTTGTTCCATTCCGTGATCCTTTGCAGTTCCTGGGTGATGGAAATCCACATAAGTAGGAGCTGTTGGGGGGGGGTTCTGGAATGCTGTGTTGCAGTTCTTCTTGTAGGCTTTGCTATGCATTTAGGAGGCAATGCTCTTCATGCAGGATTTGATGCTCCCTTTGCTGTAGTTGGAGATTTGCAGCTGGTTGGTTTTGCATGTCAGCATTTGTAGTTTCTGGGCACTGTGTTGTCTGGCTGCATATTAGGGTGCTCATTGCTTTGCTGGTGGGGGACCATATGTTTGTGAGCCGGATCTTTCTTCTGGCATGGTAAAGCAGGAACTGCTAGTTGAAGGTGTGTTTTGGTACTGTGGCAAAAAAAAAATGCTTCTGTGGTGTTTACTGTGGTGTTTTTCTACTAGTTGATTTTGTGACAGTATTTGCTTTGCATCCTGATATTATCGAATCTCATGCCTCATGGTGAGGGAGATTTGGGAGCCAATAGCTTCTTAAGGATGCCTCATTTTTATGTCCAGTTACCTCCATTATTGGGCAAGATTCCAAGCCATCTTCTGTTAAAAGTGTCACAGCTGTTGCTCTGAGACAGTGGCTAGTGTACACATTTGGAAGTCCTGCTTCTTTACATATGCGAGGGAGCATTTTCCCTAGGAAATTAACCCCCATGGGTACTCTTGTGTACCATACACATCCTTTGTCAAGTTCTGTTTGGTTCTGTTTCTTCAGGTGACAAAATATGGAAGGTGGATTGCCTGGAAGCTTTGATAAGTATTTTATATAGCTGTTTATAGGGCATAGAGGGTCCCCTGGTTTCTCAAACATAAAGCCTCTGTTATCTTGTCTGGTGGGGTCATGAAACACTTTGTGAGTCTTGATCTATTCATTATAGGTTCTTGTGAGATATCAGAGACCATTTGGAGTAGTTTTGATTTCAAATGATTGTACTGTGAATATTTGAACCCCTTCATTTCTTCTTCTGGCCAGATGTAATTGTATATCTAGCCAGACCTTGTTTAATATACTTTTGGCTTTGAGGGATGATAGTGCAGGAGACTGTCTGAGGAACAACAGTTCATCTTGTGTTGGGGGGGCATGGTGTGTTGCTTGGTCTTTTCCTGTTTTCTTGTAGTTTTTCACCCCGTTTTAAAAACATTATTAGCTCCATTAAAAACTGAGTCAGACATAAGGTTTACTGGTTGACTGATCCAGGGGTCTTTCATATGTCTGTTTAAACCTGAGCATAACCCCACATAGCTTGTAAGGACATATTATTGGCCAGCAGAGTTTTGGACTGTGCTATAGACATGTCTTAACACTGTTTTAACTGCTTAAGGGACACTGTTTTGAGGTCTAATGCAATGTTTTTCTCTTTTAACCAGTTATTAAAGACATCCACTGCCCATCTAGTTTGTTTGTCAGTGCTTTGCTCATTTTGTGACATTTCAAGATTTTGTCGACACCCCTTTGTTATGTCTTCATGATGCTTTGTCATTTTACTTTTAGGATTGGCCGGCCTTCCTGCAGCATCATGTACAGTGGGCACTGGCTGATTTGAAAGTGGGGAGGTGGGTCTGAACTCTAGAGACTTCCACTTTCTACTGTGGTGCTGCTGAATGAGGCTGGACACGGAGTGGCAACTGGAGTGCCAGCTGAGTAAAAATGATTTTGAACATTCAAAACAGGTATGTTTTCGGCATCCGAGGTTTCATCGATTGCTGTAAATATTTGTTCAAGCTTCTCCATATCAATTAAATCAAACGATGAGTCCATTCTTTCTGAATCTCTTGTGGTAATTTATTTTTTAGCGGACAGTAAGATGGCGGCTAATTGTTTTGAAGTGGGGGGGCGGATTGATATAGTAAGGGTTGGCATGAGATGAGGCTGACTGTCACCTTATTCTGCTGGTGATGCCAGGATTTAAAATGGAGAAAATGTGCCAGTCAGCCAATCAGAACACAGTATTTGTTTTAGCTATTGTATAATTATCAACAGGCCAGTGTTCTCAACTGCTTTTAATTATATCAGACTGACCTTTCAACATCACATTTTTTTTTGGTTTTACACCTTCATCAGCGAGGTAGATTTAAGCACCTTCTGGTCATATAGGCTGTTCTGCAGCTGAAAATGGGGCACTTTACTTCTTAGTTTCCCTTCCCCCCATGAGGATATGGACACAAGCATTAGAGTAAAGGCTATTGCATATGAACGCATGCCCCTGCCAAGTGCCTTACAACATCCTTTCCTCTCCACAGCCCCGCTATTGCTCCATCACCTGTGTACCAAAAGTTGATGGTAGCAGAGGGAGGCGTTACTTACCTCCCTCCACAGAGGAGGAGAGCATCCACTTGGACACCAAAATCTCCTCCTCCCAGCTGGCCCCATCATCCCTGATTCATTCTCCAACCCACATCACCAATATTATGAGCAGTAGCACTACCACTGTGCCAACAGGCCAGCCCCATACTTATTTTTAACTGTCAAACATACGTATAAAAATGCACTAAACTTTATTGTTTTAGAACAGAAACTGCTATGCTTATCTGTATATTAGCTTCTGTATTTAGGCAGCAACGTTTACACTACCTAAGTACAGTATATGTGGTTTTCAATCATGCACTACTTCCCTTTAGGTTTGCCTTGAGATGTGTCCTTCTGAGTATTCCTTATACATATTCATGAATAAGTCAGGCTTTTAGGCAAGGGCAAGGCAAGGAAAGGCATTTTATTTTATATAACACCCTAGCGTGAAAAACTAAGAGTGCTGAACAGGTTTGAAAACACTTTAAAAAAATAATAAAACATAAATATCATGCAACAATAAATAACATACAGAGTAATACTTGAAGTGATGTGCATTATGAGAACTTTACAAACACCTGAGGTGTCAAATGCTACATAAACCCTGAGAGCAAAGCTCAAGGGGTTTATACAAACATCCACTACTGAGGGCACGTGTAAAATCTGAGTTGTACACACTACCCAATGTCTTGTTTTATATAATTGCTGGGTAGCATTTTCTTTCCTTGAAAATACTACCCAACAATTAAAGAAAACAATGACTGCAGTAGAGCAGTTGGGCTGGAGTGTTGTTTAAATAAGTGTTTACTTTTTTTTTTGCATGATTGCCTGTGAAACTAGAGATTTAGGAACTGAACAGCAGCTATATGTTTCAAGAAGCTTGTGAAACCATTTAGAAACAAGTCAGTTTAATTTCCACCAATCATAGCGGGTATGTGAAAAGGTGCATATGCGTAGGGCAAGATAAACCCGGTGCATGTTTGTGGTTTTAACCAGCTTGTTGTAAAAGTGAATTATAACTGGGTTTCCCTGTGGGAGAAAACAGTCTCCAGTTAATATATTCAGATAATACTAAAAATACTGAGACATAAGCTGATTGTGGCAAATTAAACAAGCATTTGTTAATGCTGAACATGTGATGCTTGTGAAACTTTTTTTCTGTTTTTAATGTTTTGACCCCAACTTTTGAAGAGATTTGTTTTAGGATTCCCCTTATTGGCATGACATGTACCATTTATAGTATATTGGGTGAAAGGTCATTACTCACCAGAGGTGTGAAAATAAATCTCATACAGAATTTTAAAAATGATGCATGTCATGTTTATGAGGCGATGTGCAAAAATTGCTATGTTGAATGTTTGGGGGTCAAAATATTGAAAATGACCAAAGTTATGAGCCTACATTCATAAATTTCAACATAGGCTCATAACTTTATTGTTTTCTTAACAATTTTGCCCCAAATTTAAACAGTGCCTTCATATGACCCCACTTCATGAACAGTTGTGGGGAAAATCTTTAATTTCTGTCCAAAAGGTGATTTTGCACAGCAATTGCTAAATCACCTTTTGGGGTGTGAAAACACATTTTGGCCAGGATTTGAAAAGTGACAGCTGTCACACTCAAGAGATGCTATGAATAAATGGCTATGTTAAAAGTCTGGAGTTAAAATATTGAAAATTACCAGATATGACCCTGCATTCATAAATTCCAACATAGGCTCATAACTTCATTGTTTTTTTAACATTTTTGCCCCAAATTTTCAACATAGCCTTCTTATGACCTCACCTCATGAACAATAGTGGGTAAAATTTTCAACTTCTTCCAGAAAGGTGATTTCATGCAGTGACTGCGAAATCACCTTTCGAATGTGAAAACATTCTTTGTCCAGGATTAGAAAAATACAGCTGGCACATTCATGAGATGCTGTGAAGAAATTGCTATTTTGAAAATTTGGTGTCAAAATATTGAAAATGACCAAAGTTATGAGCCTGCATTTGAAAACTTCTATGTAGGCTCACAACTTTGTTGTTTTTTAAATATTTTTACACCAAATTTTCAGCATAGATTTCTTATGAACCCATCTCATGAACAATGGTGGAACAAATGTTTAACTTCTGCTCAAAAGGTGATTTTGCACAGTGACAATGAAATCACCTTTTGGGATAGATTTACTTATCAACACTTGCATTGTTAATGAGGCGGTGTCACAAAAAATGCATGTTGAAAATTTGGGGCAAATATATCAAGAAATGGCCAAGTTATGCCACTAAGTTCAAAACCGCTTTGAAATACATAGAACAGCATACCTGATTTCCTCAGTTCTTGGTTGTGCTTTAAAGAGTGAACATGTCTGTGGTCAGAGAGGATCACAGCATTGGACCATCGGTGGGTAAGTAAGGGCTTGGGGGTGGGGATGTGGGTGCAGTGGGAGGGTTGGGTGGGGTGGGAAACAATGCAACAGACATTGATGGACAGTTTCTTTTTACAGGGTTTAAAACAAAACATAAAGAGACAGACTGCATTCCAACACTGGGATTGGGCACCCCAGTGTTGGGTTTCTTAGGGAGTGGTGGTGTGCAACCAGGAGGGGGTGTCAAGAGAAGCAGTTGTGTGGGTGGGCACCCCACTACACTTATGTTAAACTGACTGCATTCTGACACTGGTATTGGGCAACCCAGTGTTGGACTTCTTAGGGAGAAGTGGTGCATGATCGAGGGGTGTTAAGAGAAGTGGTAGTGGGGGTGGGCACCCTGCTCCACTTACATCAAACTGACTGCATTCTTTTTTTTTAACTCTTGTATTTTTTATGCCTCTCCTAACTGCCCCCATCTCTCCACTCATTCAGACTTCCTCTATCTGTGTGTGATCCTACTCCTCATATGGGTCTGCCCCTAGAGTACCAAGTCCACTAACCTAGGTGCCTGGATAACCCCCGGGTAGAGTGAGGAGGTATTTCCTGGCTTTGTACCCCCACCGAACCTTACATGCTGCGACATGGATCTGTACAGCGGAGTCTGCCCGACAAGCCCAGGGATCCACACAGCGAAGAGTCATCACCTAGGAGAGGGAGGGTGTTTTTCCCCTGTTCATTCCCAAATGCCAGAGTGCAATGAGGGCCAAGGAGCCTGAAGGCATGCTGAGACATGCCTCCCACTCCATCCCTCTGTTGACATCCTCCCTATCCCGATACTGCTACTCCCTTCTACCGCAACTTCACCCGGGCTCCTCTAGGTGTCAGTATTGCAGCTGGAGCATGCAGGTAACCCCCCCAGAAAAGGAGAGTAGCCATTGGGTGCTCAATCCTTCTCCTCCCCGGCCGACCCCCAGTGGCCCGTGCTCTCTCCCGAACATGGGTAGCTGGCATGGTGCAAGGTAAGGCATCCAGCGCCTCAGCCCTCAGTGCCACCAGGCCCTGTGAAACTGACTGCATTCTGACACTGGGATTGGGTACCCCAATGTCGAGCTTCTAGGGAGTGGTGGTGCATGATAGGGGTGTCAAAAGAAGCAGTAGTGGGGGTGGGTACCCTGCTCAACTTACAAGAGAAGGAGAGAGGAGGTAGGAGGTGCAGACAGGAGAAAGAAAGCCAGCTACAAGGACCGCTCAGCCGTGTCAGTGTTCCTGACATTGGAAGCCAATCAGCTGCTTGCTGACTGGCTTCATGCAAATCAAAGTACCGAAGCCCTCTCAGATTGAAGTGGCTTCTGTCCTTTGAAATACACAAAGTTTCCACCTAGCAAGCTTCAGTGGTGTCATGACTACAATGCATTGTCATTGGTCTAGACTTCCAAACCCATATTATTTTTAACTGCAATGGGCTTGACAGTGACACACCCCTGAAGTCCCCTTTCACTGTAGCAAAATGTTTTGTGTTCATGTGTGCATCAAATATAAAAATGACATTTCATCCCCTTTGTAAATGCCTCCTTGGGAGGGGGGTCTCCTAAGGTGTTAAGGAAGTAAGTTTCAAATAAGTGGGGCAGGCACTCAGAACACACTCTTACCCAAACGATGCACTCTCAGGTTGGTCAAAATAACTCCTCTTTGGAGTGGAGTAAGCAATTAGGTGTATACCAGACTATGAGACATTTTAGTTAACCTAGCCCAGAACTGTGCAGGCCTTCGTAAGTTAACAATGCAATCTGAAAGGTTGTGTGCCAGGCAAAATATGTTATGAAAAGCTAATCACAAGATCAGCATGACTGCTGCATCTTGCACCAGCTGTAAGTGGTGCACCAACATTCCTGATAGCCTGAGGTAAAGAGCATTAGAGAAGTCAGTCCTTGCAGTGACAAACACATAAACCAGATCAACAGATCCTCTTGCATCAAATAATGTCTAATCCATGTGATATTTCTAAATTGAAAAAAATCTACTGATTACCACAGCCAACACATGATATTCTAGTGATAGCCCAGAGTGTACAATGACACCCAGATTCTTAACCCTATCCATGGCTGCCAGAATTCAGCCATTTAAAGATGGCCATACAATGGCACCCCTTCTGGCAGTTGAGCCATGGGGTCCTGGTTCCAACTCTAACACATCTGTCTTGGCCAGGTTTAAGCTGAGTCAGCAAGTGGCAATCCAGTCTGTGATCTCCTAATGGCATTATTCCAGGACAGACACTGCTGTCTGCCCATCACATGTAAAAGATAGATACATCAGAGTATCATCTGCATGGCCCTGAAAACTCATGCTGTCCCATCTAATGATGGGTCCCAATGGTAGCATGTACACCACAAGTAATAAGGGTGAAAGAAACAACCCTTGTGGAACCCCACAGTTGACTACAACTGGCTGTAATGAGAAAGTTTTCATCACAACCCTTTGTGATCTACTGAACAAGAAAGACTCAAACCATTTCAAGTCTGTCCCAGTGATTCCCTTGTACCCAGCAATGCATTCCATCAGTACCCTTTGATCCAAAGTCAAAGTTCCACTGAGAGGTTGTGGAGAATGACAACAAGACTCTCCCACTATCCCTTGCCAGGAACAGGTCACTGAACCCTTTGCAAGTACAATCCTTCTACTGTGTGGGGATGAAAATCCAACTGTAATGGTTCATATATGTTTAACTTCTCATGGTGTGACTTGAGCTGTGTCACCACGACCTTCTTAATAATGTGTCCCAAAAAAGGAAGGTTCAAGATAGGTCTGTAGTTTGCTAGCACCAGTGGGTCCAGAGAAGGTTTCTAGATAGGCCTCATTAAGGTGTTTTTTAAGAGCCTCATGAAAGTTACTCTCTAAGAGGGAACACCAGACAATGTCAGTGAACACCAATCCCAGGGACACTCAGCAGCCCATCAACAACCACAGAGGCACTGGGTCCAACTCACAGCTTGTGGGATGCAGCCCACAGACCACCTCATGCACGACATTTACTGAAGCTTGCTGAAACTCATTCCAGACACTTAGAGTGCCCCATGTCTCTCTTCACAACCTCTTCAGGCCCTTGACAGGCTACCTATAGTGATACCAACCCTGTTGAAGGACACTCTATCCAGGTAGAACAGGCAGCTTTACATGTTTTTCATTAGACAAAGCTCCTTCAGACTGCAGACAGGTAAGATGAATAAACCTGTCAACAGTGCAGAACAGCTGACTGAGCTGTACTTTCCTGAGAAAATAACCTGTGACAGGAATTCTGATTTTCCTGAGTCATTGCCCTCTGACAGTCTCTATAATAAGACCTCAGAGCTATCCAGTCATCTACCAAGCTGGATATCTTTCGGGAATGCTCCAACCTCTGCTTTATTGCCTTTACCTGCCTAATCTCAGCACTATAGCATGGCAAGCTTTGGTTGGAGGTCACTGGGCAGAAACAGATTGGTACAATGATGTCCAGCACCACCAAGATTGCCAAATTATACAGTGACGCTCACCCATATGAATCAGAGTGTCACAGTTTTCTGCATGAAAAAAGAGATACACTCCCATTGAAATTGCCTTGTTTCCTGCAGTAACTCTGCTGCAGAATTGGATTTCATCATGGTGGGCTCCACTGTCACTCCACACAAGTGCCCCATACCAGTGCATGCTACTTACATACTGAGATGTCCAGAACACACAGGAGCTCCTCCCTCTTTGGATAATGCAACTGTCATATCAGACCATCTCCACAGTGGGGATAACTTATCCGGGGCCCTTGCTAGGAACTGATTAGCATGATAATCCAAACAGACCACTGCATCCACCCTGACATCTGAGATGTCCAATCCCAGTGAGAAGAGGAGTTTGAAGGTGTGGCCATGTCCATGGGTAGCAGAGGCAACCATCCTTGTGAAGCATAGGGATTCCATTACTTGAAGGAACTGCTGAGCAAATTGCGAGGATTCATCATTGACCCACATATTGACGTGTCCAGCACAATTAAGTGCAGGAGTTCAAGGTAAAGTTGATGATGAAGTCAGCAAATTCCCATAAAAACTCTGGGTTCCTTCTCAGAGGATGGTAAATCAGGAGAAATCTATACCTCACACCCACATTATCCTTCACTACCACACATTCAAACTACCTTGTTTTCCTCACTGGAAATTCTGTCAGTCTTAAGGACTTTAACACAGATGACCACCTTGCCAAACCTACGTTCCCTAGTCAGGCATTTTTATGACTAAGAAACCATTAGGGATGGCTGCCTCCAGGACAGAGATATTGATAGGGTCCCACATACTACCAGTGTTTCAGGGGGAGAACAATCTTCCTCAGGGTGGACTGAAATACCATAGTGATGCAAAAATAAACTCAGTCAATTATTTCTCACTTTCAGTGTCCTCTGACTAAAAAACATAACTTAGAAGTAATTGGTTACACTTATTTTTAACTTCATTGCTATGGTATGCTCACATGCTTATTTTTTTCTAGAGTTCCTTCTTACCAGATATATTAGCTCTCTGGCTTGGCACACCCCAATACACTTGAATCGGGGTAAGGGGCACTATATTTTTATGGTCTTAGAAGTTTGGGCCCCTTCTGTTCTCAATTGTTATCAACAATGCAGCTGAGGTCCTGGAATCCTGCTCAGCTACTCTCTACGCTGATGACCTGATCATCTACACTAGTTCTTCTAGTATTGCCTGCATAAACACATCACTTACTTCAGACTTCAATAAGGTCTTAGACTGGCTACTAGACCGTAAGCTTGTACTAAATGAAAAGAAAATGAAAGCCATGCTACTAGGTTCTGCACCGAAGATTAAGACCTGTTCTAGTTTGCTGGAGGTTCTTTACCCAGGAGGATTTCCACTTGAAAATGTTACTTCCTTCAAGTACCTTGGGATCCTCCTGGACCAGTCCCAGGATTTTAATCTTCACATTCAGTCCTCATGCAAAGCTGTAAACTCGAAACTAGGAGTAGCTTACAAAACAAGCTACATGCTTACATCCTCGGCCAAATTAGCAATTGCCTGAGGTATTCTGCTCCCAACCCTTACTTATGGTGCCTCTATTCTTACCTCTGCCCATAAAACCTCACTACTAAAATGGGACGTAACTTATAACAATATATGCCGATTTGCCTCTTCGTCGCCTCGACTCAAACATCACTACCTTCTTTATAAGGATATCAATTGGATCTCACCCTCTGCCAGTAGACAATACTACCTTGGATCACTAATGGACTCGATCATCCGGGAAAAAAACCCATCCCAGCTGGCGGCGTGGCTGGTCCCTCAACCATCCTCCCATGGCCTGCGATCAGCTGACAAATCCTTGCTCTATGTTCGAGATGTCAGATGACTAAGGCACAGGGGCCTTCAATTCTCTGCTCCAGGCTATGGAATGCTCTTCACTCAACCTCCGGCTGTCTCAGTCTCACTTTGGATTTAAAAGTGAATATCGTCAGTTATCTATCCTTAGCTGATGCTTGTACATGCTTTGAACCAACCTGAAGCTCCTGAGACTTACCTGTAATGTCACCCCTGCTCTAATCCAGCTCCAAGACTGTCTCCTCTTCCCCTCCCCATATTTTTCCTTCTCTTTGTAAATAACTTCTTGACTACTAGCTCTCTTCCTTCTCGAACCTTGTTGCTGACCATCCACTGTTGTTTTGCCAGTTACCACCCCAACCTTCCTTCTGTCAGTCTTTCTTGTTATGTTTGAACATTCCTCACATTTCTTTCTATATAACCTTACTATCTTATTAACCCTTTCACTCCACAGGGTTGGGTCCATGGTTTCTGCACTAATTATATATCTTACTGCCATTATCTGTATAATGCTTGCCATTATTTTTTTGTTGTTTCTACCCATTGTATTTTTGTAGCACTGCTGTACTGTTCCTCTATTTGTATTATTGTACCCATGTTGCTGTTGTTCAACTGTTCTCCTTTTGTTGTACTGTCCCGGGTCATGCCTGAAAATAGTCATTTTATGGCTAGTGCACCTACCCGGTTAACAAAAACTAAATAAATAAAATACTGCTCCCTGACTTTATTCATGTCTTTTGCAGTACCATGGGTGGTCCCAGAGTCCTTTCAGAATCTTTCTTAGTCACCTTCAGGACAGGTCAGAGTCATCCTATAACCAGGTCTAAGTTAGGCATACTAGATCCCTTGAGGAATCCATGACCCAATGCAATATTACAGCTGTTTTATTCCTCAGGGATCTGGTATTACCCAGCATGCCATGAAGGGGAGAAGCTAGAGTAGCCAGGCTATTTTCTGGTCAACAGCCAATATTAATTTCACACCAGCCTACTCACTCACTGTGGGCAAAGGGGTATCACAGGATATACTCAGCCAGTCAGTGTATCAGACTTCAATGCAGGCCCTGCTCCAACACTTCACATGTTCACACTCTGATCAGTCTATCCTAGTCCTGTATCACCCAACTCAAGGGGGAAAGAGGAACATGCTGCCACTTACATTGTGGCTAGATGTGCTCTGATCCACCTAATATCCAGACAACAAGGCTCTCCAGCAGCTGAAAAATTCAACTCCTATGATGTAAAAGGAGACAAGGGGAAGAAGCAAAAACTCCCTTGGGCACCATCACAGCATATCATTAAACCACAGAAAACAACATGGTTTTAATAATTGACTAAATAAGGAGGCCACATGGCCCCGTCAGGAGGTCTGCAGCCCCCCTCCCCCCAAAAGCAGAGCTGAAACATCTATAAGTAGAAAAGATCCCAACCAAATGCACCAACTATGGCATTCTGTACTAAATAAAAAACTAGAATCTTGACTTTTACCTTACTAAAAATCCCTTCCTAACTCTAGTAAACATGTCCAAAGATTGTGCTAAAAGCACTCAATAAACACACAAAAGTGCATGCTCTTAAGAGAGCTAGCATGACAGACAACCCAGCAGCAATTTTTTCAGAGTCCAATTATACTCCTTCAGAGTTTAATTGCACCCCCTGATGGAGGAGCAGTTTTACTTTATAGTAAGTCATTATAAGATGCTTGATTTGTGTGAAGTACAGTTGATCTTGTTATCAAAGCTCACACTGTTATTTCAAACTAAATGTAAAATAATAAAAGCCATCATTGTTGTAGCAGACTGCATTTCCCCTCCCTTCACCCAAACAGACTGAAACATAGACATGCTTTGGAGAAAAATGGCCTCCACCTTGTGTTTATGGAACTAATTTATAACCCAAGTTACATTATTATTAGTGTGATGTGCACAGCATGAGACTTACAGCGAGGTTTTTGATAATCAAATGTTTTTTAATAATTCAGGCATCATCTTACCCCAAAGGGATTTGACAAATGAGTATGGTCTCTCGAGGGACTCTGGCTTCTAAGGCATGAGGGTTGGCTCCTGATCCATGTGATATACACCCCATCCCTGATGGTTGGTGTTACACCTGCAGGCCTTGCCTGAACAGGCTATCCTTTTGACCACCATCCCACAGTGCATACTCAAGCCATCAGGACCTTCACCTCTTACCTATCTTCAGGTGAGCCATATGCAGAAGATGCATGATTCAGCATTATCCCCTTTCTACAGACCTTGAGAGACTACAGTGCCATCACATATTATATTACTGTGACATCCTACTACTGTACTAAAACCTACTCTACAAAAATGTTTCTGACTCACTGGAGAAGGTGAAAATCCTAGAAAACAACATGGTAAAAAAAAAAAAATTCCTTCTTTACTCCTAAAGCAGTATCCCATAGTGGGACAGTGGGTTCCCTATACCCTGCCATTCCCTTGTTCTGCTTTTATGGGGGTGGGACGGTGGGAATTCTGGCTGGAGAAGAGATGCAAGAGGGGTCTGCATTGCTGTGCTCTCAATATCTTCCTGCTCTTCCCCTGACCACAATCTCTCTGCCCCTGGTAACCCCCTACTTGCCTACCTAGCCTTTACGCTGGTGAGTATCTACCTGCCTAACTCACTATCTGCCAACTCAGGTGTCATAAGGGGCAGTGGCCATCAACAAACCTCCACTTGCAGCAATCCTTTCCAGGCTCTCTATTGCTTATGCAGGCCAACCCCCCTTCACCTAAATAGACTGAGACATACGCAGTTCTTTGGAGGAAAATGGCCACAGCCTTGCATTTATTGAACCAAGCTGTAACCCTAGTTACATTATTATTTGCATGACTTGTACAGAAAGGGAGACAGAACAAGGATTTTTGAAAATCAAGTCTTTTAATACCTCGACTATCCCTTTTCCACAAGGGATATGACAAATGGATATGGCCTCTTGAGGGATTTTGGCCTCCAAGATATATAGGGTGGCTTCTAGGCTATGTGACATAAACCCCTCCCCATCAGATGATTCTACACCTGCAGGTCATGCTTGAATAAGCTATCCCTCTGACTGCACACACACACCCCGGGGATACTCCAGACATCCAGGCCTTCACCTCTTGCCAGCCTCGGGTGAAGTCTCTGTAGAAGGCATATCATTCTCTGTTACCCCCTTTGTATAGACCTTGTGAGACTACTATACTGACACATGATTAGCACTGCTCATGGTGTTTCCCCCTCCCAAGCACTTCAAACTAGCAATTTCTCCATAGCACTTTTAGGTCAGCTAAAAATCTATCACAACTTTTGTCTGACAAGTGCACACCATCCTGGATGTAAAACTGGGGTGCTTTAATGACTATTTCATCATGGCTTAAGACAGACCCCCCAAAAGAGTTCATAAAATTCCATATGGCCATGTTGGTCAACCTGCAAGCTTTTTCAAATGTAATGGTGCCCCTTTCATGTCGACAATGCTTCCACTGGATGATGTTTGACCAGACTATGTGCACCACCAGCCAGACTTGCCAAAGCAGTGCCAAGTCTTCAATTATCTGGTGCAACAGCTCATGCGACTTCACCACTCCCAGATATTCTTCCTAGATGTACCAACAAAATGCTACGTGGACCCTGCCATTGGGCTTTGGCCATGATCCACAGGAGCAAGTCACCCCATCTTATCTCTTGACATCCAAGCCTGCATACTCATAGCTGCTGAGGGTCCATAAAAAGGTTCTTACCCTGAAGGAATCGCCTCACTCTAACAGCTGTCCAATGAATTAAAGAGTGCCTGCTTAACCACAGTTGCCTTTCTTGGGAAACGCCACCTGCCAAATACAAAAATAAGAAGTTAAAGCAAGTGTGGATGCATATATTGCTCAAAAGCCTGTGACTTCCATTGACTAAGTACTTGGATCTGCCCATTTGTGAGCCTGCAGCCCTGGCATATGTGGCAGCCACAATGCAGAAGGAATTAGTGTTGAACTCTGACAAGTCAACTCACAACCCATTTGTGGGTTCTGCTAAAATGTGGTAAAACTGGAACAAGTGGGGTCCTGTCTTCATGCCAAGAGGATGCAACCTTCTGTTAGCCCTATAGGCTACAGATTCCAAGACCGAGGTGCAGACATCCCACTGAGCCCCCAGGAGAAGCCTCTGGCTTTAGCAACATCCACAAGCCATCCTGTCTTGCTCCTTTGAAGCTGGGCAAACACTCCTTCTTGGGTCATTAACACATCCTCATCTCTTAAAGGGACACTATCAACCTTTTTTGCATCATATTATTTCTAGGTAAAACCCACATTTTGTGATTGCTTACCTTCTTTAAAATTCATTGATGCTGTTGGTTGTTTAATCTGCCTCCTTGCTTATTAGACCTGAAATGCATGGGGATGTATAGTTATACACATCCTTGTTTTTCTCCAATTTGTTTTCCTGAGCTTACTGCATACTTTCTGAACATTAGAAACATCCTCAAACAGTACATCCACTCATGATACAATAGTCTCATCTACTCCCACTGCATAATGAGTAGCTAGATAGTGTTTGGGGTGTTTCTGAGTCCAGGAAAGATGCAGTTGTAGTGGATTAAGAAATGTAAACAAACATGTTTTGGTGTGGTAACACCAGTATGGTTGACACTCAGTTTTTTACTTTTAAAAAGGAAAAAGGAGTCTGAATCAAACAACCAGCTACATCTCTATAGGATGAGAACAATCATAAAATGTGTTTTTTAAACTAGGGACACTTTGAGGCCAAATGGGGTTGACAGTGTCCCATTAAAGCTGCCACAATTATGGATGCCTTACTCAGCTGGACCAGTTTGGACAGCCAAAAGGACCCACAAAAAGTCACCTGAAACACCATGCAGAAAAACATTGACTCTGATGGCAACAAGCACACCTTTTTCAGTTCATTCCACACCTGTTTTAGTAAGAGCAGGCTAATAGGCCAGCACCTGTGTGGTCATTTTGGAGTGTCATGAGCCCATCCCTCCAACATTTTGCTGATGCAAAATGCCCACATGTTGCTCTGCAGACAAACAAGCTTGGAGAACCACAAAATCCCTGCCAGATACTGCCCCACTGTTCCATATATCAAACCTTTCCAATGTATTTTCTGTACTTTGAGGCATAGCTGGTCAACTGAAATTGGTCATGTATTCTGCCATACACTCAGAAAGTTCTCATCCCCCCTCCAGTACACTGCCCCCATGCTGGATGCTAAAGAATTTCATAGTAACGTCAAGGTTTCTGTATCACCAGAGTGGACACAGTCTCTGGTACCTGGCCTGCCCTTGAACAGGAAATTGTCAGGGTAGTGCACTACCTAAATTCAACCCATCCTGCATGTGGTTGCCCAATTAAGGAATGTACTAAATTGCTCAAACACTGTGCATGCCATAGCGTACCCCATTTGCATGCAGTTGTCTACATAGTGCTGTCCTCATAACTTCATACTTAATAAATCCCTTTCCTCTGGGTATACAGGCAACATCCAGAATGCAGACTCAGTGTTTGCCTTACGTAAAAGGGCCCCCCGCCCCAGCACCCACACCACCTCTACTGCCTTATTGACAGTGCATAAGACATTGCCATGTATGATGAATCAATATTATGAGTGATCAAGTCCCCTTAAGGAAAGACAAATAATTTATCATCCTGAACTTACCCAGCACCTTCTTGGTGACCAGACCAGCTAGTGAAACCCTGAGGTGGCACTAGGAGGTGCAGTGAATAACCCACTAATCCTACCTGCTGCCACCTCCTTCACCAGGTTGGCCTGGATGACCTCTGGTTGTTCCTTGGCAGACCTCAGGTTCTCTGTCTTGTGTGGCTTATGGGAGCCATTGCACAGTATTTTAAAACCTTTACCAAAGTTGTCTACTGGAGCTCGAGTTGTCCACCTTATCCGGGTAATTGATCAACCATGTCTCAATGCAGTCCACAATCATTGGCATTGGGAAGCTTGTTGAGCCACTTCTGAAAAGGCCATGGTGTGGTGGTATTCATTTTGCATTGGATGAATGGGTGCAGGTAGCCACATGCCATACACCTATGCCTGTACCTAAAAGACTCTACCTTACATGTCACCTTGTTAAAATAATTACAGATCCCCCACACAACCCCTTTCTACTATTTACTTGACCTGCTTTTCTTGGTGACAGTGGTCACCTGAGCAGAAATCCACTGTTGAAGTGCTGAACCCCACCACTAAGATCGATGGTTCACAACAATGGGAGGTCCAACATGTACCAGGCCATGACCGGGTCATTTTGCTTCTTCCAATAAAAATTCTTTATCATATTGCAGACAGTTACCCCCCTTCCCACTTTGCTGGTGTGCATGACCATCACTCGGCTATAATTGGTCTATAGGCTGGCTGCATTAGACTGAATAACCTGGGCCAATACACCCACAAAGAGTGAGAACCCAGCCAAGAAGTTATCCCAGGTTTGGTGAATCATGATGTTCATCTTAATCGCCACCTCTTTGTCCTTATCTTTTTTCCTACTTAGGTTTTTTGGGTCTGTTATGTAACATGAATACATGCACATATTCCTTGTTGCCTATCTGCTGCCTCAGTTTGTCAGAGTAGTGAAAACCCACTGGCCCATGCAAACTTAAGTAGCTCATAACCATGGGCTACAGCATGGCTTGCTGCATACAGTAGGTGGAACCTGTGTTGGGGGTGTGACTCCCCTGAACCAACCCTGCCTCTGTCCCCTTTGGTTGGGGTTTGGACTGCCTGCATCTGTGAGTTTCCATGAATGCCAGATCATTATTGAGGTTCTGCTTGAGAAGTGATGGGCCTGCCAGGGACATTATAGGGGATGGACTCAGGTTGCTCAGTGATTGGCAGGGATGAGGAAGGATTGCACATCTGTAGACAGCTTTTCTTCATCGGGGATGGGGATAGTGCTGTGCACTGTAGACTGACACCCAGTGGTGGATGGGTGTCAGCACAAGCCCACAGCCAAGTATGGGGAGGGACCACATTCAGGGCAAAAGGCTGCCACCACAGAGGTGGAGCCAGATGCTCCACCCATTGCATGTTCGTGAGCCCAGGGAAAAATCAGGGGGAAAAACTGGGAGCCAACAGGGTCCATGATGGCCTGACGCATCCCCCCAAAATGCTGTCCCAACTTCTGGATTGTGCTCCGTGGGGAATACACTAGTACTCCTCATATTGGCCCTGGCCCTGCTGCTGAGCCCACCACATGGGGTAATCTGCAGAGGAATTGCGGGATCCAGCAGAGTGGGGGATGGTCAGAGTCAGAGGATGAGTCCCTCTGAGGGAGTGCCAGAGCCAGCTGTCAGCTCAGCGGAGGCAGAGTAAATTGTGAATTAAAAAAACTGAGCTGCTGCTGGATACTCAATACTTGCTGAAAAGGAGGGGAAAAGAATAATACCTGCTGGAGGAGAGAAGTCAGATCCTCTTGCTCCACCCTTCTGACTGCAATCTCTCCACCCCCTGGGAACTACATACCTGTCTGTCTCCTCCTCTAGTGGGTGTCTACCTGCCAAACTTCCAACCTGCCAGTTCAGGTATCACCAGGGGCAGTGACAATAGACAGACCCCTGCCTGTAGCAATCTTTGGCAGGCTCTCTTTTATTTCAATTAATAAGACTACAAACAGCAGATAATTATGTGTTGTTAGAATATGAAAATCAGTTTTCTGAGCTTGGCTGCCATTCAACTCATGCTCACTCCATGCAGAAAGATACTATCTCTTTTTATTCTTTCAAGAATATTTACTAACAGGAGTAAGTTTAATGTGCTTAACTGATCATTACTAAATTTCCAGGAACCAGGCATCCTGTCACTGACTATGTGCATGAAAAATGTCATGTTATTCCATCCAGAGAAGGATGTGTTATTAAGGTGCAAAAAAAGGGTTTCACATAGTACAGCATTTGTAACCCTATCTACTGTACCATAGAAACATAGAAACATAGAAGTTGATGGCAGATAAGGACCGCAAGGCCCATCCAGTCTGCCCATTTCTTTTTCTACCTTATAAATGTGCCATCGGCCTTTGCTCTGTCAGTGGCCTATCTATTCATAGTCATTTGTATTGCTCCCTTATGCCTATCCCATGCCTGTTTGAAGCCCTGCACTGTATTCATAGCCACCACTTCTTGTGGTAAGCCATTTCATGCATCCACCACCCTTTCTGTGAAAAAGAATTTCCTCACATTCCCCCTTAATCGGCCCCCCTCTAATCTCATGCTGTGTCCTCTTGTCCTGCTATTTTTCTTATATTTAAACATGTTAGACTCTTTCACCTTGTTAATGCCCTTAAGGTGTTTGAATGCCTCGATCATATCACTCTCTCCCTCCCTCCTTTGCTCAAGGGTATACATATTGAGCTCTGTTAATCTGTCCTCATATGTCTTCTGATGCAGTCCCTGCACCATTTTGGTGCCTTCTCTGGACTGCCTCAATTTGGTTAATGTCCTTGTGAAGGTGTGGCCTCCAATACTACCGCAGTACTCCAGATGGGGCCTAACCAGTGTCTTGTAAAGAGGATTATTACCTCCCTCTTACGACTTGTGATACCCCACTAATACACCCTAACACCCCTAGCCTTAACTACTGCTTTAGAGGTCTGCTTGGATGATTTCAGGTCATCAGTGATGATGATGCCCAAGTCTCTTTCTTCCTTTGTGACTGCTAGCAACTCCCCTCCCAGCCTATAGGTGGCTTCAGGGTTTCTCTTCCCTATGTGCCTGATCTTGCACTTTTTTGCATTAAATCCCAGTTGCCACTCTTCTGACCATTTTGCTAGTTTATCCAGATCTCTTCTCATTCTGCCCACCCCATCTGGATCATCTACTCTGTTGCAGATCTTGGTGTCATCTGCAAACAGACAAGCCTTACCCTCTAGTCCATCTGCAAGGTCACTAATGAAGATGTTGAAGAGGACTGGCCCCAGGACTGATCCCTGAGGTACCCCACTTGTGACTTGCATCTCTTCTGACTGTATACCATTTACCACCACTCTCTGTTTTCTGCCCGTCAACCAGTTTGCCACCCAGTTGACCAACTTCTGACCCACCCCGAGCCTACCCATGTTATTTATCAATCTTCTATGTGGAACAGTGTCAAAAGCTTTGCTGAAGTCAAGGTAGGCGAAATCAACTGCTCCCCCTTGGTCCACCACTCTGGTTACCCAGTCAAAGAAATCTATGATATTAGTTTGACAGGACCTTCCTTTTGTAAACCCATGCTGTCTTGGATCCTGTGCCCCTATGGATTCCAGGTGTTGCACTATCCTTTCCTTAAGGAGTGCCTCCATAATCTTGCCCACTACTGAGGTAAGACTGACTGGTCTGTAGTTCCCTGCCTCCTCCCTGCTACCACTCTTGTGGAGCGGGATCACATGAGCCCTTCTCTAGTCTTCTGGGACCTCTCCTGTGCTTAGAGACTCACTAAACAGTTCTGCTAATGGCTCTGCTAGTTCCACCTTTAGCTCCTTAAGTACCCTGGGATGTATGCCATCAGGTCCCATTGCCTTATCCACCCTGAGCTTGTAGCTCTTGTAGGACCCTTTCTTTGTGAACAGAGTAGTGCTCCTCCCTCCCCCTGTGTCCATGATGCTGGAGCTGTGGGCCCTGCCCTACCTTCTCTTCAGTAAATACTGAGCAAAAGTATCTATTTAGGACAGATGCCTTTACAGGGTCCTCCTCCTCACATGCTCCCTTTTCTCCATTAAGCTTAGCAATACCCACTCTGGACTTTCTCCTTTAACTAATGTATCTATAGAAAGTCTTGTCACCTTCTTTTTACTGTTCGTGCTAGTTTTTCCTCAGTTTGGGACTTTGCCTGCCTTACTGCCTTCCCTGCTTCCCTTAGGGCAGTTTGGTATGCCTCCCTATATTCATCCTGTTGTGTTCCCTTATATTTCCTGAAGGCCAGCCTTTTGGCTCTGACCTTTTCTGCTACTGTATTTGAGAACCAAAGTGGTTTCCTTCTTCTTTTGCACTTCCTTTTCTGTCTAACACAATGGGATGTTGCTTCAAGTATTGCATCCTTAATGCTTGCCCACTTTGCCTGTACCACCTCACCTGCGTTTCTTTTTGCCAGGGCTAGCTTTAACTCTGTTGGCCATCTTATCAAAGTCAGCTCCTCTGAAGTCCCATATTTTTGTCTTGGAATGGGATGATTTAGATGTAGTAGCCAAATTGAACCATACCATGTGATGGTCACTGGCCCCCAGGTGACCTTCTACCTGGAGATCTGTGATCCCTTCCTTGTTAGTCAGTACTAGATCTAGGATAGCCTTGTCTCTCGTGGGTTGCTGTACCAGTTGTTTGAGGCCCTCCCCCTTCAGGGAATCCACTATGTGTCTAGTTCTGGCAGATGTTCCTGCTGGTATTGACCAATCTGTATCCGGCATGTTGAAGTCTCCCATTATCAGAACCTCCCCTTTAGCTGTCATGTTTTGTATATCTTCTAACAGTAATGTGTCTATGTCCCCCCCCCCCGGTCTGGGGGCCTGTAGACAACCCCAGTTCTTATGGCTGTCCCATTTCCTGTTTTCAGGGTGACCCACAGTTCTTCTGGCTCCTTATGTGTATTCTGAATTTCTTTAGCTTTGATATTTTCATTGACATACAGGGCCACTCCTCTGCCCCTTTTTGCTCCTCGGTCTCTTCTGAACAATATATAGCCAGGTACTGAAGTCTCCCAAGTGTGGTTACTGGTAAACCACGTCTCACTAATTGCTACTATGTCAGTTTAGCCTCTGACATTATTGCCTGCAGGTCTGGGATTTTATTTCCCAGGCTGTGAGCATTTGTGTACATGATGCCCTATGTATCATATGTGTTATGTGTGTTGTCCTCTGTGAATAGTCCTAATGGTTAAATATATGCCTGCTGTTCTATGAGACCCTTTAAAATTGTATTGAATATATGCTGCTTACTGTATGATGGGGCATGATGCAAACATGCTGAATCCCTGTTTCTACGATGTCAATCAAATAAACTCTTGTACTGTATTGTATGATATGTACTTTTCCTGCTTAGTACTAGATAGGGCAAGAATGCAATTTAAAAATGGCAGGATTATTTCAGGTGATTCGGCAGTTTTTCTGAACAGTGCTCAGTCCTGTTGAGTGTGTAAAGCACTTGGGCAATTTTTCAACCATCTAGTACTAAGCAGGAAAACTACATCTCATACAATACAGTACAAGAGTTTATTTGATTTACAATAAGATTCAAAATATTATAGCCATTGAAAAATATTAAAAAAGTGTAATTTATGCAATAATACAATAGCAATACAAATAGCACAACTTATAGTACAGTGATAAGAAATAATTTTTCATCAATACGAGGTAAAAAATAGCTAAAAGATGAAGCTGGGTGCATTGCATTAGCTAATTCCCACTAATACCAGGCATGTAAATAGAGATGGGAGAAGTCAGCAAACTTTGATCTATGAATTAATTCATAAATTTCTTGCAATTCATGAATTTCGCACAATTTGCATAGTGCAGATAGATCCATGAAGTACAAAATTTTGTGGGCAAAATTCCATATTTTGTGGCAGAATTCCACACTTTGTAGTAAAAACTTTGTGATTCAGGTGAAGCTGAAGTTTCTCAAGTCTGGGAAACTTTGCAAAGCTCTGTGAAGTGCAAATATTTTCCACTTTGCATGAACTTCTCCAACACATTTAAACTTTGCCACAACTCTATACGTAAACCAGTTGGAGAAGTTTAGGCAGTCTTGGGATCCCTTGCCAACTCCCACCCCCCAGGAGATAATCCCTATACAAATTGATGCTTATGATAAGCTTACAATGTAGTTGCATTAAGCCCCATCCTTTTAGGTAATATATATTTATCTTCTCCCCTTTTTTCTATTTTTTATCACTGAAGAAAAGAACATGGCAAGGGGTTTCAGCATCCATTTTAGTCACAAGTATCATACTTCAAGCTAGCATATGAAGTCAATAAAGTCTTAAGGTACCTGTTTCTTGGTCCAATATATAACAGACACTGAACTTTTATATGGTAAAGTGTTTCAGAGAATATAATTTTACATGGACACTGATCTTTTTATGTGCTATATCTAATATTAATGTTTTGTTAGACATCTCATAGATTTAATTTTCATTCTTTACACTTTGTAAGTTAAGGATACCAAGGGATGGCTGGCCCAGTGGCATTGAGTTTTGATGCACTGGATACCACACTTCATGCCATGCTGCCGACCTGGGTTTCTGGAGCGAGCCCGGGCCGATGGGGGTTGGCAAGGGAGGGAAAGGATCAAGCATCTGATGGACAGCTCTCCTCTCCCGGGTGGGCCAGGGATTGTCCGGCATACCAGCATCTCCCAGTGGAGATCGGGGGCGCTGCAGTATGTAGACAGCACAAGTAGAGTGGCTGATGCCAGCATGGTTGCCATGCACATGGTATCAGGGGTTCTCACACAAGGGGGGTGCAAGGGAAAGGCACCAGAAAATGGAAAAACCTAGCTCTGCAGTGTAGGTGATCACACCTGACCCCCATGCCTACTGCTGGATCTGTCTTACCCGGACTCTCAATTCCTCCACGCGGGCCCTCACCCACAGCCAAGGTCTGACTATGAAAGAGTGCCCAAAGATGAGAGGCGGTGTCACAGAGTGGCTCTGTGATGGATTGAGGGCCTTGTAGTTTTGTATTTGGATGCATTACTTAAATGCCCTTATGTTAAGGGAAGTCATGGGTAACCATTACATATTAAATTAAAATAGTAAGGAGTGGGCTGGAATTTAATTCCCCCCCTTTACGGGTAGTTGTGAGTGTCCTGCTGGCTGCTGCTTGAGGAGCTGTGATAGTGTGCAATGCTGCATAGTTAGTGTTAAAGTGCTCCGGTTCGATTAATTTAAAATATAGCTGCCAGTCCAGGACACTTAGTGAGATAAAAGAAGAAAGGAGTATTATTTTTCTCTGGAGATCCATTTGAGTGAACAATTCATTTTTCTGCCAGTGGTAAGGGCTGAGTAAAATAAAAAGGGCTTTGCCAGTTCATGATAAAAGACACTGCCAATCTAGATTTATAAAGGAACTGGTTGTCCCATTTAAGGATTGGGTATTCTGTAAATTATGTTAAACGAGTTGGCAGCTGATCTTTGTTTTTAGTTAATTTCAGCCGCCGCTCGTAAATGTCCTTTGCATTCTTAATAATCCCCTCTCTTGAGCTGTAAATTAAACTGTAGACAAGTAAAGGTGCATTGAAATTAAAACATGCTTATTAAATAAAGTACTGCATGCACATTGTAGAAGGGAGCCGTGGGGATAAGAAATTGTGTTTTGGTTTCTGTAAAATACATGTGTTTGTTTTAGCAGGCTATTTTGTCAGAATGTCTGCTTTTATCCCATTGTGTGAGAGTTTGATGTAGGAAGCCCTCCGTGTAGGAATACTGAAGGGGTTTCTTTAAAATACCCCAATAATGCCCTGTTTTGCCTTGTGGTGTTACCATGGGCTTGCTTGCACTTTGCAGGTTTTAAAAGAATGTTGAGAACCTCCTGGTTCCCTTCCTTGTTCCCAGTAATGATCTTGTTAGAAAGAGCTGTGAAAAAAGCAACTTTCTTAGTTAAATTGTGCTGCTGGATTCCTGTGTGACAATGCAGTTGCGAGCGCCGGTAATTTATTACCCACTCGATCGTGCGCACCATCACAAAGGCATTTAGCCTTCTAATTTTGTTCCACATAATGTTTTTGGGCTATAACAAAGGGAAGTCAGTAGTACCTACCCCCATAAGTTGAATGCAGGCATTTGTGGGCTGATTTGGGGGTTTTGGTGGAGCGAGGGTGTTGCTGATTTTGCTGGCTTTTTAGAGCCCCAAGTTCAAATCTCTGTCAGCCCTTGCTGTCTTCTAAGAGCTGGCTGACCATTTACTAATTACTTTTATGCTGTAGTTAAAGGTGGGTGGTGGTTCCTGATACTAAGAGACTGATTTAAATGTTCAGAAACATAAATACACTGTAGAGTTCACATGTTAAGTTCAGTATTGATTTAATGGTGTTTATGAACTGTGGAATAAATAATTACTTTGTATATAAAGTATATTCAAAAATGTATTGGTGGGTGGAGTTAGCCTATCACATGGTTACTGAATTGTATAAAAGGAAAGATAGCACCTAGGGATGTTAGATGTGATCCAGAGAGTAAGTGCAGAGGATCAAGGTCTGGAGGGAACTCCAGGGAGCAATGCCAATTATGTGTTAGACATGATCTAAAGAAGTCTTCCAGTCTTTTGAAATGATGCTGATGTTTGCTGTTTGTAACGTGTCCTGCTTATGAAGAAATAGTGAGTCTTAAAAATAAATTCTGGACTATAAAGAAACTTGATTTTGAGTAACGCTACCTGTTTTTATTCATGAACACCTGTGCCCTATCTGGGTCCCCACCAGGGGGCTAAGCTGGGGTACTGGCTGTGGGAGGGGAGAGAGAGACTTAGGATTGAGAGGACCTCAGATGGGGAAGGAATGGGCAGGATGCCTGAGAAAGAATCCGCAGGCCATGACCAGAGCAAAAAAGAATGGTGAAAAAAAATACCAAGGGATGATGGGTATAATTACACTCAACTATTATAAATTGAATATGTACTATGCTTGGCAACACTGGAGTCAACAAATGAGCCATATGGATACTATAAGTTAAAGAAGAGTCTTGATACAGTTTTTGATCTTCAAAGCTTTGAAACTGCTATTTAGCTACAGTGCCAATAGTCTGAATTGATTTTTTTTACTTTTAAGTACATATGAGGCAAATTTATTTTGTGTAAACCATGCTTCAGTGTTATAGTAGTTTTTTGATGGTCAGATTTCAAATCATGAGTAACTATGTGCAGAGTCATAGAACCATTGCCTGTATATCACCATCATCAATTATGTTTATTAGAAAATCAAAGAATAATGTTACAAACAACTGAGCCGAGATTCATTTTCAGTGGTGTCCTTCATGAGACCTCAATTATTTATATATTTATATATGACAATATCATTTGCATATATGTGTACAGTTCCTAAGTCACATTACTTACTCCAAATTTCTATTCAAGCCAATCAGTGCACCAATCTGTTACTTCTTGTTGTTCACATTCTGGGGAACCCAGGACTGGATTCACAAAAGAAAATGGGACTAAGTCCCATGCCACAATGCCACTTGAGGACTGAAAATGTATGCAGCTGCACAGATTGCTACTCACAGTGTAGCATTTGCCACAGCTGTTACAGCTGGTCCCACTGGCCGTAACCTTTCTTTGCAGCTGTGAAGATTTTCCAGGCAACTCCACCTGCAAGTGGCTGTAAATAGTGGAGCTGGTTGTAATCTGACTCCACCTTTGTGAATACCAGCAGCTGTGGGAAAACTGTGGCAACTTGAGAATCTGCAAGTGGCAACCCACTTGTGCCACATTTTTCCTGCAGCTGTGGGTATTTCGGGGCATTTGTGAATCTAGCCCCCAGTCACCACACAGTGTCAATTAAAAACAGAGAACAATATGGTAATAAATACATATAAAACACCAGATACATAGAAAAACTGTACTATAGGTCTTAGAAATAAATACATAGCACCACATAAATGCTATTTCAAATGGAGTAAGCACATCCTTACAAGTCATTTAAAAAGACTTCTGGAAAAGCAACAGTTGCAAAATAACTATACAATTATTTCTATTCAAGAGGTTGGTAGAATCAGCACACCTGTGTGTTGATGCTACAAGAAATAAAGCTATGATTAATATTTTTATTCAAATTATTACAGTGCTTTGAAACTAAGGTACATGGACAGACTCTAACATCATGTGAAAAACAGGATTTAGTGTAAGAAAGTCTGTGTAAGTCTAGCTAAGTGTTTGCTCCTCTGTATACAAGATGATTTAAGAGCTGCTAAAGAATACAAAAGAACACACTGATTACTGCAAAACATGGCATGGTACTTAAGTAGAAGGGGTTTTGGTTCATATGGGATTATATGGATCAGAAGGGAGCCTTTAGATGGTGGCAGACTACTCTTGGTTCGATCTAGCGGTTTTTATGGAAATGTGGGCCAATGAGAAAAATGTCTGGGACCTGGTGGTCCCTAGATACACCATATACAGATGAGATAGTATGATAGGGGAGAGTGGTAGGGGTGGCTATTTTCATCAGGGAAGGGATAGCAGCAGTAGCGTATGCATCCAATAGAGGGAAAGGGGAGATTGAATTACTGTCGGTACAGTTCACAGAGTCATTGGGCAGAAAACTTTGCATTGGTGGTGGTTTACAGGTCATCATGCAGGGAGAGGAGAGAGGCAAGGAACTAAGAGTGGAAGTAGGAAAGAGGGTAGTGAAACTGGAGGTTATAATAGTAGGTGATTGCAACCTGCCAAACACTGACAGTGACATTCCAGCAGCCAAGACACCAGCAGCCTGTCTCAGCTTGATACTTTTCAGAACAGCATAGTGGTGCAGCATGTGAGGGGTCTCACTAGACAATCTGCCATTCTCGATTTGGTACTCACAAACTCAGGAAGAGTAGGTGGAGTGAGAGTAGGGAACCATTGGGGTCCAGCAACCACAGTACTATATGATTTCAGTTGGCCCTGGGCACCAGTAAGCCCTCTTCTAAGGCTGAGGTGATATATTTCACAAGGGCAGAGTTCAACTAAATGAGGGAATTGGGCAGGTTAGCAGGGGTAGACAACATCAGAAGAGTAGACAAAAGATGGGGGGGTACAAAAGGTGCCATTCTATAGTTAACAAAATGTGCACAAGAGCAGTTATCAGGAGAAACAATTATAAGAGACCAATTTGGTTCTCTGAAAAGGCCAAGGAGGCAGTGAGGTTCACAACAAAGGCCTTTTTTAAGGTGCAAAGAAAACAAGTGGATGAAGAATGGGGCAAGTTATCAGGAAAGAAATCTAGAGAGGTCAAGAGGGCAGTCAAGGCTGCAAAGGCAGACAAAAACAGCATAGTGTGGAGGGGATCAAGTGAGGGGAAAAACATTTTTTTCAATATACAGTACAAAGGAAAAAAGAAAGATGGGAGGGGAATTTGTCAGGCTAAAGGAGAGGAATAGATAATAGAGAAAGACAGGCAGAAAGAATCTGTGCCACACAAGTGTTTCTGCTTGATATTTATCAGAGGGAACAGTGGCCCTTGCCAGAGAGCAGGATAAAAGCAGTTCACAGGGAGGTCCTGGAAATGAGGATGCAGAAATATATTAGCAAAACAGTCAGGAAAGTGTTAGCAGACCTCAAAGTAAATAAGGCCCTAGGCTGGATGGGATGCATCTGAGGGTACGATGGGAAATGATACTGGTGTTTTCAATAGCTCTAGTCTTTGCAGCAAATGGTGGTTCTCAAGGACTGGAGAAATGTAGATATAGTTCCACTGCAGAAGGGAGGAGACAAGCAGCAACCAGAAAACCATAGACCCATAGACCCATCCATGGAAGGGAAACTAATGGAGACACTAGTCTATGAGGACCTAATGGAATTCCTGGAGAAAAATAGGCTTTAGGATAGTAAGCAGAATGGGTTCATAGTATGGAAGTCTTGTCAGATCAACCTGATAGTATTTTTTGACTGGGTAACAAAAACAGTTGACAAGGGACATGTAGTAGACTTACTCTACTTTGACTTCAACAAGGCATTTGACTCAGTGCCATACAGAAGATATTTGAAGAAGATGGGGTTTCTGGGAACAGCTAACAAATTAGTAAGATGGATAGGGAGTTGGTTGGAGGGGAGGCAGCAAAGAGTTGTGGTGAAGATAGTTACAAGTGGAGTAACAGAAAGATCTGTCCTTGGCCTAGACCTCTTCAATATGTTGATCATGGGATGAGGGAGAGAGAATCCAGGGCAGGTATGTCTTTTCCCAGATGACACTAAACTCTGTGGTAACGTTGACAGTGTGGAGCCGATAATAGAACTGCAGAGATGTACAAAGGCTGGAAAATAGGTCCATAGTATAACAAATGAAATTCAATGACATGAAATGCAAAGCGGTGCACTTAGGGAGCAAAACCCCAGAACAGAGTATTGATGTGAGGATTTCAACTGGACACAACATCAGAGAAAGGGGACCTAGCAGTCATCATTAGTGACTTCCTTAAACAAATCAATGTAACAAAGCCTTCAGCAAGGCTAACATGATGCTAGGGTGCATCGGGAGGGGGTTCAACACTAGGAAACAGAAAGTACTGTTACCTGTGTATAGGTTACAGGTGAGGCCACAGCTGGAATACTGTGTTGAGTTCTGGAGTCCCCATTTGAAAAAGGAAAGGGACAGATTGCTACAATGTGGGGTGATCAAGATGATTCAGGGATAGGAGGGCAGATCCTATGAGGATGAACTAAAGGCACTGAATATGTATTTACTCCAAACTAGACAATACAGAGGAGGCATGACAGAAATCTTTAAGTTCATGAAGGGAATAAATAAGGTGAACTGTGAAGAGCTATTTACCAGGAATGCAGAAGCTAAGACATGGAATCATGAGTGGAGGTTAAAATGGGGAGTTTAAAAGGATGTGCGGAAATATTACTTTACAAAAGGAGTTGTTGAGCCATGAAATGGACTGGTTGCAAAGCTAGTGGGTGCAGAAACTATAAATGGCTTCCAACATGGTTGGAATAGAGTCAAGGCTATTGTTACCTATGCACAGGGATGAGGGAGGTGAAAACATGGAATACAAAAGGAATAATAGGGTAAGTGAAGACCCCAGAGTGACAACAGTTCATTTGTATTATAACATGACATGTACAAATTCGATGGACCGCCTATCTTTTTCTGACATCATTGTCTATGTTTTTTGTGGAGAAGTAACAATATTTACTTCAACATAGACTAGATGCTGTACTGTATCAAGTAAGTGAAGATTTTGTTTACTGTTCCCATCAATACCGAAGTTACTTATAATAGAGCAACTGTGACCACTGCCTGAAATATGGCTGATGTGTAATTTAAATGAAACATGAAAATAATTTAAGCAGTGCTTTATTCTGTATTGAAAAACAACTGCTGCAGATCAGAAAGGGAGCTCACAGCATGTAGTGTTATTATTGCCTGTGGCAGTTTTAGAAGCTATAAATTGATACAATATTTGTCATCTGTCTGCCACTGTTAATGAAGATAATGACATTGTATGGTGCAGTTTTAAGATTTCTGTGTTCTAAGAAAAAGTGAGGCGTATGTAAGGTATAATATATGTTTAGATCTCACATGCAGAAGGACCCTGAAACTATTGAGGAGTTTGTTACAGACTTGAAAATAAAGGTTCAGTCTTATAAGTTTGGTGCTTGGTGCAATTCTTTGATAAGAGACTAAATTATTATAAGCTGCTATAATGAAAAAGTGAAGGAAAGTTTACTGAGAGACTGTGATCGCAGGATGAAAAAAGCTGTACAGATATATCAGGCTAAAGGATAAAATAGGATACAAATGTATGTGAGTAATATGGCAAAAAAGGTAAAAAATAAAAAGATGTAACAGCATTGCAAATTGCACAAAAACAGATGCAAGACACGCGAAAGTTTGATGAGGCAAGACGTGAAGCCAAAAGTTAAAGAAAGAGCTGTAATAATACAAAGAACGTTTGCAAACAAAGCTTGCTGCAAATATGGAAAGGCGCAAGAACATATAAACTGCCCAGCTTTTGATCAGCAGTGAAGAGCCTATGGAAAGGGATACCCTAGACAGAAAAATGGTGTCTATGTTATTTCTGAGGTGTAGGTTTCTGGGAATGAAGATGACTTCTGTACTGGGGCAGCACAAAAGGAAGATGCAGATAAAAAGGAATGGACTATTTAAATATATAAAAATGACCTGAAGGTCTCATATATGATTTACACTGTTTCAGAAATAAATGTACTGCCATTGTGTCTGTGGAGTGTGCTACCTGAGAGACCACTGATTAAGAAAAAGATCACAATTTTAAAGATGTTCAAAGAGCTAGGTATAAATATTGTAAAACACTGTATGCTGCATTTAAAGCACAAAGACATGATTAGTAAACATAGTTTTGTTATTGTCACAGGAGATCAAAACAAATTCTGGTCAGAGCTGACATAGCTGCAGCAGCACTCAGCAAGCTCTTGGTGAAACAGTCCGCCATGCCCAAGATGGCCACGGTGCAGTCGCACATACACAACTACTCATGCATGAGCACTAAACATCGGTGGCCATCATGAGCACAGTGGGTGATTGACAACTGAAATGGTGCGCCCGAGGGATCGTGGAGTGAGCAGACTGTTTTGGAGTTGTGGAATGATCATACTGCAACTCCAAATTCAGTTCTACAGTGTCCAGCCAGTGGCTCATTTTTAGAGCTACAACAAGATGGCTGCAGTCTCCGCCCACTACAGCCATAAAAAAAACTAAGGGTAGATACACAGGAGCCTGCCAGAATGCAATGCAATACCACAGAATTCTATGGCAGTATTACTGCAGGAAACAAGGCAATTTCAAAAGCATGTAGTCCCTTTTGTCATGCAGCAATCTATGACACTGTGTTGCATCATAGCAGGTTCCAGTATGTCAGCCAGAAATTGAGTCTGATAGACAAGATATTCTTAGCAAAAAAGAGGTAATACTGTACACTGATTCAAAAATGCATGACAATAGTGATGTTTTAAAGGGATGGACATGCTACCAATTACATACCAAAATACAATTTCTAAGAATGCTATGCCTGTGATACATGCTTATCAAGTGCCCCTTTACCCTGAGAGATAGACTGAAAATGGTTCCATGTCATAATTGTGACTGCAGAATGGCAACCCATAACAAGGCCACCAAACCCACAACTTGACCAGCTAGGAAACTATGTTTTTTTGTGGGGGGGCTTTGCCTTCTTCTTCAGGATTCTAACTCTGGAGGGGCACCACTCGGGGATGGGGGGAACCATCTGTTGTGCAAAAGTGTTGGCACTGTGATTCACTTGTGGTTGTCACAGGTCACCGTTTCACAGTCACAATTTTGACAGGTTACCCTGAAAACTGAACTGCAACACTTAAGAACAATTGTAACAGAAAAGGCAACAGATCCAACACTCTGGGTCAATTTCTAGTGATAATAGAGAAACAAGATTGATCACTATAGTTGTATTTAGATCCAGAAGGGTTGAGTTCTTGTATTTTAAGAAAATATCTACATATTCCAGCAATACATTAAATTCTGGGGGAAGGGCAGAGGCCTTTGAGTCTAGAAAGTTTAGTGTGAGCCATTCTATTTCTCTTGTTATTACAGATAAATTTGTTTATAAATCTTTGAAGGTCAAGGAACCAGTTTTTAGGGATATAGAAGGGTAACATCTGAAAGTAGTATAATGCTTTTGGAAGAATCACCTCCATTTGACCCCAGGAACCCAAACGAAGTTTATTCTATTTTATTAGGCTACTCTGTATACTTTATTTGAAGTGTTTCAGATTATCTGTAGCAGTTTTACCTGCTGTTCTGAATATCTTAAGCCCCAAGTAATCTGTGCTTTCTTTTCCCCAGGCAATACCTAAGTCCATGATTTCTTTTTTAACACAATACCTACTTGGTGGGAGAAATATCAACCATTTACTGTAACATTTTACATATCATTAATAATTATCTACCTGCTCTGAACAACACAACAGTTGCCCCTGTGAACCTCTATTCAGTAAATCACATAAGTTAAATAAAATAGATAGGGCTTGTTGGCATGGGACCATTAACCCACCAGAGAAAATTTTAAAACAGGGGAATCGAGGATCTGGGCTTGTGGGCAGAGATCCTTTAAACCACCAGGGGAAATATTTAATTTTAAAATGGGGGATTGGAGCTTGCAGGTAGGGTTCCACTAACCACCCGAGAAAATATTTAATTTTAAGGGATATCAGGGCTTGTGGATGGGGGGATCAGTAAACCACCAGCGGAAATATTTAATTTTAAAATGGGGGATCAGGGCTTGTAGGTGGGGGACTCCTAAACCACCAGGGAAAATATTACATTTTAAAATGGGGTATCATGGATTGCGGGTGAATGTGCACTAAACCACCAAGGAAAATATTTAATTTTAAAATGGGGGATCAGGGCTTGTGGGTGGGGGAAACCACTAAACCACTGGGGAAAATATTTAATTTTAAAATGGGGGATTAGGGCTTCTGAGTGGTAGTCTACTAAACCACCAGGGAAAATATTTAATTTTAAAATGGGGATCAGGGATTGCGGGTGGGTGTCCACTAATCCACCAAGGAAAATATTTAATTTTAAAATGGGGCATCTGGGCTTGCAGATGGGGTACAACTAAACCACCAGTGGAAAAATATGCTAGATCCAAATAAGCAACAGGGCCTAATGGCTACCTACTATAAATTAAGTCAACTCCCAATCCATTCGCTGTTTTCTTGTATTAAACTCAAACTGCTACACCATGCAGTTTACATTCAAATTCAGATTTTGGGAGTGTGTGATCAACATATTTTGTGTTACAGTATAGAATTATTTGTGCTGCTTTTTCTTAAAAAATAGCTAAGGATGAGGCAACATTAAAAGAATGCCTTTCTATTTATGATACATGTATGTCTTCTAAATTTATTGGAACATCATTAGTTTAATAAATAATTAACAAGATTAATGACCTGAACAATAATGTGCTGAGGAGTGCAACATCAGCTGGAACATGTGAGCCCATCTATTGTATTTTCACTGGCACATGGTTATCTGATTTCCTATTAAAGGTATAATTGAGTTCACAAGCCTGAGTTTCAAACGATGGCACATTATGTTCTTTTCTGAAATGTTGAGGTGTCAACATTTTTCAGGCTCATTAAATCTCTTGTGGCATACAGTAGCTGCAGACAGTATGCAGAAAGAGGGAGTGGGAGGAAAATAATTTCTTTATAGCAAGACTGCAATTGCAGAGGGGAGATGGTTGTCTGGGACCACTGGACTACATGGGAAATTTTTCTATGTAACAGGATGGGACAGTGACAGTACAATGAGGAGGGGGGGGGACACTGGACTACAAGTGAAATTATTTATTTGAACTGGATAGCGATCACAGAGTGGGGAAGGAAGGGACCATAGATTACCAGGGATTTTTTTATAATGGGACCACTATCAGTGAACAAGTTTCCTATCCTAATGCTACAATGTGAGATCTTTCTTTTTTACTGTTTTGTTACTACAATATACTGAAATGGCCATAACTGTTAACCTGCACTTACAGTATATTTGAAAGTTATACTTTCATGGATACTATCTAGCTGTGTGATTCTTGAAATGACACAGCCCTAAATGCAAAACTCCACCAATCATGTACATTAACTTCCTACCGTTTTCCAATAATTATGGCCACAGATGAAGGAATGTGGAGAGACAGAAGTAGTTGATAGCTGAATTTTATAAAAGTTTGTAAAGAAAATTAAATCTCTTGCAGTATGAAAAAGGTCAGTAAACATTTGCTGAGTGACTTCAGGGCAACTATTGAGAGGAGCTCAATAGTTATTATTGGTGGTTATTATTAACAAATACACAAAGATTGTGCTTTACTGGCTAGGTATGTCAAATCCTGAGACTGTAATAAAAATAAAAATAAATAAAATAATCCAATAAGGAGCTGGCCCACAAATGTACTGTAGGTTTTAACATAATAGTACAAAGCTGAACAATGATTTGAAGAATCTTGAAGGATCATTGTACAGCTAACTTTTTTTATAGAAACAGCACGGAATTTAGGTAAACAAATCTAGCTCTGGATTATTTTTTATAATCCTTTATTTATTTTATTTTAACATGGGAGTCATTACTTAACACCTAAACTGTATGTGGTTATTTAGACATCTGATGACACTAGAAGACACGGCTAATTCCCATTACAGAGGTGCCACAATGCATTTTCATACCAAACTGCAGCCATATTTCTGAAGTACGAAATGTAGGTGCCTCAGAACCCCACACTTGCTACTCTCCTCCCCCCCCACATCCACTGCATCCACAGCATAGTGTCATTGAGTGTGTGTGAATGGGGACACAGAATGATGAAATTGATAGTCTCTGATGGTAGCTGCAGCAGATACTTGCATTGAGCACATACTGTACATAATCCATGATGATGGTGGTGTTAATAGCAATGGTTGAGGTTGGGTGTTGGTGTTAAAAAACAATCAAGGTGGTGGTACAGTATATTTAGTTTCTTGTGAGCCCATTTATCTTATTTTATAATGGTGCTTGTTTCATTCTATATTGTCATGCACATTTAACAATAAGGGGAGAAAAAAATCGGCAAGTGTTAAATCGCACTTTACATTTCCCACAAACAGCACATCACCAATAAAACTAACAGGTGCAGTTCAAAGCTTCTTCTGGTGAACTAAATGGGTTTTTTCATCTATTTTTTTCCAAGTTTTTTTCTGTTACCTTTGAATATTGAATCTTATGAATCTTACCTCCTGGACCTGAAATTTTAGGACTTACAGATTTAAATACACATAAAACAAAATTAATGGGGCATTCATTAACCTCAATTTATGAGAGAACTACAATAAGAAGGTATAGGGTGGCACTGTTGTTATGCCCTTAGATGGTATCTGATGCTTTTGTCTGTTTTTTTTTTAATGGAGAAAAACTCATTAAGGACATAAAAAAAAGAAAAGAAAAAATATTTAAAAAATAATAGTTCTACAGGACTTACATCTACCACTGTAGAATCTATAAAACTTCCTGGCTGGTGAAGCCTGTGCTATTATTTCTGAAGATTTAGAGGAGAGCTTGACAGAGTGAGTCCTTTAGATGGACAACTGTGATCTGTCAATCTCCTGAAGTAGACACGGAAGTAGGCAAAATTACCAGTGCGTGCCTCGCATTTACTGGGTTGGCATTCAGAAAAAAGTTAAAGTAAAGTAATAATGGTACAGTACATGAGTCAAGCAGACTCTACTGAGAGCAGAGTTGAGGTTTGTGACAAAACTTAATTCATAAGTTTGGACACGTAAGGATTCAAGTACATAAATATTTCAAAGAATCTACAAGATTAGGAGGCACAGAGGTTCTGGGGAACAAAGGGAATTGGGAAGTGGAGCAGCACCTTTGTTCAAATGAGGGTCAGGAACTAGCGGCACATGGAACCCCTCCCAAACCCCACTTCAGTCCATGGCTGTCAAGATTCAAGTGCTATATGGGACCACCACTAAACCAGGATGGGTCTGTGTCTCACTACCAAGGTTGTCCTTTGCTTTACAAAAAAAATGTAATCTGATTCTTCAGCATTTGCAGAGCCTTTTGTTTTGAGTGGGGGAAGATATGTTCAAACAAGGAGGTACTGCTGTGGACTATGGACTGTGGGGACACCTACCAGAATATTTCAATTTGGCAAGGTAAATTTAACAGAAACAACATCAGCTGGTGCTTTTAAGCTCATAATAGGGGATTCAATTAATTAACAACTCTGCCACATTCTTGCCGCATTAACCTGATGGGGAGGTATTTCTTGGTAACGCCTAATACACCGCTCGGTATAACGCTGGTTGTACCGCGTCTGCCGTAATAAAACCTCATTACTAATAAACCTTTCTGTAGCAACCACTGTAATTTATTTTTTGTTATATCTAGTATACATTTTGTTAATATTAATGTTTTGTTTGTCCCAATACCTAAGATACATTAATCCACTGAGTTCCAATAACCTCTCTGTTATATTTAACCAGCCAGAAGTATTATATTGGAGTAGTTGTTCTTTCTCCTTTATATACTGTATATAGTTTAATAAGCTGATCTGACATATCTGTTTTGGTTTTAGCCCCAAAATTAATCTGCCTAGCTTGGATCAAATAATTGAGACCTGGTTGCCCAAGCTGTGACCTAACCAAAGCATCTGAGGTACCCATCGGAACTCTAAGTAATTTTTTATATGCACTATTTATAGCTGATTCTAAATTTGAGGTGTTAGCTACACCCCATACTTCTGCTGAATATAGAGCTTGTGGAAGTACTTTGGCATTTATGGTCCTTAAAAATGGGGCCACCCTATGGCCGCCATATAAATAGTTGAATCTGTCTAATGCTTTTATTGTATATTTTACCTTATTGAGTGTATACTTAACATGTTTGTTCCATTTTAAGTTACCGGAGAATCATACCCCCAAATATGGGTATTCATTAACATATTTCAGATTTTTATTAGCAAGGTGAACACTTCTGTATTTCCTATTACTTCCAAACATCAAGATTTGTGTCTTATTAGTGTTAGGCTTAAAATTATGTTCAGCACATAATCTTTCCATCAAGTTTAAAGCTTTTTGTAAACCTAGTCTGCTGGTAGATATTATTGCAAGATCATCTGCATAAGCACGCAGTGGAATTTTAGTATTACCTCTTCTGGGGGTATGTTGATCATGATTCTCCATCACAATTATGATATCAGTTACTTAGATGTTGAATAATGTTGGAGCCAAGACACAACCCTGGTGTAAATGCCTTTGAAGGCATTTGTATTATTATTAAGTAATTATGCTTATTCTAATATTGACCCACACCTTCTTATCCTCCAGCTACAGATTCTCCTTTTTTAAAATCTCATTCAAAAAGAGAATCACTTTTTCCTATACAAATGTGTAAAGTTTAGTATACATAAGGTAGGTTTAACAAGGGACTACGCATACTATAATTAGCATGTTTTCTCGATTCTTACTGAAACATAAATGAACAGGAGGATTACTAATTCTTCTACAAATGTTTCTGTTGGGTTTGAGAAGTACCTCCTTTACCAGCAACATCAAAACAAGAGAGGTGGGGGATACTATTTACACTCATGATACATTTAATACCAACAAGGTTAATTTTTCATGTCCACTAAATAGTTATGAATTTTTGGCCATTGAATTTCACTTTTCTAATAGTAGACTTATTAATTGGTTGATAACATATCCACATTTTTCTTGCAATGAAGTCTGGATATTACTCCTTTAATTGCCTCCAATGAACTTAATATTGTGGGCAGGTTGAACAGAGACTGGCTCAGTCTGGTTAAATCTAGCCATGTCCAAAATGTCTTCTTTGAGCTGAGCTTTCAGCAACTAATTTCTGAGCCAGATAGAATGCATATGGAAAATGTTTCTGTACCTTGTGTGATTTAATTTTCATGACTCAAAATACATTTTTCCCTCTGCTGGATTATTATCCAACTTTTTAGTGACCATAATGCAATTCTTTTGTGCATGCCATTCATCAAGTCATGGCCTAGCATGATCAGCTAACTTTTACTCCTTCAATTTTTTTCATTATTGTGCTATATTAATGATTTTAATAGAATTAACTGAGATGAGCTCAAACTACTGTAATTTCTACTCTTGCTGATAATGGGTTTATATTTTATTTATTCATTTATTTGTTTTTGTTAACTGGGTAAGTACACTAGGCATGATATATGCCTATTTTCAGCCATGACTCATGAAAATACAACATGAAAAAAACCCATAAAAATACAAGGAAATCAATAATTGATAAGTAGTAAAAAAGTATACTGAACAAAGCAGTTGAAGCTGCATAGGTATACAGAGTTACTGGGAGATATAAAATATCAGACATAGTAAAAGCAATGTAATAAACAAGGGTACAAAGTACCATATTTAGTGCAACCAGTAGGCAAATTTCAAACATTATACCATACGTTATCACAATGAGAAGGCAATACTACATTCTACATATACTACAGGAGGAAAAATCATGTATAAGGTAAAGACATCAGAAGGTAGAAGTAAAGACTTAATAGCAGAAAGGGTTAAGGCATTTGCAGTGAGGGAGGAGACAGACATAAGTGCACCAAAACAGAAAGTATGAGTAGACAGGATCAGGGGGAAAAATTTAAGAGGGGGTTGACAAAACATAAGTGCAGCAAGAAATTCATGGTGTAGAAACACGAGTACTCAGGACATAGTAGGAAGCTCATGTAGGAAGAGAGCAGTTACAAGGATGAGAGAGCAGAAAATAACAGTGAAACTCCCTTTTGAAGTGACCATGAGAAGAGGAGAGTCAGATAGAGTTTGACAGAGAGTTCTATAGTGTTGGAGCAGAGTGTGAAAAGGCTTGGGAGTTCATGGCCCTAAGGCACCTATGGAGAGAGAGCAGGGACTGCTCCCTAGAATAAAGGGGGTAGAGGAGGAAAAGAGAAGACAATAGTGAGGCAAGGGAGGATGGTACTCTGGTGTGCACTATTTTATCCAGTAGAGTACCAATTGTGTAAGAGCAGTAAGCATCAGGGGATAGCCACGTTAAGTCTCTGCTGAGCTAACAGTGATGGGTAAGAGGATGTGATGACAGTGACAGATGATATTGTAGGCAGTGTCCCATTTGTGATGATGAGTTTTGTCTACACAGTCATAAACAACAGCACAGTTGGTTAGGGTAGGAAGAAGTACTCCCTGAGCAACAGCCTTTCTTGCAGAGGGTGTAAGGACATGGTTACCATTGAAGGCAAGACCTTGTTTGTTATTTTACAGTCCTGCACACATTTGCAATGTGTTGGGCAAAGTCAAGTGATGGATTAAGGATGGCACCAAGATATTTAAATTTGGGAACATTATTATTAACTGTGCCATCAAGGCTGGAAAAGGATAGTTGTCCAGTGCACATTCCTAGCCAAGGGGCAGTGCCAAATAGTATAGAATACGTTTTGCTGAAACTGAGTAGTAGTTTATTATGTGACAACCAGGAGTGAATTTTATGGAAGTCAGCATTAAGGGTAGCGCTGAAGAAAGCAATGTGTCAGAGCCGGAGTAAAGTACTAAGTCACCAGCATAGAGTAGAGAGGGACTGTAGGAACAAAACTAAGTTGATTTAAAACATTTTATTATTATAATTTTATTACCCTATTCTTATTAAGTATTACTATTTTATATTCTTTATAAGGGCTTAATTATAAGGTACACTATAATACGTCTGGCTAAATTTAATGTCTATATGAGTTTCTAGCTGCAAAAGAAAAAGAAAAGTTTGCTTTCAACTTTTAAGTACATCCTAAATGCTAAACGGGATACTGCATTGAATTAGGCAGTAATAGTAAGGGACTTTCTGTAGAGTTGTTCCAGAGCAGAGGGGCCTACCTGAATTCTTGAAGAGTCAAAGGTGATAATGCCCTAACAACCAAGAAATGTGAAAGAGATGCTACTATGAAACTTGACAGGTGATATATAACATCTGGACTCCGGGTGCAGCTGTGACTGTCACAAGCATATACCACTTTTAAGAAGTACCTTTCATTACAATGGGAATGATGAACTTTCATCAAATACAAAGGCCTATAAGGTCCCAGTAAGACCAAACTCAGACACTCAATAAAAGCTGCAGAGATCTCTTGGGAGACTGAATATCAGATCTGCAAGAGCTTTGTAATGCTTACAGTTTACAAAATTCTGTAGCACCAGAACTGTTGGAAATGAACAAACAAGTTTGGTGTCAAAAGCACGTTGACCTTATAACCTTTCTAATGATGTGATTGTTGATTGAATACCTAAGGGAAGAGTCTAGTCACTTTGTGCTAAAGAATTTTTCAATGAGCCCAAGCTGCATGATGTCACACTTCATTAGGCACAGACAAAAAAAGCCATGTGCTTATACAGAGATCTAATGTTTTAGAGACATACTAAAAAGAACTAATAAACAAATCTTATGTTATTCTGTAGCCTGGAATATTTAAAGATAAACTATCTCTTTGGTTTGAGAGATTTTATTAAAAATATAAAGTTATAACCTTGATTAGTCTAATTCAGAAAATATTAATGCTAGAAATATGAAAACCATGTTGAAAAACTCCATTCAATGAGAGAAATCCAAAAATATTGGTTTAAACATTATATTATTTTGTATAAAAAGGATAGAAAGAAAAACTAATTTCCTTTATAAAAGTGAACCTAAAGCAAGTGGGAAGTCCTTAGTTTGGTAATAAATGTCAACTATTCATCATCTGCAAGGACCAATCAGAGTTTGGTGATGATGTCACCCGACCTGGAAACATATAAGCAAACTTGGACATACCCACTTCAAAAGTGTTTGATTCTTTGTTGTGTGAGGAGCTATTTTGCCCATCTTAGCAGTTTTGGTGGTTTTAGAAGTTTTACTAGGCCAAAAGCCTGAAGCCATTCCTGCTTGGGACCAGTATTTGGGTTAAACCATTGCATCCACCAAGGGGTGCTAAGGACAAGCTTGAAAGTCTGCACCACATTGCAACAAGGTCCAGCAGCTGCTGAAACTACCTGTTACATGAAGGACTTTTCCCAGTATTGGCTGAATCAAGACCTATGTTTTACATACTGAGCATTAACTGAAGTAATGTTTTGGAATTTCTGCTAAAATCCTCAGGCCTGATTCACAAAGCCTCCGGCATGGCACAAGGTGCTTGCACCACAAAGAATGGTGCAAGGTGCACCTTGCACTGACAGACAATGCCAGAAGTGATTCTCAAAAAGCAGCCTGTGTCGACCATAGGCTGTCTGCCCAAAATGGGGTTTGTGTCACCCCTGAACCTAGACATGGGCTGCAACATGGTACATGTGGCTTGCATCAGGGTCAGGCTGCTGGTGTACCACAAGTGGGATTCACAAAGGACACCCAGAGGGCATATTACTAAGTACCCTTACACTGGCCAGGATTGGTGTAAGGGTACTGGGACACTCACCCTCTGGGTGTGCTTGGAACTGTGTACCTGTGCAGCTGACCAGCCCCTTCTCCTATCTCCCTTGCTGTGCACCAGTGCTCCCTGCCTGCATGTCACCCATTATAGGTGATTTGTGGACCCCCTCCCTGAACCCAGTATTGCCTGGTACAGTACTATTGTGTCCCCTACCTGATGGTCTAGTGGCCCTCCTTCCCACACACCTAGCAGGTGGTACCAGCCACCCTGCTCCCTCCCAAACCTGTACTCTGAGCTGGCACTTGCACACCCCTCCACTCACCACTGCTGCTGGCGCTGACTGAACCGGGTGCATGCACACCTCCGCCGAACCTCTTCTGTGCACTGGGCATTTGTCACATGGGTGAGGCTGACACAATTGTGGGCACTTAGGTGCTGGGACTCATCCTGCACCAGAATCTGGTGCAGGGTCACTGGCGCAGGAGATGTTGGCACAAGCTGCTGTTTGCCATAGCTTGTGCTGGATGCAGCCCCCATTGAGAATTGGGCCCCTGGACAAGAGACTGACTTTGAAATTCACCAGCCAGCAAGCCTACAGTGCTGTTGGATAAGAGTGAGTCTGGAGTTTCAAGTTTGAGAGCAGGAAGTAACCAAAACTGGAAGAAGTCATAGAATCCAGTTAACTAAACAAATTTGCTGCCCACAGGGAAATCCTTTCCTACAAACTGTTGTGCTACTGAACTGCTAAGACCTTGTTGTCAGATTTTTCCTGCCAAAATCTTGATAAGTGACTTTTTGATGATTCGTGACATCAGACAAGAAGGATTCAGCCTGCACTGCTTTATTGATGTCAGAAAATTCTACAGTCCCAGGTTTGAGGGGAAAAAGGCAGAAGACTAAAGCCAAATCAAGCCACTGAAGGACTTCTAGCATTCAAATTCAAAAGTTCTCACCAAGTTTTTGAAAGTTGAAAGGAAGGAAGACCAAGCCTACAGACAACCAGAAATGTAAGTATTATTCTAATTATTTAAATTCCAATACACTGGGGTGGTAACATAGTGAATGTTTAACTACAAAACTTTGGGGTATATAGGTTAAGCTAACATTTAGAAAAAAAGAAATACATCTTGCATGCTAAAAAGTCTTAAAATAAGTCATATGGAAATATAAGTTAAGACACTAGTGTAATAAATTGCAAGTTCTTATACTAAAATGGTCATGATAGTTACAAGTATGCTGAAAGCATAGTACATAGTCAGTGCCATTTATCATGTTGAATATTGCTTGTTCATTTGCATTCTTTATTTGCTGAAATTTGCTTTATTTGTTTTATTTCTTCATGGTTGTTTGATTTTCTGAAACCTTTGTTGTTTATGTTTACAGTTTACAATGCTTAGAAGGTATAGTTATGCTAATTAGGAATATTTAGAATTATTGTACAGGTGTCAATAATATATATATATATGTGTATATATATATATATATATATATATACAAATATTGTATATACATACTACACTGGCACGGTCATGCCAGTATACTTGGGGTGAAAGTGCACTTCTGCTGTACTATATGTTAAAGTCAAACCTTGAGGGTTAATATCTTTGGAGCGGTTCAATAGATGTGCATGACATTTGTCATGCCTAATCTCCAGAGATAAGTCTCTTGACCTGCCAAATTTGGTTGGAATCTGTGGAGTGGTTTCTGAGACATAAAGTGTTGAAAAAAAGAAGAATCGGGATCTTTTGACATTTCTTTGTCATCCTGGATCTCAGAAATGGCTTTATGTTGTGGGCTGAAATTTTCAGGGTAGAAAGCCCTTAGGTCACAGACGTGCCTTTTGAAGGTTTGGTGAAAAAAATATTAATCCATTCAAAAGTTATAAAAGTTTTTAATTTCCCTTTATTTTCTATTGGAAATGTTACATGTTTAGTATGAAAGTAGCATTGTGCAAATTAGGGCAGAATGCAAACATTTGACTTTCACATGGTCCAGGTGTGAAAATATGATTTTAAAAAGTGTCCTGGTGTGGTGTGAAAATATGTCTTTCACAGTTTTTTTTTAATGCAGAATCCTGCATTGAAATTTGCAATAATTTTGATGCAGGATCCTGCCTCCCCCATTCCTACTTTTGGCACTGACATCGGGGTGCCCAATACTCTTGTCAGTGTGTATCCCCCATTCCCCCCAATTATTGTGGCACAAGGGGAGCCCACGCTAGTGTTTCCAGATTAATTATTTTTTTAATCTTTCCAACACTGGGATGCCCACTTCTGGTGTCGGATGTCTCCGCAGCACACTTCCATTGCATACGGGCATGCCCAAGCCCCCTGTCAGCATCATGTATGCCCCCCAAACTCATTCAGCACACTGGGAGACCACCCCAGTGTGCCAAAATTTACTTTTTTACAGTTTAATCTGTAAATGAAGAAAACAGTCCCTGAAGTATTTTTTATCCCTGTAAAAAAGAAAACAGTCCATCATCATTTCCCCACTCCCCCTCCCCCACCACCCATCCTCCTCTCTCTGTGCCCACCTCCCCCACCCCCACACCCATGCCTAGTTAGAAATAAAGGCAGTGAGGAGGGGAAACAGACAGGACCAAAGGGGGGGAAGAGGAACGGTAAGGTTGGGGAGGCAACAGGCTGGAAGGTGGTCTCACTGAATGCAAGAAGCCTAAGGTATAGAACTGCAGAGTTACAGGCTCTCTTGGTGGTGGAATTGGTGGACATAGTGGCCATCATGGAAACATGAGCAACCCAGTACCAGGACTGGGATATGATGATCCCAGTGTACAGGCTATTCTGAAAGGATAGGGCCAAGGGAATGGGAAGTGGTGATCTATGTGAGGGAGAAGATTAAGTGCATAAGGGAAGAAGGGGAGGAAGGGAAGACAGAAGCTCTGTGGATGCCATTCCAGGATGTGAGGAATAGGACACTGAGGATGGGGGTAGTGTACAGGCCACAATCAGGTGGTTGTGACCTGGACTTGGAACTGTCAGATCAAATTTGAAGGGTAAGCAGAAGGGGAAGCACAGTGGTGGTGGTGGGGGATTTCAACCCATGGGGGTGGCTTGGAGCACACCTGCCACCATGAGTGCAAGAGAGGGAGTCCAGTTGGAAGTTTTTCAGGACAGCTTCTTGACACAGCTGGTACAAGGGGATGACATGGCTGGAAGGGCTTTGGACCTTGTACTGGATAATGGTGAAGCTGTAAGGAACCTAGAAGTGGGGGAACCACTTGCTGGGAGTGATCACTACTCGGTGTGGTTCATGCTAAACATGGGAGGGACACAGGGGGCATGGGTAGAAGGGTGATTAAGTTTAGGGGTGGACTTTTGGATGATGGGGGAAATTCTGAGCAAACACCTGGCAGACATCCAACAACACATGGATGCCAATCAGAAATTGAATATAATTAGGGGAGGGCTGGCGGAGGCAGCGAATACCTGTACTAGGAAAAGAAAACAAGATAGGCAGAGCAAAGAACCCAATTGGCTGTCACTGGAGTTGAGGGAAGGGGGTGAGAGCCAAGAGGGTGGGATTTCGGAAGTATAAGAAAATGGGGAGGGAGGGAAGAAGGTAAAGATGTACACAGTGAAATGTCTAGGGAGGTCACCAGACTGGTCAGGGGGGCCAAAGCATCTAGAGAGCTGAGACTGGAGCATGGGGTCAAAAAAGGAGAAAAATACTTCTTCCATTACATAGGTGAGAAAAGGAGATGCAAAGACCAGCTTGTGAGGATCAAAAAAAGATAGGGTTGGGTGGAGATGAAAGCAGGGTAGGCAGAGACACCGAATGAGTACTTCTGCTCTGTGTTCATGCAGGACAAAGGGGGCAAATACCTCAGGCAAGTGGGGGGTGGGTAAGGGGGGAGAGGATGACCGATGTAGGGACTACAGAGGGCTGGGTGCTGGAGGGGTTGAGGGCATTAAGAGTGGACAAAGTGCCAGGGCTGGATGGCATTCACCCTAGAGTACTAAGGGAGCTGGCAGAGGTCCTTGTGGGGCCACTGGCAGACCTGTTCAATGCCTCCTTGGACAGAGGATGTGTACCATAGGACTGGAAGATGGCCTACATGATCCCCTTTTATAAAAGTGAGCCAAAAGATGAACAAGAGAACTACAGGCCAGTGAGTCTCACCTCGATCATGGGCAAACTCATGGAGACCATTTTAAAGGAGAGGCCTCTGAGCTTCTTGGCAACAAACGGTATCCAGGATGACCAGCAACACGGGTTTGTTATGGGCAGATCATGCCAGATAAACCTGGTAGAGTTCTATGCCTGGGTGACACGGGAACTGGACAAGTGCCATGCTGTGGATGTCCTGTACTTGGACTTCAGTAAGGCCTTTGATTCAGTGCCACATGGGGGATTGGGGGGTAGCTGGATTATGTGTGGACAGGACCAAAAATGGTGACCTGAATCAGGAACTGGCTGAGGGGGAGACAGTAAAGGGTGGTGGTAGGTGGGGAACTCTCATCACCGAGAACAGTGATGAGCAGGGTACCACCAGGATCTCTGCTGTGACCAGTACTGTTCGGGATTTTCATTGCAGATATCTTGAATGGGATTCAGAGCAAAATCAGTCTATTCAAAGGTGAAACCAAGACAGGAGCTGTGGTAGATGACATGGAGGGGGGTAAGGGGTTGCAGGAGGACCTGAATAAGCTGCTGGAGTGAGCAGATAAATGGCAGCTGGGGTTCAATGCCAAGAAGTGCAAGGTTCTGCACTTTGGAGCCCGGAACCAGTGGAGGGATCATCACTTAAATGGAGTTCAGTTGGGTTGCTCCACAGAAGAGAAGGATCTGGGGGTGATCATAACAGGGAGCATGAACAACTCTGTTCAATGCAGAATGGTGGTGGCAAAATCCAACAGAATGCTGTGGTGTATAGCTAAAGGTATCTCTTCAGGGTTTTATTCAACAATAAAAATTGATTAGCGTTTTGCTCATAAAAGTGCTAAATCTTTGTGAAAATGTATAGCTCTTGTCTCACTGTGTTTAACAAACACAGCACTTCCAGAAAATCTATATAAATACTTTCTGCACAGTTAGTATCATCCCAAGAAAAAAACTGCTAATCAATTATTTAAAACCCTGCTCTTCCAGAAGTAGGGAGGTTATCCTGCCCCTGTATAGTTCACTGGTCAGGCCCCGCCTGGAGTACTGTGTGCAATACTGATGCCCATTCCCAACAAAGAAGGACATCAGATTGTTGGAGGGGGTACAGCATAGGGCTACAAAGATGATCCAGGGATTTGAGGGAAAGCCATATGAGGAAAGGCTGAGGTAGTTGAATATGTTCTCTCCGGAGGAGAGGAGGAACAGGGGAGGTATGATTGAGACCTTTAAGTACCTTGAGGGAATAAACAAGACTAATACAGAGAGGATTTGCTAGAGGAGAAATGTGAGGGACACGAGAGGACACCAACTGAGACTGCAGGAGGGTAGATTCAGGAGAGAGATGAGGAGACATCTTTTCACAGAAAGAGTGGTGGACAAATGGAACTCTTTGCCGGGTGAGGTATTGGCTTGCAAGATAGTAGACAGGTTCAAGAGTGGTTGGGATAGGGTAAAGGTAAGGGGTAATAGGATGGTGGGGAATGGAGGGGCAGCAGCATTATAAGGTGCTAGCTGTGCACTTGAGCAAAATCACTAGACCTTGAGGCCTGTTTCTGCTGGCATTTTAGTGTGTTTGTATACTTACCCTCCGGAGGTCAAGATTGGTGATCTTCTCTGGACCAGGGACATGTCTGCAATCTTCAGAGCTGAACTGCAACTTGAGGAATCAAGGTAAGTTGTATAATGGGAGTCAATATGGGTTTTCAACTTATGTTGCTGTCTCGGCCAATTTTAGAAATTTTTGCACCAAATGTTCAACATGGGGTTCTTGGAACCCCACCTCATGAACACTGGCACTGTCATTTCATTTCTCTAGGTGATTTCATGGTTGCTGCATGGAATCACGCATGGCACCGATTCATGAAATGACAAAGCCACTGTTCATGAGGTGGGGTCCCAAAAAGCCCATGTTGCAAATTTGGTGAAAAAATTCCTAAAAATGACTGTGTTACGAGTGTGCATTGCTCAGTTTCTACACACACTGTTAACTTCACCAGTTTTTAGTATTGTCACTTCAGATTTTCAACATTGACTTTTTTTCACACCTCCTTATTAACAGTACAGCTATCATTTTTGCACATTCTGCCCGGAACATGTTTTCGCACCTGTGGTGCAGAATGGCACAGTCGCTGTGCAGAATCAACTTTTGGGATGGAGTAACACAATAACAGCTGTACTGTTTATGAGGGGAGGTCACAAAATGCTGATCTTGAAAATTTGGCACAAAAATTCCAGAAAAAGACCGCATTACAAGCGTGAGTTGCGCAGTTTCTATGCACACTCGTAACAACCAATTTTTCCTTTTTTTTATATTGCCATTTTTTCACACCATCCCATGAACAGAAAAGCTGTCATTCTTCAAATCCTACTAAAAATGTTTTGACACAACTGTGGTGCAAAAGCGGTGTTTCAGTTGCGCAAAATTATATTTTGACGGGGAGTTGAAACGTTTGCTGTACTGGGTATATGTGGTGCGGTGCTAAGAAGGTTAGGTTGAACATTTGGGGTGAAAATCATTTCAGGTGGCACAGTTATGACTATTTGTTGTCATCTCTCTACACCTGCTGGTAACTTTATGTGTGGAAGCGCAGGGGCCAGAGACCCCTGTGTTTCCACAGCCACATATATATGTGCATCTCAGACCCTGCACTACCACCCTGACATATGGACACTGTTGTACTATCTCAATGGAGGGATGGGAGCACAGGGTCCTCATGGTAAAATGACGATACAATTTTACTATCTGAAAAAGAAAGGAAATTCTTTGCAAAAAAACTCCATTAATGCATCAGTTAGAGTGAACACCACAGTGAAAAAAGCAGGGAAATGAGGTGTTAGGGTTTCCAACCCTAACGTCCAACCTCCAGGGTTCCCACCCTTACCACCCTGCCCCACCCCCACCATCCACACACCATATATATATATATTTATATTTCACATTCCTAAATGTGGCAGAAGCATTATTACCATTATCTAGAATGAGGAGAACATGGATAATATCATATTTGAACTTTATAATTATTTTTGGGAATATTTGAAAATATTTTGGGGTAAGGCCAGAAGTAATTCCAAGTGCTGTATTAGAGAAATTATATTATACCTATTGTTTTGACATTTTTGGGATTCTAGTTTTCAGGATAATTGTTAATGAATAACAGTCCACACTTAGAGTGTATTGGAAATAAATATTATTATTGTTATTGTTTGCAAGTTACTGAATGGAATAAGTAATATTTTTCTGTTCTTGTTTCTTGAGGATTTAAAGATAGAGTTACCCCTAGACAATGAATAAAGACTGAGAAAAGTGTCTGGCAGTAAGGCTGCAAGAAAAGTACTTTTGAAGTATCATGAGGAATAATTTGGTTCTTTGTTTAAATTGTGTTGAATGAAAGGTTATTGACATTTAATGATGATAGCTGTTAAAGCTTAGTAACAAGAGTGTAAAACATGACTGCTGCTATCACAACTATAGATAAGGTTCAGGCAGATGCAGAGGCAATGCTTTTAGAGGTTCCAATACCTCTCGTTAAGGAGGAGCCATTGACACCTCTGCATCCGAGCTCTAGGCCAGAAGAAATAACTGAAGGATTAGAGAAAATGAATAAAGGGTATGTAGATATGCTTGAGAACCTTGCATGTTGATAAATTAAGGTTGTCTAATTATGTAAAACAGTTAAGCCAACAACTAGTGGAGACATATTATGAACGTAGTAGACTTGTAGGCCAGATTCAATTGCTCAAGAAACAGTTAGATGAAAGTAATGAGAAAACATCTGACAAAGACTGTGTCTTTATCAAGCTAAAGACTGACATTGCTGATTTAAAAATTCTAATGAACAGCTGAAAGAGCAGTGTTTAGCTTTAGAAAAAGAGAAGGCCGAGATACTAAAGACTAATGAACAGCTAAAAGAGTGGTGCTCAGCCTTGAAAAGTGTTATGTTGAATACTGAAGACTAATGAACAGGTCACTAAGAATTTATCCCAGAGTAAAACAAGCATTTGTCAATGCCGAATGTTGATTGTGTTGGTCTGTTGAACTCACCCAGTGGCCCTGTCACTGGCTCAGTCTGTTTGTCCCGGTGCTGCAGGCTGCTCTTTTGTACAGGGCTCCTGCCTGTGTTGGTGGCTTTTTCTACCCACAAAGAAATCCACAGCTGTCCCAACAGAGCTCCGTTGAGTTCACTCACTCCCCCTGTCTCACTCAGTCAGTCTGGTTCTCCCGGTGCTGCAGGCTGCCCTTTTGTACTGGGCTCCTGCCTCTGTTGGTACCTTTTTCTGCCCACAGAGAAATCTTCAGCAGTACTGACAAAGCTGCGTTGAGCTCGCTCACTTGCTCATTCTGTTCTGCCGGTGCTGCAGGCTGCCCTTTTCTACTGGGCTCCTGCCAGTGTTGTTGCCTTCTTATGCCCATAAAGAAATTTGCAGCAGTTACAATACAGCTCTGTTGAGCTCAGTCACTTGCTCATTCTGATTTTCCTGCCACTGCAGGCTGCCCTTTTGTACTGGGCCCCTGCATGCATTGTTGCCTTTTTCTGCCCACAAACAAATCTGCAGCAGTCCCAACAGAGCCCCGTTGAGCTCACTGACTCCCCCTCCCTCACTCACTCGGTCTGTGTCTCCTGGCACTGCAGGCTGCCCTTTTGTACTGGGCTCCTGCCTGCATTGGCAGATTTTTCTGGCCAGAAATAAATATGAAGTAGTCCCGACACAGCTCCACTGAGCTTGCTCACTCCCCCCCTCTGTCACTCTCGCATTCCATTTCTGCTGGTGCTGCAAGCTGGCCTTTTGTACTGGGCTCCTGCCTGTGTTGCTGCATTTTCTGCCCACAAAGAAGTCTGCAACAGTCACACTAGAGCTCCGTTGAGCTAGCTCAGTACTGCTCTGTCACTCGCTCATTCTGTTTCTCTTGGCACCGCATACTGCGCTTTTGTATGGGGCTCCTGGCTGCGTTGGCACCTTTGTCTGTCCACAAAGAAATCTGCAGCTGTCCCGACAGAGCTCCGTTGAGGTTGCTCTGTCTCCCTCTCTCATAGCTCATTCTGTTTGTCCAGGTGCTGCAAGATGCCCTTTTGTACGGGGCTCCTGCCTGCATTGGCGCCTTTTTCTGCCCACAAAGAAATCCCAGCAGTCCTGATAAAGCTCCATTGAGCTGACTAAGTACCCTTGTCTCAGTCGCTTGTACTGTTTCTCCCACCGCTGCAGGCTGGCCTTTTGTACTGGGCCCCTGCCTGTATTGATGCCTTTTTCTGCTCACAAAGAAATCCACAGCAGTCCTGACAGTGCTTCAGTGAGTTCGCTCACTCCCCCTTCCTCACTCGCTCTCTCGTTCTGTTTCTCCCAGTGCTGCAGGCTGCCCTTTTGTAGTGGGCTCTTGTGTTGGGGCCTTTATCTGCCCACAGACAAATCCACAGCAGTCCCGGCAGAGCTCAGTTGAGCTCAGTCACTCCCCCCCCCACTAGGTCGATCTTAATCTGTCCCAAACACTGATTTCCCAGAGTGACGGTGC